>OX463231.1:80962167-83362167 GCA_949820135.1 Sylvilagus floridanus
ATTTGGATCCTGACACCATATAAAAAAGAGGTTAGGCATAGTATCCATAATGAAATAAAAAACACAGCAAATTGGAATTTCATGCAGAGCAATCTACAGGCAACACGACCAAGGTGAGTTTTTGTGTTTTGGAAAATGAAATGTAACACTTTTGCTGAGAGGACAGCTAGGAATTGCCTCCAAACCGTGTGTGAATGGGATTTTCAGGTATATTGCATCAGCAGCATTCAGGTTTCTGATTGGCAATTTGCTAATTGTGTTCTGGGTTAGCGTTTGCATTGCCTTCTTCCTTTCCAGATTTTGTTTCCTGACACCATCCAAAAAAGAGGATTTGCAGAGAATCCATAATGAAATAAAAAACACATCAAATTGGAATTTAGTGCATAGAAATCTATAGGCAACACAAAAAAGGTGAGTGTTTGTGTTTTTGGAAAATGAAATGTATCGGTTTTGCCGAGGGGACAGCTAGGAAATCCCTGCAAACCGAGTGTGTATGTTGTTTTTAGGTGTAATCCATCAGAAGCATTCAGGTTTCTTGATTGGCAATTTCCTAAATGTGTTCTGGGTTTTCTGTTGCCTGTTTGCTTTTCAAAATTTGTATTCTGACACTATACAAAAAGTCGGTTAGTCAGAATATCCACAATGAAATAAATAACACAGCAAAATGGCATTTCATGCATAGAAATCTACAGGCAACACGACCAAGGTGAGTTTTTGTGTTTTGGAAAATGAAATGTAACCGTTTTGCTGAGGGGACAGCTAAGAGTTCCCTCCTAATCGAGTGTGAATGATATTCAGGTGTTTTCCATCAGCAGCATTCAGGTTTCTTGATTGGCAATTTACTAAATGTGTTCTGGGTTAGCGTTTGCTTTGGCTTCTATATTTCCAATTTAGTATCCTGACACCTTAAAAGGAGAGGATAGGCAGAGTATCCATAAAGAATTACATAACACAGCAAACTGGAATTTAATGCATAGAAATCTACAGGCAACACGACCAAGGTGAGTTTTTGTGTTTTGGATAATGAAATGTAACCCTTTTGCCCAGGGGAGAGCTAGGAATTCCCTCCAAATCCAGTGTGAATGGGGTTTTCAGGTGTATTCAATCAGCAGCCTTGTGTTTTAAATTGGCAATTGGCTCATTTGTTTTGGCTTTGCGTTTGTTTTGCCTTCTTCTTTTCCAAATTATGTATCCTTACACCATAAAAAAAGAGGTTAGGCAGAGTATTCATAAAGAAATTAAAAGCACAACAAAATGGCATTTCATGCTTAGAAATCTACAGGCCACACGACCAAGGTGAGTTTTTGTGTTTTGGAAAATGAAATGTAACGCTTTTGCGAGGGGAGAGCTAGGAATTCCCTCCAAATCCAGTGTTAATGGGGTTTTCAGGTGTATTCCATCAGCAGCATTCAGGTTTCTTGATTGGCAATTTCCTAAATGTGTTCTGGGTGTGCCTTTGTTTTGCTTCTTTCTTTCCAAATTTTGTATTCTGACTACATAAAAAAAAGGGGTTGTCATGGTGTTGATAATGAAAAAAAAGCACAGCAAATTAACTTTTAATGCTTCAAAATCTACAGGCAAAACGACCTAGCTGAGTTTTTGTGTTTTGGAAAATGAAATGTAACTCTTTTGCTGACTGAACAGCTATGAGTTCCCTCCTAATTGAGGGTGAATGGGATTTTCAGGTGTATTCCATCAGCAGCATTCACGTTTTTGATAGAGAATTTCCTAAATGTGTTCTGGGTTAGCGTTTGTTTTGCCTTCTTCCTTTCCAAATTTTGTATCCTGACACCATACAAAAATGAGGTAAGGCACAAGATCCATAATGAAATAAAAAACACAGAAAAATGGTGTTTCATTCTTATAAATCTACAGACAACATGACCTATTTAATTTTTGTGTTTTGGAAAATGAAATGTACACTTTTGCTGAGGGGACAGCTAGGAATTCCCTCCAAATCGATTGTGAATGGGATTTTCAGGTGTATTCCATCAGCAGCATTCAGGTTTCTTGATTGGCAATTTCATAAATGTGTTCTGGGTTTGCGTTTGTTTTGATTTCTTCTTTTCAAAATTTTGTATCCTAACACCTTACCAAAGAGAGGTTAGGCAGAGTATTCATAATGAATTAAATAACATAGCAAATTGGAATTTAATGCTTAGAAATCTACCCTCAACACGACTAAGGTGAGAGTTTGTGTTTTTGAAAATGAAATGTAACCATTTTGCCGAGGGGACAGCTAGGAATTCTCTCCAAATCCAGTGTGAATGGGGTTTTCAGGTGTATTCCATCAGTAGCGTTGTGTCTTTAATTGGCAATTTCCTAAATGTGTTCTTGGTTTGCAATTGTTTTGCCTTTTTGCTTTCCAAATTTTGTATTCGGACACCATATAAAAAAAAAGGTTAGTCAGGGTGTTGATAATGAAAAAAAAGCACAGCAAATTAACTTTTAATGCTTCAAAATCTGCAGGCAAAACGACCAGGCTGAGTTTTTGTGTTTTGGAAAATGAAATGTAGCACTTCTACCGAGTGGACAGCTATGAGTTCCCTCCTAATCGAGTATGAATGGGATTTTCAGGTGTATTCCATCAGCAGCATTCAGGTTTTTTGATTGGCAATTTACTAAATGTGTTCTGGGTTTCCGTTTGTTTTGCCTTCTTCCTTTCGAAATTTTGTATTCTGACACCATACAAAAAAGAGGTTAGGCAGAGTATCCATAATGAAATAAAAAACACAGCACAATGGCGTTTCCTGCTTAGAAATTTACAGGCAACATGACCAAGGTGAGTTTTTGTGTTTTGGAAAATGAAATGTAACTGTTTTGCCAAGGGGAGAGGTAGGAATTCCCTCCAAATCCAGTGTGAATGGGGTTTTCAGGTGTATTCAAACTGCAGCGTTGTGTTTTTGATTAGAAATTTCCTAAATGTGTTCTGGGTTTTGCGTTTGTTTTGCCTTCTTCCTTTCCAAATTTTGTATTCTGACACCATCCAAGAAGGAGGTTAGTCAGTGTGTACATAATGAAAAAAAAAAAAACACAGCGAGGTGGCATTTCACGCATAGCAATTTACAGGCAACATGACCTAGGTGAGTTTTTGTGTTTTGGAAAATAAAATGTAACCCTTTTACCTATTGAACATCTATAATTGCCTCTAATTCTAGTATGAATGGGATTTTCAGGTGTATTCCATCTGCAGGATTCAGGTTTCTTGATTTGCAATTTCCTAAATGTGTTCTGGGTTTGCGTTTGTTTTGCTTTCTTCCTTTCTAAATTTTGTATTCTAACACCATACTAAAAAGTGGTTAGGCAGAGTATCCATAAGGAAATAAAAACACAGCTAATTGGCATTTCATGCTTAGAAATCTACAGGCAACACGACCACGATGAGTTTTTTTGTTTTGGAAAATGAAATGTAACCCTTTTGCAGATTGAACATCTATGAATTGCCTCCAAATCGAGGGTGAATGGGATTTTCAGGTGTATTCCATCAGCAGCATTCAGGTTTCTTGATTGGCAATTTGCTAAATGTGTCTGGGTTTGTGTTTGTTTTGCCTTCTTCCTTTCCAAATTTTGTTCTGACACCATACAAAAAAGAAGTTAGCAGAGTATCCATAACGAATTAAAAAACAGAGCAAATTGTCATTTCCTGCTTAGAAATCTACAGGCAACAGGGCCAAGGTGAATTTTTGTTTTTTGGATGTAATGTAACTCTTTTTTCCAAGGGGACAGCTAGGAATTCCCTCCAAATCGAGTGTGTATGGTGTTTTCAGTTGTAATCAATCTGCAGCATTCAGGTTTCTTCATTGCCAATTTGGTAAATGTGTTTTGGGTTTGCATTTGTTTTGCCTTCTTCCTTTCCAAATTTTGTATCCTGACACCGTACGAAAAAGAGGTTAGGCAGAGTATCCACAATGAAATAAAAAACACAGCACAATGGCGTTTCCTGCTTAGAAATTTACAGGCAACATGACCAAAGTGAGTTTTTCTGTTTTGGAAAATGAAATGTAACCATTTTGCTGAGGGGACAGCTAGGAATTCCCTCCAAATCCAGTGTGAATGGGGTTTTCCGGTGTATTCAATCTTCAGCATAGTGTTTTTAATTGGCAGTTTGGGAAATTTGTTCATTGTTTGCGTTTGTTTTGCCTACTTCCTTTCCTAATTTTATATCCTTACACAATACAAAAATGGTTAGGCAGAGTGTTTATAATGAAATAAATAAACACAGCAAAATGGTGTTTCATGCTAAGAAATCTACAGGCAATATGACCTTGGTGAGTTTTTGTGTTTTGGAAAATGATATGTAACACTTTTGCCGAGGGGACAGCTATGAATTCACTCCAAATCCAGTGTGAATGGGGTTTTCAAGTGTATTCCTTCAACAGCATTCAGGTTTCTTGATTGGCAATTTCCTAAATGTGTTCTGGGTTTTGCGTTTGTTTTGCCTTCTTCCTTTCCAAATTTTGTATTCTTACTTCATCCAAAAAGGAGGTTAGGCAGTGTGTACATAATGAAAAAAAAACACAACAAATTGGCAATTCATACTTAGTTATTTACAGGCAACATGCCCTAGGCGAGTTTTTGTGATTTTGGAAAATGAAATGTAACCCTTTTGCAGATTGAACATCTATGAATTGCCTCCAAATCGAAAGTGAATGGGATTTTCAGGTGTATTCCATCGGCAGCATTCAGGTTTCTTGATCTGCAATTTCCTAAATGTGTTCTGGGTTTGCGTTTGTTTTGCCTTCTTCCTTTCCAAATTTTGTATTCTACACCATACAAACAAGGTTAGGCAGAGTATCCATAAGGAAATAAAAACACAGCAAATTGGCATTTCATGCTTAGAAATCTAGAGGCAACATTACCACGATGAGTTTTTTTGTTTTGGAAAATGAAATGTAATCCTTTTGCAGATTGAACATCTATAATTGCCGCCAATTCTAAAGTGAATGGGATTTTCAGGTGTATTCCATCAGCAGGATTCAGGTTTCTTGATTGCCTTTTCCTAAATGTGTTCTGGGTTTGCGTTTGTATTGCCTTCTTCCTTTCCAAATTTTGTATTCTGACAACATACAAAAAAGAGGTTAGGCAGAGTATCCATAATGAAATAAAAAAAACACAGCAAATTGGCATTTCATGCTTAGAAATCTACAGACAACATGACCCCGATGAGTTTTTTTGTTTTGGAAGACGAAATGTAACGCTTTTGCCAATTGAACAGCTAGGAATTCCCTCCAAATCGAGTGTGAATGGGATTTTCATATGTATTCAATCAGCAGGATTCAGGTTTCTTGATTGGCAATGTGCTAAATGTGTTCTGGGTTTGCGTTTGTTTTGCCTTCTTCCTTTCCAAATTTTGTATTCTGACACCGTAAAAAAAAAAAGGTTAGGCAGAGTATCCATAATGAAATAAAATACACAGCAAAATGGCAATTCATGCTTAGAAATCTACAGGCAACAGGGCCAATGGGAACTTTTGTGTTTTGGAAAATGAAATGTAAATCTTTTTATCTGAGGGGACAGCTAGGAATTCCCTCCAAATCGCGTGTGTATGATGTTTTCAGGTGTAATCCATCAGCAGCATTCAGGTTTCTTGATTTGCAATTTCCTAAATGTGTTCTGCGTTCCTTTTGTTTTGCCTTCTTTCTTTCCAAATTTTGTATCCTGACACAAAACAAAAAAGAGGTTAGGCAGAATATTCATAATGAAATAAAAACACTGCAAAATGGCATTTTATGCTTAGAAATCTACAGGCAACAGAAACAAGGTGAATTTTTGTGTTTTAGAAAATGAAATGTAATGCTTGTGCCGAGGGGACAGCTTGGAATTCCCTCCAAATCCAGTGTTCCTAGGGTTTTCTGGTGTATTCAATCAGCAGCATTGTGTTTTTAATGGGCAATTTTTCTAAATCTGTTCAGGGTTTGCTTTTGTTTTGCCTTCTTCCTTTCCAAATTTTGTATGCTTACACAATACAAAAAAGGGTTTAGGTAGAGTACTTATAATAAAATAAATAAACACAGCAAAATGGCATTTCATGCTAAGAAATCTACAGGCAATACAACCAAGGTGAGTTTTTGTGTTTTGGAAAATGAAATGTAACCCTTTTGCGAGGGGAGAGCTAGGAATTCCCTCCAAATCCAGTGTTAATGGGGTTTTCAGGTGTATTCCATCAGCAGCATTCAGGTTTCTTGATTGGCAATTTCCTAAATGTGTTCTGGGTTTGCGTTTGTTTTGGTTTCTTATTTTCCAAATTTTGTATTCTGACACCATCCATAAAGGAGGTTAGGCAGTGTGTACATAATGAAAAAAAAAACATAGCTAATTGGCATTTCATGCTTAGAAATCTACAGGCAACACGACCAAGGTGAGTGTTTGTGTTTTGGAAAATGAAATGTCACCCTTTTGCCGATTGAAGTTCTATGAATTGCCTCCAAATCGAAAGTGAATGGGATTTTCAGGTGTATTCCATTAGCAGCATTCAGGTTTCTTGATTTGCAATTTCCTAAATGTGTTCTGGGTTTGCGTTTGTTTTGCCTACTTCCTTTCGAAATTTTGTATCCTGACACCATACTAAAAAGAGGTTAGGCAGAGTATCCATAATGAAATAAAATACACAACAAAATGGCATTTCATGCTTAGAAATCTACAGGCAACACGACCAAGGTGAGTTGTTGTGTTTTAGAAAATGAAATGTAACTGTTTTGCGGAGGGGACAGCTAGGAATTCCCTCCAAATCCAGTGTGAATGGGGTTTTCAGGTGTATTCAGTCTGCAGCATTGTGTTTTTAATTAGCAATTTCCTAAATATGTTCTGGGTTTTGCGTTTGTTTTGCCTTCTTCCTTTCCAAGTTTTGTATTCTGACATCATCCAAAAAGGAGGTGAGGCAGTGTGTACATAATGAAAAAAAAAAAAATACACAGCGAGGTGGCATTTCATGCTTAGCAATTTACAGGCAACATGACCTAGGTGAGTTTTTGTGTTTTGGAAAATGAAATTTGATGCTTTTGCCGATTGAACATCTATGAATTGCCTCCAATTCGAGTGTGAATGGGATTGTCAGGTGTATTCCATCAGCAGCATTCAGGTTTCTTGATTGGCAATTCCCTAAATGTGTTCTGGGTTTGCGTTTGTTTTGCCTTCTTCCTTTCCAAATTTTGTATTCTGACACCATCCAAAAAAGAGGTTAGGCAGAGTATCCATAAGGAAATAAAAACACAGCAAATTGGCGTTTCATGCTTAGAAATTACAGGCAACATGACCACAATGAGTTTTTTTGTTTTGGAAAATGAAAGGTAACTCATTTTTCTGAGAGGACATCTATGAATTGCCTCCAAATCGAGGGTGAATGGGATTTTCAGGTGTATTCCATCAGCAGCATTCAGGTTTCTTGATTGGCAATGTGTAAATGTGTTCTGGGTTTGCGTTTGTTTTGCCTTCTTCCTTTCCAAATTTTGTATCCTGACACCACACAAAATAGAGGTTAGGCAGAGTATCCATAAGGAAATAAAATACACAGCAAAATGGCATTTCATGCTTAGAAATCTACAGGCAACACGACCAACGTGAATTTTTGTGTTTTGGAAAATGAAATGTAATTCTTTTGCAAAGGGGACAGCTAGGAATTCCCTCCAATTCGAGTGTGAATGGTGTTTTCAAGTGTAATCCATCAGCATCATTCAGGTTGCTTCATTGGCAATTTGGTAAATGTGTTTTGGGTTTGCATTTGTTTTGCCTTCTTCCTTTCCAAATTTTGTGTCCTGACACTGTACAAAAAGGTGGTTAGGCAGATTATCCATAATGAAATAAAAAACTCAGCAAAATGGCGTTTCATGCTAATAAATCTACAGGAAATAGGGCCAAGGTGAGCTTTTGTGTTTCAGAAAATGAAATGTAACACTTTTGCTGACTGAACAGCTATGAATTCCCTCCTAATCGATTGTGAATGATATTTTCAGGTGTATTCCATCAGCAGCATTCAGGTTTCTTGATTGGCAATTTCCTAAATGTGTTCTGGGTTTGAGTTTGTTTTGCCTACTTCTTTCCATATTTTTTATTCTGACACCATACAAAAAAGAGGTTAGGCAGAGTATCCATAAGGAAATAAAAACACAGCAAATTGGCGTTTCATGCTTAGAAATTACAGGCAACATGACCACAATGAGTTTTTTTGTTTTGGAAAATGAAAGGTAACTCATTTTTCTGAGAGGACAGCTAGGAATTGCCTCCAAATCAAGTGTAAATTGGATTTTCAGGTGTATTCCATCAGCAGCATTCAGGTTTCTTGATTGGCAATGTGTAAATGTGTTCTGGGTTTGCGTTTGTTTTGCCTTCTTCCTTTCCAAATTTTGTATCCTGACACCACACAAAATAGAGGTTAGGCAGAGTATCCATAAGGAAATAAAATACACAGCAAAATGGCATTTCATGCTTAGAAATCTACAGGCAACACGACCAACGTGAATTTTTGTGTTTTGGAAAATGAAATGTAATTCTTTTGCAAAGGGGACAGCTAGGAATTCCCTCCAAATCGAGTGTGTATGGTGTTTTCAAGTGTAATCCATCAGCATCATTCAGGTTGCTTCATTGGCAATTTGGTAAATGTGTTTTGGGTTTGCATTTGTTTTGCCTTCTTCCTTTCCAAATTTTGTGTCCTGACACTGTACAAAAAGGTGGTTAGGCAGATTATCCATAATGAAATAAAAAACTCAGCAAAATGGCGTTTCATGCTAATAAATCTACAGGAAATAGGGCCAAGGTGAGCTTTTGTGTTTCAGAAAATGAAATGTAACACTTTTGCTGACTGAACAGCTATGAATTCCCTCCTAATCGATTGTGAATGATATTTTCAGGTGTATTCCATCAGCAGCATTCAGGTTTCTTGATTGGCAATTTCCTAAATGTGTTCTGGGTTTGAGTTTGTTTTGCCTACTTCTTTCCATATTTTTTATTCTGACACCATACAAAAAAGAGGTTAGGCAGAGTATCCATAATGAAATAAAAAACACAGCAAAATGGCAATTCATGCTAAGAAATCTAAAGGCAACAGGACCAAGGTGAGTTTTTGTGTTTTAGAAAATGAAATGTAACGCTTGTGCCGAGCTTACAGCTAGGAATTCCCTCCAAATCCAGTGTGAATGGAGTTTTCCGGTGTATTCAATCAGCAGCGTTGTGTTTTTAATTGGCAATTTGCTAAATGTGTTCAGTGTTTGCATTTGTTTTGCCTTCTTCCTACCCAAATTTTGTATCCTTACACAATACAAAAAAGGGTTTAGGCAGAGTGTTTATAATGAAATAAATAAATACAGCAAAATGGTGTTTCATGCTAAGAAATCTACACGCAATACAACCAAGGTGAGTTTTTGTGTTTAGGAAAATGAAATGTAACCTTTTTGCGGAGGGGACAGCTAGGAATTCCCTCCAAATCCAGTGTTAATGGGGTTTCTAGGTTTATTCCATCAGCATCATTCAATTTTCTTGATTGGCAATTTCCTAAATGTGTTCTGGGTTTTGCGTTTGTTTTGCCTTCTGCCTTTCCAAAATTTGTATTCTAACATCATACAAAAAGGGGGTTAGGCATATATATGTACATAATGAAAAAAAAACACAACAAATTGGCAATTCATACTTAGTTATTTACAGGAAACATGACCTAAGTGAGTTTTTTTGTTTTGGAAAATGAAATGTAACACTTTTGCCAACGGGACAGCTAGGAATTGCCTCCAATTCGAGTGTGAATGGGAATGTCAGGTGTATTCCATCAGCAGCATTCAGGTTTCTTGATTGGCAATGTGCTAAATGTGTTCTGGGTTTGCGTTTGTTTTGCCTTCTTCCTTTCCAAATTTTGTATTCTGACACCATACAAAAAATAAGTTAGGCAGAGTATCCATAATGAAATAAAAAAACACAGCAAATTGGCATTTCCTGCTTAGAAATCTACAGGCAACAGGGCCAATGGGAATTTTTGTGTTTTGGAAAATGAAATGTAAATCTTTTTTTCTGAGGGGACAGCTAGGAATTCCCTCCAAATCGCGTGTGTATGTTGGTTTCAGGTGTATTCCATCAGCAGCATTCAGGTTTCTTGATTGGCAATTTGCTAAATGTATTCTGTGTTTTGCATTTGTTTTGCCTTCTTCCTTTCCAAATTTTGTATCTGACACCAAAAAAAAAAAAAAGTTTAGGCAGTGTGTACATAATGAAAAAAAAATCACAGCAAATTTGCATTTCATGTTAAAATTTTACAGGCAACAGGGCCAAGTTGAGTTTGTGTGTTTTGGAAAATGAAATGTAACCCTTTTGTGGAGGGGACAGCTAGGAACTACCTCCAAATCGAGTGTGAATGGGATTTTCAGGTGTACTCAATCAGCAGCATTCAGGTTTCTTCATTGGCAATTTCCAAAATGTGTTCTGGTTTTGCGTTTGTTTTGCCTTCTTCCATTATAAATTTTTTATCCTACCACCATGCAAAAAAGGGTTTAGGCAGAGTATTCATAATGAATTAAAAAACACAGGAAATTGGCGTTTCATGCTACGAAATTACAGGCAATACGACCAAGGTTAGCTTTTGTGTTTTGGAAAATGAAATGTAACCCTTTTGCCTGGGGGACACCTAGGAATTGCCTCCGATTTGAGTGAGAATGGGTTTTTCAGGTGTACTCAATCAGCAGCATTCAGGTTTCTTGATTGTCAATTTCTTAAATTTGTTCTGGGTTTGCATTTGTTTCGACATCTTCCTTTCCAAATTTTGTATGCTTACACAAAACAAAAAAGAGGTTAGGCAGAATATTAATAATGAAATAAAAAAACACAGCATATTGACATTTATGCTTAGAAATCTATAGGCAACACGAACAAGGAGAGTTTTTCTGTTTTTGAAAATGAAATGTAACACTTTTGCAGAGGGGACAACTAGGAATTAGCTCCAAATCAAGTGTGAATTGCGTTTTCAGGTGTATTCAGTCCCGAGCACTGTGTTTTTTGATTGGCAATTTGCTACATTCGTTCTGGGTTTGCGTTGGTTTTGCCTTCTTCCTTTCAAAATTTTGTTTCCTGACACCGTACAAAAAGGTTAGGCAGAGTATCCATAATGAAATAAAAAACAAAACAAAATGGCATTTTATGGTTAGAAATTTACAGTCAACACGACCAAGGTTATCTTTTGTGTTTTGAAAAATGAAATGTAACACTTTTGCCTAGGGGACAGCAAGAAATTGCCTCCAAATCGAGTGTGAATGGGATCTTCAGGGGTATTCGATCAGCAGCATTCAGGTTTCTTGATTGGCAATTTCCTAAATGTGTTCTTGGTTTGCGTTTGTTTTGTCTTCTTGCTTTCCAAATTTTGTATCCTGACACCATCCAAAAATAAGTTTAGGCAGAATATCCATAATGAAATCAACTGCACAGCAAAAATGCGTTTTATGCATAGAAATCTATAGGCAACATGACCAAGGTGAGTTTTTGTGTTTTGGAAAATGAAATGTAACACATTTGCCGAGATGACAGCTAGGAATTCCCTCCAAATCGAGTGTGAATGGGATTTTCTGGTGTATTCCTTCAGCAGCATTCGGGTTTCTTGATTGGCAATGTGCTAAATGTGTTCTGGGTTTGCATTTATTTTGCCTTCTTCCTTTCCAAATTTTGTATTCTGACACCATACAAAAAGTGGTTGGGCATAGTATGAATAATGAAAAAAAAAACACAGCAAATTGGCATTTAATGCATAGAAATCTACAGGGAACAAGACCAAGGTAGTTTTTGTGTTTTGGAAAATGAAATGTAACACTTTTGCAGAGGGCACAGCTAGGCACTCCCTTCAAATCGTGTGTGAATGGGGATTTCAGGTGAATTCAATCAGCAGCGTTCTGTTTTTTGATTCGCAGCTTGCTAAATGTGTTCTGGTTTTACGTTGGTTTTGCCTTCTTCCTTTGAAAATTTAGTATTCTGACACCATACAAAAAAGAGATTGGGCAGAGTATCAATAATGAAAAAAAAATACAGGAAATTGGCATTTAATGCATAGAAATCCACAGATATCAATACCAAGGTGTGTTTTTGTGTTTTGGAAAATGAAATGTAACACTTTTGCAAGGGGACAGCTAGGAATTCCCTCAAATCGAGTGTGAATGGGGTTTTCAGGTGTATTCAATCAGCAGCGTTGTGTTTTTCATTGGCAATTTGCTAAATTTGTTATGCGTTTGCATTTGTTTTCCCTTCTTCCTTTCCAAATTTTGTATTCTGAAACCATACAAAAAAGATCTTATGCAGAGTAATCCATAATCAAATAAAAAACACAGTAAAATGGCGTTTCATGCTTAGAAATCTAGAGGCTACATGACCAAACTGAGCTTTTGTGTATTAGAAAATGAGATGTAACCCTTTTTCCGATGGAACAGATAATAATTTTCTCCGATTCGAGTGAGAATGGGATTTTCAGGTGTACTGAATCAGCTGTATTCAGGTTTCTTGATTGGCAATTTTTAAATGTTTTCTGGGTTTGCGTTTGTTTCATCTTCTTCCTTTCCAAATTTTGTATCCTTACACAAAACAAAAAAGGGTTTAGGCAGAGTATTCATAATGAAATAAAAAAAAGAACACAGCAGATTGGTGATTAATGCATAGAAATCTACACACAACACGACTAAGGTGAGTTTTTGTGTTCTGGAAAATGAAATGTAACACTTTTGACGAGGGGACAGATAAGAGTTCCCTTTAAAATGAGCGAGAAAGGGATTTTCGGGTGTATTGAATCAGCAGCATTCGGGTTTCTTGATTGGCAATTTACTAAATGTGTTCTGGGTTTGCGTTTGTTTTGCCTTCCTTTCCTAATTTTGTATTGTGACCCCATACAAAAAAGAGTTTAGGCAGAGTATCTATAATAAAATAAAAAAGAACAAATTTGCATTTAATGCTTAGAAATCTAAAGGCAACATGACAAAGGTGAGTTTTGTGGTTTTTTTTTTTTTTACAGGCAGAGTGGACAGTGAGAGAGAGAGACAGAGAGAAAGGTCTTCCTTTGCCGTTGGTTCACCCTTCAATGGCCGCCGCGGTCGGCGCGCTGCGGCCTGCGCACCATATCGTCCGATGGCAGGAGCCAGGAGCCAGGTGCTTTTCCTGGTCTCCCCATGGGGTGCAGGGCCCAAGCACCTGGGCCATCCTCCACTGCACTCCTGGGCCACAGCAGAGGGCTGGCCTGGAAGAGGGGCAATGGGACAGAATCCGGTGCCCCAACCGGGACTAGAACCCGGTGTGCCGGTGCTGCAAGGTGGAGGATTAGCCTGTTGAGCCACGGTGCTGGCCAGTTTTGTGGTTTTGTAAAATGAAATGTAACCCTTTTGCTGAGGGGACAGCTAGGAATTGCCTCCAAATCAAATGTGAATGGGATCTTCAAGTGTATTCCATCAGCAGCATTCAGGTTTCTTGATTGGCAATTTCCTAAATGTGTTCTGGATTTTCGTTTGCTTTGCCTTCTTCCATTCCAAATTTTGTATTCTGACATCATACAAAAAACGAGGTTAGGCAGAGTATCCATAATGAAATAAAAACACAGCAAAATGGTGTTTCATGCATAGAAATCTCCAGGCAACAAGACCCAGGTGAGTTTTTCTGTTTTGGAAAATTTAATGTAACACTTTTGCTGAGGCGACAGCTAGGAATTCCCTCCAAATCGAATGTGAATGGAGTTTTCAGGATTAATCAGTCAGCAGCGTTGTGTCTTTTGATTGGCAATTTGCTAAATGTGTTCTGGGTTTGCATTTATTGCCTTCTTCCTTTCCAAATTTTATATCCTGTCACAGTAGAAAAAAAGAGGTTAGGTTGAGTATCCATAATGAAATAAAAAACACAGCAAAATGGCATTTCATGCTTCACAATCTACAGGCAACATGACCAAGGTGAGTTTTTGTGTTTTGCAAAATGAAATGTAACTGTATGGCCGAGGAGACAGCTAGGAATTCCCTCCTAATCCAGCGTGAATGGGGTTTTCAGGTGTATTCAGTCAGCAGCATTGTTTTTTGATTGGCAATTTGCTAAATGTGTTCTGGGTTTTCGTTTGTTTTGCCTTTTCTTTTCCAAATTTTGTATCCTGACACCATACAAAAAAGGGTTAGGCAGAGTATCCATATTGAAATAAAAAACACAACAAAATGGCGTTTCATGCTTAGAAATCTACAGCCAACACGACTAAGGTGATTTTTTGTGTTTTGGAAAATGAAATGTAACCCTTTTGCCTTCTTCCTTTCAAATGTTTTTTTTCTTAAAAAATATTTATTTGTGACAGTTACAGAGAGCGAGGACAAAGAATCTTCCGTCCAATGGTGCATACCCTACATGGCCATGGCCAGGGCTTGGCTAGGCGGAAGCCAGTAGCTTTATCCACATCTCCCATGTGGGTGCAGGGGCTCAAATATTTGGGCTTTCTTCTGCTGTTTTCCAAGGTGCATTAGTAGGAAGCCAGACTGGAAGTGGAGCTGCTGGGACTCAAACCAGCGCCTATATGGGATATCGGCGCTGAAGGTAGCATCTTAACCCGCTATGCCACAGTGACAAACTCAGTTTTAAGGTATTCACTTGATATGCATCCCTGCCCTCTAGTGAATAGAATGATTACTTCTAGTAATCCATTCAACTGCTCCCTTTTTTTGTTAAAAAAAAAACCTCCAAAATTGAGAAATCTACTATTGGAAAAATCTACTATTGGAAAATCTCTATCCCAGGAAATCTGGCAGAACCAACGAGTTACACCTGATCA
Organism: Sylvilagus floridanus; assembly: GCA_949820135.1. Lineage (NCBI taxonomy): Eukaryota > Metazoa > Chordata > Mammalia > Lagomorpha > Leporidae > Sylvilagus > Sylvilagus floridanus. The sequence goes on from OX463231.1 coordinate 80,976,905, forward strand.
CCTAAATCAAAACTTCGCACAATACAAAAATGGGTTTAGGCTGAGTATTCATGATGAAATAAAAAAAACACCTCAAATTGGTGTTTCATGCTTAGAAATCTAAGGGCAACATGACCAAGGTGAGTTTTTTTGTTTGGAAAGTGAAATGCAACTGTTTTGCTGAGGGGACAGCTAGGAATTGCCTCCAAACCAAGTGTGAATGGGATTTTCAGGGGTATTCCATCAGCATCATTCAGGTTTCTTGATTGGCAATTTCCTACAGGTGTTCTGGATTTGTGTTTGTGTTGCCTTTTGGCTTTCCAAATTTTGTATTCTGACCCCAACCAAAAAAGAGTTTACGCAGAGTATCCATAATGAAATAAAAAAAAAATACACAGGATTTTGGCGTTTCTTAATAAGAAATCTACAGGCAACAGGACCAAGTTGAGTTTTTGTGTTTTGGAAAATGAAATGTAGCACTTTTTCCGAGGGGACAACAAGGAATTCCCTCCAAATTGAGTGTGAATGGGATTTTCTGGTGTACTCAATCAGCAGCATTCAGGTTTCTTGATTGGCAATTTTCTAAATGTGTTCTGGGTTTGCGTTTGTTTTGCCTTCTTCCTTTCCAAATTTTGTATTCTGGTACTATACAAAAAGGCGGCTAGGCAGAGTATCCACAATGAAATAAAAAACAGAAAAATAGCATTTAATGCTTAGAAATCTACAGGCAACACGACTAAGGTGAATTTTGGTGTTTTGGAAAATGAAATGTAACACTTTTGCCGAGGAGAAAGCTAGGAATTGGCTCCAATTTGAGTGTGAATGGGATTTTCAGGTGTACTCAATCAGCAGCATTCAGGTTTCTTGATTGGCAATTTCCTAAACGTGTTCTGGGTTTGTGTTTGTTTTGCCTTCTTCCTTTCCAAATTTTGTATTCTGACACCATCCAAAAAAGAGGTTAGGTAGAGTATCCGTAATGAAATAAAAAACACAGCAAAATAGCGTTTCATGCTTAGAAATCTACAGCCAACATGACCAATGTGAGATTTTGTGGTTTGGAAAATGAAATGTAACCCTTTTGCTGATGGGACAGCTAGGAATTCCCTCCAATCGAGTGTGAATGGGGTTTTCAGGTGTATTCAATCAGCAGCCTTGTGCTTTTCATTGGCAATTTGCTAAATGTGTTCTGGGTTTGCATTTGTATTGCCTTCATCCTTTGCAAAATTTGCATCCAGACACCATACAAAAAAGAGATTAGGCAGGTATTCATAATGAAATAAAAAAAATCACAGCAATTTTCAGTTTCATGCTTAGAAATCTACAGGCAAAAGGACCAAGGTGAGTTTTTGTGTTTTGGAAAATAAAAAGTAACCATTTTGCCGAGAGAACAGCTATGAATTCCCTCTAAATCTAGTGTGAATGGGATTTTCAGGTGTACTCAATGAGCAGCATTCAGGTTTCTTTATTGGCAATTTCCTAAATGTGTTCTGGATTTGTGTTTGTTTTGCCTTCCTACTTTCCAAATTTGGTATTCTGACACCACACAAAATAGAGGTTAGGCAGAGTATCCATAATGAAATAAAAAACACAGCAAAATGGCATTTCATGCTTAGAAATCTACAGGCAACATGACTAAGGTGAGTTTTTCTGCTTTGGAAATTGAAATATAACACTTTTGCAGAGGGTACCGCAAGGAATTCCCTCCAAATCGGTGTGAATGGGGTTTTCCGGTGTATTCAATTCAGCAGCATTGTGTTTTTTGATTGGCAATTTGCTAAATTTGTTCTGGGTTTGCGTTTGTTTTGCCTTCCTCCTTTCCAAATTTTGTATCCAGATACCGTACAAAAAAGGGTTTAGGCAGGTATTCATAATGAAATAAAAAAAACACAGAAAAATGCCATTTCATGCTTATAAATCTACAGCCAACATGACCAAGGTGAGATTTTGTGGTTTGGAAAATGAAATGTAACACTTTTGCAGAGAGGACAGTAAGAAATTGCCTCCAAGTCGAGTGTGAATGGGCATTCAGGTGTATTCAATTAGCATCATTGTGTTTTTTGATTGGCAAATAGCCAAATATGTTCTGGCTTTGTGTTTGTTTTGCCTTCTTCCTTTCCAAATTTTGTATCCAGAAACCATACAAAAAAGAGGCTAGGCAGAGTATCCACAATGAAATAAAAAACACAGCAAAATTGTGATTCATGCTAAGAAATCTACAGGCAACAAGACCTAGGTGAGTTTTTGTGTTTTGGAAAATGAAATGTAACCTTTTTGCCGAAAGAACAGCTATGAGTTCCCTGCAATCGAGTTTGAATGGGATTTTCAGGTGTACTCAATCAGCAGCATTCAGGTTTCTTGATTGGCAATTTCCTAAATGTGTTCTGGGTTTGCGATTGTTTTGCCTTCTTCCTTTCCAAATTTTATATTCTAACACCATACAAAAAAGAGGTTAGGCAGTGTGTACATAATGAAAAAAAAAAAACACAGCAAATTGGCATTTCATGCTTAGAAATCTACAAGCAACATGACTAAGGTGAGGTTTGTGTTTTGGAAAATGAAATGTAACTCTTTTGTGGAATGAACAGCTATGAGTTCCCTCCAAATTGATTGTGAATGGGGTTTGCAGGTGTATTCATTCAGCAGCGTTGTGTTTTTTGATTGGCAATTTGCTAAATTTGTCATGGGTTTGCATTTGTTTTTTCTTCTTTTTTTCCATATTTTGTATCCTGACACTATTCAAAAAGGAAGTTAGGCAGGGTATCCATAAGGAAATAAAAAAACAGAAAAATGCCATTTCATGCTTAAAAATCTAAAGGTTGGCCGGTGCCGTGGCTCAACAGGCTAATCCTCCGCCTTGCGGCACTGGCACACCGGGTTCTAGTCCCGGTCGGGGCGCCAGATTCTGTCCCGGTTGCCCCTCTTCCAGGCCAGCCCTCTGCTGTGGCCCGGGAGTGCAGTGGAGAATGGCCCAGGTGCTTGGGCCCTGCACCCCATGGGGAGACCAGGAAAAGCACCTGGCTCCTGGCTCCTGTCATCGGACAAGCGCGGTGCGCAGGCCGCAGCGCGCCGTCTGCGGCGGCCATTGGAGGGTGAACCAATGGCAAAGGAAGACCTTTCTCTCTGTCTCATTCTCTCACTGTCCACTCTGCCTGTCAAAAAAAAAAAATCTAAAGGCAACATGAACAAGGTGAGCTATTGTGGTTTGGAAAATTAAATGTAACACTTTTGCAGAGGGGACAGCTAGGAAATGCATCCAAATAGATGCCAATGGGATTTTCAGGTGTAATCAATCAGCAGAATTCAGTTTTCTAGATTGGCCATTTCCTAAATGTGTTCTTGGTTTGCGTTTGTTTTGCCTTCTTTCTTTCCAAATTTTTTATTCTGACACCATACAAAAAAGAGGTTAGGCAGTGTGTACATAATGAAAAAAATAAACACAGAAAAATGACGTTTCATGCATAGAAATCTACAGGCAACACGACCAAGGTGAATTTTGGTGTTTTGGAAAATGAAATCTAACACTTATGCCGATTGAACAGATATGAGTTCCCTCCAATTGTGTGTGAATGGGATTTTCATGTGTATTCCATCAGCATCATTCAGGTTTCTTGATTGGCAATTTCCTAAATGTGTTCTGGGTTTGTGTTTGTTTTGCCTTCTTCCTTTCCAAATTTTGTATTCTGACACCATACAAAAAAAAAGGTTAGTCATGTATAGATAATGAAATAAAAAACACAGCAAATTATCGTTTCATGCTAAGAAATTTACAGGCAACACGACCAAGGTTAGCTTTTGTGTTTTGGAAAATGAAATGTAACACTTTTGCCAAGGGTACAGGTAGGAATTGCCTCCAAATCGAGTATGAATGGGATTGTCAGGTGTATTCCATCAGCAGCATTCAGGTTTCTTGATTGGCAATTTCCTAAATGTGTTCTAGGTTTGCGTTTGTTTTGCATTCTTCCTTTCCAAATTTTGTGTCCTGACAGCATCCAAAAACAAGTTTAGGCAGCGTATCCATAATGATATCAGCAACACAGCAAAATGGCATTTCATGCTTGGAAATTTACACATAACACGACTAAGGTGAGTTTTAGTGTTTTGGAAAATGAAATGTAACACTTTTGCCGAGGAGACAGCTAGGAATTCCCTCCAAATCAAGTGTGAATGGGGTTTTCAGGTGTATTTAATCAGCAGCATTGTATTTTTTGATCAGCAATTTGCTAAATGTGTTCTGCGTTTACATTGGTTTTGCCTTCCTGCTTTCCAAATTTAGTATTCTGACACCATACAAAAAAGAGGTTGGGCAGAGTGTCAATAATGAAAAAAAAACACAGCAAATTGGCATTTATTGCATAAATCTACAGGGAACAAGACCAAAGTGAGTTTTTGTGTTTTGGAAAATGAAATGTAACACTTTTGCCAAGGGGACAGCTAGGAATTCCCTCCAAATCCAGTGTGAATGAGATTTTCAGGTGTATTAAATCAGCAGCATTCAGGTTCCTTGTTCGGCAGTTGGCTAAATTTGTTCTGGGTTTGCGTTTGTTTTGCCTTCTTCCTTTCCAAATTTTGTATTCTGACACCATACAAAAATGAGGTTAGGCAGAGTATCCACAATGAAATAAAAAAAAAAAACAGGAAATTGGCATTTCATGGTTAGAGATCTACAAGCAACATTACCAAGTTGTGTTTTTCTGTTTTGGAAAATGAAATGTAACACTTTTGCAGAGGAGACAGCAAGGATTTCCCTCCAAATAGAGTGTGAATGGGGTTTTCAGGTGTATTCCATCAGCAGCGTTGTGTTTTCACCTGGCAATTTCTTGAATGTGTACTGGATTTGCATTTGTTTTGCTTTCTTCCTTTCCTAATTTTGTATTCTGACAACATACAAAAAAGAGTTTAGGCAGAATATCCATAATGAAATAAAAAACACAGCAAAATGGCATTTCATGCTTAGAAATCTACAAGCAACATTACCAAGTTGAGTTTTTCTGTTTTGCAAAATGAAATGTAACACTTTTGCAGAGGAGACAGCAACGAATTCCCTCCAAATCCAGTGTGAATGGGGTTTTCCAGTGTATTCAATTCAGTAGCATTGAGTTTTTTGATTGCCAATTTGCTAAATGTGTGCTGGGTTTGTGTTTGTTTTGCCTTCTTCCTTTCCAACTTTTGTATTCTGACACCATACAAAAAAGAGTTTAGTCAGAGTATCCATAATGAAAAAAACAGGTTTCTTGAAGGGCAATTTCCTAAATGTGTTCTGGGTTTGCGTTTGTTTTGCCTTCTTCCTTTACAAATTTTGTATTCTGACACCATACAAAAAACAGGTTAGGTAGTGTGTACATAAGGAAAACAAAACACAGCATGATGGCATTTCATGCTGAGAAATCTACAGGAAATACAACCAAGGTGAGTTTTTGTGTTTTGGAAAATGTAATGTAACAGTTTTGTCGAGTGGGCAGCTATGAGTTCCCTCCTAATCGAGTGTGAATGGGATTTTCAGGTGTATTCCATCAGCAGAATTCAGGTTTCTAGTTTGGCAATTTCCTAAATGTGTTCTGGGTTTGTGTTTGTTTTGCCTTCTTCCTTTCCAAATTTTGTATTCCTACGCCATCTAAACGGAGGTTAGGCAGAGTATCCATAATGAAATAAAAAACACAGCAAAATGGCATTTCATGCTGAGAAATATACAAGCAACATTACCAAGTTTAGTTTTTCTGTTTTGGAAAATGAAATGTAACACTTTTGCAGAGGAGACAGCAAGGAATTCCCTCCAAATCCAGTGTGAATGGGATTTTCCAGTGTATTCAATAAGCAGTGTTGAGTTTTTTGATTGGCAATTTGCTAAATGTGTTCTGGGTTTGTGTTTGTTTTCCCTTCTTCCTTTGCAAATTTTGTATTCTGAGAGCATACAAAAAGGAAGTTAGGTAGGGTATCCATAATGAAATAAAAAACACAGTAAATGGCGATTCATGCTAAGAAATCTACAGGCAACAAGACCTAGGTGAGTTTTTGTGTTTTGGAAAATATAATGTAATGTTTTTACTGATTGAACAGCTATGAGTCCCTCCTAATTGAGTGTGCATTGGATTTTCAGGTGTATTCCATCAGCAGCATTCAGGCTTCTTGTTTGCCATTTCCTAAAGGTGTTCTGGTTTGCATTTGTTTTGCCTTCTTCCTTTCCAAATTTTGTATTCTGACACCATACAAAAAAGAGGTTAGGCAGAGTTTCCATAATGAAACAGAAAACACAGCAAAATGGCATTTCATGCTAAGAAATCTATAGACAACACGAACAAGGTGAGTTTTTGTGTTTTGGAAAATGAAATATAACCCTTTTGCCGAGGGGACAGCTATGAGTGCCATATATATCGAATGTGAATGGGATCTTCAGGTGTATGGCATCAGCATCATTCAGGTTTCTTGATTTGCAATTTCCTAAATGTGTTCTGGGTTTGCGATTGTTTTGCCTTCTTCCTTTCCAAATTTTGTATTTTGACACCATACAAAAAGGAAGTTAGGCAGGGTATCCATAAGGAAATAAAAAAACACAGGAAAATGGTATTTCATGCTTAAAAATCTACAGGAAACACGACCAAGGTGAGTTTTTGTGGTTTGGAAAATGAAATGTAACCCTTTTGCAAAGGGGACAGCTAGGAATTGCCTCCAAATCGAGTGTGAATGGGGTTTTCCAGTGTATTCAATTCAGCAGCATTGTGTTTTTTGATTGGCAATTTGCTAAATATGTTCTGTGTTTGTGTTTGTTTTCCCTTCTTCCTTTGCAAATTTTGTATTCTGAGAGCATACAAAAAGGAAGTTAGGGAGGGTATCCATAATGAAATAAAAAACACAGTAAATGGCAATTCATGCTAAGAAATCTACAGGCAACAAGACCTAGGAGAGTTTTTGTGTTTTGGAAAATGAAATGTAACATTTTTACTGATTGAACAGCTATGAGTCCCTCCTAATTGAGTGTGCATTGGATTTTCAGGTGTATTCCATCAGCAGCATTCAGGCTTCTTGTTTGCAATTTCCTAAAGGTGTTCTGGTTTGCATTTGTTTTGCCTTCTTCCTTTCCAAATTTTGTATTCTGACACCATCCAAAAAAGAGGTTAGGCAGAGTTTCCATAATGAAATAGAAAACACAGCAAAATGGCATTTCATGCTAAGAAATCTATAGGCAACACGACCAAGGTGAGTTTTTGTGTTTTGGAAAATGAAATGTAACCCTTTTGCCGAGGGGACAGCTAAGAGTGCCATATATATCGAATGTGAATGGGATCGTCAGGTGTATTGCATCAGCAGCATTCAGGTTTCTTCATTGGCAATTTCCTAAATGTGTTCTGGGTTTGCGCTTGTTTTGCCTTCTTCCTTTCCAAGTTTTGTATTTTGACACCATACAAAAAGGAAGTTAGGCAGGGTATCCATAAGGAAATAAAAAAACACAGAAAAATGGTGTTTCATGCTTAAAAATCTACAGGAAACACGACCAAGGTGAGTTTTTGTGGTTTGGAAAATGAAATGTAACCCTTTTGCAGAGGGGACTGTAAGAAATTGCCTCCAAATCAAGTGTGAATGGGCATTCAGGTGTATTCACTCACTAGTGTTGTGTTTTTTGATTGGCAATTTGCTAAATGTGTGCTGGGTTTGTGTTTGTTTTCCCTTCTTCCTTTCCAAAATTTGTATCCAGAAACCATACAGAAAAGAGGCTAGGCAGAGTATCCATAATGAAATAAAAAACACAGTAAATGGCGATTCATGCTAAGAAATCTATAGGCAACAAGACCTAGGTGAGTTTTTGTGTTTTGGAAAATGAAATGTAACCTTTTTGCCGATTGAACAGATATGAGTTCCCTCCACTCGAGTGTGAATGGGATTTTCAGGTGGATTCCATCAGCAGTATTCAGGTTACTTGTTTGGCAATTTCCTAAATGTGTTCTGGTTTGCTTTTGTTTTGCCTTCTTCCTTTCCAAATTTTGTATTCTGACACCATCCATAAACGAGGTTAGGCAGAGTATCCGCAATGAAATAAAAAAAACATAGGAAATGGGCATTTCACGCATAGCAATTTACAGGCAACATGACCTAGGTGAGTTTTTGTGTTTTGGAAAATGAAATGTAACCCTTTTGCAGAGGAGACAGCAAGGAATTCCCTCCAAATCGAGTGTGAATGGGGTTTTCTGGTGTATTCAATTCAGCAGCATTGTGTTTTTTGATTGCCAATTTGCTAAATGTGTTCTGGGTTTGCGTTTGTTTTGCCTTCTTCCTTTCCAAATTTTGTATTTTGACACCATACAAAAAGGAAGTTAGGCATGGAATACAAATGAAATAAAAAAAACACAGAAAAATGCCGTTTAATGCTTAAAAATCTACAGACAACATGACCAAGGTGAGCCTTTGTGGATTGGAAAATGAAATGTAACGCTTTCTCAGAGGGGACAGTAAGAAATTGCCTCCAAAATGAGTGTGAATGGGCATTCAGGTGTATTCAATCAGCAGCATTGTGTTTCTTGATTGGCAATTTTAAGTGTGTTCTTGGTTTGCATTTGTTTTGCCTTCTTCTTTTCCAAATTTTGTATTCTGACATCATAAAAAAAGAGGTTAGGGGGAGTATCCATAATGAAATAAAAAACACAGGAAAATGGCAATTCATGCTAAGAAATCTACAGGCATCACGACCAAGGTGAGTTTTTGTGTTTTGGAAAATGAAATGTATCAATTTTGTAGAGGAGACAGCAAGGAATTTCTCCAAATCGAATGTGAATGGGGTTTTCAGGTGTATTCCATCAGCAGTATTGTGTTTTTAATTGGCAATTTCCTAAATGTGTTCTGGGTTTGCGTTTGTTTTGCCGTCTTCCTTTCCAAATTTTTTATTCTGACACCATACAAAAAACAGGTTAGGCAGAGTATCCATAATGAAATAGAAAACACAGCAAATATGCATTTCATGCTGAGAAATCTATAGGCAACACGACCAAGCTGAGTTTTTGTGTTTTGCAAAATGAAATGTAACGCTTTTGCCGAGGGGACAGCTAGGATTTGCCTCCAAATCGAGTGTGAATGGGATTTTTAGGTGTATTTAATCAGCAGCATTCAGGTGTCTTGAAGGGCAATTTCCTAAATGTGTTCTGGATTTGCGTATGTTTTGCCTTCCTCCTTTCAAAATTTTGTATTCCAACACCATACAAAAAAGAGGTTAGGCAGTGTGTACATAATGAAAACAAAACACAGCATGATGGCATTTCATGCTGAGAAATCTACAGGAAACACGACCAAGGTGAGTTTTTGTGTTTTGGAAAATGAAATGCAACGGTTTTGCCGAGGGTACAGCTATGAGTTCCCACCAAATCGAGTGTGAATGGGGTTTTCAGGTGTACTCAGACAGCAGCGTTGTGTTTTTTAATTGGCAATTTCCTAAATGTGTTCTGGGTTTGCGTTTGTTTTGCCTTCTCCTTTCCAAATTTGTATCCAGACACCATATAAAAAAGGGTTTAGGCAGAGTGTTCATAATGAAATAAAAAAAAAACACAGTAATTTTCAGTTTTATGGGTAGAAACATGCAGGCTATTATTGGGGGACAGTGACAAGATGGCGGAATAGGAAGGGCGCACACCGATAGTCTGGGGAGAGACAGTTTAATAAAAGTGTAGATACTGCAGGTTCAAGGAAGAGTAGGGGAAGAAACAGCAGAGGAAACCCTTCCGGAACTGGTGATTCACAGTGGACCTGCGTGGAGAGGGTGGAAGCCCGCAGTTTGGGACACCAGCAGCAGATTCAACACACCAGCGCTGGAATGCGAGGTGAGCCTATCATTAATAGCCCGAGATACCAGCAGGGAAGCAGAAAGAGGAGACTAGAGCGAACAAGGCTTGAAACCCTGCGGGGAAAAGTTCACCAGGCTAACTAGAAGAGAGAGAGAGAGAGAGAGAGAGAGAGAGAGAGAGAGGAAAAAAAAAAGTGACCGATACGGACATGAGTTTCTCTCTCTCCGCTCACCTCTCAAAGGTGAGCATGACAAAGAGCAGGCGCCATTTTGGAATACGTCATAAGCAGGGCGATCTCGGGTCCGCACCAGCCCTGAGCCTAGCAGAAAAACCTGACTCTGGGTGGGAGGGGTGAAATAACAGGAGATTAGAACCTAATGAATGTGTGGTGCTAATGAAATGAGACTGTGAAAAAAGAGATGGTGGGGGAGAGAACTCACAGAAATCACGAATTCATGTGAGTACTCTCCAGAGACGCTACAGTTCAGTAGCCTTGGCAGCCCAGTGGGAGACTACAGGAGAATCTGAGCCCACACTAAGGGCCGCAGAGATTCCCTCTCTGGTCCTGGGGAAAGAGCTTCCGATCTCTGGCTCCTGTGGGTATATCATTCGCCTGCTAGCCACCCCCAATTCCATTCAGCTGTGTGGAATTACTTCCCTTTTGAACCAAAAAAAAAAAGTAACAGACAGAGATTTACCATGCCTAACCTGGGAGTGTCTCCTTTGACACACCCTCAACCCTGAGGAACCAAACAGAGCTCTCAGGCCACACCCATCTCAAGCCTCTAAGGCTCCATCAAAAGCAGACAGTCCACTTAATCTAGAGTCATAGTATAACAACAAAAAAACACCACAGTGAAGAAACCAATATGCCAAACAACAAACGCAAAAACCGAGGTAATAAGAACAAGGAAGACACTATGGATCCCCAAATGAAAAAGACACACCAATTCAAGATTACAAAGATGATGAGATAGAAGAAATGCAAGAAGCAGATCTCAAAAAATTGATAAGAACACTAAGAAGTAATCAAAAACAAATTCTTGAACTACAGAAATCCTTAATGGACAAGGTAGAAAATCTCTCTCATGAAAATGAAATATTAAGGAGGAATCAAGCTGAAATGAAACAACTAGTAGAACATGAAACTGTGATAGTGATGAGAAATCATAATGAAGTGAAGAATTCAATAGATCAAATGAAAAACACATTAGAGAGCCTTACAAACAGAATGGGTGAGGCAGAATAGAGAATGTCGGACCTAGAAGACAGAGAACAGGAGAGGAAACAGTCAAACCAAAGAAAAGAAGAGGAAATTAGAAATCTAAAAAATATTGTTGGGAATCTACAGGATACTATTAAAAAACCCAACATTCGAGTTCTAGGAGTTCCTGAAGGCATGGAGAGGGAGAAAGGATTAGAATGCCTTTTTAGTGAGATAATAGCAGAAAATTTCCCAGGTTTGGAGAAGGACAGAGACATCCTAGTACAGGAAGCTCATAGAACCCCTAGGAAACATAACCAAAAGAGATCCTCATCACGACACATTGTAATTAAACTCACCACAGTGAAACAGAAAGAAAAGATCCTAAAATGTGCAAGAGAGAAATGTCAGATTACTCTCAGAGGAGCTCCAATTAGACTCACAGCAGACTTCTCATCAGAAACCCTACAAGCTAGAAGGGAATGGTGAGACATAGCCCAGGTACTAAGAGAGAAAAACTGCCAGCCCAGAATATTATATCCTGAAAAGCTCTCATTTGTGAATGAAGGTAAAATAAAGACCTTTCATTGCAAACAGAAATTGAAAGAATTTGTTGCCACTCGTCCAGCCCTGCAAAAGATGCTTAAAGATGTGTTACACACAGAAACACAGAAACAAAGCCATCAACATGAAAGAAGGTAAACGAAGGGAACCTCACAGCAAAAGATCACAGGGAATTCAAAGCATACATTTGGATAAAGAAATTATGGGACATGTACTCTATAGAATAGTATACAGCAGTCAAAAACAATGAAATCCGGTCATTTGCAACAAGATGGAGGAATCTGGAAAACATCATGCTGAGTGAATTAAGCCAGTCCCAAAGGGACAAATATCATATGTTCTCCCTGATCGGTGACAACTAATTGAGCACCAAAGGGGAAACCTATTGAAGTGAAATGGACACTAGGAGAAACAGTAACTTGATCAGCTCTTGTGCTGACTGTTGTTGTACAATGTAATACTTTATCCATTTTAGTATTTTTTTATTCTAATACTATTGGTTGAACTCTGTAATCAACAAACAATTATTCTTAGGTGTTTAAATTTTAACTGAAAAGTGATCCCTGTGAAATATAAGAGTGGGAATAAGAGAGGGAGGAGATGTACAATTTGGGACATGCTCAATCAGTCGTGCCCCAAATGATGGAGTTAGAAATGTACCAGGGAATTCCAATACAATCCCATCAAGGTGGCATGTACCAAGGCCAACTCACTAGTCCAAGTGATCAATTTCAGTTCACAATTGATCACACTGATAGGTCTAAGAGTCAAAGGGATCACACAAACAAGACTAGTATCTGCTAATACTAACTGATAGAATCAAAGAGGGAGAGAATGATCCAACATGGGAAGCGAGATACACAGCAGACTCATAGAATGGCAGATGTCCTAAATAGCACTCTGGCCTCAGAATCAGCCCTTAAGGCATTCAGATCTGGCTCAAGAGCCCATGAGAATATTCTAGGCATGGAAAGCCAAGACACTCTGGAAAAAAAAGAAGACCTAAATGAAAGATCTCTGTGAGTGAGATCCCAGTGGAAAGAATGGGGCCATCAAAGTGGAGGTACCTTTCTCTGAAGGGAGGAGAGAACCTGCACTTTGACTATGACCCTGTCAGAATAAGATTGAAGTCGGTGAACCCTAAAGGCTTCCGTAGCCTTGGCAACTCATGACTAGACACTAGGGAGATTACTGACGCCACAAACAAGAGTGTCAAATTATTAAATCAACTTCAGGAGTCACTGTGTACTTACGTCTCATGTGGGATCTGTCCTTAACATGTTTTCCAATGTGAAGTAATGCTATAACTAGCACTGAAACAGTATTTTACACTTTGTGTTTCTGTGTGGGTGCAAACTGATGAAATCTTTACATAGTATATACTGAATCAATTGTCTGTATATAGATAATTAAAAATGAAAAAAAATCTTGGTGTTAAATTGGAAATTGGATAGAAAATCAATTTAAAAAATTATATCATGTAGGATCTCTGTCCTTAATGTGCTGCACATTGTGAATTAATACTATAACTAGTACTCCAACAGTATTTTTCACTTTGTGTCCCTATGTGAGGGCAAACTTTTGAAATCTTTATGCAATATATACTAAACTGATCTTCTGTAAATAAAGAGAATTGAAAATGAATCTTGATGTGAATGGAAGGGGAGAGGAAATGGGAAAGGGGAGGGTTGCGGGTGGGAGGGAAGTTATGGGGGGGAAGCCATTGTAATCTATAAGCTGTATTTTGGAAATTTATATTCTTTAAATAAAAGCATTATTAAAAAAAAAAGAAATCTACAGGCAACACGACCAAGCTGATTTTTTGTGTTTTGGAAAATGGATTGTAACACTTTTGCCAATTGACCATAGGAATTCCCTCTAAATCAAGTGTGAATGGGATATTCAGGTGTATTCAATCAGCAGTGTTGAGTTTTTTGATTGGCAATTTGCTAAATGTGTGCTGGGTTTGTGTTTGTTTTGCCTTCTTCCTTTGCAAATTTTGTATTCTGAGACATTACAAAAAGGAAGTTAGGCAGGGTATCCATAATGAAATAAAAAACACAGTAAATGGCGATTCATGCTAAGAAATCTACAGGCAACAAGACCTAGGTGAGTTTTTGTGTTTTGGAAAATGAAATGTAACCTTTTTGCCGCAAGAACAGCTATGAGTTCCCTCCTAATCGAGTGTGAATGGGATCTTCAGGTGTATTCCATCAACAGCATTCAGGTTTCTTGATTGGCAATTTCCTAAATGTGTTCTGGGTTTGCATTTGTTTTGCCTTCTTCCTTTCCTAATTTTGTATTCCTACACCATCTAAACAGAGGTTAGGCAGAGTATCCATAATGAAATAAAAAACACAGCAAAATGGCATTTCATGCTGAGAAATCTACAAGCAAAATTACCAAGTTGAGTTTTTGTGTTTTGGAAAATGAAATGTAACACTTTTGCAGAGGAGAGCGCAAGGAATTCCCTCCAAATCGAGTGTGAATGGGGTTTTCAGGTGTATTCAATTCAGCAGCATTCAGCTTTCTTGTTTGGCCATTTTCTAAATGTGTTCTGCGTTTGCATTTGTTTTGCTTTCTTCCTTTCCAAATTTTTTGTTCTGACACCAGACAAAAACGAGGTTTGGCAGAGTATCCACATGAAATAAAAAAACACAGGAAATTGGTGTTTCATGCTAAGAAATCTATAGGCAACACGAACAAGGTGAGTTTTTGTGTTTTGGAAAATGAAATATAACCCTTTTGCCGAGGGGACAGCTATGAGTGCCATATAAATCGAATGTGAATGGGATCTTCAGGTGTATTGCATCAGCAGCATTCAGGTTTCTTGATTGGCAATTTCCTAAATGTGTTCTGGGTTTGCGCTTGTTTTGCCTTCTTCCTTTCCAAATTTTGTATTTTGACACCATACATAAAGGAAGTTAGGCAGGGTATCCATAAGGAAATAAAAAAACACAGAAAAATGGTGTTTCATGCTTAAAAATCTACAGCCAACATGACCAAGGTGAGATTTTGTGGTTTGGAAAATGAAATGTAACCCTTTTGCAGAAGGGACAGTAAGAAATTGCCTCCAAATCAAGTGTGAATGGGCATTCAGGTGTATTCAATCAGCAGTGTTGTGTTTTTGATTGGCAATTTCCTAAATGTGTGCTGGGTTTGTGTTTGTTTTGCCTTCTTCCCCTCCAAATTTTGTATCCAGAAACCATACAAAAAAGAGGCTAGGCAGAGTATCCATAACGAAATAAAAAACACAGCAAAATGGCGATTCATGCTAAGATCTGCAGACAACAAGACCTAGGTGAGTTTTTGTGTTTTGGAAAATGAAATGTAAACTTTTTGTTGATTGAACAGATATGAGTTCCCTCCAATCACGTGTGAATGGGATTTTCAGGTGGATTCCATCAGCAGTATTCATGTTTCTTGTTTGACAATTTCCTAAATGTGTTCTGGTTTGCATTTGTTTTCCATTTTTCCTTTCCACATTTTGTATTCTTACATCATACAAAAAGGAGTTTAGGCAGAGTATCCACAATGAATTAAAAAAACATAGGAAATTGGCGTTTCATGCTTAGAAATCTACAGGCAACATGACAAAGGTGAGTTTTTGTGTTTTGGAAAATAAAACGCAACCCTTTTACCGATTGAATAGCTATGAGTTCCCTCTAAAACAAGAATGAATGGGATTTTCAGGTGTACTCAATCAGCAGCATTGAGGTTTCTTGCTTGGCAATTTCCTAAATGTGTTCTGGGTTTGCGTTTGTTTTGCCTTCTTCCTTTCCAAATTTTGTATTATGACACCATCAAAAAAAGAGTTTAGGCAGAGTATCCATAATAAAATAAAAAACAGAGCAAATATGCATTTCATGCTTAGAAATCTACAGGAAACATGACCAAGGTGAGCTTTTGTGTTTTGGAAAATGAAATGTAACCTTTTTGCTGAGGGGACACCTAGGATTTGCCTCCAAATCGAGTGCGAATGGGATTTTCAAGTGTATTCCATCAGCAGCATTGTGTTCTCAATTGGCAATTTCCTAAATGTGTTCTGGATTTGCGTTTGCTTTGCCTTCCTCCTTTCCAAATTTTGTATTCTGACACCATACAAAAAGGAGGTTAGGCAGAGTATCCATAATGAAAAAAACACAGTAAATATGTGTTTCATGCTTAGAAATCTACAGGCAACATGATCAAGGTGAGTTTTAGTGTTTTGGAAAATGAAATGTAACCCTTTTGCAGAGGAGACAGCTAGGAATTCCCTCCAATCGAGTGTGAATGGGGTTTTCAGGTGTATTCAAATCAGCAGCATTCATGTTTCTTGCTTGGCAATTTCCTAAATGTGTTCTGGGTTTGAGTTTGTTTTGCCTTCTTCCTTTCCAAATTTTGTATTCCAACACGGTACAAATATAGGTTAGGCAGTGTGTACATAACAAAAAAAAAAAAAACACACAGCATGTGGGCATTTCATGCTGAGAAATCTACAGGCAACACGACCAAGCTGAGTTTTTCTGTTTTGCAAAATGAAATGTAACTCTTTGGCCCAGGAGACAGCTAGGTATTCCCTCTAAATCGAGTGTGAATGGGATTTTCAGGTGTATTCAATCAGCACCACTCAGTTTTGTTGATTGGCAATTTCCTAAATGTGTTCTCGATTGCATTTGTTTTGCCTTCTTCCTTTCCAAATTTTGTATTCTGACACCATCCAAAAACGAGGTTAGGCAGAGTATCCACAATGAAATAAAAAAATCAGGAAATTGGCGTTTCATGGTTAGAAATCTACAGCTAACACAACCAAGGTGAGTTTTTTTGTTTTGGAAAATGAAATGTAACCCTTTTGCCGACGGGACAGCTAGGAATTGCCTCCAAATCGAGTGTGAATGGGATTTTCAGGTGTAATCAATCAGCAGCATTCAGTTTTCTTGATTGGCTATTTCCTAAATGTGTTATGGGATTGCGTTTATTTTGCCTTCTTCCTTTCCAAATTTTGTATTCTGACACCATACAAAAAGGAGGTTAGGCATTTATCCACAATGAAATAAAAAAACACTGCTAAACAGTGTTTCTTGCTAAGAAATCTACAGGCAACACGACGAAGTTGAGCTTTTCTGTTTTGGAAAATGAAATGTAACCCTTTTGCCAATTGCTCATAGGAATTCACTCTAAATCGAGTGTGAATGGGGTTTTTAGGTGTATTCAATTCAACAGCATTGTGTTTTTTGATTGCCAATTTGCTAAATGTGTTCTGGGTTTGTGTTTGTTTTGCTTTCTTCCCCTCCAAATTTTGTATTCTGAGAGCATACTAAAAGAAAGTTAGGGAGGGTATCCATAATGAAATAAAAAACACAGCAAAATGGCGAGTCATGCGAAGAAATCTACAGGCAACAAGACCAAGGTGAGTTTCTGTGTTTTGGAAAATGAAATGTAACCTTTTTACCGATTGAAAAGATATGAGTCCCTCCTAATTGAGTGTGCATTGGATTTTCAGGTGTATTCCATCAGTAGCATTCAGCTTTCTTGTTTGGCAATTTCCTAAATGTGTTCTGTGTTTGCATTTGTTTTGCTTTCTTCCTTTCCAAATTTTGTATTCTGACACCATACAAATAGGAGTTTATGCAGAGTATCCACAGTGAAAAAAAAAAAACGCAGGTAATTGGTGTTTCATGCTAAGAAATCCGTAGGCAACACGACCAAGGTGAGTTTTTGTGTTTTGGAAAATGAAATGTAACACTTTTGCCTATTGGACTGCTAGGAATTCCCTGCAAATCCAGTGTGAATGGGATTTTCAGGTGTATTCCATCAGCAGTGTTGTGTTTTTAATTGGCAATTTCCTAAATGTGTTCTGGATTTGCGTTTGTTTTGCCTTCCTCCTTTCCAAAGTTTGTATTCTGACACCATACAAAAAAGAGGTTAGTCAGAGTATCGATAATGAAAAAAAAAAAACAAGGCAAATATTCTTTTCATGCTTAGAAATCTACAGGCAACAAGACCTAGTTGAGTTTTTGTGTTTTGGAAAATGAAATGTAACCCTTATGCCAACAGGACAGCTAGGATTTGCCTCCAAATTGAGTGTGAATGGAATTTTGAGATGTATTGAATCAGCAGCATTCAGTTTTCTTGATTGCCAATTTGCTAAATGTGTTCTGGGTTTCATTTGTTTTGCCTTCTTCTTTTCCAAATTTTGTATTCTAACACCATATAAAAAATAGGTTAGGCAAAGTATCCACAATGAAATAAAAAACACAACAAATCGGCATTTAATGCTGAGAAATCTACAGGCAACACGACCAAGGTGAGTTTTTGTGTTTTGCAAAATGAAACGAAACGATTTTGCCGAGAGGACAGCTATGAGTTCCCACCAAATCGAGTGTGAATGCGGTTTTCAGGTGTATTGAATCAGCAGCGTTGTGTTTTTTGATTGCAAATTTCCTAAATGTGTTAAGGGTTTGCGTTTGTTTTACCTTCCTCCTTTCCAAATTTTGTATCCAGACACCATACAAAAAAGTGTTTAGGCAGAGTATTCATAATGAAATAAAAAAAACACAGTAATTCTCAGTTTCATGCTTAGAAATCTACAGGCAACATGACCAAGGTGAGTTTTTGTGTTTTGGAAAATGAAATGTAACCGTTTTGCCTAGGGGACTGCGAGACATACCCTCCAAATCGGCTGTGAGTCGATTTTGAGGTGTATTCCATCAACAGCATTCAGGTTTTTTGATTGGCAATTTGCTAAATGTGTTCTGGGTTTGCGTTTGTTTTGCCTTCTTCCTTTCCTAATTTTGTATTCTGAGAGCATACAAAAGAGAGTTTAGGCAGAGTATCCATAATGAAATAAAAAAACACAGAAAAATGGTGATTCATGCTAAGAAATCTACAGGAAACAAGACCTAGATGACTTTTTTTTTTTTTGAAAAGGAAATGTAACCTTTTTGCCAATTGAACAGCTATGAGTTCCCTCCAATGGAGTGTGAATGGGATTTTCAGGTGTATTCAATCAGCTGCATCAGGTTTCTTGATTCGTAATTTCCTGAATGTGTTCTTCGTTTGCGTTTCTTTTGCCTTCTTCCTTTCCAAATTATGTATCCTGACACCGCACAAAAATAGTTTAGGCAGTGTGTACATAATGAAAAAAAACACAGCAAAATGTCGATTCTTGCTTAGAAATCTACAGGCAACATGACCAAAGTGAGTTTTTGTGTTTTGGAAAATGAAATATAACACTTTTGCAGAGGAAACTGCAAGGAATTCCCTCCAAATCGGTGTGAATGGGGTTTTCCGGTGTATTCAATTCAAGAGCATTGTGTTTTTTGATTGGCAATTTCCTAAATGTGTTCTGGGTTTGCATTTGTTTTGCCTTCCTCCTTTCCAAATTTTGTATTCTGACATGATACAAAAAGGAAGTTAGGAAGGGTATCCATAAGAAATTAAAAAAACACAGAAAAATGGTGTTTCATGCTTAAAAATCTACAGCCTACGTGACCATGATGAGCCTTTGTGGTTTGGAAAATGAAATGTAACCCTTTGCAGAGGAGACAGTAAGAAATTGCCTCCAAATCGAGTGTGAATGGTCATTCTGGTGTATTCAATCAGCAGCATTGTGTTTTTTGATTGGCAATTTACTAAATGTGTTCTGGGTTTGCATTTGTTTTGCATTCTTCCTTTCCAAATTTTGTATTCTGACACCATACAAAAAAGAGGCTAGGCAGAGTATCCATAATGAACAAAAAACACAGCAAAATGGCGATTCATTCTAAGAAATCTTCATGTAACAAGATCTAGCTGAGTTTTTGTGTTTTGGAAAATGAAATGTAACCCTTTTGCAGATTGAACAACTCCTAATCGAGTGTGAATGAAATTTTCAGGTGTATTCCATCAGCAGCATTCAGGTTTCTTGTTTGGCAATTTCCTAAATGTGTTCTGGGTTTGCATTTGTTTTGCCTTCTTCCTTTCCAAATTTTGTATTCTGACAGCATACAAAAACGAGGTTAGGCAGAGTATCCACAATGAAATAAAAAAAAACAGGAAATGGGCTTTTCATGCTTAGAAAAATACAGGCAACATGACAAAGGTGAGTTTTTTTGTTTTGGAAAATGAAATGTAACCCTTTTGCCAAAGGGACAGCTAGGAATTCCCTGCAAATCGAGTGTGAATGGGGTTTTCAGGTGTATTCATTCAGCAGCCTTGTGTTTTTAATTGGCAATTTCCTAAATGTGTTATGGGTTTGCATTTGTTTTGCCTTCTTCCCTTCCAAATTTTGTATTGTGACCCCATACAAAAAAGCGGTTAGGCGGAGTATCCATAGTGAAATAAAAAACACAGCAAATTTACATTTAATGCTTAGATGTCTATAGGCAAACGACAAAGGTGAGTTTTGCCTTCTTCCTTTCCAAATTTTGTATTCCGACACCATACAAAAAATAAATAAAAAAACAGAGCAAAATGTCATTTCATGCTTAGAAATCTACAGGCAACACGACCAAGGTGAGATTTTGTGTTTTGGAAAATGAAACGTAATTGTTTGACCGAGGAGACAGCTAGGAATTCCCTCCAAATCTAGCATGAATGGGGTTTTCAGGTGTATTCAGGCAGCAGCATTGTTTTTTGATTGGCAGTTTTCTAAATGTGTTCTGAGTTTGCATTTGTTTTGCCTTCTTCTTTTCTAAATTTTGTATCCTGACACCATACTAAAAAGAGGTTAGGCAGAGTATCCATAATGAAATAAAAAACACAACAAATGGCATTTCATGCTTAGGAATCTACAGGCAACACGACCAAGGTGAGTTTTTGTGTTTTGGAAAATGAAATGTAACCCTTTTGAGGAGGGGACTGCTAGGAAATGCCTCCAAATAGAGTGTCAATGGGATTTTCAGGTGTACTCAATCAGCAGCATACAGGTTTCTTGATTGGCAATTTCTTAAATGTGTTCTGGGTTAGCGTTTGTTTTGCCTTCCTCCTTTCCAAATTTTGTGTTCTAACACGATAGAAAAAAAAGGTTAGGCAGAGTATCGATAATGAAAAGAAACACAGCAAATATGCACTTCATGCTTAGAAATCTACAGGCAACACGACTAAGGTGAGCTTTTGTGTTTTGGAAAATGAAATGTAACCCTTTGGCCGAGTGGACAGCTATGAGTTCCCCCTAAATTGAGTGTGAATGGAATTTTCAGGTGTATTCAATCAGCAGCATTCAGGTTTCCTGATTGGTAATTTCCTAAATGTGTTCTGGGTTTGCGTTTGTTTTGCCTTCTTCCTTTACAAATTTTGTATTCAGACACCATCCAAAAAAGAGGTTAGGCAGAGTATCCATAATGAAATAAAAAACACAGGAAAATAGCGTTTAATGCTTAGAAATCTACAGCCAACATTACCAAGGTGAGTTTTTGTGTTTTGGAAAATGAAATGTAACACTTTTGCAGAGTAGACAGCAAGGAATTCCCTCCAAATCGAGTGTGAATGGGGTTTTCAGGTGTATTCAATTCAGAAGACTTGTGTTTTTTGATTGGCAATTTGCTAAATGATTCTGGGTTTGCATTTGTTTTGCCTTCTTCCTTTCCAAATTTTGTATTCTGTCACCATGCAACAAAGAGTTTAGGCAGAGTATCCATAATGAAATAAAAAAATGCAGGAAAATGGCGTTTCATGCTTAGAAATCTACAGCCAACATTACCAAGGTGAGTTTTTCTATTTTGGGAAAGGAAATGTAACACTTTTGCAGAGTGGACAGCAAGGAATTCCCTCCAAATCGAGTGTGAATAGGGTTTTCAGATCTATTCAATTCAGCATCATTGTTTTTTTTGATTGGCAATTTCTTAATGGTGTTCTGGGTTTGCTTTTTTTTTGCCTTCTTCCTTTCCAAATTTTGTATTCTGACACCATACAATAAACAGGTGAGGCAGAGTATCCACAATGAAATAAAAGACACAGGAAATTGGCGTTTCATGCTAAGAAATCTACAGGCAACAAGACCAAGGTGAGTTTTTGTGTTTTGAAAATGAATTGTAAACTTTTTGCCATTTGAACAGCTATGATTTCCCTCCAATCGAGTGAGAATGTGGTTTTCAGGTATATTCCATCAGCAGCATCAGGTTTCTTAATTGGCAATTTCCTAAAAGTGTTCTTGGTTTGCGTTTGTTTTGCCTTCTTTCTTTCCATATTTTTTATTCTGTCAGCATACAAAAAAGAGGCTAGGCAGAGTATCAATAATGAATTAAAAAACACAGCAAAATTGCGTTTCATGCTTAGAAATCTACAGCCACCATTACCAAGGTGAGTTTTTGTGTTTTGGTAAATGAAATGGTACACTTTTGCAGAGGGGACAGCAAGGAATTCCCTCCAAATCGACTGTGAATAGGATTTTCAGGTGTATTCCATCAGCAGGTTTCAGGTTTCATGATTGGCAATTTCCTAAATGTGTTCTGGGTTTGCCTTTGTTTTGCCTTCATCTTTCCAAATTTTGTATCCTGATACCATACAAAAAAGAGTTTAGGCAGAGTATCCATAATGAAATAAAAAACAAAGCAAATTGGCATTTCATGATAAGAAATCCACAGGCAACAGAAACAAGGTGAGTTTTTGTTTTTTGGAAAATGAAATGCATCCCTTTTGAGGAGGGGAAAGCTAGATATTCCCTCCAAATTGAGTGTGAATGGGATTTTCAGGTGTATTCAATCAGCTGCGTTCAAGTTTCTTTATTGGTAATTTGCTAAATATGTTCTAGGTTTCTGTTTGCTTTGCCTTCTTCCTTTCCAAATTTTGTATCCCAACACCACAGAAAAATGAGGTTAGGCAAAGTATCAATAATGAAATAAAAAGCACAGCAAAATGTCTTTCATGCTTATAAAATATAGGCAACACGACTAACGTAAGATTTTGTGCTTTGGGAAATGAAATGTAACCCTTCTATTGATTGAACAGCTATGAGTTCCCTCTAAGTCGAGTGTGAGTGGGATTTTCAGGTGTATTCCATCAGCAGTTTTCAGGTTTCTTGATTGGCAATTTTCTAAATGTGTTCGGGGTTTGTGTTTGTTTTGCCTTCTTCCATTCGAAATTTTGTATCCTGATACCATCCAAAAAGGAGGTTAGTCAGAGTATCCATAATGAAATAAAAAACACAGCAAATTGGTATTTCATGATAAGAAAGACACAGGCAACAGAAACAAGGTGAGTTTTTGTGTTTTGGAAAATGAAATGCAACCCTTTTGAGGAGGGGAAAGCTAGATATTCCCTTCAAATTGAGGGTGAATGGGATTTTAAGGTGTATTAAATCAGCAGCGTTGTTTTTGTTGATTGGCATTTTGCTAAATTTGTTCTGGGTTTCCGTTTGTTTTGCCTTCTTCCTTTCCAAATTTTGTATCCTGACACCGTACAAAAAAGATACTAGGCAGAGTATCCATAATGTGTTTTGTCTTTCATTATGGATACTCTGCCTAACCTCTTTTTTGTATGGTGAAAGAATACAAAAGATGGAAAGGAAGAAGGCAAAACAAACACAAACCCCGAACTATTTTAGGAAACTTCCAATCAAGAAAACACTATAGTGCTGATTAAATACACATGAAAATCCCATTCACACTGGATTTAGAGGGAACTCATAGCTGTTCAATCAACAGAAGTGTTACATTTCATTTTCCAAAACACAAAAACATTCCTTCTTCATGATGCCTATAGATTTCTAAGCATGAATGCCAATTAACTGTGTTTTTTTTTCATCATGGATACTCTGCCTAACCTTGTTTTTGTATGGTGTGAGAATACAAAATTTGGAAAGGAAGAAGGCAAAACAAACGCAAACCCAGAACACATTTAGGAACTGCCAATCAAGAAACCTGAATCCTGCTGATTGAATACACCTGAAAATCCCATTCACACTCGATCTCAAGGGAAATCATAGCTGTCCTCTCAGCAAAAGGGTTACATTTCATTTTGCAAAGCACAGAAACACACCTTGGTTGTGTTTTCTGTAGATTTCTTAGAATGAAAAGCCAATTTGCTCTGTTTTTTATTTCATTATGGATACTCTGCCTAAACCATTTTTTGTATGGTGTCAGAATACAAAATTTGGAAGGAAGAAGGCAAAACAAATGCAAAACCCAGAACACATTTAGGAAACTGCCAATCAAGAAAACACAATGCTGCTGATTGAATACACCTGAAAATCAAATTCACACTCGATTTGGAGGGAATTCCTATCTGTCCCCTCAGCAAATGCCTTACATTTCATTTTCTAAAACACAAAAACTCACCTTGGTCGTGTTGCCTGTAGATTTCTAAGCATGAAACACCAATTTGCTGAGTTTTTTATTTCATTATGGATACTTTATTGATATGCTTTTGTGTATGGTGTAAGAATACAAAATTTTGAAAGGAAGAAGGCAAAACAAACGCAAACCCATTACACATTTAGGAAATTGCCAATCAAGAAACCTGAATGCTGCTGATTGAATACACCTGAAAATCCCATTCATACTCGATGGGGGGAAATCATTGCCGTCCCCTGGCAAAAGGGTTACATTTCATTTTCCATGACACAAAAACTCAAGTTTGTTGTGTTGCCTGTAGATTTCTTAGCATGAAAGGCCAATTCAGTGTTTTTTATTTGATTATGGAAACTCTATACAGTTTTGTGTATGGTGTCAGAATACAAAATTTGGAAAGGAAGACTGAAAAACAAATGCAAACCCAGAACACATTTAGGAAATTGCCAATCAATAATCGTGAATGCTCTGATGGAATACACCTGAAAATCCCATTCACACTCCATTTAGAGGGAATTCCTAGCTGTCCTCTCGGCAAAAGTATTACATTTCATTTTCCAAAAAACAAAAAATCACCTTGGTCATGTTGCCTGTAGATTTACAAGCATGAAATGCCAATTTGCCGTGTTTTGTATTTCATTATGCATACTCTCTCTAAATGCTTTTGTGTAAGTTGTCAGAATACAAAATTTCGAAGGGAAGAAAGCAAAACAATTGCAAACCCTGAACATATTTAGGAAACTGCCAATCAAGAAATCTGAATGCTGCTGATTGAAGATACCTGAAAATCCCATTCACAATCGATTTGGAGGGAATTCCTAGCTGTCCTCCTGGCAAAAGAGTTACATTTCAATTTCCAACACAAAAAAACTCACTTTGGTCATGTTGCCCGTAGATTTACAAGCATGAAACGCCAATTTTCTGTATGTTTTATTTCATTATGCATACACTCTCTTAAACGCTTTTGTGTAAGGTGTCAGAATACAAAATTTGAAAAGGAAGAAGGCAAACAAATGCAAACCCAGAACACATTTAGCAAATTGCCAGTCAAGAAACCTGAATGCTGCTGATGGAATGCACATGAAAATGCCATTCGCACTTGATTTGGGTGTATTCCTAGCCGTACCCACGGCAAAAGTTTTACATTTCATTTTCCAAAACACAAAAACTCACCTTGGTCGTGTTGCCTGTAGATTTCTTAGCGTGAAACGCCAATTTGCTCTGTTTTTTATTTCATTATGGACACCCTGCCTAACCTCTTTTTTGTATGGTGTCAGAATACAAAATTTGGAAGGAAGAAGGCAAAACAAATGCAAAACCCAGAACACATTTAGGAAACTGCCAATCAAGAAAACACAATGCTGCTGATTGAATACACCTGAAAATCAAATTCACACTCGATTTGGAGGGAATTCCTATCTGTCCCCTCAGCAAATGCCTTACATTTCATTTTCTAAAACACAAAAACTCACCTTGGTCGTGTTGCCTGTAGATTTCTAAGCATGAAACACCAATTTGCTGAGTTTTTTATTTCATTATGGATACTTTATTGATATGCTTTTGTGTATGGTGTAAGAATACAAAATTTTGAAAGGAAGAAGGCAAAACAAACGCAAACCCATTACACATTTAGGAAATTGCCAATCAAGAAACCTGAATGCTGCTGATTGAATACACCTGAAAATCCCATTCATACTCGATGGGGGGAAATCATTGCCGTCCCCTGGCAAAAGGGTTACATTTCATTTTCCATGACACAAAAACTCAAGTTTGTTGTGTTGCCTGTAGATTTCTTAGCATGAAAGGCCAATTCAGTGTTTTTTATTTGATTATGGAAACTCTATACAGTTTTGTGTATGGTGTCAGAATACAAAATTTGGAAAGGAAGACTGAAAAACAAATGCAAACCCAGAACACATTTAGGAAATTGCCAATCAATAATCGTGAATGCTCTGATGGAATACACCTGAAAATCCCATTCACACTCCATTTAGAGGGAATTCCTAGCTGTCCCCTCGGCAAAAGTATTACATTTCATTTTCCAAAAAACAAAAAATCACCTTGGTCATGTTGCCTGTAGATTTACAAGCATGAAATGCCAATTTGCCGTGTTTTGTATTTCATTATGCATACTCTCTCTAAATGCTTTTGTGTAAGTTGTCAGAATACAAAATTTCGAAGGGAAGAAAGCAAAACAATTGCAAACCCTGAACATATTTAGGAAACTGCCAATCAAGAAATCTGAATGCTGCTGATTGAAGATACCTGAATGTTGCGGTTGATTTTCTCAACAATGTTTCAGTGGATTCGTTTCTGAGAGGAGCAGTGTGGTGGGGGCAAGAGGCGCGGAGTCACCACACAGACCCCGGGAGTCGGGTGAAAGCAGGCTTGAGGCGAGCAGCCCGCAGACTCGTTTATTACAGTTGGAACCACTCCTTATATAGCCAAGACCAGCCAATCTGGTCAAGGGGCGGTCTATGCCCCAACCAATCACAGCCTGTTGCCAGGCAGTTTCCAAAGCCATCCAATCACAGCCTGTTACCAGGCAGTTTCAAATACATCCAATCATAGCCTGTTGCCAGGCAGTTTCCAAAGCCATCCAATCATAGCCTGTTGCCAGGCAGTTTCAAATACATCCAATCACAGCCTGTTGCCAGGCAGTTTCCAATCCATCCAGTCACAGCCTGTTGCCAGGCAGTTTCAAATACATCCAATCACAGCCTGTTACCAGGCAGGCTCCATTGCCAGGTGGGTTTCAAAGCCATTCCTGAGTAAGTGATGCTCGCTTGCCAGTGGCCACCTTGGCATGGCCTTCTCATTCCACCACATTTCCCCCTTTTCGTTTATTTTTGAGCAACGGGAGGCATGATTCTTGGCCATACCATTGTTGACCCCGTTTCCATGTGGTCTCCGTACGCAGCTGTGCCTGTCTTAGGTTGTCCCCCAGGGGATCTTACCCGTCGTTGACTAACCAGCGCTCAAATCAAGAGACCACAGGAGTGCTTGCTCAGATAGGGGTAGGAATGAGGAATAATGGTTATCAGGAATGGCATGACCACACACAGGCTGTGGGCCATTTGAGTGGCTGACCAGAACTAGTGGGGTACAAAACAGTAACAGATGTGGCTATGGGCAGTTTCTCAGGGTAGGATGATAGGGCAGGTGCATCTGCTAACAAGGCGGAGTCTCGGTCTTGTTCAGCTGGTCCTGGTTGGCTGTCCGTTGCAGGCTTGATGTTTCGGGCTGGAACCCAAATGGGCTGTTCTGCATTCTCTGGAAAGACACAAGCATATCCTCGACCTTTGGTTAGTAGAGGGTGTGGTACTTTCCATTCTCCTGTCAGGGCATCTTTCCACCTAACCATAGGGGCTGGGGTCTGGGATGGAAAGGATCCCCAGTGTTTATAAGCTGGGCTGATCCCTTGGGAATCAAAAGTAAGAAAATTGATAGTGAAAAGGACCTCAGTCAAAGCAAGCTGTGGGTCTGGGGGCATATGATTGCTTTTCTGTCTTTGTAAGAGATCTTTAATCGTCCTATGAGTTCTTTCAATGATGGCCTGTCCCTGTGGGTTGTATGGGATACCTGTGGCAGACTGTATGTTCCAGGATTTCAGGAAGGAATTAAATTCCTGTGATGTATATGCTGGCCCGTTATCAGTTTTTATGGTCCAGGGAACACCAAGGACCAGCATGGCTGATTTAACCGCCTTTATCACGTTACTAGCTTTTTCTCCAGATTGGGCTGTTGCAAATACAGCCTTTGAATAAGTATCTACCACCACATGGACAAACTTAAGTTTACCAAAGGAGTTAATGTGGGTGACGTCCACTTGCCACAGTTTATTAGGAGCAAGGCCTCGCGGGTTCACTCCTGCTTACTGCAGTGGGCCTAACGGGGCGAGGGGTGCACAATTCTTGCAAGAGTGCACTAGGTGTTTGCATTGGCTCATTGTTAGCTCTGGGAAAAGCAATTTTATGTTGCTTGCTGACATATGGAATTTTTGGTGTAAAATACGGGCTTGTTCTAAGTGTCCAATGGAAGCCGTGTTGCAGGAGATAAGACCATCAACCTTTCTGTTGCCTTGGAAAATAAAGCCAGGTAACCCAGTATGTGATCTTACGTGTGAGATATACCATGGGTATTTTCTGTTCTCAGTTAGTTCTTTAAGTGTTGTGAACATCTGGTCAATTGGCTTATTGGTCGGGTTAAAGACTGCAAAAGGGATCGTCTTTGCTACCTGCACTGAGTATTTGCTGTCCGAGAATATATTTACCGGTCCATTTTGGCTAAGAAGTAGAACCTTGACTATTTCTTGTATTTCTCCCAACTGTACTGATCCCCCATGGGGTTCTACATGGATCTTATCTTTTTCTGTTAAAGATTTGATCACTATTCCAAAGAGTGACTTGTTGGCATCTGTAAACGCACATGGTGCCATGGGTATAGGTTGATTAGCAGGGAAAGCATGTTTTGGATAGTCTATTTCTAAGGTTTGTAGTGTCTGGAGTAGTCTGTCTGCTGGCAGGTGATTGTCAATCTGTCCTGGAAAATTTATCATTAAAGTTTGAAAGAGCGTGCTATTCTGCATCAATGTTGACAGTTCTAATTGTGATAGTGGTAGGACCACTATGTCTGGCTCTGTGTTAAATATCTTATTGGTATAATATCTTAATTTAAGTCCCATCATAAGGATGGCATCTACTTTGTTTACTATTTTATGACAATCGCTCCAAGCTATGTGTACCCAAAAAAGTGGTCCGTGTTGTTGCCAAATAACCCCTAAGGGGGCCTTAAGGGTAGATATGGTTATGGCAAACAGAGGCACCTGAGGGTCATATCTAAAGGTTTTTAAATTTGACAACTGGGTGTTAATCTTTTCTATAGTGGATTTGGCTGCTGGTGTCAATGTGATTTTTGAGGAAGGGCTGTTTCCCTTAGTTAGTAAATCGTATAGCGGTCTAAGTTCTGCAGGTGTTAGGGGAAGGAAGGGTTTTAGCCAATTGATTTGGCCACACAGTTGCTGAAGTTCATTAAGTGAGTATTTATGCTTGACTTTTAGGTTTGGGCCCATTGGAGATATATGGGAGGAGATTTGATAACCCAAGAATTGAAAGGGGGGAAAATGTTGTACCTTTTCTGTGGCAATAGAGAAACCCAGGAATTGTAAATTTCTTACTGTCTCACTTAGACAGGCATTCAGAATTGCTGCATTCTTGTGAGCAAGTAAGATATCATCCATATAATGTATGATCAAGCACTGATCTTTAAGTGTGCTGGTTGCATGAGAAACGTATCTTTGGCAAATGGCAGGGCTATTTTTCATGCCTTGTGGGAGTACTGTCCACTGAAATCTTTTTGCAGGGAGCTGGAAGTTGGGCTCCCATACTGTAAAGGCAAAGTAAGCCTTATCCTGCTCCGCAATGGGAATGGAAAAGAAGCAATCTTTGATATCAATGGTAACTATGTGGTATCCATTAGGAATGGCCCCTGGATGGGGAATGCCAGCCTGGAATGTTCCCATCGTTTTTATATTTTTGTTAATAGCTCTTAAATCCTGTAGAATCCTATATTTTCCCTGTTTCTTTGGTATCACAAAAATGGGTGTGTTATGAGGGCTAGTGGAGGGCTCTATGTGTCCCTTTTCCAATTGTTCCTGTACCAGTTCTTTAAGGATGCTAAGTTTGGGTTGTACTATTGGCCACTGCTCTACCCAGATGTTTCCTGTTTTTTCCCATTCAATGGGGATTGGGCTTGGCTTTCGTATGGGGTGAGCAGTGGCCCCTAGAATTGGGGGTGAATCTTACTTGTAGGTTCTCCATTAAAGCTGCTGGCTTGGGGAGATTTGTGATCCGTAGTAAGGACCGCTTGCATTTGTGAGAGTACATCTCTCCCCCATAAGGTCATGGAAACTTCAGCAATTAGTGGAAAGATGGTTCCTGTATCTCCATTGTCATCTCGCCAAGTTACAGGTGTGATGACCTGATCAGACAATTTTAATCCTCCAACACCTTGGAGGTCAGGTCCAAGTGCTGTCTTCCAATGTTGCATTTTTCTTGCATCCCTAGCTTTTAAGACAGTAACATCTGCTCCTGTATCAATTAAACCTACAAAGGCAATGTCATCTAAATATAGGGTCAATTTCGGCCTCAGATTGAAAATGGGCATCGACCAGTTAATGGTAGTGGGACTCCCTCTTATTTGCTGGGCTGAGGGCTGCCCCACTGGGAGTTTAAAGGCTTGGTCTTGCAATCTTTTGCCCAGTGAAAGCCTTTTTTACATCTGGGACACAGTGTTTTGGGCTTGCCCCATCTTTTAGTGTTTGGGCAGTTTCGTCGTAGGTGTCCTATTTCCTGGCATCCCCAACAAACCAGAGGGTCATTAGACTTCTTTGTGCTTAATTTATTAATGGCTGCAGTCAGGGCCTGTATGGGAGTATCAGCAGGGTTTACCTCCTTTGTGGCTACTATCCATTTAGAAATGTCTTCATTACGGACTGGGGCGATTGCTGCTTTTGCCTCTTTGGTAGCACCTTCCCAAGCTAATTGTTTGACCAAATTGTCTTGATCGGGGCCAGGCAGTAATCTTTTCTCTACTGCCTCCAAGACTCTGGCAAGGAAATCGGGGAACCATTCGCCTGGACCTTGAACCAGGTTTCTAAAGAGCTGACTATAATCAGGAGGATTTATATTTTTCAAGGCTTTAAGTGCCAAATCTCTGACCTGATCAAAATAGGCAACTACTCCAATGCGGGCCTGTTCTTGAGGATATATGTAGGTGCCACGGCTTGTAAGCATATCAAAGGTTACTGCTATTCCATAAGCAGCATTATTTCTTGCCACAGTTTCAGCCTCTTCCTGATAGGAGGCTTTCCACTGTAAAAACTGTGGTCTTGACAAACATGCTTTGAGCAGGGCAACCCAGTCAAAATGAGTTTGAAGGTTTGTTGCCCATTGTTTGAGCACTTGTTCAAAGTAGGGAGAGTCAGGACCTGACTCTTGTGAAGCCTTTTTTAGCATAGTAAGGTCATTTATGGGCGTTGGAATCCAGGGTCTGAATTCTGCATCCTCTCCTACATTAACAGCAAATGTGCAGGTGGGATGGGGTCTAGTGGCTCCCTTAAGAGCTTGTGGTGCCCGAGTACTGCCACAAATGTGAGGATCCTCACTGGGTGCAGATGGGATGACCTTGCATGGGTTATTATCTGGAGGTCCTCTAAGTTCATCCCACGGGTATGTGGGGGGTGGCTGACTAGGCCTTGCTACCTTGTTTGCTACATCGTTTGCTACCTTGTATGCTACATTGTTATTTTCACTGTCGGAGCTTTCTCTCCCTGAATCATCAACTATTGTCTGTGAGACAGGGACCTGGAGTGTCAGGCTCTTATCACTCACAGATTCACTATCTTTGATAACCTGCACAGGATTCTTAAGAGCAATACGGCATGCCAACTGTAGCCAAAGTAAAGACACGCACAGCACTGTTGCCATAACGAGGCAAATTCCTAGCACCTCAGCTGTTGATGGCATTTTGCAGGAGGTTTCCCTATGTTAGACAAACAGATAGTGGTGTATCAGATCGTAGTATGTCCTGTGCTTAGTGGGGGACTTCCTTGATTCGTTAGGTCAAGGCCGTATGCCCACACGGTGTTTCCGGAGCGTCACCTCTCTCGAGTGAGGGAAGATGACTTGGTTCCGAATTCTGGGATGATCAGTCCCTTATGTGAATTCGCCGGGCGAACCGAAAGTAAAAGGAGGAGCCGAGAAGCGACGTACGCTTCTGGGCGGTGTGTGCTAACCTGGGGTCACTTAGACCGAGGACAAGGACAAGGAAAGGGGCGTAGGAGGGGGTTCTGTGCTCACCCTCACAGAACCGAACAGCACACAAAACACCGAGGGGCCTGCTTGCCGAAATCCTGAGGGGACCTCGCCGAGTCCGACACACTGTCTCTTTCTCAGTCACGTTGGCGCGCCAGATGTTGCAGTTGATTTTCTCAACAATGTTTCAGTGGATTCGTTTCTGAGAGGAGCAGTGTGGTGGGGGCAAGAGGCGCGGAGTCACCACACAGACCCCGGGAGTCGGGTGAAAGCAGGCTTGAGGCGAGCAGCCCGCAGACTCGTTTATTACAGTTGGAACCACTCCTTATATAGCCAAGACCAGCCAATCTGGTCAAGGGGCGGTCTATGCCCCAACCAATCACAGCCTGTTGCCAGGCAGTTTCCAAAGCCATCCAATCACAGCCTGTTACCAGGCAGTTTCAAATACATCCAATCATAGCCTGTTGCCAGGCAGTTTCCAAAGCCATCCAATCATAGCCTGTTGCCAGGCAGTTTCAAATACATCCAATCACAGCCTGTTGCCAGGCAGTTTCCAATCCATCCAGTCACAGCCTGTTGCCAGGCAGTTTCAAATACATCCAATCACAGCCTGTTACCAGGCAGGCTCCATTGCCAGGTGGGTTTCAAAGCCATTCCTGAGTAAGTGATGCTCGCTTGCCAGTGGCCACCTTGGCATGGCCTTCTCATTCCACCACATTTCCCCCTTTTCGTTTATTTTTGAGCATAGACATAAGGCTAGTCCTATAGAAATCCCCCCATAAGGTGACCGTTTAAGTGATTGGTTGGTCCTTAGCCCTGCCCCATTGACTCTGCAGTATTGTGCTATAAAAGGTTCTGTTACGCACGGAATAAACGAGTTCTTGCTAGACTTGGCTCCCCGCTGCATCTGATTGTCTCCGGGATCGGGAGGCTGGGGAATGGGTGAGCGGCACACTCACCTTTCCTTGGACCCAGTCCATCCTTGTACGGGTGGACTCAGACCCTGCACAATTACATCAATTTTTGTTGTGAAATCAGAATTTTATTGTTTTTATGGCTAAGTAGTATTTCATCATGGATATGTACCACAAATTCTTTATACAGTCCTAAGTTGATAGATATTTGGATAGGTTCCATATCTTAACTATTGTGAATTGAGCTTCTACTGGTAAGTCCTTCATATGCTGTATATCTACAATTTACACAAGAATACTTGTTAAAAGACCCAAAATACTGTTTTTATAGAATTTAAGAAGCTAAGAGTCATTAAAATGATATCAAAATACATATCGCATTTAAAATTATTTAATTTATATTTAACAAATCTTTTTACATTAGTTATGAAAACTGAAATATCAGGCAAGCGTACTTGTTAAACTGTTATCCTTGAAACACGGAACACTATTGTACTTTGACATGATCTTAGTTTACATTTATATTTTATGATCTTAAATATCTAGCAGATGTAAATATGATGATGATTAGCCAGTAAACACAGGTACAAACATATGCTAACAAACTTAAAGACATTTTTATTCTATGTGAGCTATTTATAAAAATTTATAGAAGTCCCAAGAACTAAAATCTATATGATTTAATAGTTTAGAGTGCTTAATATCTGTAAGCAATTAATATAAAGCTCTTAAGGGATTTTTAATAGGCAGACTTATACACAATGTATCCAATTTAGCACATGTATAACATTTATCACAAGAAACAGTTTTGTAACAGATATAAAAAGTTTTACTTTCTTCTTTTAAAAACATTAATCAGTTAATAATATTTTTTGTTCTTAGTTACTTAAATTAAACACAATTTTAGTGAAAAATATAATAAGCAGTTTTATGCTATCCCATCAACACCTCAACTGCAATCTGCAGGGGAAAAAAATGGAACTTGAACATTTATGTCGCAAAACAACTCTAATCTCAACAAAGGTGTTGAACAATTTCTCATGCAATGTAAACTCAACCTGAATTTTAGAGGCTTTAATTGACACTCTAATGGAGAGATGCTTTTTAGGGCATTATTCTTATGATTCTTGTTCCACACAGGCAACTGTACCAGGGACTTCTATCGGAAGCTGGCACTGCCTTTAAGAGAACAAGAGGAGCCATGGACCTCATTCTTTGGAATCTAATTCATACATAAGGCCATATAATATTTCCAATTTTGTTCTCAGTCATAAAACAATGATTATAGGCTGCCCTAATCAGCTGAGATAGAGCTCTGGGGGCTTTCAGATGGAATTCGAATTGCCCATATTTTATCAAATTTAATTCTCACAAAGTGTATTCACCTGAAATAGATCCTCTTTGTTGAGGGGCTGGAATTCAAGTCTAAGATTCTTAGAGTCTTAGAGTCTTCAATTAGAGTTTTAGATTCTTGACTGACACCAAACAGAACTGGAACAATTGACCTAAGTGAGGTCCAACTGGCAGGAAGCCCAAACAAATCACACAGAAACAGGATTCCCTGAGTCTACTGAGTTCAATTTACCCAGTCTTGCAGCGCAAGGACTCCCAAAAGTACCAGTTCTTTGAACCAACAAAGTGCTTATAGGAAGGTGATGTCACAATAAAGACAGAAGAGAAATCTTTTCCAAAAATGAACTCAGTAGCTTCTTGGATGTCCCTGAAATACCAGCCAAGAGGTCAGTTCACCAAGAATAGCCTGGAAGATGCAAGCAGTGCTTGCCTTCCCCAGCAACTTCTGAGGACTAGACCCCATCCTCTGGCTGGAATTTGTTATCAGTCAAAATATGGCTCAGGACACTCATCCCATAACAGCCAATTCACCAGAGATAGGAGTTGATACAAGGAGATGCTTTATTACAAAGCCAGCATTCTTGGAGTAAATGCAGGCCTCTTTGATCTTACATACATTTCAAGGAATGCTGGTTCGTAATGTAACCTGGTTCCTTTCACTGTCATCTTTGGTGAAGTCTGTCTAGTGGTGTATAGCCTGGACCAGTTTTGACCTCTAAAATCACCCTGGCACTGCAATAAGAAATGTGGACTTCCCATCCATTCAATTAACTGCTACCCCAAATTCCACTCCTCCTGTTAGTACATTTCAGATAATTTTATCGTTTTCAGTTTGTACCATCACATCATCTGAAATAATTTTTTTCAATTATTAAGTGTAAATATAATTTATTTCCTTATCTGAGGAAGAGGGATATCATTTAATTCAAACATTAAGAATAACAAAAATGGCTTTTTGGATGATGTATTACTTCAGTGACTCATGAGGGAATCAAAGCATTTGGTTTGAAAGCTGAGGTAAGCAGCTGAGACACCTCCACCTGAGCTGACCTACTGGCCACTTACTGAGGTAAACTGATGGAATGATTGGCAGTCTCTTGGATTACCTAACTACAACATAGGAAAATTCACTGTTCATAGTAAGGAAAACAAAGGAAAAAACAAAGGAGCAACTGGGATTGGCCTTGGGGTGAGTTCTTCTCACTCCAGTGCTGGAAGAGCGGATGACTCAGCAGTGATCCAGAGAGCAGCTGCTGGCCTGGGATTAACAGCACAGTCCCCATGATCTCCAGTGTTGTCCAGCCACAGGCAATGGCTCTCTGGGCCTGCAAGGGGCCTGGCAGAAATGGATGGGTCAACTAAAGCAGCAGCAAATTCCAGCGGAAAGAGACACTGGAGCAATGTGATGCGTGGAGGGGAAGGGATGGCCTGCCAGGCCTAGAGAGTGCTCTTGTGCACGGAATGCTAGACTTGGCCCTTGGTTGGTGCACACGCACTTTTCACTCTGCATGGGTGCAGTGGGGATGGCCAGAACTGGCACCTTGAAGGACCATGTACCAAGACCTGACACTCTTTGGCTTCAGATGCACTGTTGGTCAAGCAGATCTATATTGGGCAATACCATGTCCTCTCTGCAAGCCACCTCACTGCCGCCTGGACATACAGAATTATTCAGCTGTGAACACAAGAAAACAGCTCAGATGTTCAGAATATAGCATGCAGTTTTGTGAGAGCATCAAGTAATTAAATTTCAATAAATAAAAGCATTGTTACAGGAAGATGCTGACTGACATTTGGTTGATATTTTCCTTTCTTCTCTAGCTCCTGTTTCTATTTTACTACTTGTGTGACTACAAAATTCAGTGTAAATAGTTCATTCATGATTTTGATTGACTAGGCAATCCTTGACCTCTTCTCTCCCTCAGGAACATTTGCCTCAACCTGAGTCATCCACAGTCATTCTTTGGGCCCTGGCATCTGGAACACTCACTTTTGAGGCCACTTAATTGAAACCTTTTAAGCATAATGGTTACTTATCTGAATTTGCTTCCCTGTCTGTCCACTCTGTTCTGTGACCTCATCTTCAGGCTGGATCTCTTGTTACCTCTACCACTTATCTCCAAACCAGCCTTGTAGTTCCTTTTTTATCCACTTTGGATTCCTTGGAAACTTTTACAAGTTTCCATCTACCTAAGCTTTTGGTTCTTGTGTCTTCCTTATCTGTCAAAATTTACATTATAGAATCAAAATGTCTACCTGATTTGCTGTATTCATGAGTGTATAGCCTGAAAGAGTAGAAACACCCAAAGGAAATATTTTCATTTCTCTGGCTTGATGTAGTCATAATGAATGACCAACAAGTTCTGCAGATTATCATTAGAAATCACTAAAAACACACCCATCTTCAGTAGATATGAGGTAAGAAAAATATGTCAGAAAGTTTTTGGAAAAATAAAAGTAAAAAAGTGAGTTTATGTTGGTAAAATAGTTGAAATCCATATCTGTGGATGGTCTTCAAAAAGTTCATGGAAAGTGTGTATTAGGAAAAAATGCATGGATTTTATTTTTTCACAGTAAAATCAATGTTTTAATAAATGTTATGTGATACAAATAACACTACATGTAATATAATCATTTAATAAGCATTTTAATTCGTTTTTTGTTTTTATGTGCTTGTTTGAAAAACAAAGATCCATTCTCTGGTTCACTTGATAAATGCCTACATCTGCCAGGGCTCAGCCATGCCAAAGCTATAAGCCAGTAACTATCTGGGCTTGGAACGTGGATGGCAGGAACAAAATTATTTGGGCCTTCATCTCTCTGCTGACTCCCAGGGTGTGCATTAGCAAAAAGAAATGTTGGAAATGGGGCAGGACTCAATCTCAGGCATGCTGATATGGGATGTAGTTTTCCTAAGAGGCAGCTTAGCCTGTTGCACCAAGACACTCACCCCTTAACTAAATTTATCCACAAATTTTTTAAGAACTCTTACTCATTAAGAAGTGATCATGGTAAAAATATTCTATGGATTGACTTCAGATGCAATAGAAGAAATTAATTGCTGGAATTTATTATCAACTTCTCAGGGTTGTGTATTGACATTTCTGTCTGAGTCTAAAATTAGAATAGGTAATTTCTTAGGCTATTCTTACTCTATAATTATTGGTACTAGGATTTTTTTCACATTAGAATATGTACCTAGAGTGAAAGGAACATGCAGAATGTCTGATTCAAGTTTTGGTTGGTCTCCAAAGACATTTTCATGCTCTGCAGAATATTTCTGGTTAGCCTTTTGTATTGACTACTTTGAGTTAAGTAAAACATGCTAATCAAGAAGAGATTTTCTTGGAATAAATTGATTCTTTTAAGTTTTTACTCTTTTTCCAGGTTTAACATTATTAGACTTTCTTTTTTTAAATCTTTTTTATTATTATTTATTTGACAGGTAGAGTAGACAATGAGAGAGAGAGAGACACAGAGAAAGGTCTTCCAACCATTGGTTCACTCCCTAAATGGCCACCACGGTCAAAGCTGTGCTGATCCAAAGCCAGGAGCCAGGTGCTTCTTCCTGGTCTCCCGTGCAGGTGCAAGGGCCCAAGCACTTGGGCCATCCTCCATTGCCCTCAGGGCAACAGCAGAGAGCTGGACTGGAAGAGGAGCAGCAGGGACTAGAACCCGGCACTCATATGGCATGCCGGCACTGCAGGCGGAGGATTAACCCAGTGAGTCACAATGCTGGTCCCTGACATTATTAGACTTTCAAAAGATTCGCAGGGGGATCAACCTTGGATTAAATAGGGAGCAGAAAATAAAAAGCACCTATAATTTCTTGGAAGACAAATCATTCTCTCTCTCTCTCTCTCTCTCTCTCCTTCTGTCTTTGCCTCTCTTTCTCTATTGTTCTCTCTCTCCCTTCCTCCTTTCTCTCCCACCCTCTTCTTTCTTTGTAACTTATTTTGAAATAAATAAATAAATGAATCTTTAAAAAAATACCTTCCATGTAATACTAAAAGATCTAATCCAGAATTACCTCCTCAAAAAGTTGGACACCATAACCCCTTATAAGTGGTTGAATGGTCACACCTATCCCATTGATGAGCTGGGATAAGTCAACAGGTTGTGTAAGGTCAACTCAACTCAAATCTAAAATATACTGCACTCTATTTAGATTCAAAGCCTGATAATGTCCTGTGAAGCTACAAAATAAGGATGCAACAGTTAGAAAACTCAAAAATAACCTTCCTGTAACTTTCCAAGTCTACTTACAGCTTTGTCTTGTGGGTCCTTCCATTGTATTTGATGTTTTAACAAAATAAATCTCTATTTGGTACAATATATGTACTATTACTTGATATGGACTAATAAAACAAAACCAGTGATGCTTTTTTTCCACTGAAAGTAACTTGTCTATGCATTTTCCTCACTCATTTACATGGATAAACAATTTAACCCAATATTTTTCACAAATAAACAAATTTAACCACTAGTGATTTGGGGTTAAGCAAAAATATCTTAAGTAGAATATAAAAAGTTGGGCCAGCATTGTGATATAGCAAGTAAAGAAGCCATATATAATGCCAGAATCCCACATAGGTAGCAGTTTGAGTCCTGAATGATCCATTTCTGATCCAGCTCCCTGCTGGTCTCAATTCTGCTTCTGATCCATCTCCCTGCTGATGTGAATGGACATCAGTAGATAATGGCCCATGTCTTGGTTCCCTACCACCCATGTGGGAGACTAAGTTCCTGTCTTTTGGCACCAGCTTGTTCAGGCCTGAATGTTGTAACCATATGGGCAGTGAAATGATGGATGAAAGATTTCTCTATCTCTGTCTCTCTTTCTGGCTCTGTTACTCTGCCTTCCAAGTGAGTATATTATTTGTTATAAAATAAAAATAAAATATTTAAATGTAAATTTAAGAAATCAAATGTTCTGTATGTTGAAATGTAAAACACTAATGAAGGACATTAAAATAGATACAAATAAATAAAAAATCTCATATTCGTGACATTTAAGAATTAAATCCCAGTGACATTTTTCACAAGAGTTGAAAACGTGCCCAAATTAATATTGAACTACAAAAAATTCCAAACAGCCAAAGCAATCTTCTGGAAAAACAAAGGTGATGGTTTCACATTTTGTTTACAAAACTATAGTAATCAAAAAAGTATGGTACTTAAGTAGAATAGACACATAAATCAGTGGAACAAAATAAAAATTCCAGAACAAACTCACATTTGTAGCCAACTGACTTTTGACATGGGCATCAGGAATACACAAAGGATAAAGGATAATCCCTTACATAAGCAGTGTTAGGAATAGTGTGTATTTATTTGTAGAAGAAAGAAAATGCAGTTTTACCTTCCATCACTCAAAATACAAGTTAAAATGGATTAAAGAGTTAATCAAGAGTCCCAAAACTCCTAGAAGAAAACATAGGAGAAATGTTCCTTGACATTGTCCTTAGCAATGGAATCTGGTTGGGACAACAAAAGCACAGACAACAAAAGCAAAATAAAGCAAATGACATTAAATTAAACTAAAAAGCTTTTGCATGACAAAGGAATCAATCAACAAAATGAAAAGATAACTTACTGAATAGGAGAAAATATTTCTGAATTTACATATTTATATGTAAATTATATGATATGATATAATCAGACACATATATACATATTTGTATATCTCATAAGATAAATATCCAAAACATACAAGGAACCACATGCAGTTGGAGATCTACTGTATAGCATAGTGCCTACAACTAAAATTCTGTAATAGTTAGCCTTTCATTTTATAAGAAAATACTTATCACCAAACCCAGCAAGCTGTACACACCAGTTTTATATTAATCATAGAGTAATAAAATGTTTTTAAAAGTGTTGTGTATGCATGTAAATACATAAATATATACATATATTTTTAAAAGATTTATATATTTGAAAAGCAGAATGAAAGAAAGAAAAAGTCAGAGAAACACAGATCTTCTGTTCACTGATTTACTTTCTAGTGTGGGGACCCATGGATACACCTGCCATGGGACCCCTATGCTGGGCTTGGCTTATAGCAGTTATGCGGATGTAGCAGCTGATTGAACTTTCCATCTAGCTGAGGATTGTGGTAAACAACAAGGTGGTGTTAATGCCCTGCTCACTGCATGATTCCACAGCTGATTGATATAGTGTCTGCCTGACTCCACAACTGATCGTGATCAAGTGCCGGATTGGAGAGCTCCGTGCATGGACTGTGATTGGTTGAATTCTGTATATAAGCAGACCACGGGGGAAGGAACGCGCATGCCAGCTTTCCCCCTTAAGGAACTTGTGCATCATCTTTCCCCTTTCTCCCTGTCCCGCACTCTTTTTCCCACTCTTTCTAAGTAAAAGTCTACTGAAGACCGATTAACTACGAGCAGCATTGTTCCTTTTGTGGCTGAAGGAGCGACATTCCAGGTTGCCCCACTAGCCAGGTCTGGTTAGACCAAAGCCAGGAGTCTGAAACTCCAACTCTCTTACATGAGTGCATTAGCAGGAAACTGGATTGGAAGCACAGCAGACTGCACCCCAATTGGCTTTCTAAAATAGGATGCCAGTGCTGCAAGTGGTAGCTTAACCTGCTGTGCTATAATGCTGACTCTTGGATATGTATTATTGAAATTTCTTTTATGAAGTCAAAGTAGAGGTGTAGCAATGCCAGCATCCTATATTCAAACTCATAGTGTGAGTTGAATCCTGTCAGTACACTTTTGATCCAACTCCTTTCTAATGCACCTGAAAAGGGAGCCAATTGTTTGGATCCATACTACCCATGAAGAAAACCAGGATGAAGTTTCTGGCTACTGTCTGCAGCCTGACCCAGCCTTGACATTGTGTATGAGGGAGAGAGTCAGTGGACAAAGAATCTCTTGTCTCTAGCCCATCACTCTACATTTCAAATAAATAAATTAACTTTATAAAATGTATTGCCCTATATAATCTCTATTGTGGGATTTTCAACATATAACTATTGTTTTTAGTGTACTGATTTAGAAATTGACACTATTGGTGTATTATCTGTTTAGTAGTTTATTTACCAGTTAAGAGGTAAATGGAAAGAGAGTGGGCTGCTATCATTTCCTGCACTCCCAAATGCCTGCAATTAAAACTGCAGCTTCCAGGACCCGGGAAATCAAACCAGATCTCTCATGTGAGTAGTAGGTGTTCAATTACTTAGTACTTCACCAGGTGTACATTAGCAGGGAGCTGGAATCAGTATCTAAGCAAGGAGCTGAAGTGGGACTAGAACTAAGTTATTAATGTTTCCAGTTATAATTAGGGTAACACTGCTTGCTGCTAGATAGGAAATTCATCACAGATGAGAGCTGACATGAGGAAATAGGTTTATTTAAGAAGCCAGCATTGGGGGGGGGTGTTCTGTAGTTCTAAAAGTGATTAGCTCTTTAGTTCTAGAAGTGTTCTTCTTAATTTGTAAGTTAGTAAGAAGCCTTGTAGAAAGATGAAGGGGGAGCACTGTGGTATAGTGTGCTAAGACTCTGCCTGTGGCTCTAGCATCCATATGGGTGCCTGTTCATGTTCCAGCTACTCCTCTTCTGAACCAGCTCTCTGATATGGCCTGGAAAAGCAGAAGATAGCTCAAGTGATTGGGCCCTTGCACCCACTTTGGAAACCTGGATGAAACTGTAATAAAGTTTCACAGCCTTCTTTAGCACCTTCCTGGGGGTGTTGTATACAGATTTTATCATCAGATATGAGAATACAAAATATCAGATAAAGACACAAACTTTTAATTGTATTGTTTGTGTAGGGTTGGAGCACAGGACAAAAATATATAGAATCCAACAGGTCACAGAACAATTTGTAGCTGCTTGTGAGTTTATATTTCTTACACACGCTGTGGCACTGTGACATGAACAAGAGACTTCTGTTTGTTTGCACACACAACCGTAAAAACACACCTTCACATATAGCCACATCTACCAATAGTGGCATCTACACACTGTCTTGCTTACAAGTACCAAACTGTTCCTTATGTAGTTTTATAAACAAAAGTCACCTGGAGCCAAGTCCTTACAAAACAGGGTGTTGGGCAGCAAGCCAAGTCAGTGGACCGGTTGGTTACCAGGATATTTATTGCCAATAAGGCACATAGATAAGGGGGCAAGGGCATAAACGCCTGAGTGGTTGATGCATTCATCTTCCCAAGTTCACCTTCTCAACACTGCTGTTTTTGGTATTCTCGCTGTACAATGAATATGTGCCTCCACTTCTAGAAATATCCAAGTGCAATGTGAGGAGTACACAATGCGGCATGGAATATTGCATCCCAAGGCCATAACAACAACGTATGTTACAGCAAGATATTATGATGTAACATAGAACAGCCCCCACCTTCATTTGGTTTCATTACATGGATTCTAGGCCAAAGTTTCTAGATGAATCCAAGAGTATTTTCATAGCTAAATATAGAGTGGTTATAGGCTGTGACTATGTTCTGAGGTAGCTGAGTTGCAAAGCTGGTGGACACTCATTGCACATGCAACACGCCTATCTGTAAGTCGTAGTTGCCAAGTTGTTGAATCCACCAGGGTATTTGTAACCAAAATGTTGTGTCCAACTGATGCAGGCAAAGGTATGGTAGTCTGCCTGCCATGCCTCAAGGTGAGTCAGAGGATAAATCTCATTGTTTATAAAACACAGCACATATAATTTTTTAAAAGATTTATTTATTTATTTATTTGAAAGAGTTACACAGAGAAGAGACAGAGATGGTTCACTCTATCCAATGGTTCATTCCTTAAATGGCCACAATGGCTGGAGCTGTGCCGATTTGAAGCCAGGAGTCAGGATCTTCCTCCGGGTCTTCCATGCTGGTGCAGGGGCCCAAGGACCCGGGCCATCCTCTATTGCCTTCCCAGACCATAGCAGAGAGCTGGATTGGAAGTGGAGCATCTGGGCCCCAAACCAGAGCCTATATGGGATGCTGGCGCCTCAGGCCAGGGCATTAACCCACTGCACCACAGCAACAGTCCCAGAACATATATTGTTATAAACATTCAATATTACATTAAAACAGATATTGGCAATCAAAGCATTCAGTGTGTCAGGTCAGTGCAGTTTAGCTGAGTGCAGTTAGAAACATTCATTGTTTTGGATTCAGCCCCAAGAACAGGACCTGTTTTACCCTTAAACACAATAATGGGATATATTCACAAACATTGAATAAAACTTGAAGCATCAAATAGTCCTAACCAAAAGAGTACTCAACCATTACACTACTTGGGTGGTCTTTTGGCATTGGGTGCAACTGGAGGACAATGATCACTCCCTACTCCCTTCCAGGATGTGGATAGCATTATCTTCTGTTCCCAACTGCTACTAGAGGTGCTGTCTTCTCTTTTCTTCCTGATGTGGATACATTGCTGTCTCTGAACATTCTATGAGCTGTTCTCAGGCTCCAGAAGTTGCATTATCTTCTTTTTATTCAACTGTGCATAGCCATAGTTCTGCATTTTGGCCCTCTGAGTGTCCATGAGGGCTGCTTCTTCTCATAGTCATAGTAAGAAATACACAAAAAATAGACAGTAGCCTCAGTGGCACAGGGGACCCACACATATATCTGTATTAGTGTCTGTGGTGGCAATCAGACATATACATGCACACACATACACACAGACATCTGCATATATCTGCACATAGTCACACATGCATAAAGAGCTTCATCCACCAACAGTCATACCTAGCTATGCTCCCCAGTTGTTTATGTGGATTTACAGACAACAATGGCCCAGAAGTAAGCCACTGCATAACAAGGTTGGATACAGCAGGCCACACATGTGGGCCTGTTGGTTATCAGGGTATTGGTGATCATAGAGGTATGCATAAAAGGAGACAAGCATATTATATGATGGGAAAATGAAAACTTCATGTGTCCAACTTCCTTTTCTCAACAGGTAGACTTCGGTAGAGGTTGTAGTCCTGGCAGAATCTTTTGTCATCATTACTATCAGATAATTGTATTTAAGAGCACTTTCAAAGAAATTCTTGGATTTCTGCAACCTAAGATTTGCACCATGACTCTCTCTCTCTCTCTCTTTTTTTTGCCAGGCAGAGTTAGGGAGAGAGAGAGAGAGTTAATAGACAGTGAGAGAGACAAAGAGAAAGGTCTTCCTTCTGTTGGTTCACCCCTCAAATGGCTGCTACGGCCGGTGTACTGTGCCGATCCGAAGCCAGGAGCCAGGTGCTTCCTCCTGGTCTGCCATGCAGGTTCAGGGCCCAAGCACTTGGGCCATCCTCCACTGCCTTCTCGGGCCACCGCAGAGAGATGGACTGGAGGAGGAGCAACTGGGACAGAATCCGGCACTCTGACCAGGACTAGAACCTGAGGTGCAGATGCCGCAGGTGGAGGGTTTGCCTAGTGAGCTGCAGTGCCGGCCAACCACCATGATTCTCTCTTAACTTCCATATGCCCTCCACCTTGTCATCTTTTTGCTTTTCCTTTTGCTTTGGAAAAAAAGCAAAACCAAAACAACGTAAAACACTGCTGGCTTATCATCCTGTAGCCATCTTCTTTTTGCTCTTCTGGTTAGCATGGCCTTGTTCCTGGTCCTTGCTCTGATTTGATCCCATGTTGGGGTGGAAATACTTGACACCAGGAGTGAGGGTTACAAATCTATTTAGCAACGTCTTTGAGCAGCTTTGAGGTTGTTTTGTTTTGTTTTGTTTTGACAGGCAGAGTGGACAGTGAGAGAGAGAGACAGAGAGAAAGGTCTTCCTTTGCCGTTGGTTCACCTTCCAATGGCTGCCATGGCCAGCGTGCTGCAGCCGTCACACCACGCTGATCCGATGGCAGGAGCCAGGTGCTTATCCTGATATCCCATGGGGTGC
Organism: Sylvilagus floridanus; assembly: GCA_949820135.1. Lineage (NCBI taxonomy): Eukaryota > Metazoa > Chordata > Mammalia > Lagomorpha > Leporidae > Sylvilagus > Sylvilagus floridanus. The sequence goes on from OX463231.1 coordinate 81,021,623, forward strand.
AGGGCCCAAGCACTTGGGCCATCATCCACTGCACTCCCTGGCCACAGCAGAAAGCTGGCCTGGAAGAGGGGCAACTGGGACAGAAACCAGCACCCCAACCAGGACTAGAACCCAGTGTGCAAGGCAGAGGATTAGCCTAGTGAGCTGCGGCACCAGCTAAAATTAACTTATTAAGTTGGGTGGGCAAGAACCATCATGTCAGAACATTCTGAGACAGCATTAGATGTCTCAGAATTGGAATTTTGTAGAAAGCTGAAAGGTGACAGGCCTGAAGCTCCAAATGAAAAATACACAACAGATCAACAACAGTACAGCAGATCAAGTTTGTATCTGAATAACCATAAGAAATGTAACTGTACTCATATTAAGGTGGACTTCTAGGGTCAGTAAAAAAAGTTTATTTTCTTCAGTTTGATCTAGGAGTTAGAAACTGTTTTAATGGAGGAAAGCTAAGGAAGGAAGCCTTAGATTTTTTAGAGACTATTAAGAATTTTAAGAACTTTGAAATTTAAGACCTATTAAGAAGTAAGTGATCATTGTATGTACTAACTGAATGGCTAGGAGTCCTTGAAATCAAGTCTTCTATGTATATTTTTAGACATATCAATGTTTTAAATTGTATTTTATTATGAAGAGAATATATTGTTTTAATGAAGTTTTAAGATATTCACTTCACCATGCAAACCAAAAATTCCCATAAGCAGTTTCTGTATTATGGAGAAATTCAGTAGGAAGAAAAGGTAAATATTTGAGCTTTTATTTAAGAAAACAGAGCCCACCAGAGTTTTATAAATGCTAGAATGCATAGGAAAATCTTTAAGCCTAGAGACAAAACAATTAAGGGCAGAACCAGCATTGTTGTCAGTTAACAGTCACATAAACCTAGAGTCTGACCACTTTGGTTCTCTGTGTGCTTACCTTTTTTTCCTGTTTGTACCAATTTCATGAATCTGTCAGTTTCTTTTTTTTTTTCATTAAAATGTGTGATTTTGGAATTAGTTCACTGTGTCAGAAAACTGTTATAAATATTTATTAAAAATGTATTGCATTGTATATATATTTAGGGACAAACCAGAACTGTGGGTGAAAAGTGACATAAAATTACAACAATGAAAGTTTGAATAACAGTTTATTTGTTAGCAAGGAAGCTAACATATCTATTGTAAATAGTATTGTAGAAAGTACAGTAGTGTTTTACAATGGCCTCAATATATCTGCCCATCATTTGCTTATGGGATTTACAGACAATCATGAACCAGACCCAAATCATTACATAACATGACTGTGGGAACCTAACTAATAAGGTGGTCCTGTTTTTTACCAGATTATTGTTTGCCATTGATGCACATAATAAGAGGGCAAGGGCATAAGGACTTGGGAACTTGACAGCTTCATCTTACCAAGTTCACCTTCTCAATACTCTGTCCTTCAAGTGTCCTCAAGGTGTAATCCACGTGTACCTTCTTCTCCAGAAAGATCCAACTGTGAGGTGAGGAGTACACATGGGTGTACAATATGACATCAAAATGCCATAACATATGGAACCTTACAGGCTTGAGATGGGTGTGGCCCTGATCAGTGACAACTAACCGAGCACCAAAAAGGAAACTTGTTGAAGTAAAATAGACACTATAAGAAACAGTGACTTGATCAGCCCTTGCCCTGACTGTTGATGTACAATTTAATACTTTATACCTTTTAGTATTTTTTTGTTCTACTTAATACTATTGGTTGAACTTTGTAATTAACACACAATTATTCTTAGGTGTTTAAATTTAACTGAAAAGTGATCCCTGTTAAATAAAAGAGAGGGAATAAGAGAGGGAGGAGATGTACAGTTTGGGACATGTTCAATCTGATTTTCCCCAAATGGTAGAGTTAGAAACATGCCAGGGGATTCCAATTCAATCCCATCAAGGTTGCATGTACTATTGCCATTTTACTAGTCCAAGTGATCAATTTCAGTTCACAATTGATCACACTGATAGGTCTAAGAGTCAAAGGAATCACATAACAAGACTAGTGTCTGCAAATACTAACTGATAGAGTAAAAAAGGGAGAGAATGATCCAACATGGGAAGTGGGATACACAGCAGACTCATAGAATGGCAGATGTCCTAAACAAGACTCTGGCCTCAGAATCAGCCCTTAAGGCATGCAGATCTGGCTGAAGAGCATATGAGAGTATTTTAGGCATGGAAAGCCAAGACACTCTGGAAAAAAACAAAACTAAATGAAAGATCTCTGCGAATGAGATCCCAGTGGAAAGAACAGGCCATCAAAGAAGGAGGTACCTTTCTCTGAAGGGAGGAGAGAACTTCCACTTTGACTATGATCTTGTCTAAATAAGATCAGAGTCAGTGAATTCAAAAGGCATCCATAGGCTTGGCAACTCATGACTAGAGTCTACGGAGATTACTGATGCCATAAACAAGAGTGTCAATTTGTTAAGTCAACAACAGGAGTCACTGTGCACTTACTCCTCGTGTAGGATCTCTGTCCTTAATGTGTTGTTCAATGTGAATTAATGCTATAACTAGTATTCAAACAGTATTTTACACTTTATGTTCTGTGTGCATACAAACTGATGAAATCTTTACTTAATATATACTAAATCGATCTTCTGAATATAAAGACAATTGAAAATGAATCTTGATGTGATGGAATGGGAGAGAGAGCAGGAGATGGGATGGTTGTGGATAGGAGAGAAGTTATGGGGGGAAAAAGCTATTGTAATCCATAAGCTATACTTTGGAAATTTATATTTACTAAATAAAAGTTAAAAATTTTTAAAATTTTATATTTCACAGCCGGCCCTGAGGCATTAAGCTGCCGTCTATGATACTGGCTTCCCGTGTGAGTGCTGGTAGGAGTCCTGGATGCTCCACTTCTGATCCAGCTCCCTGTGATGTGCCTGGTAAGGCAGCAGAAGATGGCCCAAGTGCTGGAGCCCCTGCCACCAACATGGAGACTCAGATGGAGCTCCAGACCCCTGACTTCAGCCTGGCCCATCCTCAGCCATTGTGGCCATTCGGGGAGTGAATCAACAGATGGAAGATCTCTCTCTCTCTCTCTCTTTCTCTGTAACTCTGCCTTTCAAATAAAGTGAATCTTTAAAAAAATTTTAAAATGTCATAACAACAATGCAAGTTAAAACCAGAAATCACAAACATAACATAGAATAACCCTAGTCCTCACTGAATTTCATTACATTGCTTCTGGGCTAAGTCGCCAAATGAGTCCAAGTGTAACCAAGTCCAGTATGATCAGTGCATGTGGCTTCGATCGGAGGTATCTGAGCTGCAGAGCTGGAAGGCAACTTGCTACACAGGCAACTAGCTGATCTATTTGTCATATCAAAGCTGTTTAATCCCCCAAGGTATTTGTAGCCATCACACTATATCTATCTGTTGAGGGAAAAATTTGAGTATTCTATCTTCATCCTCAAGAAGATCCCAAGTTGTCAGCCCATTGTTTACAAACTGGAGTGCATATATTGTTACAAATATTGGCCATTACATTATACCACTTACCTCATTATACTTCATAGCCCTACTTAGGTTGAGGCTATGAGGCTGAGTGCACAGTTAGGAACATTTATTGTTTTGGGTTTAGTACCAATAATAGGTCCTGTTAACCCCTAAACCCAATAACCAGGTGGGCTCATTAATCTTGAATAACACTGAAGGCTTCAATTGTCCCAACCACTGGAAGACTGAACCATGACAACTTTTAATGCTCTTTGGCACTGGGAACACCTGTAGAGAAATGATCACTTTTTTCCAGAAAGTGAATGGTATTTTCTTTTGTCCCCACTGCCATGGCTACACTCTTTTCACTTTGGCTCCCACAGATATGGCTGTGTTGCTGTATCTCAAGATCCTATGGGTTGCTTTCAGGCAGATGCAGCATCTGTGTCTGCTTCAGCTGTGCATCACCTGGGCTTTGCATCTTGGCTGTCAACCCACTGCCATCTACATAGTGCCAGTGAGAAATACATGAAGAACAGATGCTAGACACCAACGGCAGTAGGGCCACAGGAAATAGCCATGTTTTTGTCTCTTGGGGTGTCACACACACACACACACACACACAAATATGCACACATCTGTAGGCTTCCCCACTAGCAGCCATACCTAGCCATACCCCCAATTGCTTATGTGGGTTCACAGACAATAGCGGCCCAGAGCCAAAACATTGCATGACAAGGTTGTTGGCAGATAGCCAAGTTGGTTTTCCTGTGGGTTACCATGACTTTGGTGGTCATAAAGGCACACAGATAAGAATACAAGGACATTATGGAGTTAGAATGTGAAAAGTTCACCTTTCCAAGTTCAACTTTCCTACAGGTGGCCCTGTCTAGATGTCATAGTCTAGCAGATTCAATGTCGTTGTAACTATCAGATAATCATATAAAAGAGCAGATGTTTAAGAATCTCTTGGATTTATACATCTTATTGTTACTGGTGACTCTCCCTTAACTTTGATTTTTCCTCCACTTTATCATCATCTTTTGTTTTATTTCATTTTTGTAAACAAAGAAAAGTTATTCTGATTTATCATCCTGTACTCATGCTCTTCTAAACATGATGGACTTCTTCCTGGTCCTTGCTCTGTTGGTACTATGTTGGAGTGGACATAGTTGACAACCAAGAGTGAATGTTCCAAACCTCTTTAGCCATATATTTGTGAAGCCTGGATGTTTGATGGAGGCATTAGAGTAAGTTTACTTACAGGACATTCCTAAAATTAACTTCATTAGTTCTGTGGGCAATAGCCATCAAGTCAAAATTTTAAGTCAGTATATTCTGGCTCAGAATTAGATGTTTGTAGAAAGCTGACAGGTAAAAGGCATGAAGCTACAAAGGAAGAAATCTTCAGAAACCAACAGCAGTACAGCTAATCAAGCAGGAATCTGAAAAACAAATCTGAAAAACAAAGGCAAAATGTAGCTTTATTATAGTTCACCATCCAAAGTCAGCAAGAAAAGTTAATTTCTCTCATTTTAATCACAGATTTAGAAAAACTTTTAATATAGGAATTCTAAACAAGGATTATTAGACACTTTTAGAAGCTGTAGTACAATCCTTTTGAATTTTAAGATCTGTTAAGAAGTGATCATTTTATGTACTCACTGAAAGGTTATAAGGCCTTCAAATCAGCTGGTCTGTGCATATTTTAGATGAATCAATGTTTAAATACATATTTTACTATGAGTGGAATATACAGCTTTAATAAAGTTTTGAAAATGATGTAATGAAAATCAAAAATTCCCATAAGCAGTTTCTGAATTTTTTAAGGCTTTAATAGGAAAGAAAGGTAATGTTTTGGCTTTTGTTTATAAAAGTAGTCAACCAGATTGCATCAAACACAAGAAATCATAGGAAAATCTTTAAGACTTGAGACAAAACAATTATGGAGATAGCCAATAATGTTGTTAGTAACAGACACAGAAACCTACAATTGACAAATTTCAGTCTCTATGTGGCTACTTTTTTGTCCTGTAACATCTACAGTAGAAGTTTCATAAATCTGCTTTTCATCAGAATTTCTGAAATTTTTAGTTAGTACTCTTCATCAGAAACCTGTGTTTATAAATATTTATTAAAGCTGCTTTGGATTGTAAATGGTTATAGTCTGGAACTAGGGCTGTGGATGACAAAAGACTTAAAATCACTCTAATGAAAATTTGAGTAACAGTTTAGTGATTAACAAGGAGGCTTAGTTATATCTATAGCTATATCTAATGCTGTAAGAAAGTACTACAGTGTTTGATAATAGCTTCCCCTACCCCTGCCACCCAGGTGATTATGGGAGCTAACAGACAATAGTGACCTGAAGCCAAGCCCTTATGTTACAAGTTTGTGAACAGCTAGTCAAACAATTGGGCCTGTTGGTTTTGAGGAAATTGGTTGCCATTGAAGCACACAGATAAGTGGTCAAAGGCCTAAAAGTGTGGGAACTTGAAATTTTTATTTTCTAAGTTCATCTTCTCAAAACTCTATCCCCACAAGCATCATCAATGTATAATCTACAGGTGCCTCCTGTTCTGGAGAGATCAAAGTGTAAGGTGAGGAAAACACATGGGTTGTGGACGTACATTGAGAGGTCATTAAATCAATGCAGTTGAGCCTGTTGGTTATGAGACACTGGTTGCCACTGGTATGCCACTATGGATGGCATAAAACTTAAAAAAAAAAAAACTATGATTTAAATTTGAAGAACAGTTTATTGGCTAATGAGGTAACTTAGCTGTATTTATTTTATACAGTATTTTGATAAAGACAGAAGTATTTTTCTAAGCTCTTTCATGTCTTTTGGGCCAGCATAATCTGACAGTGAATTATTATGACAGGTGAGAGGTGAAGAGCTCAAAAGAAAGAATACACACTAAATTAACAATAATATAAGAAGTTAAGTTATATCTTAAGCACAACTAGCAATATAATTTTAGGAATAGTATTGCTGTCTGTATGAATACCATAAGCTTATTTATTACAGATTAATCTCTTCCTTAGAATTTTTTTTTAGTTTTCCATTTTTATGTATTTAAATATTTATTTATTTAGTATTTATTTAGTATTTAGTATTTAGTATTATTATGTATTTAGTATTTTTGAAAGCACAGTAGTGTTTTAAAAACTATTTAATTTTTGATGCCTCTGGAATTGTGAATGGAAGTGCAACCCCAAGGATTTTTATAGACAACATGTCATTCATTATGAAGGTAACAGTCATGAGAGACACATCACTTTAGGACATGCAGACATTATTAAACATCATATCTATACTAATATCAATAATGTACCTATGTGAAAGTAACTTTAAATTTCCCATGAGTTTACAACTCACCAATACTCCTTATATATATATGATCTAAATGTCTAATTAGCAATCATCTCTATCAAATGACAGCTAGATTCTTTGAGGACCTCTAGGCTAACAGCTAGAAATCATTGTCAAAGGACTTAATTTGAAACTTAACTATGTTAAAAATAGATATCAATAATCTAAACTCTCGAAGCTATGACACATCTAGCCTTTCAAGCTTCATCTTAATCCATTGTACCATATTACAGGCCACTATCTGAGGCATTTAAGATAAGCATTTTTACTGTTTGATCATAACATATTCAAAACCAGAGAGGAGAAAAATGCTTTCAAGAGCTAACTAGAAAGTTAAGTGCAAGAGGCTGGAGTTGTGGATCTACAGGTTAAGCAAACAGGATATGCTAATATCCAACATTAGAGTTCTGCTTGCAATCTTGTCTGCTCTGCTTCTGGTCCACCTTCTTGCTATGTGTTTAGAAAAGCAGCACAGGGTTGCCCAGCTACTTGGGTCTCTGCCACCACATGGGAAACCCAAATGATATTGCCGTCTCCTACTTTCAGCCTGGCCCACACTTGGCTGTCAAGGCCATTTGGGGGATGAACCAGCAGATGCTGGTTCACTATGCTCTTCAAATAAATAAATTCCACTTTAAAAATCAAAGAGAATTTTGGCTGGAGCTGTGGCATAATGGGGAAAGCCATCCCCTGCTACACCAGCATCTCATATGGGTAGGTTTGAGTCCTGGCTGCTCCACTTCTGATTGAACTCACTACTAATGTGCCTGGGAAAGCAGCATAAGATGGCCCAAGTCCTTGGGCTCCTGCACCCATGTCTAAAACCCAGAAGAAACTCCTGGCTCCTGGCTTTGTATCTTCCAAGTTTCAGCCATTGCAGCAATTTGGGGGAAGGAATGAACAGATGGAAGATCTTTCTTTCTCTCCCAATATCTCTCATAACTCTGCCTTTGAAATAAATAAATATTTTTTAATGTTGAGGGAATAGTTAACAATGAAAAAGAAGCTAAGAAGAAGCTCTAGTTTACAAAAAGGTTCAAAATGTATTAACAAATATTTTAAAGTTAAAAATCAAGACTTCTTAAAACATTTCCTAATGATATGTTTTGTTAAAGATTTACTTGTTGATTTGAAAGGCAGACTTAAAGAGAGGAGGAGAGGGAGAGGGAGAGGGAGAGGGAGAGGGAGAGGGAGAGAGAGAGAGAGAGAGAGAGAGAGAGAGTCCATCTGCAGATATTTACTCTCCAAATGGCCAATATCTCCAGGATCAAGCCAGGCAGAAGCCAGGAGCCAAGAACTCCATCTAGGTCTCCCACATGGGTGGCAGGACCAAACTGCTTATGACATTTTCTGCTGTATTTTTAGGCCATTAGCAGGGAGCTGGATTGGAAGTAGAGCAGCTGGGACTCCAACCAGCACTCATATGGGATGCCAGCATCACAGGCATTGGCTTTGCCTGCTTTGTCATGACAACCTCAATCCTAATAATGTTTTAGAAAGCCTGTTTCTGGGCGGAGCCAAGATGGCAGAATAGTGAGGACGCACACTAGCAGTCCGCAAAAAGATAGTTTAATAAAAACAGAGTTACTGTAGCCTCAGGAAAAATCTCAGGGAAAAAAATGCAGTGGAAATTCTTCCAGACCCAGTGAATGAGACGCAGAGGACCTAGGGGAAAGTAAGTTTGCGAACGGCAAATCGTGCCATAGTGGCATGGGAGCTGCCGGGAGGGACGGGAACCGGACGGAACACAGTCGCCATTGGAATTGAGCACTTAAACGGGAGCCGATACAGGGATCCCGAGACACTGGCGGAGGACAGCAGACCCCACAGGGGAAACAGCACAATTGAGGTGAGCCCACACGGACACTAGCCTCTTTCGTCGCCCACCCTGCTAATTCGAGCTAGACTGAACGCAGTGGCACAGCACGCGCCCGCCGGCTGCGATGGGAGCCGGGCGGAAAAAAATTGCTGCAGGATCTGCGCGCGTGAACGGGAGCCGATACAGGGATCCCGAGACACTGGCGGGGGGAAGCAGACCCCCACAGGGAAAACAGCACAGTTGAGGCGAGCCCGCACGGACACTAGCCCCTCTTGCCGCCCACCTTGCGAAGTCGAATTTGATTAAACGCAGTGGGACAACGCGCCCGCCCGCCCGCCCGCCCATCACTGAGGCAGACGGAACCAAAAACCCGAGGCTGTAGAAACCTGAAGGGGATCCAAAAACTGGGAACACACCGCGCACACAAACTCCATTACCTTGACAACCCAGAGAAAGAGTGTGGGGAAAAAAAAATGCCAAACAAAAACAGATTCCGAGGGAGCAAGATCAAGGAAGACGCTATGATGACCCCAAACGGAAAAGACACCCCAAGTCAGGATTATGAAGATAATGAGATAGAAGAAATGCAAGAAGCAGATCTCAAAAAATTGATAAGAACATTAAGAAGTTCTCAAAAACAAATTCTTGAACTACAGAAATCTTTAATGGATAAGATAGAAAATCTCTCTCGCGAGAATGAAGCACTACGGAGAAATCAAAACGAAATGAAACAACTAGTAGAACAAGAAGCTACGATAGTGTCAAAAAATCTTAATGAATTGAAGAATTCAATAGATCAAGTGACAAGCAATCTTGAGGGCCTTAAAACCAGAATGGGTGAAGCAGAAGAGAGAATATCTGACCTAGAAGACAGAGAACAGGAGAGGAAACAGTCAAACCAAAGACAAGAAGAGGAAATTAGAAAACTAAAAGATATCATCGGGAATTTACAGGATACTATTAAAAAACCCAACATTCAGGTTCTAGGTGTTCCTGAAGGTATGGAGAGGGAGAAAGAATTAGAAGGCCTTTTTAGGGAGATACTAGCAGAAAATTTTCCAGGCTTGGAGAAAGACAGAGAAATCATAATCCAGGAAGCTCATAGAACCCCTAATAAACATGACCAAAAGAGATCCTCTGCACAACATATTGTAATTAAACTCACCACAGTGAAGCAAAAAGAAAAGATCCTAAAATGTGCAAGAGAGAAACGTCAGATTACTCTCAGAGGAGCTCCAATTAGACTCACAGCTGACTTCTCAACAGAAACCCTACAAGCTAGAAGAGAATGGCGAGACATAGCCCAGGTACTTAGAGAGAAAAACTGTCAGCCCAGAATATTATACCCTGCAAAGCTCTCATTTGTGAATGAAGGTGAAATAAAGACCTTTCATAACAAACAAAAATTGAAAGAATTTGTTGCAACTCGTCCAGCCCTGCAAAAGATACTTAAAGATGTGTTACACACAGAAACACAGAAACACGACCATCAACATGAAAGAAGGTAAACGAAGGGAACCTCACGGCAAAAGATCACAGGGAATTCAAAGCATACATTAGAAAATATCTGGCAAATGGCAGGGCAAACTTACCACTTATCAATAGTCACATTGAACGTTAAAGGTCTAAACTGTCCTGTTAAAAGACAGAGATTGGCTGATTGGGTTAAGGAACAAAAACCATCTATTTGCTGCCTACAAGAAACACATCTTTCCAACGAAGATCCATACAGACTGAAAATAAAAGGATGGAACAAGATATACCATGCCAACAGAAATGAAAAAAGAACGGGTGTAACCATCTTAATATCGGACTACATAAACTTTAACACAAAAACTGTTAAGAGAGACAAAGAAGGTCACTATATAATGATTAAGGGATCAATACTACAGGAAGATATAAAAATTCTAAATGTATATGCACCTAATTACAGGCCACAGGTTTATTTAAAAAATTTGTTAAGAAACTTAAAGGGAAACTTAGACCCCAACACAATAGTACTGGGGGACTTCAATACTCCACTCACAGATATTGACAGATCGACAGGACAGAAGATCAACAAGGAGACAGTAGATTTAAACAACACTATAGCCCAAATGGATCTAACAGATATCTACAGAACTTTTCATCCTACACGTAAAGCATTCACATTCTTCTCAGCAGCACAGGGAACCTACTCTAGGATTGACCACATATTAGGCCATAAAGCAAGTCTCAGCAAATTCAAAAGAATTAGAATCATACCATGCAGCTTCTCAGACCATAAGGGATTGAAGTTGGAAATTAGCAACTCAGGAATCCCTAGAGCATATGCAAACACATGGAGATTGAACAACATGCTCCTGAATGAACAATGGGTCACTGAAGAAATCAAAAGAGAAATCAAAAATTTTCTGGAAGTAAATGAGGATAACAGCACAACATACCAAAACTTATGGGATACAGCAAAAGCAGTGTTAAGAGGAAAGTTGATATCAATAGGTGCCTACATCAAGAAACTGGAAAGGCACCAAATAGATGAGCTTTCAATGCATCTCAAGGATCTAGAAAATTTGCAGCAAACTAGACCCAAATCTAGTAGAAAAAGAGAAATAATCAAAATCAGAGAAGAAATCAACAGGATTGAATCCAAAAAAACATTACAAAAAATCAGCCAAACGAGGAGCTGGTTTTTTGAAAAAATAAACAAACTTGACACCCCATTGGCCCAACTAACTAAAAAAAGAAGAGAAAAGACCCAAATCAGAAAAATCAGAGATGAAAAAGGAAATGTAATAGCAGACACCACAGAAATCAAAAGAATCATCAGAAATTACTACAAGGACTTGTATGCCAGGAAACAGGGAAACCTATCAGAAATGGATAGATTCCTGGACACATGCAACCTACCTAAATTGAACCAGGAAGACATAGAAAACCTAAACAGACCCATAAGTGAGTCAGAAATTGAATCAGTAATAAAGGCCCTCCCAAAAAAGAAAAGCCCAGGACCAGATGGATTCACTGCTGAATTCTACCAGACATTTAAAGAAGAACTATCTCCAATTCTTCTCAAACTATTCAGAACAATCGAAAAAGAGGGAATTCTCCCAAATTCTTTCTATGAAGCCAGCATCACCTTAATTCCTAAGCCAGAAAAAGATGCAGCATTGAAAGAGAATTACAGACCAATATCCCTCATGAACATAGATGCAAAAATCCTTAATAAAATTCTGGCCAATAGACTACAACAACACATCAGAAAGATCATCCACCCAGACCAAGTGGGATTCATCCCTGGTATGCAGGGATGGTTCAATATTCGCAAAACAATCAACGTGATACACCACATTAACAGACTGCAGAAGAAAAACCATATGATTATCTCACTAGACGCAGAGAAAGCATTCGATAAAATTCAACACCCTTTCATGATGAAAACCCTAAGCAAACTGGGTATAGAAGGCACGTTCCTCAATACAATCAAAGCAATTTATGAAAAACCCACGGCCAATATCCTATTGAATGGGGAAAAGTTGGAAGCATTTCCACTGAGATCTGGTACCACACAGAGATGCCCACTCTCACCACTGCTATTCAATATAGTGCTGGAAGTCTTAGCCAGAGCTATTAGGCAAGAAAAAGAAATTAAAGGGATACAAGTTGGGAAGGAAGAACTCAAACTATCCCTCTTTGCAGACGACATGATTCTTTATTTAGGGGACCCAAAGAACTCTACTAAGAGACTATTGGAACTCATAGAAGAGTTTGGCAAAGTAGCAGGATATAAAATCAATGCACAAAAATCAACAGCCTTTGTATACACAGGCAATGCCATGGCTGAGGAAGAACTGCTAAGATCAATCCCATTCACAATAGCTACAAAAACAATCAAATACCTGGAATAAATTTAACTAAGGACATTAAAGATCTCTACAGTGAAAATTACAAAACCTTAAAGAAAGAAATAGAAGAGGATACCAAAAAATGGAGAAATCTCCCATGCTCATGGATTGGAAGAATCAATATCATCAAAATGTCCATTCTCCCAAAAGCAACTTACAGATTCAATGCAATACCAATCAAGATACCGAGGACATTCTTCTCAGATCTGGAAAAAATGATGCTGAAATTCATATGGAGACACAGGAGACCTCGAATAGCTAAAGCAATCTTGTACAACAAAAACAAAGCCGGAGGCATCACAATACCAGATTTCAGGACATACTACAGGGCAGTTGTTATCAAAACAGCATGGTACTGGTACAGAAACAGATGGATAGACCAATGGAACAGAATAGAAACTCCAGAAATCAATCCAAACATCTACAGCCAACTTATATTTGATCAAGGACCCAAAACTAACCCCTGGAGTAAAGACAGTCTATTTAACAAATGGTGCTGGGAAAACTGGATTTCCACCTGCAGAATCATGAAGCAAGACCCCTACCTTTCACCTTACACAAAAATTCATTCAACATGGATTAAAAATTTAAACCTATGACCCGACACCATCAAATTACTAGAGAGCATAGGAGAAACCCTGCAAGACATAGGTACTGGCAAAGACTTCTTGGAAAAGACCCCAAAAGCACAGGCAGTCAAAGCCAAAATTAACTACTGGGATTGCATCAAATTGAAAAGTTTCTGTACTGCAAAAGAAACAGTCAGGAAAGTGAATAGGAAACCGATAGAATGGGAAAAATATTTGCAAACTGTGCAACAGATAAAGGGTTGATAACCAGAATCTACAAAGAAATTAAGAAACTCCACAACATCAAAACAAACAACCCACTTAAGAGATGGGCCAAGGACCTCAATAGACATTTTTCCAAAGAGGAAATCCAAATGGCCAACAGACACATGAAAAAATGTTCAAGATCCCTAGCAATCAGGGAAATGCAAATCAAAACCACAATGAGGTTTCACCTCACCCCGGTGAGAATGGCTCACATTCAGAAATCCACCAACAATAGATGCTGGAGAGGATGTGGGGAAAAAGGGACACTAATCCACTGTTGGTGGGAATGCAAACTGGTGAAGCCACTATGGAATTCAGTCTGGAGATTCCTCAGAAACCTGAATATAACGCTACCATTCAACCCAGCCATCCCACTCCTTGGAATTTACCCAAAGGAAATTAAATGGGCAACAAAAAAGCCATCTGCACAGTAATGTTTATTGCGGCTCAATTCACAATAGCTAAGACTTGGACCCAACCCAAATGCCCATCAACAGTAGACTGGATTAGGAAATTATGGGACATGTACTCTACAGAATACTATACAGCAGTCAAAAACAATGAAATCCGGTCACTTGCAACAAAATGGAGGAATCTGGAAAACATAATGCTGAGTGAATTAAGTCAGTCCCAAAGAGACAAATATCATTTGTTTCCCTTGATTGGCGATGCCTAACTGAGCACCAAAGGGGAAACCTGTAGAAGTGAAATGGACACTATGAGAAACAGTGACTCGATCAGCTCTTGTGCTGACTGTTGTTGTACAATGTAATACTTTATCCATGGTAGTATTTTTTTTTATCCTAGTACTAGTGGTCGAACTCTGTAATTAACACACAATTATTCTTAGGTGTTTAAATTTTAACTGAAAAGTGATCCCTGTGAAATATAAGAGCGGGAATAAGAGAGGGAGGAGATGTACAATTTGGGACATGCTCAATCAGTCGTGCCCCAAATGATGGAGTTAGAATTGTGCCAGGGGATTCCAATACAATCCCATCAAGGTGGCATGTACCAAGGCCATCTCATTAGTCCAAGTGATCAATTTCAGCTCACAATTGATCACACTGATAGGTCTAAGAGTCAAAGGGATCGCACAAGCAAGACTAGTGTCTGCTAATACTAACTGATAGAATGAAAAAGGGAGAGAATGATCCAGCATGGGAAGCAGGATAAACAGCAGACTCATAGAATGGCAGATGTCCTAAATAGCACTCTGGCCTCAGAATCAGCCCTTAAGGCATTCGGATCTGGCTCAAGAGCCCATGAGAATAGTTTAGGCATGGAAAGCTAAGACACCCTGTAAAACAAAAAAAAGAAGACCTAAATGAAAGATCTCTGTGAGTGAGATCCCAGTGGAAAGAACGGGGCCATCAAAGAAGGAGGTACCTTTCTCTGAAGGGAGGAGAGAACTTCCACTTTGACTATGACCCTGTCAGAATAAGATCGAAGTCCACGAACCCTAAAGGCTTCCATAGCCTCAGCAACTCATGACCAGAGCCTAGGGAGATTACTGACGCCTTAAACAAGAGTGTCAAATTGTTAAATCAACATCAGGAGTCACTGTGTACCTACGTCTCATGAGGGATCTGTCCTTAATGTGTTATCCAATGTGAAATAATGCTATTACTAGTACTGAAACAGTATTTTTACACTTTGTGTTTCTGTGTGGGTGCAAACTGATGAAATCTTTACATAGTATATATTGAATCAATCTTCTTTATATAAAGATAATTGCAAATGATTAAAAAATCTTGGTGTTAAACTGGAAATTGCATAGACAATTAATCAATTTTTTTTTTAAAAATCATGTAGGATCTCTGTCCTTAATGTGCTGTACATTGTGAATTAATACTATAACTAGTACTCCAACAGTATTATCATTTTGTGTCTCTGTGCGAGGGCAAACCGTTGAAATCTTTACGTAATATGTACTAAATTGATCTTCTGTGTATGAAGAGAATTGAAAATGAGTCTTGATGTGAACAGAAGGGGAGAGGGAGCGGGAAAGGGGAGGGTGGGGGGAGGGAGAGAAGTTGTGGGGGGGGAGCCATTGTAATCCATAAGCTGTTCTGTGGAAATTTATATTCTTTAAATAAAAGCTTTATATATATATAAAAAAAAGAAAGCCTTGTTTCTTTTACACAGGAAACTAAATTTTAGTTTTATGTCAGTGCACTTTTGATACTAAAGCTTAAGTTTTAGAAACACATAAATCATTTTCATTTCATCTCTCTCAAACCAATCATTCAAAAGATTTCATTTTTTACAAACTGATAATTCATTTTTACTTATTTGTAGGATAATTATTACCAATAGTCAAAATACATGTCTTGTATCCCATAGTTTTATTTATCAAAATCATGTTTTATGTTGATTTTTTTGAAAAATTTTAAAACTACCTACTTGGTTTCTTTTATATTTTCAATTTTTACATTTATTTGAAAGAGTACCTTAAAAATATCTAAGAGCAAACTATTTTTAAGAAAAGTACATATAGCTTTTATATTATATTTTATGTTTTTCCTTTTAATTTTTTTAAATTAGTTTTGTTTTACTTTTTTATTTTCATGGTTGTTTTTACATAAAGAACTTTTGCTTTTACTTACATTGAAGTAGACTTGAATTGTTTGTTGTATAAGAATAATTTTTAATTAAATTTTTAAATTTCATTTTACTTTATATAATTTATTTTAAATTTTAAAGTTTAAAATTTAGATAAAGGGAACTAATTGCATATATTTCTTATGTACAGTTTTAAGAAAATATTTCCCACTTAGCCTCTTAACCTTCTTCACTCATATCTTCCCTCCTCCTTCCTTGTCTTTGAGTTTCTGCCATGAGAAACTTCCAACTTTTTTTTTATAATTACAAGATTAATCTTCCACTAAAAAAAGAATTCAACGGGGCCGGTGCCATGGCTCACTTGGTTAATCCTCCATCTGCGGTGCCAGCATCCCATATGGGCACCGGGTTCTAGTCCTGGTTGCTCCTCTTCCATTCCAGCTCTCTGCTATGGCCCAGGAAGGCAGTGGAGGATGGACCAAGTGTTTGGACCCCTTCACCCGTGTGGGAGACCAGGAAAAGCACCAGGCTCCTGGCTTAAGATCAGCATAGCTCCGGCCATAGTGGCCATTTAGGGGGTGAACCAATGGAAGGAAGACCTTTCTCTGTCTCTCTCTCTCTCTCACTGTCTGACTCTGTCAAATAAAAATTGAAAAAAAAAAGAATTCAACAAGTAGTTAGTAGAAAAAGCACTGTTCCTCAGGAGTATACATAAAGACTATAAACAATCATCCAATCTCAAAAGTAATTTCATTAATATGATTACATTTTATGCTATATATCAACACAAATCAGGGAAAACATATAATATTTCACCTGTATCACTGACTGCAATGATCTCCAATTGCATCAATTTTTGTGAAATCAAGATTTCACTATTTTTAATGGCTGAGTAGTATTTAATCATGTATATATACCACAATTTCTTTACACAGTCTTAAGCTGATGAATATTTGATTCTATATTTTAGCTATTGTGAATTGAGCAGCTGTAACACGGGGCTAATAAAAGTTCCTTCATAAGCTGTATATCAACAATTTATACAAGCATACTTGTTAAATACTGTTTTTATAGAATTTAAGAAGCTAAGAGTCATTAAATTGATATCAAAATATTTGTCACATTTGGATTCATCTTCTTTATATTTAGCAAATCTTTTGACATTAGTTATGAAAACTGAAATATCAGGCAAGCATACGCTCATTAAACTGTTATCCTTGAAATACAGAACACTATTGTACTTTGACATGATCTTAGGTTACATTTATATTTTTATGATCTTAAATACATAACATATAAATATGATCCTGATTGGTTGGTAAATACAGGTACAAATATGTAAACAAACTTAAAGACATCTTTATTTTATTTATCAAAAGTTATAGAAGTCATGTGAACTAAAGGTATAGGCTTAATTTAATAGTTTTGAGTATTTAATATCAGCGAGTAATTCAAATACATCACTTAAGTGATTTTTAATAAGTAAATACAACATGTATACAATTTAATACATGTATAACACATATCACAAGAAACAAATCAGGCCAGTGCATGGCTCACTAGGCTAATCCTCCACCTGCAGCGCCGGCACCCAGTCAGGGCACCGGATTCTGTCCTGGTTGCTCCTCTTCCAGTCCAGCTCTCTGCTGTGGCCTGGGAGTGCAGTGGAGGATGGCCCAAGTGCTTGGGCCCTCAACCCGCATGGGAGACCAGGATAAGCACCTGGCTCCTGGCTTCAGATCAGCACAGCACACTGGCCATGGCAGCCATTTGGGGGGTGAACCAACAGAAGGAAGACCTTTCTCTCTTTCTCTCTCTCTCTCTCTCTCTCTCTCTCTCTCTCTCTCTCTAACTCTGCCTGTCAAAAAAAAATCAAGCAGTTTTGAAACAGGTATAAAAGCATTTACTTTTTAAAAAAAACATTAATCAGTATTAATTCTTGCTCTTAGTTACTTTAATTAAACACAATTTGTAGTGAAAAATATAATAAGCAGTTTTAAACTATTATATCAACAACTCAGCCTGAATCTATAGGGGAAAAAAATGGAACTTATGTTGCAAAACAACTCTAATCCCAGCTAAGGTGTTGAACATTTTCTCATGCATTGAAAACTTCACCTGAATTTCACAGCCTTTAATTGACACTCTAATTGTGAAATGTTTTCTATGGCATTATTCTTATGATTCTTATTCCCCATTGGCAACTGCACCAGGGGCTTCTGTAGGAAACTCAGAATGGCTTTAAAAGAAAAAAAGGAGCTCTGGATCTCATTCTTTGGAATTTCATATATAAATAAGGTCATGCAGTATTTCCAACTTTGTTGTCATAGAACAATGATTATAGGCTGGAATAGGGCTCAGAGGTCATTTGGATAGAATCTGAGTTGTCTGTATTTTACCAAAGGTTAATTCTCACAAAGTGTACTCACCTGGGTTCCTTGACATTCAACCTTCCCCCTAACCCCTCCCCATCCATACCCCATTCCCAGATGACCCCACACCTTATCAGCACAATTTTGATTTTAATTCTTTCTGATATTTATTAGTTGATTGAAAAAACACAATTGGAAATATTATGCTTTCGTTTCCATATAATTTTTCACTAAAAACCCAAATATTCCCCTGAAAACTACTATCAGAATAATACATTAACAGAATATAAAAGTAACATGCAAAAACCACATAGAATAATGGGAATTTAATGCAGAAGTTAGCAGGAACATGTACAGCATCAGTATGTGGGATTGATTCTCAGCCTTGGGACTTGACCCCGGCTTCCTGCTAACTCAGACCATGAGTGGGAGTGATGATGCATCAGGTGCTTGGCTTCCTTCCATCCTCATTGTAGACTCAGACCAAGTTTCCAGCTACAGGATCACTCTCAGCAAAGGCCCAGTCAGTACATGTATTTGTAGAGTAAACCAGCAAGTGGAGTTCTCTTTCTCTCTCTATTCCTCTCAAATAAATAACTTTTGAAAGAAAGAAAAAGAAAGGCTACACTGGGAATCTGAGGGGAGTAAAAAGGAACAAACACAAACATGGCACTTCCTAGATGGGCAATACGAGTCAGAAAAAATTATCTGCTGATCTAACTGGTAAATGAAACAGAAAAGTAAAACAGGGACCAATATAAATGAAGACAAGGAGAATAAGAGTGAGCAACTCTGTTTTCCAGGGGTTACATAAACTTATGAGGACTTTCAATAAATTCGTACAAAGTGCAATTAGAAAACAATAAACTTATTTTGTTATAAAATACTGAAATTTAAGCACTTTTTAATAATGCACATTTCTAACTATTTGGTAAAGCTTGTGTGCACCTAATGACAATCATAACCTAAGTGTAAGTCAAATAATATTTACCTCCATAGAACGACAGTTTTAGGAAAAGATTGGTACCAAGTATCAGTTACTATTTACTCTGTTTGGTAGGACTGAATGAAAATGATCTCATAAAAATATCCAAATCATGCAAGCAAGACAGAAAGAGAATAAGAAGAAATTAGAAATTTAAGGATATAGAGGAATGGAAAATAGCATTTATGTTTGAGAAGTTTGCTTACTCTTTTTCTTACAAAAAACAATTCAAGAAAACATTTAGAAATCCAGTACAATCATACTCAACTGCATGGTGACTTTAGGAAGGTTACAGCAATGGTAGCTATTGTTAAAACTTGTAAATGGATTAATTGTTCAAATCATCCAAAATCCATGAGTTACATCTAAATGGCCAGACTGTCATGAAGTGGTACTCCTACCCTCTCCCATCCTAATTTTTTTTCAAAAGGTAATTCTGAAAAATAAATGCCTACTCTAATTATCCTGCTCATGTTGGACCATGGACAGCCAGCCAGTGTAGACAAGACAGATAGCATCTCTGCTTGAGACACAGGTCCGTGCATCATTCGAGAAGCCTCATCTGGACATGACACAACTTTTGATTTTATTTAGAAATCATGGATTTGAGTGGAAAGTGATAAATAGATGAGATCTTAGCATTGTCTCTCTGGATATGGAATGAAGTTAAGATATGTGGGAAAAATGGAATTCTAGTATGTGGTGACCACTACCCATTCAATTTCAGTAGTGTTTTTCTGTGAAAGGATCGCATATCCACTCTTAGTCTGAAAAACTCCAAGGCCAGATGATTCTGGCCAAGGAAATATCAGAAGAAATTTGAATTATGTCAACATCAGTTTTGTTGAATACCTAGATAGATCACTGCCTGCCGTACTGGAAATCCATATGGGAGCTGGTTCAAGCCCTAGCTGCTCCATTTCTAATCCAGCTCCCTGATAATGTGTCTTGGAAAGGAGCAAAGGATGAACAAAGTGCTTGGGCCTCTGCACCCATGTGGGAGACCCAGAAGAAGCTCCAGGCTCCTGGGTTCAACCCAGCCTAACCCTGGCCATTGCAGCCATATAAGGACTGAACCAGAGGGTAGCTGATCTCACTCACTCTTTCTTTCTCTCACTGTAACTCTTTCAAATAAATATTTAAAAAAGAAATGAATTATGTCACTTCTGGGTAGGGTTATGCTGGTTTAATACCTTCCCTTTTCTCTAGTCACAAAGACCAGCATTGTTATAGAACAGGCCCTTCCACCAGGCTGGAGAAAAAAGTACATTTGATCTACATCTTGAACATGGAAGTGCTATAGAGCCTGGGAATCACTTGCAACTTCTTACCAACACCCTAACTCATTGCCACTTGTTGACTATAACCTAACTCATTATTCCTGATGTTGTGAGACATTGAGAAATAGAGCATCGGTTAGATCAGTTCACCCTTAGATTCCCCTACAATTTCATGGTGGGGGAAACCTATAGACTTTTCAGTATATTGTTTCAGAAATGTATACAAAAGAAAGTTAAAAATGAATCCACATTTCACACCAAGTATGTAGCAACTTGAGAGCAACAGGGAGTGCATGATTAATAATTTTGGATTAAAAAAGTCCATTTTAAATGAAGCTCAACATCCATTAGCTAGCTAAGCAATATTGAAAATATGAATATGTAAATATTAAAACTTTTCATTAAAAAATTAAAGAAACAAAAAATAAAGAAAAATTAAAGGGGTCAGAGTTGTGTCATAGCCACCCACAGTGCCAGCTTCTCATATGTGTGCCTACTTATGTTTTAGCTGCTCCACATCCAATCCAGCTCTCTGCTAATGGCCTGGGAAAAGCAATGGAAAATGGCCCAAGTGCTTGGGCCCTTGCCACCTATGTAGGAGATCCAGAAGAAGCTCCAGGTTCCTGTCTTTGGCCTGGCTCAGCTCTGGGCACTACAGCCATTTGAGGAGTGAATCATCATTTAGAAGATCTCTGTGTGTGTGTGTCTCTCTCTGTGCATAACTCTGACTTTCAAATGAAAAACCTTTTTTAAAAAACCTAACATGAAAAGAAAAAAAAAGTAATATGCCCATCAAGGTGGCATGTACCAATGCCATCTCACTAGTCCAAGTGATCAATTGCTGTTCACAATTGATCATAATGATAGGACTAAGAGCCAAAGGGATCACATAAACAAGACTAGTGTCTGCAAATACTAACCGATAGAATAAAAAAAGGGAGAGAACAATCCAACATGGGAAGCAGGATACACAGCAGACTCATAGAATGGCAGATGTCCTAAACAGCACTCTGGCCTCAGAAGCAGCCCTTAAGGCATTCAGAACTGGGTGAAGAGCATATGAGAGTATTTTAGGCATGGAAACCCAAGACATGCTGGCAAAAAAAAAAGACCTAAATGAAAGATCTCTGTGAGTGAGATCCCAGTGGAAAGAACAGGTCATCAAAGAAGGAGGTACCTTTCTCTGAAGGGAGGAGAGAACTTCCACTTTGACTATGACCTTGTCCAAGTATGATAAGAGTCAGTGAACTCAAAAGGCTTCCATAGCTATGGCAGCTCATGACAAGAGACTAGGGTGATTACTGACACCATAAACAAGAGTGTCAATTTGTTAAGTCAACAACAGGAGTCACTATGCACTTACTCCTCATGTAAGATCTCTGTCCTTAATGCGCTGTGCATTGTGATTTAATGCTATAACTAGTACTCAAACAGTATGTTTCACTTTGTGTTTCTATGTGGGTGCAAACTGTTGAAATCTTTACTTAATATATGCTAAACTGATAAGTATATAAAGAGAATTGAAAATGAATCTTGATATGAATGGAAGGGGAGAGGGAGCAGGAAAAGGGAGGGTTGCAGGTGGGAGGGAATTTATGGGGAGGGGGAGCCATTGTAATCCATAAGCTGTACTTTGGAAATTTCTATTCATTAAATAAAAGTTAAAAAAAGTAACATGTCTATTGAAAAGTAGTATGCAATTGAGATTCCTCTCTCCTTAAGAATAAAAAAGAGAAAAAAATAGAAGTCATACCAGAGAAAACGTATATCTCTACCAATAACCACTACCAGACACTAAGATAAAAAAGGACAGAATTGGCATCCAAATGAGAAAATTGTCAAAGGCTTATTAGTTCACTCTCTGTTCTCCAAAAATCAGTGTTTAAGTTTATGAAAAGATGGATGAATTTCAATAAAAATTAAGAATCATAAATTAAATTTACACTGCAACACATTGTTTCACATAATATATTAGGCAAATTATAATGATCAATGTATGAGCACTTTAGTGGCTCTATTCTCAAAGCATGCACTGTATTGGACCAGTCCTTTTTAGTGTCATAATAAATACTCTTTCACAAACTACAATAAACTATCACCTGTGTGACTGTAAAAGTTTATTAAATGAATTTACTGATTCAAAACTTTCCCTGGTAGAGTACCCAGTGAATGAAAATCCAGCAGAAATTTTGCATATCATATGGAGATGGAATGACAAAATTGACAACTTAAGACATCAACCCATGGGGCTTATTTTATGTAATGACACTTGCCAAATTTTAAACACGGGCAGTGTAGAAGCTTGACTCCAATGTCAGAAAAGGGCAAAAAGTAGAATCAGATTATATTTATTTTCATCTTGCTAATGATACAAAGATTTTCCAGGATAAAGGGACCTGTTAATACGAGATCTCAGATGAAAGCGCTGCAGACTTTATAATGTGTTGGGTGGTATCAGGTGGTATGACACACAAGTAACTGGACCTCACTATACATGGGGACAGAAAACTGTTCAAAGAAGTGAAAACTAAAAACATTTTCCAAACCTAGGGAAAAGTATAATCCCAATGACCAAAGTAGCTCAGGCTAAAAGAAACTGTATAAGAAAGAATTAGTGTTTCTTAAAGAAAGGTTTTCTTTACCTGGATCCTGCAAGATTTTCTCTTAACACATAATATGTCTCACTTGGAACAAATATCTTCATTTACATTAAGGCCTTTGGTCACATGGATAGTCAACTCTTACAGTGCAATATATGGTAGCAGGTTTTTGGCCATGTGGTAGCAACTCAATCTCTGGATGTGCTGGAGATTAGAACAATGTCTATGTGACAAAACATCAAAATAGTGCCAAAACATTGGCTCAAATCAGATTGGTAGTTATTAGTTATCAATGTCCTGTGATTATTGTCACACCTTTTTTTAAAGATTTATTTATTTATTTGAACAGTAGGTTTTCAGAGAGGTAGAGGCAAAGAGAAAGAGAGAGAGAGAGAGAGAGAGAGAGAGAGAGAGAGAATTTCTTATTTCTGCTGTTTTACTCCCCAAATGATCACAACAGAGATGGAGTGATCCAAAGCCAGGAGCCAGGAGCTTCTTTCAGGTCTCCCATGCAGGTGCAGGGTCCTGATAACTTGGGCCATCATTTTTTGTTTTCCCAGGATATAGCAGAGAGCTGGATCAGAAGTGGAGCAGCTGGGACTGGAACAGGCACCCATATGGGATGTCAGTCCTGCAAGCGATGGCTTTACCTGCTACACTACAGTGCTGGCTCCTATCGTCACATCTTGTGATGGGAGAATCAGGTAACATAAATAAGAAACCACTGAAGGAAAACCACTGGAAGCTCGTGCTAGATGGATCAAGGATCCTGTCCTATGGAGCTCATTCTATGGCTCATTTTAATGGATTCTTTTATGAATCAAATAGAAATGTGACTAGGAAGATTTTTCTGAAATCTTTAATTGCTTTATGGCATCATGAACATGAGAGTCATTAGAGATGTGAAGATGCATTGGGTATTAGAATGATCATGACCTGGGGAGTACCCTAATTTCAAACAGTAAGACAAATTGCTAGTAATTATATGAAGGATAACTTTGATCACATTTCCAAAAGCTGCAGTCAACAGAAAAAAAAGTCATTTATATACAGATACTGGAAATCATATATATGGGAGTATAAATATTTACTCTTATTTAACAATTTAAAATGTCATTAATAATTTGAAAAAAAAGACTAAACATGTGTTGAGGTGCTTATAATATTTAGAAGTACAAACATAGTATGGAATCTGGAAAAAGATATCTGGAAATATAGCACAGTTAAGATATTATAAAGGAAAGCAGACCACAAGTCAAAGACCACAAGTCAAAGACCACCATTATAAAGAAGCAGACCACAAGTCAAAGATGACCACTGAGTACCACAAAATAATTATTTAGAAAGGTACAAAAACAAGTCAATATAAGAACACAAAGGTCTTAAAAATGAGAAACTGAGCTAAATCTGACTGGTAGTATATTTCTACTTTGCATAAGCTATTCTTATGCAAGAAACACCTGGCTGACAGTGTAAAAAATAAGACTGATGATTATCTGAAACAATTTTCCAGGACAGAGAAAATGAAACCATAAATATAGGAAAGCAAGGGTAAGTACACAAGACAAGTTTTACAATATAAACAATTTAAAAGTATCATGACTATTATACAGTGTTTGATAAGATGAACCCTTGAAAGAAAGAAAATTATTAAACTTGAACAAAATCTGTGGCATAGGCACCTGGGGATAAGAAAACTATTATACAGAAACTGAATTGAAGGAACCTGCAGAAGAGAAACATCCATTTTGGGCATTTCACTAGAAGACACTTTACTGTTCACACACAGATCAAGGATATAAAAGCTACAGGTTTAATGACTCAGGATGTGATACCGCAAAGTTCAGTATGGAGAAGACAATAGGAAAATGTAGTAGGAGGAAGATAAATCTTGGAAGAAAGCCAAAGAACTTGAGCCCCTAAATTTGCACATAAAACCACCAAAATGATTGCATAATTATGACACTATGTGTGTGGGAAATCTAAGTGGGGCCAACACAAAAGAAGCCACTGGGGAAGATGGCCCAAGTGCTTGGGCCCTGCATCCGCATGGGAGACCAGGAGAAGCACCTGGCTCCAGGCTTCAGATCAGCGTGGTGTGCCGGCCAGAGCGGCCACTGGAGGGTGAACCAAAGGAAAAAGGAAGACCTTTCTCTCTGTCTTTCTCTCTCTCACTGTCCACTCTGCCTGAAAAAAAAAAAAAAAAAAAACCAGCCACTGGAAGCAGAAACATAGAAACGTAGTCAGTTACTGACCACTGCAATGGATGAAATGTTTGGAAACTGAATCCAGACAATCAATTGTCTTGTAAAACAGAAGTCATTTGTCTGAGGAAGACAACAGCATCCACGATTTCTGCAAGACATGATTTACAGTACCCAGGATAAAACTCAGCATCTCCACTTAGTAAAGAAAGGAAAATTTGTATCAGTCTCAAAAGAAAAATTCACTAGAAAAAAACGAGTCAGATGCTGTAAGAAAAGACGGATAAGCAATCTTGAAACATTTTCTTATTTTTAAGCATCACATATAAGAAATATAAAGGATGATAAATAAGTAAGCTGAAAAACAGCTTGAATTCTATGGCTATAAAATAGTTACTAAAATGGAAAGAGACTGATAGGCTAAACAATCTTTGGAAAAAGCAAAGAGTAACAAACACAATGGAACCTGAAGTATTGTAAGACTTTAATATACCCATAAAACATGTTTTGGAAACTCATAGCCCAAAGCAGTAGTTTCTGTATTTAAGAATAGATTGGCTGATGCCACGGCTCACTTGGCTAATCCTCTGCCTGCAGCACCAGCACCCCAGGTTCTAGTCCCGGTGGGGGCACTAGGGGTTCCTGGCTTTGGATCAGTGCAGTGTGCTGGCCATGGTGGCCATTTTGGGGGTGAACCACTGGGAAGGAAGACCTCTCTCTCTCTCTCACACTAACTCTGCCTGTCAAAAAAATATATCAATATATACTTTAAGAGGGATTTAGTCTGTGAGTTCCATCTGTTTCTTTCTCTTACCATGTAATGTCCCCTGCCATGTTATGATTCAGGAATATGTCCCTCTCCAGAGGGGATACTACTTTACACTGCCAGCCTCTACATTGTAAATAACAAATATGCTACCTTGGGGCTGGTTTTGTCTCTTAACAGGTATGCCACCGCTTCTAGAGCCCAAATTCCTTTTCAGTTTTCATTTTTGAGTTCTTTCTGCTCAAGTTCTGATTAAGACTTTGACTAATGTACCTGGAATGACAATACATGGTGGTCTACATACTTGGACTCCTCCTACTCCTGTGGGAGATCTAGATGTAGCTCCTGGATCCTGACATTGGACTTGCCCAGCACTGGCTCTTGGAAAAAATTAGTGAGTAAAACAATGGATGAAAGATCTCACTCCATCACTCTTTCTCTCAAGTAAATAAGCAAATAAATCTTGAAAATCATTGTTTTCTTCATACATTACCATCTGCGTGGAACGATTTAGAAAACAATCTAACACACATGAGTACTTCAAAAACAGTTTACAGAAAATGAGATTAAAAGAAAAAGTTGACGTTGGTGAAATAAATTTTGAAATCCATGAAGTCTTCCTAGTATGCACTCCCCATAACTTTTATACAGTGTTTTCATAGCAGGCAATTGCAATCAATTTCTTAGAAATAACTTACATGCACAGATTACAGAATTTTTTTTAACTTTTATTTAATGAATAGAAATTTCCAAAGTACAGCTTATGGATTACAATGGCTTTTTCCCTCCCATAACTTCCCTCCCACCAGCAGCCCTCCCCTCTCACGCTTCCTCTGCCTTTCCATTCACATCAAGATTCATTTTCAATTCTCTTTATATACAGAAGATCAATTTAGCATATATTAAGTAAAGCTTTCAACAGTTTGCAAACACACAGAAACATAAAGTATAAAATACTGTTTTAGTACTAGTTATAGTGTTAATTCACATTGTACAGCACATTAGGGACAGAGATCCTACATGAAGAGTAAGCGCACAGTGACTCCTGTTGTTGACTTAACAAATTGACACTAATGACAAGCCAAGGCTATGGAAGCCTTTTGAGTTCACCGACTCTTATCATACTTGGACAAGGTCATAGTCAAAGTGGAAGTTCTCTCCTCCCTTCAGAGAAAGGTACCTCCTTCTTTGATGTCCATTCTTTCCACTGGGATCTCTTTCATTTAGGTCCTCTTTTTTTTTTTTTGGCCACTGTGTCTTGGCTTTCCATGCCTAAAATACTCTCATCCGCTCCTCACCCAGTTCTGAATGCCTTAAGGGCTGCTTCTGAGGCCAGAGTGCTCTTTAGGATATCTGCCATTCTATGAGTCTGCTGTGTACCCCGCTTCCGATGTTGGATTGTTCTCTCCTTTTTAATTCTATCAGTTAGTATTTGCAGACACTAGTCTTGTTTATGTGATCCCTTTGACCCTTAGACCTATCATTATGATCAATTGTGAACTGAAATTGATCACTTGGACTAGTGAGATGGCAACAAGACATGCAACCTTGATGAGACTGAATTGGAATCCCCTGGCATGTTTCTAACTCTACCATTTGGGGTAAGTCAGACTGAACATGTCCCAAGCTGTACACATCCTCCATCTCTTATTCCAATTCTTATATTTAACAGAGATCACTTTTAATTAAATTTAAACACCAAAGAATAATTGTGTGTTAATTACAGTGTTCAACCATTAGTATTAAGTAGAACAAAAAATATAATAAAAGGGATAAAGTATTAAGTTGTACATCAACAGTCAAGGCAAGGGCTGATCAAGTCACTGTTTTACATAGTGTCCATTTCATTTCAACAGGTTTCCTTTTTAGTGCTCGGTTAGTTGTCACCTATCAGAGAGAACATATATTTGTCCCTTTGGGACTGGCTTATTTCATGTCCCATAATTTCTTTTTCCAGTCTACTGTTGATGGGCATTTGGGTTGATTCCAGGTCTTAGCTATTGTGAATTGAGCTAAAATAAGCATTAAGGTTCAGTCAGCATTTTTATTTGCCAATTTAATTTCCTTTTGGTAAATTCCAAGGAGTGGGATGGCTGGGTTGAATGGTAGGGTTATATTCAGGTTTCTGAGGAATCTCCAGACTGACTTCCATAATGGCTTTACCAGTTTGCATTCCCTCCAAAAGTAGGTTAGTGTCCCTTTTTCCCCAAATCCTTGCCAGCATCTGTTGTTGGTAGAATTCTGTATGTGAACCATTCTAACCGGGGTGAGGTGGAACATCATTGTGGTTTTGGTTTTCATTTCCCTGATTGCTGGTGATCTTGAACATTTTTTCATGTGTCTGTTGGCCATTTGGATTTCCTGTTTTGAAAAATGTCTATTGAGGTCCTTGGCCCATCCAAGAGGTATATTTTATTCACTTTTTTTATTTAGTAAATATGAATTTCCAAAGTACAGTTTATAGATTATAATGGTTTTCTACCCCCATAATTTCCCTCCCATTCTCACCCCTCCCATCTCCCACTCCTCCCATTCCATTCACATCAAGATTCATTTTCAATTATCTTTATATACAGAAGACTGATTCAGTATATACTAAGTAAAGATTTCATCAGTTTGCACCCACACAGAAACACAAATTGTAAAATACTGTTTCAGTACTAGTTATAGCATTACTTCACATTGGACAACACATTAAGGACAGATCCCACATGAGACGTAAGTACACAGTGACTCCTGTTGTTGACTTAACAATTTGACACTCTTGTTTATGGCATCAGTAATCTCCCTAGGCTCTAGTCTGAGTTACCAAGGCTATGGAAACCTTATGAGTTCGCCGACTTTGATCTTATTCTGACAGGGTTATAGTCAAAGTGGAAGTTCTCTCCTCCCTTCAGAGAAAGGTACCTCCTTCTTTGATTACCTGTTAAGAGGTATATTTTTTAAAAACTCTTTTCATTTCGTTTGAAAGGCAGAGAAGCAAAGAGTCCTTGAGTGAGGGGGAGAGAGAGAAACATCTTCCATCCTCTGGTTCATTCTCTAAACAAGTACAAAAACAGTACGCAGCATTTAATCTGGATCTCCCATGTTGATGGCAGACATTCAGTTACTTGCAGAATTGTCTATTCCCTCCCAAGATGCACAGTGGCAGAATGAAGGGAGCAAGTTGTGATACAGTCAGTTATACCACTGCTTATGACATTAGCATCCCATAACATAATACATTTTGCATCCTAGCTGCTCCACTTCTGATCCAGCTTCTTGCAAATATGCTGAGGAAGACAGAAGATGACCCAAGTACTTGGACTTCTGCCACTATGAGAAACAATGATGGAATCTCTGGCTTCCTATTACAGCTTGGCACAGACCTGGCTTTTGTGGCTATTGGAATGAACCAGCAGATTGGGACACTTTCTTTCTCCCACTCTCCATGCTTTTCAAATAAATACATACATCTTGTTAAAAAGAGCACTAGGAACATGAAGAGCACATAGACTATTTGGATGAATAATATTAAGGGGAAGAAAGTAGAAGGGTTTAAGGAGAAAAGAGGCAATCTGTGAGATCATGATAGAAACAACAAAGAATTTTGGGGGTCGGTGCTATAGCATAGTAGTTTATGCTTCCACTATGGAGCATATGTGTGTTGGTTCATGAACCAACTGCATCTCTTTCAATCCAGTTCTCTGCTACTGGCCTGGAAAGCAATAGAAAATGCTCCAAGTACTTGGGCCCCTGTACCCACATGGGAGACCAAGAAGAAGCTCCTGGCTGCTGACTTAGGGTTAGCCAGCTCTGGCCACTGCATCCATTTGAGGAGTGAACCGACAGAGTGAAGACCACTCTCTCTGACCCTACATTCCTCTGTAACTCTGTCTCTCAGAAAAATAATAAGTCTTTTTAAAAAGAATAAAAAGAATTTTCAGGAATGGATTATGTATAATGGTTTAAATATGGCAAAAAAAAAAAAAACTTGAAAAGGATATCAAACATTTACACTGGAATTTATGATGCCAATTGTGATACTCTAATCCTAATTCAGAGTTCCTGGACTGGGATTTCAACACTGGTTCCTGATTCCAGCTGCTTGCCAATGCAGATGGTGGGAGGCAATAATGATGACTCAAGTAAATGGGTTTCTACTTCCAATGTGGGGGGCCAAGGCTATATTCCTGGATCTTGGCTTCCATTTTATCCTAGCTCTGGCTGCTCTGGCTATTTTGGGATTCATTAGTGGATAAGAACTCTGTCTCTTTTTTTGTATCATAATCTACCTTTCCATTTGTGTTTTCCTAGCTCTCAATTTACATCTACACATAGGCTGAGAGAAATGTATCAAGGATTATTTAACAACCTGAAGGAGATTTTGTGTTCCATACATTTTTGGATCAATCCACGAATCCATTACAACTCCCCAAAAGCTATTGACCACAGTAGGTTAGCAATTCCAAAAACACCATATTAACTGATTATCTTTTTTGAATAAGGTTATGACATCAGAAAAAAACAGAGATGAATTTGAAAACAGCTTAAATCGTTCTAGCTTCTTATAAATATTGCAAATTTATCTTATTGATATCAGCTGTTGAATTTTATTTACTTTTGCTTTTATATTTTTTATATAGCTTTTATTTAAAGAATATAAATTTCCAAAGTACAGCTTATGGATTACAGTGGTTCCCCCCCCCAGAACTTCCCTCCCTCCCGATACCCTCCCCTTTCCCGCTCCCTCTCCCCTTCCATTCACGTCAAGATTCATTTTCAATTCTCTTTATACACAGAAGATCAGTTTAGTATATATTAAGTAAAGATTTCAACAGTTTTCCCTCACATAGAGACACAAAGTGAAAAAACTGTTGGAGTACTAGTTATAGTATTAATTCACAATGTACAGCACATTAAGGACAGAGATCCTACATGAGTTTTTTTTAAAGAATTGATTAATTTTCTATAAAATTTCCAACTTAACACCAAGATTTTTTAATCATTTCCAATTATCTTTATGTACAGAAGATCGATTCAGTATATACTATGTAAAGATTTCATCAGTTTGCACCCACACAGAAACACAAAGTGTAAAAATACTGTTTCAGTGCTAGTAATAGCATTATTTCACATTGGATAACACATTAAGGACAGATCCCTCATGAGACGTAAGTACACAGTGACTCCTGATGTTGATTTAACAATTTGACACTCTTGTTTAAGGCGTCAGTAATCTCCCTAGGCTCTAGTCATGAGTTGCCGAGGCTATGGAAGCCTTTAGGGTTCGCCGACTTAGATCTTATTCCGACAGAGTCATAGTCAAAGTGGAAGTTCTCTCCTCCCTTCAGAGAAAGGTACCTCCTTCTTTGATAGCCCTGTTCTTTCCACTGGGATCTCACTCACAGAGATCTTTCATTTAGGTCTTCTTTTTTTTGTTTTTCAGGGTGTCTTAGCTTTCCATGCCTAAAATATTCTCATGGGCTCTTGAGCCAGATCTGAATGCCTTAAGTGCTGATTCTGAGGCAAGAGTGCTATTTAGGACATCTGCCATTCTATGAGTCTGCTGTGTATCCCGCTTCCCATGTTGGATCATTCTCTCCCTTTTTCATTCTATCAGTTAGTATTAGCAGACACTAGTCTTGTTTGTGTGATCCCTTTGACTCTTAGACCTATCAGTGTGATCAACTGTGAACTGAAATTGATCACTTGGACTAGTGAGATGGCCTTGGTACATGCCACCTTGATGGGATTGTATTGGAATCCCCTGGCTCAATTCTAACTCCATCATTTGGGGCAGTTCCGATTGAGCATGTCCCAAATTGTACATCTCCTCCCTCTCTTATTCCCACTCTTATATTTCACAGGGATCACTTTTCAGTTAAAATTTAAACACCTAAGAATAATTGTGTGTTAATTACAGAGTTCAACCACTAGTACTAGGATAAAAAAAAATACTACAATGGATAAAGTATTACATTGTACAACAACAGTCAGCACAAGAGCTGATCAAGTCACTGTTTCTCATAGTGTCCATTTCACTTCAACAGGTTTCCCCTTTGGTGCACAGTTAGTCATCGTCAATCAAGGGAAACAAATGATATTTGTCTCTTTGGGACTGGCTTATTTCACTCAGCATGATATTTTCCAGATTCCTCCATTTTGTTGCAAACGACCGGATGTCCTTGTTTTTGACAGCTGTATTGCATTCTATAGAGTACATGTCCCATAATTTCCTAATCCAGTCTACTGTTGATGGGCATTTGGGTTGGGTCCAAGTCTTAGCTATTGTGAATTGAGCTGCAATAAACATTACTGTGCAGACGTCGTTTTTGTTTGCCCATTTAATTTCCTTTGGGTAAATTCCAAGGAGTGGGATGGCTGGGTTGAATGGTAGGGTTACATTCAGGTTTCTGAGCAATCTCCAGACGGATTTCCATAGTGGCTTCACCAGTTTGCATTCCCACCAACAGTGGATTAGTGTCCCTTTTTCCCCACATCCTCTCCAGCATCTATTGTTGGTGGATTTCTGAATGTGAGCCATTCTCACCGGGGTGAGGTGAAACCTCATTGTGGTTTTGATTTGCATTTCCCTGATTGCTAGGGATCTTGAACATTTTTTCATGTGTCTGTTGGCCATTTGGATTTCCTCTTTGGAAAAATGTCTATTGAGGTCCTTCGCCCATCTCTTAAGTGGGTTGCTTGTTTTGATGTTGTGGAGTTTCTTAATTTCTTTGTAGATTCTGGTTATCAACCGTTTATCTGTTGCATAGTTTGCAAATATTTTTCCCATTCTGTCGGTTTCCTATTCACTTTCCTGACTGTTTCTTTTGCAGTACAGAAACTTTTCAATTTGATGCAATCCCAGTAGTTAATTTTGCTTTGACTGCCTGTGCTTCTGGGGTCTTTTCCAAGAAGTCTTTGCCAGTACCAATATCTTGCAGGGTTTCTCCTATGCTCTCTAATAATTTGATGGTGTCAGGTCATAGGTTTAAGTTTTTAATCCATGTTGAATGAATTTTTGTGTAAGGTGAAAGGTAGGGATCTTGCTTCATGATTCTGCACGTGGAAATCCAGTTTTCCCAGCACCATTTATTAAACAGACTGTCCTTACTCCAGGGATTGGTTTTGGATCATTGATCAAATATAAGTTGGCTGTAGATGTTTGGATTGATTTAAGGAGTTTCTATTCTGTTCCATTGGTCTATCCATCTCTTTCTGTACCAGTACCATGCTGTTTTGATAACTACTGCCCTGTAGTATGTCCTGAAATCTATCTGGTATTGTGATGCCTCCGGCTTTGTTTTTGTTGTACAAGATTTCTTTAGCTATTCGAGGTCTCCTGTGTCTCCATATGAATTTCAGCATCATTTTTTCCAGATCTGAGAAGAATGTCCTCGGTATCTTGATTGGTATTGCATTGAATCTGTAAATTGCTTTTGGGAGAATGGACATTTTGATGATATTGATTCTTCAAATCCATGAGCATGGAAGATTTCTCCATTTTTTGGTATCCTCTTCTATTTCTTCCTTTAAGGTTTTGTAATTTTCATTGTAGAGATCTTTAATGTCCTTGGTTAAGTTTATTCCAAGGTATTTGATTGTTTTTGTAGCTATTGTGAATGGGATTGATCTTAGCAGTTCTTCCTCAGCCATGGCATTGCCTGTGTATACAAAGGCTGTTGATTTTTGTGCATTGATTTTATATCCTGCTACTTTGCCAAACTCTTCTATGAGTTCCAATAGTCTCTTAGTAGAGTTCTTTGGGTCCCCTAAATAAAGAATCATGTCGTCTGCAAAGAGGGATAGTTTGAGTTCTTCCTTCCCAACTTGTATCCCTTTAATTTCTTTTTCTTGCCTAATAGCTCTGGCTAAGACTTCCAGCACTATATTGAATAGCAGTGGTGAGAGTGGGCATCCCTGTCTGGTACCAGATCTCAGTGGAAATGCTTCCAACTTTTCCCCATTCAATAGGATATTGGCCGTGGGTTTTTCATAAATTGCTTTGATTGTATTGAGGAATGTGCCTTTTATACCCAGTTTGCTTAGGGTTTTCATCATGAAAGTGTGTTGAATTTTATCGAATGCTTTCTCTGCGTCTAGTGAGATAATCATATGGTTTTTCTTCTGCAGTCTGTTAATGTGGTGTATCACGTTGATTGTTTTGCGAATATTGAACCATCCCTGCATACCAGGGATGAATCCCACTTGGTCTGGGTGGATGATTTTTCTGATGTGTTGTTGTAGTCTATTGGCTAGAATTTTATTAAGGATTTTTGCATCTATGTTCATGAGGGATATTGGTCTGTAATTCTCTTTCAATGCTGCATCTTTTTCTGGCTTAGGAATTAAGGTGATGCTGGCTTCATAGAAAGAATTTAGGAGGATTCCCTCTTTTTCGATTGTTCTGAATAGTTTGAGAAGAATTGGAGTTAGTTCTTCTTTAAATGTCTGGTAGAATTCAGCAGTGAATCCATCTGGTCCTGGGCTTTTCTTTGTTGGGAGGGCCTTTATTACTGATTCAATTTCTGACTCACTTATGGGTCTGTTTAGGTTTTCTATGTCTTCCTGGTTCAATTTAGGTAGGTTGCATGTGTCCAGGAATCTATCCATTTCTGATAGGTTTCCCTGTTTGCTGGCATACAAGTCCTTGTAGTAATTTCTGATGATTCTTTTGATTTCTGTGGTGTCTGCTATTACATTTCCTTTTTCATCTCTGATTTTACTGGTTTGGGTCTTTTCTTTTTTTAGTTAGTTGGGCCAATGGGGTGTCAAGTTTGTTTATTTTTTCAAAAAACCAGCTCCTCGTTTGGCTGATTTTTTGTAATGTTTTTTTGGATTCAATCCTGTTGATTTCTTCTCTGATTTTGATTATTTCTCTTTTTCTACTAGATTTGGGTCTAGTTTGCTGCAAATTTTCTAGATCCTTGAGATGCATTGAAAGCTCATCTATTTGGTGCCTTTCCAGTTTCTTGATGTAGGCACCTATTGATATCAACTTTCCTCTTAACACTGCTTTTGCTGTATCCCATAAGTTTTGGTATGTTGTGCTGTTATCCTCATTTACTTCCAGAAAATTTTTGATTTCTCTTTTGATTTCTTCAGTGACCCATTGTTCATTCAGGAGCATGTTGTTCAATCTCCATGTGTTTGCATATGCTCTAGGGATTCCTGAGTTGTTAAGTTCCAACTTCATTCCCTTATGGTCTGAGAAGCTGCATCGTATGATTCTAATTCTTTTGAATTTGCTGAGACTTGCTTTATGGCCTAATATGTGGTCAATCCTAGAGTAGGTTCCCTGTGCTGCTGAGAAGAATGTAAATGCTTTATGTGTAGGATGAAAAGTTCTGTAGATATCTGTTAGATCCATTTGGGCTATAGTGTTGTTTAAATCTACTGTCTCCTTGTTGATCTTCTGTCCTGTCGATCTGTCAATATCTGTGAGTGGAGTATTGAAGTCCCCCAGTACTATTGTGTTGGGGTCTAAGTTTCCCTTTAAGTTTCTTAACAAATTTTTTAAATAAACCGGTGGCCTGTAATTAGGTGCATATACATTGATAATTGTTATATCTTCCTGTTGAATTGATCCCTTAATCATTATATAGTGCCCCTCTTTGTCTCTCTTAACAGTTTTTGTGTTAAAGTTTATGTAGTCTGATATTAAGATGGCTACACCCGCTCTTTTTCATTTCTGTTGGCATGGTATATCTTGTTCCATCCTTTTATTTTCAGTCTGTATGGATCTTCGTTGGAAAGATGTGTTTCTTGTAAGCAGCAAATAGATGGTTTTTGTTCCTTAACCCAATCAGCCAATCTCTGTCTTTTAACAGGACAGTTTATTTTTTTTTTTTTACAGGCAGAGTGGACAGTGAGAGAGAGAGACAGAGAGAAAGGTCTTCCTTTGCTGTTGGTTCACCCTCCAATGGCCGCCGCGGCCGGCGCGCTGCGGCCGGCGCACCACGCTCCTCCAATGGCAGGAGCCAGGAGCCAGGAGCTAGGTGCTTTTCCTGGTCTCCCCATGGGGTGCAGGGCCCAAGCACCTGGGCCATCCTTCACTGCACTCCCGGGCCACAGCAGAGGGCTGGCCTGGAAGAGGGGCAACCGGGACAGAATCCGGTGCCCCGACCGGGACTAGAACCCGGTGTGCCGGCGCCACAAGGCAGAGGATTAGCTTGTTGAGCCACGGCGCCGGCAACAGGACAGTTTAGACATTTAACGTTCAATGTGACTATTGATAAGTGCTAAGTTTGCCCTGCCATTTGCCAAAGATATTTTCTAATGTATGCTTTGCATTCCCTGTGATCTTTTGCTGTGAGGTTCCCTTCGTTTACCTTCTTTCATGTTGATGGCAGTGTTTCTGTGTTTCTGTGTGTAACACATCTTTAAGTATCTTTTGCAGGGCTGGACGAGTGGCAACAAATTCTTTCAATTTTTGTTTGTTACGAAAGGTCTTTATTTCACCTTCATTCACAAATGAGATCTTGGCAGGATATAATATTCTGGACGGGCAGTTTTTCTCTCTAAGTACCTGGGCTATGTCTCGCCATTCCCTTCTAGCTTGTAGGGTTTCTATTGAGAAGTCTGCTGTGAGTCTAATTGGAGATCCTCTGAGTGTAATTTGACGTTTCTCTCTTGCGCGTTTCTCTGTCCTTCTTCAAACCCTGAAGTTCTCTGCTCATATCTCACTAAAAAGTCATTCTAATCCTTTCTCCCTCTCCATGCCTTCTGGAACTCCTAGAACTTGAATGTTGGGTTTTTTAATAGTATCCTGTAGATTCCCAACAATCTTTTTTAGATTTCTAATTTCCTCTTCTTTTCTTTGGTTGGACCTAATATCCTGTGCTCTGTCTTCTAAGTCTGATATTCTCTCTTCTGCCTCACCCATTCTGTTTGTAAGGCTCTCTAATGTGTTTTTTATTTGATCTATTGAATTCTTCACTTCATTATGATTTCTCGTCACTATCACAGTTTCATGTTCTACTAGTTGTTTCATTTCAGCTTGATTCCTCCTTAATATTTCATTTTCAAGAGAGAGATTTTCTACCTTGTCCATTAAGGATTTCTGTAGTCCAACAATTTGTTTTTGAGTACTTCTTAGTGTTCTTATCAATTTTTTGAGATCTGCTTCTTGCATTTCTTCTATCTCATCATCTTCGTAATCTTGAATTGGGGTGTCTTTTTCATTTGGGGACGCCATAGTGTCTTCCTTGTTCTTATTCCCTCGGTTTTTGCGTTTGTTGTTTGGCATATTGGTTTCTTCACTGTGGTGTTTTTTTCTTGTTATACTATGACTCTAGATTAAGTGGACTGTCTGCTTTTGATGGAGCCTTAGAGGCTTGAGATGGGTGTGGCCTGAGAGCTCTGTTTGGTTCCTCAGGGTGAGGGTGTGTCAAAGGAGACACTCCCAGTTTAGGTGTGGTAAATCTCTCTCTGTTACTTTTTTTTTGTTGTTCAAATGGGAAGTAATTCCACACAGCTGGATGGAATTGGGAGAGAGAAGGAATCTCTGCGGCCCTTAGTGTGGGCTCAGATTCTCCTGCAGTCTCCCACTGGGCTGCCAAGGCCACTGAACTGTAGCGTCTCTGGAGAGTACTCACATGAATTTGTGATTTTTGTGAGTTCTCTCCCCCACCGTCTCTCTTTTCACAGTCTCAGTTCATTAGCACCACACATTCATTAAGTTCTAATCTCCCGCTATTTCACCCCTCCCACCCAGAGTCAGGTTTTTCTGCTAGGCTCGGGGCCGGTGCCGACCCGAGGTCTCCCTGCTTATGACGTATTCCAAAATGGCGCCTGCTCTTTGTCTTGCTCACCTTTGAGAGGTGAGCGGAGAGAGAAAAACTCGTGTCCGTATGGGTCACTTTTTTTTTTCCCTCTCTCTCTCTTCTAGTTAGCCTGGTGAGCTTTTCCCCACATGGTTTCAAGCCTTGTTCGCTGTAGGTTCCCTTTTCAGCTTCCCTGCTGGTATTTCGGGCTATTGAGGTTCGGCTCACCTCGTGTTCCAGCGCTGGTGTGTTGAATCTGCTGCTGGTGTCCCAAACTGTGGGCTCCCATGCTCTCCACGCAGGCCCACTGTGAATCTCCAGCTCCGGAAGGGTTTCCTCTGCTGTTTCTTCCCCTACTCTTCCTTGAACCTGCAGTATCTCCACTTTTATTAAACTGTCTCTCCCCAGATTATCGGTGTGCTCCCTTCCTATTCCGCCATCTTGCCGCTCTCCTTTGCTTTTATATTTTAGTTATCAACCCTAATAAGGCCCTGCAAACAGAACATAAAATAAACTAAGGAATAAATAAACAACTCCCTGGAAATATATTCATTTTCTTTGATGTTATAAATATTCAGAAGCCTTAGAATTATACCAAGAAAAGAAATTGAATGGAAGGAGTTGTGAGAGAATTTGTGTGGCTTGCTTCTAGAGTTTACTGTGCAAAGCAAGATCACGATTGAAATGGATCCAGAAGAGCAGGCATCTTAGCTGGGAAAACGGAAACAATTAAACTTGTTGTGCAGGAATAGTGTTTTACCCGTGAGAAAATGCATGAAAAATCTCCTTAAAATAGCACCCACAATTATCCTCATTGACAGTGATTAAACACAAGTTATCATTAGTCTAATGGAAATATTTATTTGAGATTTAATTTGTAAATAAATTAATACTACTGATGCCAAAAACAAATATTTAGGTGGTATCAGCAGTAAGAGAATGATTTATCCTCATTTTAAATAAATAATTGAAAATGGACACATTTTAAATTTCTGCAGCATTTATGATTGTCAAGAATGAATAACTGATATCAAGTGAGGAAACATTTGTATGACAAACCTACAGGATTTAAATAACCCATAGAAAATAATTGGAAGAGGCAGAGCCAAGATGGCTGAATAGTGAGGGTGTGCACTGATAGTACGGGAAAAGATAGTTCAATAAAAGTGGAGATACTGTAGTCTCAGGAAAAGGCTTGGGAAAAAATTGCACAGGAAACTCTTCCGGATCTAGTTATGTGACACGGAGGACCTTCGGGGTGAACAAGGACACCCACGGTATGGAAGACCAGCTGCAGAATCTGCACGCCAGCGCTGGAAGGGAAGGTGAGACAAAAACTTTGGTAACCCAAGACATTGGCGGGGAAAGGCAGAAAGAGCCTAAAAGGAATGAGGCTTGAAGCCCCACTGGGGCTGACTGGAGGAGAGAAAAAAAAAACTGATAAATAAGGGGAACCAGCACGGACACAAGCCTCTCTGTCCACTCACCTTACAAAGCCGAGCAAGACAAAGAGCAGGCGCCATTTTGGACATACGTAAAGCGGCACCCACCATCAGACAAGCAGAAAAACCTGACTCTGGTGGGGAGAAATAACAGGAGGTTAGGATCTAGTGAAAGTGTGGAGCTAATGAATGAGACTGTGAAAATCTGAGGTTGGGCGAGAGAATTCACCGAGTACACAAACTCAGTAACCTTGGCATCCAGGTGAGAGACTGCAGAGAAATTTGAGACCACACTGAGGGCTGCATAAATCCTTTGTGTGGTCCCTAGAGTAGAACAGACGAATACTCACAGGGGCCAGATTTCATACATCGACTACCCTCAATTCCACTCAGCTGAATTCTCATCAGAAACCCTACAGACCAGAAGGAAATGGCGAGATATAGCCCAGGTACTAATCTCTTAGTACCAAGGTACTAATCTCTTAGTGCCAGCCAAGAATATTATATCCTGCAAAGCTCTCATTTGTAAATAAAGGTGAAATAAAGACCTTTCATAGCAAACAGAAATTGAAAGAATTTGTCGCCACTTGTCCAGCCCTACAAATAATGCTCAAAGATGTGCTGCACACCGAAACACAGAAACATGGCCATCAATATGAAAGAAGGTAAAGGAAGAAATCCTACCAGTAAAAGATTATAGGAAGCTCAAAGCATATACTAGAAAATATCTTTGGGAAATGCTAGGGCAAAGTTACTACTTATCAATAGTCATATTGAAAGTTAACGGATTTAACTCTCCAGTTAAAAGGCACAGACTGGCTGACTGAATTAGGGAACAAAACCGATCTATTTGCTGCCTACAAGAAACACATATTTCCAACAAAGATGCATGCAGACTGAAAGTGAAAGGTTGGAAAAAATTTTCCATGCCAACAGAAACCAAAAAAGCAGGTGTAGTTATTAATATCAGACAAAATAAACTTTAACACAAAAACTGTTAAGAGAGACAAAGAGGGACACTATATAATGATTAAGGGATCCATTCAACAGGAAGATATAGCGATTATCAATGTATATGCACTAATTACAGGGCACCAGGTTATTTAAAAGATTTGTTAAGGGATTTAAAGGGAGACATAGACTCCAATCAATAGTACTAGGGCACTTCAATACTCCACTCTCAGAAATATATCATCTGGAGAGAAGATCAACAAGGAAACAACATATTTAATTGACACTATTGCCCAAATAGAACAAACAAATATCTACAGAACTTTCAATCCTACATCTAAAGCATTTACATTCTTCTCAGCAGTACATGGAACCTTCTCTAGGATTGACCACATACTAGGCCATAAAGCAAGTCTCAGCAAATTCAAAAAAATTAGAATCATACCATGCAGCTTCTCAGACCACAGCACAATGAAGTTGGAAATTAGCAACTCAGGAATCCCTAGAGCATATGTAAACACATGGAGACTGAGCAACTTGCTCCTGAGTGAACACTGGGTCATAGAAGAAATCAAAAGAGAAATCAAAAATTTTCTGGAAGTAAATGAGGATAACAAAACAACATACCAAAACTTATGGGATACAGCAAAAGCAGTGTTGAGAGTAAAGTTCATAGCAATAGGTGCCTACATGAAGAAATTGGAAAGGCACCAAATAAATGAGCTTTCAATGCATCTCAAGGATCTAGAAAAACCCAGCAAACAAGACCCAAATCTAGTAGGAGAAGAGAAATAATTAAAATCAGAGAAGAAATCAACAGGATCGAATCCAAAAAAAAATTTACAAAAAATCAGCCAAGTGAAGAGCTGGTTTTTTGAAAAAAATGAATAACATTGACACACCTTTGGCCCTATTACCTAAAAAAGAAGAGAAAAGACGCAAATCAATAAAATCAGAGGTGAAAAAGGAAATGTAACAGCAGACACCACAGAAATCAAAAGAATCATCAGAAATTACTACAAGGACTTGTATGCCAACAAACAGGGAAATCTATCAGAAATGAATAGATTCCTGGAGACATGCAATCTACCTAAATTGAACCAGGAAGACATAGAAAACCTAAACACACCCATAGCTGAAACAGAAATTGAAACAGTAATAAAGGCCCTCCCAACAAAGAAAAGCCCAGGACAAGATGGATTCATGCTGAATTCTCCCAGACACTTAAAGAAGAACTAACTCCAATTCTTCTCAAACTATTCAGAACAATTTAAAAAAGTGAATCCTCCCACATTCTTTCTATGAAGCCAGCATCACCTTAATTCCTAAACCAGAGAAAGATGCAGCATTGAAAGAAAATACAGACCAATATCCCTGATGAAAATAGAGGCAAAAATCCTCAGTAAAATTCTCACCAATAGAATACAACAACACATCAGAAAAATCATCCACCCAGACCAAGTGGGATTTATCCCTGGTATGCAGGCATGGTTCAATGTGCGCAAAACAATCAACATGATACACCACATTAACCGACTGCAGAAGAAAAACCATATGATTATCTCAAAAGATGCGGAGAAAGCATTTGATAAAATACAACACCCTTTCATGATGAAAACCCTAAGCAAACTGGGTATAAAGGGCACATTCCTCAATATAATCAAAGCAATTTATGAAAAACCCACGGCCAATATCCTATTGAATAGGGAAAAGTTGGAAGCATTTCCACTGAGATCTGGTACCACACAGGGAAGCCCACTCTCACCACTGCTATTCAATATAGTTCTGGAAGTTTTTGCCAGAGCCATCAGGCAAGATAAAGAAATTAAAGGGATACAAATTGGGAAGAAAGAACTCAAACTATCCCTCTTTAGATGACATGATTCTTTATTTAGGGGACCCAAAG
Source organism: Sylvilagus floridanus (assembly GCA_949820135.1). Lineage (NCBI taxonomy): Eukaryota > Metazoa > Chordata > Mammalia > Lagomorpha > Leporidae > Sylvilagus > Sylvilagus floridanus. The sequence continues at coordinate 81,063,826 of OX463231.1, forward strand.
AAATCTACTAAGAGACTATTGGAGCTCATAGAAGACTTTGGCAAAGTAGCTGGATGTAAAATCAATGCAAAAAATTAACAGCTTTTGTATACACAAGCAATGCCATGGTTGAGAAAGAACTTCTAAGATCAACCACATTCACAATAGCTACAAAAATAATCAAATACCTTGGAATAAATTTAACCAAGGATGTTAAAGATCTCTATAATAACTGATGAAATCTTTCCTTAATATATACTAAATCGATCTTCTGTATATAAAGATAATTGAAAATAAAAAAAAATTGATGTTAAATTGGAAATTGCATAGAAAATTAATCAATTTAAAAAATATATATCATGTAGGATCTCTGTCCTTAATGTGCTATACATTGTGAATTAATACTATAACTAGTACTCCAAAGGTATTTTTCACTTTGTGTTGCTATGTGAGGGCAAACCTTTGAAATCTTTACTTAATATATACTAAACTGATCTTCTGTATATAAAGAGAATTGAAAATGAATCTTGATGTGAATGCAAGGGGAGAGGGAGTTGGAAAGGGGAGGGTTGCGGGTGGGAGGGAAGTTATGGGGGGAAAGCCATTGTAATATATAAGCTGTATTTAGGAAATTTATATTCTTTAAATAAAAGTGTTATAAAAAAAAAGATCTCTACAATGAAATTACAAAACCTTAAAGAAAGAAATAGAAGAGGATACCAAAAAATGGAAACATCTTCCATGCTCATGGATTGGAAGAATCAACATCATCAAAATGTCCATTCTCCTAAAAGCACTTTATAGATTCAATGTGATACCAATCAAGATACCAAAGACATTCTTTACAGATCTGGAAAAAATGATGATGAAATTTATATGGAGACATAGGAGACCTCGAATAGTTAAAGCAATTTTGTGCAAAAAAAAAAAAAAAGCCAGAGGCATCACAATACAAGATTTCAGACATACTACAGGGCAGTTGTATTCAAAACAGCATGATACTGGTACAGAAACAGATGGATAACCCAATGGAACAGAATTGAAATACCAGAAATCAACCCTAACATCTTCAGGAAACTTATATTTGATCGAGGATCTAAAACCAATTCCTGGAGCAAGGATAGTCTATTCAATAAATGGTGCTAAGAAAACTGCATCTCCAAATGCAGAAGCATGAAGCAAGACCCCTACCTTACACCTTACACAAAAATCCACTCAACATGGATTAAAGACCTAAATCTACAACTTGACACCATTGAAATATTAGAGAACATTGGAGAAATCCTGGAAGATACTGGCACCGGCAAACACTTCCTGAAAAAGACCCTGGAGGTGCAGGCTGTAAAAGCCAAATTAACTTTTGGGATTGCATCAAATTGAGAAATTTCTGTACTGCAAAAGAAACAGTAAGGAAAGTGAAGAGGCAACTGACAGAATGGGAAAAAATATTTACAAACTATGCTACAGATAAAGAATTAATAACCAGACTCTATAAAGAAATCAAGAAACTCCACAACAACAAAACAAACAACCCAATTAAGAGATGGGCCACGGACCTCAATAGACATTTTTCAAAAGAGGAAGTCCAAATGGCCAACAAGCACATCTAATATTAACTGATAGAATCAAAAGGGAGAGAATGATCCAACATGGGAAGCGAGATACACAGCAGACTCATAGAATAGCAGATGTCCTAAATAGCACTCTGGCCTCAGAATCAGCCCTTAAGGCGTTCGGATCTGGCTCAAGAGCCCATGAGAATATTTTAGGCATGGAGAGCCAAGACACTCTGAAAAATAAAAAGAAGACCAAAATGAAAGATCTCTGTGAGTGAGATCCCAGTGGAAAGAATGGGGCCATCAAAGAAGGAGGTACCTTTCTCTGAAGGGAGGAGAGAACTTTCACTTTGACTATGTCCCTGTCGGAATAAGATCTAAGGTGGCGAACCCTAAAGGCTTCCATAGCCTCAGCAACTCATGACTAGAGCCTAGGGAGATTACTGACGCCATAAACAAGAGTGTCAAATTGTTAAATCAACATCAGGAGTCACTGTGTACTTACATCTCATGAGGAATCTCTCCTTAATGTGTTATCCAATGTGAAATAATGCTATAACTAGTACTGAAACATTATTTTTACACTTTGTGTTTCTGATGAAATCTTTACATAGTATATACTGAATCGATCTTCGGTATATAAAGATATTGAAAATGATTAAAAAATCTTGGTGTAAATCGGAAATAGCATAGATAATTAATCAATTTAAAAAAAAATCATGTAGAATCTCTGTCCTTAATGTGCTATACATTGTGAATTAATACTATAACTAGTACTCCCCCTCAAAAAAAAAGAAAAAATGTTCAAGATCACTAGCAATCAGGAAAATGAAAACCAAAACCACAATGAGGTTTCACCTCAACCCGGCGAGAATGGCTCACTTACAGAAATCCACCAAAAACAGATGCTGGCAAGGATGCGAGGAAAAAGGAACACTAACCCACTTTTGGTGGGAATGCAAACTGGTGAAGCCACTATGGAAGTCAGTCTGGAGATTCCTCAGAAACCTGAATATAACCCTATCATTCAAACCAGCCATCCCACTCCTTGGAATTTACCCAAATGAAATTATATTGGCAAACAAAAAAGCTGACTGAACCTTAATGTTTATTTTAGCTCAATTCACAATAGCTAAGACCTGGAATCAACCCAAATGCCCATCAACAGTAGACTGGATAAAGAAAATTATGGGATATGTACTCGATAGCATACTATACAGCAATAAAAAAACAATGAAATCCAGTCATTTGCAACAAGATGGAGGAATCTGGAAAACATTATGCTGAGTAAAATAAGCCAGACCCAAAGAGATAAATATCTTATGTACTCCCTGATCAGTGACAACTAACCGAGCACCAAAAAGGAAACCTGTTAAAGTGAAATGGACACTATGAAAAATGGTGACTTGATCAGCCCTTGCCCTGACTGTTGATGAACAACTTAATACGTTATCCCCCTTAGCATTTTTTTGTCTGTTCTACTTAATACTATTGGTTGAATTCTGTAATTAATACACAGTTATTCTTAAGTGTTGAAACTTAACTGAAAAGTGATCCCTGTTAAATATAACAGTGGGAATAAGAGAGGCAAGTGATGTACAATTTGGAACATGTTCATGCTGACTTCCCCAAACAGTAGAGTTAGAAACATACCAGGGGATTCCATTTCAATCCCATCAAGGTTGCATATACCAATGCCATCCCACTAGTTCATTTGATCAATTTCTGTTCACAGTTGATCATAATGATAGGAATAAGAATCAAAGGGATCACATAAACAAGTAGTGTCTGCTAATACTAACCGATAGAACAAAAAAGGGAGAGAATGATCCAACATGGGAAGCAGGATACACAGCAGACTCATAGAATGGCGAATGTCCTAAACAGCACTCTGGCCTCAGAAGCAGCCCTTAAGGCATTTGGAATCAGCTGAAAAGCCCATGAGAGTATTTTAGGCATGGAAAGCCAAGACACTCTGGCAAAAAAAATGACCTAAATGAAAAATCTCCGTGAGTGAGATCCCAGTGGAAAGAACAGGTCATCAAAGAAGGAGGTACTTTGTCCGAGGGGAGGAGAGAACTTCCACTTTGACTATGACCTTGTCCAAGTATGATAGAGTCAGTGAACTCAAAAGGCTTGCATAGCCTTGGAAACTCATGACAAGAGCCTAGGGTGATTACTGATGCCATAAACAAGAGTGTCAATTTGGGCGCTCAGCCCTCTGCCTGTCTGCTGAGCCACCCGCCTGACCTGGTCAGGTGTACTCTCTCTCCACTGCCCCCCCCCCCGCACTCTCTGGAGAGGTGCCCATCCGTTTTTACGGATGTCCCTTCCCTAATAAACTTTGCTATTTTACCTCCCACTCTTCTCTGTCTCACGCCTGAATTCTTTCTTGCGCGAAGACAAGAACCCTGCAAATTTCTCCGGTAACATTTTTGGTGAGCCAGCCAGGAGTTTGAGAAGACATCGGAGGTCAGTATTCCTTCCCTCAAGCGGGACCGGATCTGTGGAAGTGACCGTTGAGTGTCCGGCACCCCACAGCTCTCCGAGAACGCGGAGTCCCCCCGGCCACGGCTTAGCTACGGCCGAAACTCCAGAGGGATTGTAAGGAACGGGAGGGAAATTAGGAAGGGCAGTTGGCTGAGAGCCTGGAGACCCCCTGAGCTCGCTTTGGCTTCCCGGTGGCCGGACTGCGACCCGAGGACCAGGTCTCTCTCTCGGAGGGACGCCTGGTCACGCTGCCTACTGCTACGCGAGCAGGGCTTAGCTTCGGTCGAGGCTAATATTGGCCCTCCAGGTAAACTCGGACAACTAGGTAGTGGGTACCCTTGAGCGATAGGAGATCTTGAACCCCACTCAGCCCCAGACATCAGGGACCTCTTCCCTATGCTCTCCTCCAGCTGAGATTCCTAGGGGAAGGTGAGGGCAGAGGCTCACATCTTGCCTTCTATTGCTTTCTCCCTCCCCTACTCTTCACTCTGCTCTCCTCATCTCCATTCCTATACCTTGGGCCTGGAGAAAGGGAGAGGGAATTCCACAGGTTTCTCCACCTAGGGAAAAGCTGTTGCCAGTTAACCCTTTCCAACCCGGTAGAGGGTTTTCCGTCTTTGTAACTAAAGTAGCTCTGGTGTGTCTTAAAGTTTTTTTTTTTTGTGAACTATTACTGTTGCTAAGCTTTGATTGCCTGAGGATTGAATCTGGAAAGGAGCTAAAGTTAACTATCTGTTTTAATTGAGTGTTTGAAGTAGTCCTGATTGATCCGGCTTTGGTTGAATTATAGGAGGTTTCCAGCACTCTTGGTGAAAGGGCGCATTTACCCGACCCCACGGTCAGTCCTGCTAGGCCCCGGTGTGTGCAGTCTTCCCTGTAAATGGGGGACCACAACCTCTCTCTGAACTCTATTCCAGTCCACGTGGCCCGCTGGACCCAGGCAGGCATAGCCACATATCTCTAGGGAGAGCGCCCCCCCAGGGCTGCTTTTCTTCCTCCCCTGGAGGAATTTCCAGTTCAATACAATTGCTGGCCTTACCTGAGGGAGCCAGAACCTTAAACCATTAACCCTTTCCAACCTGATGGGTTTTTCTCTTTGCAGTTAATGGAAACTTATGACTAGTTCTTTTCTGTGCTGCTGTCCCTGACTTATCTGATGAGAGCGTTCACTTATCTTAGAGGTTTCATGTTTCTCTATTGCCATTATGAGTCTTGACTGGGAAAACAGCAACGCGAAGTTGTTTACGTTATTTATCTGTTTTTAATGTTTAAGTGATTACCCAACTGATCAGAAATGTACTAATTGTTGACTAAACCGCTTGACTCTCTGACAGCTTACATTCTAAACCGAGTCTTCCAACTTTGGGCTTCCAGTCAGATCCCTGGAACTCTCAAAGAAGGAGACTCTAAAATTTGTTAAAGCAACAGCTGCTTGAGTCAATTCAAATTATATGAAATGTATTAAAATGTTGTATATGGTGTCACACTTCATGTTTTTGCTTTCCAGCTAGAGTGGTCTCATGAAAATGAGGGTAAATTCTGGGTATACAGGCCTTTATGTTGTTAACTAAAGTAAGCCAATACAGATTGGTTCAGAGAACTAAGTTAATGCAAACGCCCTTCCAGTTTGCTCGGTTTGCTAGGTGGCTCACTTGCTCAGTTTTACATGTCTTTGATATGCTTTAAACTTGTTTCTCTTAATGATGAAGATCTTTTCAAAGTTGTAAACATGCACTAGTGTCCCTGTTGCTGCTCAGGTGTTATCCTTATGTTACTTAAAAGCATGGAAATGTAATTTTGACCTTTAATTCAGATAATGGTGTGGTATTCATTAATAACTCGGTGTTTTAAGTTATCTAGGCATCAGTGCTAAGTAAAACATGGGAAAATGTATTGTGTGTATTTTTAACATCTCAAATTTGATAAAAAAAAGACTGTTTAAATTTGTTAGCACCTATTCTCATAGGTTGTCCATACGTGACAATTCAAGACTATGTAAAAGTAACTACGGGTGTAAAGTTTCAGAAGGTGTGAGCAAGTCATAAAAAGTTTTAAAAGGTTTACAATTTTAAAATTGTTTACAGAGTTTTCTTTAAGTTGAGTGCTAATGCCAAAATTACACTGACCTAAAGTTGAAGTCTGATCTTCTGTTATAACAATGGGGTTTTTAAAAAATGTGCACTGATGTTTGTAAATGTCTGGAAATGGTCTAAATCATAAATCTTACAATCTGTTTTTGCAAAAACTAACGTCTTTTTAACAGTGTCTGCTTAATTGGTTACTCTGCCATTTCTAAAGTTAGGTCGTGTAAGCTCTTTGACTCTGTTAGATAATTCTGTTATGTGATGAATTTGTGTGCTAACTTAATATTCGAGGTTTTTATTTCTGGTTTATTCGACAACAAGAGACCTAGAATTCATGTTCTGCCAAAGTAATCTATTGTGTACTCTACTGTCTATGTTAAGTTCAAATTGATGAAAAGCATTGTTAAATATCATTATGGTTAAATCTGGTCTAAAAATGTTAAAATTACTTTAAATAAATGGCTATCATTTCAGGATGATAAAAAAATTGTACTCTAAGTTCTCTTGGCACCTTTAACAGACTTTCTAAAAATCAAAGTTCTAAATTCTCTGGACTTTTGGTATCTCCAGAGGGCCCCTGGAGATCTCAAAAGATATATCTCTCATCTTGCAGAGATAATAATCAATTGGCTGTTTAGGTTCTAAGTGGTGCCAAAATGTAAAATAATGCTAACCTTCAGTTGTAAATGTGTTTCTTTCTAGCTGCTCCAGTCTCTGGCTCAGAAGCCAGATCCTTTAAGAGGGATTGACAAAGTCTCTGTCCAGCTAACGCTGAACAACCAGGCATTGCTAGTTCAAATGCGGATCAAATGGGAGGTCTAGCCAAAAGGGAGAATGTGTTCCAAAAGAGACTTAGAGACGACGGGAGATGGTTATGCGGCAGATGCTAGAGCACTGGGTTCCAGGAGCCCAAGAAAACTCTAGTGTCCAGGCTACACGGTGAAAGCCTGGAAGCCCAAAACCTAAACTTATGGGTTACACGGTAATACTAGTTAAACCCGGAAACCCAGGCCCATAACCCACTGGCTACACGGTAAATATCCGGAAGCCAAAGGATGGCAGAGACCTCTGCCACAATTTCTCCTCTAAGTCAGGCTACGCAGTAAGCACTGGTTAAACCGCCAGTTAAATCTGAAGCCCAGGAAGTCAGGCTAGAGACCCGACTCGCTGCCTCACTTCTCCTCTTTTCTCTTCCAGAAGGGAAGTTACTACTGTTCTGCAGGACTCTACACTGTAATGTACGGTTTGATCCCCAGGTCTTATGTAAGGGATGACCTTTTCTGTAATAATGCCTGGCCACAGTATAGGGCACCAAACAGCATAGCCAGAATGAGAGGTTAAACTAGAAAATAATGTGACAGCTAGACCGATTTTTCGATGTACACGGTAAATGGGCAGAACTCCCCTTTTAAACCAAACTGAGGGATAGATAGGAAGCTGCACTGATGACCTCAAAGTATACAAGCAGGTCACCACAGTTGATCTTACCTAAAAGGTCATAGTTCTCCTCATGGGCACAGTTTTAACTCGCAGGAAAATACTAAGTGTCAGAATTTGCCCATGACCATAGTTTCTCTAGCTCACCCTAATATTAAAAAAAATCTCCAAAAATCAGGGTTGGGTTGAGCACCCCCTTGACTGACATCATAGAGGCTGCCTCCTTGGTCTACTTTATTAGAGACCAGGAGAACGAGGAGCAAGCTAGCAGCAGGAGTGATGTAAGGATAGGCAACAGGCTGGTCAATGGCTGTTCTGCACGGTGATCTGCCGTCAAGGAGACCCAGCAAGGCCAGTGCACCCCAAATGGCACCTGTTGCTGATATAAGGAGCCAGGGCATTGGGCAAGCAGCTGTCGTGACAGCAACTGCCTTCTGTCAGCTCTGCCAAGAGCAAGGCCACTGGACACGGAACTGCCCTGGGTGTCGAAGGACTCCTGGTTCAGAACCGCAGACCCTGTGGTCCCGAGCTAAAAAGCCTTTGGCTCTGCCCAGCTTCCAGCTCCAGCCACTGCTATTGAGGGGATGGCCCAGGGTCAGTCAAACGCAAGTTGCCTATTTCTATCAGCCTCCTATTCAGCTCTCCTCCTAGTCCAGCCATGTAATGCAAGTCAACAGGGTGCCTCCCTTAAAGGAGATTTGCATCTCTTACAATTCTCTTCCAGCACCCCATGGAGAGGTCTGGGCCTCACACACCCAGCCAGGCCTTAAAAGTCTATCCAATAGTATTAAACTTAGAAAGCCCTCCCTGCCAGTTCCTAAAAACGGGGCTTTCAGTAACAGCTAATTCAGATAGTCTTGCACTTATTTGGACAGGTCCTCACTGAGGACTTAAAGGGCCTATCTCTTGAGGGGGGTGCACAATAATCCATAATTTAGATGGTTAAATGTGAATAAGTCTGTCTCCTTTCCCAACCTGAGACTCTAGTCTGGTACATTGGCTTAACTTCCTAGCAAAACTAGCTACTAGGTATCCAGAGGAAAACAAAGCATTGCTAGTCCATTAGAGTGTTAATTATTTAACCCTTATCCTCACCCCTGGGGAGAGAAAACCTGCCCCTGAGAGGATATGGGCCATGCAACAAATTCCTACTTCTGCAAACTTCAGGCAGTCCCAGTTTTCTCTATCAGGTTCCTAGATACAGGGAAACAGCACAGTTCCTAAACCAGGCTCTCGACAGGCAGCCAAAGCAGAGCCCCCTCCTTTGGGGGAAAGAGCAAACCACAGCCTTTGCTCAGCTCAAGGATGCTATGGCTAATGCCCCTGTGCTAGGACTGCCAAACCCAGAGAGACCCTCCCAGCTGTACATCACTGGGAGGCAGGGAGTCACCTTAGGAGGGTTAACTCAGGATCTGGGACCTGTTAAGCAACCTGTGAGCTACTTTTCTAAAACCTTAGACATGGTTGCACAAGGATGGCCTCACTGCCTAAGGGTGATAGCGGCAGCAGCCTTGCTGGCAAAGGAGGCTTCTAAAATTACATTGGGGCAAAATATCGCCCTTTATACCTCACATCAAGTAAATTCTCTACTAGAGCAAAAGGGCTCTCACTGGCTCACAGATAGCAGGATACTAAAATATCAGGTCCTCCTTCCAGAAAACCCTCAGGTAAAAATAAGGCATTGCTCTACCCTAAACCCAGCTACTTTAATGCCAGTTCCAGGGGAAAGTGGTCCCCTCTACTCCTGTACTGAGACTATACACTTGATCTATGCCAGCAGAAGGGACCTAAGAGACAGCCCCCTAACTAACGCAGATGAGGTTTGGTTCACAGACAGAAGCAGTTTTGTTAGGCAAGACCTGCTTCTCAGAGCATGCAACAGTTACGGCATGACACATTATTAAAGCTCGTGCTCTGCCCCCAGGAACTTTTGCTCAGTTAACAGAACTGATCACTTAACCAGAGCTCTAGAACTAGGTAAGGACAAGAGAAAATAACTCCCAAGGGTCTATACAGCAAAAGGGAACTTACCCTGGGGAAGACTGGCACATAGATTTTATACAGATGCCACTTGCTATAGGTACCTGCTTGTACTTATAGACAGCTTTACTGGATGGGTAGAAGCCAACCAGAACTAAAAGAGCTCAGGAAGTGACTAAAACTCTCCTGAAGGAAGTTATTCCACGCTTTTGTCTCCCAGAATCTTTATAAAGCAACAATGGGCCTTCCTCCATCTCCCAGACTACAAGGGATTTGTGAGGCCCTAGGAATAACTCTGCACCTTCACTCTGCATGGAGACCTCAGTCTTCTGGTAAGAGCCAACCAGGCTCTGGAAAACATCACAGACTAAAAGCTGTCGAACTCCAAATGGTCGTCAGACAAGGCTTCCAGCCCATTCCATTGGATGACCTGAGCAGCCCTCTGGACCGAGCAGCACAGTCTTTCCAAGGCCACTGTTGCACACCATAAGACAGATAGCAAGAGGAAATACCCAAATCCCCCTCAACGCCCACATGCCAGCTTTGAAGAAGTTACAGAAAACGGAACTTCATCCATAGTCCCAAAAAGAATTTTGGGTATTACCTCTTGAGGGGGGAATGTTAGGTAGGAAGTTAGTTATGAGCTTATGTGTGTGTAACATAAAGGCCTAAGGAAAAGACATCTATGTCCAGCGTATGCATCTGCACCTCAGAGTCATCCCGGCAGCCCGGCAACATTCCAGGGGCAGTCAGGCCTCCACATCCTACCTTGCCCCCTTCTACCTGATAACCTGCCTGGTGGGGGTCCCTGCCCCTTCTCCCAGGTACAGCCCAGTATCTGCATTTCAAACACCCTGCTCCGGGATCCCCACTCTCCAGGAGGTCTTGCTCACCCTTCCTCCAAACCCAGGATGGCGCCAGCTAGCCTTCCTCCTGACTGATACCTTCAGGGAAAAACTCAGATAGGAGTTTTTCTATTTACATCCAAAAAGCCCTTTGTTCCAAGAGGAGCAGAGGTGGGAAGCAAGACCCATCTCCTTAAAAACCCCTGGCCTCAACCAGACCGCGCGCTCAGCCCTCTGCCTGTCTGCTGAGCCGCCCGCCTGACCTGGTCAGGTGTACTCTCTCTCCACTGCCCCCCCCCGCACTCTCTGGAGAGGTGCCCATCCGTTTTTACGGATGTCCCTTCCCTAATAAACTTTGCTATTTTACCTCCCAAAAAAAAAAAAAAAGAGTGTCAATTTGTTAAATCAACAACAGGAGTCACTGTGCACTTATGCCTCATGTAGGATCTCTTTCCTTAATGTCCTGTACAACGTGATTTAATGCTATAACTAGTTCTCAAACAGCATTTTTCACTTTGTGTTTCTATGTGGGTGCAAACTATTGAAATCTTTATTTAATATATGCTAAACTGATCTTCTGTATATAAAGAGAATTGAAAATGAATCTTGATGCGAATGCAAGGGGAGAGGGAGGGGGAAAGGGGACGGTTGCAGGTGGGAGGGAAGTTATGGGGGGGGGAGCCTTTGTAATCCATAAGCTGTACTTTGGAAATTTATATTCATTAAATAAAAGTTAAAAAAAAGAAAAGAATTGGAAGAAAGTAATAATCATGTTCAAGGCAAAGTCTTCTAAAACAGTATTTCTTCTAAACTGACATTCGTTTCAGAGACAATATAGTTTCTGAAATGGATCTCAAAAGTAAACACTAGTTCCCAATATACTGTAGTAAAATGAAGAATACTACTGAAAATATTCAGGATATTAGACATTTACTAATCATTTTACATGTGTCAACATGCTTAATTCTATAACACCTAGGTTCATCTTTCCTGCAAAGATGGTAGTTACAATAATCCTGATAATTCCTGAGCTACCAGAAAAAAAAACATCAGGATGGAGGAACATCAAATTTACCTCCAGATACAAAATACCATGATAGACCAAGTTACAGAAACCTCCATTCTGGAAATAACAAGAACAGGATAAAGCAATGAGTGTGTTAGTGATTCACACAGATTCTCAGATATCCCTCCACTGAAGGCCACACCATCGAGAAGCTTCAAATAAGTAATATTTCCTAGGACACAGGAATATTTCAACATACGCAAATCAATAAATTGATACATCACAGTAACAAACCAAAGAATAATATGTGCAGAGAAAACATTTGACTACATGCAAATTGGGTATTGAAGGAACAATCCTCAGCACAACCAAGGCAATACATGATGTACTCACAGCCAGCATCATATTGAATGTAGGAAAGTTGAAGCCTTTGCATTAAGATATAGAATATTTGGTGATGAGATTATCACCATTTCTATTCAATATAGTTCTGGAATTTTTAGCCAGACTCATTAGACAAGTAATAGAAAACAAAGGGATATAAATGGAAAAGGAGGAAGTCAAATTATTCCTGTTTACAGATGACATGATACTATATATGAGAAACAAAAAATCCCACTAAGAGACTATTGGAACTCAAAAAGACTTTGCAAAAGCTGCAGAATGTAAAATCAATACTCAAAAATCAATACACAAATAGTGTCGTGACTCAGAAAAAAACTTGTAAATCATTGGGTAAATTTTGAAAGACATCTATATATGCAGAGACTTTTTGGAAAACACTCAAAAAGCACAAGAAATGAAAACCAATCTAGACAAATTGGATTATATCAAGCTAAGAAGCTTCTGTAGTGCAAAAGATGAGAGAAAATACTTGCAAATTATGTAACTAATACACAAGTGATAAAGGATTAATATTCAGGATATAGAAAGTGCTTAAGAAACTCAACAATGAAACAAACAATCCAATTAATAAATGGGCAAAGGAAATGAACAGACATTTTTCAAAGGATGAAATTCAGATGGCTAACAGATGCATGAAAAAATGCTCAGGATCACTAATCATTAGGGTAATGCTAATCAAAACCACAATGAGATTTCACCTCACCCCAGTTAGAATGACTATCAACCAACAATCAAAGAACAATGCTGCCAAGGATGTGGGAAAAAAGGTACCCAAATGCACATTTGTGGGAATGCAAACGAGCACAACCATTACGGACGACAGCAGGTGATTCCTCAGAACTCTGAAAATAGATCAACTGTATGACCAAGCAATCTCACTACTGGGAATCTACCCAAAGAAAATAAGTTACCCATGTTTATTTCAGCTCAATTCACAATTGCTGAGATATGGAATCAACCCAGATGTCCATCAACTGATGGCTGAATAAAGAAAATGTGTTGGGGCCGACACCGTGGCATAGCAGGTAAAGCCACTGCTGACAGTGCCGGCATCCCATATGGGCACCAGTTTGAGTCCCAGCTGCTCCACTTCCGATCTAGCTCTCTGCTATGGCTTGGGAAAGCAGTAGAAGATGGTCCAAGTCCTTGGGGTCCCTGTACCCACCCTAGAAGAAGCTCCTGGCTCCTGGTTTTGGATCCATGCAGCTCCAGCCATTCTGACCATCTGGGGAATGAACCAGCGGATGGAAGACCTCTCTCTCTCTCTCTCTGCCTCTCCTCTCTGCAAGTCTGATTTCTAAATTAATAAATAAATCTTAAAAAAAAAAAAGAAAATGTGGTACACACACTATGGAATATTACTTAGCCATAAAAAGAATGAAATCTTGTCTCTTGCAACAAAATAGATGCAAATTGAAATTGTTCTGCTTAGTGAAATGAGCCAGCCCCCAAATGACAAATATATGTTTTCTATGATATGTTGCAGTTAATATAGAATACAGTTAATATGTATAAATAAAATGGATATCATATGAAATGATTGTTGTATTTAGCCCTTGTTCATACTCCTGTGAAACGTGGTCTCCTTACTTTTTAGTTGTTGAATATTATGGTAGTGGTGAATTAACCTTGTGATTATAGTGAATTAGCCCTGTGATTATAGAGTGGATTGAAATTGTCTTTGCTGGAAAGGTGCTGTGGCTTAACAGGTAAAGCTGCCTCCTGCAGTCCTGGATGATCCAATTCTGATGCAGTTCTGCTAATGGTCTGGGAAAGCAATAGAGGATAACCCAATTCCTTGGGCCCCTACACCTGTGTGGGAGACCTGGAAGAAGCTCCTGGAAAAAGCTTTGGATTGGCCCACCTTTGACCATTGCAGCCATTTGCACTCCTCTCTCTCTCTCTCTCTCTCTCTCTCTCTCTCTCTCTCTCTCCTGCCTCTCTGTAATGCTTCTTTTCAAATAAATATTTTTAAAAAAGAAATTATATTTATCAAAAGTTAAGATTAGGCCGGCGCCGTGGCTCAACAGGCTAATCCTCCGCCTTGCGGCGCCGGCACACCGGGTTCTAGTCCCGGTCGGGGCACCGGATTCTGTCCCGGTTGCCCCTCTTCCAGGCCAGCCCTCTGCTGTGGCCCGGGAGTGCAGTGGAGGATGGCCCAGGTGCTTGGGCCCTGCACCCCATGGGGAGACCAGGAAAAGCACCTGGCTCCTGGCTCCTGCCATCGGACGAGCGCGGTGCGCCGGCCGCAGCGCGCCGACCGCGGCGGCCATTGGAGGGTGAACCAATGGCAAAGGAAGACCTTTCTCTCTGTCTCTCTCTCTCACTGTCCACTCTGCCTGTAAAAAAAAAAAAAAGTTAAGATTAAAAGAAAGTATATAAGGAACGGTCTGTAGGGAAAACAAAAATTATTGTTATCTTCTTAGAACTGTACCTATGAAATACATGAATCTTTTTAATAAAATTTAAAAAAAAAACAGATAATGCTAACATGTTTTTGGTTTGATTTTAGTGGTAATTTATGACTTGCTCATAGATGTTGATTAGTCTCCTTGATTCTATGTTACAAATCACCACCTGTTAAATGGGACAGCCTTCAAAAATCTTCTGGTATCAGTCAAAATAAAGATGAGTAGGCACTGTCTTTAGTGCTCTCAGAGACCTGCTTAGCAACATCATCTCATGCCTTCTGGTCATTATTTCTAAAGAGGTTTGATGCAAGAAACTGCCAGCCTGGTAACACAATACACATCAATAAAATGAAATGTATTGCCTGCCTACTATTCTCTCCTGAAAATAGTCTCCTAGAGACACTGAGCTCGTGACTTTTCCTATCCAAATGCCTGCTATTAGTTTGGCCATTGAAACATCACACCAATACTTGGGTGTAGCTGCTGAAGCTTCCTTAATATAAGATAAAACTAAACCTGGGCCCTCTGTCATATTCCACCTGGCAGAGAGGATGGCTCCCAGTATCTGCTGTGTTTGGAGAAATGTCAGGGTCACCCCCACAACATCAATCAACAAAAGCTATTCAAGACAAGTTGCACACCATTCTACTGAAAGTTGATACTAATACTTTTGGTCTGGTTTAGTGCATTTGTTTGCAATCTATAGACCTAAATTTTACATGTAATCTATTGTGTCAATCAAAGGGGACAAATGATCTAACCCATGTGTCATCAGATTTGACTAATGAATGCTCTACTATGCAAAAAATTTTATAGTCAGATTGATAACTCAGGCAAAAAGAGATAGTAACTGGTCTAATTATAGCATTAACAAGTAGGCTAATGCTGGAACTTCAGCAGCACTCACAGGTATTTTCATTGGCAAAAAATCCTGACACCCTATTAACATATGATTAAATTAGTCAAATATGTTAAAGCCTATTTACAATACTTCACCATCCATCTGAGCCAAAATTGTGCCACACAGATTCTAGAGACTTAAGTTGCAATGACAGTGTCACAAACACTGGAATCATAGTTGCCAGTTCTTTATAAAATCAAAGACCCTGGATTTTAGAAATAATGCCAAATTAATCTCCAAGATCTAGTGTTGCTTTCATTTTACAGAAACTGCTTATGGTCTTGAGGTGGTCTTTGCACATTTCATTTCTCAGATATGCATTCAATACATTGATATCATAACACAAAATATGAGATGAATGCTATACATTCTAGATTCCCTTGTGATTTCCATTTTCGCTCATGCATTATCTAGATATGTACTGTTTCATTTTTTAAGTATTGGGAGATCTTACATTTCTACTTTTTCTTATTGATTTATAATTTTATTGAATTTTGTTCAGAAAGAACATTTCCAGGTTGCTGCCTTGATACTTGATTTGTGCTGGCTTGAAATGTTCTGGATTGGTGAATGCATTACATACTGCTCAAAACATTTACTAGTCAATATTTTGTGATTCCTTTCTATATTTAATTGGCTTTCTTTTTTACTTTTTCTGGTTGCTATAATTTTTATTTTATTTAAGTTTTGCAAGTTTCATACATTTCATTTATACAGACTTAATAACATAGTAGGACTTCCCTTCCCTCCCACCCACGTTAGATCATCCCTCCTCTCAGATTCCCTTTCTTAATTTTTACAGAGATCTATTATCAGTATACTTAGTGATCACATAGTTAACCCTATTCCAAGTAAAGGAGTTCAGCAAATAGTGTGAAGAGAAACAAGAGAAAACAAAAGATTGTCCTAGATCAGAGAGACAAGGGCTATAAACAATCATCCATTGTCAACATGTCTATATCATTCCAATACAGTACATTTCAGACATTCTATTAGTTGCAGTAGATCAGAGAAAATCTATCATATTTATTTTTGGGGGTTTGGCTTATTTCACTAAGTATAATGGTTTCCAGTTGTGATCATATTATGACAACAGACATGATTTCACTTATTTTTACTACCGAGTAGTACTCCATAGTGTATCTATATCATCATTTCTTTATCTAGTCAATAGTTGATAGACATCTGCGTTGATTCCATTTCTTAGCTAGTGTGAATTGTGCTTCAGTAAAAATGGAAGTACAGATGACTCTTTCATATATTGATTTATTTTGGTTTGGATAAATTCCCAAGAGTTGGGTACCTGGATTTTACAGTAGGTCTATACTCAGGTTTCTGCAGTATCTCCACACTATCTTCCACCAGGTTACATTACCACCAACAGTGGACATGATACCTTTTTTCCCACATCCTCACCAGCATTTTTCATTTGTTGATTTCTATATACAAGCCATTCTAACTGGAGTGAGGTAAAACCTCATAGTGATTTTGATTTGTGTTACCCTGATGGCTAGTGATCCTGAGCATTTTTTTCATCTGTATGTTGAAAATATGCATTTCATCCTTTGAAAAATGCCTGTCCACATCATTTGCCCATTTTTTATTGGATTGTTTGTTTTGTTGTTGTGGAATTTCTTGAGCTCTCTATATATTTTGGATGTTCACCATTTGTCAGTCGGACAGTTTGTAAATATTTTCTCCCATTCTTTCAATTGCCTCTTTATTTTGCTGAATGGTTCTTATGCAGTACAGAAGTTTCTCAGCTTGATGTAATCCTATTTGTCAATTTTGTCCCTGATTGCATGTGTTTCTGGAGTCTTTTCCAAGAAGTCTTTGCCTACACCAATGTCTTGCAATTTTCTCCATATCATCTAATAATTTGATGGTATCAGTTCATACATTTAGATTCTTGATCCATTTTGAGTGGATTTTTGTGTAGGGTGTAAATTAGGGATCAGATTTCCTACTGCTGGGGCTGGTGCCATGGCGCAGTGGGTTAATGCCCTGGCCTGAAGCCCCAGCATCCCATCTGGGCACTGGTTCGAGTCCCAGCTGTTCAACTTCCCATCAAGCTCTCGGCTATGGCCTGAGAAAGCAGTGGAAGATGGCTCAAGTCTTTGGGCCCCTTCACCCACATGGGAGACCTGGAAGAAGCTCCTGGCTCCTGGCTACTGGCTTCAAATCAGCACAGCTCCGCCTATTGAGGCCAACTGGGGAGTGAACAATCAGATGGAAGACCTCTCTCTCTCTCTCTCTCTTTCTCTCTCTCTCTCTGTCTCTTCTCTCTCTGTGTAACTCTGATTTTTGAATACATAAATAAATCTTTAAAAATATTAAGGTTGAAAGTTTTTAAAAAAAATTTCCTACTGCTGCATGTGAGATCCAGTTTTTCAGCACCATTTGTTAAAGAGACTGTCCCTGGTTAGCGCCGCAGCTCAGTAGGCTAATCCTCTGCTTGCGGCGCTGGTACCCCGGGTTCTAGTCCCAGTTGGGGTGCTGGATTCTGTCCTGGTTGCTCCTCTTCCAGTCCAGCTCTCTGCTGTGGCCCGGGAAGGCATTGGAGGATGGCACAAGTGCTTGAGCCCTGCACCCACATGGGAGACCAGAAGAAAGCACATGGCTGCTGGCCTCAGATCGGCGCAGCACGCCAGCCATAGCAGCCATCTGAGGGGTGAACCAATGGATGGAAGACATTTCTCTCTGTCTCTCTTTCTCACTATCTACCTCTGCCTGTCAATAAAAAAGAGACTGTCGCTGCTCAACTGATTGATTTTAGCTCTTTTATCAAAGTTAAGTTGGCTGTCAATGCATGGATTGATTCTGGAGATTCTATTCTGTTCCATTGATCCACAAGTCTATTTTTTGTGCCATTACCAGGATGTTTTGATTATAAATGCCCTATAGTATGTCTTGAAATCAAGTATTGTGATGCCTACAGCTTTGATTTTGTTTTATAAGACTGCATTAGCTGGGACCAGCACTGTGGCATAGCAGGTGAGGCTGCTACCTTCAGGGCCAGCATCACATATGGGCACCAGTTCAAGTCCCAAATGCTCCTCTTCTGATTCAGCTCCCTGCTAATGTGCTTGGGAAAGCAGCAGAAGATGGTGTAAGTCCTTAGATCCCTGCACCCACATAGGAAATCTTATCTGCACAGCTCCAACTGTCATGGTCATTTGCAGAGTAAATCAGCAGAAGGAAGACCTCTCTCTCTCTCTCTGCCTCTACCTCTGCCTCTTGCCTTTCTGTAACTCTGCATTTCAACTAAATAAATAAATATCTAAGTAATGAAAAGACTTCCATAGCTATTTAGGATCTCTTGTGTTTCCATATGATTTTCAGCATAGTTTTCTATAGATCTGTGAAGAACATCATTGGTGTTTTGATTAGAATTGGAATTGCATTGAATCTGCAAATGGCTTTTGGGGGGCTGGCACTGTGGCATAGCAGGTAAAGCTGCCACTTTCAGTGCCAACATCCCATCTGGGTGCCACTTTGAGACCTGGCTGCTCCACTCTCAGTCTAGCTCTCTGCCATGACCTGAGAAAGTAGTAGAAAATGGCCCAAGTCCTTGGGCCCCTACACTCATGTGGGAGACCAGAAAGATGCTCCTGGCTCCTAGTTTTGGATAGGTGCAGCTCCAGCAGTTGAAGCCTATTGGGAAGTGAACCAGTGGGTAGAAGACCACTTTCTCACTATGCCTCTCCTTCTCTCTGAGTAACTCTGCCTTTCATATTAATAAATAAATATTTAAAATTTGCTTTTGGTAGTATGGACATCTTGATGATGTTGAGTCTTCCAATCTGTGAACATGGATGATTTTTCTTTCTAAGTGCATTCTTCTATTTATTTCTTTAGTGTTTTGTAATTTTCATTGTAGAAATATTTGATAACCTTGGTTAAATTTATTCCATGTTATTTGATATATTTTGGAGTTATTGTGAATGGTGCTGATCTTAAAAAATCTTTCTCAGCCATGACATTCTCTGAGTATATAAAGGCTATTCATTTTTCTGTGTTGATTATATATCCTGCCATTTTTTTTTACAGGGAGAGTGGACAGTGAGAGAGAGAGACAGAGAGAAAGGTCTTCCTTTGCAGTTGGTTCACCCTCCCATGGCCACCACAGCCGGTGCACCACGCTGATCTGAACGCAGGAGCCAGGTGCTAGGTGCTTTTTCCTGGTCTCCCATGGGGTACAGGGCCCAAGCACTTGAGCCATCCTCCACTGCACTCCCTGGCCACAGCAGAGAGCTGGCCTGGAAGAAGGGCAACCGGGACAGAATCCAGTGCCCCGACTGGGACTAGAACCCAGTGTGCCAATGCCACAAGGTGGAGGATTAGCCTAGTGAGCCGTAGTGCCCGCCCTATATCCTGCCATTTTATCAAACACTTTTATGAGTTTCAATAGTCTTGCAGGGACATTTCTTGGATTCCAACTATAAAGGATCATGTTATCTGCAAATAAGGATAGTTTAAATTCCTTTTTTCAAATTTGTATCACTTTGATTTATTGTTCTCTCTTGCCTAATGGTTCTGGCTCAAACTTCCAGGATTAAATAATCTTTTTCACTATTGAAGTGAAATGGACACTATGAGAAACAGTAACTTGATCAGCTCTTGTGCTGACTATTGTTGTACAATGTAATACTTTATCCATTTTAGTATTTTTTTATTCTAGTACTATTGGTTGAACTCTGTAATTAACACACTATTATTCCTAGGTGTTTACATTTTAACTGAAAAGTGATCCCTGTTAAATACAACAGTGGCAATAAGAGAGGGAGGAGATGTACAATTTGGGACATGCTCAATCAGTCGTGCCCCAAATGATGGAGTTAGAATTGAGCCAGGGGATTCCAATACAATCCCATCAAGGTGGCATGTACCAAGGCCATCTCACTAGTCCAAGTGATCAATTTCAGTTCACAATTGATCACACTGATAGGTCTAAGAGTCAAAGGGATCACACAAACAAGACTAGTGTCTGCTAATACTAACTGATAGAATCAAAAAGGGAGAGAATGATCCAACATGGGAAGCGAGATACACAGCAGACTCATAGAATGACAGATGTCCTAAATAGCACTCTGGCCTCAGAATCAGCCCTTAAGGCATTCAGATCTGGCTCAAGAGCCCATGAGAATATTCTAGGCATGGAAAGCCAAGACACTCTGGAAAAAAAAGAAGACCAAAATGAAAGATCTCTGTGAGTGAGATCCCAGTGGAACGAATGGGGCCATCAAAGAAGGAGGTACCTTTCTCTGAAGGGAGGAGAGAACCTCCACTTTGACTATGACCCTGTCGTAATAAGATTGAAGTCAGCGAACCCTAAAGGCTTCCATAGCCTTGGCAACTCATGACTAGAGCCTAGGGAGATTACTGAGGCCATAAACAAGAGTGTCAAATTGTTAAATCAACTTCAGGAGTCACTGTGTACTTACGTCTCATGTGGGATCTGTCCTTAATGTGTTGTCCAATGTGAAGTAATGCTATAACTAGCACTGAAACAGTATTTTACACTTTGTGTTTCTGTGTGGGTGCAAACTGATGAAATCTTTACTTAGTATATACTGAATCAATCTTCTGTATATAGATAATTAAAAATGAAAAAAAAATCTTGGTGTTAAATTGGAAATTGCCTAGAAAATTAATCAATTTTTTAAAAAAATATATCATGTAGGATCTCTGTCCTTAATGTGCTATACATTGTGAATTAATACTATAACTAGTACTCCAACAGTATTTTTCACTTTGTGTTACTATGTGAGGGCAAACTGTTGAAATCTTTACTTAATATATAGTAAACTGATTTTCTGTATATAAAGAGAATTGTAAATGAATCTTGATGTGAAGCAAGGGGAGAGGGAGTGGGAAAGGGGAGGGTTGCGGGTGGGGGGGAAGTTATGGGGGGGAAGCCATTGTAATCTATAAGCTGTATTTTGGAAATTTATATTCTTTAAATAAAAGCGTTATAAAAAAATAAATAATCTTTTTCCCAAAGAAACCTTTAATTTAAGGGATACAAATTCCATAAGTACAATGTTAGGGATATAGTGATTCTTCCTACCATACTGCCCTTCCACCAACACTCCCACTCTTCCTCCTCCTCCCTCTCCCATTCCCAATCCCATTCTCCATTAAGATTCATTTTCAATTAACTTTATACACAGAAGACCAACTCTACACTATGTAAACATTTCAACAATTTGCACGCACACACACACAAAGTTTTTGATAACAAGTTTTAAAGTTATCTCTCTTAATACAACCTTTGAGGACACAGGTCCTGCATGGGATGTTAGTGCACAGTGAACACTCTTATGTATGATGTCAGAGACCACTTGAGGCTTCTGACAAGAAGTGCATAGACTATAGAAGCCTTTTGTATTCAAAACTCCATTAGTATTCAGACAAGGCCATAAGCAAAGTAGAAGTTCTCTCCTCTCTTTAGAGAAAAGCACATCCTTTTTTGGTGTTCCTTTCTTTTCGCTGGGGTCTCACTCACAGAGATCCTTTATATAGGACATGTTTTTGCAGCGGTGTTTTGGCTTTCCATGCCTGAAATACTCTCATAGGCTTTTCAGCCAGACCAGGGTAAGGGCTGATTCTGAGGTCAGAGTGCTGCTTAAAGCAATTTTCATTCTATGAGTCTGCTGTGACTACTTTCCAAGTTAGAACATCCTCTCCTTTATTATTTTATCTTATCTATTATTATTATTATAAGACTATTTAGCCTATTTATGTGATCATTTTAACATTTAAATCTATCTACATGTTCAGTTTAACTCTTTTTTTTTTGACAGGCAGAGTGGACAGTGAGAGAGAGAGACAGAGAGAAAGGTCTTCCTTTGCCATTGGTTCACCCTCCAATGGCTGCTGCGGTCGGCGTGCTGCGGCTGGCGCACCGTGCTCATCCGATGGCAGGAGCCAGGTGCTAGGTGCTTTTTTCTGGTCTCCCATGGGGTGCAGGGCCCAAGCACTTGGGCCATCCTCCACTGCACTCCTGGGCCACAGCAGAGGGCTGGCCTGGAAGAGGGGCAACTGGGACAGAATCCGGCGCCCCGACTCTTAATATGATAACTTTACCACTTATAATGATAGTATTACCACCCTGGTTACTGGAATTTGGGGTCTGATGGCAAATTTTTAAACTACTCTTACAAGTAAGTCAATAGAAATGTATGCAGATCTGTACAGCTTTACACGTACAAGCTTCCTCCTCTCACTCTTATCCCCACTCTTATTTTTTACTGAGATCTATATTTTCAATTGACTTTATACACATATGATTAACTCTGTTAAGTAAAGAGTTCAACAAATAGTATGCACAAAAAAGTGTCCCTCCACAGTCAAGTCATTGCTTCCCAAAGTGTCTATTTCAATTCTACAGATATCCTCTTATGTGCTCTGTTAGTTATCATAGATCAGGGACAACATATGGTGTTTGTCCCTTTGGGATTGGCTTATTTCACTAAATCTGATGTCTTCCAGATTCATCCACTTTGTTGCAAATGACCAGATTTCATTTTTTTTTATCATGGTGTAGTATTAAATAGTGTGCATATCCTATAATTTCTTTATCCATTGTTTGGTTGACAGGCATTTGGGTTAATTCCTTGTCTTAGCTACTGTGAATTGAGCTGCAACAAACATTGGGCTTCAGATAATTATTTTATTTATTGATTTCATTTTTCTTGGGCAAATTCCCAAGAGTGGGATAACTGGGTCATATGAGAGGTCTATATTCAGATTTCTGATATATCTCCATACTGTCTTCCATAGTGGTTTTACAGGTTTACATTCATACCAGCAATGGATTAGGGGACATTTATCCCCACATCCTCACCAGCATTTGTTGTTTATTGACTTCTGAAACTTCTTTGTGGGTTTCATTTCATTTCTCTGATAGCTAGAGATCCTGAACATTTTTCATATGTCTGTTGATCATTTGGAATTCCTCTTTTGAAAAATATCTGTGTAAGTTATTTACCAATTTCATACCTGGGTTGTTTGTTTTGTTATTGTTGAGCTGCATGGCCTCTTTATAGATTCTGGTTATTAATCTTTTATCAGTTGCATAGTTTGTAAGTAATTTCTCCCATTCTGTTGGTTATATCTTCACTATCCACATGTTTCCTTTGCAGTACAAAAGCTTCTAAATTTGATGTAATCTCATTTGTTAATTTTGGATTCAATTGCCTAAGCATCTGGCATCTTTTCCAAGATTGCTTTTCTTATGCCAATGTCTTGCAGGATTTCCCCAAGTTTATCTAATAATTTGATGGTGGTGGGTCATAGGTTTAAGTCATAACCCATTTTGAGTGGATTTTGTATAAGGTGTAAGGTGGGGGTCTTGCTTCATATTTCTGCATATGGAAATCCAGTTTTCCCAAAACCATTTGTTAAAGAGACTGTCCTTGCTACAGGGATTGGTTTTAACTCCTTGGTCAAATATAAGTTGGTTGTAGATGCTTGGATTGATTCCTGACATTTCTTTTCTGTTCCATTGGTCTATATATCTGTTCTTGTACCAGTACCAGGATATTTTGATTATTAATGCCTTGTAGTATGTCTTGAAATCTGGTATTGTGATGGCTATGGTTTTGATTTTGTTGTATAAAATTGTTTCAGATATTCGAGGTCTGCTTTCATTGCTATATGAATTTCAGCATAATTTTTTCCATATCTGAGAAGAATGTCTTTAGTATTTTGATTTATATTATATTGACTCTGTAAATTGCTTTCTGAAGAATAGACATTTTGTTCATATTGATTGTACAAAT
The DNA here is from genome assembly GCA_949820135.1 of Sylvilagus floridanus. Classification (NCBI taxonomy): domain Eukaryota; kingdom Metazoa; phylum Chordata; class Mammalia; order Lagomorpha; family Leporidae; genus Sylvilagus; species Sylvilagus floridanus. Next base: position 81,087,706 of record OX463231.1, read on the forward strand.
CCAAGCACATGGAATATTTTTCCATTTTTTGTGTCATCCTCTGTTTCTTTCATTAATGCTTTGTAATTCCCATTATAAAAGTCTTTGAAATCCTTGGTTAAATTTATTCCAAAGTATTTGATTTTTTGTAGCTATTGTAAATGACATTGGTCTTATAAGTTCATTCTCAGTCTTGACATCATCTGTGTATACAAAGGCTGCTGATTTTTGTTTGTTGTGCTACTTTACCAAAGTCTTCTATGATTTCCAATAGTCTTGTGGTGGAATCTTTTGGATCTCCTATATATAGAATTTTGTCATCTGTAAATAGGGATAGTTTGACTTCTCCCTCCCCAATTCATTTTCCTTTGATTATTTTTTCTTGCCTAATGGCTCTACAACTTCTGGGAATATATTGAATAGCAATAGTGAGAGTGAGCATCATTGTCTGGTACTGGATCTCAGTGGGAATGCTTCCAAAATTTCCCCATTCAATAGAACACTACCAGTGGGTTTATCATAAATTGTCTTGTGTTTAGGAATGTTCCTTTTATACACAAATTGTTTAGAGTTTTTGTCAGGAAAGGATGTTTTATTTCATCAAATGTTTTCTCTGAATCTATTGAGATAATCATAAGTTTTTTGTTCTTCAGTTTTTTAATGTGGTGTATTACACAGATTGATTTGCAAATGTTGAACCAGCTGTGTATAGGAGGGATGAATCCTACTTGGTGCGGGTGAATGGTCTTTTTGATATGTATTTGGATTCAATTGGCTAGAATTTTCCTTGAGGTCTTTTGCTTCTATGTTCATCAGGAAAATTGGTCTGTAGTTCTTTTTCTCTGTTGTATATTTTTCATATTTAGATATCAAAGTGATGCTGGCTTCACAAAAGAATTTTAGAGGATTCCTTCCCTTCTTCCCTTTCAAATGTTTTAAATAACTTGAGAAGAGCAGTTTTTTTTTTTTTTAATGTCTAGTAGAATGCAGCAGTGAATCCTTCCTGTCCTGGGCTTTTCTTTGTTGGAAGGGTCTTTATTGCTGATTCATTTGCATCTTGGTTATGGATCTGTTTGTATTTTCTATGTCTTTATGGCTCAATTTAGGTGGGATGCATTTGTCTAGAAATTTATCCACTTCTAGGTTTCCCAGATTATTGGCATACAGCTCTTTGTAGTAATTTTGGATGATTCTCGTTATTTCTGTGATGTCTGCTGTTACATTTCCTTTTTCATCTCTGATTTTATTGATTTGGGTCTTTTCTTTTTCTAGTTAATTGAGCCAATTATGTGTCAATTTTGTTTACTTTTGCAAAAAACAGCTCTTCATTTCACTGATGTTTTGTATTGTCTTTGGTTCCACTTTTGTTCATTTCTTCTCTAATTTTAACTATTTCTTTTCTCCTACTAGCTTTGGGTTGGTTTGCTCTTGTTTTTCTAGATCCTTGAGATGCATTGATAGCTCATTTATTTGGTGCCTTTCCAATTTCTTGATGTAGGCACCAATTGCTATAAACATTCCTCTTAACATTGTCTTTGCTGTTTCCAATAAATTTTGACATGTTCCATTGTCATCTTCATCTGTTTCCAAAAATTGTTTATCTTTATTTTACAACGACTCACTGATCATTCAGGTGCATGTTGTTCAGTATCCATGTGTTTGCCTATGTTCTAGAGATTCCTGATTTACTGATTTCCAGCTACATTCAATTATGGTCAGAGAAGATGCATGGTATTTTTTTGATTTCTCTGAATTTGTTAAGACTTGCTTTATGGCATAGCATTCTTTAAATACTAGATAAAGTTCCATGCACTGGTGAGAAGAATATATATTCTGTGGCTGTAGGATGGAAAGTTTTGTAGATATCTGTTAGATCCATTTGGTCTCTAATATAGATTACCTTTGCTGTTTCTTTGCTGATTTTCTGTGTGGTTGATCTGTCCATTGCTTAAAGTGGGGTGTTGAAGTCCCCCATTACTATTGTATTTGAGTCTATGTCTCCCTTTACATATGTTAAAATTTCTTTTAAATAACCAGGTTCTCTGTTATTAGGTGCATATACATTTATAATACTTACATATTCCTGTTGAATTGATCCCTTAAGCATTACATAGTGCCTTTCTTTATCTCTTAACAATTTTGATGTTAAAGTCTATTTTGTCTGGTATTATGATACCTACACTAGCTCTTTTTTGGGTCTGCTAACGTGGAATATCTTTTCCCATTCTTTCACTTAAAGTCTGTAATCATCTTTGATGGTGAGATATGTTTCTTATAGGCAGCAAATAGATTTTGTTTTTTTAATCCTTTCAGCCAGTTTGTATCTTTTAATTGGAGAATTGAGGCCATTTACATTCAAGATGACTATTGATAAGTAATAACTTTGCCCTGCCATTTTTCCATAAATATTCCTATTTCTTTGGATTTTCATTGTACTTCTACTGGGAAATTTTCTTCCTTTACCTTCTTTTTAGTGATGACTATGTTTCTGTGTTTCTGTGTGAAGAACATCATTAAGCATCTTTTGCAGAGCTGAATGGGTAGTGACAAATTCTTACCATTTCTCTTTGTTAGGGAAGGTCTTTATTTCACCTTCATTCATAAAAGAGATTTAAAGGGTATAGTATTCTAGGTTTCTGATGAGAAGAATGCTGTGACTCTAATTAAAGATCCTCTGAAAGTAACCTGGCATTTCTCTCATGCACATTTTAGAAACTTTTATTTATGTTTTACTGTGGTGAGTTTGCTTATAATGTGTCATGTTGAAGATCTTTTCTTGTCATGGATATAAGGTGTTCTATGTGCTTCCTATACTAGAATGTCCCTTTCTTTCTCCAAGTTAGGGAAGTTTTCTGTTATTATTTCATAAAATCCTTCTAATTCTTTCTCTCTTTCCACACCTTTCTGAATTCCCGGAACCTGTATACTTTATAGTATCCTATAAATTACCAACAGTGGTTTTTAGTTTTCTAATTTCCTATTCTTGTTTTTTGTCTGAATGTATACTTTTCTATGCTTTGTATCTAAGCCAGATATTCTTTCTTCTGCTTCACCAATTCTGTTGTCAAGGCTTTCCATTGCATTTTATATTTGTTCTGTTGAATTCTTTATTTCCAAGATCTCATTTTTATTTCTCTTTATCAATTTTGTGGGAGAAGTTTTCTCTCATGACATGTATGGATTTCATTAGTTTGTGCATTTGCTTCTGATAACTTTTATGTAATCTTATGATCAATTTTTTATTCCATTTCTGGCATTTCTTCAATCTCATCATCTTCATAATCTAGTATTGAAGTGTTGTGTTCTTTTAGGGGTGTCATGTTGTCTTCCTTATTCTTGTTTCTTTCATTGGTGCATTTGTTATTCGGTATTTGTGAAGATACTGATTGATTTCTTCTTTGTTTATTTTGCAATGAGGGCTTTTATTTTTGAACTATTCCTCTGTGGATTAGTGGAGTGTCTACTTTTTGAGCGAATGCTTAGAGGCATGTGATGGGTATAGCCAGAGAACTCTGTTGGGTGATCGAGGTTGAAAAGAGTGCTAAGATGACATCCAGGTTGAGTGGGGTGAGTCTCCTCTTTTTTTAAAATCAAAGGGGATGCTTGTTCTACTCAGTTGGCATAGACTCATCTCTCCTTCTCTCCTCAAAGGGCACCAGTGCCTGGGTGCTAGCTCTAGTGGGCATAATATTTGTCCACTCTACCACAGGACCACACAAATGATCTGTGCAGTCCTTGGTGTAAGCAGAAATTCCCCAGCCATGTCCCTCACCAGGGAATTCAGGAGCCTTGAGCATGCGGAGTCTCCCACTGTGACTGCCCAATGTCCCAGCCACACTGTTAATCCTCCCACACACACTCAATTTTTTTTCATAGTCCTGGTACAGGAGCCTCACATGAATGCAAGCTCCTATCCCCCAGTTAACTCTCCCCACCAGAGTCGGGAGTCCCCATTTGGCTGGTTGCTGATCATAAACACGAGATACTGCAACTGTTATGTATGTCCAAAATGCCACCTGCTCTGATTGTTACAGCATGCCATTGTAAAGTGATTGGGGTGTTAGAAATGTGTCAATCTCATCTTTTTTTTCACCTCTAGTAAGGCAGGTAAACTAAAACCCCATGAGGCTGCAAGCCAGGTTCCCTCTAGACTGTTCCTACAGCTGTTTTACCAGTGTCTTGGGCTGTTGTGGTCTAGTCTCACCTCACTTTCCAACAGTGGTGCATAGGTTCTCGGCTGCTAGAGTCCCAACTTATTGGCCTCCACACCCTCCACATAGATCCACCATGCCCCTTTAATTTTGGTAGCATTTCCTCTGCTATTTTCTTCCTAACTCTTCCTTGAGACTACACTCTCTGCAATTTTTTAAAACTTTTTTGTCCCAGACCTGAGCAGTAATCTCCCTCCCTACTACACCATCTTGGAACCACTCTCATGTGCTTAGTGTTGTGTCTGCTCTTACACAGTGGATACCCAAAGGTGTGTAGTGAGTGGGGCCTGAGAGCTCTTTTCAATGTTTGAGTGTGGATCAAGAATCCAGGGTTACATCCAAATTGGGCATGATAGATCTCTATTGTCAGCAGAGAGTGAGAATGTAATATCAGCTAGCATGATCACAGCATCCCCTCCTCTCTGTCAAGGTGGTCAATGCCAGGGGTTAGCACACAGTGCCTACACACCCCACACATGCAGGTGCATGAACCACACAAAGGATCTATGCAGTCCTCAGTCTGAGCATGGAATCCTATGCAGTGACCTACCCCAGGTGCTCAGGTAACTCTGAGCCTCTGAAGCCAGAGTGATTGCCCAGAGACCCAGCTATAATGCATACACTGTTGTGCATTTACTAAAATCCCATATTCATAGTGCTAATGGCTCCCACAGTCACAGAAAGTAGGCAATCTACTCTCAGTCCCATCAACCTGCCTCACCCTCAGAGAGAGAAGAGGCATTCCCAGAGCCAGCTGCCTGTTAGTGCTCCACCTTGACAATTTGAGTCCAGATGCCTATATAGAATTGGGGGAGAGGAGCACCTCACACTCCTAAATGGGTGCCCTGCCCCCACATCCTGTAGGCCAGACTCAAAGTTATTGGATATTGTGGATTTATCCCTCTGATAAATTGCCTAGTGATATGTGTGCATAAGTTGCAATAGCCTCTACTCATATCATTGAGATGGCACTTCCTCCTTCTGTTTCTGGGTCCCCCTGTAGAAGACTGGGCAGAAATAAATATGCTCTCCCTTCACAGGGTTAGGTGGGTACCCTGCCCCCAACTAACACTTCAGTCTACTCAGTGTCAGGATGGTCAGCAAGGTTCTTTCTCTGTACCCTGAGCCCTGAATGATGAATGTTTTTATGTAAGTTTTTTTATATATTTGAAAGGCAGGGTTACAGAGAGGGAAAGAGAGGGAAAGAGAGAGTTCTTCATCCACTAGTTCACTCCCCAAATGGCCATAATAGCTGGAGCTGTGTAGATCCAAAGCAAGGATCCAGGAGCTTCTTCCAGGTCTCCTACATGGGTGCAGGGGACAAAGGACTTGGCCATCCTCTACTGTTTTCCCAGGCCACAGCAGAGAGCTGGATTGGAAGTGGAGCTGCGCTGGGACTTGAACCAGAGCTCATATGGGATGCTGGCACTGCAGGCAGGGGCTTTACCAACTACGTTACAGTGCCAGTCCCATGATGAGTGCTTTGTCCAGGGTAGGAAGTGAGTCTCCAGTGACCTCTATAATCATAGGAATCACAGACTTGTCTTGGTAAATGTCTGCATTTTCCCACACCACCAGCAATTTGTTTATAGGTTGGAGAGTGGCCTAGCATTCAGGTAATCTTCCTGAGATTGATTCTGTGCGAATGTTTATGCTTAATTTTGTTTCTTGGGCTGTTCTCCTTCCATGCTGTTGTGGTTAGTTGCTTCAATTTGTAATTGAATACTTACGTGATTGGACTTATCTGGAATGATTCTCATTCATGTTTTATTTCATTTACTATTTCTGGAAAATACAGGCAGATCACTGAAGAGCACCGAGAGGAATGCCTGCAACAGTGCTGCAGCCTGTGCTACCCAAAACCCACCCCTTCTTGCAGCTGTTACAATGTGCTACATAGAAATATCCAGCATATCTTCAGACTCAGCATAGTCCCGAATAAGAGTCTGAACTTCACATCCCATCATGCACCACATCACATAGCACTTCCTAGTACCCAACTTCTGCTCTACAGCCACATATGAACTAGATCCTATGATAATTCTGAGATTTCCAAAAAAAAAAAAAGAGTATGAAATGGACAGTACTCAAGCTTTACCCCAATCTCTGCCATATTTGAATATTCAAGTAGATGCTACCCTACATACGATCCTCTCTCCTATAAAATGACAATCCTAAATCTTATAACATTTTTAATATTGCCTACTTTTTTCAAGATTTGTTTATTTAAAAGGCTTGTATAAACAGTTGAGGAGCACTTCTCTTAGTTTTTTTTTTTTTTACTCCATTTTTTTCTTTTTTTTCTTTTTATTTCTCAGATAAAACAAGAGAGAGAGCAGGAAGTGGGAGAAGAGGTGAGAGGGCAGGTATGGTAAGAATTACTATGTACATAATGTATTTATGAGACACATACAAAAACTAAAGAAATATTAAGTAGATAAATTACTTCTTTTTTCCTGAGAATTCGCACACTCTTAAGAAAGTATTGCTCCCGCCGTGGCTCAACAGGCTAATCCTCCGCCTTGCGGCGCCGGCACACCGGGTTCTAGTCCCGGTCGGGGCGCCGGATTCTGTCCCGGCTGCCCCTCTTCCAGGCCAGCTCTCTGCTGTGGCCCAGGAGTGCAGTGGAGGATGGCCCAGGTGCTTGGGCCCTGCACCCCATGGGGAGACCAGGAAAAGCACCTGGCTTCTGGCTCCTGCCATCGGACAAGCGCGGTGCGCCGGCCGCAGCGCGCCGACCGTGGCGGCCATTGGAGGGTGAACCAACGGCAAAGGAAGACCTTTCTCTCTGTCTCTCTCTCTCACTGTCCACTCTGCCTGTAAAAAAAAAAAAAAAAAAGAAAGTATTGCTCCTGAAATAAATCTTTGTTTCCTGTTCTCCTTTATCTAAATATCTTCCATGAATTCCCTCATGTGGTAACAAGAACACGGACTGAAGTCAAGCCAATAGATCTCCCCCACAACAGAGTCTCAAGTATATAAATAAAATACTGATACTATTTTAATACTTTTTATTTCATTATCCTTTCCCAGTCACTGTGACCTTATTTTGTTTATATTTACTTTCCTTCCCCATCCAAAAAGTTCTTTCTGGATTCATATTGGATTTATATTCAACTCAGATCTCAGCACATACCACAGAAGATGGATACTTGACCCAGGTTGCATGTCCATTTCTATGTGACCAACCTAAAGATGTGATGATGGATTATCTAAATGAAGTTTCTCCTTTGTTACTTCTCATACTGAAGACAGTTCTGCAACTCATCTCTTCTACCTCAACTGCCATCCACTGGGGACAGTTCACTAGCCTCAGTAATGCCCCTGGGAATTTTCCAAGTGCCAAACATAAAATGAAAACTTCAAATCCTAAGATAAGCAGTTTAAAAGCCAAGTAAATGCTTATGTATGTTTCATTTAAAAAAAAAAACAAAATAGGGGCTGGCACTGTGGCATAGTAGGTAAAGCTGTTTCTTCTAGTGCTAGTATCCCATATGGGTGCCATTTTGAGACCTGGGCTGCTCTACTTCTGATTCAGCTCTCTGCTATGGCTTGGGAAAGTAGTCAAGGATGCCCAAGTGCTTGGCCCCCTGCAACTGAGTGGGAGACCAGGAGGACTCCTGACTCCTGACTTTGGATTAGCCTAGCTCTGGTTATTGTAGCCGTTTGGAGGTGTTAACCAGTGGCTGGAAGCTCTCTCTGCCTCTGGCTCCATGTCCCTGTAAGTCTGTTTCAAATAAATGAATAAATCTGTTTAAAATATTTTAAAAAATCAAAGTAGAGATAAAATAGCCAAGCTCATTCCAGAATGTGTTTTTATAGGCATAATGCTTTCAGAGAAAAATGAACTTAAATGATGCTGAAGAATTGTATGTCAAGGTGACATAAAAATTCTAAGTGTCTGATCTTTTGAACTTGACATTACTATATATAAGGTGAAAATTAGGCAACACAATGGAGGAGGCAATCATAGTGGAAGTGAGGTGTAGAAATGGAGGTAAAGTAATAAATGGATGCTGAAATGTCTGTTATTAGCAACATTCAAGGCAAAATTCCCCAAATATTGAGTTTCATTATGCCAGGAACATATTCAAAAGCACAACAATCATCCCAAAATTGAGGAGAATTTATCTTCTGAGCTATAAGAACTCATGGAGGCTGGCGCCGCAGCTCAATAAGCTAATCCTCCACCTGCAATGCCAGCACACTGGGTTTTAGTCCTGGTTGGGGTGCCAGATTCTGTCCCAGTTGCCCCTCTTCCAGGCCAGCTCTCTGCTATGGCCCGGGAGTGCAGTGGAGGATGGCCCAAGTGTTTGGGCCCTGCACCCCATGGGAGACCAGGATGAGCACCTGGCTCCTGGCTTCTGATCAGCACGGTGCGCCAGCCACAGCACACTGGCCACGGCGGCCATTGGAGGGTGAACCAACTGCAAAGGAAGACCTTTCTCTCTGTCTCTCACTGTCCACTCTGCCTGTACAAAAAAAAAAAAAAAACTCATGGAAGGGGCTGGTGTTGTGGCATAACTGGTATAGCTACCCCCTGCAATGTCACTATCCCATATAGGTACCAGTTTGAGATCTGGATCCTGCACTTCCCATCCAGCTTCCTCCTAATGGCCTGGGAAAAGCAGAAAATGCCCCAAGTGCTTGGATCCCTGCCACCCATGTGCAAGACCCAGAAGAAGCACCTGGCCTCTGGCTTTGGGATGGCCCAGGCCCAGTCATTGCAGCCAATTAGGAAGTGAACCAGTGCATGGAACATATCTATGATTCTGACTTTCAAATAAAAAAATTTTGAAAAAATGGTAACTTGATACAGTCCAAATTCTGCACATCCCAGAAAAATCACAGTATCATTAATGTTGAAGATATGTTTTTGGTCCTACCCTAGAGCTTTCTTTCAGCAGGTCAGCCTCTTGAAGTCTGTAACTGCTTAGCTTACCATGGAGGCTCTTTCAGTCAGTCAGTGATTTCCAGGCTCTCAAGAAGGTTCAGAAGTGAACAAAAGGGGGGGAGGTGCAATTGAGTGCAGCAGTAACTCTAGTGACATGAAGAGAGCCTACTTCTGGCCCTGTACTTGGGGCTGCAAATACCAAAAATAAGATCAGGAAGGTGGTAGGAGTGGCTTGGAGTGATACGACCCACTGTGCATGATCATGTATAAAGGCATACCGCAGACCTCACGATTCATCTGCACACTATGAGCCTTGCTCTGTTGCAGAGTTTCAGTTATTGGATGCCTGGGCAACTGGTCGTTACAGATCTCTATGATGAGAATTACAAAATCTTAAAGAAAGAAACAGAAGAGGATACCAAAAAATGGAAACATCTTCCATGCTCATGGATTGGAAGAATCAACATCAACAAAATGTCCATTCTCCCAAAAGCAATTTATAGATTCAATGTGATACCAAGCAAGATACCAAAGACATTCTTCACAGATCTAGAAAAAAATGATGTTGAAATTCATATGGAGACACAGGAGACCTCGAATAGCTAAAGCAATCTTGTACAACAAAAACAAAGCCAGAGGCATCACAATACTAGATTTCAGGAAATACTACAGGGCAGTTGTAATCAAAACAGCATGGTGCTGGTACAGAAACAGATGGATAGCCCAATGGAACAGAATAGAAACACCAGAAATCAACCCAAACATCTACAGCCAACTTATATTTGATCAAGGATCTAAACCAATTCCTGGAGCAAGGAAAGTCTATTCAATAGTGCTGGGAAAACTGGATAACCACGTGCAGAAGCATGAAGCAAGACACCTACCTTACAACTTACACAAAAATCCACTCAACTGGCCGGCACCACAGCTCACTAGTCTAATCCTCCACCTGCGGCACCAGCACCCTGGGTTCTAGTCCCGGTTGGGGCACCAGTTCTGTCCCGGTTGCTCCTCTTCCAGTCTAGCTCTCTGCTGTGGCCGAGGAGTGCAGTGGAGGATGGCCCAGGTCATAGGGCCCTGCACCCGCATTGGTAACCAGGAAGAGGCACCTGGCTCCTGACTTTGGATCAGCACAGCATGCCTGTCACAATGTGCCAGCTGTAGGGGCCACTTGGGTGGTGAAGCAATGGAAAAAGGAAGACCTTTCTCTCTCTCTCTCTCTCTGTCTAACTCTGCCTGTGCAAAAAAAAAATTTAAAACATCCACTCAACATGGATTAAAAACCCAAATATATGACCCAACACCATCAAATTATTAGAAAACATTGGAGAAATCCTGGAAGATATTGGCACCGGCAAACACTTCCTGAAAAAGACCCTGGAGGTGCAGGCAGTAAAAGCCAAATTTAACTATTAGGATTGCAACAAATTGAGAAGTTTCTGTACTGCAAAAGAAACATTAAGGAAAGTGAAGAGGCAACCGACAGAATGGGAAAAAATATTTGCAAACTATGCTACAGATAAAGGATTAATAACCAGAATCTACAAAGAAATCAAGAAACTCCACAACAACAAAACAAACAACCCACTTAAGAGATGGGCCACGGACCTCAATAGACATTTTTCAAAAGAAGAAATCCAAATGGTCAACAAGCACATGAAAAAATGTTCAAGATCACTAGCAATCAGGAAAATGAAAACCAAAACCACAATGAGGTTTCACCTCACCCTGGTTAGAATGGCTCACATACAGAAATCTACCCACAACAAATGCTGGCAAGGATGTGGGGAAAAAGGAACACTAACCTACTTTTGGTGGGAATGCAAACTGGTAAAGCCACTATGGAAGTCAGTCTGGAGATTCCTCAGAAACCTGAATATAACCCTACCATACACCCAGACATTCCACTCCTTGGAATTTACCCAAATGAAATTAAATTGGCAAACAAAAAAGCTGACTGAACCTTAATGTTTATTTTAGCTCAATTCACAATAGCTAAGACCTGGAATCAACCCAAATGCCCATCAACAGTAGACTGGATAAAGAAAATTATGGGATATGTACTCTATAGAATACTATACAGCAGTAAAAAACAATGAAATCCAGTCATTTGCAACAAAAATGGAGGAATCTGGAAAACATCATGATGAGTGAATTAAGCCAGTCCCAAAGGAACAAATATCATGTGTTCTCCCTGATCGGCGACAACTAACTCTGAGCACCAAAGGGGAAACCTGTTGAAGTGAAATGGACACTATGACACTATCAGCCCTTGCCCTGACTGTTGATGAACAACTTAATAATTTATCCCTCTTAATATTTTTTGTTTGTTCTACTTAATACTATTGGTTGAATTCTGTAATTAATACACAGCTATTCTTAAGTGTTGAAACTTAACTGGAAAGTGATCCCTGTTAAATATAAGAGTGGGAATAAGAAAGGGAAGAGATGTACAGTTTGGGACATGCTCAATCAGACTTGCCCCAAATTATGGAGTTAGAAACATACCAGGGGATTCCATTTCAATCCCATCAAGGTTGCATGTCCAATGCCATCTCACTAGTCCAAGTGATCAATTTCAGTTCAGAATTGATAGGACTAAGAGTCATAGGGATCACATAAACAAGACTAGTGTCTGCTAATACTAACTGATAGAACAAAAAAGGGAGAGAATGATCCAACATGGGAAGCGGGATACACAACAGACTCACAGAATGGCAGATGTCCTAAACAGCACTCTGGCCTCAGAATCAGCCTTTAAGATATTTGGATCTGGCTGAAAAGCCCATGAGAGTATTTCAGGCATGGAAAGCCTAGGCACTCCGGCAAAGAAAAAAAAAAAAAAAGAAAAAGAAAAACAGACCTAAATGAAAGATCTTTGTAGGTGAGATCCCAGTGGAAAGAACAGGTCATCAAAGGAGGTACCTTTCTCTCTGAAGGGAAGAGAGAATTTCCACTTTGACTATGACCTTGTCTAAATAGGATCAGAGTCAGCGAATTCAAAAGGTCTCCATAGCCTTAGCAACTCATGACAAGAGCCTAGGGTGATTACTGATGCCATACACAAGAGTGTCAATTTGTTAAGTCAACAACAGGAGTCACTGTGCACTTACACCTCATGTAGGATCTGTCCTTAATGTGCTGTACATTGTGATTTAATGCTATAACTAGTACTGAAACAGTACTTTACACTTTGTGTTTCTGCGTGGGTGCAAACTGTTGAAATCTTTACTTAATATATACTAAACTGATCTTCTGAATATAAAGATAATTGAAAATGAATCTTGATGTGAATGGAAGGGCAGAGGAAGTAGGAGAGGGGAGGGCTGTGGGTGGGAGAGAAGTTATGGAGGCAAAAGGCATTGTAATCCATAAGCTGTATTTTGGAAATTTATTTTTATTAAATAAAAGTGAAAAGAAACATCAATGGGTAATTAGTACTAGTCATAGATGAATGCAATTTTAACTGAATTCAGTCTTATAATATCAGCATCTTAATATTAATTAAGATTAATATTAATCTTTATCTTTGATATAGAATTAGAATCTGATCCTCTCCTAAAGCAATGAGTTAAAGTAATCTATGTTCCTAATCCTGTATATATATGAAATACATGAAACTTGTATAACTTAAATAAAAATTGTTAAAAATAATAAAAGTAAAATAAAACATGTTGGAACTTTATGGATTACAATCAAATGACTGAACATAAAGATATTATTAGTTATTGCAGGTGTGGAAAGAGATTGGTTTAGCCAAACGGTTTCCCACAGTTGTTCCATTCATGAAATTTCTTCCTTGTGTGAATTTTCTGATGTCTTACAAGGTGTGCCTTCTTGCCAAAGACTTTTCCACACTCATTACATTCATGAAATTTCTTCCCTGTGTGAATTCTCTGATGCATTTTGAGTTGTGACTTGTTGCGAAAAGCTTCTCCACAGTCATTACATTTATGAAGTTTCTCCCCTGTGTGAATTTTCTGATGTCTTATGAGGTGTGACTTAGGGCCAAAAGCTTTTCCACAGTCATTACATTCAAAAGGTTTCTCACCTGTGTGAATTCTCTGATGCACTGTGAGATGTGACTTATGGCCAAAGGCTTTTCCACAGTCATTACATTCAAAAGGTTTCTTACCTGTGTGAATTCTTTGATGCAGTATGAGATTTGACTTCTGGCCATAGGCTTTTCCACAGTCATCACATTTATAAGGTCTCTCTCCTGTGTGTGTTCTCTGATGAATTATGAGGTTTGCCTTCTGGCTATAGGCTTTTCCACAGTCATTGCATTCATAAGATTTCTCCCCTGTGTGTTTTCTCTGATGAATTTTGAGTAATGTCTTATGGCCATAGGCTTTTCCACAATCATTACATTCATAAGGTTTCTCTCCTGTGTGAATTCTCTGATGAATTATGAATTTTGACTTCAAGCCAAAGGTTTTTCCACAGTCATTACAGGCAAAAGATTTCTCCTCTGTCTGAATTCTCTGATGTTTGCTGAGGTCTGACTTCCACAAAATGGCCTTTGCACCATCATTACATTCATGAGACTTCTCCTCTGTGTGAATTCTCTGATGTGTTATGAGGTATGATTTCTGGAAAATGGCTTCTCCATGGTCAGTACATTCATGAAGGTGCTTCTTTGTGTGAATTTTCTGACGTCCAATGAGATCTGCCTTCTGGGAAGTGGGTTCTCCGTATTCATTACACACATGGGGGTTTTCCTGTGTTTGAAAACTGTGATGGATGGCAGGGCAGGACTTAAAATTGAATGATTTTCCACAAGGTTTACATGCATAAGGTTTTTTCCCTATATGAGCTCTCTGATTTATTGTAAGACCTGATTTGTAAGTGAGAGGTTCCATACACTGTATGTCTTCATAGAGTTTCTCTCCTGTGTTAGTTTGTTTTTGCTTATTGAGGTTAGTATTTTTATGGAAACTTTTTTCTATTTGACTTGTCTTTCCAACAGTGACAGTTGACATATTACAAGTTTCTCCCATATGAACCCTCTCAAATATCTTCTTCCTTTTGAAACCTTTCCCTTTTCCACTATGTTCAAATGACTGTGCCACAGTCTTCATCTTGTGATACTGATGAAGAGACTGACAGCACTGTAGAGAGTCCCCAGGTACCTTAGCAACATCAAATGTCCCTCCAGCTTGCAGCTTATCAAGCCCTCTGGGAGGATACACATTGTGACATACATCGCATTCCTCAGGTTTCATTCCTGAATAATTCTCCTTTTTCATAATTGGTTTTAGAATACGACTTGAACATAAATTAAGTGTTTTTCTTAATCCAATTCTCTTGGGAGGTGTATTCTTGTTATTCATCACAACATTATGATTTAATTTTTTTTCTTGAATCTCCTGGTTGGCCCTAATTATGTCATCATTTTTCATGGCAACTGAAATGAGAAAAAAAAATATGTCACTGAATCACATACAACTGCTTCTCCTGAAGTACTAATGTAAAGGGAATGAAGTTGCTTGTTATCTAAGTGGCATAAGACTTTAGCTTAATCAACAAAAGATACAGATTTATGACTACAATGTGGTTTTTCTCCTTAATACATTAATATATTAAACTGTATCAATAGATTTTGCAATGTTCAACCATGATCCTGTTTACTATCAGAATTTTTTTCAAGTATGGCAGAATGGCTTTTCTGGTAGGGTGTGTTAAAGTCACTGCTTGGGATGTCTGCATGCCAAAAAGTGTCAGTTTGAGCCCTGGTTACTCTGATTTCATTATAGCTTTCTGCTTATGTAAATGGGAAGCAGATGATGGTTCATGTGCTTGGGACTAGATGGAATTCCAGCCTTTTGGCTTCAGGCTAGTCAGACCTAACTGTTGCAGGCATTGAGGGAGTGAGCTAATAGAGCTCTTTCTCTCTCTCCTCTCATTTCCACTTGTCCTTTCACAACAATCAAACAACTAGGTAAGTTTTTTTTTTTTTTAACAGACAGAGATAGACAGTGAGAGAGAGAGAAAGGTCTTCCTTCCCTTGGTTTACTCCCCAAATGGCCACTATGGCCAGCATGCTGTGCCAATCTGAAGCCAGGAGCCAGGAGCCAGGAGCTTCCTCCTGGTCTCCCATGCGGGTACAGGGCCCAAGCACTTGGGCCATCCTCCACTCCCTCCCTGGGCCACAGCAGAGAGCTAGACTGAAAGAGGAGCAACCGGGACAGAACTGTTACCCCAACTGGGACTAGAACATGGAGTACCAGTGCCACAGGCAGAGGATTAGCCTAGTGAGCTGTGGCACCAGCCCAATTAGGTAAGTAAAAGAATGGACAAATATTTAGTAAAATTATCACACATTACCAAGCAATCGATTTTTTCCTGTCTTTTTTCTCCAGTTTATTTTTATAACATTTGTATGTTTTGTACTTCTCTGATATTTTGACCATAAATATGGGGAAGTTTTATTGGATCATTTACTTGCAGGTGGAGGAGAGTGAAATATGCCTGTACTCTAAGCAGTACCACATTTAAGGATCAAGATTTGAATCTATGGTTGTCTCATGTTCAGTCTTCTTGAGGAAACAGCATTTGTGGGATTTTTCAAATGAAAAGCTCTGCTTTTATCTGCCCTCCATGGTAGCTTCCCCATATACCGAAGGAAATTTTTTTGTTGACAGAGTTAGACAGTGAGAGAGAGAGACAGAAAGAAAGGTCTTCCTTCCACTGGCTCACCCCCCAAATGACCATTACAGCCAGAGCTACTCCAATCCGCAGCCAGGAACCAGGTGCTTCCTCCTGGTCTCCCATGCAGGTGCAGAGACCCAAGGCCTCTACTGCCTTCCCGGGCCACAGCAGAGAGCTGGACTGGAAGAGGAGCAACCGGGACTAGAACCCGGCACCCATATGGGATGCCAGCACCACAGGTGGAGGATTATCCAAGTGAGCCATGGCAGCAGCTCCTCCTAAGGAAATTTTACAGCTTCAGCTTCTCAGAGTTACAACAGGTACAGAAAGGTACCAATATACCACCTTGGGTGCACACTTTCTATTAGTTAAACAATTTTTTTTCTGCAACCCAGGATGTGTTCACTTTCTTTGAAAAGTGTTTTGTAGCTCATTTGGAATCACCAGCCCTGATTATCTCCTCTCAATTCTTTCTATAAACGTTCCTGTATGATAATTTGAGTTTCTGGAGGATTTTGATTAGCTGCCTCCTATTTTAAAGAAAACTTCATTTCCTATGCTTTTCTTATCTTCTTTATTTTTCAATGATACTGAAAAGTAAGAATTCATACTTCAAACTCCACTCCTAAACAAATCTGACCCATTCAACATGAATCCATGAAATTACTTGACCTGGAGACTATTCCTTTATAAGTTCATGCTCAGTTTCATAATTTCTGATGTCATAGCAGAAAGTCCTCCTCCTGACCACTTTTAAGCATTTTCTTATTTATTTACTTGAGGGTCAGAGGAAGAGCAATGAGACACAAAGAGAGAATGAAACAGAAAGGTTGCCAGCCACAGGCTCACTCCTCAAGTGTTTCCAACAACCTATCATTTTCTTATTTATTTGAGAGGTACAAAGAAAAAATAAGAGAAAGAGTAAAAAAAGAGAGAGTTTACATTTACTGGTTCAATCATGAGATGCTTAAAATAGCAAGTTCCATGTCTGGTCAAAACCACAAGTGGAAACTCAATATGAACAACAAATAAGAAACAAAGTTTCTATAAATTGCCCAATTAACAGATACTGAAGAAAAAGCTATAAAAGTATAGAGTAGGACAAATTAGAATTTGGGAAATGTATCTGACCTAGAAAAAAAGCCTTAGTAACACCAGAAAAGGATTGGAATTTTTTTTTTAATCAAAGAGTATCTTCACTGAGAACAAAAGAGTTAGGGAGATACTGATATCCCTAGATACTTTAAAATGACTGCCAAATGCACAAAACCAGCTGTATTCAGGAATAAGATGGGAAAAATTCATGCAAAGAGCACCAGTAAACATCTGTTACACTCTTTCTGCCTTGGTTTCTGCCATTATCTGAAGACTGACCTTGCAGGCTCTGACTTAGGCATTCTTCCACCATCCATGACTCTGCTCCTTTCTCCAACTTGTAGATCAAGTCAGGTTTGGTCCTACAGTACCCTGTTAATGGAAACAATGTAAGACATTGTGAAATCACTATCTTAGGTTATTTAAAGGAGTGCAGCTTGATCTAGAAGCTATGCAATAAATGTTCCAATTTGAAATCTTTCCTAGATGGTAGACTTTCAGATTATCATGGACTCAAATTCTATACTTGCTAATTAAACTTTATAAAGTCTTCACTTATTTGTCAAATAGCATGAAAGTGTTATCATTGGTCATGTGATAGGTGTCACTCACCCAAAGAAAACAGGCTGCTGTAAGTCTCCAGCATCACATCTCTATATAGGATTTTCTGAACTTTGTTCATATTCTGCCATTCCTCCCAGGTAAAGTACACAGCCAGATCTTCAAATGCTATCATCACCTATGATAGAAAACTTTTGGTCAACATATCAACTTGGGCACATAACAAACAATGACAGTTGTATATCTTGCATATGGCTATGAAGGAAGAAGGAAGGACATAGTTTTATTTTAGACTTGTAGAGCATTTGGACAATGACATAGAAGCATTCAACAGAAAGTCAAACCTATGGCCTAAAAGCTGTGAAAAATGCCCGAGCTGGAAGAAAACAAGAGTTTCAGATCACAATGGGCCACATTTGTCAAGGAAAATTTCACAGCAGGCTGAAAGGGGGGAAATATTGACTCTTGAATGAGCAATGTTAAGCAGAATAATGCAGAAGTTCAAGGAAAAAAATAAGAATCAATCAGTGAAGCTATGATGGGTATGAACATAGAATAATTTTCATGAGAACAGCATGCACAGGCAGTTCAAGTATGGCAGAGAAAAAAATATTTTAAAAGAAAGGACACACATTTAGTTTAGTGTTTATGATGCTAGCTAAAATAGCCTACTTCTACATCAGAGTGCCTAAGTTAGATTTCCAGTGCCGGCTTCAGATTCCAACTCCCAGCTAATGCTGGGGAAGCAGTGGTGATGTCACCAAAGAGGGAGGCCCAGATTCTATTCCTGACTCCTGGCTTTATTCCTGCCCCACCTCTGCTTGGTAAGGCTATCTGGGGAGAGAATAAATACATGGGATCTTTCTTTCTCTCTCTATGTCCATCAACTTCTTTCTCTATCAATCAAGCTCATAAATATTTTTAAATAAGAGAGAAGATTCAAATAAGACAAACAATAGAAAACAGCTTTTTGCTTTCTCTATGATTATTCTACTGATAAAGATTTGAAGAACTGAAAAACATTACATCATATTAAAGTGAAAAAAATGGAATTATTTGCCCAAATACAGAACTTTAGACAGCTTGCATTTGTGATTAAGAGAAACCCATAAAGATTTTAAGAACCTGCAGTAGACACTATCTTTGTGGTGCAGTTAAGGATCCACCTGCAATGCTGGCATCCCATGTGAACAGACTATTTTAGTCCTGGCAGCTCTACTTCCCATCCAGTTCCCTGCTAATATGCCTGAAAGAGCAATAAAAGATGACCTGTGTGTTTGGGTCACTTCCACCAAAGTCAGAGTCCTAGATAGAATTCCAGGCACCTGATCTACCCTAGCCAAGTCTGAACTATTGTGGACACTAGGGAATGAACAAGCAGATGGTAGGTATCTCTTTCTTTCTCCTCATCTCTTTTAATCTCTGTAGCTCTGCCTTTCAAAGAAATAAATAAATCTGAAGTAGATTGTTTTTCCCACATATTCCTGATCCTATCACTGAATCCAGTTCAGCTCCTCAAAACTCTAAAAGACTGCATTACTCTAACAATTAAAAAATAAAGTTAATTATTTGTGGTTTAGTACTAATTAACCCTTACCCTTGCAGAATGCTAACAGTTTATTTCCTGGGTGGCACTAAACCACTAACAATAAAGACTGTTTCAGACATTATGACCCCCAAAAATTAGCATATTGTATTCTAAGTTCCAACTCAGAACATGTAACAAACACATATTTTGCTATGGCAGCAGAACGACCAGAGACCAAATTTCCTTATGTTAGTTGACTGTACCATTTCATAATCATGTCAAATTCATCATTCATCTTATTTGTGTATATTCCCTGAGAACAAATTTTATGTTTATTTTTCTATTTTAACTTATAAACTATTATAAATCTCCTAAAATAAAAATTGACAACAAGCTTAGGAATAATTAAGAAAATAATTTATAAGTGATGTATTAATTTTCTTTGCTCTTAGAAATATTTGAGGTGCCCATAATCATACCCAGAACAGAAGCTGAATGGAAGGAGTTAGAAAACTTATCTGCTGGCCAGTGCCGCGGCTCACTTGGCTAATCCTCTGCCTGCGGTGCCAGCACCCCAGGTTCTAGTCCCAGTTGGGGTGCCAGATTCTGTTCCAGTTGGTCTTCTTCCAGTCCAGCTCTCTGCTGTGGCCCGGGAAGGCAATGGAGGATGGCCCAAGTGCTTGGGCCCTGTACCTGCATGGGAGACCAGGAGGAAGCACCTGGCTCCTGGCTTCAGATTGGCACAGCAGCCATTTGTGGGGTGAACCAATGGAAAAGGAAGACCTTTCTCTCTGTCTCTCTCTCTCTCACTGTCTAACTCTGCCTGTCCAAGAAAAAAAAAATTATCTGATTCCCTTTTACATTGAGCTGTGAAAAATAAAAGAATGTAGAATGAATAAAGAATAATAAACACATTAACTGAGAAAATATCAGTTTCACTGTGGAGTAATAAACTTTTAAATATGTAATATTTCTGTACCCTCCTGTAGACTGATCTGTATTACTGTAAGGTGTGAATGCTTTTGTTATATTCCTCAGTGATTTAAGAAAACATATGAATAGTGGATATCATATATATTATAATGGAGCTCAGATCTTATTATCATTTTTCTACTTCTCATGAGTTTTAGCTTCAAATATTCTATCTTATGGATAGCTATATTGATTCTACATGCACACTACTATCAGTTATCTATATTCTAGTTTGTGTAGGTGAACATAATAATTTCTTGTGTACATGCATTTATCCAGGTTAGTCAGAGATAGTATTAAAATAATAACAAAAGGAACCCTGACTCACTTCACATAGTAAGTCCTATTTAGAACTGGCTGCTCATGAAGCAGACCTCTGAGTGCCTTCCATTGTGATGTGTATCACAATTATGTATCCAAAAATTTCCTATCTTCAATCTCTAACCTGCAGTGTGACTCTGTGGAGATGGTACCATTAATGACACATTTAAAGTAAAAACAATCAAATGCGTGAGACCCTAGCCCAGACTGATGACCTTACAAGAAAAGAAACAAGAGATGGACATAAACAAAGGAAATATGAGATGATACAGCAAGATGTTTGACTGGAATCCAAGAGAGGGGTATAAGGAGAAAATAAAACTTCTAACCCTTTGATCTTGGACTTCCAATTTCCAGAACTATGAGAAAATAAATTTCTGTGTTTAAACAATTCAACCTTCAGTAATTTGTGATGGCAACCTTGGCAAACTAAAGAATGTCCACCTCTGCCTGTATTATCTGCTTCCACACCTGTGGTCCACACAACAAGTTATCAGAGAAATATAAAAATTACAAATTGATGGGACCAACATTTTGGTAAACAGGTTAAGCCACTGACTGTGGGGCTAGCATTCCATATGAATACCAGTTTGAGTCCCAGCTGCTCTATTTCTGATCCAACTCCCTGCTGGTGCACCTGGGAAAGCAGTACAGAGTGGCCCAAGTGTGTAGACCTTGCAACTATGAGATCCAGATGAGGCTCCTAATTCCTGATTTCAGGAATCTTGAAAAAATAAATAGGAGCTTTGGGCCAGCACTGTGGCCAAGGAGTTAATCTTTGCCTGTGGCACTGGTATCCCATGTGAGTGCTGGTTCTAGTCCTGGCTGCTCCTCTTCCAATCCAGCTCTCTGCTATGGCCTGGGAGAGCAGTGGAGGATGGTCCAAGTGCTTGGGCCCCTGCACCCGGATGGGAGACCAGGAAGAGGCACCTGGCTCCTGGCTTTGGGTTAGCATAGCTCTGGCCGCTGCAGCCATCTGGTGAGTGAACCAACGGAAAGAAGACTTTTCTCTCTGTCTCTCCATCTCACAGTCTGTAACTCTGCCTCTCAAATATATAAATTTGTTTTATAAAAAATAAAATAAAATAGAGACCAGTGCTGTGGTGTAGTGGCTAAAGCCACTACCTGCAATGCTGGCATCCCATATGGGGTTCTGGCACTGCAGGTGGAGGCTTTACCTGCAGCATCACAGCACCAGCTCCAATAAATATTTTTAAAATCTAAAGAAGGAAAATGTACAATGTATACATTAGAGTTGTATATATGTATACATTTGTGAAAAGTACATAATTTGATCCAGTTGAAAATCTAAAATTTATTTTTAAAAGACATTGATTCTTACCTCTCTACAGCATAAGATATACATCAACTTTCCCAGGTTCTTTATACACTTATTAACAAAGTATCATAGGTGTAATCAGTGTGGCTCAAATAAGTCTTACCCAAGGACCCCACTAAATTTAAGCAGGGCACTAAATAGAAATTTTAGAAAAGCTCCAAACTATGTATCAGCAGAAAAATAAATAACTTACTTTGCACATCTCAATGTAACTATAAAATTACCTAATTTTCAATAGTCAGATGTACTCAAAAAAAAAAAATCAGATGGCAGAGATGGTTTTACATGGTGAGTAATAGAATAAATAAAGTTTTTAAGTTACAGCTTGGCTAGAGAAAATAAGAATTTATGGATCCCAACTAAAATAAATAAGATGGCCCAATAAAAGAAAATACAATGTTTTCATGTATTAAAATTTATTACACTAGACTTAATTAACAAAAAGGTGATTATGCCAACTATTTCACATTTGGCAGCCCAATTTTATCTGTTAAATCTGAAAAAAATAAATAGCACCTCATGCAGATTACTAAAATAGTAATGTTATATGCCATCTTTATGTCCACTGTACTTTATATCAAATATTAAAAGATCTGATTCCTATCAACAGATAAATGATGTGTCTTACCTATTAGAAAGTGTGGCAAAATGTGTTTGTTCAAAGCCTTTCCAACAGCCCCTCATCTCAGTTACCTTCACCTTGAAAGAACACTTCTACAGTATACGTGGGCACCTCATTTTTGCCATCAAACACAATTTTTCTAATGGAAACACAAGCATACTTCACATTGATGACATCCTGTCTGAATAATACTATTTGACACAGTTGTGAAGAACATACAATGATAATACCTTATAGTTCTTGAGTTTTGGTGCAATGCATGCTGCATTTTAAAAATTACCACTGATGCAACAAATCAGTCCAGCTTATATGGGTCCCCCTCCAATGAAAGGGGCTAAAATTGGTCAAAACAAATATAAGTACTGTCCTTAGTGCTCTCAGTGACTTATTCAGTATAGGAGCTCACATGTCTTCAAATTCTCTGGATCATCTGTGATGTCCATTAGTTTTGTTTTTTTTTTTTTTTTAAGATTTATTTATTTATTTGAAAGAGTTACACAGAGAGAGGAGAGAAAGAGAGGGAGAGAGAGAAAGAGAGAGAGAGAGAAAGAGAGAGAAAGAGAGGCTTTCTATCCGCTGCTTCACTCCTTAATTGGCCGCAACAGTTGGAGCTGCACCAATCTGAAGCCAGGAGCTTCCCCTGGGTCTCCCACACAGGTACAGGGACCTAAGGACTTGGGCTATTTTCTGCTGCTTTCCCAGGCCATAGCAGAGAGCTGGGTCAGAAATGGAGCAGCTGGGTCTCGAACTGATGCCCATATGGTATGCTGGCACTTCAGGCCAAGGAGTTAACCTGCTGCACTACAGTACAAACCCCATGATATCTATTAGTTTTTAAGGGCTGTGATGACAGGAATTATCTCTCTTGGAACTTTGCTATGTTCCAGTAAAATTGAATTAGATTACTACTAACTGTGCTATACTAGAAATATTGTCTCCTACACAACTTGAACATGTGATTCCCCAAACCATGTTGTCTACCAGGACCTTAACCAAAGATAAGAAACAATAAAACCTGAGCATAGCTATCGAGACCTCCTTACCATAGGATGCACCCACACTTGCCATACTCTACTTGGCAGAGGAGATTGCCTCCAATGTCTACAGTCTATGTCCAGATGTCAATGTACTACAGGAGGTCACCCCTCTAACAGGAAAAACCATTTAGCTGGACACCATTCTGCTGACTGTTAATCTCATTACCAGGGGCCAGCACTGTGGTGTAGTGGGTAAAGCCACCACATGTGGTGCTGGCATCCCATATGGGTGCTGGTTCAGATCCTGGCTGCTCCTCTTCTGATCCAGTTCTCTGCTATGGCCTGGAATAGTGGTGGAAGGTGACCTGGGTCCTTGGGCCCCTGCATGCACATAGGAGACCTGGAAGAAGCTCCTAGCTCGTAGCTTCAGATTGGCACAGCTCTGGCCATTATGGCCATCTGGAGAGTGAACCAGCAGATGGAAAACTCTCTCTACCTCTACCTCTGCATCTCTGTAAATCTGCCTTTAAAAAAAATAAATAAATCTTTAAAATAAAATCTCATTACTGGTGGTCTGGGTGCTGTCATTTGTTGCAGTCAGAAATCCAAAGTTTCCATAGACATTATCAGGGGCAAAAATGAAACTCTGCTAAAAAATCTTAAACCAAGAGTTATGGCTTACTATCTATTTTAACACAATTCTCAGAACCCATCTATCCCAAACTTTGGATAATAGGAAGCTGCTATACTTGGCCCACCATAAACGGGACTTTGTACCACATGGATTCTATATCCTTGAACTGCAATAAGAATATCATAGACAGTAATACCCCAAACAGATCCAACTCTGTTAGTGTGACTTTGAAAGCAACACAGGATGGCTCAAATGCCTGGGCCCTGCACCCTTGTGATAGACTTGGAAGAAGCTCTATGCTCCCGACTTCAGTCTGGATTAGCCAAGACAGAGACTGAATCAATAAAAAGACCCTCCCAACAAAGAAAAGCCTAGGACCAGACAGCGTCACTGCTGAATTCTACTAGACTTTTAAAGAACTAATTCCAATTCTTCTCAAGCTATTAGTAACAATTACAAGGAAGGGAGTCCCCCCAAACCTGTTTATTAGGCCAGCATCACCTTAATTGCTAAACCAGAAAGGGATATACAATAAAGAAAGAGAACTATAGAACAATACCACTGATGAACATAGATGCAAAAATCCTCATCAAAATATTATCAAATTGAATCTAACAACACATTAGAAAGATCATTGAAACAGAGCAAGAGGGATTTGTCCTTGGTATGCAGGAATGATTCAACATAAGCAAATCAATAAATGTGATACATCACATTAGCAAACTGAATAAAAACCATATGATGATCTCAATTGATGCAAAGTACTTGATAAAATAAAACATGCTTTCATTATAAAAAACATAAGCAAACTGGGTGTAGAAGAAACCTTTCTTAATACATTCAAGGTAATGTATGATAAATATTCAACCAGCATCATATTGAATGAAAAAAATTGGAAGCATTTCTACTGGGATCTGGGACCAGAAGAAGTTGCTCACTCTCACCGCTGCTATTCAATACAATTCTTTTTTAAAAAAAATCTTTTTATTTATTTATTTGAGAGGTAGAGTTATACACAATGAAGGGAGAGGCAGAGAGAAAGGTCTTCCATCCGCTGGTTTACTCCCTAAATCGCCGCAATGGCTGGAGCTGTGCCTATCTGAAGCCAGGAGCCACGTGCTTTTTCTGGGTTGCCCACAAGGGTACAGGGGCCCAAGGACTTGGGCCATCTTCTACCACTTTCCCAGGCCATAGCAGAGAGCTGGATGGGAAGAGGAGCAGCCGGGACTAGAACAGGTGCCCATATGGGATGCCACCACTGCAGGTGGAAGATTAATTTATTGTGCCACAGCTCCAGCCCCTCAATACAGTTCTAAAAGTTTTAGAGCAATAATGTAAGAAAAAGAAATCAAAGAGATACGAATTAGAAAGGAGAAAGTCAAATTATCCCTGTTTGCAGATGACATTATCCTATATATAAGGAAACCAAAAAGACTCCACTAACAGACAATTGGAACTCATAAGAGAAGAAAGCACAAACAAGGAAAAATATTCCATATTCATAAATTGGAAGAATATCATCAAAATTCTCATACTACCGAAAGGACTTTTTCTATTTCTATTTCTGTTTCTGTTTCTATTTCATTTCATTTTATGATCCTTCCATTTATTTGAAAGGTAGAGTCACAGAGAGGCAGAGGTAGAGTCAAAGACAGAAAGAGTTTCTCCACCCACTGGTCCATGCCTTAAAATGGCTGCAACAGATCTGAGCTGAGCTCGAAGTCAGGAGCCTGGAGCTTCCTCCAGGTCTCCCACATGGGTGCAGAGGACCAAGAACCTAGATCATCCCCCACTGCCCTCCTAGGCACATTATCATGGATCTGGATCAGAAGTGGAGTAGCCTGTCCATCCCACTCCTGAGAATTTACCAAAACCAGAAGAAATCAGCATACGAAAGTGTTCTCTGCTCCCACATGTTCATTGCAGCTCAATTCACAATAGCTGACATGGAACCAATCCAGATGTCCATCAACTGGTGACTGGACAAAGAAGTCATAGTATATACACACCATGGAGTACTACTCAGTTGTGACAAAGAATGAAATCCTGTCTTTTGCAACAAAATGTATGCAACTAGAAAGTATTATAGTTATTGAAATAAGCCAGTCCCAAAAAGAAAGATATTATACTTTCTCTGATCTGAGGTAACTGAGTACCTGAAAATGTAATGTATTGGAGTGAAATGGACATTTTTAGATTTTTTAAAGATTAATTTATTCATTTGAAAGTCAGAGTTACACAGAGAGAGAAGGAGAGGCAGAGAGAGAGAGTCTTCCAGCCACCGGTTCAATACCCAACTGGCTGCAACAACTGGAGCTGTGCCTATCTGAAGCCAGAGTCAGGAGCTTCCTCCATGTCTTCCCATGTGGGTGTCAGGGGCTCAAAGACTTGGGCCATATTCCACTGCTTTCCCAGGCCATAGCAGAGAGCTGGATTAGAAGTGGAGCAGCCGAGTCTCAAACTGGCACCCATATGGGATGCCGGGAATGCACGTGGCAGCTTTACCTGTTATACCACAGCACTAGCTCCCATATATTAATCTTATGATTGTTTGCAGCCCTGGTCTCTTCTATTGAGGAACAGTGCTATTTTCTTCATACTACTTGTTGAATTTTTTTTACATATGATCATTGAGTAAACTGAAAGTAGATCTTTGTAAAAGTTAAGATTAAGAATGTGAAGAAGGGTTGGAGCATGGGCAAGTGAGAGAGTAGAGTGCAAAGTATCATTATGTTCCTAAAGCTGTATATGTGAAATACAGGAAACTTATAAAATTTTAAATCATTAAAAAAGTTTAAAAAGAGACACTGCCAAAATAAAAAAGAAAGAAAAAATAAGGAGTTAAGGCAAAAAAAAAAAAAAAAAAAAGTGGAATAGCTGGGATTTGAACCAGTGCCCACACGGGATGCCAGCACCACAAATGTCAGCATTACTTGCTACACCACAGTGCTGGCCCCTATTTTATTTTATATATAAATATTTACTTATTTATTTGAGAAACAGAGTTATAGAGAGGGGGAGAGACAGAGAGAGGACTTCCATCTACTGGTTTAACTCATGGTTTAACTCATGGCTGGAGCTGGGTTGATCCAAAGTCAGGAGCAAAAACTTGCCCTAGGTGTTCCACATGGGTGCAGGGGCCCAAGCACTTGCAGCATCTTCCACTGCCTTCCCAGGCAATCAGCAGAGAACTGGATCAGAAGAGGAAGAGCCAGGACCTGAACCAATGCCCATTTGAAATGCCAGTGCTACAGGCAGAGGCTCAACCAAGTTTATCATAGCACTGGCCCCTCAAAAGCAATTACAAATTCAATGTGATCCCAATCAAAATACCAACAACATTCTTATCAGATCTAGAAAAAATAATGCTAAAATTCATATGAAAATGCAAGAGATACCCAAAGCAATCTTAAACAACAAAAATGAAGCTGAAGGCATCACTATACCAGAACTCAAGATCTACTGCAGAACAGTTATAATCAAACAAGCCTGGTACTGGCACCAAAAAGACATGTAGACTAGAATAGAATCCCCAGAAATTAATCCACACATCTACAACCAATTTGTGACAAATGAGCTAAAAGCAATCCCTGCAGAAAGGAGGGATATATATATATATATATATATATATATATATATATATATATGCATGAGGCCAGCATTATGGCATAATGGGTTAAGCCACCAGCTTTGATGCTGGCATCCCTTATGGGCACTAGTTTGTACCCCAGCTGCTCCATTTCTAATCCAACTCCCTGCAAATGTGCCTGTGAAAGCAGCAAAAAATGCATAAAGTCCTTGGCTCTGACACCCATGTGGGAGACTCAGTTGGAAATCTTGGCTCCTGGGTTCAGCCTGGCCCAGCTCCAGCCATTGCAGTCATTTGGGGAGCAAATCAGCAGATGGAAAATCTCTTCCTGCCTGTATCTTTGTCCTATGAATGAAATGAACATGAGTAAATAAAAATTTAGAAAAGATATGTATGCATGTGTCTTTGTTTCTTTAAAGGGTCATTTTTTTGTACCTTGTTTCATGTATAAACACTCTGTCCCAAAATCACTTTTCAGATCATGCATTTTTAGTATTTTATTGTACAGATATAGCATAATGTACTTCACCGATTATCAATATACATTTAGGTTGTTTCTCTTTTATTTCCATCATGAACAATATTACAAAAAACTTACAGTCTGTAATATTTGACCACATATATGTAAGATAAATTCCTGCAATTGAATCATACCAAGGGACGTTTGCATTTGAAGTATTTTATAGAGAGATATGCCAAATTATCCTCCAAAGAGATTCTATTGCATTACATGCATACCAATGAGTGCCACAGTCTGTTTTCTCACACCTTCAATAAGTGTGTGTGTGTAATCAGAGACAGAATTCCCTCAGATACATCCATCTCTATCTTCAAATTTTCTTTCCTTCTTTTCATCTTGCTGATCGCACTAGGTTTTCTTACCAAACTTCTCTGTGAGTATGGTCCTTTACTTATTTCCTCTATACTTTCTAAATTACCTTCTCTCACACCTCCAACCTCACTTTTCCTGCTCACAAACTTTCCTTATAACTTCCATGCAGCTCAACACAACTTAACATAGAAAAACAGGTGCTCTTTCCCTTGTCTTCCAACCTCACAGCCTCCTGAACAAATAATGTTAATCAGAAAACATGGAAATAATTAATCTTGGTCACATTATAAGAAAAAATAAATTCCTATTTGCATAGTCACAGGGAAAATCCATCTAGAAAAATTCTGTATTGTCTTTTGATAAAATCAAATCTGAGGCTGGTGTTGCAACATAGCCACAATAAAGCTGCTGCCTGCAGTGCTGGCATCCCATATGGATTCTGGTTTGAGTCTGGGCTGCTCCACTTCTGATCCTGTAACCTGCTAATGAGCCTGAGAAAGCAACAGACAGTGGCTGAGGTGCTTGGACTCCTGCTCCCATGAGGGAGACCTGTATGAATCTCCTTGATCTTGGCTTTAGTCTAGCCCCACCTTGGCCATTGTGGTCAATTTGGGGAGTGAACCAGCAGATGGAAGATTCTCTCTCTCTCTCTCTCTCTCTCTCTCTCTCTGCCTCAGCCCCTCTATAATTCTGCCTTTCAAATAAATAAATAAACCCTGAAAAAAAATAATAAAATATAGATAACTTTTTTCTTTCCTTTTTATGAAAAGCTTTTATTTAAAAACAGGTAACTTTAAAAACAATGTAAACTTTTTTTCTATATTCCATTATAAATAGGATTCCTGTCTTTAAATCAATAGCTCATAATTTTTATTCATTATTCCTTCTTTGGAACTGGGGTGGGAGTAAGCAAAAGTATGAATGAATGAAAGGGGGCAAAAAAAAACTAAAAGTACCAGATTGTAAACTAGGAAGAAATGGACAAGACTGGAGGTGATGGAATAAAGATTAGGTTAACAAAATAAGCAAACTTCTTAAATCCTTAAAAACAGAAAAGAAGGAAGAAGGAAGAAATAAGTAGAAAAGCATGGTTATGTTCTTAGAATTGTATCCATTAAATACATGGAATCTGTTCTCTTTATGTAAATAAATATAAATATGCATGCTCAATCGGAACTGCCCCAAATGATAGAGTTAGAAGTGTGCCAGGGGATTCCAATACATTTCCATCAAGGTGGCATGTACCAAGGCCATCTCATTAGTCCAAGTGATCAATTTCAGCTCACAATTGATCACACTGATAGGTCTAAGAGTAAAATGGTTCACACAAACAAGACTAGTGTCTGCTAATACTAACTGATAGAATCAAAAAGGGAGAGAATGATCCAACATGGGAAGCAAGATACACAGCAGACTCATAGAATGGCAGATGTCCTAAATAGCACTCTGGCCTCAGAATCAGCCCTTAAGGCATTCAGATCTGGCTCAAGAGCCCATGAGAATATTTTAGGCATGGAAAGCCAAGACACTGTGAAAAACAAAAAAATGAAGACCTAAATGAAAGATCTCTGCGAGTGAGATCCCAGTGGAAAGAACGGGGCCATCAGAGAAGGAGGTACCTTTCTCTGAAGGGAGGAGAGAACCTCCACTATGACTATGACCCTGTCGGATTAAGATCGAAGTCGGCGAACCCTAAACGCTTCCATAGCCTCGGCAACTCATGACTAGAGCCTGGGGAGATTACTGACGCCATAAACAAGAGTGTCAAATTGTTAAATCAACTTCAGGAGTCACTGTGTACTTACGTCTCATGAGGGATCTGTCCTTAATGTGTTATCCAATGTGAAATAATGCTATTACTAGTAATGAAACAGTATTTTTTCACTTTGTGTTTCTGTGTGGGTGCAAACTGATGAAATCTTTACATACTATAATATTAAATCGATCTTCTGTGTATAAAGATAATTGAAAATGAAAAAAAACCTTGGTGTTAAATTGGAAATTGCATAGAAAATTAATCAATTAAAAAAAAATCATGTAGGATCTCTGTCTTTAATGTACTGTACATTGTGAATTAATACTATAACTAGTACTCCAACAATAATTTCAGTTTGTGTCTCTATGTGAGGGCAAACTGTTGAAATCTTTACATAATATGTTCTAAACTGATCTTCTGTGTGTAAAGAGAATTGAAAATGAATCTTGATGTGAACAGAAGGGGAGAGAGAGCGGGAGAGGGGAGGGTAGCGGGAGGGAGGGAAGTTGTGAGGGGGGGAGCCATTGGAATCCATAAGCTATACTTTGGAAATTTATATTCTTTAAATAAAAGCTAAAAAAAAAAAAAATTCAAAGTTTTTTTTCTTTATTGCATCACTACTGCCTCATTCCAGCATAAGTTGCAGGGTATGGCACAATGGAAGGAGCAGTGGCAGCCCTACTTCTCTAACAGCAACCTCTGTACCCCAGCAAGCTTCTACCCACCACCCAGAATCAGCTTCATAAAATAAACCACTTAGGGAAAAGGCTCACAGAAAATCAATGACCCTGCTATCTCTTTGCCTATAAGCATCTTAGAAATCATCACACTGCTAAAGAAAGTGAGATTATGGCCAAGCTATGTTTAAAGAACATAGGGTGAGGGCCAGCACTGTGGCACAGCAGGTTAACACCCTGGCCTGAAGAGCTGGCATCCCATATGGACACCAGATCAAGATCCAGATGCTCCACTTCTGATCTAGCTCTCTGCTATGGCCTGGGAAAGCAGTGGAGGATGGCCCAAGTCTTTGGGCCTTTGTACCCATGTGGGAGACCCAGAGGAAGCTCCTGGCTCCTTGCTTTGCATTGGTGCAACTCCAGTCAGTACGCCCAACCGGGGAGTGAACCAGTGAATAGAAGCCCTCTCTCTCTCTCTCTCTCTCTCTCTCTGCCCTTCCTCTCTCTGTGTAACTCTTTCAAATAAATAAATCTTAAAAATTAAAAAAGAACATATGATGAAAAATTGGGAAGCAGTTCGGTGGTTTATGAGCACCCACAGTGAACTGCAGATGATGGAAGGAGATGGATTCCAGAATGGGAGCTAAAGTAGAAGTGATCAATAAGTGATCAAAAAGCTTTTAAGATTTATAAGTGCTGGCACCCTGGGTTTTAGTCCCGGTTGGGGCACCGGGTACTAGTCCTGGTTGCTCCCCTTCCAGTCCAGCTCTCTGCTGTGGCCCGAGAAGGCAGCAGAGGATGGCCCAAGTGCTTGGGTCCCCGCACCCGCATGTGAGACTGGGAGGAAGCACCCAGCTCATGGCTTCAGATCGAAGCAGCGCCAGCTGTACTGGCCATTAGGGGAGTGAACCAAAGGAAGGAAGACCTTTCTCTCTGTCTCTCTCACTGTCGATAATTCTCTCTGTCTCCCTCTCACTGTCTAATTCTGCCTGTCAAAAAAAAAATATTTGGTTATACCTAATTTTTTTTTTTATAATTTCTTTGTGTGTGTGTGTGTGTGTGTGACAGGCAGAGTGGACAGTGAGAGAGAGAGACAGAGAGAAAGGTCTTCCTTTGCCGTTGGTTCACCCTCCAATGGCTACCGCGGACGGCGCGCTGCGGCCAGCGCACCGCACTCATCCGATGGCAGGAGCCAGGTGCTAGGTGCTTTTTCCTGGTCTCCCATGGGGTGCAGGGCCCAAGCACTTGGGCCATCCTCCACTGCACTCCTGGGCCACAGCAGAGGGCTGGCCTGGAAGAGGGGCAACCGGGACAGAATCCGGCGCCCCAACCGGGACTAGAACCCGGTGTGCCGGCGCCGCAAGGTGGAGGATTAGCCTGTTGAGCCACGGCGCCGGCTGGTTATACCTAATTTTGGCTGGTGCCACACCTCACTAGGCTAATCCTCCACCTGCAGTGCCAGGCCCCAGGGTACTAGTCCTGGTTGGGGTGCCAGATTCTGTCCCAGTTGCTCCCTTCCAGTCCAGCTCTCTGCTGTGGCCCAGCAAGGCAGTAGATGATGGCCCAAGTGCTTGGGCCCTGCACCAGCGTGGGAGACCAGGAGGAAGCACTTGGCTCCTGGCTTCAGATCGGCGTAGCGCACTGGCCATAGCAGCCATTTGGGGGGTGAACCAACGGAAGAAAGACCTTTCTCTCTGTCTCTCTCTCACTGTCTAACTCTGCCTGTCCAAAAAATAATATTTATAAGCAAAAAAATATTAAATAAGTATTTTATTATAAGATATATAAATATTATATAAGTTGAGATGTATAAGGATTTGCAAAGTGTACAAATGAGTTCTATATACAGCAACAGTAATTTTTTTCCTTAGGACACAAGGCAAAACACATGTTTTTCCCAACTTTTACCTATTTTTCATTTCATTTGAAAGGCAGATGCAGAAGGAGAGGGAAAGATATTTCTTCCATTTGCTGGTACCTCTCCAAATGTCCACAACAGCTGAGAATGTGCCAGCCTTAAGCCAGGACCCAGTAACTCCATCCAGGCCTGGATGAGATCAGCTGATCCTGAGGACAGAGTCCTCAGTGATATCTGTCTTTATAAAGACACATCTCAGTACAAAATAACACCCCTACTGAAGGCTTTTGGGTTCTGAGAAAAAATTTTAAATACATCACAGATGAGAGCAAAATATTAATACAGAGGCTGCTGTTAGCCAAGAGGTTTCCTGCCTACTTGAATCAGCCTGGTCACCAGGAAGACCAAGGAAAGAGGGCCAAGCAAAGCCACTTGGGATTTGTGCCCAGACTCCATCTTTGAAATAAGAAAGAAAAGTCAGTCATAGGCAGTTATGGGCCCTCTTGACCCTGGAGTCGGTACACAAACTAGCCAACTTCAATTAGACTGAGTGAGCAGATGGGCAGGCTGGCCAAATATTGTGTCAAAGGACCAGTTCTGTGGCATAATGGGTAAAGCAGCCACCTGCAGTACCAGCATCCAATATAGGTACCAGTTGGAGTCCTGGATGCTCCACTTTTGATCCATTCCTTTGTTATGGCCTGGGAAAGCAGTAGAAGATGACCCAAGACCTTGGGCACCTGCACCTGTGTAGGAGACCCTGAGTAAGCTCCTGGATCCTGGCTTCAGATCAGCCCAGCTCCAGCCACTGCAGCCAATTGGGGAGTGAACCAGTGGATGGAAGACTTCTCTTTCCCTCTCTGCCTCTGCCACTCTACCTTTTAAATAAATAAATAAATATTTTTTAATAATTTTTTAAAACATTGTGTCACTGCTGACTGTTGTTGTACAATGTAATACTTTATACATTTTAGTGGTTGAACTCTGTAATTAACACACAATTATTCTTAGGTGTTTAAATTTTAACTGAAAAGTGATCCCTGTGAAATATAAGAGTGGGAATAAGAGAGGGAGGAGAGGTACAATTTGGGACATGCTCAATCAGACTTGCCCCAAATGATGGAGTTAGAAACATGCCAAGGGATCCCAATACAATCCCATCAAGGTGGCATGTACCAATGCCATCTCACTAGTCCAAGTGATTAATTTCAGTTCACAATTGATCACACTGATAGGTCTAAGAGTCAAAGGGATCACACAAACAAGACTAGTGTCTGCTAATACTAACTAATAGAATCAAAAAGGGAGAGAACGATCCAACATGGGAAGCGAGATACACAGCAGACTCATAGAATGGCAGATGTCCTAAATAGCACTCTGGCCTCAGAATCAGCCCTTAAGGCATTCAGATCTGGCTCAAGAACACATGAGAATATTTTAGGCATGGAAAGCCAAGACACTCCGGAAAAAAAAAAAAGAAGACTTAAATGAAAGATCTCTGTGAGCGAGATCCCAGTGGAAAGAACGGGGCCATCAAAGAAGGAGGTAACTTTCTCTGAAGAGAGGAGAGAACTTCCACTTTGACTATGACCCTGTCAGAATAAGATCAAAGTCCGCGAACCCTAAAGGCTTCCATAGCCTCAGCAACTCATGACTAGAGCCTAGGGAGATTCCTGACGCCATAAACAAGAGTGTCAAATTGTTAAATCAACATCAGGAGTCAATGTGTACTTACGTCTCATGAGGGATCTGCCTTAATGTGTTGTCCAATGTGAAGTAATGCTATAATTAGTACTGAAACAGTGTTTTTACACTTTGTGTTTCTGTGTGGGTGCAAACTGATGAAATCTTTACATAGTATATACTGAATCGATCTTCTGTATATAAAGATAATTGAAAATGAAAAAAAACCTTGGTGTTAAATTGGAAATTGCATAGAAAATTAATCAATTAAAAAAAAAAAATCATGTAGGATCTCTGTCCTTAATGTGCTGTACATTGTGATTTAATGCTATAACTAGTACTCCAACAGTATTTTTCACTTTGTGTCCCTATGTGAGGGCAAACTGTTGAAATCTTTACTTAATATATACTAAACTGATCTTCTGTATATAAAGAGAATTGAAAATGAATCTTGATGCGAATGCAAGGGGAGAGGGAGCGGGAAAGGGGAGGGTTGCGGGTGGGAGGGAAGTTATGGGGGGAGCATTGTAATCCATAAGCTGTACTTTGGAAACTTATATTCTTTAAATAAAAGCTTTAAAAAAAATAAAAGAAAATTGTGTCACCTATTCAGGAATATGGATACAAGAGTGGCCTAAAAAGAACCATCACAAGATGCAGACAACAGGAGCTAGGGTGTGAAGCGGGTAATAAATGCACAGATTATAGCTCAAGACAGCAGATAATGTCAACCTTCTCTTCTGTTATAAAGTTTCCTTACTTTATTTTAAACACCTAGGGAAATATATCTGTAGACAATTCTTATGTAAGATATGGGCTATTCATAATTGCTCTATAAGTAGTAGTGTTAGTTCCCTGAATAATGAGTATCAGGAACTACCTCAGGGAGGAACAATTAAAGGGAATTACTTCAGATCCCTTCATTGGAAATTTTGCATCCTACATGAAGCTCTTACAAACCATTTCTCTCATTTTTCATTTAAAAACAATAGAATTTTTTTCTATATACTGGATAGGATTACTGTATTTGAATCAATAGCTCATGATTTTTATCATCTTATTGTTATTATTTGTATTATTTTTCCAGGGGAAATAATTCATCCCTGAAGAGGCTTCTCTTTTTTTCCATAGAGCCCAACAACTGCCTTGGAAATTACCTGTGATGTCAGATGAATGGACAAGCAAGCACACTGGAGTCATCTTCTAGGAGATAGGATACTTTACCTAAGTTGTTATATTTCAATCTACAGAAAAATGCAACCTAAAATAAAGAACTCAAGTCTATCAGTCCCCTGGTTTAAGCAAAGGGCACATGTGCATTATTCCAGGTCAGCACCCCTTTTCACTATGCTCACATGTGGACTATCTGCATAGGGATGTACAGCGTGAGCCAGGAGTGACTGCAGCAGTAGAAGTGGTCAGTGTTTCCTTTATAAAACTGATTTCAATTACCTCAAATTCACTCATAAAACTTCTGCTCTTAGCAAGGGACACACACACACAGCCATATTCACCCTTCTATGAAAATTTCATAATTAGGAATGTTTTTGCATTTAATTATACCAGTACTCTACTGCTTATAAAAATAATAAATTAAAAAAACTACATAAAAAACTGAAAAATGAGTCAACTATATCAGAAATCAACTCTAAAAAAATTTTTAAAAACCTTAAAAGATAAAAGGTGAATTTCATCAATCTGCACAAAGGACCTTTGTTCTATTTGTGTTTGTGAATATCTCTCTTCTGGACTTCTCCTCCTTCCTCACCCCTAATCCCCCCTTTCTGCATCACTGCCCCACACATCCCCTGAAACTCTCTCCCTTTGGAGCAGTCTTGCAGACTGCCATTCAATCATGTGAGAAATGTTACTTATTTCAAAACAGTTTTGTAGGGCATGCCTGAATGGCATCCAATGGCAATAAGAAGTGCTTTTAATATCTTTTTAATATGTTTCCAGCATATGTAGGGCCAGCATTGTGGCATTTTAAGTAAAGCTAATGCATGTGACAGTGGCATCCCACATTATGTGGTTCATGGACCAGCTACCCTACTTCTAATCCAGCTCCCTGGCAATGTGCCTGGGAAAGTATCGGAGGATAGTCCAAGTGCTTGTGTCCCTGTTCCTTTAGGGGAGACTTGGATGAAACTCCTGACCCCTGCTTTGTCCCAGCCCAGCCCTGGCTGTTGTGACCACTGAGGAAGTGAACCAGTAGATAGAAGATTGATCTCTCTCTCTCTGTATGTCTGTGTTTAGGGGAGTGGGGGGAGGGGAAATGTCTTTCCCTCTTGCTAAATCTGCCTTTCAAATAAATAAATAAACCTTCTTTTTTTAAAAAAAAGTTTTGAAAAGGGGTCCATACTGTGTAGCAGCTAGTTAAAATTGTGGCCTGCAGCACCACCATCCCATGTAGGCACCAGTTCATGTACTGGTGGCTCCACTTCCCATCCAGCTCCCAAATAATGGTCTGGGAAAGCAGCAGAGAATGGCCCAAGTCCTTGAGCCCCTGCAGCCACATCAAAGATCTGGCTCCTGGCTCCTGGCCTCAGTCTAGCCCATCGTAGGCTGTAATGGGTATTTGGGAAATGAATCAGCAGATGGAAGATCTCTCTCTTAGAATAAAAAAAATCAAAAATCAAAAAAATACAAAAAAATTTCCTGTCATTCTCCGTTTCTAGTTTAATAAAGTTCTAAAAAATTAAAAAAAAAAAACTGACCATAAATATTCTGAGTCAAGTTGACATATGATGGAGCCTAGAAAATTACTGCTTTGTCTAGCAATCCTTTCCTATAGGAAGACTGTTTCTCTTGCTTTCCAAGCACTCAAAAAACCAAAAGAACCATTGCTACCAAGTGCAGCTGTGTTTAAGGCTGCTCCAGCATTGAAGGAAATGAAAAGGAGCAAGGGGCACAAGTCCAACATGTCCTTAGGGTGACAGTCTCCTCCTTGCTTTGCACCTTGGGCTCTAATTAGAAACAATCATAAAGGCAATGTGAGATACTGCAGCACTACACAAGCAGTCTCAATCAGAAACATGCCCATAGACTCCCTGTGTGTACACTTGAAGGAGAACACAGAACACTCCACAAAGGAGGAAAACACTGAACAAAATTTCCCCACCATGCTGATCACAATCTCAAGAAATCCCCAGTCAGAATTACATTTCACTTTGAGAGGTAGACTACATGATTTTTTTCTCCATCCAGCTGTATTCCTGAATGAAGGATCCATCTCCATGGAGGATGCAAACACAATGCAAACCAGGCTAATAGCAGAGTTATGGATTTGATTGATGCTCTGAGGGGAATGGATGGCATCTATGAGTTCTGATTTGACTAAGAAGTTTCCCCCTTTCTATCAGTCTGATACAGATTTGAGCTAAAAAGATAGAAAAATATGGGGCCAGCACTGTGGCATAGCAGGTAAAGCCACCGCCTGCAGTGTTGGCATCTCATATGGGCCCTGGTTCAAGACCCAGCTGCTCCACTTCTGATCCAGCTCTCTGCTGTGGCCTGGGAAAGCAGTAGAAGATGGCCCAAGTCTTTTGGCACCTGCACCCATGTGGGAGACCCTGAAGAAGCTCCTGGCTCCTAGCTTCAGATTGACACAACTCTGGGCATTGCAGCCATCTCGGGCATGAACCAGCAGATGGAAAACTCTCTCTGCCTCTCCTTCTCTCTCTCTGTAACTGTCACTATCAAGTAAAATAAATAAATATTTTTAAGAAAGAAGAAAAAACAAAAAAAGAGACCAGTTAGAATCTGTTAGGTGAGAAGAAAGAAATCTTGGTCTCCAGTACTTACTTTGTACCATATTAGCTTTGAGAGGATTTCACTTTCTACTTATATTTGAACAAACAAAAATGTTGAATCAGTGCTACCCTAACTCATGACAGCTTTAGCCACTGCTCACATTACAGTTAGCCCTGATCATTTATCTCCCATTAACAAATGATGACTGAAGTAAAATAGAATAGTCCAACACAATGCTGACATATGTTCAACAGGCATCTCCAAGATCATGACACACAAGTCAACAGAAGGGGAATGAATGGTGGAGCTGGTATTGTGGTACAGTGAGTTAAGCCACCACCATTTCAAATGCTGGCATCCCATGAGTGCCAGTTTGTTTTAAAATTTATTTATTTGAGCTGGCGCTGAGGCTCAATAAGCTAATCCTCCGCCTTGCTGCGCCAGTATCCTGGGTTCTAGTCCCAGTTAGGGTGCCGGATTCTGTCCCGGTGCTCCTCTTCCAGTCCAGCTCTCTGCTGTGGCCTGGAAGTGCAGTGGAGGATGGCCCAAGTGCTTGGGCCCTGCACCCGCATGGGAGACCAAGAGAAGCACCTGGCTCCTGGCTTTGGATCAGCGCACCGGCTGCAGCGGCCACTGGGGAGGGGTGAACCAACAGAAAAGGAAGACTTTTCTCTCTGTCTCTCTCTCTCTCACTGTCCACTCTGCCTGTCAAAAAAAATAAAATAAATAAATAATTTATTTGAAAGTTGGAGTTACAGAGAGGAGAGACAGAAAGGAAACAGCTTTGTGGCTTAACAGGTAAAGCCAACACTTGCAATGCTGGCATCTCACATAGGCATCAGTTCTTGTCGCAGCTACTCTGCTTCTGATCCAGCTCCCTGCTAATGGCCTGGGAATAGCAACAGAAGATGGCCCAAGTAGTTGGCTCCTTATCACCCATATGGGAGACATGAATGAAGCTCCTGGTTCCTGGTGTGGGCCTGGCCAGGCCCTGGCCTAATCCTGTCTATTGCAGCCATCTGGAGAGTGAACCAGTGGGTGGAAGATCTATTTCTCTCTGCAACTCTGCCTTTCAAATAAACAAATACATCCTAAAAGGGGGGAGGCGATTTCCCATCTGCTAGTTAGATTGCCACAACAGCCAAGGCTGAGGCAGGTGGAAGTCTGGAGCCAAAAGATTCATCCAGCTCTGCCATATGGCTGGTAGGAACCCAGGCAGTTAAGCCACCCTCTGCTGCTTTTCTCAGGCCATTAGCAGGGAGCTGAATCATACATAAGTGGCGGAACTGGGACATGAACCACCACCCTCTTGGATGCCAGAATTTTAGACAGTGGATTTAACCCATAATGCTAAAATGGAAGCCCCATGAGTACCTATTTGAATCACAATTGCTCAACTTCTGATCTGCCTCCCTGTTAATGCGACTAGGGAAGAAGCAAAAGATGGTCCAAGTACTTGGGCCTCTGCTCCTACATAGGAAACTTAAATGGAATTCCAGGCTCCAGGCTTTCCACTCTCCCTGTTCATTATGGCCATTTGAAGAGTGAAAAAGCAGATGCAAGATCCTCATCTTTCTGTCTCTCCTTCTTCCTCTGTAAATCTGCCTTTAAAATAAAATTTTTAATCTTACCCAAAAAAGGTGGGAGGAAAAGAGTGAAAAAGAAGCCACATCCAAATAACAAGGCTACAGTTGTGCTGTCCCTCAGCAGCCTTCTGCCTCAAATGGGAAGTCTCCAGCTTACAGACACTGACATAAAAGACACACTCACAAAATAACAGATGAGAGGTTTACAAAGCAGGTTGATTTTATGATGACTTTTATTGAAAAGTTACACTGAGTTTAGGCAAATGCCTTTTAGTGCAAACAAGTTAACTCAGTGCCAAATTCAAGGAGACTGCCTGAGGAAAATGAGCTGACAGAAGAGAGAATCAAAACGTCTCCATTGCTGTTCTCAATATCATAAAGAGAGGGGAAAAATGGTATTCATGTCTGTGGTTATAAAGAGGATAGTTGCACAAAACTTCCAGAAAGTGGGGAGCAAAGTTCAGATATAGTTTTCAGAAGAAAACAAAATGAAGTAAATCTCAGAACATATTGTGGGATGGGAAAACACCATCAGCTCATCAATTCTCACAAGGAGCCAGGAAAACTGCCCTGTTTACTCACAGCTCAAATGCTTGAAAACACATTTTCTGATTAAATTCATGCAGAAGATTGCAGGATTCAGCACTCTGAGTCTCCAAGTGCCAAATAAAGATTTATTTCCCACTATAGGCAGGTATTACTCAAGCAGGCAATCAGGGAAAATGAGAAAAGCTTTTCTACAGGAAGGGACATAAAATACGAAAAAGTCTCACAGGATAACCATGTCTAGTATTCAATGAGAGCTCCAGAATAAGCACCCAGCAAACCTGTTAGGTCCCAAAAGAAATAAGGTTTCCAGTATTATAGTCACAAGGAAAACATAGCTACTTGAAACTCTTCATGGTGGCCGGTGTCGCGGCTCAATAGGCCAATCCTCCGCCTAGTGGCGCCGGCACACCGGGTTCTAGTCCTGGTCAGGGTGCCAGATTCTGTCCTGGTTGCCCCTCTTCCAGGCCAGCTCTCTGCTATGGCCTGGGAGCGCAGTGGAGGATGGCCCAAGTGCTTGGGCCCTGCACCCCATGGGAGACCAGGAGAAGCACCTGGCTCCTGGCTTTGGATCAGCGCAGTGCGCCGGCCGCGGTGCGCTGGCCGTGGAGACCATTGGAGAGTGAACCAATGGCAAAGGAAGACCTTTCTCTCTGTCTCTCTCTCTCTCTCTTTCTCACTGTCCACTCTGCCTGTAAAAAAAAAAAAAAGAAAGAAAGAAAGAAAGAAAGAAAGAAAGAAAGAAAGAAAGAAAGAAAGAAAGAAACCCTTTATTGTAACTAGTAACACGTTGTCCTTCTCTGATAAAATAGCCTGATGTGACAAGGGCTGATAGTTAAGAAAATAGAATCATATGCAGTCTGTCAGATGTCAATCAATGAAAAAGCTAGAAAATAATACCAACATGAGAAATATAATGAGAAAAACAATGAAATGAGGGGTGGATGAGTTCCTCCACCAAATTCCTGAGGAACCTACATTTGTTAAAGTAGTGGCATTCACTCCACTGTCAAGGGGTTGGAAGGCAGGACAAGTTGTCCACTTAAAGGTTCCCAATGTGAGTTCATCAGAGTCTCTTCCAAAGACCAGTGTCACACAAGAAACAATTTTCCCAGGGAGATAGGCCAAGTGACTTCTAGGATCAAGGCAATGACTATTCCTAGGCAATCATCCCCTTTGCAGACCAGCAAAACCATCAAAGAGAAAATTGGGGAGGCTGGGGTCAGGGGAGGAAAAAATGAAAACCACAGGTGGTGGAGGAGACTCCATCTTTCTGGTGTAAAGATGCTCATGGAAGAGCCATCACAGCCTTTAGGAGCCACAAGGCAGCAGTAGCACACAACAGTCACTCAGAAAAAATGACAGTTCCTCTACATTTGAATTGGTACAAATTGTACACGTGGATATCTAATGCACAGCTACCATAAACATACCATTTAAGATTCTTTCCAGAAACAGGTTCTCTGTGAGACAGCATCATTATTTTTTACGCACATTCCTCTTTTATCACACAGGACTTCTATTTCTCTTTTCTGAGAAGGAATAAAGCCATTTCAACAAAATCCCTGGCATCTCTGATAGTATTCAGAAACATAATTCATGTCTTTGGCATGTGCTATCTAAAAGTGTTTGTCTTCCATAGGATTGGTAATTGTAATTATTCATTCACTCTTAAACTGATTTGTAAACTGCCTTGGATTTTCATCTTTTGTAGGGGTGGGAATGCTTTTCTTCCAAGGCCATTTGGATATTTATGTCATTCATGGACCACACAAAATTACCAACTTAAAAATTAGCATGCTGTAGATTAATTACCCATTCCCACCTGCCATTGCCTTGGCAGGGCCAGAACAATTTCATAGACCTTATATGACCCACAGGCTGGGTTTCCCTACCTCTGATTTGGAGCAAAATTGTAACTAAAGTTCTGACTTCTTTTGCTTCACCTATTGGTCCAGTCAGAACTGATGTTCAATAAAAGTCCCTGAAACCAATGGGAGTTAGAAGAAACTTCTTTCCATTTCCCTTGTAATTTTAGATTGTGTATTTTCATAACCACTGATTCCACTTCAAGATGTCTATTGATAGGCTACCCTTGTGGCACACTGTGTTAAGCTGTTGCCTGCAATGTTAATATCTCATGTGAACACAGGTTAAGTCCCAGTTGCTCTACTCCCAAACCAGTTCGCTACTAATATGCCTGAGAAAGGCAACAAAAGATGACCCAACACTTGGGATTCAGCCACCCACATCAGAGCCCCAAATAGAGTTCCAGGCTTCTGGCTTCAGTCCAGTCCCGTCCTGGACATTGCAGCCATTTGGGGATTGAAACAGATCTCTCTCTCTTCTCTTTCTCTCTCTCTCTCTGTCACTCTGCCTTTCAAATACATAAAATAAATCTTTTTATAAAAGTATTTTAATGAGATATGTGAGAATGTTTATTTATCAAAGCAAAGATAACATATGATGAATATTGACTCATTAACTTAAAAAATATACACTAAATAAAAATTTAATGAAACTCAAAATATAACCAAAAAATCATCATCTACTACAAATTATAACCTTCATATTCAAGGTCATATCAGAAAAAAATTACCCACTTCTTGGAAAAAACCCACCTGGGGCTGGCATAGTGGGTTAAGCAGCCTCTTGCAGTGTCAGCATCCCACATAGGCACTGTTTTGAGACCTTGCTGCTCCTTATCCAGTCCTCTACTACTGCACCTGGGAAAGCAGTGGAGGATGGCCCAAGTTCTTGGGTCCTTGCACTCAAATGGGAGACTAGGAAGAAGCTCCTAGCTCCTGGCTTCAGCCTAGTCCAATCCCAGCCATTGAAGCCATTTGGGGAGTGAACCAATAAGTGGAATATCTCTCTCTTCTCTGTCTCTCTTTCTCTCTAACTCTGCCTTTCAAGTACATAAAATGAATCTTAAAAAAAAATTTAGTGTAGTACTTTGGCTATTCTCTCACACAGAGAAACCTCTGATAAACTATAGATGAATCCTCCTGGTTTAATGCAATTCGGAGATGATTTCCCTCTCCCAACATGTGGTAAATGTTAATGACTACCATTAATGGGAAGATGAATGGAGACCATCAGACTGCTTCCTCACATGGCACCTTTCCTTAAAAGACATCACTGCTGTACTACCAATTATATATCTTATATGGAGCATTTTCCTCTTACAAATTTTAAATAACTTGATGGAAACGTATAGCTGTGGAGGGAATGATGTGCCAAGGACAGCTAGTTAGCCTGATGAGACAAAGAATCCTGATCTTGACTGTTTCCAAGTCATATTAATCAGCACACAATATGATTGCTCAGAAAATGGTCTTACAGTTGTTTCATGAATATGAATCAGTTCTTCCCAGCAGAAACACATAACTGCTTGTCCATTCACAAGCACTGTGATAGGAAATACATTGGAAAGAAGATCAAAATCAATTCACTGGGGTTGAGAGGAGGAATGCTAGCACCCTAACACCTCATATCCAGGATTCATTTTCTATTTTTACTTCCTAGGTAACTGATGACCTCAGTATGCTAAATGAGTTTAATAACTAGTAATCTGGTGGCAGCACCACTCTGACAGAACACACGAATCACTCAAACACAGTTCCTCTATGCGAAAACTTCTTAATACTGAAGATTAGTCAGCAATAATTTTCCAGTCCACATCTTCTACTCTACTATGTGGATAATTCTGTGAGGGAAGGGGACACATTTCTTTTTCTTTTCTTTTTTATCCCTTCTCATATAACTTATATATAGGCTTCCACAGAACACAGTCATTATGAAAATCTATAACCAGGGGCTGGCGCTGTGGTGTAGCCGGCATCCCATATGGACACCAGTTCTAGTCCTGGCTGCTCCATTTCCAATCCAGCTCTCTGCTATGGTCTGGGAAAGCAGTAGAAGATGGCCCAAGTCCTTGGGCCCCTGTACCCACATGGGAGACCCAGAATTACCTGGCTCCTGGATCTGGGTCAGTGCAGCACCAGCCAATGAGGCCAAATGGGAAGTGAACCAGAAGTTGGAAGACCTCTCTCTCTGCCTCTCCTTCTCTCTCTGTGTAACTTTTTTTTAACTTTTATTTATTTATTTATTTATTTGAGAGGTAGAGTTAAAGACAGTGAGAGGAAGAGACAGAGAGAAAGGTCTTCCTTCCATTGGTTCACTCTCCCAATGGCCATAATGGCCGGAGCTGCGCCGATCTAAAGCCAGGAGCCAGGAGCTTCTTCTGGGTCTCCCACATGGGTGCAGGGGCCCAAGGACTTGGGCCATCTCTACTGCTTTCCCAGGCCATAGCAGAGAGCTGGATTGGAAGTGGAGCAGCCAGGACTAGATGTGGCACCCATTTGGAATGCCGGCACTGCAGGCAGAGTATTAACCTACTGTGCCACAGCACCAGTCCCTCTGACTTTCAAATAAATGAATAAATCTTTAAAAATAGAATAAAATCTACAACCAATATTCTCTCATGTGAAAAATGTCATGGGCTTAAACACAGAACTTAAAGTAAGAAAAGTAATTGATCCTCTTAATTAAAACAGTATGGACCATACAGAATTGGGCAGAGAAAAAGTGTTACTTTCCTGTATGTATGTATTTACAATTCTCCGCTTTATGCATATCTAGATTAAACAGCTCATCATTAACCTGAAGTAGGCAGGCGTACAGGTTAAAATTGATTAGTTTTGTGAGCTGGATGACCACACCTTCACCATGCCCCTGTATGACCTCATGCCCCTACCTGGCCACACCTGAGTGCCCACCAGCCAATCGGGT
Organism: Sylvilagus floridanus; assembly: GCA_949820135.1. NCBI lineage: Eukaryota > Metazoa > Chordata > Mammalia > Lagomorpha > Leporidae > Sylvilagus > Sylvilagus floridanus. Next base: position 81,132,564 of record OX463231.1, read on the forward strand.
TAATTAACCACTCCCCTTTGAGAGTGGATTAAAAGCCTGGAACAGGGTTTGTCCACCCTTTTCCTCCATTTCCCTAGCCCTGGCCTCTAGCCAGTAGGGGGCTGGCTGCAGCCCAGCGCCTCAGGGCACATGGCCTTTAGGCCACCCACCCTATGCTTCCTGGCCTAGATTCTCCTCCACATGGCTGGTTCTAGGTACTCAGTATTAGCTCAGATCTACCTCTCTCCTATAAATATAGCTCTCACTCTCCTATGATTTCTCTCACTGAATAAAAACTTAAAATGTACCATGCTGCCTCATTCATTTATGCTGGTATTCTCTAAGGATTAGGCAAGAACCTACATGGGTTTATTAATATGGGGATTTATTAATAAGCATATGTCGATATTGCATGACCCCAAACTCCGATAACATATGTGGCATCCAGGTGGGACTTTTGGGAAACTTTAGGGGTCACATTCTGATGTAATTTAGGGGGTCAAATTCCAATAACATGTGGCACCCCAGGTGGAAGTTCTGGAGAACTTTAAAGGGCCACATTTTGATATTATATTTTAGGGGTCACTTTTGACATCAAACCCACACAGTAGACTTGTGTTAGTAAAATGGTGAAGTCTTGTCTATGGCACAATGTACACCTAGGGTCATCATCCTAGGCTCTAGCCCACATGGCCATGGCTGGAAGCCAGGTCACCCCATGGTCCAACCACCGGAGTCAGCTCCACCTCCATCCTAATTGGATTTGCTGCTCCTACTTCCCTGCCCACCAAGAGCAAACTTTTAAGAGCACCTGTTCCTGAACAAGTGGCTCTCTCTCTGTCTTGATCTCTCTCTCTTACACTATCCTTCTGTCCCTTCTTTGCTCCTTCCCTCTGGTCTGTCAGGTTCCCCCCACCAATAAACCCTTTCCCTTACTCCGGTATTTGGTGTGTTTTGTGGTGGCCTTACAACTTGTATTAACTTCATTTTACTTCTCACTTTGCAATGGGATTAGTGGCAGGTAATAATAGTTGACATCCTTGCTTCAGGAGAAGGGCTTAAGACAGAAATGAAAAAGCAACCAAATAAATTATATTAAGCTTTCGTGGCCGCTAACTCCAGATTGAAAAAATCTGTTAACAAAACACTGAAAAGGCATCAATCCACAAAGCTACTGCACACCCTTCACGCAGCACAACTGGACAAAAGCCAAAAAAGCAAGACCCCTGCTGCCAGGTGTGTCCGCAGAGACACCCCACCACGCTGGTGAAGGGGGCCTTAGAGCAGATCCTCCTTCCCCACCCCACCCCCCGCCGCCCCAGGCTCCCGCCGCAGAGGGCCACCGAGCTCCGCCCTGCAGGAACCACCAAGGGATACAAAAGGAGTCCCAGCCAGATGGAATTCAGAACCAGGCTTATTTAAATAGAATCTGCTGTCCTCTTGCCTGCTCGGTAAGTACAGTTCCCCCAACCGGTACCATCTCTCTGGTAACCACTAAATAAAATACACTAAGGAAAGTTTAAGCAAGGTAGCCCACGTTCAGGCGCTAGGAGGCTGGGAAGCGGCGGTGGGAGACACAACAGCTTGGGTCCCAGCCCCTACCGTGTCCAGGGAAGCGACCAGGATCAGTGGGAAGCAACTGAGCCACATCTGGGAGCCACCAGCCCACTCCCATCCTCACCTGTCCCAGGAATGCATCCGCACTCTCTTTCTGTTCTCCATACTTACCGTGAAAAGTCCCAGGAGCGCGTTCCCTTTTTTCAGGACACACGGAGAGCAAAACGGAGAGTGTGAGGCAGGAAAAGTCCCTGGCACGTGGGACTCACAGGCTGCAGATGCAGAGATACAGAGGATTCGGCTGCAGGTGTGTGCTTGCAAATTGCTTGGGATAGCAAGTGCAGATGAAGAGACGCAGATGAAGCAGTAGCGTGGCCGCTCAGTGAATGAACTTCCTCTGTTCCCAACTCAGCCACCTGGGCAGGCATAGGCATGCGCATGCGCACATTCTTGCACATTCACACGCAAAGGCATTTGGAAAACAGAATGCGTAAGAGCACCTGGCGACTCTGGGAAATGGAGTCCAGGCTAGGACATCCGTAGAGAGACCACTTGCTCCATCCCAAGGACTTCAGTCTGGGGCGGATGGAGACAACCTGGAGGGTATATGCTTTTGCTTATATACTTTCTTCTCTTGTTTCCCATCCCAAAATTTCAAGGATCAGTTGGTATTCTTCCTTTTAAAGAGTGATACACACTGCTGCTAACTGATCCTCAAATCCTGACTCCTTCATAAACTAACTCTGTCTTCTTCCAGAAAAATCTTAAATTTCTGCTTTCTACCTGGAAAGATTCTCTCAAATAATAAATGACTATAAACACAATATAACTTTTACCACAGGTGTAAAGGGCATAGCTTAACAACCAGATTCTAGAAAACAAATTTTATTTGTGTTTTATTGAGGTTTATAATTCTTTTTAAATCATTTTACACCATTCCTTAATTCACCAAGTACAGAAATGAACAAGGGCACTGGATACAGAGCTAATATTGCTGTGTATCTTCTAGGAGCCAGGTTTAGAGATTAAATACAAAACCAGCACTGTGACGTAGCAGATAAAGCTGCCACCTCCAGTGCTGGCATCCCATATGGGTGCCGGTTCAAGTCCCGGCTGCTCCACTTTGGATTAAGTTCTCTGTTATGGTCTGGGAAAGCAGTAGAGAATGGCCCAAGTCCTTGCGCCCCTGCACCCATGTGGGAGACACGGAGGAAGCTCCTAGCTCCTGGCTTCAGATTGGCACAGCTCTGGCTGTTGCGGCTAATTGGGGAGTGAACCAGTGGATGGAAGACCTCTCTCTCTGTGTCTGTCTCTGCTCTCTCTGTGTAACTATGACTTTCAAATAAATAAATAAATCTTTTTTTAAAAAAAGAGGGGGAAATTAAATGCTATCATATAATTTATACTTTAGATTAATTTTTAAGACAGGATTATCATGGATTTACAAAGAGAAAACTGAGGTAGAAAGAGCTTAGAATTTGTCCCTGGCAATATAATTAAAAAGTCCAAGTTAAAACTCAACCACAATCTAATACAGGTTTAAGAAATATTTCTTCTGTCTTGGGGCTCAGTTTCTAAACCCCACATTTCTCATCTGGAAATAAAAGTGAGAGAGAGAAAGAGTACCTAAAATGATAATCTACATGGTAGAGAACCACTGTCACAGGTGCCTTCTGTCACACAGCTCGACAGGGCTTAAGGGTGATGTGTCAGAGTACAAGGAAGAAGGAACACATGGACACAAGATTGTCTTTCTAATGAAAGGCTTTTTTATTGCTCAGATCATTTCACACTAGGGCTTTACCACTCTGCATGCCAATCTATACAGTTATATTCATTACTCCACAGATCATAACATACATCTAGCATCAAAGCAATCTCAAAGGCAATCCAACTATAATAATATTAGTACAGAAAAGCATATAACATTATTCTTAATCATAGGGTTGAGGCGCATTCCTTCATATTACACATGGAGCAGAGGAGGAAGGGAGAAAAAGATGATTTGTCTATTATGCCTGGTGCTCGCCTAAGTATAATTGATAAAACATGAATGATGTGAATATAGTGCCTGTCCTAAAGGCACTTACAGTGCTGATAGAAAGATGACAACAACATAGACAATTACAAAACAATGTAAAAAAAAAAAAAAAGCTGTAGGTGCACAATAGAAACACCTACATCATTTGTGGATTCCATGCTCATGTCAGGTAGGAACCATTGGGTTAATGTCAGATCTCAGAGGTAGCAGAGACCAGAAATGACACCATTGTCTGAAATGAAAATAGGCAGATGGTAGGCAGAGGCTTGGTAACTGAAGCTGTAGACAGAACATGGATCCTCACTGACTGGGAGGCTGCCAAACCCATCATTAACCTGGGCAATGTTGATGTTTCTAGCTTCTATTCTGGTGCTCATGTCTTTGCAGAGTGCATAACCAAAAAAGAAACTCATCTCTGTGTTTGGCTGACTGCAGGAACTGTGGAAACTCCTCACATTTGAGGCCAAAATCACTTTACCCTGAGGCTCTTTTGTTTTGTCCTTAGTGTAAATCTCCCCTGCCACCAATCTGCCATAGGCCCATATCAGAGGGCAGATATGACTTGTTGAATGAATAGAATGTTGAAGTGTCATCTAAATAGAGAACTCATGAGTCAATATCCACCTTACGGGTATACTACAAGGTGATAAAACTGAGGAAGGGGACTTTGGTCATGCTCAAACTTAGAGTCCTACTTAAAAAGCAAAATAAATAAATAAATAATCCTTTTCACAGCTCAGAAGTGCTCAGCTGCCAACCTGCTGAGTGCATGCTCCTGGAAAACAAGAAATCCCAAAGACCAGAGATGGGCAGGCACCATCTTAACCATCTTAATAGAAAGTATTTGGGGGAGAAAAAGCCCTGCACCACTAAATGGAGCAAAAGCCTCAGAGGCTGGCCTCATCACACATTTGCCAACAGGGTAGGCCAGGCACAGAGAACGTGAAGGTGTGCTGTGTTTTGCAGGCTCATTGTGCTGGCTGCATCAATTGACACACCAGGAATAGTAGGCTTTGGTTTTGTTAGGTAGGAGGTCAGAAATTTAGCCTATGTGTGTTTGTGAGATGGGCCTGAAGAGCAGCACCTATGGCAGAAGCTCCAGAAGTCCAGCATCTTGTACTTCAAAGTCATTCTCAGACCCTGATAACTTCCAAGGTGGTCCTAGCCCTTCCCCCAAGGAAATCTCCCAAGAGAAAAAGAGAGAGAAAAATCAAGGAGAGAAGAAGAAGGAGAGAGAGAGGGAGAGAGAGAGGGAGAAAACTTCCATCTACTGGTTCATTCATTCACCCAAAGGCCATTATTATGGGATTGGGCCATGTCAAAGTCAGGAGCCAGTTGCTTCATACAGGTCTTCTACACAGAAGGCAGGAGCTCAAACATTTGGAATACTCCACTGTCTTCCCAGGTACATTAACAAGGAGCTGGATCATAATTGAGGTAGTCAGGGCTCAAACTGGTACCCATATGAGATTCTGGCACTGTGCGATATGTGTCAACCCACTGTAGCTCAATGTCAGACACTGGGCTCATTTCTTGGGGAAATTTTTCTGGAATCTGTCTTTAGAAAAGACAGCTCTGTGGTGTAGCAGGTAAAGCCACTGCATGTGGTACCGGCATCCCATGTGGGAGACAGTTCATGACCTTTCTGCTTCACTTCCCCTCTGGTTCCCTGCTAATGGCCTGGGAAAACAGTCGAGGATGGCCCAAGCACCTGGGCCCCTAAAACTCTATGGAAGACCCAGAAGAGGATCCTGGCTCCTGGTTTCAGCCCAGCCCAGATTCAGCAATTGCAGCCACCTGGGAACTGAGACACCAGATAGAAGATTAATCTCTATATGTCTGTCTCTCCCACTGTCTAAAAAATAAAAAGTAACAAAAGATGTATAACTAGGAGAGTGTGGAGGATACAAAATTATAAGCTCCATATCATTATACACATTAAAAAAGTAGCATATTTTACCTATAGCAGACACAACAGTCACCTTGCTTTTCCCTTTCTTCTCCTTCCTGCTTTCCATTTAAGAAGTGGTTTAACACTGGGGCATTGGTGTAAGGATGTCTGAGACCTTGGAAGACAGGATCTGGATAAGAAATCCTGAAGGAAGAAACAATGGGTAAAAGGGAATATTATTTGGGAGCTGCCCATGCCATAATTTTTCTGCTTCTTGCTCCTGTCTGTGATGAGAGTCATCTCTGCTTTACCAAACTGCTGGTTTATTTAGCATGGTGGGTGTGCTTAGTTAGTGGGTTATGAATCTGATGAAGTAGATTCTGTCAATTTAGGAATCAAGTATCAATAATCTTAATACACCACATTATTTTTCTTACAGATATAGATTTCAGGAGCAAAGTAAGCCTTAGTGGGACATGAGATTAAAATTGCACACATATATGTTGTGTATGATTCATTCCCACCTGAACTCTCATAAATACTTGGTACTTCCATTATAGCATTCATTGCCTCCTGCTTCAAAGCACCTGTTTATATGTACATGTTGTAAGCTTGAAGTGGATTATAAACTCAAATAATTACAGAGCTCTGTTCTCTTCTTTTGAAGAGGGTCCCATCAATGTTTCTTTAGGTAAAGACTTATCTGTGTCTCAATTTGGTTCATCATGAGCAATTTGCATACCTCTCTCTGGGAGATATATATATATAATATATATAATAGTATATATATTATTTATATATATATTATATATATAATAGTTATGACACAATATAGTCCATATATTAAAGACAAGTAGCATCAATTTCCTTTTTTAAATTTAGACACTAAGGCTTTCCAAATCTAGGCCAAGTTAGTTCATGAAGTTTCCCAGTATTTGGGCCTGATTAAAGATTATTTCCAGGGGCCAGTGTTGTGGCATAGCAGGTTAAGCCACTGTCTGTGACAGTGGCATCTCAAGTGGGTTCCAGTTTGTTGTGGATGCTCCATTTCCTATCTAGTTCTCTGCCATTGTTTTGTAGCATGTTAAGCCATTGACATTTCTGATCCAGCTACCTGCTAATGCACCTGGGACAGCGGCAGAAGATGGCTCAATTCCTCAGCCCCTGAACCATCATAAAGAGATCCAGAAGAAGCTCATAGCTCCTGGCTTTGGACTGGCCCATCCCTGACTGTTGTGGTCCTTTAGGGAAATGAATCAGCAAATGTAAGATCTCTCTCCTTGTTTTTTCCCCTCTTTCTCTGTAACTCTACTTTCAAATAGCTAAATAAATGAAACTTTAAAAAAAAGAGAGAGAGCGAGCTTGTATTTTGATGGTGTTAGGTAGAATGTTCTTTATATGATTGTTAGAAAAGTTGACCTACACTGTTGTTCAAGTCTACTGTTCCTCACTGACTTTCTGTGTGGTTGTTCTATCTTTTCTTGTAAATCAGGTTTTGACATTTCCTTCTACTTATTCCATTGTTGTCTGATTCCCCTTCTGTTGTGTCAATCTTTTCATGGAGTATTATTTATCGCAGAATAATTCACTGCAACCTAGATTTGGAAGGAATGTCACTTTAAAGATAAATTTGTGAAGAAAATATGATTCATGCACACAGTGGGATTTAATGCAGTCATAAGATAGAAGAAATTTCTTGACATGGATGAACTTTGGGGATAATATGATAAGCAAATAAGCCAAGCAAAGAAAAAATACTGTAAGATTCCACCCAAATAAGGTATTTAAATCAGTCAAAATTCTAGAAAGTAGAAATGTGGTTATCGATGGCAGGAAGGGTTTGCTCTTTGATGAGATGAAGTACTAGCTATCTATTGCACAATCTTGTATTTGTGTGTGTGTCACTACTGAACTGTGCATGTAGATGTTAAAGATGGTAAAGTTAATATGTGCTTTTGTAGTAATTACAAATGAGGGTGATGTTTTTCTTCTGAGATACTGTAACTAAGTCCTCTTCTACCTTACCCTAAAAAGATGACTCTGCCTGTGGTCTTAAGTCACTATGAGATTGTACGTGGGCACAGCTGGTGACAGGTCACTCCTAGGTGCATGTTCAGCAACTCATGACTGGTGTGTCCAAGAATATTGAGAAACACTGCAAGCCCTTGTCTTTTTCTTCTTCCCCTAATCGTATCTGTGTAGTTATCAGAATCTCTTTGCATGAGAATACAGGAAGCCCTAGAGGTCTCTGCTGAGTTCAATGGAGTAGGAACTTGCTCTATCTTATGAATGGGAACTTCCATTTTTCAGTAAAATGGGCAGTTTCCTCATCTTTGTCCAGGACTCTAAGTGCACTCAGGAAATATTAGTTCCAACTTTACTTCACTAAGACTCTGGTAGACGTATATAGCACAGCAGAAAATAATCAAGAAAGTATAGCCTTTCCCCACATTTTCACTAACACTTCATTCTCCATTAAGGATGCTCTTGAAGAGAAGGAACATGAGAGACTGGCATTTTTCTTTTCTATCCCTTGGCCTTGGTGAGTAAATAATCCACTCAACTCATTAACCATGGCAGTGACTGCAGTGGGCTGTGTGTGGTGAGCACAGGAGAAAGAGCTGAATGAGAGAAATTTGCAGAGCCCTGCAGAAGCAACGTCTTCCTCAGTGAGCTCAATAAACACAGTGGTAAAGGTGCTAGAAGAGGGCCATGTGGCATTGATGGAGGAGAAATTGAGAGGTAAAGTAGGCAACAAGAAGGGATCATGTGTTTTTGTTCCAAAATTTTAAATTTGTAAAAGTTTCATTTGGGATTTAATGGGAATATTTGTATAAATTCTTAAAAACATTCACATTTCCTCTCTTGTTTCCAAAAAACCAGTTTCCCTGTTGGTAATTAGTGTTTGTTAAAATTATAATATAGTTTTAACTTACTTGAGAGACAGAGAGACAGTGACACAGAGAGAAAGCAAGCTCCCATTTGCTAGATCAATCCCCAAATATCTGCAATCACTAAGACTCAGCCAATACCAAAACTGTGAGTCAAGAACTCACATTGGTGCCCAGAACCCAATTATTCAATCTGTAATGGCTGCCTCCCAGGGTCTTCATTAGCAGAAAACTGAAGTCAGAACCTGGAGGCAGTTATCAAACCTAACCACTCTGATTGGAGTTGGGGTATCTTAACTGCTAAGCTGAATGGATGCTCTTTATCAAAATTTTTTAAATGCATGAAGTATATGGAAAATATCATTCCCTTACTTTTGGCCATGCAGTTAGTGTGTAACAAAACAAAATAAAAGTTAAGGTAATGTGACAATTTTTGAATGACTATTCAAGTCACATTAAATTGAGTTTTCTTCTATCCATTTAGCAGATAGATACATTAAGATATAAAAGAAATAATAACAACTGAAATTTGGAGGCTCCAGAGAAGAGAACAAGAAGTCTCAACTACTGGAGAGACCACAGGAAGTAGATCAGGACCACCCTTTTCTACAGCAGTCTTAGGGATCCAGGCCTATCTTCTGAACTGTACCTTATTTGTTACAATGAACACATGGTTGTTGTAGAGATGAGGAAAGCTGCACCCACTGATACATGTTGTGTTTAGACCATTTAACCTGAAGAATGCTGGACGCTGCTTCATTATAATTTGCCACATTAACAACTTCAAAAAGACAATGGCTGAGATGCCAGCATCCCAAATTTGAGTACCAGTTTCTGCATCTGACCCGACTTCCTACAAGTATACCTGGGAAGGCATGAGATAATGGACCACATGATTGGGCTCCTGCTGCCCACCTAGCAGACCCAAATGGAGTCCCTGGCTTCTGATTTTGGACTTTTCTACCCCTAAGTGTTGCTAATTTTGTAGCATGAACTAGCATATGTAATATCACTCTCTTTTTCAAGTAGATGAAAAATAAACAAACATAAAAACAGTCTTCTTAAAAATATATGTTTTTAATTTGGGGGGTCAACTTTGGAAAGGTGTTGCTTTGTGCACAGCCCATGTACCAGGATCTGAGCCTCCTATTAGTTCCTAAAGACTGGAACAAACAGCAATGAGACTCTCTGGTTATTTTTCCACTGACAGTTTCCATTAGAGCCTCAGGGGCTCCTATTTGAATGAACCACTGTGCTTGTATCAGGTGTCACATTTCCATCAATGATACTTAAATACATACGCTATGTAGTTGTATATACATTTATTTTTATACTCCTGTTTGGAAGGTTTAAAAATTATGCATGTCTATATAATTCATTTGAAAGTAAGATATATCAGTATATGTGTAAGTATACCCATATGTAATGAAGTGAACTTAGAAGTATCTTATATGATATGATAAATCATCCACTGAGAAATATGTGCTTGAATAAATATGTATCTCATAGACTCTCTAGGTATTTCCATTGTAATGTGTATATTTGTAATCCCCATTTATACATATTAACAAACATGTACATACATATTTGTGCCTTTGCTACTTCTTAATTTACAAATGACCACACGAAGATTGCTCACTACCACTAAAGTCCTTAATGTTGTCTGAAACCCACCTAGAGCTAAGAAAAAGGGCCTCTGATGGGCCTGAACATACATGGCAACATGTCCTTTGCTTTGAGTATACACAGCAACATCCCCACACCATACCTCAAACATGATAATGAAACTCATGGCCAAAAATATGAGAGCGTCCATTAAACATATTCTTCATCCATAGACCTTCAAATGGGGGGAGGGGGCCTAACACTCTGATTTTGACACATTGATGTTGCTCCATCACAAGTCTTGCTAAATACAAAGATATCATCCATCTGCAAGGTACCTAAAAAAAAGGAAGCCCTATGACCCTTTAATCCCCAGTTTTGTGGAGTCTAGATAATGAGCAAGCCAACTACCCACTTACAGAGTAATATCTGCATTCTTGTGGACATGAACAGAAATAATCAGACCAAGACTATGAAGTCTCCAGAGTTAGGGTACCTTAGTCTGGCTCTAGGGTATTTCCAAAAGGCCATAGATGCTTTAAACCCTGGCAAGATTGTCCCTCATTTTGAAGCTCTCTTCCCTTCTATGTTTTCCCACTATCTCCAGGGCTGCCTGAGATCCCAGAGTCAGCTACAGTTCTCCTCAGGGTAGAGCCTGAGTCCCACCCTCAGTATTGCCAGGCCAAATCTTATTACTTATTCAAAACATGGGTTCTTATCCTGGGGCAACTCTGTATAAAGGAAACCAGTATCTCACTAGAAATGTTGTATCTTTTGTAGGCCTGGTTAAAGGGCCTGGCCCTGGTGTTTCTGTCAGCTAGAAATCAGCCACAATAGGCAGCAAAGTCTCTCTGGATACTCTCTGGCAAGGTGACTATGAGCAGAGAACAAGAAGGGCTCACTGGCCCCTCTCCAAAATAAACAAACATGTTTGTTTCATATTTCATTTATTTATTTATGCTAGGCTTTGATTGTTTTTATTCTTTAGCAGTTGTACATTTTGTAGTGTTGACTGTATATTTTCTTTTTGTTCTTATATTTAGAAGACATATTAATTTCTTTATATGCATATAATTTATTTCAAAGGAATATATGTTTATTAGGCCAAAATTTACATACAAATCTGTATTCATGCTCTTCCTTTATCCTCAAGGTGAAGCCCCTCAGACCCAGGAATTTTACTTCAATGGGTACAAGAATCTCCATTACATATATACACATGTTTTCATAATTTGATGCAGATATGTTACTATACTAAAGCTATGCATAGTCATGCAATAAATATACAATGTAAGCATTGCCCACACATTCATTCACAAGAGGCATCAGTGGAGACTCTTGGCCAAGCCAGTAATTGACCTGATAGCCTCTCAGTCAGTCAGGACTCATCTTTTGGGCTCAGGAACTTTGCTGATCCGAAGCCAGGAACCAGGAGCTTCCTCTGGGTCTTCCCACAAGGGTGCAGGGGCCCAAGGCCTTGGGCCATCCTTTACTGCTTTCCTAGGCTATAGCAGAGAGCTGGATTGGAAGTACAGAAGCCGGGTCTCAAACTGGCACCCATATGTGATGCTGACTAATGTGAAGTGAACAGATAATGACTTAAAGATTCATAATTAGGCAACAATAATCCCATGAACTATAAGTCAGGAGTGGTCATTAACATAGAACTCCACATGATCCAGTTAACTATTTATTTAATGAGTTTTAAATAAAAATTTTTTTAAAGATTTTTATTTTTACTTGAAAGCCAGAGTTACAGAGAGATGGAAGGAGAGACACAGAGGGAGATATCTTTAATCCACTGATCCACTCCCCAAATGTCTGCAATTGCCAGAGTTAGGCCAATCCAAAGCCAGGAACCATGAGCTTCTTCCAGGTCTCCCACATAAGTACAGTGGCCCAAGCACTTGTGCTATCCTCCACTGCTCTCCCAGCACATTAGCAGAGAGCAGGATCAGAAGTGGAGCATCCAGAACTAGAACTGGCACCCATATGGGATGCCAGTGCCCTAGCACTGGCCCCTTAAATAAAATTTTAAGATATAAACAACACATATACCTAAGCATTCATAATATTTAGACAGTACCTTGAATTTAAACATAATTTAAAAAAGACCACATAGTAATAAATGAAGGATGAGATTTTGAATTTCATTCCTTTTTGAAATAATTATTAATCCTATGTGGTTCTCCATAGAACGGGTTATCATTTCAGCTAGTGTTCCTCTCCTTTTTTTCCCAGATGAGTAATCTTAAGTTCTAGAAACTGATCCAAAAGACCAAAGAATGATTTCTTAAATCACTATTAGATTTTGCTTAGCCTCTCTCCTAGACTTCCTACCATATTGCCATGGACAAACTGCAAAAAAAAAAAAAAAAAAAAAAAAAATTCACTTCAGTTTCCATGTAAACTTGTAAAAATATTGTCCCAGAATTTATCTAGGGGTTAAATGAGATGATACATGGTATTCACTCCCTTAACCTAACTTCTAGAAAATACTGAGTAATGTTAGTTGTCAATCTAGTTCCTGAAGATGGTGTAAAATAATCTGAAAAAAAAAATCCAGGAATAAAGCAGCAGGTAGGATTTTTCTGGAAGATCTAGTTTATGAAGAAGCCAGGATTTGACTCCCATTTAGCAGCAAGGGTATCACTCTTAAAGATTCTAATTCAAACCAGGAAAAAGATCACCAACCAATCCAATCAAAATTTTTGTTGATGGAGGGGCAAGAGAAGGATGGGTGTAAACAAAAGCAAATGCCTTCTAGTTTCCACCCATCAGAAGCTTTGAAGCCCTTGGGGAAGGCCAGCAGGTGAGCTCTCCAGGAAATGCCCTGGGGATGGACTCCATTTCCCAGAGTTCCTAGGTGTCCTAACTTATTCGGAGCTCTGAGAGGGTGTGTGTGTGTGCGCGTGCATGTCCCCGAGATAGTGGAAGTTAAATCATTAATGACAGCATTGGGAGACTGAGTTGCTCCTAATTCCAGGCAGTTTGCAAGCCCACACCGGGGACAGCTCCCCGCAGCTTCCATTTCCGCTGCTTCTGCCTCTGCCTCCACGGCCAGCTGCAGGCGCCACAGACTTTTCCTACCCCAAACTTGCTCTCGCGTGTCCTGAAGAGAGCAGCCGATTCCCCGGCAATTTCCACTGCAAGCACTAAGACTAGGAAGGGACGCGGATGCGTTTGTGTGGGAAACGGGTTGGTGCCAGGGCTCATGGAGGCTCGGGACCAGGCTCATTGTCTGTGCTTCCAAGTGATCCAGGTGGCTTCTATGGCAGAGGCAGGGGCTAGGACCCAGGCTGTCCTGTCTCTGGCTGCTGCCTCCCAGCCACTTGGGGTCCAGCGCGCCTCTTGCGCTACAAGGTTCAAACTTTTTCTTAATGTTTTTTATTTAAGGGGCTAAATGGAAACGGACCCCACACGGAAACTGGACAACTAGGACAGGCGAGAGGACAGAGAAGAAAGGCAGCAGGACTCATGTTCTCCCTATGTTAATAAGCCCCATTGCCACTTTAGATAGGTGGCAAGAATGCCTTCTGGCCTGACTTGCAGGTATATTACTAGGAAGTTCTGGTGGTGCTGGGAGGCCCTCAGTGGGGAGCCCGAAGCCACAGGCTGGATGGGGAAAAAGGAGATGAGGATCTGCCACAGCTGGTAGCTGAGCTGCGTGCTCAGCCGACTTTTTCTCAATGGAAGTAGCGTGGAGTGTGTTGTGGCTTTGTGGATTAATGTCCTCTCTTTTTTTTCTTCCAAATATTGAATTTGAGGCTGTGTAAAAGTAGTTGCTGATTTGTTTGGCTGATTTTCTTTTTTTTTTATAATTTTTTTTTTTTTTAATTTTTGACAGGCGGAGTGGACAGTGAGAGAGAGAGACAGAAAGAACAGTCTTCCTTTTGACGTTGGTTCACCCTCCAATGGCCGCCGCGGCCAGCTCGCTGCAGCCGGCACACCGCGCTGATCCGATGGCAGGAGCCAGGTGCTTCTCCGGGTCTCCCATGGGGTGCAGGGTCCCAAGGACTTGGGCCATCCTCCACTGCACTCCCAGGCCACAGCAGAGAGCTGGCCTGGAAGAGGGGCAACTGGGACAGAATCCGGCACCCCGACCAGGACTAGAACCTAGTGTGCTGGTGCCGCAAGGCAGAGGATTAGCCTGTTGAGCCATGGTGCTGGCCTTGGCTGCTTTTCAATTTCTGTTTTCAGCCCTTCTCCTTTTAGCAGGGATGTCAAATGTAATTACTTCTACTGATCCCTTTGTAAAGTGGATGCACTCCACCTGGCTCAATAACTGGAGCTATTTCCACCTAGATTTGCATGAAGTGCTAAGCTACAAAAACATCCACACAGAAAATTTACACTTTTCCTTTGCCCGGTTCTTTATAATCACCCAATGTTCCGCCTACCTGGTAATCATACAATCTACATTTTTTAATTAAGAGGCTCAGTTTTATTTTGTGTTCTTTGTTTAAGCCCATGCAATTTTTCAGAAGCTTTTATTTAATGAATGCATTTCTATGGGTACAACTTTAGAAAAATAGTGGTTCTTTCCCCTATACCCACCCTCCCACCCCAACTCTCGTCCTATCTCCTACTCCCTTCTTCATTATGGTTTATTTTTACTTTAACTTTATATATAGAGGACCAACTCTACACTAAGTACAGATTTCAACAGTTTGCACATACACACACACAAACATATAAAGTACAGTTTTAGAACAAGTTTTGCAGTTAATTCTCATAGTACAACTCATTAAGGACAGAGGTCCTACATGGGGAGTAGTGCACAGTGACTTCTGTTGTTCATTTAACAATTAACACTCTTATTTATGATGTCAGTGATCACCCAAGGCTCTTTCCATGAGCTGCCAAGGCTATGGAAGCCTTTTGTGACCACAGATTCCATGAGTATTTGGACATATTTGGACTCCATCATATTTGGCCACAAGCAAAGTGGAAGTTCTCTCCTCCCTTCAGAGAAAAATATGTCCTTTTTTGATGGTCCCTGTGGTAGAATGAGTAGGCCATGCCAAGGTGGCCACTGGAAAGAGGGTGTCAGTTATTCAGGAATGGCTTTGAAACCCACCTGGTAATGGTGCAACATTGTTGAGAAATCAACTGCAACAGGTCCCTTCTTTCCATTGGGGTTTCACAGAGATCTTTTGTGTAGAATATTATTTGCCACAGAGTCTTGGCTTTCCATGCCTGAAATATTTTCATAGACCTTTCAGCCTGATCAGGAAGCCTTAAGGGTTGATTCTGAGGTCAGAATGTTATTTACAGTGAATGTCAACTTAGGAGTCTGCTGTGTGTACTGCTTCCCATATTGGACATTCCCTCCTTTTGAATTCTATTATTTTTTTAAAGAATTATTTTATTTATTTGAAAGACAGAATTACAGAGAGAGGTAGAGCCAGAGAGAGGTCTTCTATTCCTCTGGTTCACTCCCCAAATGACCACAATGACCAGAGCTGAGTTGATCTGAAGCCAGGATCCAAGAGCTTTTTCCAGGTCTCCCACATGGGTGCAGGGGCCCAAGGAGTTCAGCAATCTTCTACTACTTTCCCAGGCCATAGCAGAGAGCTGGATCAGAAAAGGAGCAGCCAGGGCTAGAACTGGTGCCCATATGGGATGCCGGCGCTTCAGGCCAGGGCTTTAATCCATTGCGCCACAGCACTGGCCTCCACTTTAACAATTAAGATGACATTTTTACCACTAATTTTAATGGTGTTCCATTAAAATTAGAGTTCCATGGCAATGTTTTAAGCTGTACCCTTAGAAGTAAGTCCATAGGACTATATGCAGAACTATACAGCTTTACAGTTATAAACTACCTCCTCCCTCTCTTATTCCACCTCTTATTTTTTTACTGGAATCTACTTTCAATTGACTTTATATACATATGATTAACTCCATGTTATGTAAAGAGTTCAATATATAGTATGAAGAAGAGAAAAGAAAAGAAAGAAGAAAAGAAATAAAAAATCTGTCCCTTGACAGTCAGGACCAGGGCTATTCAAGTCATTGTTTCTAAGAGTGCCAATTTCACTTCTATAGCTTTCATTTTAGGAGTGCTATTAATTATCACAGATCAAGGAGAACATATGGTATTTGTCACTTTGGGACTGGGTTATTTCACTAAGTATTAAGTTTTCCAGATTGATCCATTTTATTGCAAATGGCCAGACTTCATTTTTTGTTACTGATGTGTAGTATTCCATAGCATACATATCCCATAATTTTTTTATCCAGTGTTTGGTTGATTGGCATTTAGGTTGATCCCATGTCTTAGCTATTGTGAATTGAGCTGCAATAAACATGGAGGTCCATGCAATTTTTGACATCAGAAATATATTAGCTATATATTTTCATAATGATCATTTGTGGAGCAAGGATGAAAAGTCTTAGATCCAGGTTGACCTCACAAAACAATAAGCAGGCCCCCAGTTCTCTGCCCTGCTAATACAGTCCCCACCATGCCTTGCCCAACCCCACTCTACCTAGCTTGCTGGGCACACCACTATCTGAAGAGTCCAGCTATCAGTCTGAGGTCTCCCCACTCTTCCCAAGCTCTCTGTAAGCTCAGCCTCAGCCCAAACCCCTTCCAGCTCATACTGTGATCACACAGGACCTTTAGAGCAAGTCCAAGATCTCCCTCTATCTTGGCAGCCCAGCTTTAGCTCAGACCCCTAAACCTCTTGCTGCCATTTTGAACAATATAAACCACAAGTCTGTAAGGGAAGGGTCTCTCTCTCTCTCTCTCTCTCTCTCTCTCTCTCTCTCTCTCTCTGCTGTGTGTTCTCTGGCAACTCTGTGCCATGCATTCACTTGGGAATGAGCCCCTTCCAGGCTTTATTCTATAAATGTGGTCTGGCTGTGGCTTCATACACTCTTCTTTCCTGACAACTGTCATCTGCTTAAGCCTTTATAAAAGTTATTCATGTGTAAGGGTGCAGTAAGAAGGAAACTGGGAAAAAAAAGTTCCCCCCTTTCCACATGGAGCTGCCCACACAATAGAGTAAAAAAATGTGGCCTTCAAAAACATTACTGCCTTTTGGGACCAGTGCTGTGGTGCAGTGGATTAAAGCCACAGGCCGATGCCGAGGCTCACTAGGCTAATCCTCTGCCTTGCGGCGCCAGCACACTGGGTTCTAATCCCGGGTGGGGGGGCCGGATTCTGTCCCGGTTGCCCCTCTTCCAGGCCAGCTCTCTGCTGTGACCAGGGAGTGCAGTGGAGGATGGCCCAAGTCCTTGGACCCTGCACCCCATGGGAGACCAGGATAAGCACCTGGCTCCTGCCATTGGATCAGCACGGTGCGCCGGCCACAGTGTGCCGGTCTCGGCAGCCATTGGAGGGTGAACCAATGGCAAAGGAAGACCTTTCTCTCTGTCTCTCTCTCTCACTGTCCACTCTGCCTGTCAAAAAAAAAAAAAAAAGCCACAGCCCGCAGTGCTGGCATCCAATATGGGTGATGGTTCCAGTCCCTGCTGTTCCTCTTCCAATCCAGCTCTCTGTTATGGCCTGGGAAAAAAGTAGAAGATGGCTGAAGTCTTTGGGCCCCTGTATCAATGTGGGAGATTGGAAGAGGCTCCTAATTCCTGGCTTTGGACAGGCCTAGCTCTGGTAATTGCAGATGTTATGCCCAGTTCAGTCATCCCCAAAGACCACCAAGGAGCTGATACCGCTGTAAAGTAGATGAGAGTTTTATTGCAGGTCCGGGCCTAGTCTCTCAATCAACACCGACACAGTGGGTCTGAATTGAGAGCCCCAAGAGCCCCGACCCTTCAGTTAACAGGGTTTTTATAGGGTTTTCAGAGACATTCTATACATCATGGTACCATTTAGCAAATCATCTCATCCCACGGGAAATTCAAAGGACATTTCCTAGAATTGATTAGTGCATCCAGTGGCAGGAACGGACCTACTAAAGGTGGTTGGATGGCTTTGGGGTTGATGCCTTTTGAATTGATTGGCTGAAGCATAGGGTCCGAGCTGCTGGGGTGTACGTGCCGAACTGCAGGGTCTCGGGTAGCTATCAATCTCCTTATCTGCCCTGAGAAGACACCAGAAACTCTAGGTGTTTCTCTGTTATCTGTTAATCGGCTGTTGCTAGGAGAGTTTATCGCAAGGGGAGTTCATGTATTTACTTTTAGGAGCTTCTGGCTCAAAGTTCAGGGCCTGGTCAGGTCCAAGTTACAAGATGGAGGCCTAATTAAAATAGTTACACCTTGATCCAGACTTAGGTCTCACACAGACATTTGGGGAGTGAATCAGTGGATGGACAACCTCTCTCTCTTTCTCTTGCTCTACCTCTCTCTGTGACTCTGTGTTTCAAATAAATAAAATAAATCTTTAAAAAATATTACTGCCTTATTGTCAGTGAGATATTTGCACATGAATACCCAGGTTTGATTTGTTGGGGAACAAAACAGTCACAGTATTGACAAGTTTGAGGCCCTGTACCTGCATATGGCCAACAGAACCTTAAGTAAGTAAAGAGGGCACTGAACACAGTGAACTCTGTCCTGTTCTGCAGAACACTGCATGCTGTAGACAGTAAGAAGGAGAGACTGAGAGAAAGGTCTTCCTTCCATTGGTTTACTCCCCAAATGGCTGCAACAGCCAAAGCTACGCCAATCAGAAGCCAGGTGCAAGGAGATTCTTCCAGGTCTCCCACGTGGGTACAGGGGCCCAAGAACTTGGGCCATCTTCTACTGCTTTCCCAGGCCACAGCAGAGATCTGGATCAGAAGAGGTGCAGCCAAGACTAGAACCAGCACCCATAATAGATGCTGGCACTGCAGGCCAGGGCTTTAACCCACTACTCCAGCAAAGAGAGAATTTTTAAAATATGAGATACATAATCAGATGTAGGAATTTTGTGCATCTGACCTCAGTTGGTGTCCATGGGTTGGAGAAGATTAATAAGACCAGATGCAAAAGTAAGAAGAGGAAAATTTATATGGCAGACAATAGGAAAGACTTCCAGCAGTGGGAGGGGCAGGTGGGAAGAGACCAAGTTGTAAAGTACTTGATCAAATGAGTTGGTTTCTACAGGTGGACAGAACTGAAACTGATTGTTCTCTTCTGTGATGGCTGTTGTTGCTGAGTTGGTGACTTATGATCAGTGTTGCGAAGAAAGAACTTTTTAGTACAATTTGTTGTGATTTTGCTATAGAACCTAGGGTGGGAAAACACCCTTCATTCAAACAGGCACCAGAGATGGTGGAGGATTGAAGCAGTTTATAACATCAGTGGGCTCAGCTGGAATCATTTCCAGAGAACTGAGCATCAAACTCAAGTTTCTAACAATATTTATAGGTTTATCAGCATCATACCTTAAATGTTATAGCATTCATGGGTTTAAATTGCAGCCTACTTGACTTAGGACCACACTTCCAATGGTCGGTGGGTCCAGTATGTTTGTAAAAGAGATACCAGGGACAGATTTATTAGGACAGATTTATAACTAGAGTTTACAGAAACAGAATGTAGGACTTATTCACGCCCTTGACAAGATAACGGTGGGCAGCTGCTTCACTAGTTAACTGCAAGTAGCCATTATTCAAGGACTGTTTTGGAAGGGTCTGCTTTTCTTTCTTTGTCTCTGGTTACAGCCATATTTCCTCTACAGTTAGTCTAGTTGGAACTTGGGTACATCTGCTCAGTGTTGAGTACCACATCCTGTTTCAACAGTGTAAATATCCAGGTGACAGGTAATGAGATGGTGGGGTTCTGACCTGGTCTTAAGATGGAGACAGTCTGGTCTTTTGTTCCTGAGGGTGTTGGGGGTGCCTCTCATTGGTAATTCAGCAATGATGTCTTTAAGGAAAGGCACCAAAGAAGGAAGCCATCAATGTGTCCATTCATCTTTCCATTAATAAGTCATTGTAGTTTGCTACAGGATGGGAGAAGGAAATACTCTTTGAAATATATTAATTCAGGATTATCTATAGTTTGAGGTTTCTCTGGAGGAATAACTAAAATACTTCACTATATAGGTGGGATTTTTAAAATGAGGAATACATTTTTTCTGATATGACTCTCAAAGATTGTAATTTGAAGTAGATGGTGATTTTTGGTTACATTTTAAGTTTGTAGATTGTATTTATTTTTAAAAGATTTTATTTATTTGAGAGGCAGAGTTACAGAAAGAGAGAGAGAGAGAGATAGAGAGATGTCCTCCATCTGTTGGGTCACTCCCCAAATGGTTGCAGCAGCTGAAGCTAGGCCAATCCAAAACCAAGAGCCAGGAGCTTCCTCCTGGTCTTCCATGTGGTGCAGAGGCCTAAGCACTTGGGCTGTCCTCCACTGCCTTTCCAGGACATTATCAGAGAGCTGGATTGGAAAAGCAGAAGCTGGAACACAAACTGGCATCTACATGGGATTCTGGCACTGCAGGCTAAGGCTTAACCTACTAGCCATATCACTAGACCATGATTGTATATTTTTGAAGTTAATGAGTTCTAGTATTCACTTTATGCTATCCTAACTTTTAATGAATAACTTCTTTTATTCCATCTCCCACTCATTATACTTCTTTTAAATATTTATTATTTTTTGAAATTCGGAATCATACACACACACACACACAGAGAGAGAGAGAGAGAGAGAGAGAGAGAGAGAGAGAGAGATTGATTTTCCATCAACTCATTCATTCCCCAAATGGCCACAGAGGCCAGAACTGGGCCAGGCCAAACCCAGGAGCCTAGAACGCCATCTGTGCCAATGACATGAGTGGCAGGGCCCCAACCCAAATGGCCACAGAGGCCAGAACTGGGCCAGGCCAAACCCAGGAGCCTAGAACGCCATCTGTGCCAATGACATGAGTGGCAGGGACCCAAATACTTGGGTCATCTTCTGCTTTCCCAGGAACAACAGTAGGGAGCTGGCTTTGAAGTAGAATAGCTGGGACTGAAATTGGTTCTCATATAGGATACTGGCATTGCAGATGGTGGTTAATTTGCTGATGCACAATGGCAACACTTCCATATACATTTCAAAATGGAATCAGTGGCTATGAAAATGTTGAATCTAAATTTACAAATGAATTGAGAAGAAGTCTCTCTTTTTAAAAAAGATTTATTTATTTGAAAGATAGAGTTACATGGAGAGGTAGAGAGAGAGAGAGAGAGAGGTGTTTCATTCACTGGTTCACTCCCCAAATGACTGCAACAGCCAGAGCTGAGCTGATCTGAAGCCAGGAGCCACAAGCTTATTCCAGGTCTCCCATAAGGGTTCAGAGGCCCAGGGACTTGGGCCATCTTCTACTGCTTTCCCAGGCCATAGCAGAGAAATGGATCAGAAAAGGAGCAGTTGGCACTACAACCGGTGCCCATATGGGATGCTGGCACTTCAGACTAGGGCTTTAAACCAGTGCACCACAGTGCCAGCCCCTCAAGTTGATAATTTTGTACAGCCTCATAATGATGTTGTAAATATTCAATGTCCCTTGGCAGGAAAAACTATTTCCACCCTTGCAAAATGTTAATGGCAAACCCAAGGCATATTACAGATCTATATGAGTTAGTGAAATAGTAACTACAATGACCAATCCTCTGGAAAACAGATACTTCTAAAGAACACATGCCAAAGATACCCATTATGTTTTTAAATGTTGTCAAAGATGCCTAGCATTTTGTTTTAAATATTGTTTTCCACCTCAGAAAAAAAGAGCTAGGAATCCTGTGTGATGAGAGAGGCATGTGTATCAAAAATAATCTTGTCACTGTTGGCTCATCTAGAACCTGTTTGCCTTTCCCTTTATGCTCCTGTTTGCCTTTCCTTTTACGCTCCTTTGGATTTAGATAAACTCAAGTTGGGGGCAAGTGGATCCCAGTCTGGGCTCTGGTTAATGCATGCAGGATATGGTTCATGGTACCACCAGTTTTTGGCTGGTGTGCTTGCTCTGGATGATTGAGCAATTCTGGCAGGGGGAGTAGTGTTAGCCATCAGAAAATACACCAAACGCCTGAGTTAAGGGAAAAGATTTATTGGGGCACACCCAACGGACTGGAGGGGTGGGGCAGTGAAGGAAAAAGAGAGAAAGTATAAGAGAGAGAGCCAGAGCAGAGGAGCTTTGAGGAGAGAAGATAGAGCAGAGAGAAGAGCCGAGAGAGAGCCAAGAGAGAAAAGAAAAGCCTAGAGAGAAGAACCAAGAGAGCACCTGTTTAGGAACAGGCCCTTTTAAAACTTAGCCCGAGGGCAGGCAGGGAAGCAGGAGCAGCAAATCCCATAAGGATGGGGGTGGAGCTTGACAACATGGGTTGGGCCATGTGGCCACCTGGCTTCCAGCAATGGTGGTGGGGGCTAGAGCTTGGGATGTAAATCAGGGTATAGATCGTGCCATAGATAAAACTGTGCCAGTTTCCTAACAAGTAGAGCAATGGTTTTGCTAGACAGATAGGATGAATTTGTTAAGGAAGTTGACTTGTTGGATGAGACTAATGGAGAAAAGGAAAAGAGGTTTGCAAGCCTAGAAATAGGGAGTTAGTAGATAGCATGACCCCTTTGCTCCTCCCCAGGAAATAAAGGATTTATCACACCTTTCCCCTCCTCCCTTTTTTCCTCTTCCCCCACTTCCCACCCTACTTCTTCCCTTGATGCCTAACCAGACCCTTCCCAACTCCTTGCAATGCAAATAGCAAAGCAGATAAGCTGCACAGGGCAGCTATGAAACAGATAAAAGGAAAGTTTTTTGAGACTTCAAAGAGCCCCCTACCCTTTGGCTATCTGCCTTCTACCACCTCCCCTCAGTGGCAAATCCCCTCCTTAACCATATAAAACCATGAGTCTCAAACGCACCTGGCGTGCAGTCTCTGCAAGAGCAGACTGTTGCCAACCTCTTTGCTTCCAGTAAAGCCACCTACTTCTATTGAGGTAGATCTCCATCTCTTTCCATCTCTATTTTCTGGGGGTACAAAAGGCCAAAACCCTGTGCTATTCCCTATCGAACAGGAAACACACATCTGTAAATGTGAAATGGTTGTAGTGCAGTTCTATGGGGTAGTGCAGTATATGTTTTTTTTTTAGTCTAGGCCATTGTCAGGAACAAAACAGGAATTCTTAATACTGACATAACAGTAAATTTTAATTGGAAAGTTAGAAAGCTAACACACAAAGGGGGTTGGCATTATGGCATAGCAGGTAGTGCCTGGGTTGCCAGCATCTCATGTACTGGTTCATGTCCCAGATGAGTTAGGTAGCAACTCAGAAATTGAGCCTATGTGTGATGAGAAAGGCCTGAAGATCAGCACCTACTGTAGAAGCTCCAGAAGCCCAGCATCTTGCATTTTAAAGTCCTGCCTAGACCCTGATAACCTTCCAGGTGGTCCCAGCCCTTCCCCCAAGGAAAGCTCCCAGAATCCGCTCTTCTGGGTTACCTGACCTGATAACATGGGGCAATAAAATCTTCTCAGATGCCCTTGTTGCATCCACTCATCAGCTAAAATAGAGTATTTGAAAACCTGTGACAGTCACACATGAATTTTATTGAAAATGAGAAGCAAACGAGAGACAAATGAGAGGCAAGGTAACAGATTGAGATCGACCATGAATTGGGACCAGAGTGCATGAGTTACACAACTTCTTATAGTATTCTGTCAACTAGGGCTCACAATTTCAAACTGGACCCCTGGTGTGCAGTGAACAATAAAGAAGAAAACCAGAATATGGTTGTAAGATAACAGTTAACAATAACAAACCCAACAACAGATCCAATATATGGTTGTAAGATAACAGTGAAGGATACATTTTGGTCAACTTAGTTCCTGGGATTTTGGGCCCACATAGTTTCACAAGATACACCCTTAGCTGTTAGCAAGCAAAGCTAATACGTACAGAAGCAAGAGCTCTGCAATTAGTTTTTAGCCACACTCACTCCATTTTGATTCTGATTTTACACCCTAAGGGAAGAGCCCCCCTATTCTGCCCAGGGGCCAGCAAATCTGGGGAGGAATTTGCTAATTCTCACCCAAGAAACCCCTTTGCCAGGACTTTCCATCCTTTGTCCTGGAGGAAAGGGGGAGGTGGGTAAACAGACTCCTTTAAAAACCTAGGGAGTCCAAACAGACAGTGTTCAGCCCTCTGCCTCTCTGCTGAACCTACCACCTGACTTGTCTAAGCGTATTCTCTCCATTCAACCATGTAACCCCACTCTTCCCAGCCCCAGTGACTGGGTGCTCTCTCTTTGTCCCTTCCATTCTGATGGATGCCCTATCCCTAATAAAGGCTTATCACTATGCATGCCTGAATTTCTTTCTTGCGTGAAGACAAGAACCCCACAGCTTCCACAGCCTTCCCTGTTAAGAAACTGGTGCAGTTTTATCTATGGTGTGATCTACACCCTGATTTACATCCCAAGCTCTAGCCCCCACCACCATTGCTGGAAGCCAGGTAGCCACATGGCCCAACCCATGTTGTCAAGCTCCACCCCCATCCTTATGGGATTTGCTGCTCCTACTTCCCTGCCCGCCCTCGGGCAAAGTTTTAAAAGGGTCTGTACCTGAACAGGTGCTCTCTTGGCTTCTCTCCTCCTCTCGTCTCTCTTCTCTCTCCTCTCTCTCTCTTACAGTCTCCTTCTCTCTTTTTCCCTCTTTTTCCTTGACCGCCCCACCCCTCCAGTCTGTTGGGTGTGCCCCAATAAACCTTTTCCCTTAACTCAGGCGTTTGGTGTGTTTCGTGATGGCTAACATTCCCTCCAGTAACAGGTGCTCCACTTCATATCCAGACCCTAAATCCTCCTGCACAGCATCTCTCACTTCGATTTCTAGGGAAATCAAGTGGCCAGTAGTTCTCAATGCACCATAAAAAAGACTGCTTAATAAATGCTCGTTTAATAAATGACACACCTGCTTTTTTGATTGTTGTTGTTCACATATTTCACCCCTTTATTATTAGTATGTCCCTTTTAAGGATCAAGCTTGTTTTAGAAAATAAATTTTATATTCACCTAATTGTGGCAGTCATCAAATAGATTTATAACTCTTTACTGTGTAATCTATTAGTGCCAGAGACCCAACACCCTCAGGAATGAAAGACCAAACTCCGTCTTAGGACCAGATCTGAACTCCACCATCTCGTTACCTCTTGCCTACATGTTCACACACAGGCTATAAAAGCAGGATATCGCACCCAATCCTCACTCACTAACTACCAATGTTCTGTTGAATAAAATAGAAAAGTTCCTTCTACAACCCTGATTATAGGTCCACTACCCAGTAAGAACACCCATCACAACAGGTGTTAATTAGCTGCAGTTCCATCTTCCTGTAGAAACCAACCAATATTAGAATCATAAATACCCCTGGACTCCCTCAGCTTGGTCCTTTTCCACCAGCCTCTGCCACTGGTGGGAGACTTATTATTGTCTA
Organism: Sylvilagus floridanus; assembly: GCA_949820135.1. NCBI lineage: Eukaryota > Metazoa > Chordata > Mammalia > Lagomorpha > Leporidae > Sylvilagus > Sylvilagus floridanus. Next base: position 81,157,893 of record OX463231.1, read on the forward strand.
ATAAAGCTTTGCTTCTTTTCTCACCATTGTATCCAGCCTCATCATTCTTGAATTATCAGAGACCAACCCAGATCTGATCCACAAAATTCCCACAACCATAGTTAGTGAGTATTCAAGGCCAAAGATTTTGTTTGTTCAGTTCTTAAATCTTCATTCATGTATTAATTAAGAGACTAACTCTCTGGTGTTGAGTTTACAATGTCAAATATTGCAAACATGGTTTGGGGCTTGGGGTCTGAGCTAAAGCTGAGCTTCTGAGATAGAATCAGAGCTTGGGCTAGTTCTAAAGGTCCCTTGAGATGACTGTGTGAGCTGGGAGGGGTTTGGGTTGAGGCTGAGGCTAGATGGCAGGGTGGCGCTGTATTAGCAGGGCAGCGTAGTGGGGGCCTGCTTGTTGTTATGTAGGTGAGTGGTCAACATTGGATCTAAGGCTTTTCTTCCTAGCCCCATCAGTATTTGGAGGTGGGGATGGGGACAGAACTGGGATAAGGGCGGAGGTAGTACAAGCTTCTGCAGCAGCAGCTAGTTGCTTGGGCAAATGGGATCTGCAACACAGAGGGGCAGGTGCTAAGGGACACCCTGCGGTGAACCACAGCTGGGGTTACAGCCCCAACAGTATGCCACAGGCTACAGGGCTGCCAGCAGGGGAACTTGGGGTTGGGGCTGGGTGGGGGGGGGTGTCAATGGCGGGCTCTCCTGGAATCTTTTGTTGGGCAATCATTCTCCACCCTCCCCACTCCACTCAGGAACTTGAGTTCCATGGCTGCTTTCCCATCAATATTAGATTTTAGTTAGCCTTTCTTCTGAACTTACTAACCATATCCTCATTGGCAAATTATAAAACCTTATTAACTTCAATTTCCTTTTTGGAAACTAGTGATGTTATCTTCTCCATAATTAATCTAAAGGTGAAATGAGATGATGTACAACATTTAGTCTCTCAGGAATTTTTTTTTCCTCTATCCAGTTTCTTTGTTTATCTTTCTGTACTTACTGAATTAAAAGGTGACATGAAATGATTTGTAAAGAACAACAGACATCAATAAAACACCAATAAAATTTATTCTTGCATACTTAATTGCTAAACTATGCTCTCTGAACTCCCTCTAAAAATTATATTGTGTTCATATTTACTTATTTTTTATTCTTATAAGCAAAGATTCCAAGAAGCCTTCCAGAAGCAAAGCAGTAGGTAAGCTTTTTCTGGAAGAAGACAGAGTTTAGGAAGAAGCAGAATTTGGGCATTGATTAGCAGCATGGATGTCGTGCTTAATTATTTTGGATCAATGAAGGAAGAAGAGCACCAACCGCTCTATGAGATTGTGTTTTCAGTGGGGTAGGGTAGGAAAGGAGAGGAGGGATGCAAACAAAAGCAAATGTCCTCTAATTGCCTCTCTGTCTCCACCCACCAGAGGCTTTGAAGCCATTGGAGAGGGCCAGCAGTTTGGTACTCTAAGGATGCCTTGGACCTGGACTCCATTTCCCAGAGTTCCTAGGTGCCCTAACATATTCCTAGTTCCCTGTGCACATCTGTGTGTGTGAAAATAAGAGAGCGTGTGCGTGTATTTGCCTGAGTGTTCATGTGACTGTGGCTCTGAGTTCCCCAGACTGGAGGTTCATTCACTGAGACGAATCCAGTGCTGAGAGAATTCACTGCTCCTTCTCCCACAGTCACTGTGCTCACCGAAGGCCTTGCTGTAATCCCAGGCAAGTTGCAAGCATGCACCCCGGTCAGTTCTGGTCCCCTGCACACACTAGACCCCTGTGCCATGGTCCTCTCCTGCCCCACACTCCACATTGCTCTCCTTGTTTCCTGAAGGCAGCTTCTGTGCCCCCCCAGGAATTTTCATGGCAAGTATAGAGACTAACAAGGGTTATGGATACATATATACAGGAGGGGGTGGGTGTGCAGTGGCTGGAGTAAGAGATACAGCCAGGAAAAATATTGCTGGCTTATTTTCAGTATAATGAAGTTAACACATGGATACCCAGGTTTTATTGATTCATATATTCTTTTAGAGTGTTTGGTGCTGTCACCACTAATTTATGAAATTCATTCCCCATTGTATTCATCTAGAAAGTAAAAATAGAAAGTGAATCCTAGGTGGTAGAGAGTGTTAAAGTGACAGCATTCCTCTTCTCAATCCCAGTGTGTGAATTTTGTCCTTTGTTCCAACATGCTTCCTACCCTGATGTTTGTGGATGGACAAGCACTTATGTATTTCTGCTGTGAAGAGCTGCTTCACACTAGCCAATTGCTTATTTTCTGAGCAACCATGTTGTGTGACCATTCATCTCACTTGGAAACAGCCAAGAAGAGGAGTCCTATCCTTGGCAGATCTTTCCCTGCACTGCTGTAAGTTGGCAAGCAAGTTATTTAATAAATTGGAAGGGAGAATTTTTTAAATGTGAGATATATACTTTGATAATTTAGCAATGATATACTTAAGAAAGGTGTTAAATTAGGAAGGTGTCTCATGGTATTCATTCATTTTCCCATTAATAATAGCCATTGATGTTTGCTTATAGGATGAGAGAAGGAAATTCTTTGAGCTGCATTAATTCAGGAGGAATCATCTACACTTAACTGAGGTACTGAGATTTCTCTGAAGGAATAACTATAAATATTTCATTGTATAGTTTTTTCAAGAGGTGAAATGTTTTCTGATATGACTTCCCATGTAGAATTATAATTTGTAGATGTTGATTGTCGTTTACACTTTGAGCTTCATAAAATTTCTATTTAGTGTACTTTTAAGTTAATGAGTCCTAGTATTTATCTTATGTTATCCTGGCTTCTGATAAATAATCTTTTCCCTATCTTTCATTCAATATATTCTTTTGTAAAAATATATTGTACTGGAGCTGATGATGTGTCATAGTGGGTTAATCCTCTGCCTGAGTCACCAGCATCCCATATGAATGCCAGTTATAGTCCCAGTATCTCTTCTTCTGATCCAGCTTTCTGCTACAGCCCAGGAAAGCAGCAGAAGATGGCCCAAGTCATTTGGCCCCTGCACCATTGTGGGAGACCCAGAAGAAGCTCCTGGCTTCGGATCGGCTTAACTCCGACCGTTGCGGCCATCTGGGGAGTAAAACAGTGGATGGAAGACCTTTCTCTTTATATCTATCCTCTATCTCTCTCTGCATCTCTAATATATATATATTAGAGTTATAAATATATATTTATATATAAATATATATAATATATATTAGAGTTATATATATTATCTATCTATCTATATACACACACACACACACACACACACACATATATATATATATAGAGAGAGAGAGAGAGTACTTATTTGAAAAGTAAAGTGATGGAACGAGAGAGATCTCCCATCTGCTGGTTCATTTCTCAAATGGCCATAATGGCTGGGGTTATGCCAGGCCAAAGGCAGGAGCCTGGAACTTCATCCAGCTTCCCCAAATGGGTGGCAGGGATACAACTACTTGAGCCCTCTTCTGCTCTTTCTTAGGCAAATGATCAGAGAGCTGATTTGGAAGTGTGCAACTAGGTCTCAAATGGGCACTAATATGTGTTGCTGACACTGCAGATAGCAGCTTAACCTGCTCTATTACAATGCCAGTCCCTTAATATACCTTTTGTAGTGGAATAAATGGCTATGAAAAGGTATAATCTAAATTTATGAGGAAAATGGAAAAAAATTTCTTCTAATGCCAATTGGTTCCAGGGACCTGTCTGGGCCAGTAAGCTGAGCAAAAGAAGTCAGAAACTTTTAAATTTTGCTCTAAGTTGAGATGCAGGGGCATCCAGCCTGTGTGGCATATAAAGCCCATGAAATCATTTGATCTGACCCTGCCAAAGCAACTATAGGTAAGACATAATATTCAATAAATCTAAAGCAAACTAATTTTTAAGTGAGTATTTTTTATGGCTGGTGAATGATGTTGTAGATATCCAAATAGCCCTTGGGAGGAATGAAAGGAAATAACCTCCAGCGACAGAGCCCTGCCTTCAGGCACTGCAGGAGAACCGATTCTGACTTCTTTCTCTTTCCCCTCATTGGCGTTTCTCTCCTGCCCTCCACCTCTAAGCCCAGCAGCATTTCTTAAAGCTTAAAGTGGCAGTCTAAAGGCAATTTAAAAACCATGCCAAGCTCAACTGAACAGAAAAAAGGGCCTACAAGACAGCAAAAATGTAGCTTTTGTAAATCAAATAGAGACAAGGAGTGTGGACAGTTATATCTGAAAACCAGAAGGTGGCAGCACACCATAAGTGTGTGTTATTTTCATCTGCTTTGGTATCACACTGATAATGAGAATCTTGGTGGATTTTCTATTGAAGATGCCCAAAAGGAAATTAAAAGAGGCACAAAGCTGATGTGTTCTTTGTGTCCTGGAGCAACAATTGACTGTGATGTGAAACATGTCATAGGACATACCACTACTACTGTGCATTGCATGATAAAGCTCAAATTCAGGAGAAACCTTCACAAGGAATTTACATGGTTTATTGCCAAAAACATAAGAAAACTGCACCTAACTCTGAAGCTGATTTAGAAGAAAGGTTTTTTTTAAGGATTTTTTATTTATTTTCTGACAGGTAGAGTTACAGACGGAGAGAGAGAGAGAGAGACAGAGACAGAGAAAGGTCTTCCTTCTGTTGGTTTACTCCCCAAATGGCCACTACAGCCCTCGCTGTGCCGATCCAAAGCCAGGAGCCAGGAGCCAAGATCCAGGTGCTTCTTCCTGGTCCCCATGCAGGTGCAGGGCCCAAGCACTTGGGCCATCCTCCACTGCCCTCCTGGGCCACAGCAGAAAGCTGGACTGGAAGAGGAGCAACCGGGACTACAACTGGCGTCCATATGGGATGCTGATGCTGCAGACAGAGGATTAGCCAAGTGAAACATGGCGCCAGGCCCTAGAAGGTTTTTTTTTTTTATATAAAGCTTTTATTTAAAGAATATAAATTTCCAAAATACAGCTTATGTATTACAATGGCTCCCCCCCCATTACTTCCCTCCCACCTGCAACCCTCCCTTTTCCCTCTCCCTCTCTCCTTGCATTCACATCAAGATTCATTTTCAATTATCTTTCTCTACAGAAGATCAGTTTAGTATATATTACGTAAAGATTTCAACAGTTTGCCCTCACATAGGGACACAAAGTGAAAAATACTGTTGGAGTACTAGTTATAGCATTAAATCACAATGTAAAGCACATTAAGGACAGAGATCCTACATGATTTTTTTTTAAAAAAATTGATTATCTATGCAATTTCCAATTTAACACCAAGGTTTTTTTTTCATTTTCAATTATCTTTCTATACAGAAGATCAATTCAGTATATACTAAGTAAAGATTTCATCAGTTTGCACCCACACAGAAACACAAAGTGTAAAAATACTGTTTCAGTACTAGTTATAGCATTACTTCACATTGGACAACACATTAAGGACAGATCCCTCATGACACATAAGTACACAGTGACTCCTGATGTTGATTTAACAAATCGACACTCTTGTTTATGGCATCAGTAATCTCCCTAGGCTCTATTCATGAGTTGCCAAGGCTATGGAAGCCTTTAGGGTTCGCCGACTTCAATCTTATTCTGACAGGGTCATAGTCAAACTGGCAGTTCTCTCCTCCCTTCAGAGAAAGGTACCTCCTTCTTTGATAGCCCCGTTCTTTCCACTGGGATCTCACTCGCAGAGATCTTTCATTTAGGTCTTCTGTTTTTTCCGGAGTGTCTTGGCTTTCCATGCCTAAAATATTCTCATGTGTTCTTGAGCCAGATCCGAATGCCTTAAGGGCTGATTCTGAGGCCAGAGTGCTATTTAGGACATCTGCCATTCTATGAGTCTGCTGTGTATCTGGCTTCCCATGTTGGATCGTTCTCTCCCTTTTTGATTCTATCAGTTAGTATTAGCAAACACTAGCCTTGTTTGAGTGATCCCTTTAACTCTTAGACCTATCAGTGTGATCAACTGTGAACTGAAATTGATCACGTGGACTAGTGAGATGGCATTGGTACATGCCAGCTTGATGGGATTGTATTGGGATCCCCTGGCTCAATTCTAACTCCATCATTTGGGGCAAGTCTGATTGAGCATGTCCCAAATTGTACATCTCCTCCCTCTCTTATTGCCACTGTTGTATTTAACAGGGATCACTTTTCAGCTAAAATTTAAACACCTAAGAATAATTGTGTGTTAATTACAGAGTTCAATCACTAGACTAGAATAAAAAAATACTAAAATGGATAAAGTGTTACATTGTACAACAACAGTCAGGATAAGGGCTGATCAAGTCACTGTTTCTCATTGTGTCCATTTCACTTCAACAGGTTTCCCCTTTGGTGCTCAGTTAGTTGTCGCCGATCAGGGAGAACATATGATATTTGTCCCTTTGGGACTGGCTTAATTCACTCAGCATGATGTTTTCCAGATTTCTCCATCTTGTTGCAAATAACTGGATTTCATTGTTTTTGACTGCTGTATTGCATTCTATAGAGTACATATCCCATAATTTCTTTATCCAGTCTACTGTTGATGGGCATTTGGGTTGGTTCCAGGTTTTAGCTATTGTGAATTGAGCTGCAATAAACATTAAGTTTCAGTCAGCTTTTTTGTTTGCCAATTTAATTTCCTTTGGGTAAATTCCAAGGAGTGGGATGGCTGGGTTGAATGATAGGGTTATATTCAGGTTTCTGAGGAATCTCCAGACTAACTTCCTTAGTGGCTTAACCAGTTTGCATTCCCACCAACAGTGGGTTAGTGTCCCTTTTCCCCCACATCCTCTCCAGTATCTATTGTTGGTAGATTTCTGAATGTGAGCCATTCTAACTGGGGTGAGGTGAAACCTCATTGTGGTTTTGATTTGCATTTCCCTGATTGCTAGTGATCCTGAACATTTTTTCATGTGTCTGCTGGCCATTTGGATTTCCTCTTTTGAAAAATGTCTATTGAGGTCCTTGGCCCATCTCTTAAGTGGGTTGTTTGTTTGTTTCGATGTTGTGGAGTTTCTTGATCTCTTTGTAGATTCTGGTTATCACCTAGAAGAAAGTTTTAATGAGCATGAACTGCAGGCTTCATCACCTAAAAATAAAAAGAAAAGTAGCAAAGGAATGCCACAAAAAAACTTTTTCAAAGGGCTGTCAGAAGATACGAAGTCCACATCCTCCCATGGAACAGATGAAATGGACAGTAGTTCTTACAGAGATAGATCTCCACATAAAAGCAGTCCTAGTGATACAAAACCCAAATGTGGACTTTGTCATGTAGGGGAGGAAGAAAATGAAGCAAGAGGAAAACGACATATATTTAATGCTAAGAAGGCAGCTGCACATTATAAGTGTATGCTGTTTTCTTCTGGAACAGTTCAGCTCACAACAACATCAAGAGCAGAATTTGGAGCCTTTGATATCAAAACTGTTCTTCAAGAGATTAAGCGAGGAAAAAGAATGAAATGTACACTTTGCAGTCAGCCTGGTGCTATTATTGGATGTGAAATAAAAGCCTGTGTTAAGACTTACCATTACCACCGTGGAGTACAAGACAAAGCTAAATACATTGAAAATATGCCATAAGGAATTTACAAACTGTATTGTAAAAATCATAGTGGAAATGATGAAAGAGATGAAGAAGATGAGGAATGAGAGAGTAAAAGCCAGGGAAAGATATAAATTGATCAGCAGCAACTAACTCAGAAGCAACTTAATGGAAACTAGTTTCATGGGACAGAGTGAGAAAACTAGGAATGAATAAGACAACCATAATTACTATTCTTTTTTTTTTCACTGTTTTCTAAAATCGAAAAGGGTTTGTAACTTTTTACTGCCCAACTCTTAGATCCTTCATTGAACTGCTTAAAATCATCTTGTTCATTTTATGAGCCTTTGCTAGATGGCTGAGTTTGATGTGTTGATATTACACAGCTGTAGCTTGCAGTTTCTGGGACACAACTGAAATACTATTAACCCTGTGTATAGTGTCAACAGTTAAAGCAGGCCTTGAAATGAAGTAAGCTATATTTATGGACTGAACAAAGTTCTGCGATTTAGAGTGAGTTTGTTTAGTGGATTGATGCTCAAGGGAAGGCATGAGCAGATTTTACTTTACAATGCAAACATGCCCTGGGGGCAACACTTGGTGATTTGTGGATTTTTTTTTTCCACACTCAAGTAATGGAAGCTAAAACTGAAGAGAACTTTTTCTCTTTGCTTTGCCAGCACATACTAAAAATCTTATCCAAGAAGTGTGCTAAAGCTTTTCATTGGGTTCCTGTTAAAGTTGTTCTCACTGATCAGCTTGGACTTGGGCAACTGCTGATTATAAGCTATTAGCTCCAGTGCTTATGCCAAAATTCTCTTGACTACATACCTCTTCTCTTTCCATGTTGTACATAGAGCTTCTGGTAAAATGATTGAATGCTTTCAAGTTTAAAGTAATGTTTGGCAACCGCAATTTAAATTTCTTTATGATTTAAAGGTTTACCATTCTTTAAGGACTTGAGATAACATGTCTGAAACCTGTTCCTCTTAAGTGCCCTGTTGTGTGGAACACATATTGGCCCAAAGTGTGTAAGGAGATGTTGTGTGCTATAGGGGTGAAAAACAGTCTTTGCATAGAACAGTATTTATTTTTTTACTTTGTGACTACTACTTTAGAAACCTTATTTTTTTTTAAGATTTTATTTATTTGAGAGGTAGAGTTACAGACAGTGAGAGGGAGAGACAGAGAGAAAGGTCTTCCTTCCATTGGTTCACTCCCCAGATGGCCGCAATGGCCGGAGCTGCGCTGATCCGAAGCCAGGAGCCAGGAGTGTCTTCCGGGTCTCCATGAAGGTGCAGGGGCCCAAGAACTTGGGCCATCTTCTACTGCTTTCCCAGACCATAGCAGAAAGCTAGATGGGAAGAAGAGCAGCCGGGACTAGAACCAATGCCCTTATGGGATGCCGGCACCTCAGGCAGAGGATTAACCTACTGCACCAGAGTGCCAGCCCCAGAAACCTTATTTAATATTTGTAATGTTTTCAGTCATTGCTTTGGTTATCTATTAAACAGTCTTTTGTGCCCTGTTTCTCTTCTGATAAGGCTTAGTATTTTATTAATCATCAGAATTGTTTATGAAAGCCTAAGAATCCAGCTTTTTGGAAAGGATTTTCACATAGGTATTTCTAGCTTGTGATATTTTCTTCTACTTACCTACATTTATATATTTCTTTATGATAAAACCACAAACTTCAGTTGTGATCTGCCTAATGGTACCATAGCTCCTCAGTACCACGAGTAGGAATTTAATTTATGGATTGTTAGTTACCCTTCCACAATAAAGCAGATTTGCAAATAAGAAATTACCATGTTAACTAGACTGTACATTGAAATAATCTGCCACTGATAGAATAGCATTTTTAAAATGTTAACAGGTGGAAAATTACACTGTGCTTAATGACTGAATTTTTTAAACTGCTAGTCCCTTAAAATCATATCTGTCAAGTGTGTATTCACATCTCTATGTAAAACAAGGGACTCAATGGTTGCTTTTTTTGACCACATTATATCATTATGTTTAGAAGGAAACTAGCTTTAGTAGTGGGTTGCCTTGTATGTTTTATCCTTTTGCTCTTACTATGCTGTCATGTGTATGTGATTAATTTTCAAAATTCATCATGACTTGAAGTGCAAGGACAGATCTAGATCTTTGTTTACCAAGCTATGTGACTTTTCCCAAAGGATCTGTACTTTGTTTCCTTACAACAGCTTGAAAACCATTGTTTTTTAAATCTTTAGATCACTGTGTCTACATCATTTGTATATTGTGTGCCATAGAATTTACCCATGAAGAAATAGAGCTCCTTCATTTCTGGACAACTACTGTAATGACTTTCTTAGGGAAAATGGAAGGTGCCGGGGTATCATGGTCAGTCAATAATTATGTAAAGGACTTCAAATGCTATAAGCTGTCAGTTGATGGATTTGTTATGTAGTATGGATTTGTTATGTAGTATTTGTATGGGTTTCTTTAGCCCTTTCTCTGCCACTAGCAACCAGAATAGCACTTTTTTTTGGTCTGCTAGACAAGTGGCTGACTACCTGTTTTCCTCACTGTGGTGTGGTTGGCTAAATCATCTTTCATTACAAAATTGAAATGTAAATGAAGTCACATGAAAAATCATCTTTGGTCGTAAATCTCCAATATACTGATTCTCTGTCTATGTTTTCATCACATGCTGAGTAAAAGTGCCTTACAATGTAAAAATTGTACAGTACTTCTATTCCCAAGTAGCATCATCATTTTCTGGGTAGTTATTACATTGTGGTATTAATATTTAGAAAAATGGGCCTCAGTGGTGTATTTACTGTACATCTCTTAAGTCCTTAACTGTAGTTTTAATAAGCATGACATTTGATAAGTATATATCATTTACATCATTTCAGAAATACTGCCATTAATGTCTTTTACACATATTTTAGCCTGAAATTTTGAAGTGTCTTTTCTTCCTTTGTTCTTTTTTTGTTTTGTTTTGTTTTTTTGTTATTGATATTAAACAGTGTAATCTTTGCAAGCATATACTGAAGAATATTCTGGAACATTTATTGCCTGACCAGTAATGTTAGTAAGAAATGTTCTTTAATTGTAAAGATAAGGAATGCATCATGGGTCAAATATCAAACATTCCTCTCATTTGTATATTTTGTTCCTGTTATATTGACTTTATTTTCAAGATTATAGTTTGTAGTATTTGTTTCCTTTTATTGGAATTCTTGCATATACTATTCATTCAATAAATGAGTTATGACTTTCAAAAAAAAAAAAAACAAACAAATGGCCCTTGAGAGAAAAATGTTCCTACCCACCCCCCAGCAAAATCTTAATGGAAAAGCCAAAGGAGATTACAGATCTATGTAAGAGTGAGTACTTGATTAACTACAATTACCAGTCTTCTGGAAGATAGAGACTTCTAGAGAATACTGCCAATAACACCCATTATGTTTTCAAATGTTGTCAGAGATGCCAGGTATTTTGTTGAAAATGTTTTATTCCTTCTCAGAAAAGAGAAATGGGAATCCTATGTGATAAGGGAGGCATATGCATCAAAAATAGTGTTGCTGCTTTGGCTCACATAGAACCTGTTTCTGAAAATGGTCTTTGACAACACATGAAGATGCATGTTTATTTCCCTCCCAGTGTGTATGTGGTATTCACATGTGCACTTTGTACCAACTCACATTTGTACAGATGTTCCTTGTCTGGATGTGCATGTTGTGGGGATTTCTCAGTGTCAGGGCCTTGTTGGGAGAGATGAAGAGAGGATACATATGTAGAGGAGTTGCATAGCTAGAAGCTGGTCTCCAAATATCAGGCCTGCCATGAATGGCACTTCTTTAAAATATACATCCCCACCTATCCTACTGGGTGACTCGACCTTGTAAAGCTCATTTCTTATTGCATTTGACAGATTCATAATTTTTCCTTTGGGTGGCTCAGGTGCATTTCATCTGAAATGTGTTCAGATGTGTGTGAGCTCTCTGTAGATCACAAGAAGTTGTCTATTGATTTTCCTGAATGAAAATGGACTGTACTTCTGCCCACAGGCTCCTAACGCCACTGTATCTCTTGCCTGAGCATCTGTAAGCCAAAAAGATGGAGTCCAAACCACATGGCATTTTCCTTTTTCTCTTTTTTTCCCTGTCTCTTTCTCCCCTTGCTGTTTCTGCTGCTTTTCAAAGGAGATGATTCCCAAGGAATATTTGCAGCCCAGGTCCAAGATGCCACTCAGCATCTCTGCCTGGGAAGACTGCTCCTTGTGAAACACTGGCCATTGAAAGAGACTTTAGACTTCTTTAGATATTTTCCAGATGTACAACTTATTCTACCTTCCCAAACCTTTGACATCCCAGCCCTAATGATTTTGGCATCCATAGTTGAGTCCAGCTCTGATGCTGCCATCTGTTGTCAGCAGTTTCTGTCTTTGTAGACAATGATGAACATATTCCATTCACTAATGGCTCCTACACATTTGTTTCTATGTACCATCAGCAAGGTGGGGTACCAGACACCTTTGGCAGTTGTGGTTTATTGCCTTTCTTACTATACCTTTGCCCTTTGTGCTTCCCTATTCCCAATGTGTTCTCATTGCTATGTAATCAGTATGATGAATCACAATGCTATGGTTTCCCATCTCTTTTCTTCCACTGAAGAAATTTTTATGCCAGCCTTGCCACATAAGAACTGCCATGACACAGAGTTCCCCTACTTGCACTCCTTAGGAGCAGATGGTAAGGGATAGGACTTGAGGTCAGAACTCCCATCTAGATTCCTCAATTCACTTGATATTGATGACATTGATAAGAAGACTTTTGCTATCTCTGGCCTCATTTCTAATGGAGAATTCTTAGCTGCATCAGTGGATTAGCATGGCTGGTATAAGTATTTCACTTGAGCCTTGCCTTTCCCCAAGTAAGCTTTTCCTAGCAGTAATATTCAACATGCTGTGGCATTATGTATACTTATGGTCATCAAAAGGGCCAACTCCTTCCAACCAAGTAGCTGCGGTATGCTGAGATTCACTTGTCTCTCACCAGTGAGCATAAATAGTTCTTGTAGAAAGTGTTTTTTATGGGGCTGGTGCTGTGGCAAAGTGGATAAACCTGACACCTGCAGTGCCTGTATCCCATATGGGCCTGGTTCTAGTCCTGGTCACTCCACTTCTGAGCCAGCTCTCTGCTATGGCCTGGGAAGGCAGTAGAAGAGGGCTCAAGTCCTGGGGCTCCTGCACCTATGTGGGAGACCTTGAAGAAGCTTAAGGCTCTTAGCTTCAGAACAGCCCAGCTCTGGCCATTGTGGCCCTTTGGGAAGTGAACCAGAAGATCAAAGACTTCTTTCTCTCTCTCTGCCTCTGCCTCTGTCTTTCAAATAAATAAATTGTTTTTTAAAAAAAGTGTTTTTCTAAAGGTGGCCAGAAGCAAATTGGCCTCAATGCTGTCTTTTCCCTAAGACGTGACTGGCTTATTGGCAGAGATACAATGGAGTGAATCCCACTGCACCTAGGAAATTTGGTGGGGAAGAAGTGATAATCTCATCATCCCTCATTTCTTCATGTTCTTCATTATGTTTATCTGGTCTTGGTATTATTTCTAGCTTTTCCCTGGAATCACACCCAACAGACTGCATGTGCTTCTATTTTCACCATTCTGAACTTCTGACCACATCAAGCTAATTTTCAGAGAACAAAATTGTCATCAGTTTCCATAAAGCATTTCCAGTTTCTTTGTTTTCCTTATGACTGCAAGGGAAGAAAACTAACTTCTTGTCACCTAAGAGGTTTCCTGAGTGCTAACCCTAGGGCTAGTTTAGAAGATGAGGCACAATTGTTCTATGTGACTGCCTCATATTTCAGGTTCACACTATTATTAATTCCTGCTTGTGAAAAGGCTTTTCTCATGTTCTCAAACAGCCTGGTTGGGCTCTGGCTACCCCTACCCTAGTGGGAACTAACCCGCTATTCCATACCAGCAGACCAGGAGTTCTGAGCCCTTAAATCTGTTCAACTTTAATCAGGAAACAATTTTGTGTTGAAATGATTGGGCTGTGGGTAGACAGGGCAGCTGTATTGATGCCTGGTGAGAATTTATGCAATGAAGGTTTTTTTTCCAACTCCATATTTTGTTCTGAGATATACTTCAATTTATTTTCTTAAGAAAATTGTATCTGAGTTTTGCTCTCCCCTCTTAAATTTTTGTGCTTCCCTCTTCTTTTTAAACACCAACATGTGTACCCTTCTTTCTCTTCTATGATGCTGAAGAACCAAAGTGACTCCATTTTAAAACAATAAAAAAAGCAGCCTCCGTTTCCCATAGCAGACCTGAGTCCTTGTAAAAGCAGGCATTCTGGAGATATTAAAGCTTACCAGGAACAGGTAGCTCAGTAGACCAAGGACAGCACAGTAGAGATTACTAAACAAAGTAACTCCCTGCACCCAAAGATTCAGTGCTATAAGCCCCAGCTGTAACTCCCTGTACCCAAAGCTTTTATGCTGTATGTAACTCTTTTCTCCTGCTGATATAGCCCTTTTTTCCTTTAAAAACTCTCCCAAACAAAGACCCCCGGGCCTCACTCCTTCCTCCGTTGTGCCGGTTGGTTGGATGGGGTCCCTGTCATGGCTTGTACTCCGAAATAAACCTTGCTTTTGCAGTTCAATGTGATCGACTCTCTGGGGACCTCTGCGGGGATCTAACGATCTGGGCACAACAATGATTGGAAGAGTTACAGAGACATTGCAGCTGTCTCCCCTATCAGCACCACTTCCTCAGGCTGTTTTCTTGAAGTAGGCACTGGGTAAATTCTGCTATGCTAAAAAGTATCTGCCTCAACCCAACATACTTTTTCAATACAGCTCATCATAAAATCAACCTCTCATGCAATATCTTATCTTTGGTTTTTAAATATGTTTTGAGTGTGTCTTTTATGGCAGTGTATTTAAGCTGGAGACTTCCCACTTAAAGCAAAAGGCTACTGAGGGACAGCACAACTGTTCTCAATACTCTGCTACTTTGCTGTGGATTCTCTTTTACTGTTTCCCTTTCTGTTTACTTCTGTGTGTTCTGATTCTGCTTCTTGGAGATATACACTGAATAGGTTTGGCATTGTTTTTGAATTTCTTATTTTATTTTGATCATCATTTATTGAGTGGTATGTAAGTGATCCAGGCTAGCCATAGTCTGTCCTCTGGCTAAAGCTGCTCTTAGTTACAATATGAAAGATGCTTCCCATTTATTTCTACAAATAGAAGTTTAAACTGAAATCTCAAAAGTAACACTCAACAAAATACCAACTGAAAATTAAGATTCATTCCTTCTCTCCTAACAGATCTAGCTTGTCTCTGTTTCTATCTTTTTATCCTACATTTGTACCAAATTCCAGAACAAGAGGAAGTTGTTAGCCAAGTCAAAACTGATAGATGTGGCTATCCATTCCCCTCAGAGTCTGAAGTCAGAATTGTGCTCTCCCTGGTGTAGTGGTGACATCCTTCATGGAGATGGGTCCCTCACAACAGAAACACACCTGGGTAAAGGAAAATTCAATGAGTCTGTTTGCTAAAATGAAATGGAATTTTGACTTGGAAATTCACAGGATTCTGATAAGAGGGGTGGAAAATTTTCTTTGTTTCAATTTGGAAACTATATAAATTGGCATCCTTTCCCCTTTGCCCAAAAATATCCCTTCCTTATAGATTTTTGTGTGTTTTCCTTCCACTGCACACATAGAGAGCCCATGGATATCTTTGTGACTGAGGGTTTATGGGAGTGTTTGTGATTGAGGGTATTTGGAAACAAATGCAGTATCCAGTTTACTTTGTAACCAATAGTTAACCAGAAATGAAAGTGCAAAATGAAGAGGACATGGTTAATCTTGTAGCCAGCCTGGGTTTGTGCTCCTTTTCTTTGCCAAAGTGCTGAAGTAATGTTCACTATGTCATAGCAAGTAGCATTGGTGTTTTTGATTTTGAGTGCTTGGAAATCAGATAAATAGTTTTTCTGTAGGCAAGGACTGAGAAGTCACTGGACACATCAGCAGCAGCTTTCTTGGCTTTTGTTATATGATAATGTGTCAGAATATTTATGATCTGTTATGGAAATGCATGCTTGCAGGACATTAGAAAACCTGCATATTCCCATTAGATGTCATTTAGGTCTTCTCTACATAATCATTTTAAAATAAATAATATTTTTCATATAACTGAGTGGCAGTCTTTAAGAGTGCTTCCAGGGGCTGGTGCTGTGGCATAGCAGGTAAAACCATCTCCTGCAGTGCCAACATCTCATGTGGGTGCTGACTCAAGTCCCAGCTGCTCCACTTCTGATCCAGCTCTCTGCCTTGGTCTGGGAAAGCAGTAGAAGACGGCCCAAGTCCTTGGGCCTCTACACCCGTGTGGGAGACCTAGAAGAAGCTCCTGGCTCCTGGCTCCTAGCCTCAGATTGGCCTAGCTCCAGCTGTTGTGGTCATTTGGGGAGTGAACCAATGGATGGAAAGCCTCCCTCTCTCTCTCACTCTTTCTCTCTGCCTCTACCTCTATGTACCTCTAAGTGGTGAATATTTAAAAAAGAAAAAAGAAAGAGTGCTTCCAAAGGCAGAATGAGCTGCAGCAGCAGAGGGTCAGTGATATGGACTAGGGGTAAATGGGAAGGAAGATGGGGAAGCAAGAAGGGAAGTTAGAAAGTACTAGGACACAAGTGATTTGTGCAGATTGCCTAAATTAACCATGTATTTTTTAGGGTTTTTAATATTTAGAAAGTTAGAATTAATTTCTGATATAGTTTCTAATATAGTCGATGTACTCTTCAATTTTCTTCATATAAATAAGACATTCTTAGAAGATGTAGA
This sequence comes from Sylvilagus floridanus, assembly GCA_949820135.1. NCBI lineage: Eukaryota > Metazoa > Chordata > Mammalia > Lagomorpha > Leporidae > Sylvilagus > Sylvilagus floridanus. Next base: position 81,174,244 of record OX463231.1, read on the forward strand.
GAAATCATCTGATTAAATGCACCAAGACAGTCTTAATACTAGAATATTCTTTGCAGTTGAGAGAGGTGAATTTGGGAGCATATGTGTCCCTTGCATAGAGCAGATTTATGACTGAACTTGAAGGCATTAAAATTCAGTTGAATAATTAAAAACTCTCCATTTTTACTGGTGGTGCCAACCCCTGCTCACACTCTGTATCCCTATGTGGATAGGTCTGTATGTGAGTGCATTGGAAAGAGGGTACATGTACCATTTATATAACCCTGGGTACTGATAGGCTGAATTTTTTTGTGTTTCAATTTGCATTTTTCTGTCAAATGAAATACAGGTACTCATGTAAAGTATCCCCTAGTAGATTGTGGATACTGCCTAAGTGTTCACAGTGAGGCCAGAGCCTCTTGAATTTTGGACAGTGCTGCAGTCCTGCTTCTGCTTAAGCAGGCCTTGTGAAGGCACACCTTTCTAAATGTGATGCAAGTGAAGTAAGCAGGAGATTACTGGGTTATTATTAGGTATTGCTTCAAGGAAAACTCCTTATCAGACTTCAAGGGCATAGAATATGAACCAGTTTTATAATGAACCCTTGTTTCCCACCGTAAATATGTCACTCAATGCTTACCTCCCTTGTGCCTTGCTTGTGCCTACTTGTTATTTTTTACAATGATTAGTCCAGCTGCACATTCCTGATTACTATGTTACCTTTTCAACCATGGACTAAAAATAATAGATGCTGGCTGGAGCTATCAGAGGCAGTCTTCTGATGAAGGCTCCCATGTCCCAGCTCATCATTTGAAACTCCACAGTTAATGACTCTTGGTTTGCCTGTCCATCTGGAAAGCATCACAGATGATCCCCAAGGTAAGTTTTGTGTTCTAAGGAAAAAAGAAGTCTCTATAGGAATGAGTTATTTCCTCTGGAAAATGGGGGAAGTGTTTTATAAGAAGCAGTTCATGGAGGATATATAATTCCCCAGAAAGGGGAGTTAAATAATTCTCTCTAATTGTCACTCCCTGAAGCATCCCCAAGTCCCCCATTTATGGACCAATTACAAATAGTTCATGTGTGTCTTCTTTATGAAACATCTACATATATGTTTCCCAGTGTATTTAAAATAAATATTACTTCAGTAAGAAAACTTACAACAATGGGGCCGATGCTGTGATGTAGCAGGTAAAGCTGCCACCTGCAGTAGCATCCCATATGGGCGCCAGTTTGAAACCCGGCTGCTCTGCTTCCTATCCAGCTCTCTGCTATAGCCTGGGAAAGCAATGGAAGATAGCCCAAGTCTTTGGGCACCTGCACCCATATGGGAGACCCAGAGACGTTCTTGGCTCCTGGTTTCAGATTGGCTCACCTCCAGCCATTGCAGCCAATTGGGGAGTGAACCAACTGATGGAAGACCTCTCTCTCTCTCTCTGCTTCTCCCTCTCTGTGTGTGTGTGTAATTCTGACTTTCAAGTAAAATAAAATAAATCAAAAAAAAAAAAACAACAACAAAAGGAAAGACAGGCATTGTCTGCTGCCTTGAGCTACAATCTATGCATATATCATCTGCTTAGCACTCTGGTGCCTGTCATCTGCATCTTCTAATAATTCTCTTGAGGGCATCTCTGTATCTAGTTTTCTTTCTGGATAACATTTTGACCCACCTGCCAGCCTGTCCACTCAGCTTAAATTGGAGTTGGCTGGTATGCATGCTGTCTCCAGAGTCAAGGGGGCCCAAAACTGCCCCTCTATGATTTGCTCTGTTTTCTGGCTCACCCCAGGGATAGGAAGAGGGCACAGGTCCTAAGTGGCATTGTTTGAACCTCTTTCCTTGGTCTTTCCTATGATCGGGAAGATTCTTCAGTAGATGGGAAACCCAGTGACTTACCTAAGCCTTTGGATTTCTGCTTTGCACTCATCTGTGATATCTGTGATGTATTTGAAAAGTGCTTCTCAGGTCCCAGATGCCCTGAGTAGTGAGTGGTATTCTGTAGGCTGAGCTGTATCTTTCTGAAGGCAGGTGTCATTGAGGACCCTGTGTCCTTAGAATCAAATGAGCCTATCCAGGCCATAGGCAGCTTGGAATGAGCAGGGCCTGGCTGATGTTGGGGTTACTTTACAGATTCTTTGAGCCTGTGGTGGGGTCGAGGACACTAGTCTGGGCTTTTAGAATTGCTGTTGCAGGGGAGGATGGGGCAGTAATGAGGTCAGCAAACTCCACCTGTGAATTACAGCTGGAGCAGAAGATTACCACAAATGGCCAACAAATCTAGATGACATGAGCCATTCCTCTGTCCTAACTGCATAGACCTAGACCTACTCTTGCTTAGCTGCTCTCAGGTTCTCCCTGATCCTTTTTTCTCCTCCCCATCTCTAAGATTGCAAAAACTCCTGTGATACATGTATGGCTTTGTGTTGTTCACCCTCAACACAGTCATGGAGACTCCTTTTCATGCTGTTGAGTTCATCTCCTCTCAATGAAAAAACTATTTGCACAGCTAATGTGGGATTGGGCTAGACAGAAGCAATCCCTGATGTCTACAGTGAATCTGGCCTAAGTTGGCTCAGCTCTGTGTGCCACTGGTCAGTGACTATACCATTTGGCACTGTGCACTGCTGTCCTGGTGAGGTACCTGCCTTCCTTGCTGTTCCTGCCCTCTTGGCTATTGTCATGCATAAGTAATCTTGGCTGCTGCTTATTCAAGGATGCCCGCTACCCTCACTGAGCTGCATATAAGGATGACTGGAAATTTGAGTGTTTTCAGAAGAGGCTGGAGGGTGCCAGGAACAGCCAGTAGAGGCAAGATAATGGTGGGGGGCACTATATGTTTGCCAGCCAAGGAACCCACAGCCTCTGCCTATGTGAGCTTTGCAAGTGGTCTCAGAAATGTTGGTGACTTCACCTCGTTTTTGTAGCATGTGAAGGTTGTGAGAAATTTCTTTGCCTGGAACCAGGGGTGGGAGGGTCTTGTCCCCCATGTCCTTACCTTTACCCCAGGTTGTCCTAGGAACTCAGACCTGGATCAATTTCCTGTCTTTTTTTTTAATATTTTATTTATTTGAGAGGTAGAGTTAAAGATGAAGAGATGGAGAGACATTTGTTTCACTCCCCAAATGTCTACGATGGCCAGAGCTGGGCTGATTTGAAGCCAGGAGCCAGGAGCCAGGAAATTCTTCTGGGCCTCCCACTTGGGTGTGGAGACCCTAGCATTTGGGCCATCTTCCACTGCTTTCCCAGGCTAAGCAGAGAGCTGGATTGGAAGAGGACCAGCCAGGATACAAACACAGGTGAAGGCTTACCCAATTATGCCACAGCACTGGCCCTCCAGTCTGTGTTTTTAGTGTAGGGTGGATGATAGGTTTGAAGGGAAAGAGAAATGTGACCAGAGGTGAGCTAGGAATCAGACCTGATGGCCTTGGGGTGCGGAGCTCTTGGGGAGGTGCAGGAAGCATGTGTGGGAGGCAGGAGCACATCATGTAGGCAGTTCAGGGGGCCTACTGGAGGGGTGAGGGCTTAGGAGGGGGTGAAGCTCTTTTCCCCAGGGACATGGATATGCAGACACCTGCACCAGTGCTAGTTTCCCCCCAGATTTTGGGCACCTCCACGTTGTCTTTGGAGTCCATATCACTTCCTGTCTCCTGTTCAAGACTGTGGAGCACTCAGGGGGCATTTCTCAAGCCCAGGATCAGCAGTTCGGGGGCAGTGGTGTCCATACATTGTGAGTTCCACTTGCCTGTACAGTCTGAGACCCACAGCCAGCACAGTGGCATTCATTATGGGCCTAGTATTTTCTGGAACTCCTCACATATGTTTTCTTCCAGGGAGCCCTCCAATGACACCCAGGTTGATTATTGCAGGACTTTCTTTAAAATAAAATACATGGTATCAAAATAACAGAAGATGCTCCACACCAACCCCGCCCCTTTTTATGACAATGCAGAAAGGGTGAAAGGCTCAGAGCCCTTTTCTGTGCTGGTGCAGCTGCTTCTCCTCCCTGCATTATTAGTCACCCAACATGTTTAGCCCTGGGTTGCCTCTGACCTCTTTTTCCCTTCATTGTATTTAGATGCAATATCATATCAGAGTTAGCAAACCTGAGTCTCTGAGTCAGGAAGGGACTTGACTAGGGCTAGATATTTATGTGATAGCTCCAGGTAGAGAATCCCCACTCTCAAAATATTTTCTTTCTGGAATTCTTTATTATCAGATATTGTTTGGGATAAATGAGCTAATAGAGTTTGTATGTCATGGATATTGGGGTGATATGTAATCAAATTTGCTGTAATGATGTTTCAGATTTGAAGTCTCTGGTGTGCACATAGACTATAAGTTACACAGACTCTTCTACCCTCTGGTCTAAGTGAGACCCCATCTGCAGGCCTCCCCCATATGTATGTCATAAGCCCACAGTATGGGCTCATGGGAACTTAGGATGAGGCTTGAAGTGTTCTTGTAGTTCAGTGACAAATACCAAGCAGAGCTGAGATGGGGCTTCTGGGCAGGGAGTAATAGGGGCAGGGAAGGGGAGTTGAGTAGGGAGAGGCCTCACGTGTATTGTCTGTGCACATTCTTATAGTAGTAAAAGAGGGCTGCCCATTAACCTGCATGCACAAAGAAACCCAGTATTTTTCTCCCCATATAAAGAGAGCCCTGTGGGGTTGGGAATGCCAGAGAAAGGCTCTGTGGGTCAATTGGAAAGGTGGAGAGTAGGAGGGTTGGAGTGGGAATCACTGACTCTCTGCCTATTAACCTTAGATTTGGATTTTTTTTAAGGTTTATTTATTTACTTGAAGGCAGAGTTACAGAGAGGCACAGGTAAGGGAGGTGGTGGTCTTCCATTAGCTGGTTCACTCTCCAGATGGCTGCAACAGCCAGAGCTGCACTGATATGAAGCCAGGAGTCAGGAGCCAAGAGCCAGGAGCTTCCTCTCGGTCCCCCACATGGGTACAGGGGCCCAAGGACTTGGGCCATCTTCTACTGGTTTCCCACGCATTACAGAGAGCTGGGGCAGAAGTGGAGCATCCAGGACTAGAATCAGCACCTATATGGGTTGCTAGCACTGCAGGTGGTGGCTTTATCCACTACACCATAGTGAAGGCCTCTGAATCTTTTATTTAAATAGACTCATTTAAATATGATTCATGTTTAAAAAGTCTTTTGTGCCCATGTGTATGTGTAGTAGAAACAGCCTTGGGAAATGAGATACCTGATATCTCAATCCCTGTCAGCTTCTTCATGGCTCCCTTTAAAATTTAAGGGAAAGGTTGAGGCCAGCGCTGTGGCACAGCAGGTTAATGCCCTGGCCTGAAGTGCCAGTATCTCATATGAGTGCTGGTTCTAGTCCTGGTTGCTCCTTTTCTGATCCAGCTCTCTGTTATGGCCTGGGATAGCAGAAGATGACCCAAGTCCTTGGGCCCCTGCACCCATATGAGAGACCCGGAGGAAGCACCTGGCTCCTGGCTTCTGATTGGCACAGCTCCAGCAGTTGCAGCCATCTGAGGAGTGAACCAGCAGATGGAGGACTTCTCTCTGTCTCTACCTCTCTCTCTAACTCTGTCTTTCAAATAAATAAAATAAATTTTTAAAAAAAATTTAAAGGAAGGAGCTCAGCTCATTGTTGGGGCTGAACGCCCTGCCAATCATGGGGTATCTGGTTCTGTCCACCCTGTCCCTAAGTCCTTCCCAAAAGCTGTCACAAAAGTGAGCATGAGATTTAGACCCAATTGCCAAAATCACAGTGAAGAAGGAATTCTAGAGAAACTTCGACCTGAATGAGAAGTAACTCACACAGTGGGCGAAGCCACCTAGGCCTGGAGGAGGAATCAGCAAGAGCACAGTTAGGACCTAAGCTGTACCTTCCTTCCTGAGCAGTACAATTGGAAACAACAATCTTAGACTAGCAACCGTCTGGGTGCATGAGCTTCCTTCCAAAGAGGCCCATCTGATGGGACTTCCTTCATTGTGAATAGACAAGTGGATTTAACTCTCCTAACAGTGGAGTTGCTTCATTGCAAATGCCATCTCTTTAACTTCTCAAAATAGTGGTGGTAGCTTTTTATTGTCTTTTTCCTTTACTTGAAGAAAGCACCTGTTGGAAAATTGCCTAGTACCTACCTCTTGATGAAAAAACTGTTTATAAGAATTTGAGTGGTTGAAAGACCCCTTACCATCAAGTTAGGCACAGAGCTGGCTTTATGGTTCATGACTATTATAGGCCTCAGGAACTTGATGGCATTATATTGATTTTGGAGCACTGCAACTTTCTTTGATAATGGGAAGTGAACCCTGGAATCTATATCAGGGTGTTCCTGGGAGCCCTAGTTTTCTCTGTATGCAATGTTGGTACTACGATGGTATAGCACTGCATTATATTAGATGCTGATTGGTGGCATCTTAGTTGATAAAACTAAGGCAGAGAACATGTACATTACTTAGTTATATCTTAGTTCTAGGGTGGATTGCACTCATTAATGTAAGCATCCAGTGGAATGTATTAAGCACCTACCATGTTCGAGGCACCAGTTGGGTACAGAGGATAGGATGCTGAGCAAGGAAGACTATACTTTCTGCCTCCCTGCACCTTAAATTTTAGTTAATAGTTTCAGAGTATTGTGAAAAGTGCCCCAATAGGGAAAGTATAAAAAAAACACATGATTCAAAGTATGAGCATTTTCAGTCTTGTCTAAGATTTAAGGATGTCTTTCTAGAAGAAGTGACCTTTGTGATGATATCTGAAAATTAAGAAGTTATTTATTCTTGTTTTCTTTTTTCGGCAACATAGAGCATTGAAATGGAAGAAAGAACAGAGTTGTCAAGAATCTTAGGAGAAAGAAGGAATAAAATGTCTCTATGCTTGGGCTGAGAACTGAATTCAGATCTCTGCATTAATTCATCCAATAGCTAGGCACTCTTGAGACTGTCCATTTAGTGCTGATCTGGTTCTGAGATCTGATACCAAAGATGATCTTGCTTTTCAAGTAACTTTGTAAAGAGAAGTCACTATCAAATACTTTCTGCTAATGGTTGCCCTCTTAATCTCAAAGATCAGAGAACACTCAGAATCTTGTCTGGCCCAGAGTAGACACAGAGGAAATATTTGTTGAATGAAGGAAAACATTATACTTTTGATGTTTATTGAGGTGGATTAAGGATCCTGTCTTTTTACTAAAGGCTATACTCAGCTCTATTCAGAGACATGCTAGGTCTCAGGACCTAGAGTACTCACTTGGCCATCAGCTAAAGTCATATAGTACCTGAGATCCTTGGCAGAGTTGTTTGACAAAATTTTCCTTGGGAGGTGCATTGCTCAGCCTTGAGGGAGGTAAGGTATGCAGTGCCTAAGACTATTGAAGCATTGTTCTAGTCTGGCACACACAGGCATAGGAAAACCAATTCATTCCAGCCCAGGGCTCTGTACGCTGCCATCATCATTGTGGTTTTTCTTCTCTGCACCTTTATCTTCATTATCTTTCTAAATCCATGGTGTGGACATTTCCTGGGCTCCTGTGGGTATAGTTCTGTCCCCAGTGCCGTTTGCAAGTGAGTCATAAGAGGAAGTACTACCTACTCTTCTTGGAAGCCTAGTGGTCAAGGTGAGTAATTAGAATGTGTATGTGAAGAAGAAATGGTCACATAAAATAACAGATGGGAAAGGCTTGAGAATTTCAAAAGCAGCTCTCTTCCTGTGATCTCAGGACTGCCAGCTTTAGATCATGTGTGGTATTGGTGGTGGAAAAGGGTAATAGGAAGTATTGAAATTGTTATATATGCTGCAGATTCCTAGGACCCACTGAGGTCTTCCTGAGTAGAATCACAGGAAATGCTGCTCAGGATTCTGTTATTAACTTTCAGTCCCCTGAGGTACTGCTTATGGCCCTGTGGGTTTTGGGTCACTCAACAAGTGGACAGCATCCAAAGAAAGATTTTACAGAGGAGTTAGACCCTGAGGGAATGGCAGTTAGGACAAGGAGAGAGTGTGCACAATGGTCTTTCTCGCCAGTCTCCTGTCCTGGGGAGTATCTGTACAACTGCATTGTATTGCACCTTGTGGCCTTTGTATCTCTATGGGTGGTTTCCTTTTTTTCCTGTATCACTGCCTTCCTCTGGCTTCACCTTCTCTGTGCAATATTGTAATTAGGATGTGGCCCACTGGAGGACCTTGAGGTGGTTACCAGGTATGAGGGAGACTGGGCTCATTTTGTTGTGCCTTCAACACCACCAGTTCATCTTGCTGCTGTTATGCTGTCAGGAGTGAATGAGTGCTTTTTAGCCAGCTTTTCCTTTCTTTTTGCCAGCCCTTAAGTTTTCAAATGCCTATGAGTAGAGAACAAAGGGTTGGAGGGTTAGTAGAAGCTCTAAGAATTAGTCACCAGCGTATGCAGATGGACTTTCTGCTTTAAGCTTTTACCCTTCTGTGCCAGACCTGAAAGCTTAAATTAACCACAAAAAGGGCTTCATGTGAGCTCCTCATAAAGCTCCTCATGGCTTTATATATCTGTTTACTAGAGAATCCATTGATCATATTTCCTTCTAGACTTGGGGAAGGGATTTTCCTTTCAACATAAATTTTCTGCCTGCTTATAAAACACTCATTCTATTTTATTGTGATTATTTGTTTGTTTCTCTCCCATAGGGCTATGTCTGTCTCCTTGTGTGACTATCCAGTGTGTCACCTCATGTAGTGCCTGGCTCAAGACATGGTGGTTGTGAGACTAACTGAACCCCAGATTACTCTTTCCTCTGTTGAGAATTGCCAGATGGCTCCACCCTTTTTCACATAATGTGAATGACCCTTCTAAGATTGAATGCAGGACTGGGCACCTCCTAGCACACTGACTAATGGGAAGTCATGCCCAGCAAGAGAGGAAGCCTGATCAGGGACAGGGTCACAATACAGAATCGGAACTCTGAGCTTGACAGGTACTAGTTGTGTGACTGGGAAAATCACTTTGTTTTTTTAAGTTCCAGCTACTCATATAAAATGAGAGGTAGCAAATAATATTTACCACTGCTTGAAGAATTGCTAAGTTTGAAAAGGTAACAGTTTTATTTTAAAGATTTATTTGAAAGGCAGAGTGACAGAGAGAGCAGGAGAGATAAAGGGAAAGCCATCTTCCACTTACTGATTCAATCCCCAAATAGCCATGATAGTCATGATTGGGCCAGGCTGAAGATAGGAGTCAGGAACTCCATCCAGGTCTCCCACATGGGTGGCACTGTTCCATATAGTTGCATCAGCTTTCAGTGTTTTATCAGGCACAATAATAGTGACCTGGATTGGAAGTAGAACATTCAGGGCTAGAACTAGCATTTCAATATGGGATCCAGCCTCACAGGTGGCAGCATAACATGCTGCACTAGAAGGGCAGCTAAACATGTTTGTTTTGTAATCTAAAAGTAACCAAATAAATGCCACACATTCACAATGTATGGATATAAACACACACACACACATTTGTCTAAAGAACAAAAGAATTTTAGAGGATAAAATATCTAATGAAATATATCACTGTAGGGGTTGGCACTGTGGCATAGTGGGTAAAGCCACTGCCTACAGTGCTGGCATCCCATATGGGTGCCGGTATTCCATATTGGTACTGGTTTGAGTCCTAGCTGCTCCACTTCCAATCAGTTCTCTGCTATGGCCTGGGAAAGCAGTAGAAGGTGGCTTAATTCCTTGGGCCCCTGCACCCATGTGGGAGACCCGGAAGAAGCACTTGGCTCCTGGATTTGGATCAGCACAGCTCCAACCATTGTGGTCATCTGGGGAGAGAACCAGCGGGTGGAAGACCCCTTTCTCTCTCCTTCCTCCTCTCCCTGTGTGGTTCTGACTTTCAAATAAATGAATAAATTAAAAAAAAATACATCACTGTATAACTTGGAGGGAGCACTCCATGCAGTTTTTTTACTTGAAATTGGGCTACAGCAGAGTCCATTTTCTGACATTGATTGCAGCATTGTTTCCCTAGGTGACTTGGGGCAAAAGTTACCTAACTTGTGTGGATGCCAGTTGGCAGACCATGTTCCATATAGATCTGTGACATCTCAGCTGGCATTTTACTTTGCCACATCCACACGGAAAAAAACTCACCCTTTACCTTTCTCTTCAACAAATGTCTGAGCACCTTTATTCTGAGTCCAGAACCAATGAACCTTTTCCTGTTCTGGGGAGGGAAATGTTCTGGCTCAGAGGCATAATACTTGGGCCTGAGGAATTATGGGTAGAGTTCAGATGAAGAAGGCCTTCTGCCCTAGAGATTTTTTTTTTTTTGACAGGCAGAGTTAGACAGCGAAAGAGAGAGAGAGAGACAGAGAGAAATATCTTCCTTTTCTGTTGATTCACCCCACAATGGGTGCTGCACCGATCCGAAGCCAGGAGCCATGTGCTTCCTCCTGGTCTCCCATGCAGTTGCAGGGCCCAAGCACTTGGGCCATCCTCCACTGCCTTTCCAGGCCTCAGCAGAGAGCTTGACTGGAAGAGGAGCAACCGGGACAGAATCTGGCACCCCAACCGGGAGGATTAGCCAAGTGAGCGATGTCGCCGACCTAGAGATATTTTCTAAAATGAATGCAAAGCTGTACTCTGTGATGAACCACTATGATGAGATGAAGAGGCCATATCAGATTTGGAAGAATTTGGAAGGGTTTGTCACATAGGTGAGATCGTTAGAAGTTAGGGCTGGACCAGGAGGATTGGAAAAAGGAGGCAATTGGAAAACACTTTACTTGTGTGGCAAACTTTATTGATTATTTAATAGACCATGAATAAGCAGATTCATTAGCAAGATCTTAATTAACAAGTTCCAGGATTACGCCTCCTAATTTCCTGGGGAACTATTCTCTTCCTATTTAGTCCCAGAGACTTCCTATTTTCCTCAAATGAACCATACCAGATGAATTGAAATTCAGTCTTTTATTATAACTGAAATAGCGGCAGGCAAATGCAAAAACACAGTGCTACTCCTCATAATAATAGCAGATATTCTTTGAGCTCCTCCTTGGTGTTAGCATTCTGTGTGCACTGAAGGTAATCATTTATTTAATCTTTAAAATGACTTTAGGGGACAGGTGTTATGTATCTCCATTTACAATTGAGGAAACTGAGCCAAAGAGTCTTTAAGCAAAGTTCCCCTCATCTCACAAGCAAGAAGTAGATAACTGAGAGTCAGACCAAGGCAATGTGGCCATAGAGTCAATGAGAAGAAATAAAAACCATGGGGAGGGACATTTGTGGGTCAGATTCATAAGATAATAATTCTCTGTTATCTGCTAATCGGCTGTTGCTAGGAGAGTTTATCACAAGGGGAGTTCATTTATTTACTTTTAGGAGTTCTGGCTTAGGGTTCAGGGCCTGGTCAGGCCCAAGTTACAAGATGGAGGCCTAATTTAAAATAGTTACACCTTGATCCAGGCTCAGGTCTCACACAAGGACTTGGGCCATCTTCTTCTGCTATCCCATGCCATAGCAGAGAGCTGGGTTGGAAGAGGAAGAGCCAAGGCTAGAACTGGCATCCATATGGGGATGCAAGTGCTTCAGGCCAGGGCTTTAACCTGCTGCACTACAGCACCAGCCCCTCTCTGCTCATTTTTACTTATTCCCCTTTTATAAAGTTTTGTTGCTGTTGATGACCTAAAGGGCAGAATTACAGAGAGAAAGAGAGACAGTGATACAGAGAGAAAGAGCAAGATCTTCCACCTGCTGGTTCACCCCCCAAATGGCCACAATGTCCAGAGCTGTGCTGATCCCAAGCCAGGAGCCAGGAGCTTTCTCCAGGCCTCCCACATGGGTGCAGGGGCCCAAGCACTTGAGCCATCCTATGTTGCTTTCCCAGGCCATGAGTAGGAAGCTGGATCAGAAACAGAGTAGACAGCTGGGACTCAAACTGACATCCTTATGGGATGCCATCACTACAGGTGGTGACTTCTCCTGCTATGCCACAATACCATCCCCTATTTACTTAATGAGAGAGAGAGAGAGGAAGAGAGAAAAAGGGAGAGAGAATTCTAGCCTGCTCGTCCAATCTACTTTTCACGTGCTCATGAAGGGTAGGGCTGGGACATGCTGAAGCCAGCAGCATGAGAAAAACTGGTAGCCTGGCCTTTGGAATCTAGTTGCCACACCCACCCACCCTCAATGACTTGGAATCTTCTTCATTCAAATGTAGTAGAAACAGCCCAGGGCTTTTCTCTGTGAATGGGTTTCCCTTTCTCTCCTCCTGAGCCCCACTCCCTCGGGCCCTTGTCAGTGAATGGCCAATTTTCCCTGATCCTCCAGAATGCTGCCTTTCTGGGGCAAGGGTCAGTCAGTCCTCTTAGCCCTGGAAACCAGGGCTACCACCATTGAAACCCTGCCTTGAAGGTTGACATCTTTCTTTATGGGTTGGGGTTTGTATACTTAAGATAGAGTGCACACATGTCTCTTTCAGAGGAGACAGAGCCAGTGCAGTGGAATGTCAAGCAGCGGGTTAAAGCCCTGGCCTGAAGCGTCGGCATTCCATATGGGTGCCAGTTTTAGTCCCAGTTGCTCTTCTTCCGATCCAGCTCTTTGCTATGGCTTGGGAAAGCAGTGGAAGATGGCTGAACTCCTTGGGCCCCTGAACTCACTTGGGAGACCTGGAAAAAGCTCCTAGCTCCTGATCTTTAGCAGGAAGCTGTATGTTAAAGAAGAACAGCCAAGTAGAATTCAAAGCATTACTCCTCCATGGGGTGCACTCACTAGAGCGTAACTCACTAGGGCACAATGACCACCTGCACCACTTACTCTGATTAATAAATAAATAAATAAATAAATAATTTTTGAGCTGATTTTTCTGGTGCTCAGCCTTGCAATTTTCCATTAAGAAAAAGAAGCAAGCTGTGATTTTTTTCATGTTGTTTCACATGTCATGCCACTTGTCTGAATCTTCTCCCTCTACATGGCCAATATTTTGCCACAATTTTCACTTCTAATTCTTTTTTTAGATATTTATTTATTTAGATAGAGTTATGAAGAGGCAGAAGAGGCAGAGCGAGAGGGAGAGAGGTCTTTCACCCGCTGCCTCACATTCCAGGTGGCCGAAACACCCTGAGTTGCATGGATCCAAAGCCAGGAGCCTGAGTTTTTTCCATGTCTCCCATGGGAGTGCAGGGGCACAAGGACTCAGGCCACCTTCTACTGCTTTCCCAGACCATACCAGAGAGCTGGATTGGACTTGGAGAAGATGGGATGGGACTCAAACAGGAGCCCATATGGGATGCTGGCACTGCAGGTGGCAATTTTACCTGCTACACCACAGCATGGGTCCCCTAATTCTTCTTGTTGTTCTTTTTTTTTATAAGATGTTTTTACTTGAGAGTCAAAGTTACAGAAAGCCCTTCCATCTCGAACTGGAGCCACAGGCAGAAGTTTAACCTACTAGGTACCAGGAACAGCCACCCCCTCCCCCACTTTCAGAGATTTATTTATCCAATTCTTTTTAAAATTAATTTGTTTTTATTTATGTGAAAGTGTTATAGAGTGGAGGGCTGAGAGTTGGGAGAGAAATAGAGATCTTCCATCTGCTGGATGGGGCCTGGGCAGCCAGTACAAATCCAGGAGGCAGGAGGCAGGAGGTAGGATCCAGCAGCTTCATCTGTCACACATCTCCCAGATGGGTTCAGGAACTCAAGTAGTGGGTCATTCTTCTTGTGGCTTTCCAGGTGAATTAAGAAGCTGGATTGAAAATGGAGGAGGAGAGACTAGAAAAGACTTCATATTAGTGGATCACGGAGTCACAGCTGAGCCCCTTAAGATTTCTTTTGTTTTGTTTTTAAAGATTATACTGTATTGGGGCCAATTGAGCTCTCTGCTATGGCCTAGGAAAGCAGTAGAAGATGGTCCAAGTCCTTGGCCTCTGCACCTATGTGGGAGACCTGGATGATACTCCTGGCTCCATAGCTTCAGATTGGCGGCTAGCTGGAGAGTGAACCAGGGGATGGAACACTCTGTCTCTCTCTGCCTCTCTGTGTAACTCTGCCTTTCAAATAAATAAATAAATAAATTTCCTTCCTCCCTCCTTCCTTCCCTTCCTTCCTCCTTCCCTCCCTTCTTTCTTTCTTTCTTTCTTTCTTTCTTTCTTTCTTTCTTTCTTTCTTTCTTTCTTTCTTTCCAATAAATAGATCTTATAAAAGAAAAAATCCTGAGGAGAAGCATTTTAAAAGAAAAAAAAAACACCATTTGAGACAGCAGCATCTCATATCAGAGTATGGCCTCTTCCTCCTTCTTGCTAAGATGTCTTGATCTGGTTCAGTCCCAGCTACTATGCGGCACTTGTTTGTTAAGATGGCTTGATTTAGAACATAGAATTACAGAGAGGAATGGTAGAAAAGGAAGTGAGTGTGTGTGTGTGTATGTGTGTGTGTGTGTGTGTGTGTGTGGAGAGAGAGAGAGAAAGAAAGAAAAAGATATTCTATCCACTGATTCCTTGCTCTCCCATCTATGTCATCTCTCTCCTTTCATCTATGTAAAAAGAGAAGGTGCTCCTAGGATCTATTCACCAGAAGCTGTATGTTAAGCAGAGCAGCCAAGCAGAACTCAAAGCGGCACTCCTCTGTGGAGTGTGGGCATCCCAAGTGTAACTCACCAGGGCATAATGAACCTCCCAACTGCCCCACTCTGATATTTCAATTCTATGAAATATCCATAGCATTTGCAGGATTCCAAGGATCACAACAATTGAGTGAGCAAGCAGCTCTCTTTCCCCATGGCAGGCCCAGGTTACGACCCGCCACCCAGTGTTCAACTTCTGCACCTACTGACCTTCCTTTTCAATTCAAAATGGCTCTTGAGGGGTTGGTGCTGTGGTGCAGTAAGTTAATCCTCTGCCTGCGGCACTGGCATCCCATATGGGCATTGGTTCTAGTCCTGGCTGCCCCTTTTCCAGTCCAGCTCTCTGCTATGGCCTGGAAAAGCAGTAGAAGATGGCCCAAGTCCTTGGGCTCCTGCACCCATGTGGGAGATCAGGACGGAGTGCTTGGCTCCTGGCTTCGGATTGGCACAGCTCTGGCCATTGTGGTCAATTGGAGAGTGAACCAACGGAAGGAAGACTTTTCTCTCAGTATCTCCCTCTCACTGTCTGTAACTCTACCTCTCAAATAAATAAATGAAATCTTCAAAATGGCTCTCAATACCCCAGTACTAAAGACTCCATTTTGAGTCCACATGCCTTCTCCTTCTCCCCCTCCCCTCCCCCCACATTGATGATGGCAAAGTGTAATCATGAGGAGGATATCCTTGATACCAACCTCAATTTAAAAAAATGTAGTCCCATTCGGGATTGTCATAGTAGCGCTGCAGATTCACATACCACCCTCGACATAGGCATCCCATAGGAGCAAGCAGCAGTTTGAGTCCTGGCTGTGCTCCATGAAATCCAGCTCCCTGGTAATGTGTGTGGGATGGGAATATAGTACACTATGGCCCAGTGCAAGTGTAAATCTGTCTGAAAGATTCATGAGTGGGTATGGGATATTTCTGATGCTCTGCCTTGCAATCAACAATCATTTTTTAAAGATTTTGTTTTTGTTTATTGTTTATTCGAGTGGCAGAGTTACAGAGAGAAAGGAAGGTCTTCCATCTTCCAGCTCACTTCCCAAATGGCTGGGCCAATCCGAAACCAGAAACCAGGAGCTTGTTCCCAATCTCCCATGTGTGTGCAGGCGCCAAAGTGCCCTTAGGAGATGCCTGCCTGCCTGTGCCTTAGGGAAAGGCTCAGCCTACCACTTCTCCTCTGAAAGACACTTGTGCATGCTCTATCTTAAGCATGCACACCCCAAGCCATCAAGAAAGATGTCAGTCTTCTACACTCTCAGATTTTCAGATATCATCAAAAGGTATACTGACTGTAGTCTGATGCTGACCATCCCCTGTGAAACGCTTGTAGAGACTGCACCAGCTGCTTCTGCATACTCCACACACAGAATGCACCAAGCGAGCCTTTGTGTCCTGTGTGATGGGACTTTGGGGAAATGCATCAGATAGTGCTTATAATTCCTGTTTTAGAGGCAATACCAATCCCCTTCAATGAAGAATTTGGCTTTCTGTTTCCCCAATTCCCACAAGGAACAGTAAAGCTTTGGTGTGTTCATCAGTAGATACTGCAATCCAGCACCTTATCAAGGCAAATGAATGCAATTCAAACATTTAAGACAAGTAAAAATCAGACATTTAAATAGAGGTTTAGAAGGCTCTGCTTCTCCAATCAGAAAAGAAATGTAAATAAATATAATAATAATAATATAAAAGAAGTGTAAATAAATCACCCATGGAGGCATGAGCTACTCACCAGTGTTATTGCTCTGATTTCCTTTGTAATGATGCAATTAGGGGACTCTTGGCTTTTTCTCTTGGATGTGTTCATTCACTGTCTCTGGACAAGCTGAGGTATTTCTATGGTGATATTTTATGTGATCTGAAGTTACAACAGATGCAACATTTAAAACTCTATTTATCAGGAAAGAGTTGCAGCAAATGAGAGACAGAGAGAGAGAGATATCTTCCATCTACTAGTTCACTCTACAAAAGGCCACAATAGTCAGGACTGGGCCAGGCCAATGTCAGGAGGCAGGATCTTTATTCAGGACTCCTATGTGGGTGGAAGGGGCCCAAACACTTGGCCCATCTTCCACTTCTTTTCCCAGTGTTTAACAGGGAGCTAGATCAGAAGCAAAGCAGTGTAGGAATCTGTACCTATATGGCGTGCCAGTGCTGCAGGTGGTGGCTTTCCTGCTACACCACAGTGCTGACCCCAGTGAAACACTGAAAAGAAGCAAACTATGATGAGCAAAGTAAGGTATTGCTGCCACTTTTTGGGTAAGAATTCACAGTTTAAGTTTGACTGTTTTAACCTATTGTTGACAGAGTTCCTACAGAGATGCATGGGAAGTACATGCTCTGCTCCCCACATGCCCTGGATCAAGCAGCTCTGTACTTCATGTTGGGCTTTCTATGGGACCTTGCATATTCCTCATAGACTGTAATAGGCATGGAACAGGAGCCTGTGCCAGAAGCTAGCTTGTCCTTTTTTTGCACCTATAATCATGTGTTGTTGTATGGGGCTCTGAATAAAAACCCTTGCCTTTTATGTAATCTGAAGTTACAACAGAAGCCCAGGCACCCAAACTTGCTATGTTTCTCCTAGCTGAAGGCTCAAAGGCCTGCCCTGGAATAGCTTTGGAGAACCTGTGAGGTATGCATGCTCTCAGTAGTGACTCTGGGGACTTCAAGCAACTTTCCTTTGGTCCCACATCATTTTCCCACTCTATATACTGATTGCACTAGGCAAGAACAAGCCTACCTGGTCTAACATAAACATGTAGCCAGCAGCCAAATTCAAGGGACAGTAACCTGCCTCCATTACAGTCTTTGCAGCACTCAAATTTGACTCTCACAGCACAATGGTTAAGCCAACACCCCCACCCACAGGGTTCTGTGAAGACTTTTTTCCACTGTGGAAGGCTGGTGAAGAGGTCAGTCCCTGTATGGCAGTTTCTTCACATTGGGCAGGATCAGGGCAAGACCATGCTGTCCTAGAACTCATCATCTGAGAAGGTGTTTAGAGGAATAGTGGCAATAACTTCCTAGTTTTTCTGTTTTGCTCTCTTTTTTTGTTTTAAAGATTTATTTATTTTAAAGTCAGAGTTATACAGAGAGAGAAGGAGAGGCGGGGGGGGGGGAGTATTCTATCTGCTAGTTCACTCCCCAATTGGCTGCAATGGCCAGAGCTGAGCCGATCCAAAGCCAGGAGCAAGGAGCTTCTTCCATGTCTCCCAAGTTGGTGCAGGGGCCCAAGGACTTGGGCCATCTTCTACTGCTTTCTCAGGCCATAGCAGAGAGCTGGATTGGAAGTGGAGCAGCTGGGCCTCGAACCAGTGCCCATATGGGATGCCGGCACTGCAGACAGCGGCTTAAACTGTTACGTCACAGTGATGGCCCCTCTGTCTCTCTCTTTTAAAGATTTATTTATTTATTTGTGGGGAAGAGTTACAGACAGAGAGATGGAAAGACAGAGAAAGAGGTCTTCTATCAACTAGTTCACTCCTGAAATTGGCCACAATGGCTGGAGCTGAGCCAATCCAAAGCCAGGAACCAGAAACTCCTTCTGGGTTCTCCTGCATGGGTGCAGAGGCCTAAGCACTTGGGCCATCTTTCACTGCTTTCCCAGGCCATTATCTCAGAAGTGGAACAGCCAGGACTTGAACCAGCACTCATATGGGATGCTCACATTGCAGGCAGAGGCTTAACCTACTATGCAAAAGCACTGGCCCTCTCTGTTTGTCTCTTAAAAATTCACAGATTTGATGACCTACAGAATGTGGGAACAGATCTGAATGTGTGAATGTGTGTATGTTTGTGTGTGGTATAATTTCTTGGTTCTGTCTCTGTCCTCCCTGTGAGAAGTTTCAAGACTTACACAAGGAACTTCAATGTTGAATGACAGCAGGAGCCAACATACTTAAAGAAAACATAGCTTCAAGAAAAGTGAGGCCTCATTGCCTCAGACTCTAGTGGCCAGAAAATATTCAAGGAGACTGGATGATGGTATCTGGGCGCAAGGTTTGGAATGACTCTGGTGCAGTAACCCATTCCTTTGGAAGCAGCAGAAATCCCAGAGAGAGAGAGAGAGAGAGAGAGAGAGAGAGAGAGATCTATCTATCTTCTGGTTTACAAATGGCTGTAATAGCTGGGGCTAGGCCATGTTGATTTCATCCAGGTGTCCTACATGAATGAGAGGGATCCAAGTACTTGCACGATCTTCCACTGCCTCCCAGGGATATTAGCAGGGAGCTGGACCAGAGTTGGAGCATCCAGGATTCAAACTGCTGTTGATATGGGATGCCAGCATCACAGGTGAAGTCTTAACCTGCTGCACCATAACCCAGTCCCAGCATGCTGTGTCTTAAGTTGGGATAGTAGCTAGTAGTCACTCCACTACTGGGTAAGGGAAGACCACAAGGAATTCAAGGGTTCCATAGTATCAGGGAGAGAGTATCCTTTACACTCTATGTGTGTGTCCTGTGTCCAGATTAAGTGTCCACCTCTCAAGGGACACAGATTTCCCAATCCAATAAAATGTTGGACTGTAAATGGCATAAGCAGGTGCTCAGCATGGACACTGCCTGAGATCCCTCTAGTCCGGTGGGATGTGTCAGTGTCAGGGAAAAGCAGGCCTCCCTTATAGGCATATGTGTTGACTCCATGTTAAGTATGTGGGCCTTGTGACCCTAAAAAGGCATGCATGTGAGGTTGGTAGCTCATCAGACTTCTCCAGTTTATAAAAACATTCTTTCTCTGTCTCTTACTCTTTTTGTAACTCTGCCTCTAAAATAATTAATCTTCAAAAAAAATTGGGGAGGGGGTGAGGGTGGCCTTGTGGCATAGTAGGTTAAACTTCCACCTGCAGTGCTTTGGGGTACAGTTCAAGTATGGGCAACAATTCAAGTCCCAGATGCTCCACTTCTGATCCCTGCCAATGGCTTGGAAAAGTGGTGGAAGATAGCCCAAATACTTGGGTACTTGCACCCATGTGGAAGACCTGGAAGAAGCTCATGGTTCCTGGCTTCAGAATGGCCCAGGAATGGCCTAGGCCCTGGCCTAAAAACAAGTAGGAAACACAAACACACTGTCATTCCCCTCTGCCTGCCTGGCAGAGTTCATCTCTCTGCTTTTCTTTGCCCTGATCAAAAGGAGCAAGTGGTGCTAGCTAAAGGCCTTGTAGGTGGCAGAGTTTGCTAAAATATTTTCTCAGGATTCCCAGGAAGTATAAAAGAATACAAATTTACCTATTTTTTATACTTGACTGTTTTGTGTGCTCCAATACATCACCATTAATTTTCCTTATATAGAGAGTTCTCTAAAGGAGGGCCCTGGCTGAATATTCCCTAGCAGAATTAGCCTGGAAAACAAATTACATTCTGTTACCCTAACCAACCCTGATTTCTATTTTACTCACACAACTATGACTAAAGAAAAAGCATTTGCCCTTTGCAGATCAGACATGTAATACATACTAACCTGCATGCTTCTTGGGCTTCTACAATAACTATACAGAAGACACCAAGGCATAAACAGACATCACGAAGTGAGAGGGAACATTGCATCATGTTAACCCCAGTTCAGTTTGCTGTGAGTTAAATGTTATTACCTCAACACTCTCTTATAGCAGCTCTTGGGACAACTATAACACATATCTGAACTGACATACTCTCCAACTATCTTTTTTTTTAATGGGACAGCAAATTAACAGGACCTGTTAAAATGTATTTGGTGAGGTTGGTGTTGTGTTGTAGCACATTAAGACACCAATTGTGACAATAGCATCCCATATCAGAGTGCCAGTTGAAGTCCCGGCTACCCTGTTTCTGATCCACCTCCCTTCTAATGCACCTGGGAAGACAGTAGAAGATGTCCAAGTACACTGACTCCAATCACCTTTGTAGGAAAGTGGGATGGAGTTCCTGGATGCTGAGTTTGTCCTGGTCCAGAACTTTCTGTTGTGGCCATTTGGGGAGTGAATAAGTGAAGGGAAGATCTCTCCCTCACTCTCCCTGTCAGTCACTTTGTCTTTCAAATAAATAATTGTTAGTAAAAAACATATTTGGTGTTGTAACACAATTCCCAAACATATGGATTCCAATGTATTAGAAATGATGACTCTGAAATTCCAGCATATCATTAAATAGCTTTGGTACAAGTAAAGAGAGCCACTGAAATCAAACAAAATATCATTTTCTGATATATACAGCAGATCTTACTTATCCCTGAAAACTTCACAGGATACTTTTTATGCACATTGATATATAATACAATGTGACTTGGTGGTAGAATGAGAATTCCACTTGTGGAATCCATGGTGGTAATAGGCTCAATGGAAACAATTTTCAAAAAGATTTATTTACTGTGGGTTATAGGGAAATCAAAATGGAAACAAAAAATTCCTAGAAACTAGTGAAGATGAAAATGCAACATATCAAAACCCATGGGATACAGCCAAAGCAGTGTTAAGAGGAAAGGTTATAGTGATAAATGACTACATAAAAATATTGGAGGAGCTGGCATTGTGGCATAGTGGGTGAAGCCACAGGCTGCAATGCCAACATGCCATACAGGTGCAGGTTTAGCTGTTCCACTTCCATTTCAGCTCCCTGGTAAGGACCAGGGAAAGAAGTGGAAGATGGCCATGTACTTGGGACTCTGCTACCCACATGGGAGATCCATATGAAGTTCCTGAATCCTGGCTTTGGCTTGGCCCAGCCCTGGCCATTGCAGCCATCTGGAGAGTGAATCAGTAGATGGAAGATTTCTCTGTCTCTCCTTTTTCTCTGTAACTCTGAATTTCAAATAAATAATAAAATAAATAAATGAATATTTTAAAAAATAGAAAAGCTATCAAATAAATAATCTAACAATGTATATCAAGGACCTAGAAATAGAAAAACAAGGGTCCAGTAGTAGATTAAGCTGCTGCCTGTGATGCTGGCATGACATATGGGTGCTGATTTGAGTCCTGGCCTCTTCACTTCTGATCCAGCTCCCTGCACATTAGCCCAGGAAATCATCAGAAGATGTCCCAAGTACTTGGGACCCTGTACCCAAGTGGGAGACCCAGATGTAGCTCATGGCTCCTAGCTTGGCCTGGCCCAGCCCAAGCCATTGCAGCCACTTGGGGAGTGAATCAGTGGATGGAAGATCTCTCTCCTTCTCTCTATATATTTCTGTCCTTCAAATAAATAAACAAATCTTTTTAAAAAGTGAAAAAAAAGAAAAAGAAGTCATCACAACTGATGACACAGAAATGCAAAGGATCTCATAAAAAACTACTATCAGAAATTATATGCAAATATATTTGAACACCCCAAAGAAAAAAATAAAATCCTGGATAAATAAAGGCAACCAAGATTAAATCAAGAAGGTACAGAAAATCTAAACAGATGTATAACTAGCAACAAGACTGAAGCAATAATTGTCTTTTTTTTTTGACAGGCAGAGTGGACAGTGAGAGAGCAGAGAGAAAGGTCTTCCTTTGCTGTTGGTTCACCCTCCAATGGCTGCCATGGCCGGCGCACCACACTGATCCAAAGCCAGGAGCCAGGTGCTTATTCTGGTCTCCTATGTGGGTGCAGGGCCCAAGGACTTGGGCCATCCTCTACTGCACTCCCGGGCCACAGCAGAGAGCTGGCCTGGAAGAGGGGCAAATGGGACAGAATCCAGTGCCCCCTCCAGGACTAGAACCCGGTGTGCTGGCACCGCAAGGTGGAGGATTAGCCTATTGAGCCATGGCACCAGTCTAATAATTAAGTCTTTCAAGAAAGAAAAGTACAGGGGGCTGGCACTGGGCAACAGTGTGTTAAGTTGATGCTTGTGATGCTAGTATCCCATATGGGACCTTGTGTCTCAGCTGCTCCACTTCTGACCCAGCACTTTACTAATCTGCCTGGGAAAGCTACAGAAAACAGCCTAAGTGCTTAGACCGCTGCCACTCATGTGGGAGGCCTGAATAAAACTCCCGTTTCCTGGCTTTAGCCTGGCCCATTCCTGGCTATTTTGGCCATATGGAGAGTAAACCAATGAATGGAAAATATCTCTGTTTCTCTCTGTTAGTAATTCTGCATTTCAAGTAATGAAATAAATTTATTTTTATTTATTCATTTATTTGAAAAGTAGAGTTACAGATAGGGAAAAACAGAGGCAGAGGCAGAGGGGAGAGAGAGAGAGAGAGAGAGAGAGAGAGAGAGAGAGAGAGAGAGAGATCATCCATTTGCTGGTTCATTCTCCAAATAGCTGTAACAGCTGTGATGGACTGGGGCAAAGTCAGGTGCCAGGAGCTTCATCCAGAGCTTCCACATGAGTGCAGGTCACCAGGTAGTTGGGTCATCCTCTGCTTTTTCCTAGGTGCATTAGCAGAGAGGTGGATTGGAAGTAGAGCAGCTGGGACTTGAATGGTGAACATATGGGATGCTGGCACTGCAGGTGGTGGCTTACCCTACTGTGTCACAGCACTGGCCCCAATAAATGAATCTTTAAAAAGAGAAAAGTCTGGGAACTGAAAATTTTAGTACTGATTTCTATAAAACATTTGAAGAAGCACTCTCTCAAACACTTTTCAAACTATCTCAAAATATTGAACAGGCTGGAACTCTGCCAAACTTTTTATTTTTTTATTTTTTTATTTTTATTTTTTTTATTTAGACTATAAATTTCCAAGGTACAACTTGTAGATTGCAATGGCTTCCCCACCCATACCTCCCCCCCCCCCGCTACCCTTCCCCCTTACCCACTCCCTCTCCCCTTTCATTCACATTCAGATTCATTTTCAATTCTCTTTGTATACAGGAGTTCAGTTTAGTATGTGTTAAGCAAAGATTTTAAACCATTTGCCCTCACATAGCATCATAGAGTGAAATATACTCTTTGAGAACTAGTTGTAGCTTTAAATCACGTTGTACAGCACATTAGGGACAGAGATCCTTCATGATATTATTATTATTTTTTAATTGATTGATTTTTATGTAACTTTCAATTTTTTTAATCATTTCCAATTGTCTTTCTATACGGAAGATCGATTCAGTATATATTAAGCAAAGATTTTGTCAGTTTGCACCCGCGTAGAGACACAAGATGCAAAAATACTGTTTTAGTCCTAGTTATTGCATTACTTCACCTTTCTGCCAAACTGTTTAATGAGGTCAGCATCATTGTGACACCAAAACCAGACAGAACACAAAAATATATCTACTGATTAAAATCCTTAATAAACATGCAAAATTCTCAACCATACAATAGCAAACCAATTCCAACATTACATTAAAAACATCATACATCATGATCAAGTAGGATTTTTTGCAGATGTAAGTGTGGTTCAACATTTGTGAAATAATAAATGAGATAAATCGCATCAACATAATAAAGACCAGAAACAACTTGATCATCTAAATAAGAGTAGAGAAAGAATTTGATAAGCTTCAACATTCCATTAATGATAAAAGTCCTCGGGCCGGCGCCGTGGCTCAACAGGCTAATCCTCCGCCTTGCGGCGCCGGCACCCGGGTTCTAGTCCCGGTCGGGGCACCGGATTCTGTCCCGGTTGCCCCTCTTCCAGGCCAGCCCTCTGCTGTGGCCCAGGAGTGCAGTGGAGGATGGCCCAAGTGCTTGGGCCCTGCACCCCATGAGAGACCAGGAAAAAGCACCTAGCACCTGGCTCCTGCCATCGGATGAGTGCGGTGCGCCGGCCGCAGCACTGACCGCGGCAGCCATTGGAGGGTGAACCAATGGCAAAGGAAGACCTTTCTCTCTGTCTCTCTCTCTCACTGTCCACTCTGCCTGTCAAAAATAAAAAAATAAATAAATAAAAAAATAAAAAAATGATAAAAGTCCTCCACAAATTAGATATCTAGGGATCATACCTCCAAATTATAAAGGCTTTATGTGACAAACCAACAGCCAGTGTCACACTGAATGGGGAAAATCTGAAAGCATTTTTCTTCATATCTAAAGCAGCACAAGGATGTGCACTTTGACTATCATTATTCAGTATAGTACTGAAGGACTAGGATGAGCAAATAGGAAGAAGAAAGGAAGAAAAAGCATCATCTCTCTCTGTATCTCCCTCTCTGTTACTCTTTCAAATAAGTGACTAAATATTTAAAACAAAAACAAAATAAAAAAATACAATAAATAAGGGCCAGCAATGTGGTGTACCATAAAGCCACTGCTCCATGTATGATCCAGCTCCATGGTGATGGCCTAGGAAAGCAGCAGAAAATGGTCCAAATATTTGAGTCCTTGTCACCATGTGGGGTACCTGTATGAAGTTCTCGGCTCGTGACTTTGCCATGGTCCAGCTCTGGCCAATTCAGCTATCTTTGAAGTATATCAGCAGATGGAAGGTCTATCTCTACTTTTACCTCTCTCTGTCTGACACTGACTTTTAAATAAATGAATAAATCTTTAATAAAAAAAATAAAGGAAGAAAAAAGAAAGAAAGAAATGGCAACAAAATTGGAAAGGAGGAAGTAAAAGTACCCATGTTTGCAGATGACATAATGCACATGGTAAAACTCAAACACTACATCAAAAAGCTGTTAGACCTGATAAACCAATTGAGTAAAGTGTTGTTACAAAATTGATGTACAAATAACAATAGCATCTTCATAAACCAAAAATTAATTTGTCAAATGAGGATTCAAATAAGAAATCCCATTCACAATAACCACCAAAAAAAAAAAAAATCTATACATTGGACCCAGTGCTGTGGGGTAGCAGGTAAAGCTACTGCCTGCAGTTCTAGTATCCCATATAAGCACCAGTTCAAATCTTGGCTGCTCCATTTCAATACAGCTCCCTGCTAATGTACAGGGAAGACCAGGAGGAAGCACCTGGCTCCTGGCTTCGGATTGGCGTAGTGCCAGCCGTGGCGGCCATTAGTGGAGTGAACCAATGGAAGGAAGACCTTTTTCTCTGTCTCTCTCTCCTTGTATATAACTCTTCCTGTCAAATAAAAAAAATTTGAACTAATGTACCAGGGAGAGCTGTGGAAAATGGTCCAAGTCCTTGGGCCCCTGCATCCATGTGACCCAGAAGAAGTTCCTAGTTTTGGATTGGCCCAGCTCCGGGCCCAGCTCCGGATGTTGCAGCCATTTGGGGAGTGAACCAGAAGATGGAATCTCTCTATCTTTCTCTGCAACTTGGCCTTTCAAATAAATACATCATTTTAGAAAGTAAAAAAAAGGGGCCAGAGCCATGGCTCACTTGGCTAATCCTCTGCCTGTGGCTCTGGCACCCTGGGTTCTAGTCCTGGTTGGGGCACCAGGTACTAGTCCCAGTGCTCCTCTTCCAGTCCAGCTCTCTGCTGTGATCTGGGAGGGCAGTGGAGAATGGCCCAAGTACTTGGGTCCCTGCACCCGCATGGGATTGGGAAGAAGCACCCAGCTCCTGGCTTCAGACTGGCATAGCGTGGGCCATAGCGGCCTTTAGGGGAGTGAACTAACAGAAGAAAGACCTTTCTCTCTGTCTCTCTCTCACTCTTTCTCTCTCTCTAACTCTGCCTGTCTAAAAAAAATAAAAATAAAAAAATAATCAAGCATGTAGGAATAAATTTAACTAAAGAAGTGAACAGTTGGCCAGTGCCACAGCTCAATGGGCTAATCCTCTGCCTTGCGGCGCAGGCACACCGGGTTCTAGTCCTGGTCAGGGTGCCAGATTCTATCCTGGTTGCCCCTCTTCCAGGCCAGCCCTCTGCTATGGCCTGGGAGTGCAGTGGAGGATGGCCCAGGTCCTTGGGCCCTGCACCATCATGGGAGACCAGGAGAAGCACCTGGCTCCTGGCTTCGGATCAGTGCGATGCACTGGTCGCAGCGCTCTGGCCACAGTGGCCATTGGAAGGTGAACCAATGGCAAAGGAAGACCTTTCTCTCTGTCTCTCTCTGTCCACTCTGCCTGTCAAAAAAAAAAAGAAGTGAACAGTCTTTACAATGAAAATTACAAAATACCAATGAAAGAAATTATCTAGGACACAAAAATGGAAAGATATTCCTTGTTTTTGATGGATGAACTAATATATTTAAAACATCTATACTGCTTAAAGCAATCTATACTACCACAATGCGATCTCTATTGAACTACCATGACATTCTTCTTAAAGATTTATTTATTTGCTTGAAAGTCAGAGTTACAAAAAGAGAAGGAGAGAGAGAGAGAGAGAGAGAGAGAGAGAGAGAGAGAGAGAGAGATTTATCTGCTGGTTCACTTTCCAAATGGCTACAAGTGCCAGGACTCCATTCAGGTCTAACACATGGTTATCAGGCTTCCAAGCAGTTGAGCCATCTTCTGCTGCATTCCCAGTTGCATAGGTAGAGAGCTGAATCAGAAGCAGAGCAGCCAGGACTTAAACTCATATTCATATGTGTTACAAGAATCCTAGGCAGCAGCTTAAAGTTTTATAGCACAATGCTGGCCCCACCAATAACATTCTTTACAGAATTAAGGATTAAAAAACACATTCACATGGAATCCCAAAAGATAAAGAGGTGCCAATGGATTCCTGAAGTAAGAAAATCAAACTGGAGGCATCATAATACTTGATTTCAAAGCATACTACAAAGCTATAGCAGTTAAAACAACATGGTATTGGCATAAAAACTGGCAGATAGATCAATGAAACAGAATTGAGAGCAGGGAAGTTAATCCATTTATATACAGTCAACATATTTTTAACTAAAGTTCCAAAAACATACATTGGAGAAAGGAGAGTCTTTTCAGTAAATATTGCTGGCAAAAATAAATTTATGTTTGTAGAATGGAATTAGATCTCTACTTCTCATATGCAAAAACATCTCAAGATGTATCAAAGGACTAAATTTAACACCTGGGACAATGAAATTGGTAGGAGAAAATCTAAGGAAAATACTTCAAGACATAGGCATAGATGATACATTCTTGGCTAAGATCCCCAAATTGCAGGCAACAAAAGCAAACCTAGACAAATGAGATTATAGCAAACTCAAAAGCTTGTGCACAGCAAAAAATTAGTCAGTAGAATGAAGAAGCATCCAAAAAATGGATTTACAAGCTACTTATTTGATAATGGATTAATATCCAGAATATATCAGCAACTCAAAAAACTCAACAACAAAAAAGAACCAATCCAGTTAAGAAATTAGCAATAAACCTGAAATAGACCATTTTCAAAAGATGAAATGCAAACTGGCCACAAATACATAAAAACTGCTCAATATCAAAAGCCATCCGAGAACTGTAAGTCAACACCACAATCAGATGCCTCAGTGATACTTTACCCCTGTTGGAATGGCTATTATCCAAAACACAGAGGGCAAAAAGTGCTGGCAAGAATGTAGAGAAAAGGGAACTCTTGTACATTGTTGTTGGGAATTTAAATTGGTACAGCCACTGTGGAAACAAAAGGGAAATAATTTTTTAAGACTGAAGTCAGGATTCAGGAGTCCCACCATGGGTTCATGGACCAAATCATTTAGGTGGTCTGCTGCTCTCCTAGGTGAATTAACAGGGAGCTGGATTAGAAAGGCAGGTGCCAGGACTTGAACTGGCACCCATCTGGGATGCTGGCATTGCAAATATCAGCTTAGCTTGCTATGCCACAATGCTGGACACAGAATTTTCTTTTTTCAAAATGATTTGCTTACTTATTTAAAAGGCAAAGGTAAACAGAGAGAGAGGTTGAGACAGAGAGAGAGAGAGAGAGAGAGAGAGATCTTCCAACTGCTGGTTCACTCTAAAAATGGCTGTAATGGCCTGGGCTGGGCCAGGTTTAACCCAGGAGCCAAGAGTTTTACCTTGATCTCCCACGTGGGTGGAAGAGGCCCAAGTACTTTGGCCATCTTCCATTGCTTTCCAAGGCACATTGGCAGGGAGTTAGATTGGAAGTGGGCAACTGGGACTCAAATTGGCACTTATATGTGATGCTGGCATCGCAGGTGTCAGTGTAACCTGCTATGCCACAATGCTAGCCCCTAGAAATTCCCTAAAAAACAGAAAAGTCCCTACCTTATGATCCAGAGATCTCACTATTGGGTATATACCTAAAAGCAAGGAACTCAATGTATCAAAGAGCTACCTGCTCCAATATGTTTATAGCAGCACTGTACACACTGGCCAAAATACAGAATCAACCAACATGCCTATCATCAGATGAGTGGATACAGAAAATTTGGCTTATATAAAATAGAAACATTATTTGGCTATAAAAAATGAAATTTTGTCATTTGCAGGAAAATGATTGGAGCTGGAGAACACATATTGAGTGAAATAAGTCCAGCACAGAAAGACAAATAATAGGTGTTCTTCTTTATATTTGGGAGCTACAATTAAAAGAAAGGGGGGTAGTGCTGTGTTATAGTAGGTTAAGTTACTACCATTGACATCAGCATTTCAAATGAGGTCTTGTTTGAGCCACAGCTGTTCTACTTCTGATCTAGCTGTATGCTAACGTGTCTGGGAAAGCTGTGGAAGATGGCCTGAGTGCTTGGGCCTTTTGTCACCTATGTAGGAGATCTGGGTGAAGTTCCAGGCTCCTAGGTTCAACCTGGCCCAGTCTTGGCCATTGCAGCCATTTGTGGAGTAACCAGCAGGTATCTTCTCTCTCACACTCTAGTACTCTGCTTTTCAAACAAATCAATGTTTAAATTTTTTAAAAAATCATGTTTTATGTTCAAATTCTTGTGTTGGATTTTTGGTGCAACAGCTATGTTGCTACCACAGATGCCTGCATTCCCTATTGGAGTAATTAATTCAATTATCAACTACTCTGTTTCTGATCCAGATTTCTACTAACATACATCCTGAGAGGCAAGAGGTGATGGCACAAGTATGAATCCGAATCCTTGACACCCATGTAGGAGACCTAGATCAAGTCTTTCTTTCTCTTTCTCTCCATCTGCCTTTCAAATGTTCTAAAAAAATATGAAAAGCTGAGGGGCTGGTGCCATGGCTCACTAGGTTAATCCTCTGCCTCTGGCACCGGCATCCCATATGGGTGCTGGTTCTAGTCCTGGCTGCTCCTCTTCCAATCCTGCTCTCTGCTGTGGTCTGGAAAAGCAGTGGAAGATGGCCCGAGTGCTTGGGCCCTTGCTCCCATGGGAGACTGGGAAGAAGCACCTGGCTCCTGGCTTTGGATCAGCGTAACTCTGATCTTTGTGGCCATTTTGGGGGTGAACCAATGGATGGAAAACCTTTCTCTCTGTTTCTCCTTCTCACTGTAATTCTACCTCTCAAAAATTTTTTTGAAAGGCTGAATTTTTAGGTACTTTATAAAGTCATCATGGTGTGTCAACACAACACATATTTCTCCTAGTTCTAATGTGATTTATGTAGTGAGGTGTATATTTGTTTTTAGTTAGCTCTTTCAGTATTGTTTGAAGGCAAAGCAATGCTTTGATTTCCTAGATTTCTGCTGTTTGTAACATTGAAGCAACAATATTTTCTAGAATCCCTATTCCTACTAAGAATAATAGAGGTGTCTTGATGTGAATTCCAGATGCAAGAGGTAAATCAGTCACATTTGTAGTTTCACGTATTGTGTTGAGAATTGTCTACATCATGGTTGTATGCATACTGTGCATAACTGTTCCTTATTGAAAGTTACATTGACAGGGCTGGCATTGTGGCATAGCAGGTTGGGCCTCTGTCTGTGTTGCCGGCATCCCATATGGGTGCCAGTTCATGTCCCAGCTCTTAGCTTCAGAGCAGCCCAGTCTGGCCATTGCAGACATTTGGGGTATGAACCAGCAGTTGGAAGACCTCTCTCTGTATCTCCCTCTCTGTGCCTGTGGCTCTGCCTCTCAAATAAATAAATATAGATTTTTAAAGTTACATAGACTCTTATTGGTGCTTGGATTTTATATTATTCTAAGGAGATTCATTAAAATGCATTCAAATAAATTTATTTTAATATTTGTGGTGGTGATTCCATGCTGTCCACTGTGGCCTCCAATGGTAAGTTCTTGTACAGATTTTGTTACTCCAGCATTCTCTTTCTGTTACGTATGGAGCTGGAGACCAGGAGAAGCACCTGGCTCCTGGCTTCAGATCAGTGTGGTGCGCCGGCTGCACCGGCCATTGGAGGGTGAACCAATGGCAAAGGAAGACCTTTCTCTCTGCTCTCTCACTGTCCACTCTGCCTATCAAAAAAAATAGGAAGCAAAGATGCATCATCTGCAATAAGTATTGGTATGTTGCTGTATAGTCTGATTTTATATGACATCTTATTAAATATATGGTTCTCAACCTGGTGTGGTATAGTTGCTACTAGTGTAGGAGTTCCAAGTGTGACAGTATGTGTAGTAGGTAGTATTACTATTGACCAAATAATAATTATGAAGATTATGATTATTATGAGTCTATGGAGTACATTTAAAGCTATGGCTTGTTTGTAGTTTTAGCAGTCCTTGTATTATTATTCCTTAAAAAAAGATTTATTTATTTACTTGAAAGGCTGAGTTACAGCAAGAGAGGGAGAGATAGAGATCTTACATCTCCTAGTTCACTCCTCAAATGGTCACAATAGCCAGTATTGGGCCAGGTCAAAGCGAGTAGCCTAGAAATCTGTGTGGATCTCCCACACAGGTAAGTCTCACACATAGGTGGCAGGGGTTCAAGTGCTTGAGCTTCCCCAAGCACACTAGCAAGAAGTAGATCAGAAGTGGAACATCTAGGACTCAAACCAGTGCCCATATGGGATGCTG
Organism: Sylvilagus floridanus; assembly: GCA_949820135.1. Classification (NCBI taxonomy): domain Eukaryota; kingdom Metazoa; phylum Chordata; class Mammalia; order Lagomorpha; family Leporidae; genus Sylvilagus; species Sylvilagus floridanus. The sequence continues at coordinate 81,205,460 of OX463231.1, forward strand.
GTGTCACAAGCAGCTCCACAACGCCAGTCCCAGGATTAATATCAACACAAAAACTACTGTTATGTAGCAGGAAAAGGTTTCCAGGGACCTGGTGTTGTGACATAGTGGGGTAAGTTACCACTTTCATCACTGGCATCCCATACCAGAGTTCTGGGGTTCAAATCATGGCTGTTACACTTCCAATTCAGTTATTAATGTACCTGGGAAATCAGTGGAAGATTACCAAAATACTTGGAGCCCTGCTACTTATGTGAAAGCCTGAATAAAATTCCAGGCTTCTAGCTCTGGACTGGCTAATGCAGTCATTTGAAGAGTGAACCAGTGGATAGAAGATCTCCATCTCTATCTCTCTTACTCCTTCTACCCCCTTCCTCCCAAGTTTCTCTCCTTCTCTCTTGGTTAATCTGCTGTCAAATAAACAGATCTTTTTAAAAAGATGATTAGGACTAATCTTTTGTCTTGAGTAATTGATATGACTGATGTGGTGGGCAGACAGCTGTATCCTACTACTATTAGCATCGCTAGCCAATGCTAGGCTTTTTAGCATAATTTGTTGTCATATCTGCCAAAGTTTGTCCAGGGAATATTTATGAGATTTTATGAAACTTGAGAAGCTCTTTGCTTCTTTGGCACAATGTGTTGTCTTCTCTGTCAATAACATCTTGCAAAGTGATGGATTGCTTCTTATTTTTAAAAGATTTATTTATATATTTGAAAGAATTACAGAGAGGCAGAAGGAGAGAGATAGAGAGAGAGGTCTTCCATCCATCCACTGGTTCACTCCCCAACTGGCCACAACAGCCAGAGCTGTGCTGATCTGAAGCCAGGAGCCAGGAACTTCTGGGTCTCCCATGCGGGTGCAGAGGCCCAAGGATTTGGGCCATTCTCTACTGTTTTTGCAGGGCATAGCAGAGAGCTGGATGGGAAGTAGAGCAGCTGAGACTTGAACCGGCACCCATATGGGATGCTGGCACTGCAAGTGGTGGCTTTACCTGCTGTGCCACAGTACAGGCCCTTTAGTGCTGTCTTAATTTTCTGCCAAGTTATTTTATAGCTTCTATCTTGGAAACATTTACAGAGTGAATGTGCGCCATTATTTTCCTTTCCATCACAAACAATCAAGGTCATTTGAAGGTGGGGCCAGTATTGTGATTTAGTATGTTAAGCTGCCATCTGCATTGACAGCATCCCATATTGGTGCTGATTTGAGTCCCAGGTGCCTCACTTCTAATCCAGCTCCTTGATAATGCACCTGGAGTGTAGTAGAGGATAACCTCAGTACTTGGGCCCGTGTACTCATATGGGAAAATCAGAAGAAACTCCTCACTTTGGCCTGGCCCAACCCCAGCCATTGTGGCCATTTTTGGAGTGAACTAGCAAATGAAAGATCTCTCTTTCTTTCTTCTTTTCAAATAAATAAAAGAAATTTAAAAAGAAAAGAAAAAAAGATCACTTGAAGGAGTATGTTTTTAAAAATCTTGTTTGTATCTCCCTTATGGTAATTGAGATACTCGTGGTGCTTCCTATTCCTTATCTTTTCACTTTAGTGTAATTGGAGGTAAGAAATAACTCCATGAATTGCTTATGTTTCTTTTCTTTTTTTAAATATTTATTTTATTTATTCAAAAGACAGAGTTACAGAGAGAGAGAGAGAGAGAGAGAGATCTTCTATCTACTGGTTCACTCCCCAGATGGCCACAATGGCTGGAGCTGCGCCAATCTGAAGCCAGGAGCCAGGGGCTTCTTCTGGGTCTCCCACATGGGTACAGGGGCCCAAGGACTTGGGCCATCTTCTACTGCTTTCCCAGGCCATAGCAGACAGTTGGATCAGAAGTGGAGCAGCTGGGTCTTGAACTGGCGCCCATATGGGATGTCAGTGCTTCAGGGCAGGGCATTAATTCGCTGCACCACAGCGCCGGCCTCTGCTTAAAGAACCTTCATCCCTAAGACTTCAGAGAGCCAAGGAATTAAGTAATAATTACCCAAATCCTTGATTGTGCTTTGCAAAAATATCTACTTTCTTCTACTGTCAGCGGTTGGCTATCTGCACACCAAATCTGCAACTCAGATTTGGAGGTTCTACAGCAACACCTCCAGCTAGTTTGGGATGTTGTTCAGCAACAGAATGGTGACCACAGAGGCACTACAATCCTAAGTGGGCTTCTCACCTGTGGCACGCTGGCCCTATATGCCACAGTCACTATTGGGAGCTGTTGTCTTGAACATTTGATTGTATTAGAGACAACCTTAAGCAGCTGTTGACCAGGTGTTGTTGGTCTAAGGTGCTTGTTGAGTGGAAGAAAGAAAGCTGAAATTTGACTTGAAATCTAGAGATGTCTTTGATGAGTAGCAATCTTATGTATGAAAATGCAAGGCCCCTGTGCTATTTTGGTTCAGCTGTAACTGAATATTGAGTATAAGGATTTCTCCCATTTGGAGCTAGATAGAACATTGCCTTGAAAAATAATTGTGTAACTTGGCCAACTTGTTGTGTAATTTGGTTCTTTTACAGGTCCAGCCAAAATAGCAATGGGTGATCAGAGCTCTAGTCTTAAGGACCCTAGGGTATATTTTGCAACATCAAGAAATTTCAGGTTAAGTCTATGGAAGAAAAAAGGTGATATTCTACTGTAACACTGCTTTTCTTCACTAATCCCCAGAACTGAATGGGAAATAGCCACTTAATACATCTCTGGGTTAATCTAAATTCCTGCCAGTTCAAAAATTTAAGTAAATCTTTAGTAGCTAATCTGCCTCAAACATTTTTTAGAGATAGATATTTTGAAAATTGTTAGCATACTTTTGTGCCTATGTTTATTGGTCAGAAATTGTTATACTTATCCTTGTAAGTTATTTGATATCATGAAAGTATAGTTTCAAAATAGGAATAAGTATCTCAGATGAAGGTATGGTATTTGTTGTATTCTGTGTATTAAGTACAATGAGGTAGCCCTCTGACAGGAAAATAATCTGAAATTATAACTATGCTTGTCTAATATCTCAGTGTAATAAGACATCTAGATATACCTGCTAAGTATAAATTAGGTAAAGAGAAATGAGATAAATATTTCTAAATGTAAACTGCTGTACTCTTAGCATCTTAAGTTTCATAGAAAAAATTATATTCATTAACACGTTTTCATAAATTGTGTATGTATGACAAATAATTCAAGACTACTTGAAAGTAATTAAGCTTGAAATTGTGTATGTTCTTTATTTTAGAAAATTTTGTTAATTTGGTGATCTTTAAAGATTATTTCAAAATGTGAATTAGCAAAGAAAGTAGATGAAGAAAGAAAAAGAAAATTATTAAGCATGAGAATGTATTGTCTGTGAAGAAGGTTAGAAAGAAAAGAGAATATTTTGGATAAAGACAGAGAATTATTTATAAGAGTTTTTGTCCTAAGGTAGAACGGCTAGATTACTGTAGATTGTAAGGGGAAAGATAGGGCAAAAAACCAAACATTTATGTAAGTTGCAGAAGGTGTGGGAAATTCACAGGAACTTTAAAAGAAATAAATCTTGTAAGAAAATTTGAGTGTGATAAAATTAACTGAACTTTTATAAAAATGTTGTTTACAAAATTTTCTAAAAATTGAGCATTAATATCAAATGTATGCTGACATAAAATCAGAATCTTAACCTCTGTTAAAACAAGGGTTTTTTTTTAATTAATTAATTTATTTGAAAGTCACAGTTACAGAGAGAGGGGAAAGAGAGAGAAAGAGAGAGGTCTTCCATCTGCTGGTTCACTCCCCAATTGGCCACAATGGCTGGAGTTGCACCGATCCGAAGCCAGGAGCCAGGAGTTTCCTCTGGGTCTCCTACACGGGTGCAGGGGCTCAAGGACTTGGACCATCTTCTACTGCTTCCCCAGGCCATAGCAGAGAGCTAGATGGGAAGTAGAACAGCCAGGACTAGAACTGGTGCCCATATGGGATGCCAGTGCTTCAGGCCAGGGCATTAACCCACTGCACCACAGCGAGGGCCCCAATATACATATATTTAAAAACCCTTGTTTTGGGGCCAGCCCTGTAATGCAGCGGGTTAACGCCCTGGCCTGAAGCACCGGCATCCCATATGGGCGCCCATTCTAGTCCTGGCTGCTCTATTTCCCATCCAACTCTCTGCTATGGCCTGGGGAAGCAGTAGAAGATGGCCCAAGCGCTTGGGCCCCACGTGGGAGTCCTGGAAGAAGCTTCTGGCTCCTGGCTTCAGATTGGCACAGCTCTGGTTATTGAGGCCAACTGGGGAGTGAACCATCAGGTGGAAAACCTCTCTCTCTCTCTCTCTCTCTCTCTCTCTCTCTCTCTGCCTCTCCTCTCTCTCAGTAACTGTCTTTCAAATAAATGTCTTAAAAAAAAGAAAACTGAAATATATATATATATTAATATATTAGTAAATATCCGAAAACACTCTTGATATTTAATTCTGAAATCTGTTTTAAAAACTGCAACATCTTCTTTTAATAGTTTGTGTTTAATTGGTGACTGTCAATTTTCTGGTCAGCTCCCTTAGGATCTTTTCTTCTTCTTGGTTCTGACTCTGTTAATTATTCCAAGTGATGGTATGATTTTATGTGCTAATTATTCTATTTAAGGTTTTTGTTTCCCTTTTTGGAGACTGACCAAAGAAATATCAACTTTTGGTTTGTTTACTTCCTATGTTTTGTACTGTCTATACTGTTCTGACTAGGAAGAGCTGAGTTTGAAAAAAAGTTAAGATCGTTTCTGAACATGTACTTATTTTGAAATATTCAATTGATTACTTTATAACTATGATTAAAGCTGATCTATATCTGGCTAAGTTACCCTAGCTAAATAGATATATATTATTTTGTGATTTTAAGTGTTCCTATTTTTTTTAAAGGTTTTTTTTTTTTTTTTGACAGGCAGAGTGGACAGTGAGAGAGAGAGACAGAGAGAAAGGTCTTCCTTTGCCATTGATTCACCCTCCAATGGCCGCCGCGGCCAGTGCTGCGGCCCTCGCACCGCGCTGATCTTATGGCAGGAGCCAGGTGCTTATCCTGGTCTCCCATTGGGTGCAGGGCCCAAGCACTTGGGCCATCCTCCACTGCACTCCTGGGCCACAGCAGAGAGCTGGCCTGGAAGAGGAGCAACCGGGACAGAATCCGGCGCCCCAACCGGGACTAGAACCTGGTGTGCCGGCGCTGCAAGGCGGAGGATTAGCCTGTTGAGCCACGGCGCCGACCAAGTGTTCCTATTTTAATCTGTTATTTGAATCTCTTCTGGTGTTTTTGATAAATTTTCTGAGAATCAAAGTTCTAAGTTTTTGACTTTGAGATATCCAGTTGGGTCCTCGGATATATCCAAAGGATATATCTTTCATCCTATTGAGGCAACAACTAATTAGGCTATATAAATTTTATGGAAAGTATTGTCAAGATATAAAATGATGCTGAAGTTTAAGTTGTGCTCTTGAGATATGTCTTATGAGTTACATAAAAGTTATAAAAGTCTGATGGGCCTGATGTGATATTATCAGTAGAGATAGTTATCTGGATGGAAAATAGACCCAGAGGTCAAAAAGGATGGAAGTTTTGTAAAACCCTTCATTTGCTTTCTAAAATGCTACAGAGAACAAATATAACTGATAATAAGTTTTTAAAGTATATTTTTAAAGAGTATTTATTTGAAAAGCAGAGTTACAGGGTGGGAGGTGCTGTGCCATAGCAGGTAAAGCAGATACCTGAAGCACCAGCACTCCATATAGGCATTGGTTAAAGTCTTAGCTGCTCCACTTCTGATCCAGTTCCTTGCTAATGCTCCTGGGAAAGTAATGGAAGATGGCCCAAGTCCTTGGGCCTCTGCATCCACATGGGAAACATGAAGCTCCTGGCTCCTGGCTCCTGTATTCAGGCTGGTCTAGCCCTGACTATTACAACCATTTGAAAAGTGAAACTGTGGATGCAGGAATTCTCTCTTTCTCTGTCTGTCTGTCTGTCTCTCTCTCTGCTTCTGTCTCTCCCTCTCTGTGATTCTGACTTTCAAATAAACAAATAAATCTTTATAAAAAAATCAGAGAGGGGCAGATAGAGAGTGAGGTCTTCCATCCACTGGTTCACTTCCCAAATACCTGTAATAGCTAGGTTCCTGAAGCCAGGAACCAGGAGCTTCCTACAGGTCTCCCATGTGAGTTCAGGGGCCCAAGAACTTGGGCCATGTTTTGCTGCTTTTCCAGGTGCACTAGCAGGGAGCTGGATAGAAAGTGGAGCAACCAGGACTCTAGTTGGCACCCATATGGAATGTTGGTATCATAGGCTGTGGCTTTACCTGATATACCACAATGGTGGCCCAGTTTTATAATTTTAAGTCTAACCATTTAAAGTCTTTTGTCATGTGTACTGTTGTATTCTCAAAAACAATTGCAGATTCAGAGAAGATATAACAAATGTTTAGACAAGTGGTTCCAGAACTCTGAGGAAAAGAAAATCCACAAAAATGTTAATGGGGATCAAACAAGTATTAGTTACATGAGATTGAATGAATTAATTTGTATTTTATTTAAAATGCCATTGGCTTTTTATTTTCCTGTTCTCTCTTCAGGGTTCAGGAAAATTTTTCTGTGATCTCTATCATTTTCAATGTTTTGGTATAGTTTTTTAACAGTTGAAAGAGTTTAATGCCTCTAAAATGCAAGAAGTTTTCTGAAGATTTTTGGTGTTTTGTGCAATGTGATGGTTTTTATGAGTGCAGTAAGGGTCTGTTCTCACCATAACAGGATTGAATTGGCATGTCTAATGCTTGTGTGGCACCAGCATTATGCTGGTGTGGCACTGCAGAATGATGATTCATGCCTATAGAACAGATACAAGTAAGTATAACAATAAATTTTATGTGAAGTTAACATAAAGACCACTCCTTCTAAAATCTCTTTGTTGCTAAAATGGTTTTTTGACACTGACTCCTGGTCAACAGATTCATCCCTCCCAACATGGGAGACTAGATCAAGAACCAGGTCAAATCCAACCTAGCAATGAGGGACAAATGGAACATGACTGACGAAAGCTGTGATTTTGGAAATAAATCTTGATCACAAGGAGGGAATAATAATTAATATATAGTCACTGGTGCCAATTCTACATGAAAGTAGTTAAAACTGAGAGGTTATAAAGGAAGCGTTCTTATGCATGGCTACATGATAGCAACTGTCAAAAAAGACTTGCTAAGAACTAGACCCTCCAGAGAGGGCCTCCATTTCAAAAGAAAGATGATAAGTAGATATGATATTTTGTGTTCCCACACCTAATGTTAGAATCTATTTACAGTAACCACCATGAAATGTTGAACAAATTATTTGACCTCTTTGCACCAGAAAGCAAGGATTAGAACTGGGGATAGTGACTCAAAATTTGGGAGAAATAAAACTACAAAATCTGGACACTGCCACCCAAAACTTGCTGAAGTTTCTTGGACTAACAGCCACCTGTCATGTACTGTAAGAGATAGTCTAGCTCAGTTTTGGGTAGCCAACCACAGTGCAAATGGCTCACCATGAGTGCTGCCACTTCTGAAGAAACAAAGGAGTCTACTGAATAACTTTTGGCTATTTGGGAGATTTTAGGTCATACTAGTTCATAATTAAAATGTAACTCTAAAGTCATATCATTTTTTAATACAGCCACATTGCTCCCAGATCTCTCTCAGGAACCTATATTAGACTGATTATAGATCATTGAACAAGTGTATTCTAGCAGGCTGGGTCTTACCAATGTTGAGACTACAGATCTGAAACATTCATGGATGGAAATAGAATCTCAGACCAGAAAAATCAAGGACTGGATATGTGGTAGTAACTCCTCAGGAAATTTCAGGGGCTATAGCACTGATACTAGGTATCAAAGCCCAGAAGCCCTCATCATGCTTCACGCCTTAGAGGAGGTAAGAGACTAAACACCCACACTGACTTTAAGTGAAGAAGGAAAAATGTTACTGGCTTTGGCTTTTCCTAGGATAGGGAGGGCAGTTGTACTTTGGGCATTCCCTGGGTTCAAGGAAGATGAAAAAAATATACAGAAGTCTTCCAATTTCCCAAACATTCTTCATAAATGGACCAGCTCTATCTTCCATTGTTATGATTGCTTGCTTTGTGTCTGTATTCTAGACATAGGCCTGAAGAATGTGATTTTGCTCAAGAGAGCACTTACAAATGATTCTCAATGTATCTTAGGATTGACAGTGCCACTCACTCAGATTAATGCTATGTCTGACCCCATATTAAGTCTCAATCAATGGCTTTACTCTTGGTTTGGGACTGAAAGTTTTATAGTTAAAACATTTACTAATTTTTCTTGCTTTAATCATAGGTACAGGAATGTTAATATTTTGTTGCCTTTATTGCTGCTGTATAATGGTGATGCATCTGCAAGATAAAGTTACGCAGAGACTGGCTGGCCTAAATGCTATCATGATGCAGAGCATCTCCACAGCTAACCTGAGACTAGGAAATTTCTTGACAACTTTTAATCCAGAAAATACTCCATTTGTACCATAAACATCAAGAAGCAATCAGACCAATTTTTATTCCTATTCCCTCAGCATTGAGGAATAATAAGAAATAGAGTAGACTGAGATTAAACCCTTATAATGTAAACAGGACCCAGCCTCTTGCCTATCTCCCTTGACTAATGTGTCCTTGCCTGTCCTTTATCAAAAGGAACTCATTTGATTGAGGGAGTTCTACAGCTGGCCCCATAAGATTCTAATAATTGGACACAAGAAGTTATTCGCTTCTCCAATAAAAAAAAGTTGGTTGGCCAGTACTGTCCAAAGGTGTTGTTTAGGGGAATTCCAGGTCTGGTTCATAAGGTAAGTACCACTGACATGTAACCACTCCAGATCAAATGAAGCTCACCTGACCATCAAATTCCTTAAGGAGCATGGCATCACTGACCAATCAAAGGAAGGTCATGAGCACTACTGACCAATCAGGAACTTTGACTTGAACCAATCACACACAATTCAGTACCAATTTCAATCTATGAGAACTTTCACCCCTAACTCTTCAAGGAACCCAAGAATTAAGCAACAGCTACCTGACTTCTTGCTTTGTGCTTTGCAATAAACACCTACTTTCTACCACCTTGATGTCAGTGATTGGCTTTCTGCACATCATATGGGTAGACACAGATTTGGGGGTTCTCAGGAACACTTCTGGCTACTTTGGAGTGCATTTGGCAACAGTCTCTGTTGTGTTTCTGGTAAGCTACTGTAACTTTTTTTTAAAAAAATATTTGAAAGGCAAAGTTACAGAGGGAGGGAGACACACACACACACACACACACACACACATGCACAGAGGGAGAGAGAGATCTTGCATCTGCTGGTTCACTCCCCAAATAGCTGCAAGGGTTTGTGGTAGGACAAGCCAAAGCCTAGAATCTTGAACTCTATCTAGGCCTTTCAAATAGGTGGAAGGCACCCCAGCACCTAGGGTATCTTCCACTGCCTTCCTAAGCACATTAGCAGAGAGCTGGATTGGAAATGAAGCAAATAGGACTAAAACTGGCGTCCATAGGGATGCTTGTGTTACAGGCTAAAATCACTGTATCACAATGCCAGATCCAGACCCTGTAACTTTAAAAAATATTCAAGGGTTTTTTCAGTGTGTCTAGGATTTTCTGCTGTTCTTGTGTCCAGATAAATGCTTATTCTTTCCTAGTAATTTCAAATACAGTTTTAAGTATTGCTTTTAAGAACAGGATATGTTGCCTCCAATACCCAAGCGATCTTATGAATCTTTATGCTTCTTGTTTATTTTTAGGTGTCTTTAATTGTTGATAGTATATCTGTTACTGGTATGAACATTACTATTATGAGGGCCACTGTATAAGAGGAATTCACATTCTGTATTTAGACCTGCAGTTTTTCCCTTGTTTATAGTCCAGTCTGGAATGCCTAAGTGTTGGATTAGTCTACCATATTATCATTTTTTTTCAAGTTTTTATGTATTTATTTATTTGAGAGGCAGAGTTGCAGATAGACAGAGGGAGAGTCAGAGAGAAAGGTCTTCCATTCCCTGGTTCACTCCTCAAATGGCCACATGGAGGGGGAGGGGGCAGAGGAGCCAGGAGCTTCTTCCAGGTGTCCCACACAGGTGCAGGAGCCCAAGCACCTGAGCCATCTTCTACTGTTTTCCCAGGTCATAGCAGAGAGCTGGATCAGAAGAGGAGCAGCTGAGACATGAACCCATATGGGATGCTGGCACCACAGGCAGAGGCTTAGCCAACTATGCCACCCCCACAATTCTCATTCTAAAGCACAATTGTAGTTGTTTCCCATTACGATGTCATGTATAAATATTGTTAATGATGTGTATTCTTATTGAACTCTGTGATGACAGTATAGGAGTGTGACACTATGAATAACTTTGTGGGGTGGATATTTAGTGCAACATTTAAGCTGCCACTTGGATTAATCACATTCTGGAAGGCAGAATATAATGGCTCAAATTCTTGGGTCCTTGTCATGCACCTGGGAGATACAGATGGTGTTCTCAGCTCCTAGCTGTGGCATGGTCTAACCCTAGCTGTTCCAGGCATTTGGGGAGCGAATCAATAGATTGATCATTTTGTCTGTTCCTCTGTGTCTCCCTGCCTTTCAAATAAGATGAAACTAAATAATAACTTGAAATGAAAAAACTATCCTTTTGGCAATATTTTGAATTGATATTGCTTTCCTTTTCATGTAAATGTAGTGTATTCCTGGCTTTCTGTGATTATTGATATTCCCAAAAACATGAATGATATTTGTCTTGTAATGGTATTTTCCACTGCAGTTTATGATTCAGTTGATAACTTCCTGTCTATCTGGCAATGTTCCTGGCAGTATCCAAGATAGTCCCCCACAACAGAGCACTTAAATGTAGTCACTGAACTACCTGATAATGCAGATGACTTGGTTTCTGATTATGAGCCCCATGCAGTAGAAATAATTTTGTTTAGAAGTTGCCAGAATCACAGAAAGTTCTGCTATGTTGCTTCTTTCAATATTGGTGAGAACAAAGTGATCCGAGAGCACTGGACAATGTATGAAGCAGCAAGAATAGACCAGAACTTATGCAATTTCCCCACTACTGAGTCAAAATGCTTATATTTAAAACTAAACTGGAAGGAGATCAGGTATTGCAAAAAAAAATATATATATATACATATTGCAAATATATATACACATATATATGTATATATATGTATATGCATAATGAATACATCTTCCCTTCACTTCTCACATTTTAACTAATAAAAACTAAACAGGAGTCCAGCAGTGAATCAGAAATGTTCAAATAGATGAATAGTGCTTCCTCGAGAAATTTAAGGAACCAACTGCAGAGAAGTGGCCAGCATGGAAGAACTAAGATAAGGGAAGAGTTTATGATCACTAGCTCTAATATCCAAACTACTTTTTTTAATAGAAAACTTTTATTTAATAAATATAAATTTCAAAAGTACAACTTTTAGATTATAGCAGTTCTTCCCCCATAGCCACCCTCCCACCCACAAACCATCCCATTTCCTACTCCCTCTCCCATCCCATTCTTCATTAAGATTCATTTAATTATCTTTATATACAGAACGTATATAAAGTATAGATCAACTCTATACTGAGTAAAGATTTCAACATTTTGCACCCACACAGACGCACAAAGTATAAAGTACTGTTTAAAGATTAGTTTTACCATTAGTTCTCATAGTACAACATATCAAGGACAGAGGTCCTACATGGGGAGCAAGTGTAATCCTGTTGTTGATTTAACAACTGACATTCATTTATGTCATCAGTAATCACCCATGGCTCTTGTCATGGGCTGCCAACTCTATGGAAGCCTCTTGAGTTCACAAACTCTGACCTTATTTAGACAAAGTCATAATCAAAGTGGAAGTTCTCTCCTCCCTTCAGAGAAAGATATCTCCTTCTTTGATGGCCCTTTCTTTCCACTGGTATCTCACTCACTTTCATTTAGGTCATTTTTTTGCCACAGTGTCTTGGCTTTCCATGCCTGAGATACTCTCATGGGCTTTTTAGCCAGATCTGAAAGCCTGAAGGGCTGATTCTGAAGCCAGAGTGATAACAACCAAACTTCATACCAAAGAAACCTCCACCAGGTAATATTGGCACCAGGGGCTGTCATGGTGTCTTAGTGAGCAAAGCCATCATTTGCAGCATCAGAACCCCGTATGGGTACTGGTTCAACTTCTGGCTGCTCCACTTCCAACCCAGCTCCCTGCTAATGCACCTGGGAAGGCAGCAGTAGATGGTCCAAGTGTTTAGGCCCTTGTACTCATGTGGGAGACCTGGAAGAAGCTCCTGGCTTTGGCCTGGCATTGCCCTGGCCATTGAGGCCATTTAGGAAGTGAACCAGTGGGTGGAAGATTCTCTCTCTCTCTCTCTCTCTCTCTCTCTCTCTCTCTCTCTCTGTAACTCTTTCAAATAAATAAAAATAAAACTTAAAAAAATTATTAGCACCAGGTTGACCATCAGAATCAGCTCTGGGAACATGCCTCACCATAAGTTAGATCCATTTTCTTCCTAACCTCTCCCAACTATCCTTTATGATTTAAAGTCCTGCTAACTTGCATCCTGGAAAGAGCATATTTGAGATGAAAGAAAAATGCCTTCCCTTAAGAATGCTAGCTTCTTGAATAAACCTGTCTCTGCCTTAATTCTCTTCTCTGCTGTACTGGCTGTCTAGTGGTAAGCATCTGGGACCTAATTTTGACTGGTAACATATGCACAGTCTTAATTTACATTTATTTATTTGACATGCAGACTGTTGAGGGGGAGGAGACTCCCCCAATGGCTGAAATAGCTGGAACTGGGCCAGGAGGAAACCAGTAGCCAGTGACTTCATTCAGTTTTGCAAGGTGGGTGGCAGAGGCCCAAGTACTTGGGCCATCATTTGCTGTTTTCCTAAGATGCATTAGCTGGAGCCAGACTGGAATTTGACCAGACTAGGTTCTAACTGGCATGCTGATATGGCGTGCCAGCATCACAAGTGGTGGCTTAACTTGCTGTGACACAATGTCAGTCTCACAGTCTTGTTAAATAGAATTATGAACAATCAAATTTTCTACGTACATTACTGAAAATTATCAAAAATTTCTAGTTAAAAGGGATTTTTAGATGTGGGTTTTCGGTCTAGCACTTTAGATGGAGCCTGGGATTCTCATGTTCCATATCAGGGTACCCGTGTTCAAGTATCAGCTCTGTCTTTGAATCCAGGTTTTTGCTAATTACACACTGTAGGAGTGAGCAGGTGACTGCTCAAGAAGCTGGATCCTGCCACTGGCATAGGAGAACTGGACTAAGTTATTGGCTTCCGCATTGGGGCCAGACCCAGGCATTGTAGCCATTGAGGAATAACAAGTAGATGAGAGAGATTGCTCTTTTTTTCCCCCAAATAAAAGGCTTTATTGACCAAATGCCAAAAATACATTCTGAAATAAATGTGTTATCTACAGGATCAGTGCTGTGAAGTAGTAGGTTAAGCATCCACCACGAGTGCCAACATCCCATATGGGCACCAGTTCGAGTCCCAGCTGCTTCACTTCCTTTTTATTTTAAATATTGATTTATTCACTTTAAAGTCAGTGTTACACAGAGAGAGGAGAGGCAGAGAGAGAGAGAGAGAGAGAGAGAGAGAGGCCTACTATCCGATGGTTCACTCCCCAGTTGGCCACAACGGCCAGAGCTGCGCCAATCCGAAGCCAGGAGCCTCCTCCTGGTCCCCCACATGGTTGCAGGAGCTCAAGGACTTGCGCCATCCTCTACTACTTTCCCAGGCCACAGCAGAGAGCTGGATCAAAAGAGGAGCAGCCGGGCCTCGAACCAGCACTCATATGGGATGCCGGGACTTCAGGCCAGGGCATTAACCCGCTGGGCCACAGCACTGGCCCCAGCTGCTTCACTTCCCGTCCACCTCCCTGCTGATGGCCTGGGAAAGCAGATGGCCCAAGTGCTTGGGTGTGTGCACACACATGAGGGACTCCTGGCTCCTGGCTTCAAATTGGCCCAGCTGCAGCTATTGTGGCCATCTGGGGAGTGAACCAGTGGATGGAAGACTTTTCTCTCTGTATCTTCCTCTCTGTCTATAATTATGCATCTCAAGTAAATAAATAAATCTCTTAAAAAGTGATATCTACAATAAAAATCTACCTTCATTATACAATAAAAATGTTAAAGATGTTATTGTCATATACTCTAAATCTTTACCACGAAGATTGTATAAAATATCGTATTTCATAAGAAAATCCAACTGATCAATTCAGGATTTCTCTCACCAAGATAAACTTCAGCATATGTAAAACTGTACTATTATTTTAGTAGTAAACAATGGGCCAAGCATTTGGCCTAGTGGTTAAGATACCACATGGGACACCTGCATCTCATTCAAGTAGTTGAATCTGAGTCCAAGCTCTGTTCCCAATTTCAGTTGACTGCTGATGAAGACTTTGGATCAAGTGGTTGGGTTCCTGCAACTCACAACAGGGAACCCAGGTTCAGTTCCTGGCTTAGCCTCAGTGACTGTTTGGGGAGTGTTTGGGGAGTAATCCAGCAGATGGGGGCTTTCTCTTATTTTGTCTATGCCTGTCAAATAAATACAATTTCATTCATTTTACAAAACAGGAAGCTATATTGGCAGATTCTGTTACACTTGCTTTGTGAAATGGCGATTACATTGTTAGGTTGGAAGATAGAGATTACCAGATTTACACTACAAAGTCCTGCCCATTCCCTAATAACTTTACAGGTGGTCTAAACATTTCTCCCAAAGAAGGAACTCCAAGAAAATCCTCTCTGCCTGGGCTACCCTAATAACACTGGATTGTAAAGCCTTAGGAGGAATTTTACCTATTTTACACCCAGCAAAGATTTTATACAAAAGAAGAGAGTTGGAGGAAGGAGAAATGGTGGAAAGAACTGGGCCCTCTTCCATTATAAACTCCGGTCTGAATGCATACTGGGCTCTCAGCTCTTGGTTCTGTGCTGACATGTCTGCCTGGCTTGTCAAGTACATTCTCTTCATTAAACTTTGTAACCATGCTTTACCCCAGTCTAAATGACTGGGGCTGTCTCTCAGAACTGCCTGGAGAGATGTCCACCCATCCTGATGCACACCTTTCCCCATTAAACTTGCTACCGGGATTACCACTTTGCTCAGTCACACATCAGAATTTTTACTGGTGCAAAGACAAGAACATCTGTCTCCTGTTACAACATCACCCCACAAGTGTTCTCTCTGTTACAGGATTTCTACCCCAACTACTTGCTACAGAGACCCTCTTCATTATGACAGGATTTTCAATTCTGGAATTCCCTCTCATAATTTTCTTGGTCTCTCTGAGAATGGGACTTACAATTAATACCTCTGACCTTCTGAAATTTAGGATCTAGCTTGTCATTTAGAAACCAAGGAGGACTGAAATTTCAATAATTTTCTTCCAATTCTGAATCCAGAGCATTTAATTATGTACTCGTTCTTTTGATTCCTCTCTTAACAACTGTAGGTCTTATCTAAATCAATGCCCTAGGTCCTCTATTTTCCACCTCTCAAACAACACTCAGAGTTTCTTTGTTTTAATTAACTAGCTAAATAACATCTCTGCTCCTAAGGTTCACATATGATAGTGTAGAAATAACTGGGGGTTCAAAAATAAACACATTAGTTTAAAAAATATGTTGGCTACTTGATCATAATTTTATACTCTCTGGTCTCAGTTTAGCACCTAAAATAATCAGAGTAACAAATTATAGTTAAAAGACAGAATATGTACATGGAATCCTCTGCAGTTAACATATTGTAGGGATCCAAAATAAATACTTTTAGCTGAATGAATTTGCTTTTGCTTAGAGCATTATTTTTTTCATTGGGGCCTAAAGAATGAGTTTCTAGTAGCAGATTGGAAGTAACACTGACCTGTGTAGAAGGCATTTTTCATAGGCTGGAGGGCTCTACATCTTTCCCATTATGCCCAGGTTACAGGCAACATGCAGCTGCTTTGCATTCTGGGATGATCACAGTCCAGTCTGGCCGGAGTCTCCATATCCATCAAGTCCTTTTGGCGACTAGGAATCTTCTTGAGCATATACCTCTTGAAAGGCACAGTAAAGTGGGGAAATTCAAATTAATTGAATATTACAGCATTTAATAAAAATGAGCTGCATTCAATGACTGAGGTCATAATCAGATTATTTTTCTACAGTAATGTCTTGATAAAAGAACTGTGGGTGGTGGGGCACTTAAGTAGAAGATATATGTATGTCTATAATTAGACATCATGGCTTAACTCCCTAGGACAAGGTTGTATATTTCTTCAGAATCACTCCTGAAATCAATAGAAGTTCAAAATATACACTCTTAGGGAAAAGCAAAGCTTTCTAAATGAAGTCTTGCTATCTATATTCCCCTTAAAAGAAATACAAAGCTTGTGACTGTGACAAAAATGAAAAGCACAAAGATGCTTCAAAGCATGTTCATTGGATTATGTTTAATATACCTTTAGATTTTGAAACAGAGGCCTTTGTTGGTCCTGATCCATTATATAAAGCATGGAATTTGAGTCTTGTACAACATTCTCTCTGGCTTTAATGATATTACCCTATTGTGGTCTCCAAAATGATATCTATGTTACAATAGCTGCAGAATCTAAGATTCCCTTTTAGTGTGTAACACTTTCAGTTTTCCATTACACATGTACAAGTGATATCCTGACTTTATTAATTTTTGTGGCACATATTAGTATAAAGAACAATATATTTGAACAAAAATATATGTAGGGATAGTTTGTCTTGAAGTGTGTAATTCCAATTGAATTAGAATGTTTAGAACAGTGAACTGGTTCACAACCTAGTGCTTTGTGCATCTGTTGGCTAAGACTATATGGAAAACCTCCCTGGTAATAACATTTGCCTGGAGAAGTCCTCTTCCAGATTCAGATTCGCTGAATCTGTGTTGGATGGAAATTTCTTTTACAAAACACAGCTCTTCAGAGGTTCTTTCTGGCTACAGCTTCTGCAAATAACTACCTCAATATACGCCAAAGAAATATATTTTGGAGTGGTGCATTTGGTTCTATAATCATATTTTTGTGATGCTGTGTTCTGAGCTACAGCATCAGGAATGGAAAACTTAAAGTGTACATCTCTGTTGATTCCAAACTTTGCAGCTGGAACACAGGTAGCAGGAGATATAGGCTGGGCCCCTGAAGAGGAGACATACAATGACAGCTCCAGTTGCCTAATAGCAGAGGGATTACAAAGATAATTTCACAGGAGACTTTTGTGAGATGACCAGGTGTGTTTTCATAAAATCTTAGCTCAGGCTTAGTGCAGCCATGATACTAGGCCTCAGTAGCATGGAGGATAGAGGGTTACAAAGCCAAAGTTGGTCAACTGCTGGGTTTGTTTTGCAGGCCACTTGTTATCCTTCTAACTTCCAGCAGTTCTGTCATTTGTACACAGTACTCTTGTGCCTCGATTTTGAAATGAATCTGTAAAAACATGGATGAGAAATTTGTTAACTGCAAGATGTATATCAGAACTAAAAAATAAATCTACTTATGAATATCATCTAATCCCCCACTACTCTCACAGTGCCTCAGGGTTTGAATCATGGAGTTAATAAAGAACCAGGCCGGTGCCGTGGCTCAATAGGCTAATCCTCCACCTGCGGCGCCAGCACACTGGGTTCTAGTCCCGGTTGGGGCGCTGGATTCTGTCCCGGTTGCCCCTCTTCCAGGCCAGCCCTCTGCTGTGGCCTGGGAGTGCAGTGGAGGATGGCCCAAGTGCTTGGGCCCTGCACCCCATGGGAGACCAGGAAAAGCACCTGGCTCCTGCCTTCGGATTAGTGCAGTGCACAGGTCGCAGCGCGCTGGCCATTGCAGCCATTGGAGGGTGAACCAACGGCAAAGGAAGACCTTTCTCTCTTTGTCTCTCTCTCTCACTGTCCACTCTGCCTGTCAAAAAATAAAATAAAATAAAATAAAGAACCAGAATCTCTCATCACTGTCATTTGAATAAAGACCCAGTAGGTCTCGGTCACCCGGTAACAAGATTTATTTCCTCCCTTGGTGTCTTGCTTGAAAGTATCCTTTAGGGGGCCAGCACTGTGACACAGCAGGTTAACGCCCTGGCCTGAAGCGCTGGCATCTCATATGACTGCCAGTTCGAGTCCCGGCTGCTCCACTTCTTATCCAGCTCTATGCTGTGGCCTGGAAAGCAGTAGAAGATGGCCCAAGTCCTTGGGCCCCTGCACCAGCGTGGGAGATCCAGAAGAAGCTCCTGGCTCCTGGCTTTAGATCGGCACAGCGCCAGCCATTGAGGCCAATCGGGGAGTGAACAATCGGATGGAAGATCTCTCTCTCTGTCTCTCCTCTCTGTGTAACTCTGCCTTTCAAATACATAAATAAACCTTTTTTAAATTTTTTTGACAGGCAGAGTGGACAGTGAGAGAGACACAGAGAAAGGTCTTCCTTTGCCGTTGGTTCACCCTCCAATGGCCGCCACAGCCAGCGCACCACGCTGATCTGATGGCAGGAGCCAGGTGCTTCTCCTGGTCTCCCATGGGGTGCAGGGCCCAAGCACTTGGGCCATCCTCCACTGCACTCTCTGGCCACAGCAGAGAGCTGGCCTGGAAGAGGGGCAACCAGGACATTTTAAGAGGTTCCTTTTTTTCTCTCTTTGCTTTCAGTAATTCCTTGTCACTGACTTTTGGCATCTTTCTTTTTTTTTTTTTTTTTTTTTTGACAGGCAGAGTGGACAGTGAGAGAGAGAGACAGAGAGAAAGTTCTTCCTTTGCCGTTGGTTCACCCTCCAATGGCTGCCACGGTCAGCGCGCTGCAGCCGGCGCACCGCGCTCATCCGATGGCAGGAGCCAGGAGCCAGGTGCTTTTCCTGGTCTCCCATGGGGTGCAGGGCCCAAGCACTTGGGCCATCCTCCACTGCACTCCCGGGCCACAGCAGAGGGCTGGCCTGGAAGAGGGGCAACCAGGACAGAATCCGGCGCCCCGACCGGGACTAGAACCCGGTGTGCTGGCGCCACAGGTGGAGGATTAGCCTGTTGAGCCATGGCACTGGCCAACTTTTGGCATCTTTGCTGTAAGTTTTCTGTAGATCTTTTTGTATTTACTGTATTTGAACTGCATTGAATTCCAAATACTAGTGAAACTTCACTAATTATATGCCATTGGGTCTATTTCTAATGACTTTAGGTGGTGGGTTTTTAAATAACTTTGGGGTATTTTCTATTAGTTTTCAGGTACTGATAGATCTCTTGAGCTCTTTACATTGCCATTCTGTAAGGACCCTCCAAGAACCATAATTTTAAAGATTGCATCCTGAGTGATGGGTGAACTTTCCTTGAGAGGATGAGAGATGCAAAGCAAATAGCAGAATTCTGTGCATCCACAATCTTGAATATTAAATGGCTAGACACAAATGAACCCAGACAGAGATCAGTGGAGAAAGCTAAGTATAGATGCTGAGAAATATTTTCAAGCCCAGTTGAAACAGCTTGGCTGCTTTTTCCATTGGGCTCTTGAAGCATTTGGTAGTCCTGTGGAGCCTGTTATTATCATAATCATTTCCACCTATTCATACTCAGCTCTCTGCCTCACACTACAAGGGGCACACTGTATTTATTAGCACGCTTTGGGGTTGATCTTTCTCTCAGGATCTCTTCTTCCCAGGATGCTAGTCAGTAAATTTCTGTGGCTGCATTTCTGTGAACCACTATTTCTGTCATTTCACCTCAGCACATTTCCCGTTCCCTTCTGTGTGGTCCAGAGAGCTGGGGCAATAAGACTCACAAGATTCAACTATGTTATTCAACATTTCAAAAATAATATCCTTCTATCAATGACTACACAGAAGAGATATTTAATAAATACTGGCATTTTTATGCTTCATTTAGAACTCATTGACTAGTTCTCAGAATCAACCTAAGTGCATTGGAAGTTGGAAATGTGGGATGTTGAGAACCATGGTTTCAACACCTTTTATGGATCCACTCCATGACAGGAGATGTTAGTAATCCCAAAGCAATCTATCACTCAGACCCAAGCCTCTTAATAGATTCAAAAGAAGCTTCAGTGAAAAAGAAATAAATCCAGATACTAGCTACTCGATAAGGACAGATTTTTAATTAATAAAATAGCACTGCACTAGGAAATAGGATGACGTGAGCAGAAGTATATATATATAAATTAGTTGGGATTTTGAAAGAAAATGAAAACTAAAAGATGATCCAGGGTCTTAGCAGGGTCAGGAATATGAAAAATTAAAAATTATGAAGGGTGTTTTTCTATATGAAACCAACTTGTGTTAACCACTTGCTGTTTGTAGAAATGAGACTTCTGTGCTCCCACGAAGGCTAGGAGCTTCTACAAGTTTCAGTTTGTTTGGTTTAATGGGTGACACTGTAACTGGGTATAAAATAAGATAAGCCAACAATTTTTACTACTGGCTTAGCTGTTGGAGTGGTGAATGCCACAATGAAAAGCATTGCAGCCTCTTGTAGAGGTTCCATCTTCTGGGGAAAACAGGTAGTCTCAGCACCTGCTAGAGTCCCTTTTCACTCCAGGGAAACTGTGTTTTCTCTCCCTGCTAGGATGTGGTGCTCAGATTCAGAACCTGTTTGGGGAAAGGAAATGGATTCCAAAACGGCAACCTCAGACTGGCCAGCTGGTTATTTGGGAAGTCCTCAGTGTGGACACTGCAGCATTCAATTTCACACTGTCTGGGGAGGGTTATGAACCTTCCAGCCCATTGTAGGGAATCTGTGGCACTGTTAGTGAGACAATCATGGTTAATAGGAAATAGGAGCTAGAGAGTTCATTCCTCTCTCTAGTTTGGTGAAAAGCTGTTTTCAGAACCTAGAAAAAATCTGATTCTGAGGCTCCTGTGTCAAAAATTTGGCCAACTACCATCCAGTAAAGATTGCCTTTTATGATATGTGTCCAGGGCCCTTTTGATGTTTTTATTGTTGTGCTGTTCTATCTTTGCCAGTAGGAGGTGCCATTTTTACAGCAGCTGAGAGTTCCCTAGGGAGAATTATGAACAGTTGAGCAATTTAACCTACCTTTGACTACAAAAACTAGCACTACTGCATGGCCCATAAATGTGTTAGATTTTAAAAAAGTATCCTCTGTAAAAGTCCCTGATGCAATTGGTAGTGGGGAACAGGAGTCTATAAGAATGATACAACAAGCTATTACAAATTGCTTTGTTTTACTCTTTCATTAGATGCACTATATATATATATATATATATATATATATATATATATATATAAAATCTGTGTTTATATATTATATGTTGTTTCTACATGGTTAACTAGGCTGGTAACTCCACTGAGTAAAACAAAATTGTTTGTGCCTAGATTTGTTGGCCAGCCAGGGTTGCATTTATGTCTGTTAGATGTTTAAGATCATAAAGGTATTAATTTGACCTGGGATCAGGTGGTAATGTTGTACTTCATATTAAATGTAATAATTCAACTTTTTGAGAGAAAAATCTTCCATCCACTGATTCACTCCCAAAATGGCTTCAACAGCTGGGGCTGGGTCAATCTGAAGCTAAGAATCAGGAGCTTCTTTCAGGTCTTCCACATGGGTGTAGGGTCCCAAGCACTTGGATGATCTTCTACTGCTTTTCCTGGCCATAAGCAGAGAGCTGGATCAGAAGAGGAGCAGCTAGGACAATAATCAGTGCCCAAATGGGATGCCTGGATACAGGTTGAGGCTTAGCCTACTACTCCATGGTGCTGGACCATAATATAACTTTTATTTTATTTTATTTTATTTTTTTTCTTTTTATTTATTTATTTTTTTATAACGCTTTTATTTAAAGAATATAAATTTCCAAAATACAGCTTATAGATTACAATGGCTTCCCCCCCCATAACTTCCCTCCCACCCGCAACCCTCCCCTTTCCCACTCCCTCTCCCCTTGCTTCACATCAAGATTCATTTTCAATTCTCTTTATATATTTTATTTTATTTTAAATATTTATTTATTTGAAAGGCAGAGTTACAGAGAGGCAGAGGCAGAGAGAAAGAGAGATCTATCCACTGATTCCCTCCACAGATGGCTGCAACAGCTGGAGCTGCACCGATCCGAAGCCAGGATCCAGGAGCTTCTTCCAGGTCTCCCACAAGGGTACAGGGGCCCAAGGACTTGGACCATCTTCTACTGCTTTCTCAGGCCATAGCAGAGAGCTGGATTAGAAGTGGAGCAGCCGGGTCTCAAACCAGTGCCCATATGGGATGCTGGCACTGCAGGCGGCGGCTTTACCCACTACACCACAGCGTCAGCCCCCCCATAATATAATTTTAATGATGACTACATTCGTTGAATATTTTAGCAACATTGTGCCACAATGTCAGTCATTGATTTTGAGTGTTTTTCTTTTTTAGACAATAGTTTGAGTCACAAGATTTATTTGAAAGGCAGAGTTACACACACACACACACACACACACACACACACACACTGAGAGAGAGAGAGAGAGAGAGAGAGAAGAGAGAGAAAGAGAGAGAGAGAGAGAGAGAGAGAGAGAGAGAGAGAGAGAGAGATTCTATAAGTAGTGCAGTAATGGCTAGATTGGGGTCAGGCTGAAGCAGGAGACTTGAACTCCATCTGGGTCTTCCATAAGGGTGCAGAGGCCCAAAGTCTTGGGTCATCTTTCATTACATTCTCAGGCCTATTAGCAGGGAACTAGATCAGAAGTGCAGAAGGGGCTAGAGTTATGGTGTAGCAGGCAAAACCACTGCCTGTAGTGCCAGCATCCCAAATGGATGCCAGTTTGAGTCCCAGCTGCTCCACTTCTGATCCAGCTCTCTGTTGTATTCTGGGAAAGCAGTAGAAGATGGCTCAAGTCCTTGGGCCCCCACACCTGACTGGGAGATCCAGAGAAAGCTCCTGGCTCCTGGCTTTGGATCAGCTCAGCTCCAGCTGTTGTGGCCATTTGGGGAGTAAATCAGTGGGTGGAAGACCTCTTTCTCTGTCTCTGCTTCTCTGTAGCTCTTTCAAATAAATAAATAATCTTTAAAAAAAAAAAGTGCAGCAATCAGTACATGAAGCAGTGCCCATATAGGATGTCACCATTGCAGGCAGTGGCCCCAAGATATATTTTTTTTGACAGGCAGAATGGACAGAGAGAGAGAGAGAGAGAGAGAGAGAGAGAGAGAGAGAAAGGCCTTTCTTTTCTTTCTTTCTTTTTTTTTTTTTTGTACCATTGGTTCACCCTTTCACCCTCCAATGGCCGCTGCGGCCTGCGCGCTGTGGCCAGCGCACCACACTGATCCGAAGCAAGGAGCCAGGTGTTTCTCCTGGTCTCCCATGCGGGTGTAATGCTTGATATATTAGGAATATTTGAATAGGTAAAAACACACATAAATGGTATGCATCCCATGGTTCATCCTTACACCAATGATTCCTCAGCACTCCAACTCAGAACTACTCTCAGTGGGTTTATACATTACACTGATGAGTAAACTTTCTTTAAATGCTCCACAAAGAAAAATTACTGAAATGTGTCAATTGGACTTTCTAGAGAGCAATAGTGATGAGGTAATAAAACTCCAAATCCAGTGAATTATTAGTAACTGTCTGTTGGATCTTATACCTATTCATATGGGTTAAGGGAGCCACAGGAAGGCTGAGGATACTGCAGCTGACAAATCTGTCATTTGGAGATTCAGAAAAGGGAGCAACAGCATCTTTCTGTAATTCAAGGTCCCAGCAAGGAAACCTTGTGATGTCTCCTCTCAGTAGCACAGAGCTGCTTTCCTCCTCTGGGGTCAGGCCCTTGGCTCAAGGCCTTTACAAAAATATATGTTCTTTTGCACCTCCAGCCAGTGCTAAATGCTTCTATGACTCCTTGCTAGGTGACAGCTGCTGTCATCACAGCACCCATTGTGACCTAGAGGATAGATAGGCTCCTGTGGCAATAGTATTCTCAGAAACTGAATGTAAACATATTGAGGTACAGTAGTGTCTGACATATACAACACCCCTTGACAAATATTTACTGTTCCAAGGGCACTCCTAAAACTTCTGGGAAAGGACACTGTTGTGACATCGTGGGTTAAGCCACCTCCTGTGATGCCAGCTTCACATGTGCGTGCCAGTTTGAGTCTTGGCTGCTCTATTTCTAACACACCTCAATATTAGTGTTCCTTGGAAAATATCAGAAGATGGCCCAAGGAATTGGGCCCCTGACAGCCATGTGGGAGACCTGGATAAAGCTCCTGGCTTCTGGCTTCAGCTTGGCCCTTCCCTGGATATTGCAAGCATTTGTGGAGTGAACCAATGGAAGGAAGGTCTCTTTCTCTCTTTCCTCTCTCTCTCTTTGTAACTCTGTGTTTCAAATAAATAAATTTTTAAAAAGAATTTAAAAAAAAAAAAACAACCTGCCAAATATTCTACATGGTGGGCACAGGACCAGCTCCCAGTGTCTGGGTCCCCCTTTCATTGTAGTGATGTTATCACACCATTACATTTGCTGGTAACTAGATGATTTCACAGGCACAACTAGGAAGATACCTGCAGAGTTATTTTTTAAAAAAAGATTTACTTATTTATTTGAAAGGCAGAAGGACTGGCATTGTGGAGTAATGGGTAAAGCCACTGCCTGTGATGCTGATTTATGTTTATGTTCTGGTTGCTCCATTTCCAATCAAGCTTCCTTCTAATGGCCTGGGAAAAGCAGCAGAGGATGGTCCAAGTGTTTGAGCCCCAGCCACTCATATGAGAGACTGGAAGAACTTCTTGACTCATGGCTTCAGCCTAATCCAGCACTGGCCGTTGCAGCAATCTGGAAGGAATGAACAAGCAGATAGAAGATTTCTCCCTTTGTCTCTGTCTCTCTCTGTGTATGTGTAACTCTGACTGTCAAAAGAAACAAATAATTTTTTTTAAAAAAAGGAAGGCTGAGTGACAAAGAAAGAGAGAAAGATAGTTGAAAAAGAGAGATATTTCCTCTATGAGTCTACTCCTCAAATGGTCACAATATCTGAGGCTGAGTGAGGACAAATCCAGGAGCCTGGAACTCCATTCATGTCTCCCATGTGGGAGTTTTGGCTAGTTTGAAAAGAATAGGAATTAGTTCTTTTTTAAATGCCTGGTAGAACTCAACAATGAAGCTATCTGTTCCTGGGCTTTTTTGGTTGGGAGGATCTTTATTACTGACTCAATATCCATCTCAGTTATTGGTCTGTTTAGGTTTTCTGTGTCTTCATTACACAATTCTGGTAGAGTGGCTGTGTCAGCAATCTACCCATTTCTTCAAGGTTTCCCAATTTGTTGGTGTATAGCACTTTATAGTAATTCCTAATGATTTTTATTTTTGTGGTATCAGTTGTTATAGTTATTTTTACACCTCTGATTTTATTGATTTAGGTCTTCTCCCTCTGTTTGTTTATTGGGCCAATGTTGTATCAATTTTGTTTTGCTTTTTTTTTTTTTTTCCAAGAAACCAGCTCTTCACATCACTGGTCTTTTGTATTTTCTTGTTTTCAATTTTGTTTATTTCTTCTCTAGTTTTAATTAGTTCTTTCCTCCTACTAATTTGAACAAGCATTTTTCAAAAGAGGAAATTCAATTGGCCAACAGACATAGGAAAAAATGCCCAGGATCACTAGCTATCAGGGAAATGTGAATCAAACTACAATGAGGTTTCACCTCATGCCATTTTGAATGGATCTCATACAGAAAAATATAAACAACAAATGTCAGTGAAGATGTGGAAAGATAGGTACCCTAATCCATTGATGGGAATGAAAATTGGTCTAGCCACTGTATAAGAGAATATGGAGATACTCCAGAAATTTTACTATAGATCTAACATTTGACCCAGCAATCTCACTCCTGGAAATCTACCCAAATGAATAATAATCAACATATTAGAGAGTGATCTGTACCCCTGTGTTCATTGCAGCTCAGTTCACAATAGCTAAGATTTAGAATCAACTCAAATGTCATATACTGAAAATTGGATAAAGAAATTATGGAATATATAAGATATAGAATACTAAACAGTGTTTAAAAAATGAAATCCTGTCATTTGCCACAAAATCGATGCAACTGGAAACCATTATACCTAGTGAAATAAGCCAGACCCCAAAAGACAAATACTATATTTCTTTCTGTGGTAATTAATAGCATACCTAAAAGATAATCTAAGGCTGGCACTGCATCTCAATAGGCTAATCCTCTGCCTTGTGGTGCTGGCATACTGGGTTCTAGTCCCGGTTGGGGCACCGCATTCTGTCCCGGTTGCCCCTCTTCCAGGCCAGCTGTCTGCTGTGGCCAGGGAGTGCAGTGGAGGATGGCCCAAGTGCTTGGGTCCTGCACCCGATAGGAGACCAGGATAAGCATCTGGCTCCTGGCTTCGGATCAGCACGGTGCGCCGGCCACAGCGCGCTGGCCGCGGTGGCCATTGGAGAGTGAACCAACGGCAAAAGGAAGACCTTTCTCTCTTTGTCTCTCTCTCTCTCACTGTCCACTCTGCCTGTAATAAAAAAAAAGATAATCTATAGTTCAGAAACTGACACTTTGAGATGTGATGATTTTGAACAGCTACTATCTCAACTGTGGGAGGACAGTGTTTTTTCCTTTCATATAATTTGTGTAACTATTTAGTGTAAGGTGAATGCTATGAGTATGAATTTAACTGAAAGTAGATCTTTGTAAAAACCAAGAATGAGAATAGGAGAGGAAGGAGGAAAAAGGGTAGGAGTGTAGACTGGTAGGAGCATACAGTGTGAAGGATCACCATATTCCTAAATTTGTATATTTGAAATGTATGCTTTCCAGAGTGTCCGGACCCGGTGAAAAGAATGAAAAAAAAAATCTTGGTGTTAAATTGGAAATTGCATAGAAAATTAATCAATTTAAAAAAATATATCATGTAGGACTATGGGTTCTTGAGCCCATAGTTATAGTATTAATTCACAATGTACAGCACATTAAGGACAGAGATCATACACGATATATTTTTTTAAATTGATTAATTTTCTATGCAATTTCCAATTTAACACCAAGATTTTTTTTCATTTTTAATTATCTATATACAGAAGATTGATTCAGTATATACTAAGTAAAGATTTCATCAGTTTGCACCCACACAGAAACATAAAGTGTAAAATACTGTTTCAGTGCTAGTTATAGCATTACTTCACATTGGACAACACATTAAGGACAGATCCCACATGAGACGTAAGTACACAGTGACTCCTGAAGTTGATTTAACAATTTGACACTGTTTTTTATGGCGTCAGTAATCTCCCTAGGGTCTAGTCATGAGTTGCCGAGGCTATGGAAGCCTTTAGGGTTCGCTGACTTCAATCTTATTCTGACAGGGTCATAGTCAAAGTGGAGGTTCTCTCCTCTCTTAAGAGAAAGGTACCTCCTTCTTTGATGGCCCATTTGTTCCATTGGGATCTCACTCACAGAGATCTTTCATTTAGGTCTTCTTTTTTTTTTCAGAGTGTCTTGGCTTTCCATGCATAAAATATTCTCATGGGCTCTTGAGCCAGATCTGAATGCCTTAAGGCCTGATTCTGAGGCCAGAGTGCTATTTAGGACATCTGCCATTCTATGAGTCTGCTGTGTATCTCGCTTCCCATGTTGGATCATTCTCTCCCTTTTTTCATTCTATCAGTTAGTATTAGCAGACACTAGTCTTGTTTGTGTGATCCCTTTGACTCTTAGACCTATCAGTGTGATCAATTGTGAACTGAAATTGATCACTTGGACTAGTGAGATGGCCTTGGTACATGCCACCTTGATGGGATTGTATTGGAATCCCCTGGCACGATTCTAACTCCATCATTTGGGGCAGGTCCGATTGAGCATGTCCCAAATTGTACATCTCCTCCCTCTTATTCCCGCTCTTATATTTCACAGGGATCACTTTTCAGTTACAATTTAAACACCTAAGAATAATTGTGTGTTACTTACAGAGTTCAACCAATAGTACTAGAATAAAAAAAAATACTAAAATGGATAAAGTATTACATTGTACAACAACAGTCAGCACAAGAGCTGATCAAGTTACTGTTTCTCATAGTGTCCATTTCACTTCAATAGGTTTCACCTTTGGTACGCAATTAGTTGTCACCGATCAGGGAGAACATATGATATTTGTCCCTATGGGACTGGCTTAATTCACTCAGAATGATGTTTTCCAGATTCCTCCATCTTGTTGCAAATGACCGGATTTCATTGTTTTTGACTGCTGTATAGTATTCTATAGAGTACATGTCCCATAATTTCTTTATCCAAATGTATGCTTTGAATTCCCTGTGATCTTGTGCTGTGAGGTTCCCTTCGTTTACCTTCTTTCATGTTGATGGCCGTGTTTCTGTGTTTCTGTGTGTAACACATCTTTAAGCATCTTTTGCAGGGCTGGACGAGTGGCAACAAATTCTTTCAATTTCTGTTTGCAATGAAAGGTCTTTATTTTACCTTCATTCATAAATGAGAGCTTTGCAGGATATAATATTCTGGGCTGGCAGTTTTTCTCTCTTAGTACCGGGCTATGTCTTGCCATTCCCTTCTAGCTTGTAGGGTTTCTGATGAGAAGTCTGCTGTGAGTCTAATTGGAGATCCTCTGAGAGTAATCTGACGTTTCTCTCTTGCACATTTTAGGATCTTTTCTTTCTGTTTCACTGTGGTGAGTTTAATTACAATGTGTCGTGATGAGGATCTCTTTTGGTCATGTTTCCTAGGGGTTCTATGAGCTTCCTGTACTAGGATGTCTCTGTCCTTCTCCAAAACTGGGAAATTTTCTGCTATATCTCACTAAAAAGGCCTTCTAATCCTTTCTCCCTCTCCATGCCTTCAGGAACTCCTAGAACTTGAATGTTGGGTTTTTTAATAGTATCCTGTAGATTCCCAACAATCTTTTTTAGATTTCTAATTTCCTCTTCTTTTCTTTGGTTTGACTGTATATTTTCCTGTGCTCTGTCTTCTAAGTCCGATATTCTCTCTTCTGCCTCACCCATTCTGTTTGTAAGGCTCTCTAATGTGTTTTTCATTTGGTCTATTGAATTCTTC
Source organism: Sylvilagus floridanus (assembly GCA_949820135.1). Lineage (NCBI taxonomy): Eukaryota > Metazoa > Chordata > Mammalia > Lagomorpha > Leporidae > Sylvilagus > Sylvilagus floridanus. Next base: position 81,234,535 of record OX463231.1, read on the forward strand.
ACTTCATTATGATTTCTCGTCACTATCACAGTTTCATGTTCTACTAGTTGTTTCATTTCAGCTTGATTCCTCCTTAATATTTCATTTTCATGAGAGAGATTTTCTACCTTGTCCATTAAGGATTTCTGTAGTTCAAGAATTTGTTTTTGAGTACTTCTTAGTGTTCTTATCAATTTTTTGAGATCTGCTTCTTGCATCTCTTCTATCTCATCATCTTTGTAATCTTGAATTGGGGTTTCTTTTTCATTTGGGGACGCCATAGTGTCTTCCTTGTTCTTATTACCTCGGTTTTTGCGTTTGTTGTTTGGCATATTGGTTTCTTCACTGTGGTGTTTTTTTCTTGTTAAACTATGACTCTAGATTAAGTGGACTGTCTGCTTTTGATGGAGCCTTAGAGGCTTGAGATGGGTGTGGCCTGATAGCTCTGTTTGGTTCCTCAGGGTTGAGGGTGTGTCAAAGGAGACATTCCCAGGTTAGGCGTGGTAAATCTCTCTCTGTTACTTTTATTTATTTATTTATTTGGTTCAAAAGGGAAGTAATTCCACACAGCTGAATGGAATTGGGGGTGTTTAGCAGGTGAATGATATACCCGCAGGAGCCAGAGATCGGAAGCTCTTTCCCAAGGACCAGAGAGGGAATCTTTGCTGCCCTTAGTGTGGGCTCAGATTTTCCTGTAGTCTCCCACTGGGCTGCCAAGGCTACTGAACTGTAGCGTCTCTGGAGAGTACTCACATGAATTCGTGATTTTCGTGAGTTCTGTCCCCCACGGTCTCTTTTTTCACAGTCTCAGTTCATTAGCACCACACATTCATTAGGTTCTAATCTCCTGTAATTTCACCCCTCCCACCCAGAGTCAGGTTTTTCTGCTAGGCTCGGGGCCGGTGCTGTCCCGAGGTCGCCCTGCTCTTTGTCTTGCTCACCTTTGAGAGATCAGTGGAGAGAGAGAAACTCGTGTCCGTATGGGTCACTTTTTTTTTTTCCCTCTCTCTCTCTCTCTCTTCTAGTTAGCCTGGTGAACTTTTCCCCGTAGGGTTTCAAGCCTTGTTTGCTCTAGTCTCCTCTTTCCGCTTCCCTGCTGGTATCTCGGGCTATTGAGGTTCGACTCACCTGGCGTTCCAGCGCTGGTGTGTTGAATCTGCTGCTGGTGTCCCAAACTGCGGGCTCCCACGCACTCCACGCAGGTCCACTGTGGATCACCAGTTCCGGAAGGGTTTCCTCTGCTGTTTCTTCCCCTATTCTTCCTTGAACCTGCAGTATCTCCACTTTTATTAAACTGTCTCTCCCCAGACTATCGGTGTGCTCCCTTCCTATTCCGCCATCTTCTCTCATTCCCAAGAAAATGATTTTCTTATACAAATATGTTTACTTAGTTTTTAAAAAGGGATATATTCTTTTCTCATAAAGTCCTCAGAATTAACATACTGAACAGGAAGAAAAAAAAAAGAATGCAACTAAATGCTAAGGCAAAACATCTTGCCCAAAGTAATGAAAACAGAGTAAACACTACATATGAAATGCAAAAATTCATAGGGCCAGTAAGATAACAGTTTATTACCAGTTGTGTTAAATGTACCACATAAAGAATTGTTTTTCATATTAGAGCATTTCATTGGGATAGCAGTACATTCCATTTATGTAGTTCACTTTAGCTCATGTGCCTCTTGGATTCTTACAACTACTAGTTATCTCATTATCACAAACACTGGTGAGCCTCTTGAGTGACTGGGACCTTTCATTGTATTTGGTTATGTTTATACTTTTAGTTAGAAAAGGTGGTGTTGTTAAATTGGAATGACTGCATTTTTGTTTGGTTTCTAATATAGCTCACCTTTTATACTGCCTTTGCATATCTGTATGTTGTAAGATGCAGAGAGGTGGTTGAAGAGGAAGATATGGGAGCTACTAACACATTGACAGGCCTGCTTTGTGCTGCACATGGGACTTTACATGAGTTACTGTATCCAATGCTCACAAAAAATGGCAGGTTTCATGAGGCAGATGGGAGTATTGTAGCATAGCAAGGAGATGGCATTTTTGACAGTGTCTTTTAGAAAAGACTACTTGGATCTAGGTTATTGCTTTCAAGACCTAGAGAGTTGTTAGTTCTCAAGAAAATCAGATCTGGAGAGACTAACGTGAAAGCTGAGAGGAAAAGGGGACAACAAAATACACATGTATAATTGTATCTGGTTAGACATAGTCAGAACGTGGACATGTATTGAATTATACATTTAATATAAGACTAGATCAACATTTGTCACTTGTGTGGCTTTTGAGAACCTATTGTTTATTTGGGGAAAAAAGGCTGTTCTACTGTGATTTTTTTTTTTAAAAATATTTATTTATTTGAAAGAGTTACACAGAGAGAGGAGAGGCAGAGGCAGAGGCAGAGGCAGAGGCAGAGGCAGAGGCAGAGGCAGAGAGAGAGGTCTTCCATCCGCTGGTTCACTCCCCAAATGGCCGCAGCGGCCGGAGCTGCACTGATCCAGTCAGGAGCCAGGAGCTTCCTTTGGGTCTCCCACATGTGTGCAGGGGCCCAAGGACTTGGGCCATCTTCTACTGCTTTCCCAGGCTATAACAGAGAGCTGGACAGGAAGTGGAGCAGCTGGGTCTTGAACTGGCACCCATATGGGATGCCAGTGCTTCAGGCCATGGTGTTAACCCACTGTGCCACAGTGCCAGCCCCTTCTACTGCAATTTAACCACTGTTCTGTGTAGCTGTCAGCCTGTGGAGCTGAAACCAGCTCTGGAAGGTGCTTTAGCACCAACTCTGGAGCTTTGCCCAGTGCCAGCTCAGGATAGAGCTGTCCTTCTCCTCCCTATAATGATATTTCTATAATTTTTATTCTTTCCTATTATTTGGTGTTTTATTTCTTCTTTTATTTACTACATTAAGTGAAATGCAATTTTGTAGTCATTTGAAATTTCACAGTTGAGGGGCACTAAGTGCATTTTTGATCCTGGCACCCTGGGACACTGTGGGGCTGCATAGTTTTTTCATCATGGAGCAGAGGCTGGGCCCAGGATATAGGGAAAGATCAGGAATGAGCAAGTTCAATCCTTCAGCAACTGCAGAGCTGGAGTGGCTTTGCACTTAAATCTGGGCCTCCTCCATGATAAGCCCAGCAGCAGCTTTAGAGCTGAGGCAGCTCTGAAAGATCCCAGAACAAGACCTGCACAGGCTGTAGAGGGGCAGCTACTCTACAGCAGCTGTGGCTTGAGAGAAGAGCCAGAGCCCAGGCACCTGCAATGCTTCTCATGGCACCATAATGGCTCATCTCCAAAGCAAAATCAGGACACACTCCAAACTAGACCTAACAGAACCTTTCAGAGTAAGGTAGCTCCATCCCCAGGGCTAGCAACACCTCCACACTTAGGTCTGACCACAGTGGCAGAGCCCCACCCTGCTGTGACACCACATCCAGAGAGCACCAGTATGAGCTTCAGAGCTCAAACCAGCTTCACTCTATGTCCTAACAGAAGCACTTCTGGTACCTATCCTGTGCTAGGACCAGACTCACAGTCAGTCAGTATCCATTGTGGCACCAGCTCCAGATAATGCCAGTACCAGTGCCCAAACCAGAGACTTCCTGACACCTTTATTTAAGGGGATCCGTTATGGTGATTTTCTCTTTTCATGTTTTTAATGTAATCTATATTTTTATATCATAGCAATATAAATTAGTTTACATTCATAAAACTTGAAATCACACAATTCCTTGACATCAACTGCATTCACATACTGCAAACATCCCCACTGTCTAGTTCCAAACATTTTTCCTATCTGCAATAGAAATCCTGTGCTCATAAAGCAGTCATTCCCCATTTCCCACTCCCTCAACTCCCTGAAAGCCATCATGTGAGAGTTACATCTATTCACTTATCTGTCTTCAGTTTTGCATACAAGTGGAATGGTATAATCTGTGCCGATTTGCAAATAGCTTTTTTTCCTCATACTATCACATGTTCATGGTTCAGCTACATTGGAGCATGTATCAAATCCTTATTTTATGTTGGCTGAATCACAATCCATTGTAGTAATTCACATGTCATTCACACATGCACTACTGATAAACATATATGCTTTTTTCCAACATCTTGCTAGATTCTGCAAGTTATATGTCTTGGAGGGTTTTCTTATCTATGCCCACTATGGATCTATCCTATACATTCTTTGCTTAGGAAGTCCTTGTGCATTTTGGAACAAGGATAGATATGTCTGTCATTTTACTATGTTGAAGAAGTGCTCCCTCTTCGTAACATTCACATGCTTTGAAGAGTTCATCGATGCTTGATATTCCATCATCTGTAGATGTTTGTATCCTCTTTTGGAATATTTTGTGAATAATGCTGCCATGAATATTGACAGATATCTGTTAGAACATCTGCATTTGAATCTTGGGGGGTATAAATAGAGGATGGAATACCAAGTGCAAATGATAACCCTGTGCTTGACTTTTTGAGGGCCAACACATTGCCTCCCCATGTGACTGCACCATATTGCTTCTCACCCCAAACAGTCCATAGCTTCCAATTTCTCATCATCTTTCCCCTATGGTATTATGTTGTTTTTATTTTTCCAGATTAATAACTTGTTGTTGTCTGGTCTGCCTTCATGTCACACCAAGCACTCTGGATCACATCTTCACAGGATTCTTGGCCATTTCTTGGTCTTTCTTAGAGAAGTTTCTGCTCAGTTCCTTTGTCCACTTTCAGAAAGGTTGTTTCTGTTTTGATGCTCTGTGCTAAGAGGTCTTTATATATTTTGAGTATAAGACTCTCATCAGATCTCTTAATTGCAAGTATTTTCTGCCATTCTTGGATTTTGTTTTTAACTCCCTCAAGGGTGTTCTTTTAGGAAAAAAATTCTTAATTTTTCATGAGGTACAAATTAGCTATTTTTCTTTTATTGCTGTATCTGTGGTGTCATTGAAGGAACCATGGCAAATCATAGATCATGAGGAATTTCCCCTATGTTTCATTATAAAGCTGTCATAATTTGAATGAATAAGTTTCTATCTTTGATTCATTGGAATCTACTTTTTGAGGGTGTTATGAGGTTCTAGCTTCAGGCTTTTGTCTGTGAATGTGTATTTAAATCCACTGCCTTATTGTTGAGAACTTATTTTTAGGGTAGACCTACATTCACAACAAAATTGAAGGAATACAGATTTCCCATATACCTCATGAACCCACACATGGAAAACCTTTCCCATTGTCACAATTCCCAACCAGAGCAATAAATTTGTATAAAATGATGGATCTACATGGACACATCCAATGTCCATGGCTTACACTAAGGTTCACCTTTGGCATTGGCTGCTCTATCTGGAAAAATATAAAATGACATGTGCACACAACTGTAGTATCACAGAGTCACTTCATTGCCCTAAAATCTTCTGAGCTCTACTTGTTCATCATTACCTGCTTTTGAACTCCTGGCAACCATGGATCTTTTCACTGCCTCCATCGTTTGCCTTTCTAAGAATGTCATTGACTTCGAATATACACTGTGAAGCCTTCTCAGACTGTCTTCAGTTTGTCACATGCATCCAGGTTTCCTTTAGGGAGGTTGCCATTTAGCAAAGCAGATTGGTTACCACTTGGGACATCCATATCCCATATTACAGTACCCTATTCAAGTTCCTGTTAGTTTCATTTTGAGCCAGTTTCCTGCTATTGTGCAATCAGGAAAGGTAATGGCTCAAATACTTGGGTCCCTATCACCCATGTGGGAAACCTAGATGGAATTCTTGGCTTTAGTCTAGCCCAGACCTAGCTGATGTCTACATTTGGGGGAAGAATGAATAAATGAATAATTTCCCACCATTTCTCCCTGTCTTTCAAATAAAATGAAATAAATAAAACAGGTTTTTTTTGGACAGGTAGAGTTACAGAGAGAGAGAGAGACAGAGAGAAAGATCTTCTTCTGTTGGTTTACTCCCCAAATGGCTGTTACAGTTGGGGCTGTGCCAATCCGAAGCCAGGAGCCAGGAGCCAGGAGCCAGGAGCCAGGAGCCAGGAGCCAGGTGTTTCTTCCTGGTCTCCCATGTGGGTTCAGGGGCCCAAGCACTTGGGCCATCCCAAGCATTGCCCTCCCAGGCAACAGCAGAGAGCTGGACTGGAAGAGGTGCAACCAGAACTAGAACCTGACACCCATATGGGATGCTGGCGCCACAGGAGGAGGATTGACCAAGTGAGCCACGGTGCTGGCCCCTAAATAAAACAGTTTTAAAAGCTCATTATCCTCTGGCCCAAGTGCTTGGGCCCTGCACCTGCATGGGAGACCAGGAGGAAGCACCTGGCTCCTGGCTTCAGATCGGTATAGCGCGCTGGCTGTAGTGGCCATTTTGGGGGTGAACCAATGGAAAGAAGACTTTTGTCTCTCTCTCTCACTGTCTAACTCTGCCTGTCAAAAAAAAAAAGGTCATTATCCTCTTCAAAATCTCCTCCATATGTCTGCATGACTGGACAGCACACTCCCTATACTACTGAATAACATTCAATGTTTTGAGTACTCAACAGTTTATTACTTTTCCTCATTTTTTTCTCTATGTGTTTCTCTAATTCAATAATTTCACACAGTTGGTTTTGGGGTTTGCTGATTCTTCTGCTTGATCAAACCTGTAGTTGTTCTCCATTATACTTTTTTTCAAGTCAGTTACTGCATTCTTTAGCTCCAGTATATCTGTTTTGTTCCATTTTATAGTTTCTCTTTCCTGATATTCTCATTTTATTCTTAGATCATTGTCTTCCATTTATTTTTGTCTGTGTTCTTTTGTACCATAGTGAATTTCTTTAAGATCCATATTCTGAATTATTTATCAGATAATTCATGAATCTCCATTTCTTTAGAATTGATATTGAGATTTCTTCTGATTGGAACATGTTTCACTCTTCATTTGCCATGCTGTTTTTGTACACAGCCACCTCTCTCAACCTTTAGAGGAGTCTTTGGACTTATACAGGGAAAAAATCATCACAATCAGCTGTTAGAAATTTTGGAGGCTCTAAGTCTTCTGTGTGGCTGAATCTTCTGTTCTTAATGTGTTTTCCTTCCCAGTTAGAGAGGATTGTTGGTTTCTTTTCTGGAAGCTTGTAGACTGTTTCCCTCTCTGGTACCCAGCATTAGTACTGCTGATTCTCTGTTAGCACAATTGATTGAGTTCTTTTGTGGTCTGTGACCCCATGCATTCAAGGTAATTAGTTACCTTAGTGCCCTAAATCAGGTGAGACAGACAAGACTTTCAGTCAGAATCCCCCAAAACCAGAAAATTAGATACTTTTTTTACCCCTCCTTATCCCTCTCAATACAGAAACCATTTTATTGGTTTTCCTCCTGTTTTTAACTGAGTTGGCTTGGGGGAAGGGCTGATGTAGTTGAAATGAAATGGCTTTCCCTGAATACTACAGTGTGGTTGCCTTGTGTTAGCTTAGCTTTGAGCTTGGCTGGGACACAACTATCTAACTAGTGTGTGCAGTTCTCATGAAGACTTTTTGAACTGTATATCAATGCTGTTTTGGTAGGTGAATGAAATGTGGGGTTTCCTATTCTATCTTGCTTACTTTGGTAGGCCCCTGCCCTCTTTTTAAAATTATCCAATTTTTTTCAAAATTTTTATTTGTTTGAGGGGAAGGTAATGGGGAGAAGAAGAGAGGAATATACAGAGATATCTTTCATCTGCTCATTCACTCCCCTAATGCCTGCAATGGCCTGGGCTCAGCCAAGTTAGTGTCAGGAGCCAGAAACTATATTCTGGTGCCCATGTGTGTGGCAGGAAGCCAAGTGCTTGAATGATTGTTGCTTTCCATGGTACAGATTAGCAGAAAGTGGAATATTTTTATTTAAAAAATATAAATTTTGAAAGTACAACTTTTGGGGGCCAGCACTGTGATGCAGCCCTGGTCTGAAGCACTGGCATCCCATATGGGTGCTGGTTCAAGACCCAGCTGCTCCACTTCTGATCCAGCTCTCTGCTATGGCCTGGGAAAGCAGTGGAAGGTACATGGACTCATTGGGGCCCTGCACCCATGGGAGACCCAGAAGAAGCTCCTGGCTCCAGACTTTGGATCAGAGCAGCTCTGGCCATTGCGGCCAATTGGGGAGTGCACCATTAGATGGAAGACCTCTCTCTCTCTCTCTGCCTCTCCACTCTCTGTGTAACTCTGACTTTTAAATAAATAAATAAATCTTTAAAAAAAAAAGAAAGCACTAGTTTTGGATTATAGTGGTTTTTCCCCCTATAACCACCCTTCCACCTACGTATCAGCCCATCTCCTACTCCCTTTCCCATCTCATTCTTCATTAAGATTCATATTTAATTATTTTTATATACAGAATATCAGTTTATTATATACTAAGTAAAGATTTCAACAGATTGGAACCACAGAAAGTACAAAGTATTGTTTGAAGATTAGGTTTACCGTTAATTCTCATAGTACAACACATTAAAAAGAGAGATCCTACATGGGTAGTGAGTGCACAGTGACTCCTGCTGTTGATTTACAATTGACACATTTACTCATGACGTTAATAACCAACAAAGGCTCTTGTCATGAGCTGCCAAGGCTATGGAAGCCACTTGAGTTCACAAACTCCGACTTTATTTAGACAAGGCCATAATCAAAGTGGAAGTCCTCTCCTCCCTTCAGAGAAAGGTACCTCCTCCTTTGATGGCCCATTCTTTCCACTGGGAACTCACTCACAGACATCTTTTATTTAGGTCATTTTTTGGCACAGTGCCTAGGCTTTCCATGCCTGAGAAACTCTCATGGGATTTTTAGCCAGATCCAAATGCCTTAAGGGCTGATTCTGCAGCCAGAGTGCTGTTTAGAACATCTGCCATTCTAAGAGTCTGCTGTGTATCCTGCTTCCCATGTGGGATTGTTCTTTCCCTTTTGATTCTAACAGTTAGTATTAGCAGACACTGGTCTTATTTATGTAATCCTTTTGACACTTAATCCTATCTTTATGATCAATTATGAACTTAAACTTATCACTTTAATAGTAAGATGACATTGGTACCTACCAACTTAATGGGATTTGGAGTCCCATGGCACATTTCTGGCTCTAACATTAGGGGTAAGTCTGAGTGAGCATGTGCCGAACTGTATGTCTCTTCCCTCTCTTATTCTCACTCTTATTTTTAACAGGGATCACTTTTCAGTTAATTTTAAACACCTAAGAATAATTGCTTGTTAATTAAATAGTTCAATCAATGGTATTAAGTAGAAAAAGAAAATACTGAAAATAAAATAGTAAGCTGTTCCTCAACAGTCAGGACAATGGCTGATCAAGTCATTCTTTCTCATAGTGTCAGTTTCACATCTACAGGTTTCCTTTTTGGTGCTTGGTTAGTTGTCACAGATCAGGGAGAATATATGATATTTGTCCCTTTGAGACTGGCTTATTTCACTCAACATGTTATCTAAATTCCTCCATTTTGTTGCAAATGACCATATTTTATTTAACTTTTTACCACTGTGTAGTATTCTATAGAGTATATATCCCTTAATTTCTTTATTCAGACTTCTGATGATAGGCATTTAAGTTGATTCCAGGTCTTAGCTATTGTGAATTGAGCTGCAATAAACATTGAGAAGCAGAAAGCTCTTTTATCTGCCAATTTAATTTCCTTTGGGTAAATTCCAAGGAGTGGGATGGCTGGGTTGAATAATAGGGTTATATTCAGGTTTCTGAGGAATCTCCAGACTGACTTCCATAGTGGCTTAACCAGTTTGCATTCCCACCAACAGTGGGTTAGTGTTCCTTTTCCCCACATCCTCTCCAGCATCTATTGTTGGTAGTTTTCTGAATGTGAGCCATTCTCACCGGGGTGAGGTGAAACCTCCTTGTGGTTTTGATTTGCATTTCCCTGATTGCTAGTGGTCTTGAACATTTGTTTTGATGTTGCGGAGTTTCTTGATCTCTTTGTAGATTCCGGTTATTAATCCTTTATCAGTTGAATAATTTGCAAATATTTTCTCCCATTCTGTTGGTTGCCTCTTCACTTTCCTGTTTCTTTTGCAGTATAAAAACTTTTCAATTTGATGTAATCCCAATAGTTAATTTTGGTTTTCGCTGCCAGTGCCTCTGGGGTCTTTTCTAAGAAGTCTTTGCCTGTGCCTATATCTTGCAAGGTTTCTCCAATGTTCTCTAATAATTTGATGGTGTCAGGTTGTAGGTTTGGATCTCTAATCCATTGTGAGTGGATTTTTGTGTAAGGTGTAAGGTAGGGGTCTTCATACTTCTACATGTGGAAATCCAGTTTTCCCAGTACCATTTATTGAATAGACTGTCCTTACTCCAGGAATTGGTTTTAGCTCCTTGATCAATTATAAGTTGGCTGTAGATGATTGTGATGATTTCTGGTGTTTCTATTCTGTTCCATTGGTCTATCCATCTGTTTCTGTAATGGATTCAATTTTATTGATTTCTTCTCTAATTTTAATTATTTCTCTTCTCCTACTAGTTTTGGGTTTGGTTTGCTGTAGTTTTTCTAGATCCTTGAGATGAATTGATAGCTCATTTATTTGGTGCCTATCCAATTTCTTGATGTAGGCACCTATTGCTCTAAATTTTCCTCTTTAGAGTGCTTTTGCTGTATCCCATAAGTTTTGATATGTTGTGTTGTTACCTTCACTTGCTTCCAGAAAGTTTTTGATTTCTCTTTTGATTTCTTCTATGACCCACTGTTCTTTCAGGAGTATGTTGTTTAGTCTCCATGTGTTTGCCTATGCTGTAGGGATTCCTGAGTTGATAATTTCCAGCTTCATCCCACTGTGGTCTGTGAAGATGGCTGCTCTACTTTTAATCCAGCTCTCTGCCATAGTCTGGAAAAGCAGTAGAAGATGGTCTAAGTCCTTGGGGCCCTGCATCCACATGGGAAATCTGGAAGAAGCTTATGGCTTGTGGCTCCTGGCTTCAGATTTGCCCCATTATGGCTGTTGCAGCTATTTGGGGAATGAACCAGAAGATGAATGATCTCTCTTTGCCTCTGCCTCTGCCTTTCTATAACTCCACCTTTCAAATAAGTAAATCTTAAAAAACAAGCACACATTACAGACTCACAATATAAGGGCATCTTGCTAATAACCATCTTTTGAAGGTGCTATCTAAATTTCTTGGTATCCCTTCTTTACAATACATGTTTTTTAATCTTTAATTTTTTTCTTAAAAAAGTGCAGTTTACCTTAGAGTATTCAGAAGAATTGGTATGCAGTTTTCAAGTCTACACAAGAAAATGAATGCCAATGTCATGTTTACAAACACAAATAGCATGTTTGCTGCAGTTGTTTTAGCTTACTACCTAGAAAACACGATGTGTAGATGTTTTGTCTCCATGTGGAACCAATTAGCGTTTGCCAACAGAAAACAAATGTTACATGTTAAAATTCATTCAAAACCATAAAGCCTGTAGATAATGTCCTGAAAACACAAACAAACACAGAGGTTGTAGCAAGATCTGGGATTGAGTTAGCCACAACAGAACTGGATATTTCTGGTTGGATATAGCCATATCCAGAAAAAGTATTATGGAACTCAGGTAAAAATGACCCATTATATCATAGTCATAGTGGTTTTGGAGAGAAGCAAAAACTTTCTCTTCAGCAAGTGCATCCAATGTCATGTTTACAAACACAAATATCATGTTTAAAGTGGTTGCTGTAGCTTTCTACATAGAAAACAAGAATGTGTAGAGGATTTGTCTCCATGTGGGACCAATAGTGTTTGCCAACAGAAAACAAAATGTTACATGCTAAAATTAATTCAAAATCGTAAACCTGTAGATAATGTCTAGAAACCACAAACAAACACAGGCTGTAGCAAGATCTGGGACTGAGTTAGCCATATTTCTGGTTTAATCATGCCATATCAGAAAAAAGTGTTGTAGAATTCGTGTTAAATTGACCCACAAAATCACTGTCAAAGTGGTTTTGGAGAAAAGCAAAATCTTTGTCTTTGGCAAGTCGATCCAATGTCATGTTTACAAACACAAATATCATGTTTATCATGTTTGCTGCTGTTGTTGTAGCTTTTTTTAATTTAGTAAATATAAGTTTCCAAAGTACAGTTTATTGATTAAAATGGCTTCCCCCCCATAATTTCCCTCCCACTCACACCCCTCCCATCTCCCGCTCCCTCTCCCATTCCATTCCCATCAAGATTCATTTTCAATTATCTATATATACAGAAGATTGATTTAGTATATATTAAGTAAAGAGTTCATCAGTTTGCACCCACACAGAAACACAAAGAGTAAAATACTGTTTCATTACTAGTTATAGCATTACTTCACATTGGACAACACATTAAGGACAGACCCCACATGAGAAGTAAGTACACAGTGACTCCTATTGTTGATTTAACAATTTGACACTCTTGTTTCTGGTGTCAGTAATCTCCCTAGGCTCTTGTCATGAGTTGCCGAGGCTACAGAAGCTTTTTGAGTTCGCTGACTTCGATCTTATTCTGGCAGGGTCATAGTCAAAGTAGCTGTTCTCTCCTCCCTTCAGAGAAAGTTACCTCCTTCTTTGATGGCCCCGTTCTTTCTGCTGGGATATCACTCGCGGAGATCTTTCATTTAGGTCTTCTTTTTTTTTTTCCCCAGAGTGTCTTGGCTTTCCATGCTTAAAATACTCATGGGCTCTTCAGCCATATCTGAATGCCTTAAGGCCTGATTCTGAGGCCAGAGTGCTATTTAGGACATCTGCCATTCTATGAGTCTGCTGTGTATCCCGCTTCCCATGAGGGATCGTTCTCTCCTTTTTTGATTATATCAGTATTAGCAGACACTAGTCTTGTTTGTGTGATCCCTTTGACTCTTAGACCTATCATTGTGATCAATTGTGAACTGATATTGACCACTTGGACTAGTGAGATGGCATTGGTACATGCCAGCTTGATGGGATTGTATTGGAACCTCCTGGCACGTTTCTAACTCCACCAATTGGGGCAAGTCCGATTGAGCATGTCCCAAATTGTGCATCTCCTTCCTCCCTTATTCCCACTCTTATATTTAACAGGGATCACTTTTCAGTTAAAATTTAAACACCTAAGAATAATTGTGTGTTAATTACAGAGTTCAAGCAATATAATTAGAGCAAAACAAAGAAAAAATACTAAAATGGATAAAGTATTACATTGTACATCAACAGTCAGGACAATGGCTGATCAAGTTACTGTTTCTCATAGTGTCCATTTCACTTCAACAGGTTTCCACTTTGGTGCTCAGCTAGTTGTCACTGATCAGGGAGAATATATGATATTTGTCCCTTTGGGACTGGCTTAATTCACTCAGCATGATGTTTTCCAGATTTCTCCTTCTTGTTGCAAATGACCGGATTTCATTGTTCTTGACTGCTGTATAGTATTCTATAGAGTACATGTCCCATAATTTCTTTATCCAGTCTACTGTTGATGGGCATTTAAGTTGATTCCAGGTCTTAGCTATTGTGAATTGAGCTGCAATAAACATTGAGAAGCAGAAAGCTCTTTTATCTGCCAATTTAATTTCCTTTGGGTAAATTCCAAGGAGTGGGATGGCTGGGTTGAATAATAGGGTTATATTCAGGTTTCTGAGGAATCTCCAGACTGACTTCCATAGTGGCTTAACCAGTTTGCATTCCCACCAACAGTGGGTTAGTGTTCCTTTTCCCCACATCCTCTCCAGCATCTATTGTTGGTAGTTTTCTGAATGTGAGCCATTCTCACCGGGGTGAGGTGAAACCTCCTTGTGGTTTTGATTTGCATTTCCCTGATTGCTAGTTGTCTTGAACATTTTTTCCTGTGTCTGTTGGCCATTTGGATTTCCTCTTTTGAAAAATGTCTATTGAGGTCCTTGGCCCATCTCTTAAGTGGATTGTTTGTTTTGATGTTGTGGAGTTTCTTGATCTCTTTGTAGATTCTAGTTATCAACCCTTTATCTGTTGCGTAGTTTGCAAATATTTTTTTCCATTCTGTCAGTTGCCTCTTCACTCTACTGAGTGTTTCATTTGCAGTACAGAAATTTCTCAATTTGATGCAATCCCAGTAGTTAATTTTGGCTTTGACTGCCTGTGCCTCCAGGGTCTTTTCTAGGAAGTCTTTGCCAGTACCTATATTTTGGAGGGATCTCCAATGCTCTCTAATAATTTGATGGTGTCAGGTCATAGATTTAAGTCTTTAATCCATGTTGAATGAATTTTTGTGTAAGGTGTAAGGTAGGGGTCTTGCTTCATGATTCTGCACGTGGAAACCCAATTTTCCCAGCACCATTTATTGAATAGACTGTCCTTACTCCAGGGATTTGTTTTGGAACCTAATCAAATATAAGTTGGCTGTAGATGTTTGGATTGATTTCTGGTGTTTCTATTCCTTTCCGTTGGTCTATCCATCTGTTTCTGTACCAGTACCATGCTGTTTTAATTGCCACTGCCCTGTAGTATGTCCTGAAATCTGGTATTGTGATGCCTCTTGTTTTGTGTTTGTTGTACAAGATTGCTTTAGCTATTCGACGTCTTCTGTTTCTCCATATGAATTTCAGCATCACTTTTTCTAGATCTGAGAAGAATGTCTTTGGTATTTTGATTGGTATTGCATTGAATCTGTAAATTCTTTTTTGAAGAATGGACATTTTGATGATATTGATTCTTCCAATCCATGAGCATGGAAGATTTCTATTTTTTGGTATCCTCTTCTATTTCTTTCTTTAAGGTTTTGTAATTTTTATCATAGAAATCTTTAACGTCCTTAGTTAAGTTTATTCAAATTTATTTGATTATTTTTGTTGCTATTGTGAATGGGATTGATCTTAGAAGTTCTTCCTCAGCCGTGGCATTGCCTGTGTATACAAAGGCTGTTGATTTTTGTGCATTGACTTTATATCTAATCCTTTCTCCCTCTCCATGCCTTCAGGAACTCCTAGAACCTGAATGTTGGGTTTTTTAATAGTATCCTGTAGATTCCCAACAATATTTTTTAGATTTCTAATTTCCTCTTCTTTTCTTTGGTTTGACTGTTTACTTTCCTGTGCTCTAAGTCTGATATTCTCTCTTCTGTTTCACTGACTGTTTTTAAGGCTCTCTAATGTGTCTGTCATTTGATCTATTGAGTTCTTCATTTCATTTTGTTTTCTCTTCACTATCACACTTTCCTGTTCTACTAGTTTCTGCATTTCATTTTGATTCCTCCTTAAGATTTCATTTTCCCGAAGGAGATTTTCTATCCTGCCCAGTAAGGAATTCTGTAGCTCAAGCATTTGTCTTTCAAGACTTCTAATTGTTCTTATCATAAATTTTTTGAAATCTGTATCTTGCATTTCTTCCATCTCATCATTTTCATAATCTTGGCTTGGGGTGTCTTGTTCATTTGGGAGTGTCATAATGTCTTCCTTGTTTTTGTTTCCTTGGTTTTTGCGTTTGTTGCTTGGCATTGTGGAGATATCTTTGGATTCTTCTTCCCCCGTTGTGGTGTTTTTTCTTGTTATACTATGACTGTATTAAGTGGACTGTCTGCTTTTGATGGAGCCCTAGAGGCTTGAGATGGGTGTGGCCTGAGAGCTGTGTTTGGTTTCTCAGGGTTAAGGGTGTGCCAAAGGTGACACTCCCAGGTTAGGCATGGTAACTTTTTTTGATTCAAAAGGGAAGTAATTCCGCAGAGCGGAATGGAATTGGAGGTAGTTATCAAGTGACTCATATACCCACAGGAGCCAGAGTTCAGAAGCTCTTTCCCAAGTACCACACAGGGAATCTGTGCTGCCCTCAGTGTGGGCTCAAATTCTCCTGCAGTCTCCCACTGGTTTGCCAAGGTTACTGAATTGTAGTGTCTCTGGAAAGTACACACATGAATTCCGTGAGTTCTGTCCCCCACCGTCTCTTTTTTCACAGTCTCAGTTCATTAGTACCACACATTCACTGGGTCCTAATCTCCTGTTATTTCACCCCCCCCCCCCCAAAGTCATGTTTTTCTGCTAGGCTGAGGGCCGGTGCAGACCTGAGATCGCCCTGCTTATGACATATATCCAAAATGGCGCCTGCTCTTTGTCTTGCTCGCCTTTGAGAGGTGAGCAGAGAGAGAGAAACTCGCGTCTGTATTGGTCACTTTTTTTTTTCCTCTCTCTTCTAGTTAGCCTGGTGAACTTTTCCCCACAGGGTTTCAAATCTTGTTCCCTCTAGTCTCCTCTTTCCGCTTGACCGCCAGTGTCTCGGGCTATTGAAGTTTGGCTCACCTTGCGTTCCAGTGCTGGCGTGATGAGTTTGCCACTGGTGTCCTGAACTGTGGGCTCCCATGCTCTCCATGCAGGTCCACTGTGAATCACTAGTTCTGGAAGAGTTTCCTCTGCTGTTTTTTTCCCCTACTCTTCCTTGAACCTGCAGTATCTCCACTTTTATTAAACTGTCTCTTCCCAGACTATCAGTGTGCTCCCTTCCTATTCCGCCATCTTGCTGCTCTCTGAATATAATTATTTGTAAAACTTTCACTACAAAACTAGAAAAAATAGCTACATACTTCAAAGTAATGAAAATAGTGAGAATTCCATTCTTTAGGCCCTCTAGACATATACAGCAATTCAATTCCAAATATCAGTATTATAAAAATGATAGTTGCAGTTATTTTAATAATTACATCATCTTTAAAGAGCACAAATAGAAGCCTTTTTTATATATATAAATTAAGGGTTTAGTAAAAAATGCAAAACATTAGTTTCTCATTGTCAGTAACTGAAGAAATGGCTGTGCACTCTGCATGGAGCTGGGGACAGACGCTGGCGAGGTGGTAAGTCGAGGCCAGCAGCCAGGCTCAGGAGCAAGCTGACAAGCCCTGATTCACAACCTCCAGCAGGTCAGTGTTCTCCAGCACAACCACTACCCACTCTTTATCCGCAAGATGCTTGTTCATTGCGTGCTCAGAGGCTTGGGTCCTTGAAATAGTGTGCACATCCATCTTGAAAAGCTGGGGAAGGGACCACAGAAGCTTGACCATGATGGACAGGCCAATAAGGGTGGCCATGCTGCAGTGCGGAATAGTGGTCAGGGGATGCTCTGGATCATTGATGGAGCGAATAAGATAGAAGAGCTCTCATGTGCATCAATGCTATCTGGAACCTACTCATCCCCCCCCCCCCGCCATCACCGGCCACTCCCCTGAGCGATCATAGATGAGGTCCAGGAGGCCCCCCCCCCACATGCCGCCACCTACCACCATCACGGCACTACTGCGCCAAACCCAAATCAGCGAGCGCTTTCCTTCTGACCGGCCTACTTCTGGGGAACAGAAAAGGGCCGGAACAGAAAGGGGCCGTGGCGCGGCAATGAGGTCGCCCCTCGCTGCAGGTGCTCGACCTGGCATTTGAGAGAGAACGTGGGTTCAGAGTGCCGGGTTCCTGGACCCGGGAAAATGCTGATCGCTCCCGCAGTGACGACCCGAAGGGAGCCCGGCGGTGCTGGCTGGCTGAGCCCCTACAGAGCTGGAATGTAGAGGTCAAAGACAGTTCTAGGGGAAACTAAAGACGGTTCGAGGTGGAGCCTGGTGCCACCTTCTCGGGGCTGTCACATTGGGCGCTCGCTCTAGTAACCAGGCCAGGCCGCCCCTGCCTTCACAAGGTTCTTGGTGTTTCTGAAACCCAAGAGACGCACCTCCCTCCCTGCTGCATCATAAAACCAGGAGTGCCTGGAGTTCTGTAGAAAGGTTTGCAAAGTGAATAAACGAGGGGAAGCCTATCTGGTGGGAGAGGGGGACATGGACTACCCCCGGGATGAGTCCTTTGTAAGTGCCACGGCCATACGTGTGTTTCACACTTGATTTTAGCCGAAAGGCCAAGAAGCAATCACACGTGAGTTACAAAAGGAGAGCCCTGGCAAAGCAGGGAGCGCATTGGAGAAACCCCAGACCATAGGCAGCAAGGGCGGGGGGACCCAGTCGGCCAAACCCATAATTTTTGATTACTTATTGAAGACTGCTAATTTTATAAAAGTAGCACAAACACATCATATTGTGTCTTATGACCTAGACTTTGGTTAACTTAGAAACTCAAAATTGAGATATAATTCTCTTTTACAAGTGTCAGTGATAGCTTTATTCTAAAGCTGAGAAAGGATAACTATTTTTGTCAGACATTCCAGTTATAATATGAAAAAGATTTGCTACTGTGAGTAATCTATAGGAAAAAAATATTATTTTTCTTTTCAAAATGTGTACATAGGTGTTTCCTGATGTCCATTTACCAGACTTATAACAAGCAAGAACCTTGAATTAAGGTTCTTGGAAAATAAAGGTGAAGTTATCTTATTCTCAGGAACACAATTGCATGGCATAGGATTAAAAGTATCATAAAGAACAAAGTTCACAAGAAAAAGTTCATGAAATTTGTAAGTTTCCTGGGAAAATGAGTTTAAATCATCTTTTCCTGACAGACTGAAATGCCTAGTACAATACTGTAAAAGTGAGAGTAGATATCCTTACTTTTTTTTTTTTTTTAAAGATTTATTTATTTATTTGAAAGAGTTACACAGAGAGGAGAGGAAGAGAGGTCTTCCATCTGATGGTTCACTCCCCAATTGGCTGCAACAGCTGGAGCTGTGCTGATCTGAAGCCAGGAGCCAGGAGCTTCTTCTGGGTCTTCCACATGGGTGCAAGGGCCAAGAATTTGGGCCATCTTGTATTGCTTTCCCAGGCCATAGCAGAGAGCTGGATTAGAAGTGGAGTAGCCAGGTCTCGAGCCGGCACCCATATGGGATGCCAGTACTTCACGCCAGGGCATTAACCCACTGTGCCACAGCACCAGCCCCTCCTTACTTTTATATAATGAATTACATGCTTATAAATACATGGAGAATTTTGTACTCTGGGATATAACACTTTTGATAAATGTTATATGCCTTAAAGACAACATTGAAATCTGTTTAACAATGATTTAGTCGAATGGGTGTTTCCTTGCAGTTCTATCACTATTTTCTTCAAGTATTTTGAAGTTTTGCTATCAGGAGCATTTAAATTGGGCCAAGGTTGGGGCAGAGTGGATTATGGCACCACCTAAAACATTAGCATCCCATATTTGAGCATGAGTGCTGTCCCAGCTGCTGTTTATCACCCAACTCCCCGCCAACAAACAAGGGAAGGAAACAAAATGTGTCCCAAGTGCATGGACCCTGCCACCCCTGCAGGAGACCCAGATGGAGTTCTGGGTTCCTGGATTCAGCTTGGCCTAGCCTGACCCATCAAGGCCATTTATGCAGTGAACCAGTGAATAGCTGATCTCTTTCTCTCTGCCTTTTCCACTAGAAACATAGCCTTTCAAATAAAATAAAAATCTTTTTAAAAATGTTATGCTCTCCTGCTTGATTCTCTCCATTATAACTGACAATGTAAACTCATTTAATGGGAATTAAGTAGCATATATTTATGTCTCACATTTGTGTATATTCTGTTAAAACTGAAATTTGTTGGTTATCATATGATTGCACTTAATCAGATTACTTATGTGGAAGGATGTAAGTCTTATATTGTATTACTTGTTCGGTATTTCATCATAGACAATTTTTGGCACACACTTTTCTGCTTTTCTGTTGATACTTATGATTCTATTTTTACTTTTTTGGATAATTTGAATAACTTCTTCTGGCTATTTTCTGGTGGGTAAATTATGATTAGCAGCTTAATTTTTCATAATATATCTTGAAATGATTTCTAAGAATTCAGATTCTGATTTGTAAGTTTAGTATAGGGAAGGAACATATGTGATGAATTAAAAGCACCTGAAAACAGTTAAAAGGTACACTCTTTGGTCTTATTAAAATGCGCTCATGCAAAAAATCATTTTATTTTGGTTTTTGGACAGAGAGAGAAGGGAGGCTTTTCATCCACTGGTTCACTCCTCAAATGGCTGCAACAGCTGGGGCTGAGCCATGCTGAAGGCAGGAGCCAGGAGCTTCTTCCAGGTTTCCAATAAGAATGCAAGGGCCCAAACACTTGGGCCATTTTCTGTTGCTTTTCTAGGACCATTAGCAGTAACTAGATCAGAAGTAGAATAGTTGAAACTCTAACCAGCACCCACATGGGATGCCAACATTGCAGACAGTGGTTTTACTTCCTATGCAATAATGTTGGCCCCAAAATCAATGGTCATTTTTGAATAAGAAAATGACAGCCAATTTTTGCTTTAGAAGACTTTTAAGTATAACAATCCAAAGGAAACATAAAAACATGGTACAAATACAAACTTTTGAACAAAAATATATTTTTCTTAAAATGCAAAGCTGTCATGATAGTATAAACCAGGAAGATGTAAACAAATCACTGAGAATCAAAAGTAAATAGAACTGTCTTGTTTGGTTATTTGAAGTTTTAAGAGAAATCCTTTATTTTTCCTTCAGAAAAGATATCAAATTCATTCTAAGTTTAGATACACCATGGGCAAGTCATTTGCTCTAATGAAAACAAAATGAATACAAATCTTTATATACAAATCTTTGATGGTGGAAAATAAGGTTTAGGAAATTCCAAGATGATTGATTAAGGAACAACATACTGCACTAGGCGAGGAATGCACTCTTAGTGGAGAGTTAGAGAAAGCCACACTGGAAACTACAAAAGGAAGAGGACTACTGTAGACCTGTGCAGAAGATGTGGATATGCAGTGCAAATAAGGACACAACACACAAATGCAGGAGTCAAGAGCCAGAGAAGGTGGCAGCTTGGAGACAAAGGTGAGACCAGACAGCAGCAACCTGTGGTGATATGGCTGGAGGGAGAGCATGCTGTGAGTCCAGACTGGAGCTGGACCAACTACGGGCTAGTTAGTACCAGCAACTACTTACAAACCCAGTATAAATTAAAGGGGTATGTTTATCATCCCATCTCCCCACAACAGCACCTGCTGTCTGGCTGAGAAAAGGTGGGTGTCATTTGGGGTTTGGGTGGCAGCTGCCAAAGTCTTTGTGCATGCACAGCAACTGGATGAAACAGCATGCCATCTGCTCAGCAGTGCTGGTAGCAGTGGCAGGGATAGTGCTATATAGACAGTGGCTCTTATGAACGTGTGTGATGTCGAGATTCTAATGGAAAGAAATGTCTGCAGTCCCCACTTAGACTGAAAGGATTGCCAGGTGGCAAGGCACCCATGTAGAACTGTGAAGCAACCCCAGTAAGACATGAAACAGGCTCTGGGGCTCAAGCTGCTTCAGTGGAGCTATCTGGAAATATGCTTCTTTGTTCACTGGACAGGCTGTCAAGTTAGAGCAGAAACTATACACACAGTGAATGTGGGAGCCTCATGTGCTGAGACCATGTGGACTCCATGGTTACATGAAAGCATGTGGGGTGTAGCTGCGTCTCTGAGTTAACCACTGGGTGTGGATCCAAATACTCAGAGCTCCTTAGTTGCCTGGGGCTGGTCACTGGAGTGGAAACTGTGCTCACAGTGAGGGCTGCATAGATCATTTGTGTGTTTCAAATGCTAATACTGATGAGTGTTGAACCTACTTGAGGGCTAATACCTGGGCATTGTTCAGCTTGGAAGAAGAGGTGAGGGGGTGATCACATCAATTGAGGTGAAAATTGTTCCCTTCTGTTAAGAAGAGGAGATCTACCATACCCAACTTAGTTGTACTGGATACTCACCACATGCTGGAGCACTGAACAGAGCTCCCTAACTACATCCAGCATACAACACTTGGTATTCACTGAAAGTGCATATATTCTGAAAGCCACAGAGGCCTAGCTGAAAGATAAAGGTCATCAGAGGAAAAAGCCAACAACTAACTCCACAAATGCCTAAAAATAAACACAGAAATTCAAGAAACAAGAATAAGAAATACATTATGACCATCCCAAAGGAACAAAATATTTCAATGTAAAAATGTAAAGATGAAGAGATTTTAAAAATTCTGGAAATGGAATTCAAAAGATTAATCATAGCATTACTCAAAAGCAATCAGAAACAATTACACAAACTAAAGAAAACCATACATTACATGAATGCAAATTATCACCATGAGATTGAGATTTTAGAGAAACCAAAATGAAATATTATAAATAATTAAATAGATCAAATGAAAAATGCAAAAAGTTTTGACAACAGACTTGGTAAGGCAGAAGAAAGAGTATCTGATACAAGACAGATCTTTAGAAATCTTCCATTTGAACCAAAAAAAAGAAGAAGAAGAAGAAGAAGAAGAAGAAGAAGAAGAAGAGAAGAGGAGGAGAAGGAGGAGAAGGAGAAGAAGAAGAAGAAGAAATTAGAAAACTTAAAAACAACATTGGAGATGTACAGGATAATATCAATGGACCCAATATACAGGTCCTAGGAGTTCCTGAAGGCATGGAAGGAGAGAATGGACTAGAAGGCTGGCGCCATTGCTCACTTGGTTAATCCTCTGCCTGCAGCACCGGCATCCTATACGGGTGCTGGGTTCTAGTCCCGGTTGCTCCTCTTCCAGTCCAGCTCTCTGCTGTGGCCCAGGAGGGCAGTGGAGGATGGCCCAAGTCCTTGGGCCCCTGCACCCACACGGGAGACCAGGAGGAAGCACCTGCTCCTGGCTTTGGATCAGCACAGGTCCAGCCATAGCGGCCATTTGAGGGGGTGAACCAACAGAAGGTAGACCCTTCTCTCTCTCTCACTGTCTATAACTCTCAAATAAAATAAAATAAAATAAAATAAAATAAAAAGATATGACCAGAAAAGATCCTTACAATGACACATTGTAGTGAAACTTTTTACAGTAAAACATAAAGACATAGACCAAGGATTAAGAGGAAAAAACTGTCAATTCAGAATATTGTACTCTGCAAAGCTCTCATTTCTGAATGAAATAAAGACCATTCATAACAGAAATGGGAAGTATTTGTCACCACTCATCCAGCATTACAAAAGCTGTTTAATGAGGTGCTACAGATAGCCTTCATTATAAAAAAAAAATGTGAGGGGCTAGCATTATGGCATATGAGGTAAAGCTGCCACCTGCAGCATTGGTATCACATATGGGTGCCAGTTCAATACCTAGATGCTCCACTTTTGATCTAGCTCACTGCTAATGGGCCTAGGAAAGCAGCTGAAGATGGTCCAAATCCTTGGGCCCCTGCACCCACCTGGGAGAACTGGAAGAAGCTCAAGGCTCCTGGCTTCAGTTCAGACCAGCTCTGGCTGTTGTGGCCATTGGGGGAGTGAACCAGCCTATCTCTCTCTGAACGAGACCTCTCTCTGGCCTCTTCCTATGCCTCTCTGTAACTCTGCCTTTCAAATAAATAAACTAAAAAAAAATGAAAGCAGAAAATCTTCCAGCAAAATACAAAAGAAAAGAAGAAACTGTAAATCAGTAGGAGGAAAGAAATCATTAAAATTAGTGGATAAACAAAGTTGAAACAAACAAACAAAAAAACCCATAAGACAGCAGTTGAATGACGAGCTGGTTTTCTGAAAAAATAAAATTGAGGTACAACTAACCAATAAAAAAAAAGAAGACCCAAATCAATAAAATCAGAGATGAAAAAGGAAATGTAACAACAGACACCACAAAAATAAAAAGAATCATCAGGGATTACTATAAAATTCTGTATGCCAATAAACTGAAAATTCCAGAAGAAATGGATAGATTCCTGTACACAATCTACCAAAATTGAGTCATTAAGACATAGAAAATCTAAACAGACAAGTAACAAAGATGTATATTGAATCAGTAATAAAAACCCTCCCAATAAAGAAAATCCCAGGACTGCATGGCTTCCCTGCTAAATTCTAACAGACTTGTAAAGAACCAATTCCAATTTTTAACAAGCTATTCAAAATAACTGAAAGGGAGGGTGATGTAACAAAGACATAAATCTCTGATAGATAAAATCAAAATTTATCTCTTCCTTAAAAAATAAGTTTTTAAAAAACTGAAACCCAACTCAGTTTCACATTCTATTATTTACTCCATCCTCTGCTTTCATCCACAGCCTGGGAGACAAACTTGAAGAACTTATATGAAGGAATTTACCTCCAATTTCTACCCCCCCCACTCCTAGCCCATGTAAAATATAGAAAAAAGAGGGAATGCTCCCAAAATCCTTCTATGAAGACAGCATCACCTTAGTTCCTGAACCAGAAAAAGATACAACAAAGAAAGAGAATAATAGACAAATATCTCTGATGAACACAGATGCAGATATCCTAAACAAATCACTAGCTAATTGAATCTCCAACAACACATCAGAAAGATCATTCACCTGGACCAAGGGGCATTTATCACTGCTATGCAGAGATGGCTCAACATTCAAAAATTAATAAATGTAATTCATCCCATTACAAACTAAGAAACAAAAAACGTGATTATTTCAATTTATTAGAAAGCATTTGATAAAATACACCACCCTTTCATGATAAAAACTTAAGCAAACTGAATATAGACAGAGCATTTCTTAACACAATCAAGATAATTCATGATAAACCTATGGACAACATCTTACTAAATAAAGAAAAGTTGGGAGCATTCTAAGATCCAGAACAAGAAAGGATGCCCTATCTCACAACTGCTATTCAATATAGTCCTTGCAGTTTTATCCAGAACCACAATGCAAGGAAAGGAAATCAAAAGGATGAAAATTAGAAAGGAGGAAGTGAATCTATCCCTATTTGCAGGTAATATGATTCCATATATACAGGATAAAAAGACTCCACTGAGATTTCTGGAACTCATAAAACAGTTCGATAAAGTAGCAGGATATAAAATTAACACTTAAAAATCAATAGTCTTTCTACTCACAGACAATGGGATGAAAAAATCTTCCATGTTCATGAGTTAAAAGAATCAGTATCATCAAAATGTCCATATTCCCATGAGAAATTCATAGATTCAATGGGAAACCAATAAAAATACCAGGACATTCTTCTCAGTTCTAGAAGAAGTGATACTGTAATTCATATGGAATCAAAAGAGACTCCAAATAACTAAAGCAATCTCATCTAACAACAACAAAAAAATGCTAGAGGCATCACAATACCTGATTTCAAGATATACTACAGGGGGCTGGCACTGTGGTACAGTGGGTTAATGCCCTGGCCTGAAGTGCTGGCATCCCATATGGGTGCCGGTTCGAGACTGAGCTGCTCCACTTCCTGTCTAGCTCTCTGCTATGGCCTGGGAAAGCAGTAGAAGATGGCTCAAGTGCTTGGCCCCTGCATCTGCATGGGAAACCCAGAGGAAGCTCCTGGCTCCTGACTTCGGATCAGTGCAGCTCCAGCCATTGTGGCCATTTGGGGAGTGAACTATCTGATGAAGACCTCTCTCTGTCTCTCTCTCTGCTTCTCCTTCTCTCTGTAACTCTGACTTTCAAATAAATAAACTAAAATCTAAAAAATAAAAAGACATACTACAGGTTAATTATAATCAAAACAGCCTGGTACCAGTACAAAAACAGATGGGTAGACCAATAGAATAGAATAGAAACAGCAAAAATCAATCCATGCACCTACAACCAAGTTACCCTTGACAAAAGAGCTAAAATCAATCTCTGAAGGAAGAAAATTCTCTTCAACAAATTGTGTTAGGATAACAGGATCTCCACACATAGAAGTCTGAAACAAGACCTCTACCTTACATCTTACACAAAAACCCACTTAATACCATCAAATTATTAGAGAGAATTGGGAAAACCCTACAAGACATTAGCATAGGCAAATACTTCTTAGAAAAGATCCCAGAAGCACAGGCAATCAAAGCCAAAATTGAAAAACGGGATTACATCAAGCTGAGAACCCTCTGCATTATAAAAGAAACACTCAGCAAAGTGTAGAGGCAATCAACCTAATGGGATAAAATATTTGCAAACTACTCAAGGATTGATATAAACAATCTACAAAGAGCTCAAGAACCTCAATTACAATAAAACAAACAACCCAGTTAAGAAATGGGTAAAGTACTTGAACAGGAATTTTTCAGAAAATTGCAAATGGCCAACAGACACTTGAAATAATGCTCAGGATCACTAGTCATTAGGGAAATGCAGATCAAAATTACAATGAAATTTCACATCAACCCATTTAGAATGGCTCACATACAGAAATCAATGAATAACAAATGCTGGTGAGAATGTGGAGTAAAAACATACCCTAATCCATTGTTGATGGGAATGCAAAGTGGTCCAGCCACTATGGAAGACAGCAAGGAGATACTTCAGAGATAGAAAAATAAACCTAGAATATAATGCAATCACCCTATTCCTGGTGATTTACCCGAGTTAAGAGAAACCAGCATCTAAAAGAGTTATCTGTAGATAACAGATCATTGCCACTCATTTCAAAACAGCTAAGATATGCAATCAAACCAGATGTCCATCAATTGATGATAAAAAAATGGATGGATAAAAAAATTCTGGTATATATACATTCTGGAGTATTAGTCAGCTGTAAGAAAAAAAAGAAGTCCTGTCTTTTGCAACAAAATGGATGCAACTGGAAAACACTAAACTTAAATAAGCCAGTCCCAAAATGACAGATATCATATGTTTTCCCAAATCTGGGTAGGTAATAGAATACCTACAATATAATATACTGGAATGAAATGAACATTTTGAGATTTGATGATTGCTTAAGCCCTTGTCTCTTCTGTTCAGAAAGTATTTTTCTCTTTTTTTCTTCATATTATTTGTTGAACTCTTTACTTAATGTAGGATTAACCTTATATGTATAAAGTAAACTGAAAAAAGATCTCTGTAAAAATTAAGAGTGGGAATAGGAGAGGAAACATTTTTATATATGATATATTTTATGTATTATGTATTTTAACTATAAAATATATAGGTTTACATATAACACATTTATGTATTTTATATATATGCATTAATATATATTTAATACATAAAACTCAAATAACTTAAATAAAAGTTTAGATAGTAATAAAATAAAAAGTGTTGGAAATTTATGAGATACAATCAAATGGCCCAAAACACAATTCCAGGTGTGGAAAGAAAGAATGGTTTAGAAAGCTTATTCAGCGAAATAATTATAAAAAACTTTCCCAATTTTTAGAGGGGATGTCCAAATATGGTAAACACACAGAATTCCTAATAGCATTGATCAGAAAAATGTTCCACGAGATATTACAGTCGAATTTTCAACAGCAAAACATAAAGAAAAGATTCTAAAATGTGCATGACAGAAATGTCAGATAACTTTCAGAGGATTTCTAACTAGTCTCGCAGGTGACTTCTCATCAGAATCTCTATGGCCTAGCAGAGAATGGGGACTAAGTCTTAAAGGAAAAAAAAAAAAGCTGTCAACTGAGAATACCATTTCCTGAAAAGCTCTCATTTATGAATTATGAATGAATGTGAAATAAAGACCTTCCATAACAAAAAGAAACTGAAAGAACTTGTTGCCACTCACTCAGCGTTACAAAAGATGCTCTTGTGTGTTATGAGTTGTGATTTACAGCAAAGGGCTTCCCCACAGGCATTACACTGATGAGGTTTCTCCCCTGTGTGAATTCTCTGATGTTTGATGAGCCGTGACTTGCACAGAAAGGCTTTTCCACAGCCATTACATCTATAAGGCTTCTTTCCCATGTGAATTCTCTGATGTATTACAAAATTTGACTTCTTGCCAAAGGCTTTTCTACATTCATTAAATTCATGAACTTTCTTCCCTGTGAATTCTCTGATGCATTTTAAATAGTGACTTCTGGCCAAAGGCTTTTCCACAGTCATTACATTCATAAGGTTTCTCCCCCGTGTGAATTCTCTGATGTTTGATGAGGCATGATTTATGGCCATAAGCTTTTCCACAGTCATTACATTTATAAGGTTTCTCCCCTGTGTGAATTCTCTGATGTTTGATGAGGTCTGACTTCTGGCAAAAGGCTTTTTCACAGTCGTTGCATTCATAAGGTTTCTCCCCTGTGTGAATTCTCTGATGCATTTTGAGTTGTGACTTCTGGCCAAAGGATTTTCCACAGTCATTACATTCATAAGGTTTTTCCCCTGTGTGAATTCTCTGATGTTTCATGAGGGATGACTTATAGCCAAAGGCTTTCCCACAGTCATTACATTCATGAGGTTTCTCCCCCATGTGTATTCCCTGATGCATTATGAGTTGTGACTTCTGGCTAAAGGATTTTCCACAGTCATTACATTCATAAGGTTTTTCCCCTGTGTGAATTCTTTGATGTGTGATGAGGACTGACTTATAACCAAAGGCTTTTCCACAGGCATTACACTGATGAGGTTTCTCCCCTGTGTGAATTCTCTGATGTTTGATGAGCCGTGACTTGCACAGAAAGGCTTTTCCACAGCCACTGCATTCATAAGGTTTCTCTCCTGTGTGAATTCTCTGATGAATTACAAGATGTGACTTCTTGCCAAAGGCTTTTCCACATTCATTACATTCATGAGGTTTCTCCCTCTTGTGAATCCTCTGATGCATTTTGAGTTGTGACTTCTGGCCAAAGGCTTTTCCACAGTCATTACACTTATAGGATTTTTCCTCTGTGTGAATTCTCTGATGTTTGATGAAGGATGACTTATAGCCAAAGGCTTTTCCACAGTTATTACATTCATAAGGTTTCTCCCCTGTGTGAATTCTCTGATGCGTTTTGATTTGTGACTTTTGGCCAAAGGTTTTTCCACAGTCATTACATTCATAAGGTTTTTCCCCTGTGTGAATTCTTTGATGTTTAATGAGGGCTGACTTATAGCCAAAGGCTTTTCCACAGTCATTACATTGATGCGGTTTCTCCCCTGTGTGAATTCTTTGATGTGTTACAAGGTATGATTTTTGGCAAGTGGCTCTTTCATGCTCATTACCTTCATGAGGTTTCTTCTTTGTGTTAATTTTCTGATGTTTAATGAGATCTGACTTCTTGTAAGTGGTTTCTCCACAATCACTACACACATGGGGGTTTTCTAATATGTGAATACAGTGATGGATTCTATGGCAGGCCTTACAACTGAATGATTTCCCACCCGGCTTACATGCATAGGGTTTTTTTCCTATATTTGGTCTCTGATTTATTGCAAGATCTGATTTGTAAATGAGAGGTTCTACATACCCAATATCTTCATAGAGCTTCTCTCCTGTGTTGATTTGTTGATGCTTGCTGAGGTTTGTATTTTCATGAAAATTTTTTTCTATTTGAACTATCTTTCCAACAGTTCCAATTGACTTATTACAGGTCTTTTCCATATGGCCTGTCTCAAATCTAAAGAATATCTTCTTTCTCTTGAAGTCTTTCCCTTCTCCACTATGTTTAAATGACTGCTTCACAGTCTGAATCTTGTGATACTCATTGAGAGGCTCACAGCACTGGAGGGAGTTCCCAGATACCTTAGCAGAATCAAGTCTCTCTCCAGCTTGCAGCTCATCAGCCCCACTGGGGGGATATACATTGTGACACACATTGCATTCCTCAGGTTTCAATACTGAATAACTTCCCTTTCTGATAATCAGTTTTGAAATATGACTTGAACTTAAATTAAGTCTTTTTCTTAATTCAACTCTCTTGGGAGTTGCTGTCTTGTTATTTGTTGTACCATTCTGATTCAAATTTTTTTCTTGAATTTCTTGGTTGGTCCTAATTATGTCATCATTTTTCATAGTGTCTGAAATGAGAAAAAAAATCACTGAATCATACATAAATGCTTTATCCTGGAGTACTGATGTATGGGGAATAAAATTGCTTGTTATATAATGGGTATAAGATTTTAACATAATCAGTAAAAGATATTGATGACCATGTTTTTTTCCTTAATACAATGATAAATCATGTTGTACCAATAGGTTTCCCAATGTTCAATCATGATTCTGTTTACTACCTGAATTTTTTTCAAGTATGGCAGAATGGATTTTTTTAGTTAGATGTGTTAATTCAGTGCTTGTGGTGCTTGCATCCCAACATAGTGCCTGTTTGAGCTCTGGCTTCTCTGATTCCAATACAGCTCTCTGCTTATGTAAACTAGAAGACAGCAGATAATGGTTAATGTGCTTGGGACCCTGTGATACATCAGAGAAGACTAGATGGAACTCCAACCTTTTTGCTTCAGGCTAGTGACACCTAATGGTTGCAGGCGTTGGGGGAGTGAGCTAATACAATATCTCTTTCTTTTTTTCCTCTCCTTGTCACTCTGCCTTTCACAATGATGAGACAACTGTATAAGATTTTAAAGAATGGACAAATATTTAGTAAAAATATTCACCCATAGCATAGCAACCATATTTTCCCTGTCCTTTTTCCCCAGTTTAATTTTATAAAATTTATGTTTTGTGCTTCTCTGATATTTCAACAATAAATATGAGAATTTTTACTGGATCATTTACTTGCAGGTGAAGAGAGTGAAATGTGTCTGTACTCTAAGCAGTACATTTAAGGAACAAGATTTGAATCTATGATCGATTCAACACATGTGTGGGATTTTTCAAATGAAAAATTCTGCTTTTATCTGTACTCTATGACAGCTTCCCCATATTCCTAAGGACATCTAACATCTTCAGCTTCTCAGAACTACAACAGATACAAAAAAGTCCCAATATAACACCTTGGGTATACACTCCCTAACAGTATAAAGAAATTGCTTCTGCAACCCAAGGTATTTTTACCTTCTTTGAAAAGTGTTTTCTAGCTCATTCTCAAATCACCAGTCCTGGTTACCTCCCCTCAATTCATTCTACAAATATTGCTCTGTGATAATTTGAGTTTCTAGAAGCTTTTGATCAGTTTTCTCTTCAAAGAAATTTTCATTTCCTATGCCTTTCTTATCTTTTTTGTTTGAGACAGAATTCATATTTCAAACTCCACTCCTAAACAAATCTGAGAAATTCAACATGAAACTATTAGGTTACTTGACCTTGGGATTCAGAATCTCAACTTTCTTGGTTAGTTTAGGATCACTTATTTTTGTGTTTGTATACAAGTTCATGCTTAGCTTCAGGATTTCTGATGTCACAGCAGGGGGATTTATTTCTAACCATCTCTTAGTATTCACTTATTTATTTACTTACTTGAGAGTGAGAGAATGAGACATGAAGATTGAAACAGAAGGTTGCCAGTCACAGGCTCAGCCCTCAAATGTTTCAAACAACCTATCATTTTCTTATTTATTTGAGAGGCACAAAGAAAGAGAATAAGAGAAAAGAGAAAGGCACAAAGAGAGAAAGTTCACATTTATTTGTTTACTCATGAGATGCTTAAAATAGCAAGTTCTATACCTGGTCAAAACCATGAGTGGGAATGCAATCTGAGACAAGTTTCTATAAGTTGCCCAATTAACAAGCACTGAGGAAATAAAATACATGAAGGAAAAAATATTAAAGTATAGAGAAGGACAAATTAGAATTTGAGGAATATATCAAACATAAAAAAAAAAAGCCTTAGTAACATCAGAAGAGCATTGGAATTTTTTTCCAAAGAACATCTTCACCAAGAGATACTGATATCCCTAGATACTGCAGAATGCCTGTGTCTGATGCATAAAACCAGCTGTCATCAGGAGTAATGCATGGGAAAAATTCATGGGAAGACCACCAGTCAACATCTGCTGCACTCTTTCTGCTTGGCCTCCCTGTCCATTATGTGCAGTCTGACCTGGAAGGCTCTGATATAGGCATTCTTCCACCATCCATGGCTCTGCTCCTTGCTCCAACTTGAAGATCAAATCAGGTTTGGTAATGCAGTGCCCTATTAAAGGAAATAATGTAAGTCTTTATGGAATCACTATCTTTAGGTTATTTAAAGGACTACAGCTTAGTCCAAGAGCTATGCCACAATGTTCCAATTTGAATCCTTTCTTAGATGGTAGACATTCAGATTATTCATGGACTCAAATTCTATACCTGTACATCATTAAACTTTATAAAGTGTTCATTTATTTCTCAAGTAGCAGGAAATTGTTATCATTGGGCATTTGATGGATGCCACTCACCTAAGGAAAGCAGGCTGCTGTAGGTCTCCAGCATCACATCCCTGTACAGGATTTTCTGAGCTTTGTTCATGTTCTTCCATTCCTCCCAGGTAAAATACACAGCCAGGTCTTCAAATGCTATCATCGCCTGTGGCAGAACACTTCTAGTTAACATATAAACTCTCACAAAACAAACACTGGCAGTTTTCAATCTTACATATGGGTATGAAGGAAGAAGGAAAGATGTGGTTTCATTTTAGACTTGTTGAGCATTTGAACAACCACACAGAAGCATTCAAAAGGAGTCAAACCTATGGTCCAAAGGCTGTGAAAAATGCCCAAACTAGAGGGAAACAGGAGTTTTAGATGACAAAGGAACCACATCTGTCAAGGAGAATTGCATAGCAGGCTGAAAGGGGGACAATATTGATTTTTTAAATGAACAACATTAAAGGGAAAAATGTAGAGTATTCAGGTAAAAAGAAACCACCGATGAAGCTATCATGGGAATAAATAGAGAAAAATTCCCAGAAAAACAGAGTCCAGGGTGTTCCACTTCCAATCCAGCTCTCTGCTAAAGTTTCTGAAAGAGCAGTGAAAGATGGCTTGAGTATTTGGGCCCCTTCTACCAATATGGGAGACCTAGATGGAATTCCAGGTCACTGGCTTTGGGCTGGCCCAGTCTGAGCCACTGCGGTCATTTGGAGAATGAACAAGTAGATGTAAGGTATCTCTTTCTCTTTCCCCACCTCTCTCAATCTCTGAAGCTCTGCCTTTCAAATAAATAAATAAATATTAAAAAAAATTTTAAAAATCTGCAGTAGATTCTTTTCCCTACACATTCCTGATGCTATCCCTGAATCAAGTTCAGCTCCTCAAAACTATTAAGGACTGTATTACTCTAATAATTCAAAAACAAGGTTAACTGATTTGTGTTTTAGTATTAGATAACTGTTACTCTTTCAGAATGCAAACACTGCCTACTACATCATCTATGTAACAACAAAGACTGTGTCAGACATCAGGACCCAAAAGATTTAGCATGTTTTACTCTAAGTTCTAACTTAAAACATGTAACAAGTGTATATTTTGCTTTGGCAACAGAAAGAGCAGAAACCAAACTGCCTTATTTTAGATGATTGTAATGTTTCAAAATTATGTAAAATATCATTCATCTTATTTATGTACAATCCTGAGAATAAAATTTATGTTTCTTTTTCCATTTTAAATAATAAACTATTATTAATCTCCTAAAATGAAAACTGAGAAGCTGAGAGACAATTAATAAAACTACTTACAGGTGATGTATTAATTTTCTTGGCTCTTGAAAATACGTGGAGGTTCCTAGATTCATACCTGGAAGAGAAGGCAAATTGAAGGATTTTCATCAAACTGGGGGAAAAAAAGAATATGATAGTATGAAAAAAGAGTCATAAATACATTAACTGAGAAAACATCAGCTGTAGAGCATAAACAATTAAGCATGGGAATATATAGGAAAATATATAGGAATATATATATAAAAGCAGCAAAGATTAAAAATAAGTTATTTTTGATTTAATGAAAGCATTGTCTACAAATTTTGTAAAATAATGTAATATTAAAACAGTAAAATATAAGGATGACTGTTCAAATAAATGAGGTTATCAATGAGGTAAACATTATGTTTCACTAAATTTTTTACTAAAGAAAGTTATTTGGCATTTACCATTTTTCTACTAATGTGAAAGTACCACACTGTTGCAGTGGATTCATTTCTGAGAGGAAGAGCATGGTAGGGGCAAGAGGCATGGAATCACCACACAGACCCCGGGAGTCGGGTGAAAGCAGGCCTGAGGCAAGCAGCCTGCAAATTCGTTTATTTCAGTTGCTACAGTTGCTTATATAGCCAAGGCAGTCAATCCAGTCAAGTGGTGGTCTATGCCCTAACCAATCACAGCCTGTTGCCGGTCAGGCTCTGTTGCTAGGCAGTGAATGAAACCGTCCAATCACAGCCTGTTGTCAGTCAGGCTCTGTTGTTGTGTGGTTTCTGAAACCATCCAATCATGGCCTGTTGTCAGTCAGGCTCTGTTGTCATGTGGTTTCCGAAGGCTTCCTATCACAGCCTGTTGTCAGGCAGTTTCTGTTGTCACTGGCCATCTTGGCATGACCTTCTTACCTTCTCATTTCACCACATTAGTCAGTGGCCATCTTGGCATGACCTTCTCACCTTCTCATTCCATCACATTTCCTGCTTTTTGTTTATTTTTGAGCAACGGGAGGCATGATTCTTGGCCATACCATTGTTGACCCCATTTCCATGTGGTCTCTGTAAGCGGCTGTGCCTGTCTTAGGTTGTCTCCCAGGGGATCTTACCCATCATTGACTAACCAGTGCCCAAAACAGGAGACCTCAGGAGTGCTTGCTCAGATAGGGGTAGGAATGAGGAACAGTGGTAATCAGGAATGGAATGACCACATGCAGGCTGTGGGCCATTTGAGTGGCCGACCAAAGCTAGTGGGGTATAAAGCAGTAATGGATGTGGCTATGGGCAGTTTCTCAGGGTAGGATGATATGGCAGGTGCGTCTGCTAACAAGGGAGACTCTCAATCTTGTTCAGCTGGTTCTGGTTGGCTGTCCATTGCAGGCTTGATGTTTCTGGCTGGTACCCAAATGGACTGTTCCTCATTCTCTGGAAAGACACAAGCACATCCTCGACCCTTGGTTAGCAGAGGGTGTGGTCCCTTCCATTCTCCTGCCAGGGGGTCTTTCCACCTAACCACAGGGGCTGGGGGCTGAGATGGAAAGGATCCCCAGTGTTTATAAGCTGGGCTGATCCCTTGGGAATCAAAAGTAAGAAAACTGATAGTGAAAAGGACCTCAGTCAAAGCTGTGGGTCTGGGGGCATATGATTGTTTTTCTGTCTTTGTAAGAGATCTTTAATCGTCCTATGAGTTCTTTCAATGATTGCCTGTCCCTGTGGGTTGTATGGGATACCTGTGGCAGACTGCATGTTCCTGGATTTCAGGAAGGAATTAAATTCCTTTGATGTATACGCTGGCCCATTATCAGTCTTTGTGGTCCAGGGGACTCCAAGGACCAGCATGGCTGATTTAACCACCTTCATCGCATTACTAGCCTTTTCTCTGGATTGGGCTGTTGCAAATACAGCCTTTGAATAAGTATCTACCACTACATGGATAAACTTAAGTTTACCAAAGGAGTTAATGTGGGTGACGTCCATTTGCCAGAGCTTATTAGGAGCAAGGCCTCGCAGGTTCACTCCTGCTTGTTGCAGTGGGCCTAATGGGGTGAGGGGTGCACAATTCTTGCAAGAGTGCACTAGGTGTTTGCATTGGCTCATTGTTAGCTCCAGGAAAAGCAATTTTATGTTGCTTGCTGACATATGAAATTTTTTTTGTAGAATATGGGCTTGTTCTAGGTGTCCAATGGAAGCCATGTTGCAGGAGATAAGACAATCAACCGTTTTGTTGCCTTGGAAAATAAAGCCAGGTAACCCACTATGTGATCTTACTTGTGAGATATACCCTGGGTGTTTTCTGTTCTCAGTTAGCTCTTTAAGTGTTGTGAACATCTGGTCAATTGGATTATTGGTCGGGTTAAAGACTGCAAAAGGGATCGTCTTTGCTACCTGTACTGAGTATTTGCTGTCCAAAAATATATTTACTGGCCCATCCTGGCTAAGGAGTAGAACCCTGATTATTGCCCTTATTTCTCCCAATTGTACTGATCCCCCATGGGATTCTACAAGGATCTTATCTTTTTCTGTTGAGGATTTGATCATTATTCCAAACAGTAACTTGTTGGCATCCGTAAACGCACACGGTACCATGGGTAGAGGTTGATTAGCAGGGAAAGCATGTGTTGGATAGTCTATTTCTTCTTAAAGGTTTGTAACATCTTGAGTAGCCTGTCTGCTGGCAGGTGATTGTCAACCTGTCCTGGGAAATTTATCACTTCACCACACCACACAGGATTCTGTATTTATGGGTACATTAGAACACTTCTTGTTTTTTTAGAACTGAAATTCTATAGAAAGCATGCAACTTACAGCTTCACATTTTTTGGCCAAAATTGTATTGGAACAAATATACACAATTGCAGGAGATTACGTCCAGAGACTGTTAACACAGGATAAGGTCCAGTAAAGGACTTGGCGTACAGCCCTGAGTCCAACAGTTGTCAAAGACATTTACCTCTGTAGCAGCAGACCTCCATCTGTTTGTGGTGCAAGACAAGGCAGCTGGGCCTTGACTGATAAATCCCCTAGGGATAGACCCTACTAGTAAGCATGAAGGCCCCTAATCTGCTGGCTATGCTACTTTGCACTATAATAGGCGTGCTGAAAAATAAAGCTTTTGGCAGTTTAAGAGTTGTCCATGCCCCGTGTTTTCCAGAGAAGAGTCTCACAGGTCCCAGGGGCCCAGAGCTCTCCCCCTCCAATGTATATTTAATGCAATACACTTTATCAGTAATGGTTCCAAATAACATCATTCCCTGTATTCATCTCTCCACAAGATTTCACTTTTTCAATTGCTTAACCCCATGATATATCAGTAAATGTGACAGAAACAGATAGTTTGTACCACTCACCAGCAGACATTTAAATGAAGCCATCTCTAAGGCACCAGTGTAAATCAGTTCCTCAGATAACTAGATCCCCATTTTTTCCTCCAGGCTGATCATAGGAACTGTCCAGCTGAGCTCGTCTCAAAATATTGAATTGGAATTATAAATCAAATGGCTATTTTGTGTTTTCTGATTTGTCCTACATCAAATGGTGGTACATGTTGGTGAGCAGGAGAGAAAGTTCAATTACATGCAAAATACAATTAATACAACTTCACAATGTCATGTAGAAGTTTCTGTAAACATAGATTGGCATTGTCATGTAGCAAATAAAGCTGCCACCTGCAATGAAAGCCTCCCCATATGGACACTGGTTCATATCTGGCTTCTCTGCTTTGGATCCAGCTGCCTGCTAGTGGCCTGAGAAAGCAGTCGAAATGGCCCAAGTACTTGGCTAAATGCTACTAATGTAGGAGAACCAGATGAAGCTCCTGAATCCTAGCCTCAGCCTGTCACAGCCTTGCCCATTGAAACCTTCTGGGAAGTGAATCAGCAGGTGAAAGGTTTGTATCTCTCCCTCTCTCTGTATAGAACAGTTTCAAATAAATTTTTAAATTCTTACAAAAAAAGCTTCTATAAACATGATCTATGCTTATCAATTGGATCTTAGCAAAGCTATTGACACTAAAACAAAAGTCTTGGGAATCACACAAATGAATGATTTGTAGATCATAATGTTATGCTTCACATTTCTGCTTATATGTGGTCATATTATTTTTATTTATATTTTAAGAAACTGATTAGCACATGAAGTCTAATTTAGTGTAATTTTACTATTCAGAAAATAGGAAAAAGCTCACAGTAATTTTCTTAAGCTGCATGTGTACTAAATATTGCTCAAGGTTTTCAAGAAGAAATTACTGGGGCCGGTGCTGTGACATAGTGGGTGGGGCTGCGGCCTGCAGTGCTGGCATCCCATGTGGGTGCCGGTTAGAGACCCAGCTGCTCCACTTCTGATCTGGCTCTCTGCTATGGCCTGGAAAAGCAGTAGAAGATGGCCCAACTCCAATGGACTGTACACCTGTGTTGTATACTCAGAGGAAGCTCCTGGCTCCTGCCTTCAGATTGGCACATCTCCAGCCATTGAGGCCAATTGGGGAGTGAAGCAGTAGATGGAGGACCTCTCTCTCTGCCTCTCCTTCTCTCTATGTGTAACTCTGACTTTTAAGTTAATAAATAAATCTTAAAAAAAAAGAAATTACTGATAGTAAATGAGAAAATTTTATGACACGCTTTTTGAAGTCATACAATCTATACATAACAGAATCAAAAGGAAAGCCATGGGGCTGGTGCCATGGCACAGGTTAATCCTCCACCTGCAGTGCCAGCATCCCATATGGGCATTGGTTCTAGTCCCAGCTGCTCCTCTTCCAATCCAGCTCTTTGCTGTGGCCTGGGAAAGCAGTAGAAGATGGCCCAAGTACTTGGGCCCCTGCACCTGCATGGGAGACCAGGAAGAAAACCTGGTTCCTGGCTTTGAATCGGCCCCGCTCTGGCCATTGCAGCCATTTGGGGAGTGAACCAATGGAAGGAAGACCTTTCTCTTTGTCTCTCCCCTCATTGTCTGTAATTCTACCTCTCAAATAAACAAATAAAAATCTTAAAAAAAAAAAAAAAAAGGGAAAGGCATGCTCAGGGCAGTCTTTTAAAGCAATACTATTTCAAAATGGTGACAGTTTCTGAAATTGATCTGAAAATAAATGTGTTTTTTAATTAAGTGTGCAAAATAGATCAGTACTAGCCAAAATTTAGGGTACTAGGCATCTACAAATCATGTGACAATACTCAAACCATTTATCTCCTGAAACACAATTTACTTCACCTTATTTCTACATGCAGGGACCCTGGCAAACTCTTGTTGAGCTATGAGGGAGAATTATTAGGATGCAGGGGGCAGCAGTATAGTTCTAGATACCAAGTGTAAGGCACACTAGGTTTCAAAGACCTCCATTTCTGTAAATCATGATACTATAATGTGGTAGGAAGCAATGTAGACAGTGACTCTCAGACTTGAGAGGTTATCCCTCTACCCCAGGCCACAGCCTCAAGATCACTTAAATAAGTAACATTTGCTAGGCTCTTGCCTTTCTTTCTAATCCATTCACAACTTTCTTTTGAAAGCTGGTCCAAACGTCCAATAGCACTCAGTCTTTCATAACTTATGGATGAGGTAATGTAATATCAACTATATTTTGTTCACTCTGGTCAGTATAATCAATAACTGGTTGAACCTTTGTATTTCTTTTTTCTCAGCTCTGAAGCCTAAAGGTACTAAGGTACTGTCTCAGAGAGCATCAAGTGGTATTCTGTCAGAAATGATTTCTATTTTTGGAGCTCCCTTTTTCAAATATCATAAAACTACTCACTTCCAAAGGAAATGGGACTGTCACCTTGTGCCCAAATTTCCATGTTTTTGGAAACTAGGTCTTGTATAAACCTCTGTAACCTCAAATGTGTAGTGCTTGGCAGGCTACACAGTTCAGGAAACCAGAAACGTCACTTAAAGAAGATATACCATGAAACACTGGGGCAGAGCCAAGATGGTGGAAGCAGGGGTGGAGCCACAATGGCGGTATAGCAACAAGATGCTCTGCGTCAATGGGAGAAAAAGATAATTAATAAGAAAAGAGAATATAGGCTGGCAACAGAGCTTCGAGAGTTTCACGCGAAGAAGCCCAGGAGTCCAGCAGACTGAGCAGGTCTACACATAGGGAACAAAGAGTCACAGAGACACAGCAGAGGTGTGTTAGAGAAGCCAAATGGTGTGACTGACACCACGCCCTCATTCTCCCTGGGTGGACCAGGTAAGACTCGAGGTTGCAAGTCCATGGAGCTGTGGTTAGCAGTGGGTGAGAGAGCCAGGCGAACTGTGTTTGAAGTTCCAAGCAGGAAGAATAGGGGAATAGATGGAGAATTCAGGCATACCTCTGCCAATCCATGTATCCCCCTCCCTCCAAATTGACCTGCAGTTGAATGGGAGAAGTCATATTGTCTGTTTACATCTCGGAATGTACACAGGGTGCTACCACATTTGCCTCCCATACACACACCCATCAATTGCGGGGGCCACTTTACCACACCTCCCCCACTTGGGAATGAGGATTACAACATTTTAGAGTAACTTCACACCATTGCCACACAAGCTGTACAATGGGGAGAAGTTCTAAACATTGAAATCCCTAGCTTGTTTCACACACCAGAGCCCAAGTCAGCAGGTCACCAGAGCTCTCCTATCTGCTCTCATCACCATCCAGAAGTGAGCAGGACTTCCAAAAGCAGGGCTGCGTGTTTCCACTGGCAATGCACAGACACATGGCAGCTCATAGCACAGGGATATCTCATTACAACCACCAAGACACATATTAAAGATAAAAGGAAGCAGAAATTCTGAAAAACAAGGGGGAAAGTTTTAATAAGAGTTAGGAAGATGGTATGAGCCCCAGAAAGAAACATTACCTCTCCTCTTCGATAATAGAAGTGGAAGAAGAGACTGAGGATATGCCAGAAATGGAATTCAGAAAATTAATCTTCAGATTACTTAAAAGCAATCAGAAACAAATTTACTATCTAAATGAAAAGTGTTTCCAAGAAATTGAGATATTGAAGAGAAGTCAGAATGAAATACTAGACATGAAGAACTCAATAGAGCAAATAAAAAAACAGTGGAAAGTCTCAATAATAGAAAAAATGAAACAGAAGAAAGAATATCAGAACTAGAAGACACATTTCTGGAAATAACACAGACCAAACACAAGAAAAAGAAGAAATCAGGAAATTGAAAAACACGGTTGGAGATCTGCAAGATTCTATCAAATGATCCAACATACAGATTCTAAGAATTCCAGAAGGAATCAAAACAGAGAAAGGATTAGAAGGCCTTCTTAGTGAAATTATAGCAGAGAACTTCCCCCTTCTGGAGAAAGAAAGAGACCTCCAAGTTTAGGAAGTACACAGAACTCTCAATATACATGACCACAAAATATCTTCACCTCTACACATAGTGGCAAAGCTCTCCTCAATAACACATAAAGAAAAGATCCTAAAATATGTACAAGAGTAATGACAAATCACATTCAGAGGAAACCCAATTAAACTCACCCCAAGCTTCTCATCACAAACCCTACAGGCAAGGAGAGAACGGTGAGACATACTCCAAGTCCTAAGAGAAAAAACTGTCAATCCAGAACACTGAACTCTGCAAAATTCCCATTTATAAGTAAAAAAAAAAATAATGATTTTACACAACAAACAAAAATTGAAAGAATTTGTAACTACTTGCCCAGCCCTGTGAAACATGTTCAAAGATGTGTTTTACACAGAAACAAAGACATTACTGCAAAAGTAGATAATTACCCAGTAAATAAACAAATGAAATCCAAAGTACATAAACAGAACTATTTACAGAATCATGCCATAGCAAAGTTGGTACTCAACAGAAACCAAAAAAGAGCTGGTGTGGGCATTCTAATATCAGACAAAATAGACTTTAACACAAAAACATTCAAGACAAAGAAGGATACTATGTAATGGCAAAGGATCAATTCAACAGAAAGATGTGACTATTATAAATATATATGTGGCCAGCGCCACGGCTCAATAGGCTAGTCCTCCGCCTTGCAGCACTGGCACACTGGGTTCTAGTCTCAGTTGGGGTACTGGATTCTGTCCTGGTTGCCCCTCTTCCAGGCCAGCTCTCTGCTGTGGCCTGGGAGTGCAGTGGAGGATGGCCCAAGTGCTTGGGCCCTGCACCCAATGGGAGACCAGGATAAGCACTTGGCTCTACCATTGGATCAGTGTGGTGTGCCAGCCACAGTGCACCAGCCATGGTGGCCATTGGAGGGTGAACCAACGGCAAAAGGAAGACCTTTCTCTCTGTCTCTCTCTCTCACTATCCACCCTGCCTGTCATATATGCACCCAACTACAGGGCACCTGGATATTTAAAAGAAGTGTTACAGGATTTAAAAGGAGATATAGACTCAAATACAATAGAAATGGGGGACTTTAATACCCCACTTTCAGCAATGGACAGGTCAACGAAACAGAAACAGCAAAGAAACAACAAACAGCAAGGAAACAACAGAGTTAATTGACACCATAGACAAAATAGACCTAGCAGATATCTACAGAACCTTCTACTTCACAGTGAAAGAATTCATGTATTTCTCTTTGGTACATGGAACTTTCTCTAGGATTGAACACATGCTAGGCTATAAAGTAAGTCTCAGCAAATTCAAAATAATCGAAGTCATACTATATATATTCTCAAACTACAATGCAATAAAGCTGGAAATCAACAACTCAAGAATCTCTACTTCATATGCAATCAGATGGAGACTGAATAATCTGCTACTGAAAGAACAATGAGTCATAGAAAAAAATAAAAAGAGAAATAAAAAAAAATTCTGGAAACAAATGAAGGTGACAATACAAAATACCAAAATTTATGAGATACAGCAAAAGCAGTGTTAAGGGGATAGATTACAGCAATTGGTGCCTACATCAAGAAACTGGAAGGCCGGTGCCGTGGCTCAATAGGCTAATCCTCTGCCTGCGGTGCCTGCACACCAGGTTCTAGTCCCGGTCGGGGCGCCGGATTCTGTCCCGGTTGCCCCTCTTCCAGGCCAGCTTTCTGATGTGGCCCGGCAGTGCAGTGGAGGATGGCCCAAGTGCTTGGGTCCTGCACCCCATGGGGGACCAGGATAAGCACCTGGCTCCTGTCTTCGGATCAGCGCAGTGTGCCAGCCACGGCAGCCATTGGAGGGTGAACCAACGGCAAAAAGAAGACCTTTCTCTCTGTCTCTCTCTCACTGTCCATTATGCCTGTCAAAAAAAAAAAAAAAAAAACTGGAAAGGCACCAAATAAATGAACTATCTATGAACCTCAAGGATCTAGAAAAAAAAAATTAGCAAACCAAACCTCAAACTGGAGAAAGAAAGAAAGAATTAAAATTAGAGAAGAAGTCAACAAAACTGACACCAAAAAAAAAAAAAATACAAATGATCAGAAAAACAAATGGCTGGTTTTTTGAAAAAATAAACAATATTGACACATCATTGGCCCAACTAATCAATAAAAGGAGAGCGAAGACCCAAATCAATCAAATTAGAGATGAAAAAGGAAATGTAATAACAGATACCACAGAAATAAAATAATCATCAGAAATCACTACAAAGAGTTATATGCCAACAAACTGGGAAATCTAGAAGAAATGTACAGCTTCCTGGAGACATACAACCTATCTAAATTGAACCATGAAGACACAGAAAACCTAAACAGACCTATAACCAAGAGAGAAATTGAATCAGTAATAAAGACCCTCCCAAAAAAGAAAAACCCAGGACCTGATGGATTCACTGCCAAATTCTACCAGACATTTAAAGAAAAGCTAACTCCAATTCTTCTCAAGCTAATAGAAACAATTAAAGGAAAGGAATCCTCCCAAATCCCTTCTATGAAACCAGCATCACCTTAATTCCTAAATCCAGAAAAGATGCAACAGAGAGAAAACTACAGACCAATTTTCCTGATGAACATAGACATAAAAATCCTCAACAAAATTCTGGTCAATCGAATTCAACAACACATCAGAAAGAACATTCACACAGACCAAGTGAGATTTATCCCTGGTTTGCAGGGATGGGTTACACTCACAAATCAATCAATTAACAAACTGAAGGATAAAAACCATATGATTATCTCAATAGATGCAGAGAAATCATTTGATAAAATACTACACCTTTTCAGGATGAAAACTCGAAGCCAATTGGGTCTAGAAGAGCATTTTTCAACATAATCAAGGCAATTTATGACAAACCCATGGCCAGTGTCCTATTGAATGTGGAAAAGCTGGAAGTATTCCCACTGAGATCTGGAACCAGACAGGGATGCCCACTTTCACCACTGCTATTCAATATAGTCCTGGAAGTTTGAGCCAGAGCCATCAGGAAAGAAAAAGAAATCAAACGGGTTCAGATTGCTAAGGATGAAGTCAAACTCTCATTATTTCCAGAATATATAAAATATATAACAGGTATATTATATATAACACATTATATATAATATATAATATAATATATATAATATCATCTGCAAATGAAGATATAGACACACAGAGACATATATATGTGTGTATGTATATATATATATATATATACATACACACATGTATATATATACTCTATGGAATACTAAATAGCAGTAAAAAAATGAATTCTGGTCATTTGCAACAAAATGGATGAATCTGGAAAACATCATACTTAGTGAAATAAGCCAGTTCCAAAGGGACAAATACCATATGTTCTTTCTGATCCGTGATAACTAACAGAGCACATAAAAGGTAACCTGTAGAAGTGAAACTGACACTATGAGAAGCAATTACTTGAACAGCCCTTGTCTTGACTGTCAACGATCAGTTTATGATTTCATTTTATTTTTTATTGATTTTTTCTACTTAATACCAATGGCTGAACTCTTTACTTAACATAAAATTAATTATTCATAGGTGTATTAAGTCAGCTGAGAATTGATCCCAGTTAAAAATGAGTGGAAATGGCCGGCGCCGTGGCTCAACAGGCTAATTCTCCACCTTGCGGCTCCGGCACACCGGGTTCTAGTCCCGGTCGGGGCACCAGATTCTGTCCCGGTTGCCCCTCTTCCAGGCCAGCCCTCTGCTGTGGCCCGGGAGTGCAGTGGAGGATGGCCCAAGTGCTTGGGCCCTACACCCGCATGGGAGACCAGGGAAAGCACCTAGCACCTGGCTCCTGCCATCGGATGAGCGCGGGTGAGCCAACGGCAAAGGAAGACCTTTCTCTCTGTCTCTCTCTATCACTGTCCACTCTGCCTGTCACAAAAAAAAAAAAAAATGAGTGGGAATGAGAGTGAGGAGCTGTATGGTTTGGCACACATTCCCATGGACTTACCCCTAAGGATGAAGCTAAAAACTTTCCAAGGGACTCCAAATCCCATTAAGCTGGGTGACACTAAACCCCTCTTACATGATAAAGTGATCATATTAAATGTGAAATTGGTCATATAGATAGGATTAAATGTCAAAGGGATCATATAAATAAGACCAAGTGTCTGGTAATAACAATAAATAGAACTAAAAAGGAGAGAAAGTTCCAACATGGGAAGCAGTCCACACAGCAGAGTCATAGAATGACAAACACCTTAAACATCACTCTGACCTCATAATCAGCCTCTAAGGCATTCAGATCTGGCTGAAAAATCCCATGACAGCATTTCAGGAATGGAAAGCCAAGACCTAGTGG
Organism: Sylvilagus floridanus; assembly: GCA_949820135.1. Lineage (NCBI taxonomy): Eukaryota > Metazoa > Chordata > Mammalia > Lagomorpha > Leporidae > Sylvilagus > Sylvilagus floridanus. The sequence continues at coordinate 81,279,283 of OX463231.1, forward strand.
CAAAAACTGTTCTGCATGAAGGATCTCCGTGAGTGAGACCCCAGTGGAAAGAAGAGGCCATCAAAGAAGGATGTACTTTTCTCTGGAAGGAGGAGAGAATTTCCACTTCACATATGGTCCTGTCTAAATACTGATGGAGTCTGTGGACTCAAAAGGCTTCCATAGCCTTGGCAGCTCATGTCAAGTGCCTTGGATGGTCACTGACATAAAAAATAAGATCGTTAATTTTTAAATCAACAGCAAGTGTCACTGTGCACTTATTCTACATGTTGGAACAATGTCTTTAATGAAATGTACTATGAGAATTATCAGTAAAACTTATCTTCAAACTGTACTTTATACTTTATGTGCCTGTGTGGGTGTGAACTGTTGAAATCTTTACTTAGTATAGAACTGGTCTTCTGTATATAACGTCAATGAAAAACAAATGTTAATGCAGAATGAAATGGGAGAGGGAGTAGGAGATAGGATGGGAGGAAGGGAGGGCAGGAAAATGAGGAAGAGCCACTATATTCCTACAAGCTGTATATATGAAATATGTATTCATTACATAAAAACCTTCTTTAAAAAAAAGAACATAATGCAGATTCAGGCAAGCAGGCAGACCTGGAGGTCATTTATTTATCCCTACACTATACCATAGAAAAGAAAAAGAAACCCCACAAATGTAACTGCTGTATAGTGTTAAGTCAGCCTGCACACACCTCACAGTGGTTTCTCAGGAAATGTAGGAACATTTTATTAGTATTGCTAACATATTCATCTTACAGGTGGCTAAACAATAGCAGAGGTGCAACCTATATTTACCCCATATACATTTCAGCTCAAACAGCCTGAAAACCTATCTCCATGCCATGGCCATCTTGGATGAGGCAGACTGTCTACAGGACTTTTGGAACTACTTTCTCTACACCTGGAGGCACACTGGTCTTCCGTCTGTGCATCATTTGGCAAAAATAAAAACCTTGAAATCTCAACCTTATTCACCCTTTCTCCAGCTCTAGAACTGAGGAACTACCACTGATGTCCCCTCCTGGACCAGTCAAGATCTACAGGGTGCACCTAAATGACAGATCCAAACACCTCAGATCCATGACTGTCACCCATGTCAGCAAGAGACAGATACCTGTACTGCTCTCCAAGGTTCCTTCTATCCCCACAATAACATTCACAAACACATAAACCAATCACACACTTCTTGAGTAATATGAGGAAAGCCCAGGGCCAGGAACTCTGTTAAGGTGGTAGGGTGGTAGAATGGCATATGTTGAGAAAGAAGACAGAAAAGACTTTCCATGGTTCTGCCCTGCTGACATTGTGGGCAGATGAGGCTACATTTCCCAAAAACCAATGCACAACTCCATTAGGAAGCAATAAGGATCATCTACTTGTTTGCTAGAAAATCAGCCTCTTGGGACACAGAGAGGATACATTGGAAATTGTCTAGGGGCTGGTGCTGTGGCATAGCAGGTGAAGCTTCTGTCTACAGTGCTGGCATCTTATAAGGGCACCAGTTTGAGTCCCAGCTGCTCCACTTCCAATCCAGCTCTCTGCTGTGGCCTGGGAAGGCAGCAGAAGATGGCCCAAGTCCTTAGGCCCCTCCATCCAGGTGGGAGACCTGGAAGCAGCTCTGGCTCCTGGCTTTGGATTGGCACAGCTCTGGCCATTGCACCCATTTGAGGAGTGAACTAGCAGATGGGAAGACTTGCTCTCTCTCTGTGTAACTCTGCCTTTCGAATAAATAAATAAATCTTTAAAAAAAGAACTTGTCTAGCAACATGAGATAACCACATAATATTTCAATTCCTCATTAATTCTTGATTTGGCAAATTTACATTTGAAAGAAACATACTATAAATGGAGAAATTCAAATGTTGAAATAATTTTTGGAAATTTTCATTAAATTTATTGTTTTAATTATAATTTGATTGTGCTTCTAGAGCCCTTCTTACAGATACTTAGAGGAAAAAAACTCCAATGACACTGAAAAAACTACTATTCCTGAAAAATTCATTTTTAACTATTTAAAATGATACTTGATCTTACTAAAACAATTTGTGGGCAATTAATGGATCATATTTCACAGTGAGGAAAATCATTCTAATATATTAAATGGATTAATATGGCTGGAAAACAGAGTCAGTGCCTTCTAAAATCTTTGTGAATATTTAAAACTGCACTACCTGGTAATTTTTTACCCCAAAATTCCTGAAATTCATCACTCCATCCAGTTACCTATATATATTTAGCCAAATTTTATTTTTTGAGATCTGCACTTAATTTGCAGTATCTCCCACAAATTAGGCAAGGATACCAAACATAAGGGTGTTAATGAGCTCCTGCTTTTATTCCTTTTCTTGTCTAAATCAGATGGACATGAAATTATGATCATGTTCTGGAGGATTTGAGTGGTATGTCATAGGCCATTGACTCTTGGCCCACAGCTATTGGTCATTTTTTTCTATGTATAATAATGTATTAATTGTGCTGTTCAAATTCCTGTATCATCTCTAATCTGATAATTCTTTTCAGTGACTTTATTCTGCAAACTGAAGGAGGTCAGTCCTTTTATTTTTTTAATACTTCCAGATTTTTAAAAAATTTATTTATTTACTTGAGAGGCAGAGCTACAGATACAGAGACAGAAAGAGGCCTTCCAACCACTGGTTCGCTGCCCAAATGACCATAATGGCTGAACCTGGTTCAATCTGAAGCCAGCTTCTTCTGGGTTTCTCACACAGGTGCAGGGGCCCAAGGACATGGACCATCTTCTACTACTTTCCCAGGTCACAGAAGAGAGCTGGTTCAGAAGAGGAGAAGCCAGGACATGAACTGGTGCCCATATGGGGTATGCTGGCACTGCAGGAAGATCCATAACCTATTACATCACAGTACCAGCCCTGGGACCTCAGTCTTGAGCTTCCATCTTAAGTAATTTCACCTCAGACCTTTAATCAAATTATTGCTTAGTTCCCAGCATCATACAACTACAGTGGTGTTATGAAATAGTGGATTCCCTTGTCCTTTCCAAGAATTACTCTCCCCATAATTGTAGCCACATGCCTCTGACAGTAGGAATTGCTGATTTTGGAATTGGAGATGAAGGTTCTGTGAGGATTCCTGAGAAGAAAGAAAGTAAGAAGGCCACACTCAATTGTTTTTGATTAGTCTTTTACAACTCACCTCCTCTCCCTGGGTCTTAGTTATACCTTCTGAGTAATGACTGGCATTTATATAGCCAGCATTCTCTGGCTACCATTCAGACAGAAGAGCTCTAATACTTGATTAGTACTTAATGAAGAATGAAAAATGTACTCACTGCCATATAAACAAAGTAATGACCAGAGAATGAAACTAATTCAGGATCCTACATGGACTAACTTTGAGGTCAATTTTGAGCTATTCATCATTAATGAAAATATACAGTAATGTACCAACCAGTGTTGTCTGATCATATTTTACTTTCTAATAATTTGATTCATTAGCATATTCTGTAAGAAGAGAGAGATAACATTGAATGCCACCTTTCTCCACATGCATGCTCCCTGAATTAACCATATTGGGTGGGGCTGGCCCAGTGGTATAGCGGGTTAAGCCGCCACCTGCGGTGCCAGCATCCCATATGGACACTGGATCAAGACCCGGCTGCTCCACTTCTGATCCAGTTCTCTGCTATTGCCTAGGAAAGCAGTCGAAGACAGCTCAAGCTGTTGGGCCCCTGCACTTGCATGGGAGACCCAGAAGCAGCTCCTGGCTTCTGGCTTCAGATCAATGCAGCTTCAGCCATTGCAGACAGTTAGGAAGTGAACCAGTGGATGGAAGACCTCTCTCTCTGCCTCTCCTTCTCTCTCTGTGTAACTCTTTCAAATAAATAAATAAATCTTAAAATAAATAACCATATTAGGTCAGTAAACATGCTAATACATTTTCTCAGGAATTAATAGCCATATTCACAAATAAGTATAGAATGTATCATGCAAAACAGAAGTCACATTTTATGTGGAAATGAATTTGGAATATTTCTGTACCCTCATGTAGATTAATCTGTGTTACTGTTAGTGTGAAAAGTTTTGTTATATCTCTCATGGTGATTTACTTAAAAAAATATGTATAGTGGATATCCTATATATCGTAATGGAGCTCATATTGTGTTATCATTTTTCTACTTCTCATTGGTTTTAATTTCAAATATTCTATCTTATGGACTGCTATATTGATTTTATATGTACACTACTATCAGTTATCTATATTCTAGTTTGTGTAACTGTATACAGATAATTTGTTGTATACATGCAGGCATCCAGGTTTTCAGAGATAGTATTAAAACAGCAACAAAAGAAATCTTAAGACTCACTTCACACAGTTAAGTCCTACTGAGAGTTGGCTGTCCATGAAGCAGACATTTGGGTGCTTTCCATTGTGATGCACTGAATTGTGCCTCTCCAAAGTTCCTATCTTCAGTCTCTTACATGCAGTGTAACTCTATCTAGAGATGGTGCCTTTAATTACACAATTAAATTAGAAAAAAATCAAATATATGAGACCCTAACTCAGACTGGTGATCTCACAAGAAGAGAAATAAGAGATGGACATGAACCAAGGAAATATGAGATGACACAGCAAGAGATCTGACTGGAAGCCAGGGAGAGGGGTTTCAGGAGAAAACAAGCCTACTGGCACTTTGTCTTTTTTTTTTTTTTTTTTTTTTTTTACAGGCAGAGTGGACAGTGAGAGAGAGAGACAGAGAGAAAGGTCTTCCTTTGCCGTTGGTTCACCCTCCAATGGCCGCCGCGGTCGGCGCGCTGCGGCCGGCGCACCGCGCTCCTCCGATGGCAGGAGCCAGGAGCCAGGTGCTTTTCCTGGTCTCCCCATGGGGTGCAGGGCCCAAGCACCTGGGCCATCCTCCACTGCACTCCTGGGCCACAGCAGAGGGCTGGCCTGGAAGAGGGGCAACCGGGACAGGATCCGGTGCCCCGACCGGGACTAGAACCCGGTGTGCCGGCGCCGCAAGGCGGAGGATTAGCCTGTTGAGCCACGGCGCCGGCCTCCTACTGGCACTTTGATCTTGGACTTCCAACTTACAGAACTATGAGAAAATAAATTTCTGTGTTTAACAATGCAACCTGGCAAACTAAAGAAGGTCCACTTTTGCCTGCATTTTCTGCTGCCACCTACGTGATCTAGACAATGAGTTATGAGTTATAGTACAGAAGGTTAAGTTACTGTCTGTAAGGCTGGCATCCCATATGTACACCAGTTCAAGTCCTCTGTGCTCCATTTCTGATCCAGCTCCCTGCCAGTACACCTGGGGAAGCAGTGGACGGTGGCTCCAGTACTTGAGGTCCTTCATGTATGAAGGAGATCCAGAGGAAGCTCCTGATTGATGGCTTCATACTGTCTAGGTTTGGCATTTGTAACCATTTGGGAAGTGAACCAGCAGCTGGAAGACATTTTTGTCTCTCTGCCTCTCCCTCTCTCTGTAAATCTGCCTTTAGAATGAATGAATCTTTAAAAAAAGAATTAAACTATGGCTTTAGCACTTAAAGATCTAAACTAGATAAAGAGAAAAAAGGCAAAAGATTAAAGGAAAGATATTACAAAATCAATGAGGCTGGCACTGTAGTGCAGTGGGTTAAGCTGCTGCCTGCAATGCTAGCCTATCATACATATGTATCATACATATTATATCCCAGTTGCTCCACTTCTGATCCAGCTCCATACTATTGGACCATGGAATGTGGCAAAAGATGGTCCAAGTGTGTGGGCCTCCGCCATCCAAGTGGGAGACCCAGATAAACCTCCTGGCTTCAGCCTAGTCCACCCCTAGCCATAGCAGCCATTTTAGAGAATGAACCAATGGATGTATGATCTCTGTCTGTATAACAATGATTGTCAAATAAATAAACATTTTTAAAGATCTGTTTATTGATTTATTTGACAGAGTTACAGAGAAAGACAGAGAGAGATCATCTTATCCACTAGTTCACTCCCCAAATGGCAGCAATGGAAGAGCTAGGTCAATCTGAAGCCAGGGTCCAAGAGCTTTTTCTGAGTCTCCCACATGAGTGTGGAGCCCAAAGAACTGGGACATATTCTTCTGTTTCCTCAGGTACATTAGCAGATAGCTAGATTAGAAGTAGAGCAACTAGGACATGAACCAGTGCCCATATGAGATGCTGGCACTACAGATGGAGGCTTTATTCGTTACATCACAGCACCAGCCCCAATATATCTTTTTTTTTAATCTAAAGAAGGAAAATGTAAAATGTATAAATTATGGGGCTGGCACTGTGGCATAGCGGGTAAAGCCACCACCTATAGTGCCGACATCCCATATTGCTGGTTCAAGCCCCAGCTGCTCCACTTCTGATTCAGCTCTGTGCTATGGCCTGCAAAAGCAGTAGGAGATAACCCAAGTCCTTGGGCCCCTGCACCCATGTGGGAAACCCAGAAGAAGTTCCTGGGATTGGCACAGCTCTGGCCGTTGTGGTCAATTGAGGAGTGAATGAGTGGATGGAAGCTCGCTCGCTCTCTCTCTCTGCCTCTCTTTTTTTTCTGTGTAACTCTTTCAAATAAATAAATCTTTTAAAAAATTATAGTTGCATATATGTATAAATTTTTGAAAAGTACATAACTTGATCCAATTGAAAATCTAAAATTTAGGCCGGCGCCGTGGCTCAACAGGCTAATCCTCCGCCTTGCGGCGCCGGCACACCGGGTTCTAGTCCCGGTCGGGGCACCGGATTCTGTCCCGGTTGCCCCTCTTCCAGGCCAGCCCTCTGCTGTGGCTCAGGAGTGCAGTGGAGGATGGCCCAGGTGCTTGGGCCCTGCACCCCATGGGGAGACCAGGAAAAGCACCTGGCTCCTGGCTCCTGCCATCGGACGAGCGCGGTGCGCCGGCCGCAGCGCGCCGACCGCGGCGGCCATTGGAGGGTGAACCAACGGCAAAAGGAAGACCTTTCTCTCTGTCTCTCTCTCTCACTGTCCACCCTGCCTGTAAAAAAAAAAAAAAAAAAAAAAAAAAAAAAAAAAAATCTAAAATTTATTTATTTGTTTAAAGATTTTATTTATTTGAGAGGCAGAGTTACAGACAGTGAGAGGAAGAAACAGAGAGAAAGGCCCTCCTTTCGTTGGTTCACTCCCCAAATAGCTGCAACAGTCTGAGCTGCACCGATCTGAAGCCAAGAGCCAGGAGCTTCTTCCCGGTCTCCCATGTGGGTGCAGGGGTCCAAGGACTTTGGCCATCTTCCACCGCTTTTCCAGGCTATAGCAGAGAGTTGGACTGGAAGTGGAGCAGCCAAGACTTCAAAGATTTGATTCTTATGTCTCTACATTATTAGACACACATCAACTCCCAGGTTTCACATGCACTTATTCACAAAAGTTGATGGGTGCAATCAGTAACCCAGAGGTCTCACTAAATTTAAGCAGAGTACTCAATATAAATCTTAGAAAAGTTCTAAAGTATGTGTCAAAAGAAAAGTAAAAGTAAATAATTTACTTAATACATCTCACTTTAATAGTATTGCCTAAATTTTCAATAGTCAAATGTGCACAAAAAAATCCCACAGGTGGCAGAAATGGTCTAACACAGTGAGTAATAAAATAAAGTTCTTAAGTTACTTGGCTAGAGAAAATAAGAATTTAGAGATCTCAAACTAAAATAATTCAGATGGCCCTATAAAGAGAAACTCAATGTCTTTATGCATTAAAATTTATTACATTAGACTTAATTAATAAGAAGGTGATTATTTCAACTATTCTCTATTTGGCAACACAATTTTATCTATTAAATCTGGAAAAAATAGCACCTCATGTTACATTACTAAAATCTTAATGCTATATGCCATCCATGATGTCCACCATATATTATACCTAATATTAACATATCTAATGCCTCTCAATAGGTAAATGACATGTCTTAACTATTACAAGTGTGGCAAATGTGTTTTGTTCAGAACTTTCCAAAAGGCCCTCAGTGTCACTTTGCCTTCACCTTGAAAGGACACTTCTAGGGTATACATGGGCACCTCATTGACTATGCCATCAAACACAGTTTCTCCAATGGGAACACAAGCACACATCACATTGATGACATTCTCCCTCAATGATGTCCCTTAGTTCTTAAGAAGTACCTCTCTTAGAACCTTGCTATGTTTCAATACAATTAAATTAGATGACTATTAACTGTACTATACTAGAAATATAGTCTACTACACAACTTGAGCATACGATTCTCCAAATCATGTTGTCTACTGGCCATTCTTCTAGAACAGTAAAAACAGAGCATGACTACTGAGGCCTCCTTACCATAGGATGGATCCAAACTTGGCATACTCCACTTGGCGAAGGGGATGTCCTTCAATGTCTACTGTCAGTGTCCAGATGTCAGGTTACTGAAGGAGATCACTCCTCTAACAAACAAGAAAAGCCATTTAAGTTCACCTGGACACCATTCAGCTGACTATTGATCTCACTATTGCTGGTCTGGATACTTTCACTGGTTGCAATCCAGAGACTCAAAGTTGCCATAGACATTATCATTGACTAACATGAAACTCTGCTACAAAAGCTTAAACCAAGAGTTACAGCTTGGGGCTGGCACTGTGGCACAGCGTGTTAACAACCTGGCCTGAAGCACTGGCATCCCATATGGGTGCCGGTTCTAGTCCTGGCTCTCCTCTTCCAATCCAGTTCTTTGCTATGGCCTGGGAAAGCAGTAGAAGATGGCCCAAGTGCTTGAGCCCCTGAACCCACATGGGAGACCCAGAAGAAGCTCTTGGCTCCTGGCTTCGGATTGGTGCAGCTCCGGCTGTTGTGGCCATCTGGAGAGTGAACCATCGGATGGAAGACATCTCTCTCTGCCTCTCCTCTCTCAGTGTAACTCTTTCAGATAAATAAATAAATCTTTTTAAAAAAAAAAAAGAGTTATAGCTTAATGTTTATTTAACACAATTGCTCAAAAACCATCTAACCCAAACCTGGAGAGTTGAAATCTTGGCCCACCTATAAATGGGTCTTTGTGCCAGATGGGTTTTATGTCCTTGAACTGCAAGGGGAGTAACATAGACATTAATGCTCCAAACTGTTGCAGCTCCCTTCTTATATATCTGGAAAAGCAACACAGGATGGCTCAAATGCTTGGGTCCTTGCACCCATGTGAGCAACCTAGAGGAAGCTCCTGGCTCCTGACGTCAGTCTGGACTACCCACAATCATTGCAGCTCAGAATGAAGATTATTCTTCTCTCTCTCTCTCTCTCTCTCTCTCTCTCTCTCTCTCTCTCTAACACTGCCTTTCAAATATAAAAATAAATCTTTTAAAAAGTAGATCACTTCAATAGATAATCTCATTGCTCAGTCATGATGACGTTTACTACCTTAAGGTGTTTTTCAATTCTCTTTTAAAGATTTACTTATTTGAAAGGCAGACAGGGAAGCTGGTGTTGTGGTGTTGTGGTTCTGTGGGCAAAGCTGCCACTTGTTAAGTTGGAATACTGTATGGGCACCATTTCAAGTCCCATATATTCCACTTCTTATCCAGCGCCTTGCCAATGGCCTCAGAAAATCAGTGGAAGATGGCACAAGTACTAGGGCTCCTGCCACCCCATGGGAGACTCAGAAGAAGCCACTGGCTTCAACTTGGCCACATCTTGGTCACTGAAGCCATCTCAGGAATGAACCTGCTGATGGAAGATCTCTGTCTCTTCTTCTCTCTGTAACTCTGACTTTCAAATAAATAAATAAATAGGTTTTAAACTGATTTAAAAAGGCAGAGAGAGAGACACACACAGAGAAAGAAAGAGAGAGAGAGAGAGGGAGAGAGAAGCAGAGAGATCGTCCATCTGCTGGTTCACTCTCTCAATGTCTGCAACAGCTATGGCTGGACCAGGCTCTAAAGTCCTCCACTTAGGTGGCAGATCAACCAAGTGACAGGAACTAAAGAATGTGAGCCATCATCCACTGTTTTCAGGGATATTAGTATGAAACTGGTTTGGAAGTACAGTACTCAAAACAGATTATCATTTCAATTTAGACTGTGAGAATTTGATGCAATGGCTAACAAAAAGTAAAACCCAAAAGAAATTAAGATTCCTGAACACATACAATATTCCAAAATTGAGTCATGAAGAGACAAAGAAAACCTAAACAAACAAAAAAAAATAATAAGAATCAGTAATAAAGATCCTCTCAACAAAGAAAAGCCCAGGACCAGACAGCTTCACTTTTGAGTTCTACAAAACTTTTAAAGAAGAACTAATTCAAATTCTTAAGCTATTAAAAACAATTGAAAGGGAGGTAATCCCCAAATTCTATTAGGTCAGCATCACTTTAATTCCTAAATCAGAAAAACATATACAACAAAGAGAACTACAGAACAATACAACTGATGAATATACATGCAAAAATCCTCATTGAACTACTAGCTAATCAAATCCAACAATACATTAGAATGATCATTCACGTGGATTAAGAGGGATGTATCCCTAGCATGCAGGAGTGATTCAACAAGAAAATCAATAAATGTGATACATCACATTAATAAATGGAATAAAAACCATATGATGATCTCAATTGATACAGAGAAAGTATTTGATAAAATACAATTCATTATAAAAACCTTAAGCAAACTGGGTATAAAATAAATATTTCTTAACATATTCAAGGCAACATATGATAAATCTTCAACCAGCAGCATATTGAATGAAAAGAGTTGGAAGCATTTCCACTAAGATCTGGAACCAGATGAAGTTGCTCATTCTCACCACTGCTATTCAATACAGTTTTAAAAGATTTAGCCAGAGCAATAATGCAAGAAAAAGAAATCAAAGGGATACAAATTAGAAAGGAGAGAACCGACTTATCTTTGTTTGTAAATTACATGATTCTATATATAAGGAAATTAAAAGACTCCACTAAGAGACTATTGGAACTCCTAAGAGAATTTGGTAAAGTTGCAAGATGTAAAATTAACACACAAAAATCAGAAGCTTTTATATGCAAAAACAATGTCATGGCTGATAAAGAACTTATCATATCAGTACCATTCACAATAGCTAAAAAAACTTTCATTACCTTGGAAGAAATTTAATCAAGAATGTAAAAGATCTCTATAATGAAAATTACAAAATATTAAAGAAATAAAAGAAAACACAAAAAGGAAAAATATTCCATATTCATAAATTGGAAGAATTAATATCAAAAAGCCCATACTACCAAAAGCAATATTTAAATTGTTTTATTTTATTTTTAAGGATCTACTCACTTATTTGAAAGGCAGAGCTGAGGCCGGCACTATGGTGCAGCAGCTTAACACCCTGGCCTGAAGCACTGGCATCCCATATGGTTCACTCCCCAGATCGCCACATTGGCTGGAACTGTGCTGATCCAAAGCCTGGAGTCAGGAGCTTCCTCTGGGTCTCCCACATGCAGGGGCCCAAGGACTCGGGCCATCCTCCACTGCTTACCCAGGCCATAGCAGAGAGCTGGTTTACTCTCCAAATGGCCACAATAGCTGGGGCTGGGCTGATATGAAGCCAGGAGCAAGGTCCCCCATGTGGGTGCAGGGGGCCAAGCACTTGAACCATTTTCCACTGCCTTCCCAGGCAATTAGCAGAAGAGGAGCAGCCAGGACCTGAACCAATGCCCATATGAGATGACAGTGATGCAGGTAAAGGCACAACCTAGTACATCACAGCACTGGCCCACCAAAAGCAATTACAGAGTCAATGTAATCTCAATCAAAATACCAACTTTCTTCTTTCATCTAGAAAAAATTATGCTAAAAACTTATATGAAAATGTAAGAGATCCCAATTAGTTAAACCAATCATAAACAATAAAACCAAAGCTGGAGGCATCACAATACCAGAATTCAAGACCACAGTTATTAATAATTATTATTAAATTGCTAATTATGTTTATAATTGCCACATACTAATGACAAATTAGCTAACATAAAACTCATTCAAATGCCAGTCTCTTAACTATTCATGTTATTATTTAAATCCTGTAATAGGCAACTGCATCAGAAGTAGAGCAGGCAGTCCATCCCACTCCTGAGAATTTAAAATCCAGTTATGGACCGAAATGTGCCTCCTTACAATCCATACCTCAAAGTGCTAACTGCCAACGTGACTTTACTTGGAGAAAATGCTTTTAAGTAGGTGGAATGATATCATATTTTGATGTCCATCAGGAGAACGGCCTCTGGAAAAATCAAGACTCTTATGACCTTGATCTTGTATTTTCAATCTCCACAGCTCTGAAAAGTAAAATTCCATGATTTAAATCATATTACCTGTAGTATTTTGTTAGCAAATTAACACATCCTCATTTCTTCCATCATTTCCTACAGTCACCTAGAAGGTCCCCACGATTATAAGGGAAAAATAGAAACTAAAATCTATTACTTCATCTACAAACACAAGAAACATCAGTTAAGCAACCTACTACTCTTCTCAAGGACTCAGAAAAAACAGTAAGAGTCAAACCAAAGGACAGTAGAAAAAATGAATAATAAAGATCATAGCAGAAATAAATAAGGAAGGGGCCAATGCTATGGTGCAGTGGGTTAAAGCCCTGGCCTGAAGTGTCAGCATCTCACATGAGGGCTGGCTCAAGACCCAACTGCTTCCCTGCTAATGAACCTGGGAAAGCAGCAGAGAATGGTCAAAGTCCTTGGGCCCTTGCATCCACATGGGAAACCCAGAAGCTCCTGTCTCTCAGCTTCAGATTAGCTCAGCTCTTGCCATTGTGGCATTTGGGGAGTGAACCAGTGGATGGAAGATCTCTCTCTCTCTCTCTCTCTATATATATATATATATGTGTGTGTGTGTGTGTGTGTGTGTGTGTGTACCTCTCTGTGTAACTCTATCTTTCAAATAAATAAATCTTAGAAAAAAATAAAGAAGAACCTTAAACAATATTAAAATAAAAGAGCTGATTCTTTGAAAACAAAACAAAACAAAACAAAAAAAACCAATTCTCTCTCTCAATGAAGAAAACAGGAAATTTTAAGAGAAGAAATAATATCTATTCAAAGAGGAAAGTAAGAATTCAAATTTATATTTCTGTTTGCAGATAGCATGTTTCTATACAGAGAGAAACCTAAGAACATCATCAAGAGAATTCTGGAGCTGATAAATGAGTTCAGCAAAATTGACAATATAATGTAAAAATAAAATCAGTGGCATTTCTATACATAATAGTGAACTCATTGGGAAAAAATTATAAGAATATATTTATAATTGTGACCAGAAAATAAAATACCTTTCAGTAAGTTTAAATTACTAAGGATATAAAATCTCTTCAATAAAATCACAAAACAATGATGAAAATCAAATATATAAAAATTAGAAAGGTGTCTTATGTTCCTAGATTGATGCAATTTGTATAATTGAGACTTTTATGTTGTCCCAGGTAATGTGCACATTTGATGCAGTTTGCATCAAAACACTAATGAAATTCTTCAGAGGGTATAGCACTGTGGCACAATGGATTAAGTTGCCACTTGCAATGCCAGTTTCCCATATCAGTTCAAGTACTGACAGCTCTACTTTTGATTTAGCTCCTGGTTAATTTGCTTGGAAAAGCAGCAGATGACCCAAGTTCCTGGGTCCCTGCCACAAATGTGGAAGATCTAGATGGAGACTAGACTCTGGATTTGACCTGGCTCAGCCCCAGTCATTATTGCCATTTAAGAAGTGAACAAGCAGATGGAAGAATTCTCTCTCTCTCTCTTCCTTTCAAATAAATAAATCATTCAAAAAAAATTCACAGAACTAGAAAAAAGCCAACCTAAAATTAATTTGAAATCAGATAACCACAAAATAGTCAAAGCAATCTTGAACAACATAATAAATCTGAAAGAATCACAGTATCTGATTTTAAGACATAGTATAATGGAGACAGGGCATGATTGTGGTATAGCAATGGGATGTTTCAAGTCATGCAGGGAAAAATGGATAGTTAATGAGTAGAGGGCATACAAGCAGAAGGCGGAATTATGAGAATTCCATGCAGAGTGGCCAGGACTCCACTAGAGACTGCTCAGGTCCACGCTGCGGGAAGCAGAGAGGAGGGAGAAGTGGCCGAGGTGTAGCAAAGGAATGGCAGAAAGATGAGCAAGGAAGCAGGTGCCACTCCCCCAAAAACCAGGGGAGAGATTGGGAGGCCATGGAGCTGCAGATTGAGGCAGGTGGGGAAACTTGGCAAACTGTGCATGAAGCTCTAAACGGGAAAAAAGAGAAATTGTAGGGGAATGGTCAGAGAGGTTGGGCATGCCACAATCTATCTGTGTCTCTCCCACCCTCTAACTGGATCTATAGCAGGTGGGAAAAGAGCCAAATTGATTGTTTACATTTTCTAGTGTAAGCAGCAGGCTCCTGTGTTCATCTCCCATGCACACAACCATCAATTGTGGGGGACATCTCACAACATGCCCTACCCAACAAAAAGTATCACAACATTTCAGAGTGATTTCCTTCCCACTACTCAAGTTGTACAACAATGAGTAATCCTAAACAACAAAAATCCAAGCTCATTTTATGAACCAGTGAGCAGGAAGCCCAGCCCCAGTAGGCTGGGCTTAGTGAACCAAAGCCCTGGTACAAGCCTCCTTGGTACAAGGCTCCTTGGTACAAGCCTGGTGATGGTACAAAAACAGATTGATATACCAATGGAACAAAATAGAAATCCCACAATAGAAACTCCCAGGAAATCAATCCCAACATCTACAAACAACTTAAATTTGACCAAGGAGCTAAAGCCATTCCTTGGAGCAAAAACAGTCTCTTCAACAAACGGTGCTGGGAAAACTGGATGTCCACAGGCAGAAGTATGAAGCAACACCTCTCTCTTACACCTTATACAAAAATCCACTCAATATGGTTTAAAGATCTAAATCTATGATCCAACACCATCAAATTAATCAAGAACATTCGGGAATCCCTGAAAGATATTGGCACAGGCAAATAATTTCTGGAAAAGACTCCAGAGGCATAGGCAGTCAAAGCCAAAATTAACAAACGGGATTACTTCAAATTGAGAAGCTTCTGTATGGCAAAAGAAACAGTCAGGAAAATGAATAAGCAACTGACAGAATGGGAGAAATTATTTGCAAACTATGCAACTGATAAAGGATTAACAGCCAGATTTACAAAGAGATCAAGAAATTCCACAACAACAAAACAAACAACTCAGTTAAGAGATGGGCAAAGGACTTAGACATTTTTCAAAAGAGAAAATCCAAACAGCCAACAGATAAATGAAAAAATGTTCAGGATCACTAGCAATCAGGGAAATGCAAATCAAAACCACAATGAGATTTCACCTCATCACAGTTAGAAAGGCCCTCATAGAGAAATCAACAAACAAATGCTGCAGAGGATGTGGGGAAAAGGGCACCCTAACCCACTATTGGTGGGAATGTAAACTGTTAAAGCCACTATGGAAGACAGTATGGAGACATCTCAAAAATCTGAACATAGACCTACCATATGACCTAGCCATCCCACTCCTGGGAATTTACGTGAGGGAAATGAAATCAGTAAAAAAAAGAGCTATCTGCACCTCCATGTTTATTGCAGCTCAATTCACAATAGCAAAGATATGGAATCAACCTAAATGTCCATCAACTGAAGATTCGATAAAGAAATTATGGGATATGCACTATGCGGTACTACACAGCAGTAACACAAAATGAAATCCATTCATTTGCAACAAAATGGATCAATATGGAAAATTTCATACTTAGCCAGTAAAATTTCATACTTAAGCCAGTCCCAAAGGGATAAATATCGTATGTTCTCCCTGATCTGTGAGAATTAATAGCATGCCTAAACCAAAAGCTGTGGAAGTGAAATTGACACTTTGAGAAACAATAACTTTTTTTTAAGATTTTATTTTTTTTATTTGAGAGGTAGAGTTACAGACGGTGAAAGGGAGAGACAAAGAGAAAGGTCTTCCTTCCGTTGGTTCACTCCCCAATGGCCACAACAAACAGAGCCACACTGATCCGAAGCCAGGAACCAGGTACTTCTTCCCAGTCTCCCATGTGGGTGCAAGGGCCTAAGGATGTGGGCCATCTTCTAGTGCTTTCCCAGGCCATAGCAGATAGCTGGTTCAGAAGAGGAGCAGCCAGGACTAGAACCGGTGTCCAAATGGGATGCTGGCACCACAGGTGGAGGATTAACCTACTGTGCCATGGCACTGGCCCCTAAGAAACAATAACTTAAATAGCCCTCATCTTGACTGTCGAAGAACAGTTTTTTATTTTTCTTTTCTTTTTTCTTTTCTCTTCTTCATGCTACAGATTGAACACTTTACTTAACGTAGAATTAATCATACATACATAAAATCAATTGAAAATAGATCCCAGTAAAAAATAAGAGGGGGGATAAGAGAAGGAGGAGGAAGTTTGTAACCATCAAGCTGTATAGTTCTGCATACAATTCTACAGACTTATTTCTAAAGGTACAGTTTAAAAACTTGTCATGGGACCCCAATCCCATTAAAACTGGTGGTAAAAATGCCACCTTAACTCTTAAAGTGAACATGTAGATAGGATTAAGTGTTAAAGAGTTCATATAAATAATATCAAGTGCCTGGTAATAATAATAGACACAATTAAAAAGGAGGGAATATCCAACATGGGAAGCAGTTCACACAGCAGAATCCTAGAATGACAATCACTGTAAGCAACACTCTAACCTCAGAATCAACCCTTAAGTCTTCCTGGTCAGGCTGAAAGGCCTTTGAGAGCATTTCAGGCATGGAAAGCCAAGAAACTGTGGCAAAAATGATCCTACATGAAGGATTTCTTTGAGTGAGATCCCAGTGGAAAGAAGGGGCCATCAAAGAAGCATGTACTTTTCTCTCAAGAGAGGAGGGACCTTTCACATTGCTTATGGCCTAGTCCAAATACTGATGGAGTCTATGGTGACAAAATGCTTCCATAGCCTTGGCAGCTCATAGCAAGAGCTTGGGTGATCACTGACATCATAAATAAGAGCCTTAATTGTTAAATGAATAACAAAAGTCACTGTGTACTTACTCCCCATGTAGGATCTCTGTCCTATATGAGTTGTACTATGAGAATTAACTGCAAAACTTGTTCTCAGACTGTACTTTATATGTTGTTTGTGTGTGTAAGTGCCAACTGTTGCAATCTTTACTTAGCGTAGAGTTGGCCCTCTGAATATAAAGTTAAACTAAAAATGAACCATAATGAAGAATGGGATGGGAAAGGGAGAAGGAGATTGGATGGGAGGGGGGTGGAAGGGTGAGTATGGGGGAAAAAAACACTAGATTCCTAAAGTTTTATCTATGAAATATACAATCATTAAATAAAAGCTTTAAAAAAAAAAGACATAGTACAGAAGCAGTATAAGCACTGGCATAAAAACAGACACATAGTTCAGTGGGACAGAATAGACAGCCCAAAAATAAACCTACATTTCCACAGGGAATTCATCTTTCACAAAAAAACCAAAATGCACTGGAGAAAAAGAAATCTCATTAGCAAATGGCCCAGAGGAAATTGATTATCCATATGTAGAAGGTTGAAAATATACCCCAACACTTCTTATGCTATGTAAAAGTCAGCTCATCGTGAATTAAAATCTAAGACCAAAAACTAAGTAAACATAAGGAAAACTATAAAACACTGGCATAGACAACAGCATTTGAGTAAGATTCCAAAAGTGCAGGTAACAAAATAAAAGTAGATTTGATTATATCCAACTAAGATACTTCTTCACAACTAAGTAATCATCAGAGTGAAGATCCAAGGAACAGAACAGCAGAAGACATTGAAAACTCTGAATATGACAAAAGTCTGATATCTAGAACATATACAGAACTGGAAAAACTCCAAAACAATAAAAATGCAGTTAAGAAATGGGCAAGAATTTGAATAGATATTTCTCAGAAGAATAAAAATGGTAAAAACATATATGAATATGCTCATTGTCACTAGCCATTAGGTACATGTCCATCAAAATACAATATCAGGCTCCAACACCTGTGACAGAATGAAATGCTCAGGTTTTTGTCTTTGCAATAAGTGGGTTTAGAGGATCCTGTTCATCTTCAGAGAGCATAGTCTATCTGGAGGTAAAGAAAATCTTACTCTTTTCCTAAAGGGCTTGTTAGAATCTTGACCAGTGCCTATTAGCCTTGTCACAAACTTTCCAGTTTCACTACTTTTCTTCTTCTAAACTCCTATTTAGTCTCTTCTCTGTGACTTGCAAAAATAGTGTGCCTTCTATATACTGAGGATATTTTTTGTTTTGTTTTCATTCCTTCCATCTCCTATTAAGTTCCTCCAAGGAATCATGACCCTCAAAAGATTCATTCATTTATTTAGTCTGCAGGTTCACGAACTATTACATGCCAAATAATATGTTAAAGGCAAGGCATAGGCCAGAAACTGCAGAAAGTTCACAATGATTAAAGCAGAGTTGGGATCAGGGGCCACTGACAAAGATGAAGATGGAGAAGGAGGTAGAAGTAAGATGAGAAAGAATCATGTGGCTTAGGCGAAAGTATGAAAGTAAAATAAGGTGACATCTATTTGTGTTTTACTTTCTTCTTAGGGAATGGATTGGAGTTGACAGCAAGAATGGGAGCCATGTTAGATAATTACTGCCATCTGTGTAGGAGACTGCAGATATAAGGAAGTTGGGACCAGGAGGGTGGCAGGTGGAAAAAAGACATTGGAAAAACAACTAAGGAGGAGCTGGCACTGTGGCATAGCAGGTAAGGCTGCCACCTGCAGTGCTGGCATCCCATATGTGTACCGGTTCAAGTCCTTGCTGCTCCATTTCCTATCCAGCTCTCTGCTATGGCCTGGGAAAGCAGTGGAGGGTGGCCCAAGTCCTTGGGTCCCTGCACCCACGTGGGAGACCTGGAAGAAGCTCCTGGCTCCTGGCACAGCTCCAGCCATCATGGCCAATTGGGGAGTGAACCAGTGGATAGAAGACTTCTCTCTCTGCTTCTCCTTCTCTCTCTGTGGAACTCTAACTTTCAAAAAAATAAATATTTTTGTTTAAAAAAAAGATAAAACAATTAAGGAATAGAATCAGCTAGTCATGGATAAGTGAATGACAAAAAAGGAAAGAATTTAGAGTTCCCACATATTTGCCTTTTATAGGAGGTTGAATGTTGGTGACATGTTCTGAGATAAAGTTTTCCAAAAGGAAAGCAAGTTTTACTTTTAATTTTGACCATATTAATTTTGAGGAACCTCTGAAAGTCATAATTGCATAGAGGAATTCTATGCTTAGGAGAAATGTAAATTTCTTCAGTATAATATAAAACATGAAGTCATAGGGAATAAATGAGATTACCTAGGCATTATATATATTGGTAAAGTATGAAGACAAGCACTGCAATGGAAAACATCTGAGCAATATCAATATTTAATTTTAGGCAGAAGAGACTGTAAATGAACTGAAAAGGATTAATCAGATGTCTAGAGGAAAGCCACGGAGATGAGATATGATGCATGCTGAGGGAGGCAGTGTTTGAGGAGGGAGCTAGGACATGTGTTAGGTGCTGCCTTCTAATCCCCTGCATTCTCATTAGTTATCCAATGTATCACTTTCATAACAATTTATTCTTAATGAAATTATATTTTACAGTTTCTTATTAGTATGTTATCATATAATCACTAAGAGAAAAGGAGCCTATATTCTTCCCTAGAAGTGTGTTTGGCACATAACTTTAATGAAGTGCTACCTTAATGACATGCACTCAGTAGATGAGAAATTTAAAGCATAAACTGCATTTAACCAACACAATAATTACTAATGACCTTGGGAAGAGCAATTTGAGAGGAATAGTTGGAATAAAAATAAGGCTGCATTAAACTGAATGATAACAACAACAACAACAAAGAAATGAGGTGGAAACTAACATTAATGATTTTTTTTTTGAGGAATTTAAATTGATAGAGAGAGGAGCTGGAATTGTGGCACAGTGGGTTAAGCTGCCTCCTATGAAGCCAGTATCCCATGTGAGTGTCAGTTTGAGTCCAGGCTACTCCATTTCCAATTCAGCTCCCTGCTAATGAACTTGGGAAAGCAGCAGAAGATGGCCCAAGTTCTTGGGCCCTACTTCTCATGTGCAAGACATAGATAAAGCTCCTGACTTCAGCCTGGCCCAGCCCCAGCTGTTGTGGCTTTTTGGGGAGGGAGCCTGCAGATAAGATCTCTGTCTTTCCCTCTCTCTCTGTAACTCTGCATTTCAAATAAACAAATAAATATTTAATAAAGTAATAAACCAACAGGAAGAAAAAATCCTCACAATATTATATCATCGTACCCCCAAAATATAAAAAAGAGCAAGTGCTAGTGGGAATGTAGGAAAAGATAACCCTCAAATACTATGGGTGAAAATGTAAATTAGTACAGGTTTTATGGAGAACAGCATGGTCATTCCTCAAAAAAGAAAAAAATTGATCTAACATGACACAGTTATCTTACTCCTGGCTATATATCAGAAGGAAAGGAAATCTGCATATCAAAGAGATAGTAATTCTCCCATAGTCATTATAAAACAGTTCAGAGCAGCCATGAATTGAAACCAATCTAGCTAGCTATAAATGAAAAAGTAGACAAGGGAACACCATTTAGACATGAAGAATAAAATATTGTTATATCCTGCAAAATGTATAAAGAGATCATTAAATTAACTGAAATAAGCCAGATATAGAAATACAAATGTCCCATGTTCCTTGTCATATATGGAAGTGAAAAAAATGGTTCTGAACATAGAATTGTAGTTAGAGGCTGAGAAGTGTGGAGCCTAAGGATACAGAGGGAATGGATAACAGGTATCAAATTACAATGAGGCAAGAGTAACTTTACAACTAGGCATGAGTAACTTCTGGTGTTCCACCATACAGTTAAATAATTACAATGTACCATATTAAGTATTGTGTAAAGTGCTGGAGGAAAGGAGATTGTAAACTCAAAACATAAAGCGAGTTGCTTAGCATGATCAGTTTCTATGGTGTATATGTGTTGAAATATTGCACTACACCCTATAAGAGTGGTACACATTAATCAAAACTGTTTCAATGGTTTTAAAAATGAGAGTAATTTGCATATGCTAATAATGAACTATATGAAAACGAAATTAGGAAAACACTTCCATGTATAACAGCATAAAAAACAGGAGACAATACCCTCCAGCAGTGTCATTGGTTAATGAAATATACAGCCCAAAAATCAATAAGTCAACGTGGCCTTTCTGCCTGAACTTTCTGATCAACCTTTACATGATTTATAACCAAATAAATCGATGTTCTGAAAATGTCACTGTTGGGAAACTAAACATCAACTCAAATGGAAGGATCCTTATACTGGTCTATTTGTTAATATTGCTATCAAATTACACACAGGGTCATCAACCTTGTATCTATGTCTCATAGTTAAAATATAGAGTGTCGTCCTTCATTAGGGCTGTCACACAGGCAGTGGCTGCAGGAGCCAGGCTCTGGGCACCAAGTACTACAACTTTAGTGGCTTCACGCAAAAGTTGGTGAGAGCATGGGCTTTGGACATGTATTTCCCACAAGAATTAAAGCCTGTGGTTCCCATAGAAGCACCACCTATCATATTTGTTACCCCATCTCAATTGGCCTCCAAGTCTCCCGAATAGGATTATGCTGAGAAAAACAAAGTTACAGAGTTGCAGAAGTTCTTCCAGAAATCTGATAATGTGCCCATTCACCTGAACCAAGGCCTGCTTGACCAAATGCTTTACCTGACCACCATGGTGCTACCTGTGGCTTCACAGCCAAAAAACAAATGACTTAAGACTTCAGAGGACTGGCTTGCTTTTTGACATTAAACCCTTTGAGTTTTCATTTTTCACTGTTTCCATTAAATCTTTTATTATTTTAAACTTGGGTGGATGGTCTATTTAACATTTTTGCCATAAAAAATATGAAGAGAATATTTTGGTTTGTTCATGGCACACATATGGCTTGCCATATGTCAGAGCTTATTTGACAGTTAAATCTATTGTTTAAGAAAATGATGCTGTGTTCTCTATTTGGATTTCTGATTTACCTTGAGGTTTTGGATGAAGGTTTCACACAAGCAGATTAACAGCAGCCTCTGCTGAAATCTCAGGCAACTCGGGGTTATGTTTCTGAGCATGGGATGCAGAAGTCTTTCTGGATTTGGATGTGACTGAGGAAGGAAGCCAAAGCCATACACCTTGGGGATTTTTCCCTCTTGCAGTAAAATATAAATCATTTGCAATCTGCCTCTGTTCACTGATCACCTTGTTTCAAAGGGTTATTTGGCTCATCTTGGCTTTTTAGTAAATTTTCAGGTGTCATTGTTGTGAACAGAAAACCTGTAGTGAATAAATCATCATATGCAATGGCAGCATCCCATATGGGTGCTGATTTGTGCCCCAACTGTTCTACTTCCAATCTACATCCCTGATAATGGCCTGAGAAAAGCAAAAAAAGTCCCAATTGTTGAGAACCTTGTCACTCCCATGGGAGACCCAGACAAAGCTCTTGACTCCTGACTTCAGTCTATCCCATCCCCAACTTCTGTAGCTATCTAGAGAGTGAACTAGCAGATGGAAGATCTCTCTCTCTCTCTCTCTCTGTGTGTGTGTGTGTGTGTGTTTGTGTGTGTGTGTGTGTGTATGTCTCCCCATCTTAACTCTTTCAAATAAAAAATATGCTTTAAAAAAATTATAGAGGTTAGCGCTGCAGCATAGCAGCTAAAGCCATTGCCTGCAGTGCCAGCATCCCATATGGGTGTTGGTTCAAGTCCTGCTGCTCCACTTCCTATCCAGCTCTCTACTATAGCCTGGGAAAGCAATAGAAGATGGCCCAAATCCTTGGGCCTCTGGGCCCATGTGGGAGACCCAGAAGAAGCTCATGGCTCAAGGCTTCAGACTGGCACAGCTCCAGCCATTGCAGTCAATTGGGGAGTGAACCAGCAGATGGAAGTCCTCTCTCTCTCTCTCTAATTCTTTTTTAAAAAAAGATTTATTTATTTATTTGAAAGAGTTACACAGAGAGGAGAGACAGAGAGACAGAGAGAGAGAGAGAATCTTCCATCCAGTGGTTCACTCTCCAATTGGCTGCAATGGCAGGAGCTGTGCCGATCGAAAGCCAGGAGCTAGAAGCTCCTTTTGGGTCTCCCACACAGGTGCAAGGGCCCAAGGACTTGGGACATCTTTTACTGCTTTCCCAGGTTATAACAGAGAACTAGACCAGAAGTCAAGCAGCTGGGACTGAAATGGGTGCCCATATGGGATGCTGGCACTGCAGGCAGCAGCCTTACCTGCTATGCCACAGAGCCAGCCCCCATCTCTGATTTTCAAATAAATAAATAAATCTTTTAAAAAAAGAAATTATAGAAGTATAATTTGAGTTCCCAATAGTGTACTGCTAATTAAAAGTGCATTTATCAGTTGTAAATATATATTGTAAGTTCTAGGAAAATTGTCAAAATTTTGCAAAACACTTCTCCTTTACATATCTTAATAGAGTAGAAACAATGAAATCCTATCAAAATGAGATTTGGATATTTTGAAGAGTAGGTAACAGAATACACATCATGTGTAGGAGTACCTGTGTTCAAGTCCTGAAGAACGAGACAATAATGGTAGAAAAAGGCAGGGGAGATTCCCAGGATGAATGTACCTTATACTACCAAGGATCTCCCTCCTTAAGCTAGTTGCTAACACCAGCTGGTAACAGGGTCCGGAGAGTCTTCCTCTACTACACAGAATGGCAATACAAAGGTGACTTCCTCTGATGAGAATACAAAGTCATTCAAAAAGGGTCAATTTCTTAGATTTGGTCTTAGCCAAAGGCAAGAAGAAAGATTAGCATATATCATATTGAGCCAATGGTAAATCTCTGTTCCTCAATCCTAATCCTGCAAAGAACTCAGACAATGGCTACAATCAGGTCCAATGTTGCATGAAAATATAATGTGGAAGGTGGCTAGGAATAGAGTCTCATAGCCTGGCTCCTATGATGTCATCTTGAAGGAAAAGTCATCATAGAAATGACCATGCACAGCTCTGGTTAAATGAAATTATAATGACAATTCACAACTGCTCTTTGTGCACTGCATTTTGTTCACTTAACAAAAACAGTAAGCATTTGATCACCTTTAAGACTCTTTATTAAAACAAAAAAAACCCTTTATTTATTCACTCATTCATTTATTTCAAAGACTGAAGAAAAAGAGAGGAAACTGTTTATTCAAAATGACAGACAGACCTTACATCTATTGGTTTTCTTCCCAAATGAAACTGGGCCATGCTGACCCAGGAGCTAGGGTCTCTCATGCTGCTGGACAGAACTAAGCAGTTGGACCATCGTATGTTGCTTCACATTCTTGAGCATTAGCAAGAAACTAGACTGCAGTGGTGACAAGACAAGATTCCATGTATTCTATCATGGGATACGGACATCCCAAGTGGTAGCTTAATTCACTGCAATTTAACATCCACCTGAATTTTTTTTTAAAGATTTATTTATTTATTTGAAAGGCAGAGTTACACAGAGAGAGAAGAGGCAGAGAGAAAGTTCTTTCATCAGCTGGTTTACTCCCCAACTGGCCACAATGGCCAGAACCGTGCCAATCGAAAGCCAGGAGCCAGAAGTTTCCTTCCAAGTCTCCCACACGGGAATAGGGGCCCAAGGACTTGGGCCATCTACTACTGCTTTCCCAGGTCATAGCAGAGCTGGATTGGAATGGAGCAGCCAGGACTCGAACCAGTGTCCATATGGGATGCCGGTACTGCAAACAGAGGCTTTACTTGCTATGCCACAGCACTGGCCCCAGACTTTTATTTTTAAACTTCACCATGCAGCATGAAATGAGTCTGCAATTTTTGGACAGTGAGATTTAAATAACCATAACTTAATTTTTTTAAAAAAACTTATCTAGAAAACTGATTTTGTATACAATATCAAACACTTTTCCAAGAACTATAACTATATTCCCATCCGTTTTACCATTCAAAGGAAGCATAGCCAATTGGTAATTTGTTCTAGATCCAGGGGAATCATTTTTCAGCATTAATCCATCTTTTCAATTTTCAATTTTTAAAAGCCAGGTTGTGGTACTTTTCCCATAATATAGACTTCTGAGTTATCTTTTCAAAGTAATGTTATTTTAAGAATATTTTGGGGCTAGTGCTGTGGCGTAGTGGGTAAAGCTCCTGCCTGCAGTGCCAGCATCCCTTATGGGCACAGGTTTGAGTTCCAGCTGTTCCAATTCTGATACAACTCTCTGCTATGGCCTGGGAAAGCAGTAGAAGATGGCCCGAGTTTTTAAGCCCCTGCACCCATGTGGTAATCTGGAGGAAGCTCCTAGCTCCTGGCTTTGGATCAGCATAGCTCCAGACATTGTGGCTAACTAGGGAGTGAACCAGCAGATGGAAGCTCGCTCTCTCTTTGTCTCTGCCTCTCCTTCTCTCTCTGTGTAACTCTTTCAAGTAAATAAATTAAAAAAAAAAGAATATTTTTCAAATTTACAGAAAAAATTATAAAGATAAAAGTGTTTACAGATACTCCAAGCCCCAATTCCCATTATTACTAACATCTCATATTAGACATGGTACACTTGTGGCATAGCGGGTAAAGCTGGCATCCCATATGGGTGCCGGTTAAGAGTCCCAGCTGCTCCACTTCCAATCCAGCTCTCTGCCTACTGGTTTGGATTGGATCAGTACTGGCTGTTGCAGTCACCTGGGGAGTGAACCAGTAGATGGAAGACCTCTCTCTGCCTCTTTGTAATTATGGCTTACAAATAATTAAATAAATCTTAAAAAAAAAAAAAAGCATGGTACACTTACCACAACTAATGTGGTACTATATATATACTTCCTTCTTTTTTAAATATTTATATTCACTTGAAATGCAGATTTATGGAGAGAGAGAGGGAGAAGTCTCCCATCTACTAGTTTACTCCCCCAAATGGCTGCAATAATGGGCTGAGACAAGCTATAAGGAAAAGGGGCAGAAATAGAGAGGAGATAACCAGACTACATTTATTCAAAGCAAATAGATGAACAACTGCCAGTGTGCACAGACCAAACACATGACAGAGGGCAAAGATCCCAGCAGGCTGGATCTTTTTATATCTTAGGTGGGCTAGGGATGGGAGTAAGGGGGTGAGCAGCAGGTGGAGATCTCCATGCAGGTTTTTCAAGTGTTTTTGTGGGCTGTCAATCCTAAAGAAGAATGCAGGATGTGGAGTAGGAAACAATACAGGAAGTGAGACCAAACTGGTCTCTTGAAAGAAAGCAGGGGTTATAAGAACTTAAAATGACTGATATATAGAAACACTATGATTATGAGGCTAAAAGGAGAAATTAGAAACATTGTCCCTGGTGGAAAAGATGGCCAAAATGAGGAAGACAAAGAAGGATATAGGAAAGCAAGAGTCCTGTCCATAGTATGAAAACAGGTATATACCAGAATGCTCCTGTTTAGTGTGTACATGCAGGCAAGAAGCTGTAGGATGGAGTTAGTCGGGCCTGCATCTAGTCCTGGGCCCCCTCATTTCCATTCTCTGCTTATAGAAACCTTGGCTGCTATCAGAAGTTAAGGGGAGGACAGCTGAATAGGGGTGACGTAAGGACCCTGAGTCAAGACAGGGTTCCAGCAGAAGGTGGCTTCTCAAGGTGCTGCAGCATCAGCTCACAGGAACTCTCTCCACTGAAGGTTTCATGTGCATGGCCATTTAGAATTTCACTGCTTCATGACTGAAGGAAACAAATCTAACATTCAGATTAGATTAAGGCCCAAAACTAAGGACTGAGTCATTCATTATTAGAGGATCTAAGAAAGGTGCTGCCCAAACCAGGAGGGAGTTTTCCCATTGAGAGGCAAACTGAAACTAACAAGAGGGGCTTGATAATAACCAGGTAGGCATTAAGGCCTGGACAGGTATATGCTAGGCCAAGACATATCTATGTCTTCACATGGGGTATTAGAAGAGACATCATAAGGGAGGTGTGAACCACCTTAGGGAAGACATCCTGTGAACTAGCTTGGCCTGGGAAGAGAGCTGGCTTGAATAGGTTAGTTTTGAATAGGTGTTTCCTATAAAAGGAAATTAGTGCTCTGCCTACCTTGTTACTAACCTTAGGCCATCCTCCCAACAGCAGTGGTTACTTTGGAAGCTGGTCAGAGTAAAGGACTTTTTCAGTTTAGGGAGGGCCAGTAGAGTCTGCAGCTCTGACCCAGAAATCATTCAACCCCCAGGGCAATTCTGATTCCAGTGGCCTTGCTCTTGGAAGAGCTGATAGGGCTCTTCAGGAGCCAGTTTCTGTCATGACAGCTATTTGCCCAATGTCCTGACTGCTCATATTGAAAACATTTGCCACTTGGGGGTGGACTGGCCTTGCTGCATCTCTTGATAGCAGATCACCATATAAGGCAGCGTTAATTGGCCTGCCACCTATCCTTACATTGCTCCTGCTGCCTCCTGGTTTCTGTTAAAGTAGACCACAGCAGCAGCCTTTAGGAATGTCAGCCAAAGGGATGCTCAATCCCACCCCTACTCTTTGGTGGCTTAAGCTAGAAATCTGTAGTCACAGGCATGTTATGACAGTGTTTTTCTGTGAGATAAGATGATGCCCATAGGAAAGCTAGGTCCTTCTAGGTAAGATCAAACATTAAGACCACATTATTGCCGGCACCACGGCTCAATAGGCTAATCCTCCGCCTTGCAGCGCTGGCACACCGGGTTCTGTCCCGGTTGTCCCTCTTCCAGGCCAGCTCTCTGCTGTGGCCCGGGAGTGCAGTGGAGGATGGCCCAAGTGCTTGGGCCCTGCACCCCATGGGAGACCAGGAAAAGCACCTGGCTCCTGCCATCGGATCAGCACAGTGCGCCGGCCACTGGAGGGTGAACCAACGGCAAAAGGAAGACCTTTCTTTCTGTCTCTCTCTCTTACTGTCCACTCTACCTGTCAAAAAAAAAAAAAAAAAAAACCCACGTTATCCAAACTGCCTTACAAATTTTGAAGTAATTAATAGGACTTTCTCTCCCTTAGTTTGGCTTGAAAGGGAGTGCTTTGCATATTTACTGTACCCATGGCAAAATAAATCTAGCTGTAAAATCATAATTTCTTCTATATGTGCCTAGGCTATTATTACAGAAAATTGTTAGTCATGCCTTTTATAAGGCCTAGAGATCAAACTGTACATCCTGATGGAGAGTCCTTCAGAACAGAATCAGTTTCCCATTGTCAAGAGGATAGAGAAATGTGGGAACAAGTCAGGCTTCCCAGGTTGCTTACTTAATATCAAGTGAAAACTTGGCAAAAAATTTTAACCATCAAATAGCTTACAAAAACATTTACCAAAAGGTCCAAAACCTCCCATAAATTTAAAAGTACATGTAGTTGGAAATATTTCTTCACTACATAATATAAATGTAAACCAATTAAAACAGACATACAATATGTACACAAGTATAACACATAACATACATTACAGGAGAGAACAACAAAACAGTTTCAGTAATAGCTTTTATTTTTTTTTATTTGACAGAGTTACACAGTGAGAAAGAGAGACAGAGAGAAAGGTCCCTTCTCCACTGGTTTACCCCCCAAATGGCCACTACGGCCAGAGCTCCGAAGCCAGGAGCCAGGTGTCTCCTCCTGGTCTCCCATGTGGGTGCAGGGCCCAAGCACTCCCTGGGCCATCCTCCACTGCCCTCCCAGGCCACAGTAGAGAGCTGGACTAGAAGAGGAGCAACTGGGACTAGAACCTGGCCCCTATAGAGGAAGCTAGTGCCGCAGGCGTAGGATCAACCAAGTGAGCCACGGTGCCAGCCCCTCAGTAATAGCTTTTTAAAAGCTTTAACTGCATTTTGAAAAATTACCACCAATCAATCAGAATTACTTTCCACTATTAGTAATCTGAATTAACCATATTTTTTCTTAGTTGGAACCTGTAGGCCATTATTGGCTTTATGTACTTATAGATCCATCAAAAAGCATTCAAACAATAAAAGTCAGGGGAAAAGTCTTTCAGAACCTTGAAGAGGACACATTTTAAGCATAGAACCAATGATATTTTAATTTCCATGAACAGTAAATCTGAATTTTAGTGTTTGGAGGAGAATACAAAACTGTGGATAACAAGACTTTTAATCCTTTTTCTGCTCCAAAAACACGAAATTATCATTTTAAAATCAGAATGTAGATCTTTAAATTATAAAAATAATACATAGGGGCAGCATTGTGATTCTGCAGGTTAAGCTGTTGCTTAGAATGTCAGCATCCCATAACAGAAAACCTGGTATGTGTCTTGGCTGCTCTCTGTTCTAGCTCCCTTGTAACCCAACTTCCTGGTCATGAACCTGGAAAGGCAGAGGAAAATTGCCCAAGTACTTGGATCCCCACCACCTATGTGGGAAACCCAGATGGGGTTCCTGGTCCTTGGCTTCATCCTGGCCCACCCTAGATATTGCAGCCATTTAGGGAGTGAACCAGTAAAGGGAGATCTCTCTCTCTCTCCTTCTCTTTCTCAGACTCTACCTTTAAAAATACATCTTTAAAAATAATGCACATATTAGCTATTAAATACTGTAGAAGAGCGTAAGAAAAAATTACTCCCTTCTTTCTATACTAGTCATATTTCCCAAAACAAACTACAATATTTTAAAAAAGACTTATTTATTTACTTGAAAGTCAGAGTTACACAGAGAAAGGAGAGGCAGAAAGAGAGAGAGAGAGAGAGAGAAAGGTCTTCCATCCACTGGTTCACTCCTCAGATGACTGCAACAGTCAGAGCTGAGCTGATCCGAAGCCAGGAGCCAGGAGCTTCTTTCAGGTTTCCCACATGGGTGCAGGGGCCCAAGGACTTAGGCCATCTTTTACTGCATTACCAGGTCATAGCCGAGGGCCAGATCAGAAATGGAGCAGCCAGGTCTCAAATCATCACCCATATAGGATGCCAGCACTGCAGGCAGTGGCTTTATCTGCTATGCCACAGAGCTGGCCCCACAAACTACTCTTAAAGGTTTCTTACATTCCTGTTTGAGACTTCTATATGCATATATAGAAGGGTACTTTAAAGCATCATAAAAAAATGAAATTAAATTGTTTGTTTTACTGTAATAAATTTTGAACTCCATGCATACAAGAAAGTTTCAAAAACATTTGGATTGTGTGTATTATGGGAAAAAATTGAATGAATTTCAGTTTTTGCACCAAAATGATATCATCTTTTAACTCAATTTTCATGAACCTTCTAAAGTACCTTCATAAAAATATACATGCAGGGGGCAAGCATTGTGATGTAATGGGTTAAGCTACTGTCTTTATACTGGCATCCCTTATGGGCACCAGTTTGTGTCCTTTCTGCTCCATTTCTGATCCAACTCCCTGCTAATGTGCCTGGGAAAGCACTGAAAGATAGCCAAAGTCCTTGGCTTAGGCACCCACGCTGGGTACCCAGTTGGAGCTCCTGGCTTAAACCTGGCCCAGTCCCAGCAACTGCAGGGATTTGGGCAGTGAATCAGCAGATGGAAAATCTCTTCCTGCCTGTCTCTCTTGTCTTATGAATGAAGTGATAATAAGTAAGTAAAAATTTTAAAAGACATATATACGCATGTCTTTTTTACTCTGCATGGGGACATTTTTTCTGTATCTTGTTTAACATACAAGAACTCTGTCCCTAAATCATTTTTCAGATCATTACATATTTAGTATTTCATTGTACAGATATACCATGATGTATTTTACTAAGTCTCTATACATTTAGGTTGTTTCTGTTTTATTCCTCTACTTTATTATACTCACACCAATATGAGTGCAAGAGCCCGTTTCCCCACACCTTCAGTAAGGGTGTGTGATCAGAGTCAGAATTCCCTCAGACGCTTCCAATTTCCCATTTCTTCCAATCTCTATCTTCAAATTTTCTTTCCTTCTTTTTAGCTCTCTGAACACACTTAGTTTTCTTATTTTTTAAAAGACTATTTGAAGGTCAGAGTTACACATAGAGAGAAGGACAGGCAGAGAGAGAGGTCTTCCAACCACTCTTAATTGGCTGCAATGAACAGAGCTGTGACAATCTGAAGCCAGGAGATTTTTCTGAGTCTCCCACATGGGTACAGGGGCCCAAGGATTTGGGCCATCTTCCACTGCTTTTCCAGGCCACAGTAGAGAGCTGGGTCAGAAGTGGAGCAGCCAGGACTCGAACTGGCACCCATATAGGATGCCGGAACTGCAGAGGGTGGCCCTACCTGCTACACCATAGCATTGGCCCCACACACTTAGTTTTCTTACCAAACTTCTCTGTGAATATGATTCTGCACTTATTTCCTCTATACTTACCCTCTACATTGCCTTCTCTCATACCTCAAACCTCACTTTTCCTGTTCACCTACTTCCCTTATAGCTTCCATTTTGTCAGCACAACTGAACAGAAAATAGATGCTCTTTCCCTGGTCTCCCAATCTGCCAGCCTCCTGAATCAGTAGAGAATGTTAATCAGGAAACATGAAAATAATTAACCTGGGTCACATTATAAGAAAAAATAAATTCCTATTGTTGTAGCCACAGGGAAAACTCATCTAGAAGAATTCTGTACTATCTTTTATTAAAATGGAATCCGGGGCTGGAGCTGTGGCATAGCGACAATAAAAGCTGCCACTTGCAATGCTGGCGTTCCATATGGGTGCCAGTTTGAGTCCTGGCTGCTCTACTTCTGATCCAGCTTCTGCCAATAAGCCTGAGAAAGTAGCAGATGATGACCCAGGTGCTTGGGCCCCTGTTCCCCATGTGGGAGACTTGTATGAAGCCTCTGGCTCCTGGTTTCAGTCTAGACCTGCCTTGGCCATTGTGGTCATTTGGGGAGTGAACAAGTAGACAGATCTCTCTCTGCCTCTGCCTCTCCCTCTCTGTATCTCTGCCTTTCAAATGAATAAATAAACTTTAAAAAAAGAAAAAGAAAATTCAGGTAACATTAAAAATAATGGAATATTTTTTTTCTATATTCCATACTAGATAGGATTTCTGTCTTTGGATCAATAGCTCATGATTTTTATTCATTATTCCTTCTTTGGGACTGAGGTGGGAGTAGGCAAAAATACGGATGAAAGGAGGGGAACAAACAAAAACCTAAAAGTACCAGATTGTAAAGTAGGAACAAATGGACAGGAAGACTGGAGATGAGGGAGTAAAGATAAGGTTAAGAAAAAATCCAATTTCTTAAATCCTTAAAAACAGAAATGAAAGGAGGGGGAAATATGTAAAGAAGTACGGTTATATTCTTAGAATTGTACCCATTAAATACATGGAATCTGCTCCCTTTATACTAATAAATATAAATATGTTTAAAAATTATTTTTTTCTTTTATTGCATCACTACTGCCTCACTCCAGTACTCTAAAAAAAGAATCCAAAGGCAAGCATGGGTTGCAGGATGGGACACAGTGGAATGGGCAGTGACAGCCCTATTTCTCTAACAGCAATCTCGGCACCCCAACTTCTGACCAATCACCTAGAATCAGCTTCATAAAATAAACTACTTGGGGGGGGAAGGCTCAGAGAAAATCAATCACCCCACTATCTCTTTGCCTATGAAGCATCTTAGAAATAAGCACGCTGCTAAAGAAAGTGAGATTATGGCCAAGCTATGTATAAAGAACACAAGGATATAAAGTTGGGAGGCAGTTTGATGATTTATGAGTACCCACAATAAACTGCAGATGATAGAAAGAGATCGATCCCAGAATGGGAGCTAAAGTAGGCAGCCCAGAGAGCAGTGATCAACCAGCCTTTGAGATTTATGAGTATTTGCAAAGCATACAAATGAGTCCTCAAATAGCAACAGTATTTTTTTTTTCCCTTAGGACATAAGGTAAAACATATTTTCCCAAATTTTATCTATTTTTCATTTCATTTGAAAAGCAGGGAGATGGGGGAGGGAGAGAGATTTCTTGTATTTGTTGGTATCTCCCCAAATGCCCACAACAGCTGGGAATGTGCCAGCCTAAAGCCAGGATCTTGGGACTCCATCCAGACCTGTGTGAGTTCAGCTGATTATGAGGACACAGAATCCCCAATGATACCAGCCTTTATAAAGACACATCTCAGTACAAAATAACACCCCCTACTGAAGGCTTTTGGGATCTGAAAGAACGAAACATTAATCCAGAGGCTGCCGGAAGCCAACAAGTTTCCTGCCTACCTCAGAATCAGACTAGTCACCAGGAAAACAGAGGAAAGAGGGCCAAAGGTACTTGGGATTTGTGCCTACAGTCCATCTCTGGAGTGAACAAGAAGGCAGAGCCAGTCATGGGCAGTTCTGGGGCCCTATGACTCTGGAGTGGTTACAAAAACTAGCCAACTTCAAATTTAGGCTGAGTAAGCAGATCAGCAGGCTGGCCAATGATTGTGTCATGGGGCTAATGCTATGGTGTAGCAGATAAAGCTGCCACCTGCAGTGCCAGAATCCCATATGGGCACTGGTTCGAGTTCTGGCTGCTCCACTACCGATCCAGCTCTTGGCTATGGCCTGGGGAAGCAGCATAAAATGGCCCAAGTCCTTGGGCCCCTGAACCTGTGGGAGACAGAGAGGAGGTTCCTGGCTCCTGGCCTTGAATCAGCTCAGCTCCCGCCATTGTGGCCATTTGGGGAGTGAAACAGTGGATGGAAGAATTCTCTCTCTCTCTGCTTCTGCTTCTCTGTAACTTTGCCTTTCAAATAAATACATCTTTAGCTAAAAAAAAAAAAAAAAAAAAAAAAAAGATTGTGTCATCTATTCGGGAATCTGGATACAGGAGTGGCCTAAAAAGAGCCATCAAAAGAGGCACACAGAGCTAGCACTGTGGTATAGCCAGTAAAATTGCTGCCCACAGTGCCAGCATGCCATATGGGTGCCAGTTCAAGTCCCAGCTATTTCACTTCCAATCCCACTCCCTGCTATGGTTTGGGAAAACAGTGTAAGATGGCACAAATCCTCAGGCCCCTGCACCCATATGGGAAGACCTGGAGCAAGCTTCTGACTCCTGGGTTCGGATCAGCCCAGTTCCAGCCATTGCAGCCATTTGAAGAGTGAATCAGTGCATGGAAGCCCTCTCTCTGCCTCTCCTTTTCTCTCTTTCAAACAAATAAATAAATCTTAAAAAGTAAAATAAAAAAAGAAGAGAGAGAGATGAACACAACAGGAGCCAGGGTACTAAGTGGGTAATAAATGCACAGATTCTAGCCCAAGACAGCAGATAATGCCAACTTTCTCTTCTGTTGTCAAGTTTCCTTTATTTTAAAGGCCTTGGGGAACATATCTGTAGACATTTCATATGTAAGACACACATGGGCTATTCAGAATTGGTCTATAAATATTAGAATTATTTCCCTAAGCAATGAGCTACCTCAGGGAGAGACAATTAAAGGGAATTACTTCAGTCTTCCTCCTAGGGAATTACACATCCTACATGAAGCTCTTCTTTCAAACCACTTCTCCAATTTTCCATTTAAAAACAATAAAATCTTTTTTTCTATATCCCATACTGGATTGGATTACTGTCTTTGAATCAACAGTTCATGATTTTATTATTTTTATTATTTTTCCAGGGGAAATAATTTATCTGTAAAGAGGCCTCTTTTTTCCATAAGCCCAACAACTGCCTTGGGAATCACTTGTGATGCCAGGTGGATGGACAAGCAAGCCAACGGGGTCATCTACTAGGAGACAGCATCATTGACCCAAATTGCTAAGGTTCACTCTACAGAAAAATGCAACCCAAAACAAAGAACTCCAGTCCATCAGTCTCCTGGTTTAAGCAAAGGGTACACATACATTATTCCAGGTCTGCACCCTTTTCATTGTGCTCACATGTGGACACAGAGTGTGAGCCAGGAAGAACTGCAGCAGTAGAAGCAGTCAGTGTTTCCAATATAAAATGATTTTAATGATCTCAAATTCAGTCATAAAACTTCTGCTCTTAGCAAGGGACACACACAGCCATATTCATCTATTAAAACTCTATTGTGAACTGATTATATAAGAATGTCTTTTTGCATTTAATTACACCAGTTCTCTACTGCTTATAAAAATCTCTACAGGAAAAAAACTGAAAAGTGAGTCAACTATATCAGAAACTCACTTTAAAAAACTAATTCTAAATTAAAAAAATAAAATACCCTAAAAGATAAAAGGATAATTTTGGTAATCTGAACAAATGACCTGTGTTCAATTGTGTTTTTGAATCCTTCTCAACCTCTCTTCTGGCCTTCTTCTCCTCCCTGACCCCTCATCCCCTTTTCTGCATTACTG
This sequence comes from Sylvilagus floridanus, assembly GCA_949820135.1. Classification (NCBI taxonomy): domain Eukaryota; kingdom Metazoa; phylum Chordata; class Mammalia; order Lagomorpha; family Leporidae; genus Sylvilagus; species Sylvilagus floridanus. The sequence continues at coordinate 81,314,579 of OX463231.1, forward strand.
CCCCACATGCCACTGAAACCTCCCCTTTGGAGCAGTCTTGCAGTCTTGATTGTATTCAATCATGTGAGAAACATTACTTACTTCAAAATGGTTCTGTAGAGCAGGCCTGAATGGCAACTAATGGCAATAAACAGGCCTTTTAATATCCCTTACATATGTTTCTAGCATATGTGAGGCCAGCATTATGGCACGTCAGGTAAAGCCACTAAATGTGACACTGGCATCCCACACAGGCTGTGGTTCATGTCCCAGATACCCTACTTCTATTCCAGCTTCTTGGTAATGTTCCTGGCAATGTATCTGAGGATAGCCCTGCTCCTTCATTGAAAACTTGGATGAATTTCCCCGCTCCTGCTTTGATCCAGCCCAGCACTGGTTGTTACGACCACTGAGGGAGTGAACCAATAGATGGAAAATTAATCTCTCTCTCTCTCCATCTTTCTGTGTGGTGGGGATGTGGATATCTTTTCCTCTTTCTAAATCTGCCTTTTAAATTAATAAATAAACTTAAAAAAAAGTTTTAAAAGCAAGTCCACACTGTGGCATAGCTAGTTAAAATCCTGGCCTGCAGCATCAGCATCCCATACAGGCACCAGTTCATGTCCTGGTGGCTCTACTTCCCATCCAGCTCCCTGCTAATGGCTGGGAAAGCAGCAGAGGATGGCCCACGTCCTTGGACCTGTGCACCCACACTAAAGATCTGGCTCCTGGCTCCTGGCTTCAGTTTAGCACAGGCCAGACTGTTATGGTTATCTGGGGAGTGAATCAGCAGAAAGATCTGTTTCCTAGAATAAAAGAAAGTTAAAATTAAAAAGAAACAGGTACAAAAATCCCGTTTGTCATTCTGCCTATTTAAAAAAAAAAAAAAAAGACCACAAATAATCTGACTCAAGTTGTCATATGAAAGAGCCAAGAAAGCCACTGCTGACCTTGTCTAGTGCCTCTCAATCCTTTCCTACTTAAAAACCATTTCTCTTGCTTTCCAAGCACTCAAAACCAAAAGAACCAATGCTAGCCAGTATAATTCTGATTAAGGCTGCTCTAGCATTGAAGGAAAGAAAAGGAGCAAGAGGCACAAACCCAGGGTGATTTTAGGGTGACAGTCTCCTCCTCACTTTGCACCTTAGATTCTAGTTAGAGATGGTTGCAAAGGCAACTTCAGATACTTCAGTGCTGCACAAACACCTCAATGACAGACAGTCCTCCCATAGGCTCCTGGTGTGTACACTGGAAGGAGAACACAAAGCACTCCACAAGGAAGGAACACATTGAACAAAATTCCGCTACCCTGCTGATCACAATCTCAAGAATGCCCTGGCCAAAATTCCATTTCACTTTGAGAAACAGACTACATGAATTTTTCTCCACTCAGATGTATTCCTGTTTGAAGAATCCATCTCCATGAGGGATAGAACCACCACACAATGTAAACCAGGCTAATAGCAGAGCTATGGCTTTGATGCCCTGAGGGGAATGGATAACATCTAGGAGTTACGGCTTGACCAAAAAACTTCCCCCTGCTCTAGGAGTCTGATACAGGTCTGGGTTAAAAAGATAGAAACACAGAAACCACTGGAATCTGTTAGGTGAGAAAAAGAAATATTGTTCTCCAGCAGTTACTTTGTAGCATATTAGCTTTAAGAGGATTTCACATTCACTTATATTTGAAGAAATAAAAAGGTTGAGCCAGTTTCATCCTAATATTACATTATTACATATTACAACTCCTCTCTGCAAAGCATTTCCCCAACCTCCTTTCTGAAAGAAGATCCAAGGTAGAGTGGCCTTTGTTTGTTTCCTATTGATGAATAGACTACTTGGAGAAAAGGGGAGTTTAAATATCAACAGAATGTTTTAGATGGCAAGGTTTGTTGGGCATTTTCAGTACTGTATTTAAGAAAGAAAATAGCACAGCTAGGAGCCTTTGACACTGTCTTATGTTTTATGTCATCTGTCCCATTTTTTAGTTTATAAGAATTTTCATCTAACAGAAAAAAAAAAGTGCTGTAAATATTTATAACAAAATTTTTTAAGCCGGACCAAAATAAGAGAAAGAGGTTTTTGGAACAAATTAACATATAAAGTGGTTTTATATAAAACATCAATTGTCTTGTATATTTTGATAAGCATCAGTACCAGCTTTCATTTGTAACACAGTTTGTGGCATTGAAAGAAAAAGATTGTGATTGCTGAAGTGAACTGTTATAAATGCAAAGATATGATAAAATATTAAAAAACATATTTTCTAAAAATAAATAAATAAAAGGGTGGGACCAGCACTGTGGCGTAGCAGGTAAAGCCGCCACCTGCAGTACCGACATCCCATATGGGTGCTGGTTCAAGTCCTGGCTGCTCCATTTCCAATCAAGCTCTCTGCTATGGCCTGGAAAAGCAGCAGAAGATAGTCCAAATCCTTGGACCCCTGTATCCACATGCAAGACCCGGAAGAAGCTTCTGGCTCCTGGCTTTAGATTGGTGCAGTTCCAGCTGTTGCAGCCAATTGGGAAGTGAATCAGCAGATGGAAGACCTCTCTCTCTCTGCCTCTCCTTCTCTCTCTGTGTAACTCTGACTTTCAAATAAATAAATCTTTAAAAAAATAAAATTGTTAATTCTTACAAAAAAATAGAAAGGGTGAAAGAGGAGCCATATACAAATAACAAGCAAAGCTACAGTTGTGCTGTCCCTCAGCAGCCTTCTGCTTTCAGTGGGAAGTCTCCAGCTTACAGACATGGACACAAAAGACACACTCACAACACTCTCAACATATTTCAAAACAAAACATGAAAGATTTACAAGGCAGGTTGATTATGATGACTTTCATTGTAAAGTTACACTAAGTACAGGTAGCAAAGTTAACCCAGTGTCTAACTCAAGGAGACAGCCTGAGGAAGATGTGCTTACAAAGAAGAGAGCTGAAATGTCTCCATTACTCTTCTCAGTATCAAAAAGAGAAGGAAGAATGGGTACTCACATCTGTGGTTGTAAAGAGGATGGAAGCACAAAAATTTTAGAAGAGATGGAAGCAAAGCTCAGACATAGTTTTAAGAAAATAAAATGAAGTAAATATCAGAATACAATATGGGTTGGAAAAACACTATCAGTTCATCAATTCTTACCAGGATCCAGGAAAACTGCCATGTCTATTCACAGCCAAAATATTTCAAAACACATTTTCTAATTAAATTAATGCAGGAGATTGCAGGACTCAGCAATTTGAATCTCCAAGTGCTAAATAAATGTTTAGTTCTCACTATAGGCAGTTGTAACCCAACCAGGCACTCAAAGAACATGAGAAAAGTTTTTCCATGAGCGGGAACCTGAAATATGAAGCAATCACACAGAACAATTCCATCTAGTGCTCAAAGTGATAAGCACCAGGATAAGCACCCATCAAAACTGTTAGGTTCCAAGAGAAGTCAGTTTTCCAATCTTGCAATCACAATGAAAAAACAATTTCTAGAAATACTTTATGGTAACTGATACTATCTTTGTCCTTCTCTGAAAAATAGCCTGAAGCAGAAAAGGCTTGAGAGCTATGAAAATAGAATCAAAGGCAGTCTGTTAAAATTATAAAATACCAAAATCAGAGAAACATGACAAAAGCAATGAAATGAGGGATGATGAATTTCTTCAGCCTTTCTCCTCCATCAAATTCTCTAGAAAGCTACACTTGTTAACAAATTGGCATTCATTGCATTGCCAAAGGGTTGGAAGGCAGGACAAGTTGTCTACCTTGAAGATGCCCAGTGTAAGTCCATCAGAGTCCCTTTCAAAGGCCAGTGTCACACAAGAAGCAGTCTTGTGTGACAAGTGGCATCTTGGATCAAGGCAGTGACTATTCCTGGGCAATCATCCTCTTTGCAGACCAGCAGAAATAGCAAAGAGAAAAAAGGGGGGAAAAAGGGGAGAAAAATATGGAACCCTCAAGTGGTAAAGACTCTTTCTGGCTTACAGATGTTCAGGTGAGAGCCACCACAGGCTTCAGGATCCAGTAGGCAGCAGCAGAACACCATGGTCACTCAGAAAAGTCAACAGACAACTTCCTGTGGTCTGCACATAGCTGACTTTGGTCTGTCTGCATTGCCAGTGAAATTCACCTGAGTCAAGCAAAGAAAAAGACTTACAAAAACCTTCAAATACATTATTCCCTGGGAAATACATTATCCCCATTGCAACCATCTCAGATGGAAGATCTCTTTTTTAGGATTTATTTATTTGCAAGGCAGAGATACAGAGAGAAAGGGAGAGAATGAGAGACAGATTTCCTGTTATTGATCTGACAAACCCAGATCACCCAACAGAGTAGATGGGGGTTCTATAATTTAAAGCAGCACTACTCATGGCAGACTTAATATTCAGAGACCGGTTTTGAGCTACGAAATTTCCCCAAATATCCATCCTCTCTTCGTCTCCCTTATCAAGGACCAGACATTAAAGAATCCCCATATCATGCATATCTAGAAAAGAACACTTATACATATGAATTGGTACCAACTGTAAATATGTATACTTCATGCAGATTAGCCATAAACATGCATTTTCTGAAATAGGTTCTCTGTAAGCCAACAGCAGCAGCATTATTTTTGATGCACATGCCTCTTGCAACACACAGGATTCCAATTTCTCTGTTCTGAGAAGGAATAAAGTCACTTCAACAACATGCTTGGTATCTCTAACAGTATTCAGTAGCGTAATTGATGACTTTGGCTTATGTTGCCTACAACTGTCTTTCACAGGATTGATAATTCTATTCATCCATTCTTTTTTTTTTTTTCAAATATTTACTTATTTATTTGAGAGGCAGAGTTACAGATGAAGAGAAGGAGAGACAGAGAGAGGTCTTCCTTCTACTGGTTCACTTCCCCAAATGGTTGCAACAGCCAAAGCTGGGCTGATCTGAAGCCAGGAGATTTCTTAGGCTCTCCCATATGAGTACAGGAGCTCAAACACTTAGGCCATCTTGCACTGTGTTCCCAGGCCATTAGCAGAGAGCTGGATCAGAAGAGGAGCAGCAGGGTCATGAAGTGGTGCCTACATGAGATGCCAGAGCCACAGGCAGAGGCTTAACCTACTAGGGCACAGTGCCAGCCCCTATTCATTTATTCTTAAAGAGATTAGTAAACTGCTTTGATCTGCCATTATCGTTTTGCAGGGTTGGGAAAGTTTTCTCTGCCAAGACCATTTGAATGTTTATAACATCATTCATGGACAGTACAAAAGTATCAACTTAAAAATCAGATTGCTACAGATTGATTATCCAGTCCCACCTGCAGTTGCCTTGGCAAGGTCAGAGCAAATGATTTCATGAACCTTACATGGCCACAGGCTGGATGTTCCCCACCCCTGGTTTAGAGCAAAATGTTAACTGAAGTTCTGACTCCTTTTGTTTTGCTTATTGGCCCAGTCAAAGCAGATGTCCAGTAAAGGTCCATGGAACCAACTGGAGTAAGAAGAAATTTCTTTCCATTTCCCTTGTGAACTTAGATCATGATTGTTCATAGTCACTGATTCCACTTCAAAATGTCTATTGATGGGCTAGCTTTGTGGCACACTGGGTTAAGCTACCACCCGCAATGCCAGATCCCATATGAGCACCAGTTCAAGTTCCAGCTACTCCATTCCAATCCAGTTCCCTACTAATATGCCCGTGAAAGGCAGCAGAAGATGGCCCAACACTTGGGTTGCTGCCACCCACATGGGATTCCCAAATGGTATTTCAGGCTTCTTCTGGCTTCAATCTGGCCACTGCAGCTATTTGGGGCTGAAAGAGTTCTTTCTCTTACTCTCTTTCTATCACTCTGCCTTTCAAATACACAAAATAAATATATATTTAAAATTATTTTGAGAGATAAGAAAAAGTTTATTTTAGCAAAACAAAGGTAATATAAGATAAATACTAGGACTCATTAACTTCAAAAATACACGCTAAAAAATTTAATGAAACTCAAACTATAACCAAAATCATCATCTACTACACATTATAATTTTTATATTGAGCTATATCAAAAAAATTTAGCCACCCCTTTGGAAACAATCCCCTTGGGGCTGGCATAATGGGTTAAGCAGTCACTTTCAATTCTGGCATCCACATAGGCACTGGTTCAAATCTGTCTGGACCATTTCCAATCCAGCTCCCTGCTAATGCACCTGGGAAAGCAGTGGAGGATGGCCCAAATACTTGGGCCCCTGCACCCAAGTGGGAGACCCAGAAGAAGCTCCTACTTCCTTGCTTCAGCCTGGCCCAGCCCAAGCCATTGTGGCCATTTGAGGAGTGAGCCAATGGATGGAAGACCTCTCTCTATCTCTCCCTCTCTCTGTGTAACTCTGCCTGTCAAGTAAATAAAATTAATCGTAAAAAAAAAAAAACAAAAACTATACAATGCACTATTATGACTATTCTCTCATACAAAGAAATCTCATATAAACTGTAGATGAATCCTCCTGACTTGACGCAATTCAGAAAGAGTATTGCCTTCTGCCATCCTATGGTAGGCATCAATGAAGGTCATTAATGGGAAGATGAATGGACACCATCAGACTGCTTCCTCACACGGCACCTTTCCTTAAAGATATCATGCTACATTACCAGATCATGTACCTCACAGTAAAACATTTCTCTATTAAAATGGTAAAGAATGAGACCAGCACTGTGGCATAGCAGGTAAAGCCGCTGCCTGCAGTGCCAGTATCCCATATGGGCACTGATTCGAGTCCTGGCTGCTCCACTTCTGATCCAGCTCTATGCTATGGCCTGGGAGAGCAGTAGAAGATGGCCCAAGTCCTTGGCACCTGTACCCACATGGGAGATCTGGAAGAAAGCTCCTGGCTTCATATAAGCTCTGTTATGGAAGGAAGTACAGCCAGAGAGAGAGGTCTTCCATTCCACCAGTTCACTCCCCAAACGACCACAACGGCCAGAGCTGAGCTGATCCGAAGCCAGGAGCCAGGAGCCAGGAGCCTCCTCCAGGTCTCCCATCCAGGTGTAGAGCCCAAGGACTTGGGCCATCTTCCACTGCCTTCCCAGGCATCACCCAGTTCTTGGAATTCCCCTCTGACTGCTGCCCCATACCCCCACCCCCAGCCCTAGCCCTCTTAAAAAGACTCTGCCCCTGGGGGTCGAGGCCTTCTGCCATATTCTCTATCTTGTACACGCAGGCAGTTGGTCACCTTCCTCTGTGGATTTATTTTCTCTGAATAAATTCGGTCTGGCTGTAAATTCATGCACTGCCTCCTCTCTATTCTATGACTCTTTTCCTAACATTTTAGTGCCCCGTGTGAGGAGGCACCAATCTGCAACTCTTTTCCTAACACTGACTTACAAATAAATAAATTAAAAAAAAAAAAAAAACTGGGCAGAGAACTATTACTTTTCTTTTCTGTATTTATCACAGTTTTCTACTTTATATAAATCCAGATTAAAAGAATTCATTATTGACTCACACAGTAGACTTCTTGATTGCAGTTTACTTCCCACTTTGCAAAAAGGATCAGGGGCAGGTAATAACAGTTGACATCCTTACTAACAAGAAAGAGGAGCTGAAGACAGAAATTGAAAGGCAGAAAAATAAGTCAACAGCTATGTTTCCATGGCTTCAAGCTCCAGATTGAAATAAGTCTGTTAATTAAACACGGAAGAGAGACCAATCCATACCCTTCACGCTGCTCCCTCTGGGAAAAAGTTAGCCACATACACAGGCCAACGAGGTGCAGGATGGGAGGCCTGAAGCAGATCCTAGTCTGAGCCTTCTTCCTCACCCCTCTGCCACCTCCGGCTTCCCGCTGAAGGCCACTGAGCCCCTACCCGCCTGAACCACCGTGGGATACAGTGGCAAGCCTGGTGGGACGGCATTCTGCGACCCACCCGAAGTGGGAACCGGGCTTATTTAAATAAAGAGAACGGAGTCTCACTGCCTTCCTTCACTGCTCCCACCTGCCCTGTAGTGCAGTTCCCCCTTCCGGTGCACTTTCAGCAGTTTGAGCGATGTAGACAGCAGGACTGGCCGAGCGCTGTGAGGCTGGGAAGCGGCGGTGGAAGACACAACACCCCGGCTGCCTTCCCGGCCTGCCTGAGGAAGCTGCCAGGGTCACTGAGAAGCAAGTGAGCCACGTCTGGGAGCCGCCAGCCGCCCTCGCACCGACCCCCTTCTCACACACATAGGTGCCTCTTCCTGTTCTCCGTACTTGCCATGAGCACGTCCCCTTTTTCAGGCCACACAGGGAGCAAAGCGGAGCGCGTGGGACAGGGAAAGTCCAAGGCACGTGGGACACAGAGGCGGCAGAAGCAGAGGCGCAGAAGCAGCAGGTGGCAGGCTCCAGGTGTGCACTCCCAAACTGCCTGGGTTGCACTTGCCAAGCAAGATATTCGGTGAATGTGTGAGAAGGAGCAGCGCGGCCTCTCACGTCCCACTCTGACCAGTAAGCGAACTTCCTGTTTCCAACTCTGAGCGACACAGGCATGCGCATGCGCATGCGCACGCACACATTCGCCCACATTCACACGCACACGCATTCTGAGCACTGAAAACGTCAGAGCACCTGGTAACTCTGGGAAATGTAGTCCGGGCCAGGGTATTCCTAGATAGACCTTCTGGCCCTCTCCAAGAGCTTCAGTGTGGGGTGTATGGAAACAGACTGAGAACCAGAGGGCGTCTGCTTTGCTTTACACCCCTTCGTCTCTCCCTTCCCACCCCCAAATCTCAAGGATCAGTTGATGTTCTTCGTCCTGTCTTGGACCAAAATCTTAAACAGTGACACCCATTCCTGCTGACCCCCCAAATCATGGTTCTTTTATAAATTCTGTCTTCTTTCAGAAAAATCTTACTGACTTCTTTGTTCCTGGAAAGCTTCTCTCAAATAATAAATGACTATGAATTCAATCTAACTTTTAGCAGAGGTGTAGACAGCATAGTTTAACATCCAGGTTTGAGAATACAATTTTTATTTGTGTTTTATTGATGTTTATTGTTCTTTTCAAATCATTTTACACTATCCTCTAATTCACCAAATGCAGAAACAAACAGGGGAACTGGATACAGAACTAACATTGCCAAGTATCTTCTAGGAGCCAGGATAAGGGACTAAATGTTTTACATCATATCATTTATATGTTTGATTAAGTTTTGAGACAGCATTATCAATTTACAAAGAGGAAACAGATGAAAAGAGCTTGGAGTTGAGTTTGCCAATGGAAATATTGTTAAAAAGTCCAGGTTAAAGGCTAACCAAAATGAAATACAGGATTAATAAATCTTTTGGGGCCAGCACTATGACTTATTAGGCTAAGCCCCTGCCTTCAGGTCTGACATCCCATATGGGCCCTGGTTCAAGTCCCTGCTGCTCCACTTCCAATCTAGCTCTCTGCTATAGGCTGGGAAAGCAGTAGAAGATAGCCCAAGTGCCTGGACCCTTGTATTCAAATTGGAGACCTAGAAGAAGCGTCTAGCTCTGGATAATGTTAGTTCTCTCTGTTGCACCCATTTAGGGAGTGAATCAGCAGGTGGAAGTCTTCTCTCTCTTGCCTCTGTGTATCTGTAACCCTGCCTTTCAAATAGATAGATAGATAAATGAATAAATATTTTTAAAAGGATATCTTTCTCTTGTCTTGAGGCTCAGTTTCTAAAACCTCAGATTTCTCATCTGTCAAATAAAGTGAGAGAAAAGTAAAGTATCTACAATGATAATCTACACTGTAGAGGAACACATAGAATTATAAGTTGATTAAAAAAAGAAAAGAGATTCAAAGTTGATATTACTCTATTTTCATTTTTTCTCATGTTTAATATCAAGATAGCATATAAATATTACACATTCTTAGGTGTATGTGTGGTGTTTTGTTTTTAAGTAGAAATGCAAATGGATAGCTGGATGACATGGACTTTTATGTTTATCAATTATAATTCATAGGATTAGAGTTGCTGGATTAGGAATGCTTAAATCTATTCATTTCACACTAATGTTTACTATTTCAGGCATATTCTTTGTGTAGATTTCTCCTTCTTGACAGACTGAAAACTTCAGGAGGACAAGAAACATGTTTGTTTTGACATTAAAACTCAGCATCTTGACAGAGTCAGTCTCTTAGTTGAATGAATAAATGAGGCTATAAAAACAAACAAATGCTATTTCTGATTCTCAAGAACTATCTAATAGAAGAGACAATGAAGTAGATATCTAGTTGATAACTGCCACAATTAGGTGAATGTATAATTTGTTGTTCTGAGATAAATTTGATAATAAAAGGGACATATTAATAACTACACAGGGTTGAAATGTATAAACAGGAACCATCCAGGGCCAAGCAGGTCAAATGTTCACCCTAGCTATTTAAGGCATTCCATTTATTATTTAGCTAGCATTTATTGAGCATTCTTTTGTATGATGTGTTGAAAGAACTACCATTCACTTGATTTCCCTAGAAATTGTAGTAAGAGATACTGAGCAATCAGAAAATGGCAAAGAAAGTGGGATGAACTAAAAGGCTTTGGACACAAAGGTAAGAAAAACAAAAAAGCAGGGAGGTCAATTAAAAAATATATTAAAGATAATTTAGAAGGACCTGAATCAAGGTATGGGGTAGTGGGAATGGAGAAGAGGCAATAGATTACAATGAGATCTAAAAGGCAGAACCAACAGGATTTCAATGCTTTACCATGGTAGATGAATACAAAAGGGAACTCACGTATGAATCTTCATTTGGATTTTATTATTTAAAGGACAAGGTGTTCTCAGTACATTAATGTCCATCAGTAATAAAAAGCTACCTCCAATTAGCTTATAAAGTTCTCCTAAATCCAGGACAAAATCTCCTGGGTAGATACTATCTGTAGGCCCTTTGTTAATCATCAAGCCAAATATTTTTAACTGCTATCATATACAATGGTCTTTGTTATGATGCAGTTACTTAGAACCTACAAGACATAATCTATGCCTATAAGAACAATCCAAATGAAAAATTAAAATAAAACCTCACAAAATTATATAATTCAAAGCTAAATTTGGAATACCTCCCTAATTCGCAGTTCATGTGTCCACCTTAGATACCCAAAACACAATGAAGCAGGAAAGAAGTAAAAATAATTCTTCAAGAATATCCAAAATACACATTATAAAGCCCAAGTAAGGGGTCTAGCTACTGGCTCAGCATCATGACTCTTTATTTTTTTATTTTTATTTCTTATTTTTTGACAGGCAGAGTCGACAGTGAGAGAGAAATAGAGAGAAAGGTCTTCCTTTTCCATTGGTTCACCCCCCCAGTGGCCACCATGGCCGGCACGCTGCAGCCTGTGCACTGCGCTGATCCGAAGCCAGGAGCCAGGCACTTCCCCCGGTCTCCAATGTGGGTTTAGGACCCAAGCACTTGGGCCATCCTCCACTGCACTCCTGGGCCACAGCAGAGAGCTGGACTGGAAGAGGAGCAACCAGGAGCTCTCCGCATTTGAGGCCAGAATCTTTTTTTTTTTTTTTTGACAGGCAGAGTGGACAGTGAGAGAGAGACAGAGAGAAAGGTCTTCCTTGTGCCGTTGGTTCACCCTCCAATGGCCGCCGCTGTTATCTGATGGCAGGAGTCAGGTACTCATCCTGGTCTCACATGGGGTGCCAGAATCTTTTTAACCCTGAGGTTCCCTCTTCCATATGAAGGCTCTTAGCATTATCTCCTAAGTATAAACCTTTCCTGACACCAGACCTCTCATAGACCCACATCAGAGGACAGATGATAATGAATTGCTGAATGAACAGAATCTTGAGGTGTCATTCAAATGGAAGACCCATGAATCTATTCTCACCTCTGAGTGTACTTCAAGGTGAAAAAAACTGAGGCAGGGGACTTTGGTCGCACTCAACCTTAGAGTCCTCATTACAAACAAACAAACAAAAAAGATAAAGAAAGAGAAAAGAAAGAAAATCCCATTCATACCTCAGAAGGGCCCAGCCACCCACTTCCTGAGTATATGCTCCTGGAAAATGACAAATCCTCTAAGGCCAGAATTGGGCAGGCACTATCTTGACAGTGTAGAAAGCATTTGGGGAGGAACACACCTGCACCACTAGAGCCCATTGGTCAAAGGATCCAGCAGAAGACTCAAAGGCTTGCCACATCACAATCTGCCCACAGAGTAGAATGATCACAGAAAGCCTGAAGATGTGCTGTGAGTTGTGGCCTCATGGTGCTGGTTGCAGCTGCTGACACACCAGGAGAGAGTGATGGGAAGTAGTTTGAGCTAGCCCTGCCTCTGCCTGGCCAGCACTGCAGTATGCATGGGGTGAGTCTGCTCCTGGAGAACCTGATGAGGCCAAGGGATGTGTGGAGACCTATAGTCAGAAGAATTCTGAAGCACTGGCATCAAGTTTGGAGAGTTGCCATAGCAACAATATTTTCAGGAAGTGATGTGTCAGAGGCAGCCCTGGAAAGGCAGGGTGGCCTCCTAACAACATAACCTTCCCCTTATGCTCCTCTGAACTTAGATGAGCCTGAATTGAGAGCAACAGCCTGGGTGGGTGATGCTGAGAGGCCACCAGATGAGATTCTGGTTGATGTATGCAGGTTGTGGGTCATAATGGCAACAGTATGTGCAATGTTGGGTGCTGGCCCATGTGTTCACCCACACACCTGATATGAGTGAGGGTCTGACAGAGGTAGAGTGGACCATGGGATTTTCAAGATAAATCTGTGGATGAGTAAAGCATGCTGACTTCTTACTGGGACTACTAGAGAAAGGGAGGAGAGGTTTGCAGGCTAGAAACTAAGTGAAGAGATAGGAAATATTACATCCCCTTTACCCCTTCCCTAAGGTACACACCCAAGGTTAGCAGGTGACTTCCTCTTAAATCTGAATTGGTGGTAGTAATGATGTTGGAACTTGTGAATAAAGGGCCTAATATGGTGAACATTCTGCTTGTCTTTTCTACAAATGGTCTAATAAATGATATTTTCTTTTTAAAAAAAAAGATTTATTTATTTGAAAGTCAGAGTTACACAGAGAGAGGAGAGACAGAGAGAGAGAGAGGTCTTCTGTCCGATGGTTCACTCCCCAATTGGCCACAATGGCCGGAGCTGTGCCAGGAGCCAGGAACTTCTTCCGGCTCTCCCATACTGGTGCAGGGGCCCAAGAACTTGGGCCATCTTCTACTGCTTTCTCAGGCCATAGCAGAGAGCTGCACAGGATGTGAAGCAGCCGGGACTCAAACCGGCACCCATATGGGATGCCAGCACTTCAGGCCAGGGCGTTAACCTGCTGCGCCACAGCACCAACCCCATAAATTATATATATTTTTAAAGATTTTATTTATTCATTTGAGAGGTAGACAGTGAGAGGGAGAGATGGAGAGAAAGGTCTTCCCCCCTTTGGTTCACTCTCCAAATGGCCACAATGGCTGGAGTTGCACTGATCTGAAGCCAGAAGCCAGGAGCTTCTTCCAGGTCTCCTGTGTGGGTGGAGGGGCCCAAGCACTTGGGCCATCCTCTACTGCTTTCCCAGGCCATAGCAGAGAGCTGGATTGGAAGAGGGGCAGCTAGTACTAGAACTGGCACCCGTATGGGATGCCAGCACCGCAGATGAAGCATTAACCCACTGCAACACAGTGCCAGCCCCATATTTTCTTAAGACAAAAATAGGCATGTACACAGCTTGAGATTTGACTGAGAGTTCTTGCAAAAAATATTTACTCCTTGTTGACTTGAAAGATGCCAAATGTGTGGCTCCTCTTTGGCGATTTGGAGTTCTATTATTAGAGCTGCTTTTTGCCATTGGTGGTGCACATCACTTTCACTACTAGAGTCTCTGAAAAATCCTGTGGCATTTACCCTTGTTAGACATTTTCCCAGGTTTCCAGCTAAAAGGCAGCCAAACATGAATCCCATTATCTAAAGACTGAAATCTATCTGAACTGCAATAGTTTGTGATTGGCTAAATTTTTATTATAAAATTTATATCAGAAATATGCCATCGATGTTTGCTTTATTCTAACTTTATCATACACAGTGATGGAGGAAGGACAAGAAGCCTTATATCCATGTTAACCTCTCACCTACACAATAAGCAGGCCCCTTTTTCTCTGTCTTGCAAATATACCCTCCCCTCCCCATGCTTTGACTAGCCCTGCCCTGCTTCAACTTTTGGAGACAACACTATCTGAAGACTCCTTCTATCAGCCTGAGATCTCCCCCACTCCTCCCAAGCTGTCTCACTCTATCAGAAGCTCAGCCTCACCATCCAGCCTCAGCCCAAACCTTTCTCAGCTCACAGTGTTATCTCAAAGAACCTTTAAATCTAGTCCAAACACTCCCTCTTTCTCAGCATCCCTGCTGTAGTTCAGACTTCCAAGCCTCTTCCCACCACTTTGTACTATATAAAGCACTAGTCTGTAAGGGAGGAGCTTCTCTCTGCCAGGGGTGTGCTGGCAACTCTCTGCCAAGAATTCACCTTGGAGTGAATAAACCTTCTGAATAAACCTGTTCTTACTGTGGATTCATGTTTGGTCTCTTTTCTGACACACAGTGTGTTTTGTGGGCTTGGACTTGGAATACGGCTCCACTAATGTTTCTGTGATCTTAGAAATCCTCTTGGCTGCTTTTATTGGGAGATGGGTGTCAGGAATTAAACTGCTGGAAAGGGATTGATGAGGTTTCCTTTATGAATTATGTGGTGCTTCACTGAAACTTGAAACATTTTGGTGATTTAGGCCCTCCAGATAAAAAACTCATTAACAATTCTTGCTCAATGATGCTAAAAACAATCAGCTATCTAGATCATAGAACTTGGATAAATGTTCTCTCCAACTTGAAATTTCTAAAGATGATTTCATTTAAAGGTTTTTTTTTAATTTAAAGGTTTTAAGATTGATGTTTTCAGAAAGAGAATACAAATAACTACCCTTTTTTTCTGTGATGTGACTGAACTTAGTTGTGAGAAGGAAGGGGAATGTGGAATCCAGTGACTGTTGATATCTGGAGATCCGACCTCCTAATGGCTACTCCCATGATTTCATACAGCTTTTGTATGTGAGTGAAATCAGGTGAGAAAGGATAGTGTGCAAGCAAAAGGACACTGGCCTTAAAAAAATTTCATTAAAAATATGTGCCAGGGAAAACTAGATGTTGACTTTTAAAAATTATAATAAAATTAACTTACCTTAGTTTGCTTATGTGAGGTCTAGAGCACTCTAGGGAGGGATATGGGAGACACTGATGCCTCTGCAGCTGCATGATATGTTGATTAGGCTTATAAGCTCAGAATATGGGAACTCAAGTGCAGCCCATTGGATATAGCCTGATAGGATATAGTAGTAATAATGGTAAACCAATATTTATTGAGTCTTATATGCCAGACACGGCTATTAGTGTTTTAAATGTGTTGCCCCATTTCATTTTTTGCATAAGCACTAGGTATTATTATAATAATTTTCCAAGTTAAGAGGAGCAGAGATTTACCCGAGATGTTATTGCTAAGCAGTTCAAAGCCAGCATTCAAATTTGGAAGCATTTCTTAATGATGATGGTTAATTTTTGGTTGGATTTTCAGAGTCTGGTTGATTGTATGTACTCTATATACTTTATATACACTCTAGAAGATTTTTCTTTAAAAAGGTTTATTTGTTATTGGAAAGGCAGAGGGAGAGAGAGAGAGAGAGAGAGAGAGAGAGAGATCTTCTATCCATTGGTTCACTCCCCAAATGGCCGCAATGGTCAGAGCAGGGGCTTCTTCTGGATCTCCCACTTGGGTGCAGGGACTCAAGCACTTAGGTCATCCTCCACTGCTTTCCCAGGCACATCAACAGGGAGCTAGATCAAAAGTGGAGCAGCTGGGACTCAAACCAGAGCCCATAGGGATGTCAGAGCTGCAGGCAATGGCTCTGCTTTCTATGCCACAGTGTGGGTCCAAGGTTAAGACTTTCTTTTTTGTTTTAAAAAAAGATTTATTTCTTTATTTGAAAGAGTTACACAGAGATAGAAGGAGAGGCAGAGAGAGAGAGAGAGAGAGAGAGAGAGAGAGAGAGGTATTACATCCTCTGATTCACTCTCCAGTTGGGCATGACAACTGGATCTGTGCTGATCCAAAGCCAGGAGTCAGGATCTTCCTCCAAGTCTCCCCACAAGAATGCAGCGGCCCAAGGACTTGGACCATCTTCTGTTTTTCCAGGCTATAGCAGAGAGCTGGATTGGAAGTGGAGCAGCTGGAACTTGAACTGCTGCCCATATGGGATGCTGGCACTGCAGATGGCGGCTTTACCCAGTGTGACAGCACTGTTGGTTAAGACTTTCAAAAGGCCTTATATATGACCTAAGTTAATGGGAGTAGAGAAATGTTTGAAGCACCAAGGGACCTCGCATCACATCTTGGATGAGAAATCTGAGAATATTAGTGTCTCCCAACTCAGCCAACCTTCAGAAGAGGGTGATGGAGAGTTATTTTGCTTTCTGTCTTCCAAAGGAATGTTGGCTCTTTTGTCACTCCTTGGGATTCCAGAGTGAAACACAAGGCAGCCTTTGCCTACCCAGCCAAAGGGATTTTGGATGCATTTTTAGAGATCTGTAACACAGTGGAGAAAACAAGTGCTGTGCTTATGCGGGACACAGGAAGAATTTAACATAGTTTCCAGCCTTACCACCACTGAATCCCCATGAACTCTCACTAGAAATTCAGATATTTTGAGGACCTACATTAGCACATACCTTAGTCAATATGCAAGTGAGTAAGTATGGCTAATCCAGTGAGGCAGGAGAGAGCTAGAGAAGAAAATTACACTGGGCATTTTCCATTCCATGCAGGTGGTAGTGGGCTGTTTGCCTTTGAAACATTCTGTGGACTTCACTAGGTGCTATCCCCTCTACCTTGGATGGAAGTAGCCAGGTGCCAACTGGCAGCCATTCAGAGACAAGCCTTTGTGTTTTTTGCAATGAGGCCACTTCTGTACTGGGCTGTAAGATTTCTTATTTGAAGACTAAAGTAGTGAGAAATCTAGGAGTTGGATTTAAAAGGAGGAAAGACAAAATTTCTTCCTTACCTTTATTTATTTATATTTTAGGAAACTTGAATTATTTGTAAGTAAAACTTACAGCTTGATTCTTACATTTAGATACGCTTCTGAGGACCAGCCATCATGTGAATTTCAAAAAAAAAAGTAAATAGAAAACAACTTTTTTTCACAAGTTCAGAAAACTTTTCTAGACTTTTAGCAATGTTCCTGTTACTACTAAATTTGTGTTTTCTCTTTTGCTTGCTGTATTTAAAAAGTCCTGCAGTGATTCAGGCCCTTTAAGGGGAGAGTGTGTCTGAAGCTGGCAAAAGAAAAGTCCTAAGGCTGTGTTTACTTGATATCTTTAGACCTTGTTCAGCCCCACAGGGTGCCATCTTCTAGTGTAGGGGATTGGGAAATTGTCAGAATGTCCTGAGCAAACTCCCCTCTGGTGGAAATTGCTTTCACATTTGGAGAAGGGAAGATGCTGTGAAGAAATGTCCAGATCAAGATAGGGAAGCCAGGGGCAAATGATTAGTAATAGGGCTGAAGAGAAATTCTTGGAATGTTCCCCTGAATTTTAATGTGAACCATTGCCAGCCAAAAAGTGTCCACAGATTTTTCTCCTTTCTCTCTTTTGACCTTCAGAGCTCCATCTACAGGTGAAGGTCAGTGTTTCATATTGTTTTGAAAATGATCTGGGTGACTCAGAGCTGTAATTATGCATCAGGCACTGGTATCAGGGCCTTGAACTTCAGTAATGAGTACTGTGGTTTAGAAGAGGGAGCCAAAGACACAGGAAAGGCAGGAGCTTCATGGATATCACTAAAGACTGTTATTCAATGTTAGAACAAGGTGACAGTGGATACAGTAAGAGGACAGTAACAAAGCTTCTTTTTTTAAAGATTTTATTTATTTGAGAGACAGAGTTACAGACAGAGAGAAAGGTCTTCCCACTGGTTCATTCCCTAAATGGCCACAATAGTCAGAGCTAAGCTGATCTGAAGACAGGAGCCAGGAACTTCTTCTGGGTTGCCACTCAGGTGCAGGGACCCAAGCACCTAGACCATTTTACACTTCTTTCTCACGTTACAGCAGAGAGCTGAATAAGAAGTGGAGCAGCCGGGACACAAACCAGCACCCACAAGGGATGCTGGTGCTGCAGGTGAAAGCTTAGCATACTACACCATGGTGCCAGCCCAGCTGCTGCTGCTGCTGCTGCTGCTGCTGCTTCTTCTTCTTCTTCTTCTTCTTCTTCTTCTTCTTCGGACAGGCAGAGTCGACAGTGAGAGAGAGACAGAGAGAAATGTCTTCCTTTTCCATTGGCTCACCCCCAGATGGCTGCTACGGCCGGCACGCTGCGCCAATCCGAAGCCAGGAGCCAGGTGCTTCTCCTGATCTCCCATGTGGGTGCAGGACCCAAGCACTTGGGCCATCCTTCACTCTCTTCTCGGGCCACAGCAGAGAGCTGGACTGGAAAAGGAGCAACCAGGACAGAATCTGGCGCCCTGACTGGGACTAGAACCCAGTGTGCCAGTGCCACAGGCGGAGGATTAACCTATTGAGCCACGGCGCTGGCCCTGCTTCTTTTTATCTTTACTTTCTTCCCCTAATATTTAGATGCATCTGGCTGTTAAATTCTTCCATCATTACAGAACAGAGCAGTTCCACATCCTTTTATTTACTTTCAAGAGCAAAGAAAGTACTAGATTCCCATTTTCTCCTGTGGTATTAATTTATTTTTCTTCTGCTCCATATTAACTAGAGAGCTGGTAGTCATGACATTGATACATCCCAGGTAACAATAGCATCCATGGAGCCAGCGCTGTGGCACAGTGGGTTAAAGCCCTAGCCTGAGCGCTACCATTCCCTATAGAAGCTGGCTCTAGTCCCGGCTGCTCCTCTTTCAATCCAGCTCTCTGCAATGGCCTGGGAAAGCAGTGGAAGATGGCCCAAGTCCTTGGGCCCCTGCATCCAAGTGGGAGACCTGGAGGAAGCTCTTGGCTCCTGGCTTTGGATCGGCACAGCTCTGGCTGTTGCGGCCATCTGGGGAGTGAACCAGAGGATGGAAGACCTCTCTCTCTGTCTGTACCTCTCTCTGTAACTCTTTCAAATAAATAAAATACATATTAAAAAATAGCATCCTTCTCTCCCCAGAGGCATCACTACTTTTTAATATTGATTTTGAGACTATGTGTGTCAAACCACGATTCATCTTCAGGTGGCTGTCACATCATAGCTTCAGCAAAGGTAAGCTAGGCAAAAGAGGTACAGAGAGCAGCTGTGTTTCCTGGGACACACAGGAGCTTCTCATGACATCTTGAGTTTTTGTGACTCATCTGGAATCTGTCTTAGAAGTTTGACCAGGTTCAGGAATGCTAAGGTGAGGAGAATTCAAGGTGGCCTCAGAGGTCTCAGGCAAAAACTGTGAACACTATTTCTCTCTGTTCTCAGCTTTTGGGAATCAAAATATTTCCTTTTCTCTCATTTTCCCTCTTTATCTCTTGTATCTGCCTTCTGAAATGCTTCCTCTTCCTTCAGGAACTATTGCAGCCAATCTCCAAGATGATTCCCCATCATCTTTATCAGTATTTACATTCTTTGCACACTCACTAAATCTGTGATAGCCTTGTAGAAACCATAGTATGTCATGGAAGAGATGATGTCTGACTTTTGAGGCTGTTATAAAGACCATTCCCATCTGCCTTGAATCATTTCCTATGGGGTAAACCCCCATGCTACAAGGACACTCAGAAATCCTGTGGACAGGTGCATGTGTGTAGAAATCAGACTCCAGCCAAAATTCAGTGACAACTTGTCAATCATGTGAATGTCCTTTAAGTGAACACATCAGCCTCAGTCATCCCTTCAGATGTCTACAGCTTCAGTGAATGTCTGTCTTTAGCCTCAGGAGAGACTGTGCACCACACAGCTACTCAGTCCTCTTTCACATTCCCAACTCAAGGTCTGTGAACAATAATAACTTAAGTTCTAATGATTTTTTAAAGCTACAGCTGGGATAATTTCTTGAGCAGTATTGATAAGCTAAATAAGTACAGTTTTAATTGTTGGAAAGGAAATACTCTTGGCTTTCTTATTTACCTTTATAATCAACTGGACTCAAAGACCTTTCACCTCATACAGTAATACTCCTAGAAACATGGAGTAGCAGCAGAAAGGCATGTGCACTATGATCCTGAAGTGCTTGGTGTTTACTCTGAGGGATAATTGGGGGCATTGTGGAAGTTATTGTATTGTGATGTCTTGGTTGTTTCTGGCTCTAGGACTAAGACTCTTGCAGGGCTACACCATTGGGCTGCATAAACCTGTTGCTGTGGGAGCAGCTTCCACAGTAAGCAGAAGAGGAAGAAGAGTACCTCAGCTGTGGGTACTTGGGAGACAGACAGGAGTAGGAACCATTCAAAGAAAACTGGGCTCATTTTCATTTTTAATGCTTTCTTTTTTTATATACTTATTTGCTTAAAAAGATTTATTTACTTATCTGAAAGGCAGAGTTTCAGAGAGGCAGGGGCAGAGAGAGAGAGAGAGGTCTTCCATTCATTGATTTACTCCCCAGATAGCTGCAATGGCCAGAGCTGGACTGATCTGAAGCCTAGAGCCTGATGCCTCCTCCAGGTCTCTCATGTAGGTGCAGGGACACAAGTACTTTGGCCATCTTCCACATCTTCCCCAGCCACAGCAGTAGGTATTAGAAGTGGAACAGCTATGATTTGAACTGATGTCTATAAAGTATGACAGCATCACAGGTGGCAGCTTTATCTATAATGCTGCAGCACTGGCTCTTTTCAGTTGCTTTCTAACATGCTATGTGGAATGAATATAATTTGCTCTTCTTGTCAATTACTTAGTTTTATAATTTTAACCATGGATATGTAGAGATTTTTATCAGGGTTGGTGCTGTGACAAAGCAGGTAAAGCTGCCAGTTGCAGTGCCAGTGTCCTGTATGGGAAGCTGTTAAAGTCGTAGGCATTCCACTTCCAGTCCAGCTCCCTGATAATGTGCCTAAAAAAGCAGAAAAAAAAATGTGAGTACTTGGGTCCTGCTGCCATGTAAGAGAACCAGAAAAATCTCCTGGCTTCTGGCTTCTGACCAGCCCAGCTCCTGCCTCTGCAGTTATTTGGGGAGTGAACCAACAGATGGAAGATCTCTCTCTATTGCTCCCTCTCTCTCCCTGTCTCTCCCTTTCTCCCTCTGTAACTCTGCCTTTGAAATAAATAAATATTTTTAAAAATGATTTTTTGTGATTCACAATTCTGTATTCTTCTCTAAAAACATTTGCAATCAAATTCATAGAAATTGCTGTAACAAACAATCTTTTAAAAATTATTTATTTATTTAAAAGGTAGGGTTACAGAGAAGCAGAGGAAGAGAGTGAGGTATTCCAACTGCTGGTTCACTCTCACATGGCTGCAATTGCCAGAGCTGTAGAGAGCTGTAGAACCAGGAGCTTCTTTTGGGACTTTCACACAAGTGCAGGGGCCCAAGGATTTGGGCCATCTTCTTTTCCAGGCCACAGCAGAGGGCTGGATCCAAAGTGGAGCAGCTGGGACTCGAACCA
Source organism: Sylvilagus floridanus (assembly GCA_949820135.1). Taxonomy (NCBI): domain Eukaryota; kingdom Metazoa; phylum Chordata; class Mammalia; order Lagomorpha; family Leporidae; genus Sylvilagus; species Sylvilagus floridanus. Next base: position 81,336,113 of record OX463231.1, read on the forward strand.
GCACCCAATACAGGATGCTGGCATGGCAGGCAGTAGCTTTGCCTACTAAGCCACAGTACTAGCCCCCAAATATTCTTTTTTTAAAGAATTATTTTATTTATTTGAAAGACAGAGTTACAGAAAGAGGTAGAGCCAGAGAGGGAAAAGTTCTCCATTCTGCTGGTTCGTTCCCCAAATGACTGCAACAGCCAGGGCTGAGCCAATCTGAAGCCAGGAGCCAGGAGCTTCTTCCACTTCTCCCACATGGTTGCAGGGGCCCAAGGACTTGGGCCATCTTCCACTGCTTTCCCAGGCCACAGCAGAGAGCTGGATAGGAAGTGGAGCAGCAGAGACTTGAACCAGTACCCATATGGGATGCCACTGCTGCAGGCTGGGGCCTTAACCCACTGCACCACAGTGCCCGCCCCTCAAATGTTCTTAAGTACAGGTGTTTGACTACTTTTGATAAAAATTTCCAGAACTCTGACAAAAAGAAGAAAAAACTTTTTTAAAAAAAGTACTAAAATTCTAATGGAGAGCACTCAATAATTAGTTACATAAGACTGAATGAATCAGGCCGGTGTTGTGACACAGCAGGTTAAAGCCCTGGCCTGAGGCACTGGCATCCCATTTTGGCACCAATTCTACTCTCAGCTGCTCTTCTTCTAACCCAGCTCTCTGATATGGCCTGAGAAAGCAGTAGAAGATGGCCCAAGTCCTTGGGCCCCTGCACCCATGTGGGCAACTTGGAAGAAGCTCTTGGCTCCTGGCTTCATATTGGTGCAACTCTGGCCACTGTAGCCATCTGGGGAGTGAACCAGCAGATGGAAAACCACTCTCTGTCTCTACCTCTCTCTGTAACTTTGTCTTTCAAATAAATAAAATAAATCTCTAAAAAATGAATGAATCACACAAATTCATGGATTTATGTTTTCATTTTAAATATTATTGGTTCTGTATTTAAATGTTTCATTTAAGTTCTGGAATATTTCTATAATTTCTATTGTTTATTAAACTTTGATATACTTTTGTATAAGATAGAAGAGTTTATCTTTTCCCCTAATTAATTCCTCTAAAATGTAAAACTTTAAGGAGGATTTTTGGTTTCTTATGACATTGTGCTGTGAGAGTTCAGAAAGAATCTGTACTCATGATATCATGGTATAACTGAGAACATTAACATATCACAAATTATGCCCAGAACACATGGATTCAAGTGTTCCTAGCCTTTCAGTGAGTGAATATAAGTTGTTACTTCTTAGTAGGTCTCCCAAACATCAAAACATTAGATACTGAAGTTAAAAAAGAAAATATAAAAAACTGGCATTGCAGCCTAGCAGGTAAAGATGCCACCCATGATGCCAGCATCCCTATATGGATGCCAGTTTAAGTCCTGTCTGTTCACTTGTGGTCCAGCTCCCTGCTAATGCAGGAGGGAAAGCAGTGGAATATGGTCAAAATCCTGTACCCATGTGGGACACCCAGAAGAAGCTCCTGGTTTCTGGCTTCAGATTGGCTCAGCTCTGGTCATTGCAACCATTTGGGGAGTGAACTAGCAGTTGGAAGACTCTCTCTCTCTCTCTCCTTCTCTGTCTCTCTCTTTCTCTTTTTCTCTGTAAGTTTGTCTTCCAAATAAAAATCTCTGTAAGTTTGTCTTTCTTGGATTGGATTTTTAACTTTGAGAGATTCTGAATCATAGCTCAATATATGTATGTAATGCAAATAAATAATCAATAGATTATAATGCACCTTCTTTTTGAATTGCAACTCTGTTCATTGTTTTTAGATTTGCTAATTTTTAAAGTTTTATGGGGGGCTGGTGTGATGACATAGCGGATAAAGCCACTGCCTGCAGTGCTAGCATCCCATAAGGGCACTGGTTCAAGTCTTGGCATCTCCACTTCTGATCCAGCTCTCTGCTATAGCCTGGGAAAGCAGCGGAAGATGGCCCAAGTGCTTGGGCCCCTGCACCCATGTGGGAGAAGTGGAAGAAGCTCCAAGGCTCCTGGCTTTGGATTGGCCCATCTCCCTCCAGTTGATGTGGTCATTTGGGGAGTGAACCAGCAGATGGAAGACTTTCTTTCTCTCTGCCTTTGCCTCTATGTAACACTGCTTTTAAAATAAATAAATAAATTCTTTTTAAAACAGCATTTTATGGGCCTTATTTTCTTATTGGTTTTGTTATATATTTTTCTTTTTTTAAAGATTTATTTATTTATTTGAAAGTCAGAGTTACACAGAGAGGGAAGGAGAGGCAGAGAGAGAGAGAGAGGTCCTCTATCTACTGGTTCACTCCTCATTTGGCCGCAATGGCAGGAGCTATGACAATCCGAAGCTAGGAACTAGGAGCTTCCTCTGGGTCTCCCATGTGGGTGCAGGGGCCCAAGGACTTGGGCCATCTTCTACTGCCTTCCCAGGCCATAGCAGAGAATTGGATCAGAAGTGAAGCAGCCAGAATATGAACCAGTGCCCATACGGGATGCCAGCATTGCAGGTGGCAGCTTTACCTGCTACTCCACAGGGCCAGCATTGTTATATATTTTTCTTTTGAGCTTTGTGCCTCTTGCCTGGCAGAATTTTTCAGAAGTACAATTCCCAGCAAAATACTCCTGGCCTTGCACTTCGAGATAGTGAATTCTGGCTATATAACTGATATAGCTAAGTTTATTAATGGACTACAGGTAAAGTTAGCCTGAAGACTACTCCTTCTAACCCCTCATTGTTGCTCAAATTTGGCTAAAAATGTATTTACACTAACCTCTTCTCATCAAATATTTCTCTCTTGACATGGGTCTGGATCAGAAACCAGGTCAAATAAAACCTGGAAAAATTAGAATATGATAAGCTGCATTTTCAGAAATATTTTGATCACAAAGAGGAAATAAAAATCAAGATGCAATGAGTCATTATTGTCAATCCTAAACCAAATCAGTATGAAGCAGTGTGGCTATAAAGGAAGGATTATTTTAATGAATTATTGTTTGATAGTAACTGTAACAAAATGTTGTCAGAACTATATCCTCTAGAGAGGGCTTCCATTTTGAAAGAGAAATGCTAACCAGATATGATACTTAATATTTTCAAACCTAATGCTAGAATTTTTGAAAAGCTGGGATTAAGATGGAGAGTACTGATTCAAACGTTGGAAAAAATAAAATCACTGATGCTGTAAGATTGATCTAGACATTGCCACGCAAGGCTGGCTGATATGTCTCAGAATAATTGTCACTTTTTGTGTACTGCAGGACACAGAATAGTTCACTTTTGGCCAACCCACTACAACACATTCAACTCACTGTGTGTGTTTCTACTTCTGGAGCAAAGAAGGTTACTGGCTCATTTCAGGCTTTTTGAAAGATATTAAGCTATACTATTTGAAAACTAAAATGTTACTCTGAAACTATAATTTTTAATTCAGTCACCTTGCCATGAGACCCCCCCCCAGGACACATACATGTGAATAATTATATTATATTGAACAAGCGTGTCATAGCAGGCTGGATCTGACCAATGTCCCTTTAGCAGAGTTGGGGAACACCCTTTCTGTATGCCATAGAAAGCCCATGAACTCATTCAGTCTGACCCTGATAAGGCAACTACAAATAGGACTTGAAATTCAATAAACCTGTAGCAGGCTAAATCTTTTTTTTAAAGATTTATTTACTTATTATTTGAAAGGCAGAGTTACAGAGAGGCAGAGAGCGAGAGCGACAGTGAACGAGAGAGAGAGAGAGAGAGAGAGAGAGAGAGAGAGAGAGAGAGAGAGAGAAAGTCTTCCATCTGTTAGTTCACTCCCCAAATGCCGCAAATGGCCGGAACTGGGCCAATCCAAAGTCAGGAGCCAGGAACTTCTTCTGGCTCTCCTACATGGGTGCAGGGGCCCAAGGGCTTGGTCCATCTTCTACTGTTTTCCCAGGCCATAGTAGAGAGCTGAAGTGAAGCGGCGAAGTGAAGCAGTTGGAACTTAAACCAGTGCCTATATGGCTGCTGGCACTGTAGGCAGAGGTTTTACCACAATGCCAGCCCCCTGGCTAAATTTTAAGTTGATAATTTTGCATGGCTTGTGAAAGATGTTATAGATATAAAGATGACCCTCAGAAGAAAAATCCTTTGCTTTAGAAACTACAGGCCTGGAGTAATCATGGATTGAAATAGCTTCACAAATAAGAATCAAACGCTGAACATGCAGCAGTGCAGTAACTCCCCAGGAAACTTTGGGAGTAGCGTTGCTACAAGGTATCTTAGCACAGAATGCTAAACTCAAAGCCCTCACCCATGCCCTATGTCTCATTGAAGTTAAGAGTCACTATTCATATTGACTCGAGTTAGGAAAGAGGGATGTTGCCGGTCTGGGTTTCCATACATGTTGATGGTCTGATATTGATAAAAGATATATTTGGGGCCTTACTTAGGTTCAAGAAAGTTGGAAAAGGTATACAGAAATCTGTGTTTTCTGAACTTTCTTTGTATCTAGTCCACAACTCTGTTCCATTCATATGAAAACTGGCTATTCATCTTTGTTCTATAGATAACACTAGAGTGATTTTACACATTAAGGCACCGCCTTAAAGTGTTATGTCTGGAAACACTCTAAGTTTTTTTTTAATAAAATGATTTATTCATTTACTTGAAAAGTTACAAACAGAGAGAGAGGGAGAGACAAAGAGGTCTTCCATCTGCTGGTTCACACCTCCAAATAACCGCAACAGCCAGAGCTTGGATTACCTCAAGTCAGGAGCAGGAACTTCTTCCAGGTCTCCCAAGTGCATGCAGGGGCCCAAGTTCTTGGGCAATCCTCTGCTGTTTTCCCAGGCATATTAGCAGGGAGATGGATCAGAAATGGAGCATCTGGAACTTGAAACTGTGCCCATACAGGGTGCCAGCCCCATCCACACCAAGTTTTAATTAATAAATCTACTTCTGCTTTGGACTGGAAGTTTTCTGGTAGAAAGATTATTAATGTCTACAGTTTTCACTACAGTTTTCACTATAAGTATAGAAATAGTAGTGTGTTCTTGGTTTTATTATTGCTATAGAATGGTGATGCATCTACAGGATAAAGCTATGCAGAAGAGCTGGTGCTATGGTGTGCCTATATGGGTGACAGCATCCTATATAGGCACTAGTTCAAGTCCTGGCTGCTCCACTTCTAATCCACTCTCTGCTATGGCCTGGTAGAAGAGTGGAAGATGTCCCAAGTACATGGGCCCCTATACCTGTGTGGGAGACCTGGAAGAAGCACCTAGCTTTGTCATAATCAACCCCTGGCTATTGCAACAATCTGAGAAGTGAAAAGCTGTGTCTTTCTCTCTCTCTTTCTTTTCTCTTAACTTGATGGTTAAGTAAATAAGTAAATAAATAATAAAAAAAAAACCTAAAACTTTGTCTCCTTTCATTCTTACAATACCCCAGTCAGACAAGTCATTGTCCCTTTTCTCTGAGGTTTGAGGAGTAACAATAAACAGGGACAAAAGCAAGGCTCAGCCTCTTGTCTGTGTCTCTTAGCCCAAAGTGTCCTTGCCTGTACAGTATCAAAAAAAATTTGGGGCCGATGTGGTGGCATGGTAGGTTAAGCCTCTGCCTCGGTGCCAACATCTCATATGGGTGATGGTTTTAGTCCCAGGTGCTCTATTTTTCTGATCCAGCTCCTTGTTAATGGCCTTGGAAAGCAATGGAAGATGGCACAAGTCTTTAGGCTTCTGCATCCATGTGGGAAGAATCTCCTGGCGCCTGGCTTCAGATCAACTCAGTTCTGTCCATTGTGGCCATTTGGGGAGTGAACCAACAGGTGGAAGACCTCTTTCTCTCTCTCTCTCCCCCTCCTTGTCTGTAAACTCTGCCTTTGAAGTAAATAAATAAATATTTTTTTAAAAAAAGGGCGTGATGCAGCTATCCTGACAACTGCTAATCACTGGACAAAAGAGGTCATTTGTTTTTGCCTGTTAGCCAAAATTGTCTGGAAAGGTTTATTTAGTGGAGTTTCAGATCCAGGTAAGAAAAATCCAAGTCTGGGCAGTAAATAACTACCATTAACATGTAAATCCCAGACCAACTGAAGCCTACCTGGACATCATAAAAATTCCCAAAAGAACATGGCATCACCATCCCATAAAAGGAAGATCACAACACTGAACGAACAATCCAGAACTTGGACAAAGCTAAACATGTTCCTGTCAGCCCCAATTTTAATCTATGAAAAACTTTACCTCTAACCTCTTGGGAGCCCTGAAATTAAGCAAAATGTTCTCATCTCCTTACTTTGGACTTTGCCATAAATACCTCATGCTACCACCACCCCAATGTCAGTGATTGGCTTACTGTGTGTTGTGCAAGCACATATAGGTTAGGGGGTTCTTTTTGTTTTGTTTTGTTTTGTGTTTGGTTTAAAGATTTATTTATTTATTCAAAAGTCAGAGATACACAAAGAGAGAAGGAGAGGCAGAGAGAGAGAGAGAGAGAGAGAGAGAGAGAGAGAGAGAGAAATGTCTTCCACCTACTGGTTCATTCCCTAATTGGCTGCAATTGCCAGAGCCTTACCAATCCAAAGCCAGGAGCCAGAAGCTTCTTCTGGGTCTCCCATGTGGGTTCAAGGGCCCAAGGACTAGGGCCATCCTCTATTTCTTTCCCAGGCCATAGCAGACAGCTGGATCAGAAGTGGAGAATCTGGGACTCAAACCAGTGCTCATATGGTATGCTGGCATTGCAGGTGGTGGTTTTACCCACCATGCCATGGAGCAGTCTGGTTAGGGGGTTCTATAGCAACATTGCCAATGATTTGGGGGGGATTGTTCTGCAATAGGAGCAGAAATGGGACTTGAACCCAGGCATACTGACATAGAATGTAGGCATCTCAAGCAGTGCTCCAATCACTATGCTAAATCCCATTCCCTTAGTTTGTTAAACTAATTTTCTATTTGAATGCCAGAGAAACTGAGAAAACAGCAAAGACCACCCACCTGATGGTTAACTCCCAAAATGCCCCCAATAGCTGGGCCTGAGTGAAGCCAAAGCCAAGAGCCAAGAACTCATTCCAGGTCTCCTTCATGGCTAGCATGGATCTGAGTAGTTTAGCCTCCAAAGGTGCACATTAGCAAGATGATGGAATTAGGAAAAGAGTCAGGACTCTGTCCTAGGCTCTTGTAGCTGATGTGGGTGTCCCAAGTGACAGCTTAATTGTTGTACCAAATTCTACTCCAACTAATTTTTTTTGAGATACTTTCTCTCATGAGTCTCTTTCTTTACTTAGAAGAGGGAAAATTGATTTTTCTTTGACACAAATTGTAAATTTAACAAGTAAGTTCTCACAAATGAACAAAAGATACACTCAATTACTTAAACATATTATTTAAAAGTTTGCTTTTAATAAATTCAGGAAAGTAAGAAGCTAGTAGATTGTGGTTTGGGTAGGAATGACCATAATGTGAATTTTAACAACTCTACTTTTGAAGACATTTACAACTACTCTAAAATTGTATAGAAAGGCCGGCGCAGTGGCTCAATAGGCTAATCCTCCACCTAGCGGCTCCAGCACGTCGGGTTCTAGTCCTGGTCAGGGCGCTGGATTCTGTCCCGGTTGCCCCTCTTCCAGGCCAGCTCTCTGCTGTGGCCAGGGAGTGCAATGGAGGATGGCCCAAGTCCTTGGGCCCTGCACCCCATGGGAGACCAGGATAAGCACCTGGCTCCTGCCATTGGATCAGCGCAGCGTGCCGGCTGCAGCGCACTGAGCTCGGCGGCCATTGGAGGGTGAACCAATGGCAAAGGAAGACCTTTCTCTCTGTCTCTCTCTCACTGTCCAAGTGCTTGGGCTCTGCACCCTATGGGAGACCAGGAGAAGCACCTGACTCCTGCCTTTGGATCAGCGGCGGCCATTGGAGGGTGAACCAACGGCAAAGGAAGACCTTTCTCTCTGTCTCTCTCTCTCTCTCATTGTCCACTCTGCCTGTAAAAAAATTTTTAAAATAAAAAAAATTGTATAGAAAAGAATGATATAGAATTAATGAAAACATGAAAGCAGGAGGTCAGATTTTTCTTTTCACCTCAGGCTGCAATGCAGGACCATCAAGTCTGTACTGCAATGTTCTGATGCATCATATATATATTCATACTGTTTTTGTCTGCCACTCTGAATCTATGTTGGAATTTCTTCCCCAAGCCCTCTTGAATCTGTGAAAATATCACAGCACAATGTAGCTCCATCCCATTAAAATACTCAGTTATGGATACATGACTCTCCCTTAAACTTTATATGAAGAAGCACAGAATAACCCACCTGGGAACATTTCAGAAATGAGAGCATCTCTGCTGCTAGTTCAGAGGAACACTCAGGGAAAAACCATTTGGCCTAGTAGTTAAAAGACCCACATTCCATACGATGGTGCCTGGGTTTACGTCCCAGTACTGATTCTAATCCAGCTTCCAGTTCATGCACAACCAGGTGAGCAGCAAGCTCAATAGTTTTCTCTCTGCTACCAGCATGGTAATTCAGAATGAGTTTCTGGCTTCTGACTTTGCCCTGGCCAGTCCCAGCAGATGCAAAATCAATTTCTCTCTCTCTCTCTCTCTCTCTCTCTCTCTCTCTCTCTCTCTCTCTCCCCCTCTCTCTCTCTCTCTCTCTCTCCCTCTCTCTCCCTCTCTCTCCCTCTCTCTCTCTCTCTCTTTCTCTGTATGTGTGTGTGTGTGTGTGTGTGTGTGTGTGTGTGTCTGAATCTGCATCTCTGCCTTTCAAATTAAATGTTTTGTTTTTAAAGATTTACTTATTTATTTGAAAGGCAGAGTTACAGAAAGGAAGTGGCAGAGAGATTGAGAGAGGTCTTTCCATCTGCTGATTCACTCTCAAGATAACTGCAACAGCTGGACCTGCACCAATCTGAATCCAGAAGCCAGAACCTCTTCCAGGTCTCCCTCACAGTTGCAGGGACCTAAGTACTTGGGCCATGTTCTACTGAATTCCCAGGCCATAGCAGAGAGCTGCATCTAAAGTGGAGCAGCCGGAACACAAACCGACGCCCATATGGGATGCTGGCACTGCAGGTGGTGGCTTTACCCACTATGCCACAGTGCTGGCCCCATGAAATGCTTTTTATTTTATTTTTTTTAAACTTTTATTTAGAATATAAATTTCCAAGGTATAACTTATGGATTACAATGGCTTTCCCCCCATACTTTCCCTCCCCCACCCCCCACAACCCTCCCCCCTTACCCGCTCCCTCCACCCTTTCATTCACATTCAGATTCCTTTTCAATTCTCTTTGTATACAGGAGATCAGTTTAGCATGTGTTAAGTAAAGCTTTCGCCCATTTGCCCTCATATAGCAACACAAAGTGAAATATACTATTTGAGTACTTGTTATAGCGTTGAATCACATTGAAGGAGGTGCCTTTCTCCGAAGGGAGGAGAGGACCTCAACTTTGACTAAGACCCTGTCAGAATAAGATCGAAGTCAGCAAACCCTAAAGGCTTCCATAGCCTCAGCAACTCATGACTATAGCCTAGGGAGATTCCTGATGCCATAAACAAGAGTGTCAAATTGTTAAATCAACATCAGGAGTCACTGTGTACTTATGTCCCATGTGGGATCTGTCCTTAATGGGTTGTCCAATGTGAAGTAATGCTATAACTAGTACTGAAACAGTATTTTTACACTTTTTGTTTCTGTGTGGATGCAAACTCATGAAATGCTTTTTAAAAGCAAGAAATATCATGGACAAAAAAAAAATTTCTCCTAAGTCATCATGGTCTTTTCAGCATCTTCACCTACATGTGGAAACTGCCCAAGTCTTCCAGAAGCTGCAATCATCTTTCCTTAGCTCAGTCTTGAGGGAAAAATGCTCTTGTTTTTACCGTAGGTGCAGAACCTACATCACTGGTAGTAGCAAGCCTGTGCACCATATTGGTCCTCCAGGGTGAGTTTTGGTGCAAAGCTCACTGTTTAGCGGTGGCTTGCTGCTCCCTGCTGGCCTTCTGTGGAACTAATAAAGTTTTTGACAGATACTGACAAATTGTTTACAAACTTTAAAGATCCTACACAATGATGAATAGCAAAGTTGATGTGGTCACAATTTCCCATTTTATAAAGCTACAGGAATGGAGAGAATGATCTTGCTCTAACCTCGGCTTCAACTGTATCCCATTACTTTTTTATGTGCCATTTCATTTCCAATCATTTTGTAATGTTTGCTAATGTCCCTTGTGATTTGTTTCTGTAGCTTCTAGTAGTGTTTTCTTATTTTCCACATATTTTTGCACTTCTGAAATGTTCTTCTGTTATTGATATTCAAGATGAATCTCTTGTGGTCATAGGATGTTCTTTTTTATTTTTCTTCTTTTAATTTTATTTAGGCTATTTTGTGATCTAGCAAAAGGTCTTCTGCAGACTGTTTTGTGAGCACTTGAACAGAATGTGTATTCTTTTGTTCAAGTACATGATCAAGTTGCTTTATCCTTTCCAATATTTTTCAAACCTGTTCAGTCCATTATTAAAAGTGACATATTTATGTCCAATAATATTAATTTTATAAAAAGTTGTTATATGTAATGCCAAATTAGAGAGAGATCTTCCTCCTCTGATTCTCTTTCAAAATGGCTACAAAGGTGGCCAGTGCTGTGACATAGTGAGTAAAGCCATTGCCTGAAGTGCCAGCATCCCATATGGGCCCTGGTTCGAGTTCTGATCCAGCTCTCTTCTATGGCCTAGGAAAGCAGTGGAAGATGGCCCAAGTCATTGGGCCCCTGAACCCGATTCCAGCCATTGTGGCCATCTGGAGAGTGAACCAGCAGATGGAAGACCTCTCTTTCTCTTTCTCCCTCTCCCTCTCTCTCTGACTGTCTGTAACTCTGCCTTTCAAATAAATAAATATATATTTTAAAACATGGCTGCAAAGATAAGACCCAAGAGATTCTACCAGGTCTCCCATATGGGTGCAGAGGCCCAAGTTCTTCAACCATCCTCAGCTGCTTTCCCAGGTGAATTAGCCAGGAGCTGGATCAGTAGAACAACCATCACTAGAACAAGTGCCACAAGTGGTGGCTTTACTCTCTATGCCACAGTGCTTCTTCTTAATACTAGTCTTGACCAGTCTTTTCTCTTTGATTTTTGTTATTTTCTTTCATTTAATGTTGGGTTTCGTTGTTAGATACATGCATATCTAGAATTAAAATCTTATCCAGGTTGATTGACACTTTTATTACTCTAAAATGTCATTTTTCTGTAGTAACTTTCTTCTGTCTCTTATTAGAATAGTCAGCAAGTATATGCATCTCTCTTATAATTATCTTACATTGCACATCCATTTCTCATACTTTAACGTCTAATACTTTTATATTAGAAGCACCACTGTCCTGGTGCTTAAGGCTCATTTGCTCCACGATTCTGGCTTTTTCAATTTATCTCTTTTTTTTGACAGGCAGAGTGGACAGTGAGAGAGAGACAGAGAGAAAGGTCTTCCTTTTGCAGTTGGTTCACCCTCCAATGGCAGCCGCGGCCGGCGCACCGTGCCGATCTGAATCCAGGAGCCAGGTGCTTCTCCTGGTCTCCCATGCGAGTGCAGGGCCCAAGCACTTGGGCCATCCTCCACTGCACTCCCGGGCCACAGCAGAGAGCTGGCCTGGAAGAGGGGCAACCGGGACAGAATCTGGTGCCCCGACCGGGACTAGAACCCGGTGTGCCGGCCCCACAAGGCGGAGGATTAGCCTACTGAGCCGCGGCGCCGGCCTTTTTCAATTTATCTTAAAGATTTATTTTATTTTATTTTGAAAGACAGTTACATCAATCATGAATGGAGTTCGGTCCAGAGCAGGCAAACCAGCCCCTGGTACAAATTCCGCCTGTGAGCTGTCTTGCTACTTCCTGAATATTTCTTTGAATCAGAAATAACCTGAGAAACTAATTGTTAACCTGGTGTCATTGGCCTCGGGTGCTTCAGGGTGGAAGAAACCAGATTTAAATTCAAACTGAAATCTAGGGAAATGTACCTGGTAACTATCAAACTTGTACATGGTGCTACCAGGGTAATATCTCTTTTAATATTTCTTTCAGCTGTTACTGGACATTGTTTTTTTTTTCCAAAAGATTTATTTATTTACTTGAATGGCAGAGGTACAGAAAGAGAGAAGGAGACAGAGAGAAAGAATTTCCATCTATGTTTCACTCTCCATTTGGCCACAGTGACCAGAACTGGGTTGGTCCAAAACCAGGAGCCAGGAACTTCTTCTTCCAGGTCTCCCACATGGGTCCAGGGGTCCAAATTCGTGGATCATTTTCTGCTACTTTCCCAAGCACATTAGCATGGAGCTGGATTGGAAGTAAAGTAGCTGACACCATAGGTGGTGACTTTACCCATTATACTACAATGCTGACCCCTGAACATTGCATTTAAGAGAGCTCTCCCTTTTGTAGCTCGAGATTTCTGCCCTGAGAAATTGCTTTCTAACTTGGTTCTTTTACAGGTCTGGCCTAAACAGCAATTGTGATCAGAGCCTTATTCTTATTGCCCCATAGTACGCATTTTGTAAAATTGATAAAGTGTTTTTTAAAACTACGAAAGAAAAAGATGTTTTGCTATAACACTGCTTAACCTCCTTGAATCTGAATAAGAAATGGCCACTTAAAAGATTTCTGAGTGGGGCTGGGGCTGTGATGGAATGGGCTAAGCTACCACCTCAAGTGCCTGCACCCCTTATGGGCATGGTTTCCAGTCCTGGCTGCTCCTCTTCTGATCCAGCTCTATGCTATGGCTTAGAAAATCAGTAGAGACGTGCCAAGTGCTTGGGCCTCTGCACCCATGTGTAATATCCAAAAAAAGCTCTTGACTTAGGACTGGCCTGGCTAAGGCTATTGTGGCCATTTGAGGAGTGAACCAGATGGAAGACCTTTCTCTCTCTCTCCCTTTCTTTATAATTCTACAGATGGTCTGTAGAATTGGCTTCTTGGTAATGGAGTTTAGTTGTTTGCAGTTGATGGTTACATATTTTCTCACGAGCTGTCAGTGGGAACTGCCTTCTGCCATTTCCTTTCAGTAGGCTCCTGAATGCAAACACCATTATTCATAGGTAATTCAAAGCACCAGCAGCCAGTGAGTGTCAGCCAAAATATGAAGAGAGAATGAAAGGTGTCTTCGTTAAGATTAAAATTATGTTCTGTGGGGCTAGTGCTAAGGCATAGTGGGTAAAGCCACTGTGTGCAGTGCCAGTATCCCATATGGGCTTGGGCTCAGGTTCAGGTCCCGGCTGCTCCACTTCCAATCCAGCTCTCTGCTGTGGCCTAGGAAAGCAAGATGGCCCAAGTCCTTGGGCCCCTGCACCTGGTGTTAGACCTGTGAGAAGCTCCCGGATCCTGCTTTTGGATTGTCATAGCTCTGGCCATTGTGGCCACTTAGGGAGTGAACTGGCGAATGGAAGACCTTTCTCTCCCTCTCCTTCTCTCTGTAACTCTGCCTTTCAAATAAATAAGTAAATCTTTTTTAAAAAATTATGTTCTGTGTATTAAGAACAATGAATCAGACTTCATAGTTTTCTTTCATAGGAAAATTCTTAAAAATTATAGCTTTGAAGATCTGGCTCTGTGTCGTAGCTGGTAAAATCACTACCTGCAGTGCCATTATCCCATATGGGCACTGGTTCAAGTCCTGACTGCTCCACTTCTGATCCAGCTCTGTGGTATGGACTGGGAAGGCAGTAAAAGATGGCCAAGTTCTAATCCTCTGCCTGTGGCACCGGCATCCTGGGTTCTAGTCCCAGTTGGGGCGCCGGATTCTGTCCTGGTTGCTCCTCTTCCAGTCCAGCTCTCTGCTGTGGCCCAGGAAGGCACTCGAAGATGGCCCAAGTGCTTGGGCCCTGCACCCGCCTGGGAGACCAGGAGGAAGCACCTGGCTCCTGGCTTTGGATTGGTGCAGCACAAGCAATAATAGCCATTTGGGGGGTGAACCAACGGAAAAGGAAGACCTTTCTCTCTGTCTCTCTCTCACTAACTCTGACTGCCAAAAAAAAAAAAAAAAAAAAAAAGATGGCCAAGTGCTTGGGTCCCTGCGCCCATGTGGGACACCCATGAGAAACTCCTGGCTCCTGGCTTTGGATCAGCACAGGTCTGTGTGTTGTGGCCACTTGGGGAGTGAACCAGTGGTTGGAAGAGTTCTCTCTGCCTCTACCTCTGCCAAGGAAGACCTGTCTCTCTCTCTTTGCCTCTGCCACCTCTGCCAAGGAAGACCTGTCTCTCTCTCTTTGCCTCTGCCTTTCTGTAACTCCGTCTTTCAAATAAATCAATAAATCTTTTTTAAAAAATGTTGCTGCTGAACACTCCCAAAACTGCTCGGAGGAATTGCTACAGCAACTCCAAGTGGGTTCATTTACCTGCAAGTCAATCACTGACTCTGTGATAGTGAAAAAAAATATAGCTTTAATTATATAGTATCTCAGTTTCTTAAGACATCTAGGTATTGTTGTTAAGTATAAATTGGGTAAAGAAAATGAGATAAATATTTCAAAATATAAACTTACGTACTCTTAGCATCTTACATTCTTTAAAAAATATTTGGTTTCAGTAACAAACGTGTTTTCACAAATGTCCCAATTTGACAAATAATTCAATATGGTTTAAAAGTAAGTATGAGAGCCGGCACCATGGCTCAATAGGCTAATCCTCCACCTGCGGCACCAGCACACTGGGTTCTAGTCCCAGTCAGGGTGCTAGATTCTGTCCCATTTGCCCCTCTTCTAGTCCAGCTCTCTGCTGTGGCCAGGGAGTGCAGTGGAGGATGGCCCAAGTGCTTTGGCCCTGCACCCGCATGGGAGACCAGGAGAAGCACCTGACTCCTGGCTTCCAATCAGCATGGTGCACCGGCCACAGCATGCCAGCCGCAGCAGCCATTGAGAGGTGAACCAACGGCAAAGGAAGACCTTTCTCTCTGTCTCTCTCTCTCACTGTCCACTCTGCCTGTCAAAAAAAAAAAGTAACTATGAAATTTTATATCATGTTTCATTTTGAAAATTATGCTAATTTAGAAATTTTTGAAGAATTATTTTGGAACCAAAATCACGGTACAGCAGCTAAAGCTGTCTCCCATAATTCAATCATTCCATATTGACAATGGTTTGAGCCCTGGCTCCCCACTTCTGAGCCAGCTCCCTGCTAATGGCCTGTGAAAAGCAGGAACCAGGAACTAGGAGCTTCCTCCAGGTCTCCCAAATGAGTGCAGGGGCCCAAGGACTTGGGCCATCTTCTACTGCTTTCTCAGCCAAAGCAGGGAGCTGGAGCAGAAGCGGAGCAGCTGTGACTCAAATCAGTGTCCAAATGGGATGCTGACACTGCAGATGGCGGCTTTACATGCTACACCATAGTGCTGGCCTGGAATCTTAAAAAAAAAAAAAAAAGTACAGCATCTCCTTTTTTTCCTCTTTTTTTTTTTAATTTGACAGAGTTGTAGAAAGTGAGATAGAGAGAGACAGAAAGGTTTTCCTTCCATTGGTTCACTCCTGAGATGGCCGCTACGGCCGGCGCTGCACTGATCTGAAGCCAGGAGCCAGGTACCTCCTCCTGGTCTCCCATGTGGATACAGGGGCCCAAGCACTTGGGCCATCCTCCACTGCACTCCTGGGCCACAGCAGAGTGCTGGATTGGAAGAGGAGCAACCAGGACTAGAACCCGGTGCCCATATGTGATGCCAGCGCTGCAGGCAGAGGATTAACCAAGTGAACCATGGCACCTGCCCCAGCATCTCCTTTTAATAATTCCTGCTTAGTTTTTGTGAATTTTCTAGTCAGCTTCTTTAAACTTTCTTTTCCTTCTTATGTGTGACTCAAATTTTTCCAAGTAATGGGTTATTTTATATGCTATTTTTCTTTTTTTGTTTGTTTTCATTTGTTAACTTTTATTTAATAAATATAAATTTCTTTTTTTTTTTTTTTGACAGGCAGAGTGGACAGTGAGAGAGAGAGACAGAGAGAAAGGTCTTCCTTTGCCGTTGGTTCACCCTCCAATGGCTGCCACGGTCGGCACGCTGCGGCCGGCGCACCGCGCTCATCCGATGGCAGGAGCCAGGTGCTAGGTGCTTATCCTGGTCTCCCATGGGGTGCAGGGCCCAAGCACTTGGGCCATCCTCCACTGCACTCCTGGGCCACAGCAGAGGGCTGGCCTGGAAGAGGGGCAACCGGGACAGAATCCGGTGCCCCGACCGGGACTAGAACCCGGTGTGCCGGCGCCGCAAGGCGGAGGATTAGCCTGTTGAGCCATGGCGCTGGCCAATAAATATAAATTTCTAAAGTACAGCTATGGATTACAGTGGCTTCCCCCCCTATAAATTCCCTCCCACCCACAACCCTCCCCTCTCCCGCTCCTTTTCCCCTCCCATTCACATCAAGATTCATTTTCAATTCTCTTTATATAGAGAAGATCAATTTAGCACATATTAAGTAAAGATTTCAACAATTTGCACCCACACAGAAACACAAAGTGTAAACTGCTGTTTGTGTACTAGTTATAGCATTAATTTACATTGGACAACACATTAAAGACAGAGATCCTACATGGGGAGTAAGTGCACAGTGACTCCTGTTGTTGACTTAACAAATTAACACTCTTGTTTATGGCGTCAGCAATCACCCTAGGCTCTTGTCATGAGTTGCTAAGGCTATGGAAGCCTTTTGAGTTTGCCAACTCTGACTTATTTAGACAATGTCATAAGTCAAAGTGGAAGTTCTCTCCTCCCTTCAGAGAAAGGTACCTCCTTCTCTGATGGCCCCATTCTTTCATTTAGGGTTTTTTTTTTTTTTTTTTTTTTTTGTCAAAGTGTCTTGGCTTTCCATGCCTAAAATACTCTCATGTGCTCGGCAGCCAGATCCGAATGCCTTAAGGGCCGATTCTGAGGCCAGAGTGCTGTTTAGGACATCTGCCATTCTGTGAGTCTGCTGTGTATCCCGCTTCCCATGTTAGATCATTCTCTCCTTTTTAATTCTATCAGTTAATATTAGACACTAGTCTTGTTTATGTGATCCCTTTGACTCTTAATCCTATCATTATGATCAATTGTGAACTGAAATTGATCACTTGGACTAGTGAGATGGCACCTTGATGGGACTGAATTAGAATCCCCTGGTATGTTTCTAACTCTACCATTTGTGGCAAGTCTGATTGAGCATGTCCCAAACTGTACATCTCCTCCCTCTCTTATTCCCATGCTTATATTTAACAGGGATCACTTTACAGTTAAATTTAAACACCTAAGAATAATTGTGTGCTAATTAAAGAGTTCAATAATATTAAGTAGAACAAAAAAATACTAAAAGGGATAAAGTATTAGGTTGTTCATCAACAGTCAGGACAAGGGCTGATCAAGTCACTGTTTCTCATAGTGTCCATTTCACTTTTTTTTTTTTTAATTTTGACAGGCTTAGTGGACAGTGAGAGAGAGAGAGACAGAGAGAAAGGTCCTCTTTTTTGCTGTTGGTTCATGCTCCAATGGCCAGTGCGGCCATTGCGCTGCAGCTGGCACATAGTGCTTATCGGAAGCCAGGAGCCAGGTGCTTCTCCTGGTCTCCCATGCGGGTGCAGGACCCAAGGACTTGGGCCATCCTCCACTACACTCCCGGGCCACAGCAGAGAGCTGGCCTGGAAGAGGGGCAACCGGAACAGAATCTGGCACCCCAACCGGGACTAGAACCTGGTGTGCCGGCACTGCAAGGCAGAGGATTAGCCTATTGAGCACCAGTGCCAGCCTTGTCCATTTCACTTTAAGAGGTTTCCTTTTTGGTACTCGCTTAGTTGCCACTGATCAGGGAGAACATATGATATTTGGCCCTTTGGGACTGGCTTAATTCACTCAGCATGATGTTTTCCAGATTCCTCCATTTTGTTGCAAATGACTGGATTTTATTGTTTTTGACTGCTGTATAGTATTCTATAGAGTATATGTCCCATAATTTCTTTATCTAGTCTACTGTTGATGGGCATTTAGTTTGATTCCAGGTCTTAGCTATTGTGAATTGAGCTGCAATAAACATTACTGTGCAGACGGCTTTTTTGTTTGCCAATTTAATTTCCTTTGGGTAAATTCCAAGGAGTGGGATGGCTGGGTTGAATAATAGGGTTATATTCAGGTTTCTGAGGAATCTCCAGACTGACTTCAATAGTGGCTTTACCAGTTTGCATTTCCAGCAACAGTGGGTTAGTGTCCCTTTTCCCCCACATCCTTTCCGGCATCTGTTGTTGGTAGATTTCTGTATGTGAGCCATTCTAACCGGGGTGAGGTGAAACCTCATTGTGGTTTTGATTTGCATTTCCCTGATGGTTAGTGATCCTGAACATTTTTTCATGTGTCTATTGGCCATTTGGATTTCCTCTTTTGAAAAATGTCTATTGAGGTCCTTGGCCCATGTCTTGAGTGGGTTGTTTGTTTTGTTGTTTTGGAGTTTCTTGATCTCTTTGTAGATTCTGGTTATTAATCTTTTATCTGTTGCATAGTTTGAAAATATTTTTTCCCATTCTGTCGGTGGCCTCTTCACTTTCCTGTTTGTTTTGCAGTACAGAAACTTCTCAATTTGATGCAATCCCAATAGTTAATTTTGGCTTTGAGTGCCTGTGCTTCTGTGGTCTTTTCCAAGAAGTCTTTGCCTGTGCCAATATCTTGCATGGTTTCTCCAATGTTCTCTAATAATTCAATGGTGTCAGGTCATGGATTTAGGTCTTTAATCCATGTTGAGTGGATTTTTGTGTAAGGTGTAAGGTAGGGGTCTTGCTTCATGATTCTGCACGTGGAAATCCAGTTTTCCCAGCATCATTTATTAAACAGACTGTCCTTACTCCAGGGATTGGTTTTAGATCCTTGATCAAATATAAGTTGGCTGTAGATGTTTGGGTTGATTTCAGGTGTTTCTATTCTGTTCCATTGGTCTATCCATCTGTTTCTGTACCAGCACCATGCTGTTTTGATTGCCACTGCCCTGTAGTATGTCCTGAAATCTGGTATTGTGATGCCTCTGATTTTGTTTTTGTTGTACATGATTGCTTTAGCTATTCGAGGTCTCTTATTCCTCCATATGAATTTCAGCATCATTTTTTTCAGATCTGAGAAGAATGACTTTGGTATTTTGATTGGTATCACATTGAATCTATAAATTGCTTTTGGAAGAATGGACATTTTGATGATATTGATTCTTCCAACCCATGAGCATGAAAGATTTTTCCATTTTTTGGTATCTTCTTCTATTTCTTTCTTTAAGATTTTGTAATAACAGAATAAATCTTTTTTAAAAGGAAATGCTAGTGGAATTGGCATTATGCTGCAGCTAGTTAAGCCACTGCTTTTAAGATCCTATATCACAGTGACAGTTTGAATTCTGGTTACTCCAATTCTGATCATGCCTCCTGCTAATTCACCTGTGAAGGCAACAGATGCCCCAAGTACTTGAGCCCTTACACCTGTGTGGGAGATCCAAATTGAGTTCCTGGCTTCTGGCTTCAGCCAGATCCAACTCTGGCTGATGCAGCTATCTGGGCTGTGAGCCAGTAGATAAAAGTGCTCTCTCTCTCTCTCTCTCCTCCCTCCCCCCTTCTCTGTGTGTGCATGTGTGTATCTTTCTGTATCTCCCTCCCTTTCAGATTTTCGAATAAATAGAATAAATTTTTGAAAAAGAATAGATTAGTGACTAACTTCCAAAACAGATTATTTATTTCAATTATACTTATAATTAGTTTAATTTAATATCATTGTGACCTTGAAAGTCATTTAGAAAACTATTATTTATATTACTGTGTTTATAAAGACTTCCTTGATTTGTGCAAAGAAATTTTCTCATCTACAATATATTGTATACCACATATACCCATATTTTATTTTTAGATCATTGTCTAATACATATTTTGCCACTAAGTACAGGGTATTATTAGTAGTATTAAAATGAAATATGGAAATAAACTAGGTAATAAGTATTAAGCTATAAACTAACACCAAGAAATGTCATTTTAAATTTCTATGTTCACTAAAATAGGCTCATTTATCTCAAAACTGACTTTTATACTAAATAATTTTTTTTTTATTTTTGACAGGCAGAGTGGACAGTGAAAGAGAGAGACCGAGAGAAAGGTTTTCCTTTGCAGTTGGTTCACCCTCCAATGGCCGCCGCGGCTGGCGCACTGCGGCCGGTGCACCATGCTCATCCGATGGCAGGAGCCAGGTGCCAGGTGCTTTTCCTGGTCTCCCATGGGGTGCAGGGCCCAAGCACCTGGGCCATCCTCCACTGCACTCCCGGGCCACAGCAGAGAGCTGGCCTGGAAGAGGGGCAACCAGGACAGAATCTGGCGCCCCAACTGGGACTAGAACCCAGTGTGCCGGCGCCGCAAGGCGGAGGATTAGCCTGTTGAGCCACGGCGCCGGCCTAAATAATATTTTTTCATAAAAATTATGGCTCTATTGATAACCTTCTAAGATCCTTCTAATTCTAAATATCAGTGACTCTTAGCATTCATTGAATTCTTTACATTTGGTTAAGCATCATAATTCACTTTTAGTTGACTAATATATATATGCTTTTACATATAAATATGTGTAAATATATTACATATAAATATATGCAAATATATTGGATACATATATAAATACATGTATGCAAAAATCATTGTATATCTTTGCTACCTGCTTTACTTCCTGTAAAGCTGCCTTATCCAGCAAAAAAAGACAGTTTCGGTTGTTCAGCATTATACATAGTTGTAAATTTCAGTATCATAACAGTAGTTTAAGAATAACTACATAGGAAGATACAGATATGCAAAATGATAGGAAAGATATTTTACATTAAACAAACACACTTACTTCTAAAGTTGTAAGATTTGAATATTTAGAAAAAGAAAATGGGGCCGATGCTGTGGTGCAGTGGGTTAACGCTCTGGCCTGAAGCGCCAGCATCCCTTATGGGCACTGGTTCGAGACCTGGCTGTTCCACTTCCTGTCCAGCTCTCTGCTTTGGCCTGGGAAAGCAGTAGAAGATGGCCCAAGTCCTTGGGCCCCTACACCCATGAGGGAGATCTGGAGGAAGCTCCAGACTCCTGGCTTTGGATCGGCACAGCTCCGGCCATTGTGGCCATCTGAGAAGTGAATCATCAGATGGAAGACCAACCTCTCTCTCTCTCTCTCTCTCTCTCTCTCTCTCTCTCTCTCTGCCTCTCCTCTCTCTGTGTAACTCTGACTTTTAAATATGTAAATAAATCTTTAAAAAAAAAAGTATTCTTTGCCAGAATAATTCATATTGTGGCCAGTGTAGAATTCATTTTCCATTCTAATGCACCAAGAGATTTGGGGTCATAAGGAAGAAATAGGTTCACACATGCAAATTTTTAGCAAAATAAAATATAGAAGGTGAATCAATGTCATCTAAAATGTATAAGAATTGACAGTATTCCACCAATTTCTGAATATTTTTAACTTTAATTAATGGATGAATTTCCTCTTCATGATGAAGCAGAATAGTTATTTCATCTTCTATGAAATTGAAAAAAAAAAAGAATTTCTTAAAACTAAAAGAAACTGATGAAGTAATTCTATAAAATATCTTAATGTTGAGTAGCCTGATAAAATGTATCCGGACACACAGAAAATAAAATCTTTTAAATTTTACCAAGCAAGTCATAATAGTATATAATCTGATATACTGTGCACAAGATTCTGGATTTATTTAGAATCTCAATTCATCTTACATAGGAAAGTATCTGCTTTGCTACACTCCGAATATTTTACCTAAGCACAATATAAATTTAACTTCCTGAAATCTTCCAATTTTCTTCCTACTTACCCTGAGTCACAGCCACTACAGGAACTTGTCTTCACTGGGGGAATACATAATTAATTTTATTAAGATATCTTAAGATATTATGTATTAATTAATACATAATTAATTTTTTGAAACAAGAAGCAAGAAAGAACTTTAAAGTCTACTGAAACAAAACACAGAGAGAATGAAAAATCATGAACACAACTAGCATAGTGACATTATGAAAGATGGGGTAAATGCTACCAGCAGAGTTAAGGAGCAGCAGGTTTGACAGCTGAAAGAATTTGAGTGTAAAGAACAGCATGCAATTAGCTGAAACAATGAAAAGAGAAAAGTCTGAGAGGAAAAAAATGATTTGTTAACATATTTTAATGAGTTAATTACATAAAAACTCTAGTGAACTTTATAACATGTGGAGTGAAAATTGGAGTTATATCCAAGATCGGGGCAAAGGTAACAAAATTCTACTTTTACACTCTCACTTTTGATATTCCCCAAAATTTGGTATCAATCTCATTATTCAGAGTTTCATGGCATTTCACTGCTAATTATATTTCCCATCTAACCTGTTTTATTGTCACATATTTCTGAGATTAAGATGTGCTTACAAATGATAGAATGTCACAACTAAATGTTTTTCATTTTTTGTATTTCAAAAAATAATGTTGTATTCTACCATAATAACATCATGAAATGAATAAAGTCATCCTGGATCTACCTGAAAATACTATTTATTCCAAAGTACTCACATTTTCAGTTAGTGGCATTTCAGATATTTCTTTCAATAAAGATATAAGGAGATGGTGAGCTTTCTGGTATTCTAAAAAAAAAAATGAAAATAAGCATTATCAAATTACTTTGTAGCATTATACCCAGGGAAAAAGCTGAAAGTAATGATGATATTATGAATAGAAAATTATGCTTACTTTCTAATTCTTGGTATGGCTGACTTTGATAAATAGTAAATACATCAAAATGTTTCTACCTCTTAGGTAAAAAACTGAAAAGAAATCACTGAAACGCCTTGGTTCACTGAAACCATCAAATGACCAGCAAAATGTGATCATTTTAGTCTAGAAGGGTACTAGAATGCTTTCTTTGTTTACAATCCCCATTGTTAGAGAAACAAGTTTCAAATTAATAAGTATAGGGGCCGGCACAATGGCATAGCGGGTAAAGCCATCACCTGCAGTGCCGGCATCCCATATGGTCACCGGTTTGAGTCCCAGCTGCTCCACTTGGAAATGCTTTCTGCCATGGTTTGGGAAAGCAGTAGAAGATGGTCCAAATCCTTGGGCCCCTGCACTCACATAGGAAGACCCAGAGGAATCTCCTTACTCCTGGCGTTGGGGCAGCACAGCTGCCATTGCTCCCCATTGTGGCCAATTGGGGAGTGAACCGGTGGATGGAAGACCTCTCCTTCTCTCTTTGTGTAAGTCTGACTTTCAAATAAATAAATAAATCTTTAAAAAAAAAACAAAAATAAGTATAGAGAAAAGTCAAATCTCAGCCTACATACATGCACACATGCACGTACACTCTTAGGCTTTTCTTTTTTTACTTAAAATTTATTATCCAGGAATATTTTAAAAAAGCTTTATAAGTTTCTTAATTAAAAATTGACCTTCTTACTTCTATGTTTTACTAATCACCTTAAAAGATGCCTTGAAACAAGGTCAAAAATAATATCATAAAATAACACTCTATTCTATACTATACTATATTTTTGAAATTTGTATAATAAGCATATACCACTTTTATTTAAAAATACACTGTGATTGGCTGGCACCACGGCTTACTAGGCTAATCCTCTGCCTGCAGCGCCATCACCCCGGGTTCTAGTCTGGGTCGGGGCGCTGGATTTTGTCCTGGTTGCTCCTCTTCCAGTCCAGCTCTCTACTGTGGCCCGGGAAGGCAGTGGAGGATGGCCCAGGTGCTTGGGCCCTGCACCCCATGGGAGACCAGGAGGATGCACCTGGCTCCTGGCTTTGGATCGGCACAGCACGCTGGCCATAGTGGCCAAAGACCTTTCACTCTGTCTCTCTCTCTGACTGTCTACCTCTGCTTGTCAAAAAAAGAAAAAATACACCGTGATGAAATCCAAGGCAAATATGCCAAGATTTTCAAATGTCAGTTTGAATTATAGGGATTTGAAGAATGATTATGTCCTTTATCTTTTCTCTGTTTTTCATTTTCATAGTTAAAAGTAAATCCATTAAAATCATTCATAATATTATTAAAATAAAATTTGCTTAACCATTTGAGGTCGATGCACCCTATGTAATTTTGGACAAGAATATTCATAACTTCATTCAACTGAAACTATACTATCTGTCCTTTATTGATTAGAAAACTCTAGTAGAGATATATTAAAACCTCTTCAAAAATTATTTTGTAGAGTTAAAATATGCTTATATATTATATATGTGATATATATAATATATAATATATCATGATATATATTATATAACATATATAACATATATATATTTGGGCTCACTGCCCAAATGGCTGCAATGGTCAGAGCCAGGCCAATCCAAAGCCAGGAGCCAGGAGCTTTCTCAGGTGCTCTCACATGGATGCAGGGGCCCAAGCATTTGTACCGTGTTCTACTGCTTTTCCAGGCCATAGCAGAGCTGGATTAGAAGAAGAGAAACCAGAACAAGAACCAGTGCCCATATGGGATACTGGCACAACAGGCAGCTTAGCTTACTATACCACAGTGCCAACCTAAGCCATAAATATAGAAGAATATACAATTAAATACAAACAATAGCTGATTCTAACTGAAATAACTGTGCTTTTATGCAATTTGGAGAAAATGCATTTAATATGCTAATACACATTTTGAATTAAATCTACCAAATTAATTGTTCTTTACATCTGTCATACTTTCTTATTCTTTCCATCTTAACTATTATGTTAACTATTTAAATGATTCTATAACTTATCCTGCATCTGGAGTTTATGGATATTGATTTTTAATCTAAAAATTATAGGAAACTTTGAAAAATTAATGACAGTGTAAAGTTATTTAATGTCTTTAACCATCATTTTGACTACATAATGACCTTAAAACACTGATCTGTTTAAATTATTCAAGATATTTTTAATATATATTGTGTGTGTGTGTGTGTAGGAAAATTGCACAGGCAATGAGAATAGAGCTATATAATATTTCACAAGTGAACACTCCTCAATATGTGTCTCTTAAATAAAAATCAGGACCTTGAATCACCCCTAGATGCCTTCTTAAGCCTCTCCTAGGTAGTACCAAGAATATCTACTAAAGCAACCCTTAACAACATAGTTCACTTATATTTTCAATTATTTCATACTTTACACATAAGGAGGCAGTATATACAACATTAACTCTTCATTGTGTAGATTTAGATTCCAGCTTTAAGTTTTGAAATTTATGTTTTACATGCTGTTGCATATCATTTATTAACATTTGTGATAGAATTCCATCATGTGAATATAAAATAATTAATTGTGCCACTGTAAATGTGTAAAATTGTTTTTAAGTGAGGGTTATTAGGGCTGGTGTATAAATTCTAGAATGTCTTTGGATGACCTGTGGATAAATTTATTTTGCATATGTATGTACAAAGTAACATATTAAATCATGGTTTGCATTAATTAAGCTTTGAGAGTGTCAATCCATTTTCCAAAATGTTTCCATATAACTTTTTTTTATATTTTTAAAATATTTTAAAAATTTATTTATTTAAGAGGTAGAGTTACAGATAGTGAGAGGGAGAGACAGAGAGAAAGGTCTTCTGTCCGCTGGTTCACTCCTCAAAAGATTGTAACGGCCAGAGCTGAGCTGATCCAAAGCCAGGAGCCCGGAGCCTCCTCTGGTTTCCCCACATGGGTGCAGCGGCGCAAGGCCTTGGGCCATCCTGCACTGCCTTCCTAGGCCATAACAGAGAGCTGGATGAGAAGAGGAACAGCTGGGACTAGAACCAGCGCCCATATGGGATGCTGGCGCTGCAGGCAAAGGACTAACCTACTAAGCCACAGCACAGGCCCCTCCATATAACTTTAGACACACAAAGAGTATATAGGATTGTTGTTTTTTTTTCATATCTTTGTCAATTATTAATGTCCATAAGTTTCATTTTAGCATTCTAGTTGAGATGTTATGGCACAATTTGATGACTTGATTTGTACAGTCTTTGTTACTGAGGAAATTGAGCATATTTACATTTTTTTCTTTTACAAGACTTATCTTTTCCAGTATCTGTTAGTTAGTTTGCCAATTTTTCTATTGTATTTCTGAACTTCTCCTTACAATTTTGTAGGAGTTACTTATAGATGCTTGATATAAGACATTTCCCAGTTATTTCATATCTATCTCTCTATCTATCATCTAGGGATTTTTGATCAGGAGAATCTCTCAATATATTTTATTTCCAATTTCCTTCTTATAGTTACTATGTGTTGTTCTGATTAAAATATTTCTATTAAAACAACAGGTGTGGGGCTGGTGCTGTGTGCAGTGTGAGCAAGCCAGCTCCTGCAATACTGGCATCTTGTATGGGTGTGGGTTGAAGTCCTGGCTGTTCCACTTCCAATCCAGTTCCCTGTTAGTGCACTTGAGATAGCAGCATAGGATGAACTGAGTGCTTGGACCCCTGCACCCCCAAGGAAGACCTTAAACAAGTTCCTGTCTTCTGGCTTTGGACTGGCCAAGCTCTGGCCATGTCAGCTATTTGAGGAGTTGAACCAGCAGATAGAAAGTCTCTCTCTCTCTCTCTCTCTCTCTCTCTCTCTCTGCCTCTCCTTTCTCTAAGTCTGTCTTAATAAAATAATAATATTAAAAGAACAATTGCTTCTCATTTTTCACTTCTTAATCGAATTTTATCAAGATAAAATAGAAATAACCTAAACTTTACCATTATATCTGTTTTTAGTGAATGATTCTGCAGTATTCCTACCTTCACAGTGTGTACAATTATCACCATTATCCATTGCCAGAATTTTTCTTTACTGTACCTGAAACTTTTGTTTCCTTTACACTATATTTCTAGCTCTAGTCTCCTTTAAGCACCTGGTTACCTATATTCTACTTTATATTTCCAAAAATTTCCTATTCTAAGTTCTCCTTATAAGTGTAATCATATAATTTTTGTCTTTTTGCATCTAAGTTGTTTTACAAATTAAACACCTTCAACATTAATCCACATAGTAGCATGTATTTGAATTTCTGTTTTAGGGATGAATTATAGTGCATTATACATATATAAATGTGTGTGTGTATGTCATTCTCTGTGCATATGTAGTTTGTATTCTCTTATTAATGGATATTAAGGTTTCTTTCTGTCTTGTTACTATTTTGAGTAATATTGCTACATAAGGTTAAGCATATTTTCAGGTATTCATAGGCCACTTGTATATTCCTTTTGTTAAATTATGCTTAATAATCTATATTTTTAAATTGACTTATTGTCATTGTTTTTCAATACTGTTGCCATTTTTTAGAGTTCTTTATAGGTGCTAGCTATCAATTCCTTACCAGATATATAATTTGCATGCATTTTCTTATATTCAGTGATTTGTCATTCAACTTATCTGTTTAAAATTATTGTTGCCTCTAGTTTGATATCAGATTCAAGAAATAATCACGAAGTCAATTTGGTTTTCTTTTTGTTTTTTCCAAGATTTACATATTTTAGACTGTTTAAACCTTTAATACATTTAATTTTCATATATGGTATAAGGTAAATTCCAACTTCATTATTTTGCACATGAATTTTTTTGATAACATCTTGTTTACACAACTCTTTCTCACTGAATGGTTTTGCAAATCTGTGCTAAAAGTCAATTGACTTTCCACATGTGAGAGAGAGCATTTGATATTTGCTTTCTGTGTCTAGCAAATAAAATTTTAAAAAATAAAATAATGTAAGACACAACAACCAAAATTCAATTGACCATTTAAGCTAGGTTTTGTTTCTGGTATCTCTATTTTCCATTTTTCTATGTGTGTTTGTATGTTTTATCAGTTCTACATCATTTTGATGAGCGTGACTTTTAAAATAATTTGAAATTAGGAATTGTAAGTAGTCCAAAAGCATTAATTTTCAAACCTGTTTTATTTATTACAGATTAATTCAGATGCCATATGAATTTTACAGTGAACTACATTATACCCAAATGTAATTGGGATTTTGACTGGGATTACATTGAATCTGTAAGAGATCATTTTAGATATTATTGTAATAATAGCAATGTTAAATCTTACAGTATCTCAGGATGGGATGCCTTTATCCTTATTTGTGGTTTCATTATTTATTTCAACACTGTTTTGTAGTTTTCATTGTACGTGTCACTACATTTCCTTGGTTAAATGTGGCTATTACAGTCACATAGTTTTTTTTTTGTAATATTCAAAATAGAATCATTTTACAAATTTTCTTTCAGATTATCCATTATTAGTGTAGAGAAATGCAGCTTGTTATTTGCTGTAAAATATCTTTCATTTCATTCAGTATAAAATTTATATTTAATTTTTTCAGTAAGCTAAATTGTTAAATTGTGTTTTATTTGTTCTGACCTGTCACTACCTCATCCAGGTTCATACTACTTCACATTTGGTTAAACTTTTCTTTGAAGAACACAACCAAAGTTAGCTTTGATGCTGAAGGTATCCAAAGAGATGTTTCATCAGAAGAACGATTAGTGCGAATGGCGTGCAGAAAGGATCACATTAGTGGTCTAATTTTCAGAGAGTCTCAGCAGTTTTCATTTTGTTTTCTTTTGTGTCACATCAAGTATCATCTCCTGCTGGAGTGTATTTCAATGAGAATGACAGGTTACTCATTGAATAAGCATAATACAGGTAATATGCTCTTTGATGCAGAAGTGAAATCCACTTCAAAATATTAGTTTCTTAATCTCAAGGATCCTCAACTGTGACAGAAGATTTCTGCTGGTGCAGTGTCCGTTTGAACCCCTTTGCTTCTCTGTGAAAGACTTTGGGTTATAACAGAAGCAAATGAATGTCTGTCTTCTAGTTCTGCAATCAGTAATTATATACTCTAGATATTTCATACCCTACCCACTTGCTTCTCTGCAACTAGAAGTTTGGAAGTTTAATACATGTTTGCTTAGAAAGAAAACAAAAATCCAAAGCAATTCCTATTTATTGACAGGTGTATTGAACAGAATAGGATACTGACATAAACATGACTGGAAAAGGAAGTGATAAAGCACATTATGGACCTGGTGAGAAACATGAGATGATTACCTAATGTTGATACCAAATTCTGCCAGCCAAGTGGTAATCAAGGACTTTGAACTGCTGAATCTATTAAGAAAATTTTCATATTTAAGTACAATACAGATGCCCAATTCAGACTCCAGCATAATTCACTGGGTGAAGGGGAAATGATAGGAAAGAGGTAGGCTCTGGACTATAGGGTCAAGAGAATTTTGCAAGTGAACAGAAACAAATAAATTACTGATCCTTGATATTCACTAAATTCTGGGATGTGAAAAACAAAAGTAGCATAGACCTTAAAAACTCACTATAAGGAAAAAAAAATCCAAATCCTGCCCCCAACACTGGTAGGTTACCTTGGACCTGTATGACTTTCATAACACAACCAGAGAATTTTATAATCATACTTCAGCCTCTGACCCAGATAGGCATTAAATATCCTGGTATGTATTTACAAAGAAGAGAGTGATAAGAAAAGACATTGGTATAATGTTATGGGTTATTATGTAACGCTCATAGCTCTTTATAATGGCTTACAAATTTGTGGAACAACACAAACCATAAGCATTTTATAAATATGGATTTTCATGATATTTAAATGGCAAGAAAAACTTTTATTTGTAGGACACAAGCAGTGTGTTCACTGACATTATTATTTCTTTAATTCTCCTGCTTCTTGGATAAGGTAGGTTAAAGACAAGCCATATCTTTCTGTTTTGACTGCTGGTAGAAAGAGGCAGAGATTGGTGTGTCACCAGGCAGTGGGAAGTAGGGAAGAAACCAGTGTGGCCTGTAGTTTACTGAACTGGCTCAGTCTTCCTCCACTTTCTTCTCTTCCCTCTGTTCACAAAGCTCCACAGGAGTGATTTTAACTGTCAATGGCCTAAGAATCTAGTACTTGCGTAGAGTGCTCTCCCCACTATACTTTGAGAGAAACCACCTTATTCTCTATTGTGCCCAAAAAAAAGATTCTTGGAAGTATTGACTAGGAGCACCCTCTTAGCCAAACACTATACTAAGCACCAATTCATAGGCACAAGTAGACTGTATTATTGGGAAATCTTGAAGATGGACCAACTCTTATTATCCTCATTTTGAACATGAAGAAATGTCTGCTTTAAAAAAAATGGGTGAATAGCCAAGATCACATGTAGGTGAATGGTGAACTGAGATGTCAGAAGGGGGCCATGTGGTCTTGTCTTTCAGTTGAGCTGGCCAGACTCTTACCAATTGTCAATGGAAAGAACAAGGGCAGCATAGATTATGAGTATGTGATAAACATGCAAAAAACACAAATGTTTTCCTTCCTTACAGAAGGCTGACATTTTCAGAAATTTGGCATAGCACATATTTGTAACTGAATACAGTACATGTATGTGTACACAAGAACCCTATATGCTTTTCACTTTCATGACTAAAGAGATGGTTTACAAAGAATATACTTTGACTTCAAAAATCTGTATTGCACCCTGGATAATCTTATGTGGCTATGTCAGATATATGATCTGAAGATATCTCATGTGTTCAAACTAAATGTAAAATTTATAGCGATTATCAAATAATGCCTATAAATATGTGTATGCATTAATACTGAATAGCCACTAACAGTGGTAATGCCTCAGTAAATTTATATGGCAAATTTTTAAAATATATATGCCAATAATCATAAGAGATATCAAAGCACAAGACATAAGGACCAATGCAGTGGATAATAATCCTTGCTTCAATTCTTGTTTTGGAATGAGTTTGAACACAAATGGGTTTCTATTATCTCTATACCTGTTCAGTCTTCTGGTGAAATATTGAGTCTCCTTAAATTTAATGCCATACTCTGTTGCATTGTCTGCATCTGCAAATCCATGGCCATTTCTTTTTGATATGTAGAATTTTTCTATCATAGATCTTTCTTGGTACCTTGGTTATAGTCTTCAGCTCCATAGCAGGTACTACTATCATTCCAGGGGAAGCCACAGGGTGTGCAGGACTGCTCCTTTCACAACTGCTCCCTTTCCTTTGGGATGGCTCTCTCCCACTCTGCACTAGGCAAGGTGGGCACAGTGAAGCTGGTTTTGTTGCACCAATGACAAGGGGCAAGTTGGAGAGAGTCCGCACCAATTGACTTGAATAGCCATGTTTGCTCCTGTTGAAAGTATAGAAACTGTCCTCCATAGTTGCTATGTGTGCACCGAAGAGCTGGAACAGCTGTTACCTGTTTATGTCCAAAATGGCACCAGCTCTCCCACAGCTAGCTGTAGGATGCTGGTGTGTGTGTGGGGGGGGGGGGGGGGGCTACCACTATGTTTCCCTTTCAGTGAACAGTCACCTCGCTTTCCTGAGGTATCTGGGCCAGACTCAAAAATGGTGCAGTCCAATAGGCTCTGCCTCCAACTGCATCAACAGTGGAACAGACTCATGCAATCTGACCTCATCTTGTTTGCCAGAGCAGGCTGCTGGATCCTTTGTTGTGTTCATGTTCATTGTTGCTTGTCTGTACCTTTTGCTCAGTCTGGGCCATTTCCACTGCTTTTACAGGACCTCTTCCTGAAGTTTTCCCTGCAATGTACTTTCTCTACTTTTTTTCTGCTATGTTTACCCTGCCTTGGGCAGATCTCCCTGTCACTATTCCACCATCTTGCTGATTTCCACCACTTACAATTTTTATAAAATACATTTTAAGTGTATTTGTTTTGGATACTTACACATGCCAGCTTTAAAAATAATGGTTGTAACATTTAGATTTTAGTCATTCTTTTGTATAAGATGATTATTTTATAGGCAAGTATCACTTATTAAGATTCATGGATCCTGAAGAATATAGATAACATTTAGTATACTGCTAAAGAAATTCCATGCAAGATCAAGTAGATTTTGTTGAATACACAAATGATTCCAGGTTGGATTCAAAATGGAAGACTCTTCAGTTTTAGTCAAAATATGTTCAACTATTGTGTGCTAAAATAGGAAACATGAATAATGAGAAGACAAAACACAGCAGAGAAGAAACTAAATTAGCATTGATTAGAGAGAAAACTAGGTTTTAAAAAAATTGTAAATGCAAGAATATCAAATGAAATTCTTTCAGTGTCAAATGTATTATTTGTATTAAAGCATAAATGCATTGTATAAGATGATACTGGAAGTAGGAGGACTTGTTAATTAAAAACAACTTATAAGTTTTCAAATGAGTATTGAGCCTTGTGATGGCATTTGAATATTTTTTAAATAATTATTTTATTTATTTGAAAGTCAGAATTACACAGAGATAGAATGAGAGGTAGAGAGAGAAGGAGAGGTCTTCCATTCTGCTGGTTCACTCCCCAAATGACCACAACAGCCAGAGCTGAGCTGCTCCGAAGCCAGGAGCCAGGAACTTCCTCCAGGTCTCTCACATGGGTGCAATAGCCCAAGGAATTGGACCATCTTCTGCTTCTTTCCCAGGCCATAGCAGAGAGCTGGATTGGAGCAGCAAGGACTCGAACTGGTGCCCATAGGGGATGCCAGTACTATAGGTTGTGGCTTCAACCTGCTGTGCCATAGCACTGGCCCTGCATTTGGATTTTTTTTTGAAACCACAGGAAGTATTGCAAAATAATGCAATCTATAAATAACTGAAATTTTTCTAATAAAGAAACTAAGATTGCTAAGTGATCTTTTCATGAATACTCATGACATGGCTAGCAGAAGAAAAACATTCTCACCATAATAAACCAACACCTAGTGTTATCTGCCATCATATGAACACTCCATTAAGTATATGATTTATCCAGAGAGAAAGAAAATCCTGCATCCAATCTGTTACACTTCATATACTACTACAGGCATGAAAATATTTTAGAAATAACACTGCTAATCCTGAAAATGTTACCTGATTCTAAGAGGAAAGAGGATATTTAGTAGATTCATTTTCAAATTATCTTAGAGAACTTCAACAGAACATATTTTCTGGTTCCATACAAGAAAACCTACCAAAAAGGAGTAAGGATTATATTAAATTGAATTATGGTCAATGGGGACTGGTTTATAATATTGAATATTATTTTCTCCTCCACAGTTTCCCTTCAAGACTCAGTTATTATTCCTTTCTTCCTGCATAGCTTTGACACTGTTTCTAACCCAAATAAATCCTTTTTTTCCAACAAAAACACTTATTCAATCTCCTCATATAGTTCCTTCTTTTATTTTATTTATTTGTTTGAGAGGCAGAGTTACAGACAGAGGTAGAGACAGAGAGAAAGTCCTTCTATCCTCTGGCTCATTCCCCCAAAGGCTGCAATAGCTGGATCTGGGCCTTTCTGAGACCAGGAGATTCTTCTGGGTCTCCCATATAAGTGCAAGGGTCCAAGCACTTGGGTCATCTACTGCTGTTTCCTAGGCCATCAGCAGAGGGCTAGATTGGAAGAGGAGCAGCCAGGACATGAACTGGCATCGATATGGGTGGATGCTGGCACCGCAGATAGAGGCTTAGCCTTCTATGCCACAGCACTGCCCTTCCCCATAGCATTTTTTTCATTGCAGGCTATGCTTCAAAGACCAAAAGCTAAAATCATGTATGTGATTTCTCACTGAAAGGTCAGTAAACTCACAGTGATGGTCAGACTCCTGAAGGCTGCGTGGGTGGGCTCATGAGTCTCAGTGGAAACTGAAGCTCACAAATATACAGCAGAGCCTTTGTCTTCCAGTGTATTTGCTTCTTGCTGGTCTGATGTTTCCACAAACATAGGGGGCATTTAATACTTGAGAGAAAGCACAGTTAGATATTTGATTGATGAAATTTCTGTTGGCTTAGTGCACTTGGTAGTCTGTTTGCAGGATCCTCAGTGTGTTCCCATGTGAACAGAGATGTTATTAAATCTTTGTCAACTGAGCCCATTTCTCTGTTTTAAACAATCAGTTAGAGATTGTTTCACTATTTCTCTTTTGATGATGTGCCAGGTGTAAGATTTACAAGGGAGGGTTGTGGAAGGGAGGGAAGTTATGGGGGGGAGCCATTGTAATCCATAAACTGTACTTTGGAAATTTATATTTACTAAATAAAAGTTCAAAAAAAGATTTACAAGTGATAAGAGTCTACAAATAGTAGTGGGAGGGCAAGTGCATCAGGACACTGGGGTAAGCTACTAATAAGTGGGTACTCATAATGCTCATAACTGGAACAAAAAGGAGGTATCACACTCTTTTGGAAAAACACCTCATATTTTAAAATAAACATGAGCCTTCATTTGTGGGAATTTTCTTCTGAAGTAGTGATGAAGAATGACTTTCTATCTAGTCTCAAAAAATGTATGGCCAAATGCAGAAACAAAGGCAGGCCTGGGGAAGACCAGAAGCCCCAATATCCTTGGCATAGTTAGAATAGTATTTACTGCTGTAACAGGTTCCCTGGAGAAATATAAAAATGGTAATTTCAAACGCCTCCCACCCATTTATCAATTATTAAATTTTTTTTTGACAGGCAGAGTGGACAGTGAGAGAGAGACAGAGAGAAGGGTCTTCCTTTGCCGTTGGTTCACCTTCCAATGGCTGCCGTGGATGGCGCGCTGCGGCCGGCGCACCACGCTCATCCGATGGCAGGAGCCAGGTGCCAGGTGCTTTTCCTGGTCTCCCATGGGGTGCAGGGCCCAAGCACTTGGGCCATCCTCCACTGCACTCCCGGGCCACAGCAGAGGGCTGGCCTGGAAGAGGGGCAACCGGGACAGAATCCGGTGCCCCGACCGGGACTAGAACCCGGTGTGCCGGCGCCGCAAGGCGGAGGATTAGCCTGTTGAGCCACGGCGCCAGCCCTAATTATTAAATTTTATCATATTCCTATGGTCTGTGTTTTTGTTTTACTTCATAAAACAACTTTGTTGAAATGTAACTCATACATTATATAGTTTAACTACATAAAATTTTTATGTTTGTTCAGAGTTATGTACCTAATACCACATTCAATATTAGAAATTTTTCATCAGATTTTAAGTTGATGGATTAGGGGATGACATACTGTGCCAGGTTAGGGATAAAGAGTGAAAAACAAAGTATAGGAAATACAATCTCAGGGCAGAATTAGAGACAAAACCGTACTGGAAATTCTACAAAAGGAAGAGGAGTTCCATAGACCTGGGTGGAAGGTGCAGATATGCAGCTTGAACATGGACACAAAAACAACTACAGCAGCCAAGAGTAGGAGCAGATAGCAGCTTGGAGATGGAAATGAGATCAGTCTACAACAAGACATAGTGATATAGCTGGAGGGAGAGCACTGCATGAGTCCAGACTTGAATCCTAGCGATTAGTGATTACTAGCAGTTATCTGCAGACCCTGTAGAAGTAAAGGGGGCACATTTATCTCACTCCAATTTCCCCACAACAACACCAATATCCCAGCTAAGAAAGGATGTGCACAATTTGGGGTCTGTGAGGCAGCTGCAGAAGGCTTTGTGTACATGCACAGCAACTGGCTGAGAAAGAACACCATCTTCTTGGCAGTACCAGCAACAGCGGTGGGGAGAGATCAACATTCAGCCAGGGACCCTTGTGTACTAATGTATCCAGAGATTTTAGCAGAGGAAAAAATCCATAGTTCCCACTGACTTTCAGCCTGGCTGGAGGATTGACAGGTAGTTGGGCATCCACATAGGACTGTGAGGTACCCCAAGCCACCCAACATACCATAGACTCTGGATCTCATGATTCCTAAGTGGAGCTGGCTTGTGGAACATCTGATTCTCTGTTGACTGCACAACCAGGAAGGGCAGAGTGAAACTCCTGCACCTAGCCACTGTCTGAGACCCCAAGAACTTGGTGGATATATGGCAAGATGCAGGGGGAGGCTGGGTATCTGGGAAATCACTGGGTGCAGCTCACATGCTTGAAGCTCCTTGGTTGCCTGGGACAGGTCATTTCAGCGGGAACTGTATTCACAGAGAGGACTATACAGAACATCTGTGTGGTTCATATGGTGGCTTGAACGAGTGTTGAACTCACTGGGGGCTAATATTCAAGCACTGTTCAGCTTGGAAGACAGAAAGTCAGGTGGAGATGACATCAACAGAGGTGAATATTCCCTACTTCAGATAACAAGAGATCTACCATGCCCAACTTTGGTGTTACTCTGATACTCACTCCAACATGGAGCACTGACCAGAGCTCCTTGGCCACATTCAGTACGCATACCTTGATTTTCACTGAAAGTGCAAACATTCTACTAAGCCATAGAAGCATATTTCAAAGATAAAAATCATCAGAGGATAAAACCAACAAGTAAATCCACAAATGCTTAAAAATAAATGCAGAAAGTTAAAAACAAGAATAAGAAAGTTACCATGACCCCTCACACCCCACAAGGGAACACAAGATTTCAATATTAGAATGTGAAGATTAGGAGATTGATGAAATGTCTGAAACAGAATTAAAAAATAATTATAAGATTATTAAAAAGGGATCAGAAACAAATGCACAAACTGAGAAAACAATACATGGCATGGATGAAAATTTATTCCATGGAATTTAGATTATAAAGAGAAATAAAAATGAAATATTAGAGAGAAAGGATTCAGTAGCTCAAATAAAAATGCAGTGGAACGACTTAACAATAAACTGTGTAAGGCAGAAGAAAGAATATCTAAGCTGTAAAACAAATCTTTTACTCAGACCAAAAATGCAAGAAGAAACTAGAAAACTTAAAAACAGTGTTGGAAGTTGAAGGGATGCAATCAAACAACCCAACATATAGGTATTAGGAGTTCCTGAACATGTGGAAAGAGAAAAATGGATTAAGATTATTTAATGAAATAATTACAGGAAACTTCCAGAATTTGGAGAAAGGAAGGGAAGTCCATGTACACAAAGCATATAGAACTCTTAATAGATATGAACTGAAAAGATCTTCACCACCACATATTGCATTCAATTTTCCACAGTAAAACATAAAGAAAAGATTCTAGAATGTGCAGATGAAAAATGTCAGCTTGCTTTCAGAGGCTCTCCAGTTAGAGTTACAGTTGATTTCTCATCCCAAACCCCATAGGCTCAGAGAGAATGGTAAGACATAGTCCAAGTCTTAAAAGAAAAAAGCTCAACCCAGAATATTGTACCCTGCCAAGTTTTCACTTATGAATGAAATTGAAATCAAGACCTTCCATAACAAACAGAAATTGAAAGAATTTTCAGCTCTCACCCAGCCTTACAAAAGATGCTTAAGGATGTGCTACAAACAGTAATGAAAGATAGACATTTTTTTTTAAATGACAGGACCAAGTTGTTAGTTATCAATAGTCACCTTGAATGTAAATGGTCCCAACTCTCCAGTTAAATGAAAGACTGCTCAAGTGGATTAAAATACAATACCCATTTATTTGTGACCTACATGAAACACTTCTCACCAACAAAGATATAAGCAGACTTAAAGTGAAATGATAGAAAAAAGACATTCTATGTTAATGGAAACCAAAAAGGTCAGATGTAGCCATCCTAACATCAGACAAAATACACTTTAACACAAAACTGCCAAAAAAGGTGAAGAAGGATACTATGTAATGAATAAGGCAATCTATGACAAACCCTCAGCCAGGATCTTATTGAATGGGGGAAAATTGGAAGCGTTCCTACTAAGATATGGAACCAGATAAGAATCTCCTCTCTCACCACTGCTATTCAATATAGTCCTGGAAGCTTTATACAAATCGGAAAGGAGGAATTCAAATTATCTTTATTTGCAGATGACATGATTCTATGTATAGGGGAGCCAAAGACTCTAGTACGTGACTACTAGAACTCAACAACAACAACAAAAAAGAATTTGATAAAGTGGCAATATATAAAATTGACACACAAAACTAACTATGGGCCGGCGCCATGGCTCACTAGGATAATCCTCTGCCTGCGTCGGAACACGGGGTTCTAGTCCAGGTCGGGGTGCCAGATTTTGTCCCAGTTGCCCCCTTCCAGTCCTGCTCTCTGCTGTGGCCCGGGAGTGCAGTGGAGGATGGCCCAAGTCCTTGGGCCTGCACCCGCATGGGATACCAGGAGAAGCACCTGGCTCCTGGCTTCATATCAGTGCAGTGCGCAGGTCACAGCACACCAGCTGCAGTGGCCATTGGAGGGTGATCCAACGGAAAAAGGAAGATCTTTTTCTCTGGCTCTCTCTCTGTGTCCACACTGCCTATCAAAAACAAAACAAAACAAAAAAACTAACTATGCTTTCTATATATACACATAATGCATTGGCTGAGAAAGAACTTCTAATATCAATCCCATTAACAATAATTATAATCAAATTAAATATTTTAGAATAAATTTAACCAAGGATGGCAAATATCTTTACAATGAAAATTACAAAATATTAAAGAAATAAGTAGAAGTCTCAAAAATGAAAAAAAAAATCTTCCAAGTTCAGGGATTGGAGGAATCAATATCATGAAAATGTCTATGCTATCAAAAGCAACTTACAGATTCAATGCTATTCTAATGAAAATATCAATGGCATTCTTCTAAGATCTATAGAAAACAATGCTAAAATTTGAAAGGAAGCACAAGAGAACACAAATAGTTAAAGTAAATTTAAACAACAAAATCAAACTGGGAGGCATCACAATACCAGTTTTGAAGACAAACACAGGACAGTGATAATTGAAAGATTCATGTAGACCAATGAACACATCTATGGAGACATCTACAACCAACTTATCTTTGACAAAGGAGCTTAAAATCGATTCATTGAGCAAGGACAGTCTCTTTAACTAATGGTGCTGGGAAAACTGAATTGCCACATGCAATTCACCTTATGAAAATGAAATGGATCAAAGACCTAAGTCTATGACCTGATACCATCAAATTGCTAGATGACATTGGGGAAACTCTGCAAGACATTTGCATAAAAAATCTTCTTGTTGAAAACCCTAGAAGTACAGGCAAGCAAAGTCCAAATTGACAAATGAGATTACATCAAACTTAGAAGCTTTTGCACTGCAAAACAGAAAACAAAACAAAACAAAAAAACAGCAAAGTGAAGAGAGAGAACATATTTGCTGTATAAAACATGTTTGAAACATAATTGAAAACTATACAACTGATAAAGGTTAATGTCTAGAAACTATTAAGAGTTCAAGAAATTCAACAATAATGAAACAATCTAGTTAAGAAGTGGGCAAAGGACTTAATAAGCGTTTTCCATTTGTTTATTTTTGGGGGTTGTCTCTTTCTACATTTACCGTATTGAGTGAATGTGCATCCTCTTAACTGTGTTTGTGTATTTGTGTGTATAATGTTTCTCAGTATTAGTTTTAGCAAGGTCTGTGCTTTTACCAATGGCACAAATAACTACAAATGGATATAGTGAAGCAACTTGATTAATTGGCCCTATTTATTATCACTCAACACAATACAGTAAATGTAGAAAGAGATAACCCAAATCTTTGGTATATAACAGGGACAGATGTTTGCCTCAGCAGTAAAGTTGCCCATATACCATGCCAGAGTACCTGAGTAAGGTACCAGATTCAGCCTGAGACCAGTTTCTTGCTCATGCAACCTTGTGAGGACGTCATGGAGGTCCAGGTGATTGGGTTCCTGCCACCCATGTGGGATACCTGAATTGACTTCTTGACTCACAGCTTTAGATGATCCTAGACTGAAGCTGATACAGGAGTCTGAGCAGTGAAGCAGTTGATGGGAGCACACTCTTGTCTCTCTGGATTTTAATTAGTTATTCAAAAGTACATAACAGACTTATCTAGAAACTGCCTACTATGTATATAAGTATCATATGAATATATTGTGAAATTAAAATTCTATAGATAGGAAGTAGATCGCTCAGTGCATTCCATTCAGAAAACTGGGTAAACATTTGATAATCAATGAACTCATGTTACAATCTACTTGTGATGGTTGAAAGACCACTCAAGTCAAGTTAATGGCTTTGTTTTATGTGCTAAAGAAAAACAAGTAACACAAAATTAATAATATTCTTGGTTATAACCATAGTGAGATGAGCACTGGCATTGGTGGTAAGTGGCATTTGGTATGGTTCCTCTTTGTTCTCTGTGTTGTATTAACCAGCCTCCAAATCATGGAGCTACTCTTAAAAAAAAAAAAAGGAAAAGTCAAAAGCTTGGTAACTGTGTGTCTCTTTTTTTGCCCAATCACACATATGAAAATATAGAATTCAATTAAGTGGAACATGTTATCAAATTCTTGGTTTAGGAGTACTTATGGACAGAACAGTACATTGAGCAGTTACCAGATTATTCTTTTTGTTGGTCATTTTGCCATCTAAATTGCTAACCAAATTATTCATGAATCAGTCAATCATAAATTGTGATAAAAAACTATCAAGGTTTTTCTTTTCAGTGTTAATTGAGTACTGATAGGAAACAGGTCTATTCACAGAAGTAATGCTTTAAAAATATTATTAAATAATATAGCTATAGTTTTTTTTAACTATTAAATTATATTTGAAGCAGTTAAATGAATTTGAGAATTAAGAGTAACGTATATTCAAGCAACAGCATTAATTAATTTACAAATTTCTTATTTTAGAAATTGGAATATTTGAGTTTTTTTTGTCTTTGTAAGTTTTCTTGTATCTTCCACATACATTTGACAATGATAAAATGTGAATGTTTTTGGAATGCTTTTAAGAATTTGGTTTAAAAATCAGATGAGGCTGGCGCCACGGCTCAATAGGCTAATCCTCTGCCTTGCGGCGCTGGCACACCAGGTTCTAGTCCCAGTCGGGGTGCCAGATTCTGTCCCAGTTGCCCCTCTTCCAGACCAGCTCTCTGCTGTGGTCCGGGTGTGCAGTGGAGGATGGCCCAAGTACTTGGGCCCTGCACCTGCATGGGAGACCAGCAGAAGCACCTGGCTGCTGCCTTCAGATCAGTGTGGTGTGCCAGTTGCAGCACGCTGGCCGCGGCGGCCATTGGAGGGTGAACCAATGGCAAAAGGAAGACCTTTCCCTCTGTCTCTCTCTCTCACTGTCCACTCTGCCTGTCAAAAAAAAAGTCCAAAAGTACTGCCCTTTAATTCCACTTAAACTATATGTAAATTGCCCATGTAACTACTGATGAGGCTCTCTATCTTACCTGGAAGTTGACACTGTGAAAATGTCGCTGTATCAGCTTCTCCGATACTCTATTTAAGTAACTTTCATGTCCTCAAAATTTCATGTCCACAAAATTTGCTTGCAGTAAAATCCTGTAAGTTACCCTGTATTTCCTAAAGTTCCATTATGCTTTTTAAATATGTATTTATTTATTTATTTGAAAGGCAGAGTTACAGAAAGGCAGAGGCTGAGAGAGACAGATCTTCCATCCACTGGTTCACTCCCCAATTGGCTGCAACAGCAGGAGATGGTCTGATCTGAAGCCAGGAGCCAGAACTTTTTTGGGTCTCCCACATGGGTGCAGGGGCCCAAGGGCTTGGGCCATCTTTTACTGCTTTCCCAGGCCATAGCAGAGAGCCGGATTGGAAGTGGAGCTGTTGGGACCCAAGGGGTCACCCATATGAGATGCCTAAGTGCAGGTGGTGGTTTTACCCATTATGCCACAGCATCAGCACCAATTACTACTATACTTTGTCTTAGAATTTTTGTTTGATTATAAAAGAAATAGGTATAAGTGTATTTTTGAAATAAATTTTATGTAACACAATTATGGCACACATTTTGTTAACATATTTTCAACAAATGAATCATAGCCATTAAAATGTATGTTTAAACAATCATTGGATCTCAAAATGTTCATACAATAGATTTTCAGTCTCTATCAGATTGTTCACAGCTGTTGTTTCTACTGGTAAGGAACAATGCATTTTTTTTCCTTTCCAACTATTTCCTGAACTTTTTACTTAGTGTAGTGTTACTCTTATGAGTATGAAGTAAACTAACAATAGATTTTTGTAGAAATTATGAGTGTGAATATGAGAGGGAGGAGGAACTTTTGGAGCATGGGTAAGAGGAAGGGTAGGGTGGGATTTATTGGTATGTTCCTAAATCTGTATATATGAAGTATATGAAATGTGTATATCTTAAAATGTACATTTAGGGGCCAGTGCCATGGCACAGTGGGTTAACACCCTGGCCTGAAGTGCTGGCATCCCATATGGGCACCGGTTTGAGAACCAGGTGCTTCACTTCCTATCCACCTCTCTGCTATGGCCTGGGAAAGCAGTAGACGATGGCCCAAGTTGTTCAGCCCCTGCTCCCGCATAGGATACCTGGAAGAAACTCCTAGCTCCTGGCTTCGGATGAGTAGTGAATGAGTGGTTGGAAGATATCTCTCTCTCTCTCTCTCTCTCTCTCTCTCTCTCTCTCTCTCTCTCTCTCTCTCTCTCTTCCCTCCCTCCCTTCCCCTTTCTCTGCCTCTCCTCTCTGTGTAACTCAGACGTACAAGTAAATAAATACATCTTTTAAAAATGTACATTTGGGCCGATGCCACAGCTCACTAGGCTAATCCTCCCCCTGCGGTGCCGGCACCACGGGGTTCTAGTCCCGGTTGCTCCTCTTCCAGTCTAGCTCTCTGCTGTGGCCCGGGAAGGCAGTGGAGCATGGCCCAAGTGCTTGGAGACCAGGAGGGAGCACTTGGCTCCTGGCTTCGGATTGGTGCAGCGCGCCGACTGTAGCGACCACTTCGGGGGTGAACCAATGGAAGGAAGACCTTTCACTCTGTCTCTCTCTCTCTCACTGTCTAACTCTGCCTGTCAAAAAAATGTACATTTAATTTTTTATAATGTGACTTCTGTTGCATGTCGTGTAGAATTTGTATATCTATATTTAGTTTTTATTATATCTGAGGATCATTTGTCTGTTCTTTAAGGATTTATTTACTTAAAGGCATAATGACAGGAAAGGAGAGACAGAAACAGATATATATTACATATGTGATTTCACCCCCTGAAATGCCTGTAACAGCCAAGGCTATGTGAGGCTGAAGCCAGGAGCCTGAAACTCCATTCAAATCTCCTGAATAGGTAGGAGGAATCCTAAAATTTGGGCTACTGTCTGTTGTATTTCACATCCATTTGCAGGAAACTATCAGAGAAATGGAATCTCTATAGGAATCAAATAGGAAACAAAAATATAGGATGCTGGTGTCCCAAGCACTAGCTAAACACATTACACTATCATGCCCACCCAATGGAGATCACTTAATCTTAATGCATAACTTAATATATTCAGGATTATAAGCTTTTTTCCTTATATACATTTCTTTATTTGAATTATATTTGTTTCCTATTTTTGATGAAGTTGCTCTTGTTTTCTTTTTGTATTTTTGATTTGTTTGCTTATATTTTTTCAAGCTATGATCCTCAACTGAATTAGTATATTCATTAATTTGCTATATAAAACAAAATACAGTAATGTCATATTTTACACATTTATCAAATTATAAGCTCAAGAATGGAATACTTTAACACTAGTGCTGCTCTGTTAGTTTACCCTGATATTTAGTTCTTACAACTCATATATATTTTTCAGCATTTAAATTATTCTTAATTTTTCTTTCATCAATTCTATCTTATGTTTCTTTCTTTTCTTCCACCATAAAAATATCAACATTCATTTAATGAGTCCAAACCCAAAGCACTTGTCTCAAAAGATGGCCTTCCTTCTGGCTACACCACTTTTTTTTTTTTTTAATTTTCAATCATCTTTATATACAGAAGATCAATTTAGCATATTTTAAGTAAAGATTT
Organism: Sylvilagus floridanus; assembly: GCA_949820135.1. Lineage (NCBI taxonomy): Eukaryota > Metazoa > Chordata > Mammalia > Lagomorpha > Leporidae > Sylvilagus > Sylvilagus floridanus. The sequence goes on from OX463231.1 coordinate 81,379,744, forward strand.
CAACAGTTTGCACCCACACAGGAACACAAAGTGTAAAATACTATTTGAGTACTAGTTATAGCATTAATTAAACACCTAAGAATAATTTTGTATTAATTACAGAGTTCAACCAATAGTTTTAAGCAGAACATAAAAAATACTAAAAGGGTAAAGTATTAAGTTCTTTTTTTGTTGTTTGTTTTGCAACTTTTGTATTGGTGTGGCTCCCCCGCCCCAACCTCCCTCCCTCCCGTGGCCCTCCCCTCTCCCACTCCCTCTGCCATCCTGCCCTTCTTCAAGTTTCATTTTCAATTATCTTCATATACTGAAGATCAACTTAGTATATATTAAGCAAGGATTTCAACAGGCTGCACTCACACAACTGTACAAGGTATAGGGTATTGTTCGACTAGTAGTGTTTTTAACTTTCATAGTAAAACACATTAAGGACAGAGATCCTACTTGGGGAGCATGTACCCAGTGACTCCCGTTGTTGATTTCACAATTGGCACTCTTTTTTATGACGTCAGCAATCACCTGAGACTCTTGCTCTGAGCTGTCTAGGCTATGGAAGCCCCTTGAGTTCACCGACTCAAACTTGTTTAGTCAAGGCCGTATCACAGTGGAAGTTCCTTCCTCCCTTCAGAGAAAGGCGCCTCTCTCCTTGATGGCCTGTTCCTTCTGCTGGGGTCTTGTTCACCAGGATCTTTCATTTAGATTGTTTTTTGCCACCATGTTATGGCTTTCCTTGCCTGTGAGACTCTCATGGGCCTTTTAGCCAGATCCGAATGTCCCAAGGGTTGATTCTGAGGCAGGAGTGCTGTTTTGGGTGTTTGCCATTCTATGAGTCTGCTGTGTGTACTGCTTCCCCCGCAGGATCATTCTCTCCCTTTTAATTATATCTTCATTATTTGCTTACACTGGTCTTATTTGTGAAATCTCTTCAACACATACCCTATCTTTTTGATCGGTTGTGTATTTATATTTATCACTTTACCAAGTGCGCTGGCATTGGTACCTGCCTCCTTGGTAAGACTGAGTTGAAATCCCCTGGCACATTTCTAGTTCCACCATTGGGAGTAAGTCCGAGTGAGCATGTGCCAACCTATATATCTCCTCCCTCTCTTATTCCCTCTCCTATGTTTAACAGAGATCACTTATCTGATAATTTTAAATGCCCCAGAATGATTGTGCATTGATTACAGAGTTCAACCAGTGGTCTTATGTAGAACAAACAGAGCAACAACAACAACAACAACAACAAAAATACTAAGAGGAATAAAATAGTAAGTTGTTCCTCAACAGTCTAGACAAGGGCTGATCATGTCATTGTCATGTCAGTGTCCATTTCACTTCAATGGGTATCATTTTAGATGCTCGTTTAGTTGCCATCGATCAGGGAGAACATATGATATTTGTCCCTTTTGAACTGGCTTAATTCACTCAGCATGATGTTTTCCAGCTTCCTCCATTTTTTTGTAAATGCGTGGATTTCATTGTTTTTTACTGCTGTCTAGTGTTCCATAGAGTACGTATCCCATAGTTTCTTTATCCAGTCATCCATTGATGGACATTTAGGTTGATTCCAAGTTATCTATTGTGAATTGAGCTGCAACAAATATTGAGGTGCAAATGGCTCTTTTTTTCTCCCCTTTAACTTCATTTGGGTAAATTCCGAGGAGTGGGATGGCTGGGTCCTGTGGTAGTGCTATATTCAGGTTGCTGAGGACTCTCCAAATTGTCTTCTATAGTGGCTTTACCAATTTACATTCCCACCAACAATGGATTAGTGTCCCTTTTTCCCCACATCCTCGCCAGCATCTGTTGTTGGTTGATTTCTGTATGAAAGCCAATCTAACCAGATTGAGGTGAAACCTCATTGTGGTTTTGATCTGCATTTCCCTGATGGCTAGGGATCCTGAGCATTTTTTCATTGGTCTGTTGGCCATTTGGATTTCCTCTTTTGAAAAATGTCTGTTAAGGTCCTTGGCCCATTTTTTTTATTGGGTTGTTTGTTTTGATTCTGTTGTGTTTTTTGATCATTTTATAGATTCTAGTTGTTAATCCTTTATCTGTTGTGTAATTTGCGAATAACATTTCCCATTCTGTTGGTTGCCTCTTCACTTTCCTGACTGTTTCCTTTGCTGTAAAGAAACTCTTCAATTTGAGGTAATCCCATTTGTTTATTTTATCTCTGATTACCCATGCCTCTGGGGTCTTCTCCAGGAATTCTTCGCCTGTTTCAATATCTTGAAGGGTTTCCCCTATACTCTCAATTAGTTTCATGGTATCGTGGTACATCTCTAGATCTTTGATCTATGTTGAGTGAATTTTTGTATAAGGTGTAAGATAGGGTCTTGCTTCATACTTCGACATGTGGACATCCAGTTTTCCCAGCACCATTTGTTGAAGAGGCTGTCCTTGTTCCAGGGGTTGGTTTTAGGTCCTTTGTCAAATATGAGTTGGTAATAGATGTTTGGATTGATCTCCGGTGTTTCTATTCTGTTCCATTGGACTATCCATCTGTTTTTATACCAGTACCAGGTTGTTTTGATTTTAACTGCCCTGTAGTACGTCTTGAAGTCTGGAATTGTGATGCCTCCTGCCTGGTTTTTACTGTAAAGGATTGCTTTAGCTATTCTCAGTCTCCTGTTTCTCCATATGAATTTCAGCATCGTTTTTTCTGGGTCTTTGAAGAATGACTTTGGTATTTTGATTGGTATGCCTTTTAACTTGTAAATTGCTTTTGGGAGAATGGACATTTTGATGATATTGATCTTTCCAATCCATGAGCATGGCAGGTTTTTCCATTTTTTTGGTCATCTTCTATTTCTTTCTTTAGTGTTTTGTAATTTTCATCATAGAGGTCTTTGACATCCTTGGTGAAATTTATTCCAAGGTACTTTACTGTTTTTGTGGCTATTATGAATGGGATTGATCTTAGAAGTTCTTCCTCGGCCCTGGCATTATCTGTGTATACAAAGGCTGTTGATTTCTGAGCGTTGGCTTTGTATCCTGCTACTTTACCAAACTCTTCTATGAGTTCCAATAGTCTTTTGTAGGAGTTTTTCAGGCCCCCTATATATAGTATCATGTCATCTGCAAATAGGGGTAGTTTAACTTCTTCCTTTCCCATTTGTATCCCTTTAATTTCTTTTTCTTGCCTGATGGCCCTGGCTAACACTTCTAGGACTATATCGAATAGCAATGGTGAGAGTGGGCATCACTGTCTGGTGCCAGTTTTCAATGGAAATGCATCCAACTTTTCCCTATTCAATATGATGCTGGCCATTGGTTTATCATATACTGCCTTAATTGTGTTGAGGAATGTTCCTTCTAACCCCAATTTACTTAGGGTTTTCATCATGAAAGGATGTTGTATTTTGTCAAATGCTTTCTCTGCATCTATTGAGATAACCATAAGATTTTTGTTTCTCAATTTATTAATGTGATGTATTACATTGATTGACTTTCGAATATTGAACCATCCCTGTATACCAGGGATAAATCCCACTTGGTCTGGGTGAATGATCTTTCTGATGTGCAGTCGGATTCAGTTTGCCAGAATTTTGTTGAGTATTTTTGCATCTATGTTTATCAGGGAGATAGGTCTGTTGTTTTCTTTCTCTGTTGTGTCTTTTCCAGGCTTAGGAATTAAGGTGATATTGGTTTCATAGAAAGAATTTGGGCAGATTCCCTCCCTTTCAATCGTTTTGAATAATTTGAGAAGAATTGGGGTTAGTTATTCTCTAAATGTCTGGTAAAATTCAGCAGTAAAGCCATCCAGTCCTAGGCTCTTCCTTTTCGGTAGTGTGTTTATTACTGATTCAATTTCTTCCATGGTTATGGGTCTGTTTAGAATTTCTATATCTTCACGGCTCTGTTCAAGAAGGTTGTATGTGTCCAGGAATCTATCCATTTCTTCCAGTTTTCCCAATTTGTTAGCATACATCTCTTTGTAGTGGTTTCTAATGATTCTTTTTATTTCTGTTGTGTCTGTTGTTACATTTCCATTACTATCTTTGATTTTACAGATTTGGGTCTTCTCTCTCCTTTTTCTCGTTAGTTGGGCCAATGGTGTGTCGATTTTGTTTATTTTTTCAAAGAACCAGCTCCTGGTTTTGTTGATCTTTTGTATTTTTATTTGGTTTCAAATCTGTTTATTTCTTCTCTGATCTTTAGTATTTCTTTCCTCCTTCTTGATTTGGGCTTGATTTGTTGCTGGTTTTCTAAATCCTTGAGGTGCATGGAGAGTTCATTTGTTTGGTTTCTTTCCAGCTTCTTGATGTAGACACCAATTGCTATAAACTTTCATCTCAGCACTGCTTTTGCTGTGTCCCACAGGTTTTGATAGGTTGTGTTATCATTTTCATTTGTTTCTAGAAATCTTTTGATTTCTCTTTTAATTTCTTCGATAACCCACTATTCGTTTAGGATCATGTTGTCCATTCTCCATGTGTTTGCATATGGTGCAGAGATTCTTGGGTTGTTGATTTCAAGTTTCACTGTGCTATGGTCTGAGAAGCTGCATGGTATAGTTTCATTTTTTTTTTTTGATTTGTTGAGGCTCCCTTTATGGCCCAGCATATGGTCAATTCAAGAGAACGTTCCATGTACTGGGGAGAAATACATGAACTCTGTGGCTGTGGGGTGGAAGGTTCTGAAGATATTAGGTCTATTTGGTCTATAGCATCAGTCAGCTCTATTGTTTCCTTCTTGTATTTCTGTCTGGTTGATCTGTCCATTGGTGAGAGTGGGGTGTTGAAGTCTCCTGTTATTGTTGTATTTGAATCTATATCTCCTTTTAAATACTTTAGTAATTCTTTCAGGTATCCAGGTGCCCAGTAATTAGGTGTGTATACATTTATAATAGTAATGTCTTCCTGTTGGATAGACCCTTTAATATTATATAGTGCCCTTCTCTGTCTCTTTTAACAGTTTTTATGTTAAAGTCTATTTTGTCTGATATTAGGATGGCCACACCAGTTCTTTTTTTATTTCTGTTAGCTTGGAGTATCTTTTTCCATCCTTACACTTTCAGTCTGCATGGCTACACCACTTTTAATCCAGCACTATGCTGGCAAAGTAGCTAAAGATGGCCCAAGTACTTAGGCCCCTTCAACCATGTTGGAAACCTTGATGAAGTTCCTGCCTCCTGGTTTCAGCCTGGCCCAACAGCAGCCATTGTGGACACTCTGGAAGTGAACCAGCAGATGGAAAATCTCTCTCCATTTCTCCATCTCTCTTTCTGTAACTCTGCCTTTCAAATAAAATAAATATTTTAACTATACATATTCTAATAACTGCCATGCTAATAAATCAGACTATAAATTGTATATTGTATTTTTCTGACAATCAAAAAAAGAATAAATTAAATTTCAGTCAGGAGCTCATATGTTTCTGCATTACAAGCCTTTACTGTGATCTGAAATTGCTCAAATATAATATAAATTTTCATACTGAGCATTCTTAAAAGGTCCTAGAGCGAATAAAATTACTAACCAACTTGAAAGCAAGATCATTAGCTGAACATGAATTACATGGATGGATATTTCGGGGATGAGAAATGTGTCTTTGTAAGATAGCACTTGTTAACACAATTTTACATATTTTTATTTCTTTTTAAGAGAAGTCATTCTACATTTATATTTGTAGCATAATAATACCATACTTGCATTATTAAATTGTAGAAGACTTGATTATTTGAGACTGTACACCTAAAATTTAGAGACCTTATTAATTTAATATGAGATATTTAATTTAATTACTGCCATTATCTGTATGTCTAAGAAGGCCTGTCATTTTAAAATAAATTAAATGACATTAACTTGATATGTAGTCAAAAGGGCATAGAATATTTTAGAAATATTTATTTTAACATTTTTCTTTTATACCGATGAAAAAGGTAAACCAAAGAATGTTTTTAATTTGTCAGAATGCTATAAGAATTAAAGGAATTGTATGTAGCAAAGCAGTTGTGCAGTCAGTTTGTTAGTCAACCAGTGAATGGAAGATCTTTCCCTCTGGCTCTCCTCTCTGTCTGTAACTCTACCTCTCAAATAAATAAATATTTTTAAAAGTATTTGAATATGACACTTTGTTTACTAATATGGGAATAAAATCAGAATCATCTTTTAGAAAAAATATTCATACCTCTAAGAACAAAATAGTTGTTACAAAAGTATGCAGAACTCCAACATCCTTACGTGGTTTCAAAAATATCAAGAGGCCAGCTCCACAGCTCACTAGGCTAATCCTCCACCAGCAGCGCCGACACACGGGGTTCCAGTCCCACTCGGGGTGCCAGATTCTGTCCCGGTTGCTCCTCTTCCAGTCCAGCTCTCTGCAGTGCCCGAGAGGGCAGTGGAGCATGGCCCAGGTCCTTGGGCCCTGAACCCGCATGGGAGACCAGGAGAAAGCACCTGGCTCCTGGCTTCAGATTGGTGCAGTGCGCCTACCATAGTGGCCACTTGGGGTGTGAACCAACGGAAAAAGGAAGACCTTTCTCTTTGTCTCTCTGTCTCTTTCTCTCTGCCTCAGCCTCTCTGTAACTCAGTCTTTCAAGTAAAGTAAATAAATCTTTAAAAAAAATACCAATAGATTATGGGTAAGAATGACCTGGTCAAAACTGTTTCAAAAGACTTTAATTATATGTACCAATAATTTTCAGGAGATAATTTGCACAGCCATGTTTGTTTGAAAATAAGTTCACATCACAGCAAAATTTACAAAAAGAAATTAATGGATTTTAAAGCATTTTATAAAATCTGTTCTTCAGAAACGAATGTCAAAAAAATAGAAAATAATTCACCTGAAGATGAAAAGGTTTTGCATTGCAAAAATAAATATGTGGTCATGGACAGTTATTGAGGAAAAGAAGTCATGCTGCAGAAAATCATGCTATTAACTCAGGACTATGAAAAGTATGTCTCAGGATGATACGTGGGTTAAAACACTGCCTGCAAAGCTGACATCACATATAGTATTTGAGTAAGTCCTGGCTGCTGCATTTCAAATCCTGTTCCCGGATAATGAACCTGGGAAGGTATCAGGACATAGTCCATATGCTTAAATCTCTGCCATCCATTTAGGAGACCTGGATGCAGTTCCAGGCTTCTGGTTTGGCCTGGCTCAGACCCAGTTATTGCAGCCATTTAAGTAAGGAACCAGCAAATGAAAACATTAAGAAAAGATTCTAAAATGTGCCACAATGCACAAGAGAAATGCCAGAATACTTCCAGAGGATTTCCCGTTAGACTCACAGCTGACTTCTCATGAGAAAATTTCCATACTAGGAGAGAATGGAGAAGCACAGTTCAAGTCTTAGGAGAAAAATATTTCAACCCAGAACACAACTGAGGCAATTTAAGACAAACCCGTGACCATTATCTTATTGAATGGAAATATTTCCAGAAAGATTCAGAACCAGTGATTCCCACTCTCACCATTGCTATTCAATATTATCCTGGTAGTTTTACTCACAAGAATTAAGTAGGAAAAACAAATCAAAGTGATACCAATTGGAAAGTAGGAAGCCAAATTATCCCTAAATTTAAATGACATGATTCTATATAGATATTCTATGTATAGAATACATAGACATTCTATGTATAGAATCATGTCTCCACTGAGAGACTACCTCACACCTTAAATGATAATCCACTCAAAATGGATCAAAGATTAAAATCTATGATTCCATACCATCAACTAGAGAACACTGGGAAAACTCTGCAAGATAATGACACAGGCAAAGACTTTTTGGAAAAAACAAGAGAGGCATAGGCAATCAAAGGCAAAATTGATACTTGCGATTATATCAAGCTCAGAAGTTTCTGCACTGCAACAGAAACATCAAGCAAAGTGAAGTGGCAACTGACAGAATCAAAGAAAATATTTGCAAATGACATGACTGATAAATATCCTACAAAGAGTTTAAGAAAATTCAATAGCAACAGAACAAACAATCCAGTGAAGAAATGGGCAAAGGACATGAACAGACATTTTTCCAGAAAAGAAATTCAAATGATCAACTGATACTTAAAAAAAATGCTCAGGATCATGAACCATCAAGGTAATGCAAATCAAAACCACAATGAGGTTTTACCTCACCCCAGTTAGAATGAGTCTCATACAGAAATCAACAAACAACAAATTCTGGTGAGGATGTGTGTAAAAATGTACTCTAACCTCCTGTTGGTGGGAATTTAAACTGGTCTAGCCATTGTGGAAGACAGTATGGAAAAAAAGACATAGAAGAACCCAGTTACCAAAGTCTGCATTGTTGGAGATGGCTTTATGAGATAACAACCTAAATATGATTCATTAGACAAATGGGCTTACATCCAGAAATGAAAGTGATCTGCCAGCATGTAGTGCAAAATAAAACCCTGAGGTGAATGTGAGGGAGTTTGAGTAAAGGATGTATGTGAAGAAATATTTTCAGTTTACCAATAATCCTGAAAATGATGAATGCATAAACATAGTCTCACTTGTTTAACAGCAGTTTCATATAAGTAACTTCTAATCATTATGGAAGACTACAAACTAAATGGGAAAAATGTAATTACTGTGATGTTTCTGAATACGACCAAACAGATTTACATATCTGGAGTCATCAAGAGAACTATTTATTAAACTTTAAAAATATTGAAAAGATCCACTTTTAATGGATTGGTTTTCATTTGTCATCAGCTTAAGGTTTACAAGCTCATAATTTTTTTTTTTTTTTTTTGGACAGGCAGAGTGGACAGTGAGAGAGAGAGAGAGAGAGAAAGGTCTTCCTTTTCCATTGGTTCACACCCCAATGGCTGCTGCGGCTGGTGCCTTGTGACCGGTGCACCAGGCTAATCCGAAGCCAGGAGCCAGGTGCTTCTGGTCTCCCATGCGGGTGCAGGGCCTAGGGACCTGGGCCATCCTCCACTGCCCTCCCGGGCCACAGCAGAGAGCTGGACTGGAAGAGGAGCAAGTGGGACAGAATCTGGCGCCCCGACTGGGACTAGCACACAGTTTGCCGGCGCCACAGGAGGAGGATTAGCCTATTGGACAAGACAGGATTCACAGTCCCACAGTGCCATACAAAGATCATGGAGAATAATCCCACCACATATCTGGAATGAGAAAAAGAAAATGGTGGTAAGCATTGCTGGTGATCACCATGATGCTTACGAAACAACTAACCTTATCAGTGGGAGGAAAGCAGGAGCCATATGGACAGGAGGATGAGGGGCCTCAGAGAACAGGGGATTCCGAGTTAGCATGCAGGACCCAAACCAGAACAACACTGAGTACCTTTCTCACTTGGACCAGGAATCAAACAGTTCCTAGAACATTGTGTACTGAAGACAAACAATCCAGTCCTGCTAGAAGGTAGGAGTCATGTGGGGTTTTCAGCAGGTAGGTTGAAGCTGCATGGCACCAGTGTTTCCCTAGATCTCCAGTTTATGGATAGAAGAATCACAAAGCAGTATTTCTGTATGTATTCAATTATTCTAGTATCTCTGGGATCCCCCAAGTACATACAATGTTTCTGGTGTGTTCTAAAATTAGCCTTCTGGGCTTACTCCTGGTGTCAGCTATTTGCCCCTCCACACTCTGGATTTGTACATCTCTTTTCACTGCAATTATCAAAAGCAAGTTCTGCTGGCATTGTCCTCCAATATTGCCAGGATGCAGAACTGCAGCTCTAACTTTGAAGATATATATGTGCTGACAGTACTAATTGCCAAGTCTTATTACAATGCTCTGGATATCTACCAGCTGCCTGAGCAAGAGGATTGAACAGGCATGATGGCATAGATGCTGGAAGGGCTGTCCTTTGGGCTTGGTCACTTCCCAAGCTTATTGTGCTGTCCTTTTTTTCCCCATTTTGGATCATATGTCTTCATTTGATTCACTTCTAACAATAGGCCTTTGGACATGTGTCTCACTGCTTGAAATAATGATGTCACCACTTCCTTCTCTAAACTTCATTATCCCTTGGTCAGACTTAGCTCAACACCACTTTTTCGGAGAAGTCTTATTTTACCCCTCAAAAGTACTCAAGTCCTCAGCTTTGAGATCTCTCCCCCTAATGCTGTACTTGCTCACATAGCAACTGGAAGAATGAACACTCATAGCTCAAGAACATTTCAAATCAGCTGTTTTCAGAATCCTTGTGAGATGCCTTGAACACGTGTTGGAGTGCTGGCTGTATTCCTGTGTCCAGCTTCCCTAGGAAGCAGGTATCACCTTGGCACCTCAATGTGACAAGCTGCTCATGCTACTTTGTGATCTTAGGGGGGCAGATGCAAGCCTGCCAAACACATTGGCCTTGGAGAGACAACTTGGTGCTTTCGTGTCGCAATAGGGTGATGTAGATGTCTAGAAAATGAATCTCCTTATTTGTTCTACATCTTCCCTAGATGACTCACAACTTCCTCATATCCAGGAGAGGAAAATTCCCTGCCAATGCAGATCTATTGCCCACTGTGGGCATGGAGACACTGCCACTGACTTTTCAAGGCATGGCAATTAACTAAGATGCTACTTATCAGAGTTAGTTTCTCTTTAAATTTTTGTAGAATTCTGCACTAAAGCCACCAGGTCCTGTAGTTTTCCTTGATAGAAGTCTTGATATTGCTTCAATCACACTGTTGGTTATGGGTCTGTTCAGAGTGTATTTATTGATTTATGCTTTATGTTTGCAAAAATGTGTTCTTTCTTTGGGATTTTTTAGTTTATTACCTTGTTGCTCTTCAGAGTAGTTTCCTATGATCCTTTGTATTTAGTGGTGCTTGGGCCCTGCACCCATGGGAGACCAGGAGAAGCACCTAGCTCCTGCCTTCAGATCAGCGCGGTGTGCCGTGGTGGCCATTGGAGGGTGAACCAACGGCAAAGGAAGACCTTTCTCTCTGTCTCTCTCTCTGACTGTCCACTCTGCCTGTCAAAAAAAATTAAATTAAATTAAATTAAATTAAATTAAATTAAATTAAAAAAAGACACTGGTCCAGGTGGCTACATCTAAAAATAAAAGTAAGATTCATGTTAGATACAACTTTTTTAAATTTCATTCTGTTCTGTTTTTAAATCAGTAAATCAAACTGTGTCCTAAAAGTTGCAGTGTCCTAAGCAGCAGAATGTTTGTGCATTCTTTCTTCTGTGTTTAACTATATTTAAATTATCAGACCACTGGCAAACTTCATTTGCATGAAATTTTATATGATAGATACTAATCATAGTACGTTTATTTCCCACTCTTACCCCCATAAGAGGGGAATAATATTTGGAATTGTCATTGGAATCTAAACAAACTTTGTTAATTGGATTGTGACAGTATTATAAATGATATGAAAACATTTTAACATTTGGCCATCAACTTAAGAAAATGATTTTCAGGGCCAGTGCTGTGGTGTAATGGGTAAAGCTGCTGCTTGAATTTCCAGCAACCCATATGGACACCAGTTTGAGTCCAAGCAGCTCCATATCTGATCCAGCTCTCTGCCATTGCCTGGGAAAGCAGTGGAAGATAGCCGAAATCCTTGGGACCCTGCACCCATGTGGGACACCTGGAAGAACCTTCTGTCTCCTGGCATTGGATCAGCACAACTCCAGCCATTGCTGCCAATTTGGGAGTGAACTAGTAGATGGAATACGCCTCTCCCCCATCCCCTTCTCTCTGTGTTTAACTCTTGACTTTCAAATAAATAAATTTTTTAAAAATGTTTTTCCTACACAAATATGTTTATTTAGTTTTTAAAAAGGGATAGATGCTACTTGCTACACTTGTAAATTTCTCTGTATTAAAGCATAGCACAACTGAATGGTAAGGCAAAACATCTTGGCAAAATAATTGAAAACAGGGCCCGGCGCCATGGCTCACTTGGTTAATCCTCCGCCTGCAGCACCAGCATCCTATATGGGCACTGGGTTCTAGTCCCAGTTGCTCCTCTTCCAGTCCAACTCTCTGCTGTGGCACAGGAGGGCAGTGGAGGATGGCCCAAGTGCTTGGGCCCTTGCACCTGCACGGGACCAGGAGGAAACAGCCTGGCTCCTGGCTTTGGATCAGTGGAGCGCCAGCCGTAGTGGCCATTTGGGGGATGATCCAACTGAAGGAAGGCTTTTCTCTCTTTCTCTCTGTCTGTACCTCTACCTGTCAAATAAATTAAAAAATAAATTTAAAAAGAAAGAATTGAAAACAGAGTATACACTACATATCAAGTGCTGAATTTCATAGGGCATGTATGATCAGAGTCTCTTACCAGTTTTGTTAAATGTATCACATAATTATATTTCATATAGAAGGTTTCACAGGGATAGCAGTACATTCCATTGACGTATTTCACTTTAGCTCAAGTACCTCTCAGGTTCTTACAACTACTAGTCATTTCACTATCAGAAACACTGGAGAGCCACTTGTGTGACTGGGATCTTTTATTTTTATTTGGTGATGTTTGGTTGTTGAGGTTTATCCTTTTAGGTAGAAAAATTAGTCTAAAATTGGAATGACTGCATTTTTGTTTGGTTTCTAATATAGCTCACCTTTTATGTTGCAAGGACAGTCTTTGATATGCATTCAATTAGAGGTTTTAAACATTTTCTAGAAGCTGCTTGGTTCTGTTGAGATGCATGAACAATAGAACCCTTTTAATAATGTAAACTTTGAGCAACAACACATTTTTGGTTGCATTTGAGAGACTGGATAAGATTTTGCTTGAAAAATGCATATTTTTCTGCTAAATTTTATTTGAGCTACCTACTTACAGTGCCTTGATCTTTGAAATGGATGGTTTCAGATCCTCTGATATAATTTCTGCTACTTCCTTTTCACCTTTAAAACATTATGTAAAAGTCTCAAGACTGAACCAATAGTAGCTTTGGTCAGATTCAGTGTTTGTCAGGATATGATGATCTGATGGCACTAAGACCCAGCAATGTCTCCAACAATTCATCATAATTAGCAAAGTAGCTTTTAGTTAAACATTATTATGCACAGAGTGTCAGCAATTTCTGCCCTCACTTAATGATTCTATATACCATAACTCAGAAGGTTGAAGTCATCAAAATAATGTGAAGTTATAATTTTTGCCTCAATTTCTTATTAAAAAAAAACCGAGTTGCATGTTAGAGCAGCTTCAACTTATAGCTTCATGGTACTCACCATAAATGAAATAGCTGCTAAGTGTCATGATTGATTTCTAATTCCAGGTATTTTCTTTTTTCACTATTGGCATATCAACTTCTTGCAGAATTGTGTGGCAGACAGTCATTCAGGGCTTGATTCCGTGAAACAGAGCAGTGTGTCTTTATGTGTTTACTTCAGCAAAGACATCCTGCCTTGTGCACATGTGCATAAGCATAGCATTGGCTCTTTCAGAGAATAAGGTGTGCTTCTGTTTACATAATTAACACTGAACTCTGCTTTCCTGTCAGGATTATTGTCCTTTTAACCTAGAGATGATGCTGTGGAAACTAGCTCCAGTTCTAGCCCAGGCAGTTCCTCTTCCAATCCAGCTCTCTGCTAGGGCCAGGGAAAGCAGTAGAAGATGGCCCAAGTCCTTGGGACCTTGCACCCATATGAGAGACCTGGAAGATGCTCCTGGCTCCTGGCTTCAGATTGGCACAGCTCCATCTGTTGCGGCTATCTGGGGAGTGAACCAGTGGATAGAAGAACTCTTTCTCTCTCTTTCTGCCTCTCCTCTCTGTGTAACTCTGACTTTCAAATAAATAAATAAATATTTAAAAAATAATTATTATCATCTTTGGTTCATTTTCTAATACATTGAAAGTCAACAGTGAGATTGGAAATGTTAAACAATTACAGCTACTGTTAAAAACTTTTATTTGCAAAAGGGGACAAAGTAATATTACTATGATTTAACTTATAGAATGATGGTTTCAGTGGTTCACTTTAAAAAGTCCCCTAAAAATGATGTTGAAAGGACTGAAATTTTCTAAATGAGGCTAAAGCAAATTTAAGACTGTATTATCTCTTTAAAAGCACAAAGGTTTCCATTATGCTATGACTTGAGGTATTTCTTTCCTGTTTTTATTAGGGTCTTAGAATGCTGAGTTATATATATGCTGCACCATCAAATACCACTAGTATAGCATTCATCATATTCTAATCCTATGTATAATGTCGATATTAACCTTTGGAGAACTTTCTATTATTTCATTTAACCAATAAGATCATTTGTATGTTGTAAGATGCAGAGTGGTGGTAAAAGAGGAAGAGATGGGGGGTGTACTAACACCTTCACAGATCTGCTTTGTGCTTAAAATGGGTCTTTAGGTGAGTTACTCTATCTAATCCTCACCACCACCACCACCAACAACAAAAATGGGAGGTTTCACAAGGCAGAAGGGAGTGCTGTAGCAAGTAGACAGCATTTTTGACAGTGTCTTTCAGAAAAGACTACTTGGATCTCAGTTATTACTTTGAAGACCTAGAGAGTTGTTAGTTCTCAAGAAAATCAGATCTTGAGAGACTGACATGAAAGCTGAAAGGAAAAGGGGACAGAAGAATACACATGTATAATTGTGTCTAGTTAGACATAGGACAGAACTTAAACATGGATTGAATTATACATTTACTATCAGACTAGATCAAACATTTGTTGCTTATGTGGTTTTTGAGAACTTACTGTTTACTTGGTGAGAAAAGGCTCTTCTACTGCAATTCAACCACTGCTCTGTTTAGCTATCAGTCCTGTGGTGCTGAATTCAGTTCTGGAAGGTATCTAAGCACAAGCTCCAGTGCTAGACCAGGGTAGAGCTGTCCTTCCCCTCTCTGTAATGGTAATTCTGTCATTTTTATTCTTTTTTTTTTTACTGTATTACATCTTATTTTATTTATTAGATTGAGTGAACTATAATTTTGTAGTCATTTGAAATTTTGTAGTTGAGGGGCACTAAGTGCATTCCTGATGTTGGCATCCTGGAGTACTGTGAGATTGCATAGTGTTTCCATCATGGAGCATAGGATGTGTGCAGGATATGGGGAAAGATCAGGAATGAGTAATTTCAATCCTTCAGCAACTGCAGAGCTGGAGTGACTTTGCACTAAATCTGGGCCTCCTCCATGATAAGCCCAGCAGCAGCTTTAGAGCTGAGGAAGCTCTGAAAGATCCCAGAACAAGACCTGCACAGGCTGCAAAGGAGCAGCTACTCTATAGCAGCTGTGGCTTGAGAGCAGAGCCAGAGCCTAGGCACCTGCAATGCTTCTCATGGCACCATAATGGCTCATCTCCAAAGCAAAATCAGGACACACTCCAAACTAGACCTAAAAAAACCTTACAGAGTAAGGTAGCTCCATCCCCAGGGCTAGCAACACCTCCACGCTTAGGTCTGACCACAGTGGCAGAGCCCCATCCTGCTGTGACACCACATCCAGAGAGAGCACCAGTGTGACCTTCAGAGCTAGAACCTACTAACAGAAGCAACTTTGGTAACGTCCATGAGTTGCAACCAGACTCAGCCAGAATTCACTGTGGCACCAGCTCCAGTGCTAGCACCAGATACTGCCAGTACCAGCTCCCAAACCTGAAACTTCCCATCATCTACATGCAAGGGAATCCTTTCTTTTTGAATTTTTTTCATTTTCATGTTTCTTATGGTTGCTTATATTTTATATCATATGATATAAAAGTTTTCTTTCATAAAATTTGAAATCACACAATTTCTTGACATCAACTCATGTGCATGCTTCAGCCATCCTGACAGTCTACTTCCAAATGTTCTCCCTATCCCCAGTGGAAATGCTGTGCTCATCAGTCATTCCTCATTCCCCACCCCCTCAGTTCTCTGAAAATCATGATGTGAGGGATATATCTATTCACTTACCTGTTCTCAGTTTTGCACACAAGTAGAATGGTGTGATCTGTGGTCTTTTGCAAACAGTTTTGTACCATCACATGTTCATGGTTCATCTATGTTAGATCACTTATCAACTCTTGATTTCATGTGGGCTGAATCATATTCCATTGTAGAAACACACATGTCATTCACCCATGCACTACTGATAAACACATATGTTCTTTTCAACATCTTGCTAGAGTTTGCAAGTTATATGACTTGAAGAGTTTTTCCATCTATGTCCATTATGGATCTGTCCTTTACATTTTTTGTCTTAAGAAGTACTTGGAACCTATGTCCTATGGTACCAGGATAGATACGTCTGTCCTTGTACCATGATGAAGTGTTCCCTCCTCATTACAATAAAATGCTTTAAATAGTTCATCAATACTTGATCATCCATCATCTGTATATGTTTGCATTCCCTTTGGGAATATTTTGTGAATAATGCTTCCATGAATATTCACAGATATCTGTTTAAACACCTGCATTTGAATCTAGGGGTATGAATAGAAGTAAAAATATCAGGTGACAGTGGTAATGCTGTGTTTGCCTTTCTGAGAGCTACCACATTACCTTCTCCTGTGATTGCAACTGATTACTTCTCTTGCCAAACAGTCCACATCGTCCAATTCCTCAAATCTTCCCTCTCAGGTATTATGTTCTGTTTTCCTGATTCATAACTCCTGTAGCAGATGTTGAGTGGGCTCAATGTGGTCTAGCCTGCCTTCATGTCACACCACATACTCTGGATCACATCTTCACAGGATTCCTGGCCATTTCTTGGTCTTTTTAGAGGAGTTTCTGCTCAAGTCCTTTCCCATTTTCAGAAATGTTATTACTGTTTTGATGCTCTGTGCTAAGAGGTCTTTATATATTTTGAGTATAAGACCCTCATCAGATCTATGAATTACAAATATCTTCTGCCATTCTCAGATTTTATTTTTAACTCCCTCAAGAATGCTCTTTCAGGAAAAAGTATTTTTAATTTTCATGAGGTTCAAATTATTTGTTTCTCTTCTGTTGCTGTGCTTGTGGTGTCATGAAAAAGACCAGTGGCAAATCACTCATCATGAGGTCTTGCCCCATGTCTCTTGTTACAAAACTGCCATAATTTGAACTCATAAATGTCTGCCTTTGATTCATTGAAATCTACTTTTGGGGGTGTTAGGAGGTTCTAGCTTCAGGCTTTTGCCTATGAATGGGTATTCAAATCCATTGCCTTGTTTTTTAGAATTTATGTTATGGCAGATCTAGGTTCACAACAAAACTTACTAAAGAATCACAGATATCCCATATACCTCCTGACCTCACACTTGCAGAGCATTTTCCATTGCCAATTCTCCACCAGAGCAATAAATTTACATCAAATGATGACCTACGTGGACACATCCAATGTCCATGGTTTACACTAAGGTTCACCTTTGCTGGTCTGTCTGGACAAATATAAAGTGATATGTACATAACTGTACTATCACATAGAGTCACTGCACTGCCCTAAAACCTTCTGAGCCCCACCTGTTCATCATTTCCTGACACTGAACCACTAGTAACAATGGACTTTTTCCCTGTCTCCATCATTTGCCTTTTCAAGGATGTTACAGAATTTGAATATACACTATGCAGCTTTCTCAGACTGACTGTCTTCAGTTAGTCACATGCATTTAGATTTCCTTTCTCGAGGCCATTTGGCAAAGCAGATTGGCCACCACTTGGGACATCTGCATCCCATGTTAGAGTACCTGGTTCAAATCCTGCACTCTGACTATGAGCCAGCTTCCCACTAATGTGCAATTAGGAAAGGTGATGGCTCAAATACTTGGGTCCCTGACACCCATGTGGGAGACCTAGATGGAATTCTTGTTTTAGTCTAGCCCAGCCCTGGCTGATGTTAAGATTTGGGTGATGAACAAGTAGATGGAAAATTTCCCATTGTTTCTCCCTGTCTCTCAAATAAAATGAAATAAATAAAACAAATTTAAAAGACCATTATCCTCTCAAAAACTATTCATTTTATCTGTTCATTACTGGACAGCACACTCCATGGAGTATTGGTTAACATTTAATTTTTGAGTACTCTACTGTTCATCACTTATCCTCATTTTTTTCTTGATGTGCTCCTCTAATTCAATAATTGCACACACAGGTCTTAGAGTTTGCTGATTCTTCTGCTTGATCAGACCTGTAGTTGTTCTCCCATTATGATTTTTTTCAATTCAGTTATTGCATTATATAGCTCCAGGATATTTGTTTTTTTTCCCATTTTATAGCTTCTATCTCTTTCTTGATATTCTCATTTTGTTCTTGCATCATTGTATTCCATTTAATTGTTCTTTTGGGCCATATTAAATTCTTTTAAGATTCATCATCTGAATTATTTATCAGAAAATTCACAGATCTCCATTTCTTTTTTTTTTAGATTTATTTACTTGAAAAACAGTTACAGAGAGAGGAGAGGCACACACACACACACACACACAGAGAGAGAGAGAGAGAGAGAGAGAGAATTTGCCATGCTCTGGTTCACTCCGCAGTTGGCCACAAAAACTGAAGTTGTGCCAATCTAAATCCTCCTTTCTCTCTTCCGCTCCCTTCCCCTCCCCCTCTTCCTCTTCCACTCCCCTCCCTCTCCAGGAGTCAAGAGCTTCTTCTGGGTCTTCTACTTGGATTCCCAAGGACTTGGGCTATCTTCTACTGATTTCCCAGGCCATAGCAGAGAGGTGGATCAAAACAGGAGAAGCTGAGACTCAAACCGGTGCCCATATGGGAGCCAGCACTGCAGGTGGTGGTTTAACTGCTATGCCACAATGCTGGCTCCCAGATCTCCTTTTCATTAGGGTTGATATTGGTATTTCTTTTTGATCATTTGATTGATATATGTTCCACTTTTTGTTCATCTGTCTTGCTGTTTTGTACATATAATAAAAGAGCCACCTTTCAGTCTTTAGAGAAGTCTTTGGCATTCTACAGGGAAAAAAATCTTTACAATCAGCTGTTAGAAATCTTGGGGGCTTTAAGTCTTCTGTGTGGGTGAATTATCTGTACTTAGTATGTCTACTTTCCCAGTTACAGAGGACTGCTTGGTTCTTTTCTGGGAGTTTGTAGCTGTTTCTCCCTCTGGTCTCTGGCATTAGTACTGCTGATTCTCTATTATCACAACTGACTGAGTTCTTTTGTGGTCTGTGGTCCAAAGGCATCCAAGATAATCCGTTCACACAGCACCCTAAGTCAGGCAGCATGCCCCAAAACCTGAAAATCAAATAGATATTTCACCATTCCCTAAACCTTCCAAGACAGAAGCTGTGACGTGAGTTTTCCTCCTGTTTTTATGTGCTGCTTAGGAGAAAGTCTGATGTAGTTGAAATGAAATGAAATGAAATTTTCCTAGTCATTACAGTGTGGTTTTCATGGGTTGTCTAGGCTTTGAGCTTGGCTGGAACACTGCAACAACATGACTGTGTCTCTGAAGTTCCCATGAAGGTCTTTTAGAATATATGTTGCTACTAAGTAGCTATTTCTGTGGGTGAATGAAGTCTGTGGTTTCCCATTCTATCTTGCTTGCTTTGTTTGCCCCCTGCCCTCTTTTAAAAAATTATACAATTTATTGCAGTTTCTTAATTTTTTTTATTGCATAGATAACTTCCATGTGCTCATCCACTTCCCTAATGCCTGCAATGGCCTATGCTGGGTCAGGCCAATGTCAGGAGCCAGAAACTCCATCCTGGTGTCCATGTGGATGTCAGGAACTCAAGTGCTTGAATGATTTATGCTTTCCATGATAAAGATTAGCAAGAAGTGGAAATCTTTGTGATGTGGGACCAGGTACTTAGACCACCTTCTGCTGCTTTCCCAGGTACATTAGCAGGGAGATGGATTAGTAGTGCAGCAGCCATGATTTGAACCAGCACTCATGGAATAAAGACCGTAGGTAGTGAATTAATGCACTGTGCCACAACACAGGTCCCGGTATTTAAATCTCTTGATAGTTATTCTTTAAATAATTTTTAAATACTAGTATAAAACATTATGCTAATAGATTAGAAATCCGAGTAGGAAATTATTTCTAAAATATATATATAATATGGATTGAAAATTAGAAACTTAAAAGTCATTTTAAAATTTACTCTAAAATGTTTGAAAGAGAGAGTGACAGAGAAAGAAATCTTTCATCCACTGATTTACTCCTCAAATGACTGCAATGGCTGGTCCTGAGCCAAGGCAAAGCTAGAAAAGTAAAACTCCACTCAGATGGCAGGGGCACAAGCATCTGGATCATGTTCCACTGCTTTCCCAGCCACATTAGCAGGAAAATCAACCAGAAGCCAAGCTGGCAGGACCCAAAGTAGTACTCCAATAAGTGATTCTGATGTAATAGGCAGCTACTTAAACTACTGTGACACAACAGCAGTCCCATCAAGTGGAAATCCCATGTACGGTGGGGGTCTTCTTAAAGACAGGGCTAAGACTTACAAATCAATTGTAGTAATGAAGATCCTCATGTAACAAGGATGAGGGAATTATTTGTAACACAAATTTTCAATGTTCATGGTAAAAGTTGTCTATTCAGGTCTAGTTCAGTGTTAGAAAAAACATAGTCAAAAAAGCATAGAAGAAATGAAAGAAAAGGAAATCAAAAAATTGGTCATAATGTAACATTGAATTAATCCAAAGAAAATGCATGAACTAATGAAATTCATCTAGAATATGAAAAAAATTTCCCCCATGAAATTGAGATCTTCAAGAGGAATCAAAATGAAATGAATAATTCAATAGAACAAATAAAAATAGAATGGAGAGCCTTAAAAACAGAATTGGTAAAGAAGAGAATATTGGACTTAGAAGACAAAACACAGGAAAGCATGTAGTCAAATGAAAGAGAAGAAGTAGAAATTAGAAAACTAAAAAACACAGTTGGGAATCTATAGGATACTAAAAAAAAACAACAACAAAACAAAAACAACATACAGGTTCTACGAGTTCCTGAAGGCGTGGAGAGAAAGGATTAGAAGACCTTTTTGTGAAATAATAGCAGAAAATTTCAAAAGCATGGAGAAAGAAAGCGACATCCAAGTACAGGAAGCAGACAGAACTACCAATACACAACACTAGAAAAGATCCTTGCCACAACACATTGTAATCAAACTGACCACACTGAAACATAAAGACAAAATTCTAAAATGTGCATGAGAGAAACACCAGATTGCTTTCAGAAGATCTCAAATTAGACTCACAAGAGACTTCTCTTCAGAAACCCAATAGACTAGAAAAGAATGGGGAGACATAATACAAGTCTTAAGAGAAATAAACTGTCAGCCCAGAATGTTATGCCCTGCAAAGCTCGCATTTATGAAAAGTGAAAAAAAAAACTTCCATAACAAACAGAAATTGAAAGGATTTGTCATCACATGTCCAGCCCTGCAAAAGATGCTTAAAAATATATTGCACACAGATATACAGAAACATGGTCCTCATTGCAAAAGAAGATAAAGGAAAAAAATCTCTCTATAAAAGATCAAGGGATGTTGAAAGTATAAGTTAGGAATATTGTTGGAAAAATGAAAGAGAAAAGTCATTATTTATCAATAGTCACCTTGAATGTAAATGGTCTTACCTCTCTAGTTAAAAGACACAAAGTGAGCTGAATGGGTTAAAAAACAAAACTCATCTAATTTTTGCAAGAAACACATCTTACCAACAAAGATACAAACATGCTGAAAGTAAAATGATGGAAAAAGATATTTTATGTCAACAGAAATAAAAAAAAGAGCCGGTATAGCCAACTTAATATCAGCAAAAATAGACTGTAACACAAAAACTGGTAAAAAAGACAAAGAAGGGGACAATATAATGATTAAGGGATCAATCAATTCAACAGGAAGATATAACTATTATAAATGTATGTGCACCTCATTACATAGCATCTGGTGATTTAAAGAAATGTTAAGGGATTTAAAGGGAGATGTAGACTCCAAAACAATAGTTTTGGAGGACTTCAATACTCTTCAGCAATGGACAGATCAACCAGACAGAAAATCAACAAAGAAAAAGCAGACCAAAGGACCTAACAGATATATACAGAATTTTCCATCCTACATTTGCATAATACACATTTGTCTCAGGAGTGGCTGGAACTTTCTCTAGGACTGACCACATGCTAGGCCATAAAGCAAGTCTCAGCAAATTAAAAAAAAAAAATCATACCATGCATCTTCTCAAATCACAATGGAATGAAGCTGAAAATCAACAACTCAAGAATCTCTAGATTCATGGAGACTGAATAACATGCTCCTGAATGAACAGTGGATCATAGAAGAAATCAAAAGAAATCAAAAAAATTGCTGGAAACAATTCAAGATGACAGCACAACATATCAAAATTTATGGGATGAAGCAAAAGCAGTATTAAGAGGACAGTTTATTCTATTAAGCCAGCATCACCTTAATTCCTAAACCTGAAAGAGATGCAGCAGAGGAAGAGAATTACAGACCAATTTCCCAGGTGAACAGATGCAAAAATCCTCAGTAAAATTCTGGCCAATAAAATGCAACAACAGATCAGAAAGATCATTCACCCAGACCAAATGAGATTTGTCACTGGAATACAGGGATGGTTCAACGTTCACAAATTGATCAGTATAATACAACACATTAACAAACTGCAGAAGAAAAACCATATGATTATCTCAATAGATACAGAGAATGCATTTGATAAAATACAACACCCTTTCATGATAAAAAAAAAAATCTAAGCAAATTGGGTATAGAAGGAACATTCCTAAATACAATCAAAGCAACTTATGAAAAACCCACAGCCAGCATCCTATTGAGTGGGGAAAAGTTGGAAGCATTTACACTGAGATCTGGTACCAAACATGGATGCTCACTCTCACCATTGCTATACAATATAGTTCTCGAAGTTTTAGCCAGAGCCATTAGGCAAGAGAAGTAAATCAAAGGGATACAAATTGTAAAAGAATTGTAAAGAGATCTTTGCAAATGATATGATTCTTAATGTAGGGGATTCAAGAATCTATTAAGAAACTATTGGAACTCATAGAAGATTTTGGCAAAGTAGAATGATATAAAAATCAATGCACAAAAATCAACAACCTTTGTAACAAAGGCAATGGCACAGCTGAGAAAGAACAGCTAAGACTAATCCCATTCACAATATCTACAAAAAAGAATCAAATACGTTGGAATAAACTTAACAAAGGACATCTGCTCAGATATAGAAAAAATGATGCTGAAATTTTTATGACAGCATAGGAGACCTCAAATAGCTAAAGCAATCTTGTACAACAAAAACAAAGCCAGAGACATCACAATATCAGATTTCAATACATATTAAAGGGCAGTTATAATGAAAATGGCCAGGTACTGATACAAAAACAAATGGATAGACCAACCTTGCAGAAAGCCCGCAAGATATAGGCTCAGGCAAAAACTTCTTGAAAAAGACTCCGGAGGCAAATTCAGAAATTTCTGTACTGCCAAAGAAAAAGACAGGAAAGTGAAGAGAAATAATTAAAATTAATTAAGAAATCTTAAACATGTTTTCATGTGCCTGTTGGCCATTTGAATTTCCTCTTTTGAAAAATGTCTACTGAGGTCGTTGGCCCATCTCTCAAGTGGTTTGTTTTGTTATGGAGTTTCTTGATCTCTTTGTAGATTCTGGTTATTAATCCTTTATCTGTAGCACAGTTTGCAAATATTTTTCCCATTCTGTCGGTGGCCTCTTCACTTTCCTGCCTGCTTCTTTTGCAGTACAGAAACTTCTCAATTTGATGCAATCCCAACAGTTAATTTTGGCTTTGACTGTGCTTCTGGGGTCTTTTCCAAGAAGTCTTTGCTGGTGCTATTATCTTGCATGGTTTCTCCAATGTTCTCTAATGATTTGATGGTGTCGGATCATAGATTTAGGTCTTTAATCCATGTTGAGTGAATTTTTGTGTAAGGTAGGGGTCTTGCTTCATGCTTCTGCATGTGGAGATCCAGTTTTCCCAGTATCATTTATTGAATAGACTGCCCTTACTCCAGGAATTGGTTTTAGATCCATGATCAAATATAAGTTGGCTCTAGATGTTTGGATTGATTTCTGGTGTGTCTTCTGTTTCACTGATCTATCCATCTGTTTCTGCACCATTACCATGCTGTTTTGATTACCACTGCCCTATAGTATGTCTTGAAATCTGGTACTGTGATGCCTCTGGCTTTGTTTTTGTTGTACAAGATTGTGTGTTAGCTATTCGAAGTCTCTTACCTCTCCATATGAATTTCAGCAACATTTTTTCTAGATCAGTGAAGAATATCTTTGGTATCTTGATTGATATTATATTGAATCTATAAATTGCTTTTGGTAGAAAGGACATTTTGGTGATGTTGATTCTTCCAATCCATGGGCATGGAAGATTTTTTCAATTTTTTGGTATCCTCTTCTATTTCTTTAAGATTTTGTAATTCTGATCGTAGAAATCTTTTAACATCCTTATTTAAGTTTATTCAAACTTATTTGATTATTTTGTTGCTATTTTGAATGAGCTTGATCTTAGCAGTTCTTTCTCAGCTGTGGCATTGCCTGTGTATACAAAGGCTGTTGATTTTTGTGCATTGATTTTATATCCTGCTACTTTGCCAAACTCTTCTATGAGTTCCAATAGTCTCTTTGTAGAGTTCTTTGGATCTCCTAAATAAAGAATCATATCATCTGCTAAGAGGAATAGTTTGAGTTCTTCCTTCAAAATTTGTTTCTCTTTAATTTCTTTTTCTTGCCTGATGGCTCTAGCTAAGGCTTCCAGAACTCTATTGAATAGCAGTGGTGAGAGTGGGCATCCTTTTCTGGTACCAGGTCTCAGTGGAAATGCTTCCAACTTTTCCCCATTTAATAGGATGCTGGCCGTGGGTTTTTCATAAATTGCTTTGATTGTATTGAGAAATGTTCCTTCTATACCCAATTTGCTTAGATTTTTTTTTTATCATGAAAGGGTGTTGAATTTTATCGAATGCATTCTCTGTATCTATTGAGATAATCATATGGTTTTTCTTCTGCAGTCCGTTAATGTGGTGTATCACGTTGATTGATTTACGAACACTGAACCATACCTGCATACCAGGGATAAATCCCACCTGGTCTGGGTAGATTATCTTTCTGATGTGTTGTATTCTATTGGTGAGAATTTTATGAGGATTTTTGCATTTATGTTCATCAGGGATATTGGTCTGTAACTTTCTTTCAATGCTGCATCTTTCTATGGTTAGGGATTAAGGTGATGCTGGCTTCATAGAAAGAATTTGGGAGGATTCCCTCTTTTAAAATTGTTCTGAATAGTTTGAGAAGAATTGGAGTTAGTTCTTCTTTAAATGTCTGGTAGAATTCAGTAGTGAATCCATCTGGTCCTTGGCTTTTCTTTGTTGGGAGGGCCTTTATTACTGTTTCAATTTCTGTCTCAGTTATGGGTCTGTTTAGGTTTTCTAAGTCTTCCTGGTTCAATTTATGTAGGTTGGATGTGTCCAGGAACTTATCCATTTCTGATAGATTTCCCTGTTTGCTAGCATACAACTCTTTGTAGTAATTTCTGATGGTTTTTTTTATTTCTGTGGTGTCTGTTGTTATGTTTCCTTTTTCATCTCTGATTGTATTGATTTGGGTATTTTCTTTTTTTAATTGGTTAAGTAGTGCAGTCCTGGACTAGCCATGATCTGAATAAAAGCCATTCATTTTCCAAATCCAATGCTCTGTGTAGTTCCTATATCCCTTAAAAGGATCCTAACATCAAACTACACGTTATGATAAAACCTGTGTAATACAGCAAGTGGACATTGCTCCAAGCTAAATATTCTATTATCTTCTAGAACAGAGTTTGATGAGATCACGTTGATTAAAGTGCACTGAAAATATGAAGTGCAAAAACCTACATTAGTGGATATTCTATCCTCTACATATGGTTGGGCTATGGATAAATTGACAGCGAAAAAATATATTGACTGGACATAAGATGAAAAATTCATTTATGTCTAAATTTTATACAAAAAAGAATGGCACAAAATGTAAATTACATTTACAGTTAATGATTTTATTTTTTTGACAAGCAATGAAAGTGAGAGAGACAGAGAGAAAGGTTTTCCTTCCGTTGGTTCATCCCCCAAATGGCCACTACAGCCAGCGCGCTGTGGCCAGTGCGCTGTGCTGATCCGAAGCCAGGAGCCAGGTGATTCCTCCTGGTCTCCCATGTGGGTGCAGGGTCCAAGCACTTGGGCCATCCTCCACTGCCTTCCTGGGCCACAGCAGAGAGCTGAACTAGAAGAGGAGCAACTGAGACAGAATCAAGTGCCCCAACCGGGACTAGAATCTGGGGTGCCAGCACCACAGGTGGAGGATTAGCCAAGTGAGCCATGGTACCGGCCAGTTAATAATTTTTATTCTACTCAGTAATACTTTGACATTTTGGAGAAAATCAGGTTATATCTACAATGTGTTCAGCTTAGATTTACCGAGTCATAAACTTTTATCCTATCTTATAAATATTGATGAAGATTAAAACACAGAAAGGGGCCAGTGTTGTGTTGTAATAGGTTAAGCCACAACCTGCAATGCCATCATCTCATATAGGTGCTGGTTCACAATGCGTTTGTTCCACTTCCAATGCAGCTCCCTGCTAGTGTACCTAGGAAAGCAGAAGATGATGAAATGTTTGGGCTACTGCATTTACATAGGAGACCTTGCTCAGCGCTGGCAATTGTTACCATTTGGGGAGGTATCTAGTGAATGGAGGACTTCTCTGTCTCTCCTTCTCCCTCTGTAACTTTGACTTGCAAGCAAATAAATATTTTAAAAATCAAGAAAATATTTTGGACTGGCATTGTATTGAAGCAGGTAAAGCCACAACCTGCTATTTCAGCATCCAATATGGTACAGGTTCAGATCCCATTAGCTCTGTTTCTGATCCAGCTCCCTGGATCCCTGGGAAAGTTGTAGAGGATATCTCAAATGCTTTGACCCCTCTCACCCAAAAGGGCTACCTGGAAGAAACTCCTGGCTCCTTGCTTCAGTCTGGCCAAGTCCCAGCCATCATAGCCATTTAGGGAGTGAACCAATTGAAAGATGGTTTCTCTTTCTCCCTCTCCCTCTCCAAATTTGCTTTCCAAATAATTAAGTAAACTTTTAAGAAAGAACATATGAACAGTAAAATCTTTAATGTTGATAAAAAATTAACAATCCTAATATTTTCATTTGAAATACATCTGGGCTAGACATTTGACCTGGTGATAATGATGCAGGTAAAGACACTCATCCCCTCATCAGAGCACTTGGTGACTCCATGGACCTGATAACACAGCTCTCTGGGTCCACAGGGTTGGCTAAGTAATTGAATTCCTGCTACCCCTGTGGGAAACCAGGATTGAATTCCTAACAACCAGTGACTGACCCAGAGACTCAGCCACACCTTGCAAGCACTCATGTAACCACGGAGTCCCCAAAGTCAGCACACAGGATGCAAGGCTCCCACTGAGGCAGCTTGAGCTCCAGAACCTGTTTTATGCCTTACTGGGGTAGAATTACAGTTCTTCACGTGTGCCTTACCACTTGTCAATCCTTCCAGTCAAGCTCAAAATAAGTGGAGACTGTGGCTATTTCTCTCCATTAGAATCTCTGGATTATACACGTACTCTAGAGCCATGGGCCAAATGCTGCTTTTTCCCTGCCACTGCTGCCAGTACTACTAAGAAGATAACATTCTGTCTCGGCCAGTTGCTGTGCATGCACACAAAGACTCCAGCAGCTACCGCCTAAACCCCAAATTGCAACCATACTTTCTCAGCCAGGGAGTGGGTAGTGTTGTGGGGAGATTGAAGTGAGATAAATACATCCCTTTTATTTACACTGAGTCCATGGTTTCCTAAAAATAATTTTGGAGATTTATGGGATACTATCAATGTATACAACATATAATATCAATGTACCGAACATACAGGTCTTAGCAGTTACTCGAGGAATGGAAAGAGAGAATGGATTAGAAAGTCTATTTACTGAAATACATACAGAAAACTTGCCCAATTTGGAGAAAGAAAGGGATGTCCATATGTAGGAAGTACATATAATTTCAAATAGATATGACCATTGTAGTCAAACTTTCCATAGAAAAACATAGAGAAGATTCTAAAATGTGCACGAAAGTATCACCAACTTACTTTCAGAGGATCTCCAATTAGACTCACCAAGGACTTCTCGTAAGAAATCCTACAGGCTAGGAGAGAATGGCAAGACATAGTTCAAGTCTTAAGAGTAAAAAACTGTCAACTCAGAATACTGTACCCTGCAAAGCTCTCATTTATGAATGAAAGTGAAATAAAGACCATTCATAATATAAGTAGGAAGAATTTTTTATCAGTCTTCTGGCATTACAAAAGATGTTTCAAATGATGTGCTACACTAATAAACACAGAAAGATAGCCAGCATGATAAAAGAATGAGGGATTGGCACTGTATTGTAGCAGGTAAAACCATTCCCTGCAGCACTAACACCCCATATAGGCACTGGTTCAAGTCCCAACTACTGAACTTCTGATCCTGCTCCCTGTTGGATTGGCCCAGCTCCAGCCATTGCAACCATTTAGGGAGTATAGCAGTGAATTAAAGCCTTCTCTCTCTTTCTCTTTCTCTCTCTCTCTCTGACCTCTGCCTTTCACCAAATAATCTTTCAAAAATGTGAAGGCAGAAAATACTCCAGCAAAAGTGCAAAAGAAATCCAAAGTAAACAATAGGAATATTTATGAAACAATGGCAGGGCAAAGTAATTACTTATCAATAGTCACGTTGAATGTAAATGGCCTCAACTTCCAGTTAAAAGGTATAGAATGACTGAATGATTTAAAACTCATCTGTGTGCTGATTGTAAGAAACACATCATACCAACAAAGATAACTGAAAGTGAAAGGATTAGAAAAGATATTCCATGCTAATGGAATGCTATAAAGGGCAGTTGTAGCAATGCTAATATCAAAGGAAAAAGGTGTTAAACAAAAACTATTAAAAGAGACAAAGAATGGCACTATATAATGATTAAGGGATCAATTCAACAGAAAGATGTGACTATAAATAAATGTAAATGCAGAGAATGCTTAGGGGTCTGGCTATTTAAAAGAAATGTTAATGGATATAAAGGGAGAAATAGACTTCAATACAATAGTAATGGGGGAATTCAACAATCCACTTCATCAATGAACAGATCAACTAGGAAAAAAAACCAAGAACAAAACTAATTCACACTATGGACCAATTAGACCCAACTGCTATTTACAACACACAGTTGAAGAATACATATTCTTTTTATCAGTGCATGGAACCTTCTTGAGAATAGACTATATGCTTCACCATAAAGCAAGTCTCAGCAAATTAAAAAAAAAAAATTGTGCATCTCCTCCAATCACAATGGAATGAAGCTGTTAATTAACAACTCAAAAATCTCTAGATCATATAGAAACACATGGAGACTGAACAACATGCTTCTGAATGGACAGTGGGTCATAGAAGAAATCAAAAGAAAATCAAAAAATTTCTTGAAATGAAGATGATAATAAGTCATATCAAAACTTATGGGATGATACAAAAGCAGTGTTAAGAGGGAAGTTTAGAGAAAATGGTGCCTACTGAAAAAATTAGAAAGCTATTAAACAAATGAACTATCAGTGAATCTCAAAACAACACAAACTGCAAATTACTAGGAGGAAAGAAACAATTAAAGATTAGAGAATAAACAAAATTGAAACAAAAAATCACAAGATCAGTAAAATTAACAGCTGATTTTTTGAACAAACAAAATTGATTCACTATTGGCACAACTAATCAACAGAAAGAAGGGAGAAAACCCAAATCAATAAAATCAGAGATGAAAAACAAAATGTAACAACAGATACCACAGATAAGAAGAGAATAATCAGGAATTACAACAAAGTTCTGTGTCAATAGATTGGGAAACATAGAAGAATTGGGTAGATTCCTGGACACAATCTACAAAAATTGAGTCATGAAGACATTCCTTGTACTGAATCCCAATTAATTCTCACACCCTATTATTCCCTGTCCCACCCTCTGCATTCATTCACAGGTTTGGCAACCCACCTAACCCACCCATAACCCACCTAAGATACAAAAATGCTCAGGCCATGGAATCTTGACCCTCAGCCATATGTTCATTCTGTATTCACACTAGCAATTGATCAACCACTGTGAGTTACTTTTCTCTGAATAAATTCAGACTGGCTGTAAGTTTATATCCAGACTCCTCTCTGTTTCTTCTCGCTTTTCCTTATGGAAGGAGTATTCCCAAACTCCTTTATAAAGCCAGCATAGCTGTAATTACTGAACCAGAAAGAGAGAGCTATAGACATATATCTGATAAACATAGATGCAGATATCCTCAACAAAATGCTAGCAAATTGAATCCAACAACACATCAGAAAGATCATTCAACTGGTCCAAGTGGTATTTGGTCCCGTATGCAGGCATGGTTCCACATTTGCAAATAAGTAAATGTGATTCACCCCATTACAAACTAAGGAACAAAAACCATATGATTATTTCAATTGACTCACAGAAAGCATTCGAAAAAATACTACACCCTTTCATGACAAAAACATTAAACAAACTGGCTATAGAAGGAGCATTTCTCAACACAATCAAGGCAATTTATGATAAGCCCATGGCCATCATCTTACTGAATGGATGAAAGTTGGGAGCATTCCCACTAAGATCCAGAACAAGGAAGGATGCCCACTCTCACAACTGCTATTCAAAATAGTCCTGGAAGTTTTATCCAGAGCCACAAGGCAAGAAAAGGAAAATAAAAGGGATGAAAATTGGAAAGGAGGAAGTAAATCTCCTATATGCAAAGGAGTAGATTCTATAAATGGGATCCAAAAGACTACACTGAGAAACTTCTGGAACTCATAAAATAGTTTTGTAAAGTTGCAGGATATAAAATTAATGCATAAAAAATAGGAGCATTTGCATTCACAGATATTGGGAAGGCTAATAACTTTTAATATGATTCCATTCAAGATAGTTATAAAAAATTAAATATCTTGGAATAAATTTAACCAAGAATGTCAAAGATCTCTACAATGAAAATTACCAAACATAAAACAAAGAAATAACAGAAATAAAAATGAAAAAAATCACCCATGTTCAGGGATTGGAGGAATCAATGTCATCAAAATGCCCATAATACCAAGAGAAATTCATAGATTCAATGGGATACCAATCAAAATATTCTTCTCAGATCTATAAAAAATAATTCTGAGACCCCAAATACCTAAATCAAACTTATATAATATAACACATGCAAAGTCAGAGGCATCGTAATACCTGATTTCAAGGCATATTACACGGCAGTTATAATCAAAGCAGCCTGGTACTGGCACAAAAACAGAAGAATAGACAGATGAAAAAGAGAGAAGACCCAGAACGCAATCCACATCTACAACCAATTTATTTATTTATTTATTTGACAGACAGAGTTAGACAGTGAGAGAGAGAGAGAGACAAAGGTCTTCATTCCATTGGTTCACCCCCCACAAATGGCCTCTATGACTAGCATGCTGTGCCGATCAGAAGCCAGGAGGCAGGTGATTCCTCCTGGTCTCCCATGTGGGTGCAGGGCCCAAGCACTTGGGCCATCCTCCACTGCCTTCCTGGGCAACAGCAGAGAGCTGGACTGAAAGAGGAGCAACTGGGATAGAATCCAGCACCCCGACCCGGACTAGAAGCCGGGGTGCTGGCGCCGCAGGTGGAGGATTAGCCTAGTGAGCTTCGGCGCCAGCTTACAACCAATTTATCTTTGACAAAGGAGCTAAAATCAATCTCTAGAGTAAGGACAGTCTCCTCAACAAATAATGCTGGGATAAGTGGATCTCCACATTCAGAAACATGAAACAGGATGCCTACCTTACACAAAAATCCACTCAAAATGGATCAAACACCTATTACTACAACTCAATACCATCAAATTATTAGAAAACATCGGGAAACCTCTACAAGACATTGGCATAGGTAAAGACTTCTTGGAAAAGACCATAGAAGCACAGTTAATCAAAGTCAAAATTGACAAATGGGATTAAACAAAGCTGAGAAGCTTCTGAATTGCAAAAGAAGCACTCAGGAAAATAAAGAGTCAACCAACAGAATGGGAAAAATATTTGAAAACTACTCAAGTGAAAAAGGATTAATATACAGAATGTACAAAGAACTCAAGAAATTCAAATACAACATAACAAACACTCCAGTTATGAAATGGGCAAAGGACTTGAACAGACATTTTTCAGAAGATACAATGGCCAACAGACAGTTGAAATAATGCTCAGGAACACTAGCCATTGGGAAATAAAGATCAAAACTATAATGAAATTTCATCTCACTGCATTTAGAATGGCTCACATACAGAAATCAACAAATAATAAAGGCTGGCAAGGATGTGGAGAAAAAGGTACCCTAATGCACTGTTTATGGGAATGCAAAGTGGTCCAGCCACTGTGGAAGACAGTATGGATATATCTCAGAAATATGAATATAAACCTAGCATATGATCCAGCCATTCCATTCCTGAGAATTTATCTGAATCAAAAGAAATTAGCATCTAAAAGAGTTATATGTATCACTGATAACTGGTCACTGCTACACAATTGAAAATAGCTAAAATACAAAATCAACCTAGATGTCCATCAGCTGATGACTGGATGAAAAAATTCTTTTCAGCTATAAGAAAAAAAAATCTCTCTTTTGCAACAAATGGATACAACTGGCTAACACTACATTTAGTAAAATCAGCTACTCCCTAAAAGACAGATATCATATGTTTTTGCTGATCTGCGATTAACTAGTAGGGTATCTACAATATAATATATTGAAGTGTCTCTTCTGTTGAGTAACATTATTTTAATTCTTCATACTATTTGTTGAACTTTTCACATACTGTGAGGTTAAACTTATCTGTATAAAGTAAATAAAACTCTGTAAAAATTAAGAGCGGGAATAAGAGAGCTTGGAGGGAGGACTGGAACTTTTTGGGAGGAGGAGGTGGGTATTAACATATATATTTATATATAAATAACTTGATATAAAACTTGAAAAACAGGTTAAATTTTAAAAAGTGTTGGTAATTTATGGGATACAATGAAATGATCCAAAATACAATTCCAGGTGTGAAAAGAGAGAATGCTTTACTAGGCATCTTCAGTAAAATATTACAAAAAACTTTCCTAAGTGTTAGGTATAAAGGGATGTCCAAATATAGTAAATACATAGAACTTCTAATATCACTGACCAGAAATATCTGGTCATGAGATATTGCAGTCAATCTTTCAGCAGTAAAGTATAAAGAAAATTCCAAAATGTGCACGATAAAAATTTCAGATAAATTTCAAAGAATTTCCACATATTCACAGGCGAATTGTCACTAGAATCTCTAGGGTCTATGAGAGAATGGAGAGATATTGTGTGTCTTAAGAGAAAAAAATCAGTCAACTGAGAATACAATACCATGCAAAGTTTTCATTTATGAATGAATGTGAAGACATGTCATAAAAGAAACTGAATTTGTCACCACTCACCCAGCCTTACAAACGATGCTCGTGTGTTATAAGTTGTAATTTACAGCAAAAAACTTTTCTGTAATCATTACATTCATGAGGTTATTCCCCTGTGTGAATTCTGATGGATTTTCAGTTGTGATTTCTGAGCAAAGGTTTTCCCGCAGTCATTGCATTCATAAGGTTTCTCCCCTGTGTGAATTCTCTGATGTTTGATGAGGCCTGACTTTTGGCCAAAGGCTTTTCCACAGTAATTACATTCATGAGGTTTCTCCCCTGTGTGAATTCTCTGATGGATTATGAGATATGACTTCTGGCCAAAGGTTTTACTGCAGTCATTGCATTTATAAGGTTTCTCCCCTGTGTGAATTCTCTGATGTTTGATGAGGCCTGACTTCTGGCCAAAGGCTTTTCCACAGTCATTGCATTCATAAGGTTTTTCCCCTGTGTGAATTCTCTGATGGATTATGAGATACGACTTCTGGCCAAAGGCTTTTCCACAGTCATTACATTTATAAGGTTTCTCCCCTGTGTGAATTCTCTGATGGATTATGAGTTGTGAGTTATAGATGAAGGCCTTTCCACAGCCATTGCACTCATAAGGTTTCTCTCTTGTGTGAATTCTCTGATGAATTACAAGATGTGACTTCTTGCCAAAGGCTTTCCCACAGTCATTACATTCATAAGCTTTCTCCCCTGTGTGAATTCTCTGATGAATTATGAGATGCGACTTCTGGCCAAAGGCTTTTCCACAGTCATTACATTCATAAGGTTTCTCCCCTGTGTGGATTCTCTGATGGATTATGAGTTGTGACTTATAGCTGAAGGCTTTTCCACAGTCATTACATTCATAAGGTTTCTCCCCTGTGTGAATTCTCTGATGCATTATGAGATATGATTTCTGGCCAAAGGCTTTTCCACAGCCATTGCACTCATAAGGTTTCTCCCCTGTGTGAATTCTCTGATGGGCTATGAGTTGTGACTTATAGTTGAAGGCTTTTCCACAGTCATTACATTCATAAGGTTTCTCCCCTGTGTGAATTCTCTGATGCGTTACAAGTTGTGACTTCTTGCCAAAGGCTTTCCCACAGTCATTACATTCATAAGCTTTCTCTGTGTGAATTCGCTGATGGATTATGAGTTGTGACTTATAGCCGTAGGCTTTTCCACAGTCATTACATTTATAAGGTTTCTCCCCTGTGTGAATTCTCTGATGGATTATGAGTTGTGACTTATAGCTGAAGGCTTTTCCACAGTCATTACATTCATAAGATTTCTCTTTGTGAATTCTCTGATGCACTATGAGATGTGACTTCTGTCCAAAGGCTTTTCCACAGTCATTACATTCATGAGGTTTCTCACTTACATGAATTCCCTCATGATTGATGAGCTGTGACTTGCACAGAAAGACTTTTCCACGGCCATTGCATTCATAAGATTTCTCTCCTGTGTGAATTCTCTGATGCATAACAAGATGTGACTTTTGGCCAAAGGCTTTTCCACAATCTTTACATTCATGAGGTTTCTCCTCTGTGTGACTTCTCTGATGTGTTATGAGGTATGATTTCTGGAAAATGGCTTTTCTGCACTCATTGCATTCATGAGGTTTCTTCTTTGTGTCAATTTTCTGATGCCTAAAGAGATCTAACTTTTGGTATGTGGTTTCTCCACATTCATTACACACATGGGGGTTTTCCTTTATGTAAGTACTATGAATGATGGTATAGCAGGACTTACAATTGAATGATTTTCCACAAGGCTTACATGTGTAGGGTTTTTTCCATATATGTTGTCTCTGATTTATTCCAAGATTGGATTGGTACATGAGAGGTTCCACATATCTCATATCTTCATATAGTTTCTCTCCTGTGTTGATTTGTTGATGCTTACTGAGATTAGTATCTTTATGAAGAGTTTTCTTTATTTCAGTTGTCCTTCCAACAGTGACAGTTGACTTATTACAGGTGTCTCCCAAATGGACCGTGCCAAATATCTTCTTTGTTTTGAAGTCATTCCCTTGTCCACCATGTTCAAATGAATGCTTCAGAGTCTGAATCTTGTGATACTCACTAAGAGGCTCACAGCACTGGACAGAGTTCCCAGGTACATTAGCGGCTTCAAGTTTCTCTCCAGCTTGCAGCACATCAGGGCCACCATGGGGATACACATTGTGACACACATTGCGCTCCTCAGATTTCATTGCTGAATAATTTCCCTTTCTGATAATCAGTTTTGAAACATGACTTGAACTTAAATTAAGTCTTTTTCTTAATTCGACTGTCTTGGAAGTTGATGTCTTGATATTTTTCATAGCATCCTGATTCAATTTTTTTTCTAGAATTTCCTGGTTGGTCCTAATTATGTCATCACTTTTCATGGCAACTGAAATGAGAAAAAATATCACTGAATCACATATAAGTGCTTTCTCCTGGAATACTGATGTAAAGGGAATGAAGCTGCTTGTTATCTAAGTGGCATGAGATTTTAACATAATCAGTAAAAGACACATACGCCCATTTTTTTTTTCCTTTAAGACATTAATATATTAGGTTGTACCAATAGATTCCCCAATGTTCAATCATGATCTTGTTTACTACTTGAATTTTATTCAAGTATGGCAGAACGGCTTTCCCAATTAGATGTGTTAATTCACTGCTTCAGGTGCCTGCATCCCAAAATAGTGTCAGTTTGAGCCCTGGCTACCCTGATTCCAACAAAGCTCTACCTTATGTAAACTAAAAGGCAGCAAATAATGGTTCATGTGCCTGGGATCCTGTGATACATCAGAGAAGACTAGATGAAATCCCATCCTTTTGGCTTCAGATTAGTTAGACATAACTGTTGCAGGCATTGGGGGAATGAGCTAATAAACTATCTCTTTCTCCTCTCATTGTCACTCTGCCTTTAACAATGATGAGAAAACTGTAAGATTTTAAAGAATGGAAAAATATTTAGTAAATATATTCCCCCATTGCCTAGCAACCAGTTTTTTCTCTGTCCTTTTTCTTCAGTTAATTTTTATTAAAAATTTATGTTTTGTGCTTCTCTGATGTTTCAACCATAAATATGGACATATTTTACTGGATTATTTACTTGCAGATGAAGAAGAATGAAATGTGTCTGTACTCTAAAGAGGATCACATTTAAAGAACAAGATTTGAATCTATGGTCATCTCCTGTTCAGTCTTTCTAGGTAAATAGCATTTGTGGGATTTTGCAAATGAAAAATTCTGCTTTTATCTGTACTCTATGACAGCTTACCCATACTCCAAAGGAAATCTAACATCTTCAGCTTCTCAGAACTAAAACCAGTACAGAAACATCACAATATACCACCTTGGATATACACTCCCAAACAGTTGAAAGAATTTGTTTCTGCAACCCAGAGTGTGTTTACTTTCTTTGAAAATTGTTTTCTAGCTCATTCTGAAATCACCAGCCCTGGTTATCTCCCCTCAGCTTTTTATATAAATATTCATATGTGATAATTACAGTTTCTGGAAAATTTTGATAAGCTATCTCTTATTTTCAAAGAAATCTTCATTTCCTATGCCTTTCTTATCTTTTTTGTTTGTTTGAGAGAATTCACACTTTGAACTCTACTCCTAAACAACATGAAACCATGAGGTTACTTGACCTTGGGATTCAGAATCTCAAGACTTTCTTGGTTAGTTTAGGATCACTTATTTTCATGTTTCTATATAAGTTCATGCTTTGCTTCAGGATTTCTGATGTCACTGCACAGAGGCTTACTTCTGACCATCTCTTAGCATTCATTTATTTATTTACAAACTTGAGAATCAGAGAGATAGAGAATAAGGCACAAAGAGAGAATGAAAAAGAGGGTTGCCAGCCACAGGCTCTCTCCTCAAATGTTTCTAACAACCTATTTTTTTTCTTATTTTATTTGAAAGGGACAGAGAAAGAGAAAAGAGAGAGAGAGCTTACATTTATTGGTTCAGTTGTAAGATGCTTAAAATAGCAAGTTCTGTGCCTGGCCAAAACCATGAGTGGGGGCTCAACATGAAACAAGTTTCTATAACTGACCCAACTAACAAGAACTGAAGAAAAAAATAAATGCATGAAAGAAAAGGCATTACGTATAGAGAAGGACAAGTTAGAATTTGGGAATGTATCTAGCCTTGAAAAAAGCCTTGGTAACATCAGAAAAAGAATTGGATTTTTTTTTTTTTACATCAAAGAACATCTTCATCAAGAACAAAAGAGCTAGAGATATAATGGCATCCCTAGATACTCTAGAATCCCCTTCTGATGCATAAAACCAGCTGTCCTCAGGAGTAACACTGGGAAAAATTCATGGAAAGAGCATAAATCAACATCCACTGTACTCTTTCTTGCTTGCCCCTCCTCATCAT
This sequence comes from Sylvilagus floridanus, assembly GCA_949820135.1. Taxonomy (NCBI): domain Eukaryota; kingdom Metazoa; phylum Chordata; class Mammalia; order Lagomorpha; family Leporidae; genus Sylvilagus; species Sylvilagus floridanus. The sequence goes on from OX463231.1 coordinate 81,417,512, forward strand.
TATGTGTGTACTGACCTGGAACTCTCTGATTTAGGCATTCATTCACCATCCATGGCTCTGCTCCTTGTTCCAACTTAAAGATCAAATCAGGTTTGGTAATACAGTGCCCTATTAATAGAAACAATGTAAGATTTTGTGAAATCACTATCTTGGGTTATTTAAAGGACTACAGCTTATTCCAGGAGCTATGCAAGAAAAGTTCCAATTTGAAACCTTTCCTAGATGGTAGGTATTCAGATTATTCATGGACTCAAATTCTATAGCTGTCCACCATTCAACTTTATAAAGTGTTTGCTTCTTTTTCTTTTAAGATTTATTTATTTATTTGCAAGTGAGAGTTACATAGAGACAGGAGAGGTAGAGAGAGAGAGAGAGAGTGAACGAGTGGGGTCTTCCAGCCCCTGGTTCACTCCCCAATCAGCTATAATGGCCGGAGCCGCACCAATCTTAAGCCAGGAGCTAGGAGCTTCTTCCAGGTCTCCCATGTGGGTGCAGGGGCCCAAGCACTTGGGCCATCTTGTAATGCTTTCCCAGGCCATTGCAAAGAGCTGGATTGGAATTGGAGCAGCAAGGTCTCAAACTGGTGCCCATATGGGATGCCAGCTCTTCAGGCCAGGACATTAACCTGCTGCACCACAGTGCTGGCCCCGCTTATTTTTCAAATAGCAAGAAAATGGTATCATTGGGCATGTGGTGGGTGACACTTACCCAAGAAGAGCAGGCTGCTGTAGGTCTCCAGCATCACATCCCTGTACAGGATTTTCTGAGCTTTGTTCATGTTCTGCCATTCCTCCCAGGTAAAGTAAACAGCCAGGTCTTCAAATGCTATCATCACCTGTAATAGAACACTTCTGGTCAACATATCAACTCTGTCACAAAACAAACACTGACAATTTTTATCTTACACATAGGTATGAATGAAGAAGGAAGTATGTGCTTTCATTTTTGCCTTGTTGAGCATTTGGACAGACATACAGATTCATTCAACAGGGAGTCAAACCTATGGTTTAAAGGCTTGAAAAATGCCATAACTGGAAGAAAATAGGAGTTTCAGGTCACAGAGGGCCACATCTGTCAAGGAGAATTGCACAGCAGGCTGAAAAAAGGACAATATTGACTCTTGAAAGAGCTATGTTAAGGTGAAGAATGTACAATATTCAGGTGAGAAGACAAGAAACCATCAGTGCAGCTATGTTGGGAAGGAACAGAGAAGAATTTCAAGAAAAACACCATAGAAAGTCACTTCAAATATGGCAGAGAAAAAATATTTTAAAAAAGAGGGCAGGCATTTATCTTGGTGTTTATGATGCCAGCTAAGATACCTTACTTCTAATGCAAATGCCTAGGTTCAATTTCCAGTGCCAGTGCCAGTTCCAGTTTCTAGCTCCCAGCTAATGCTGGAGAAGCAGTAGTGATGGAAACAATTAAAACCATTTCCTGTATCCTTCCCTTCACAAGACTCTGAATTTCATTTTTCATTTGCTTAACCCCCTGGAATATCAGTAAATGCAATAGAAACAGGTAGTTTGTAAAGTATTTGCCTGCTCAGATTTTTCTTATCTTCTGGAAAGCCCTAGGGCCTGCCCATTGAAGAGATAGGATCTTACCAAGACTCATCACAAACCACCAGACATTTAAATGACGCCATCTCTAAAACATGACTGTCAATCAGTTCCTCAGATGACTAAACCCTCATTTCTGATCCCAGGCTATCATGAGAACTGCCCATCTGAGCCCATTCCAAAATATTGAAATAGAATTATAAATCAAATGGCTATTTATTAAGCCATTGCATTTTCTCATTTCTCCTACAAAAATGCTGATACACCCTGGTGAAAGAGAAGAAAGTTCCATTACATGCAAAATAAAATTAATAGAACTTCACAATCTCATGTAAAAGTTTCCATAAACATGGGACCTGTACTGGCACATAGCAAGTAAAGTTGCCACCTGCAATGAAAGAAACCCCATGATTTGTATTCTGGCCACTCTGCTTTTGATCCAGTTCTTTTCTAGTGGCCTGAGAAAAACAGTGGAAGAAGGCCCAAGTACCTGGGTAAATGCTACTAATATAGGAGACCCAGATGAAGCTCTTGGCCTCAGATTGTCCAAGCCCTGCCCATTGCAGCAGTCTAGAGGAGTGACTCAGCAGATGGAAGATCTGTGTGTATTCCTCTCTCCATATAACACTTGCAAATAATTTTTAAAAATCTTAGGAAAAAGCCCCTATAAACATGATCTATGCCTATCAATTGGATCTTAGCAAAGCTTCTGATACTAGGAATCACACAATTAAATTTATTGGAGATCATAAGATTATGCTTCACATTTCTGCTTATATGTGGTCATATTCTTTTTGTTTATATTTTAAGAAACTTATTAGCACATGAAATCTGATTTAGTGTAATTTTACTATTCAGAAAATAGGAAAAAGCTCACAGTAGTTTTCTGAAACTGTTTGTATACTAAATATTGTTCAAGAGATTCAAGAAGAAATACTGACAGTGAGTGGGAACATTTTATGATATGCTTTTTGAAGTCACTCAATACATAAATAACATCAGGAACAAAAGGAAAGCCATGCTCAAGGCAATCTTCTAAAGCAATACTTATTTGAAACTGCCAACGGTTTCTGAAATTAATCTGAAAAATAAATGTGTTTTTAATTAAGTGTGGCAAAACAGAAATCACCATCCAAAAGTTAGGATGCCATGCATCTACAAATCATGTGACACTATTCAAATCACTTATCTCCTGAAATAGAATTTATTTCATTTATTTTATATGCAGAGACCCTAACAGACATTCCTTGAGCTACCAAAAAGAATTACTAGGGTACAGGGGGCAGCAGCATAGCTCTAGATACCAAGTGTATGGCAGACTAGGTTTCACAGCCCTCCATTTCTGGAAATAATAAGAGCAGAATGAAGTAATGGACATGTGGTAGGAAGCAATGTAGATAGTGACTCTCAGACATGAGAGGTTATCCCTCCACCCCAGGCCACACCCTCAAGACCACTTAAATAAGTAACATTTGCAAGGCCCTTGCCTTTCTAAACCATTCACATCTTTCTTTTGAAGGCTGGTCCAGAACTTCCAATATCACCTGGTCTTTCATAACTTATGGATGAGGTAAGTTAATATCAACTAAATCTTGTTCATTCTGGTCAGTATGATCAATAACTGCTTGGACCATGCAAATCTAGGATCTTTGCATTTCAGTGACATTTTTCTCTGCTCTGAAGTAAGGTACTATCTCAGAGCGCATCACGTAGAATTCTGTCAGAAATTATTCCTAGAGCTCCCTTCTTCAAGTATCATAAAACCTACTCACTTCTAAAGAAAATGGGACTAACACCCAGTACTCAAATTTCCATGTTCCTGGAAACTAGGTGTTGTATATACTTCTATAACCTCAAATGAGTAGTGCTGGTCAGTCCATACAGTGCAGGAAACCAGAAAGTTCATTTGGAGAAGATATACCATGAATCCCCACAAATGCAACTGTCACACAGTGTAAGTCAGCCGGCACATATCTCACAATGATTTCTCAGGAAATGTGGGGACATTTCACTACTACTACTAATATACTCATCTTACAGATGGGTAGAGTGCCAAAGGTACAACCTACATTCACCCCATATACATTTCAGCTGAAATGGTCTAAAAACCCATCTCCATCCAATGGCCATCTTGGATGAGACAGACTATCTACAGGACTTTTGGAACTACCTTGTGTACACCTGGAGTCACACTGGTCTTCTGTCAGTGCATCATTGGACAAAAAAATCCTTGAAAGCCCAACCTTATCACCCTTTCTTCAGCTCTAGAACTGAGGATCTACTACTGCTGCCTCTTCCTGGAGCAGCCAAGATCTTTAGGGTGCATCTGAATGACAGATTCCAACACCTCAGATCCATGACTGTCACTTATGCCAGCAAAAGACAGGCACCTGTACTGCTCTTCAAGGTTTCTTCTACCCCAACACTAGCATTCACAGACATAGAAACCACTCACACAGTTCTTGAGTAAAATGAGGAAAGCCCCAGCACCAGGAATGGTGGTAGTGTTCGGAATGGCACATGTTGAGAAGGTAGCCAGAGGAAACTTTCCACGGTTCTGTCCTCCTAACATCATCAGCATATGAGGATATGTTTCCATAAAACAATACATACCTCCATTAGGAAGCAATGAGGATGATCCATATATTTACTGGATAATCAGCCTCCTGGGACACAGAGGATGTACATCAGAACTTGTCTAACCACATAAGATACCCACATAATACTCCAATTCCTCATTAATTCTTGGTTTGATAGATTTACATATGAAGGAAGCATGCTATAATTGGATAAATTCAAATTTGGAAATTATTTTTGGAAATTGGCATGAAATTTATTATTTTTTAATTCTCATAATTAAATTTTGGTTCCAGAGCATTTCTTACAGATATTTAGAAAAAAAAAAAAAAAACTCAAAGGACTCTTTTTAACATAATACATTCACAGAAGAAACTAATATTCTTGAAAAACTCATTTTTAATCCTTTAAAATTGTGCTTGATATTGCCTACTAAAATAATTGTGGGCCATCAATGGATCGTATTTCACAGTGAGAAAAATTATTCAGATACATTAAGTAGATTAATGCGGCTAGAAAAGAGAGTGAGTGCCTTCTGAAATGTTTGTTAAAATTTAAAATTGCACTACCTGGTAATTGTATACTCAAAAGTTACTGAAATTCATCTACTCATCACTCCATCCAGCTATCTGTATATATTTAACAAAACTTTAATTTTTTTGAGAACTGCACTTAATTTGTGGTTTCTCCCACAAACTAGGCAAAGAGACAAACAGGAGGATGTCATGGAACTCCTGCTTTTAATCCCTTTTCCTGTCTAAATGAGAATGGGCATGAAATTATGATCACCTTCTTGAGGATTTGAGTGGTTGTATCATAGGCCATTGACTCTTGGCCCACAGCTATTGGTCATTTTTCTATGTATAATGTATTAATTGTGCTGTTCAAATTCCTCTATCATCTCTAATCTGGCAATTGCCTTTCAGTGACTTTATTCTGCAAATTGAGGGAGGTCAGTCTTTTTTATTAATAATTACAGAATTTTTATTTATTTGAAGGCAGAGTTACAGAAAGAGAGAGGCAGAGATAGAGAGAGGTCTTCCAACCACTGCTTCACTCCCCAAATGGCCACAATGACAGAAGTTTGGTTGATCTGATGCCAGGAACCAGTAGTTTCCTCCAGGTCTCCCCCACTAGTGAACAGGCTCAAGCACTTGGACCATTTTCTACTGCTTTCCCAGGCCAAACTAGAGAGCTAGACAAGAAGAGGAGCAGCCAGGACATGAACTGATGTCCATATGGGATGCTGGCACTGCATGCAGATGCTTAATCTATTATTTCACAGTGCCAGTGCCAGGATCTCAGTCTTGAGCTTCCATCTTAAGTAATTTCACCTCAGACCTAGAAGAAATTATTTCTTAGTTCCCAGCTTCATACAATTTAAACAGAAAATCAAGTTGCAAGCATAAAGGAACTACAGTGGCATAGTGGATTCCCTTGTCCTTTCCAAGAATTATTGCTCCCTATAGTGGTAGCCACATACCTCTGCCAGCAGGAGTAGCTCATTTTGGAATTGGAGATGAAGATTCTGTGGGGAATTCCCGAGAAGAGAGAAAGTGGGAAGGCTACTCTAGGTTGTCACTGATTGGTCTTTTACAACTCACTTTCTCTCCCTGAGTCTTAGTTATACCTTCTGAGTAATGACTGGCATTTATAATTTCAAGCACTGAGTCAGAGAGAAGAGCTCTAATACTTGATTAGTACTTATTGAAGAATGAAAAATATAGTCCCTGTGATATAAAGAGAGTGGTGACAACAGAGAAGCTAATTCAGGATCCTTCAAGGGCTAAAATTTGAGGCCAATCTTGAGCTATTTAACACTAATGAAAATACATAGTAATGCATCAACCAGCATTGTCTGATCATATTTTGTTTTCTAATAATTTTATTCATGAACATATTTTGTAAAAACAGAAAGATAACATTGAATGGCACCTTTCCCCACATGCACAAAAGGTCTGTTCCCTGAATTAACCATATTAGGTCAGTAGACATGCTCACACATTTCCTTATGAATTAATAGCCATATTCACAAATAAGTACAGAACATATTATGCAGAAAAGAAGTCACATTGTATGTGGAAATTAATTTGAATATTACACGTACTGTGTAAATTGAGTCTTAAGATTCCTTTTGTTAGTATTTCAATATGATCTGATTAACCTGCATGTAGACGGATCTGTAAGGTGTGAATATTTTTTGTTATTTTCTTCATAGTGATTTACTTAAAAAAATATGAGTAGTGGATATCATATATATATCATAATGGAGTTCAGATTTTATTATCATTTTTCTACTCATCAGTTTTAGTTTCAAATATTCTATCTTCTGGACTGCTCTATAGATTTTACATGTACACTACTATCAGTAACCTATATTCTAGTTTGTGTAGATGTACACAGATAATTTGTTGGGTACATGCATGCATCCAGGTTAGTCAGATAGTATTAAAATAGTAACAAAAGGAATCCTAAGACTCACTTCACACAGTAAGTCCTACTTAGAGTTGGCTGTCCACGAGGCAGACATCTAGGTGCTTTCCATTGTGATGCACTGAATTGTGTCTCTCCAAAGTTCCTATCTTCAGTCTCTAACATGCAGTGTGACTCTATCTGGAGATGGTGACTTTAATGGCACAATTTAAGTAAAAAAATCAAATGTATGAGACCCTAACCCAGACTGGCGACCTTACAAGAAGAGAAACAAGAGATGGACGTGAATAAACGAAATATGAGATGACACAGAAAGATGATGTCTAACTGGAAACCAGAGAGAGTTGTTAGGAGAAAGCAAACTTACGGACACTTTGATCTTGGACTTCCAACTTACAGAACTATGTGAAAATAAATGTCTCTGTTTAAACAATCCAATGTTCAGTAATTGTTATCGTGACCTTGGTAAACTAAAGAATGTCCACCTCTGCCTGCATTATCTGCTGCCACATACATGATCCACACAGGTTTTCAGAGAAATATAAAAATTACAAATTGATGGGGCTAACATTGTGGTGCAGCCAGTTAAGCCATTGCCTATGGGTGTGGCATCCCGTATGGGTCGGAGTCCTGACTGCTCCATTTCTGATCCCTGCTGGTGAACCTGGGGAAGCAGTAGAGTGTAGCTTGAGGCCCTGAATCTATGAGGGAGATTCAAATGAAGGTCCTGATTCCTGGCTTTATACTAGCCCAGCCCTGGCATTCATAGCCCTCTGGGAAGTAAACCAAGAGATGGAAGACATTTTTGTCTATCTGCCTTTCCCTCTCTCTGTGTAACTCTGCCTTTCAAAAAATAAATCTTAAAAAAAAAAAAGTAAACTATGGCTTTAATATCTAAAGACCTAAACCAAAGAAAGATAAAAAGGTAAAAGATTAAAGATGAGACTAGCACTGTAGCAGAGTGGATTAAACTGCTGTCTACAATGCTGGCATATCATACTTGTGCCAGTTTGTGTTCCAGGCACTCTACTGATCCAGCTACCTGCTATTGGACCTGGGAAAGCAGCAAAAGATGGCCCAAGTGTATGGGCCTCTGCCACCCACATAGGAAACCCAGATGAACCTCCTGGCTTCAGCCTGGCCCACTCCTAGCCATAGCAATCATTTTGGCCAATGAACCAATGAAAGGAAGATCTCTGTGTAACTATGCCTGTCAAATTAATAAATACTTTTAAAGATTTATTGATATACATTAATTTTCACAGGTTTTATATGCACTTATTCCTTAAGTTTCATAGGTGGCAAGTATAGTGAGGCTCAAATAACAGTCCTATCCAGGGATCCCCCTAAATTTAAGCAGGATACTCAATAGAGATTTTTTTTTTAAGCTTCAAAACATGTATCAGAAGAAAAATAAATAATTTACTTGGTGCATTTCACTTTAACTATAGTATTACCTAAATTTTCAATAGTCAGTTGTACTAAAAAAATCCCAAAGGTGGCAGAGATGGTCTAACATTTTGAGTAATAAAGTTTTCGAGTTACTTGGCTAGAGAAAATAAGAATTCATATATGCCAAACTAAAATAATTAAGATTGCCCTATAAAAAACTCAAGGTCTTCATGCATTAAAACTTATTAACTTAGATTTAATTATCAAAAAGGGGATTATTTCAACTATTCCCTATTGGCAGCTCAATTTTATCTATTAAATCTGAAAAAATAAATAGTATCTCATGTTAGATTACTAAAATCTTAATGTTATATCCCATCCATTACGTCCACTGCACCTTATATCTAATATTAACATAGCTGATGCCTCTCAGTAGATAAATGATGTGTCTCAACTATTACAAGTGTGGAAACTGTATTTTGTTCAGAGATTTTCTAAAAGCCCCTCAGTCTCTGTTTGCCTTCACTCTGGAAGGACTCTTCTTCTAGGACATGCATGGGCACCTCATTGATTTTGCCAGCAAGCACAATTTTTCCAATGGAAATACAAGCATGCATCACATTGATGACATCTTCCCTGAATGATACTATTTGACACATTGTGAAGAACATACAAAGCTAATATCTCATAGTCCTTCTTGGCTTTTTTGGAATGCATGCCTCATTTAAAAAGTTATCACTGATACTACAAATCAGTCTAGGTGCAAAAATCAGTAAAATAAATATTATAGGCACTGTCCTTAGTGCTCTCAGTGACTCCTTCACTATAAGGGCTCACATGCCTTCTAAATTCTCTGGGTCATCTGTGACGTTCATTAGTTCTTAAGGGCTGTGATGCAATCAATTACCTCTCTTGGAACCTTGTTCCAGTAAAATTAAACTAGATGACCATTAACTGTGCTACACTGGAAATACAGACTCCTACACAACTTGAGCATGTGATTCTCCAAGCCATGTTGTCTACTAGGGCTTTGCCATGGAGATAGAACAATAAAACCTGAGCATGGCTACTGAGGCCTCCTTATCATAGGATGGATCCAAACTTGGTATACTCCACTTGGCAGAGGGGATGGCCTCCAATGTCTACTGTCTATGTCCAGATGTCAGGTTACTGCAGGAAATCAACTTTCTAACAAACAAGAATTGCCATTTAAGTTCAGCTAGACACCATTCTGCTGACTGTTGATCTCACTACTGTTCTGGATGCTTTCATTGGTTGCAATTCAGAGACCCAAAGTTGCCATAGCCATTATCACAGGCAAACATGAAATTCTGCTACAAAAGCATAAACCAAGAGTTGTGGCTTAATATATATTTTAACACAATTCCTCAGAACCCATCTAGCCCAAACCTTGGAGAGTTAGAAGCTGTTATACTTAGCCTTTCCATAAATGAGACTTTGTGCCAGGTGGGTTTTATATCCTTGAAATGCAAGGAGAGTATCACAGTCATTAATGCTCCAAACTGATTCAGCTCCCTACCAATGTGTCTGAGAAAGCAACATAAGATGTTTCAAATACTTGGTCCCCTGCACCCATGTGAGAGACCTGGAAGAAGCTCCAGGCTTCTGACATCAGTCTAATCTAGCCACAATCATTGCAGCCATTTGAGGAGTGAACAAATCAGAAAGATCAGTCTTTCCCTCTCTCACTCTATGACACTTTCAAATATATCAATATTAATTTTTTAAAAACTTGATCACTTCAATAGATTTCCCAGTGTTCAATCATGATGATTTTTACTACTTTCGGAATTCTTTTCATTCTTTTTTAAAGATTTACTTATTTGAAAGGCAGAGAGGGGAGCTGGTGTTGTGGTGCAATGGGCAAAGCTGCCACCTGTTAAGCTGGCATCCTGCATAGGTGCCAGTTCAAGTCCCAGCTATTCCACTTTTGATCTAACTCCTTGCCAATGGCCTGAGAAAAGCAATGGAAGAAGATGCCCCAAGTGCTGGGGCTCCTGCCACCCACATGGGAAACCCAGAAGAATCTCCTGGCCATTGAAGCCATCTCAGTAGTGAATCAGTTGATGGAAGATCTCTGTCTCTGCTTCTCTCTGTAACTGTTGACTTTCAAATAAATAAGTAACTATTCTTAAAAATGATTTAAAAGAAATAGAGAGAGACACACACACAGAAAGAGAAAGAGAGAGAGAGGCGGAGAGATCTTCCAACTGCTGGTTCATTCTCTAAATGTCTGCAAAACCTGTGGCTCAACCAGACTCTCAAGTCTTCCACTTAGATGACAGATCAAACAACTAGGTGACAGGAACTAAAGAATTTGATACATCATCCACTGTTTCTCAGGGATATTAACATGAAACTGGTTTGGAATTAGAGTACCCAAAACTCAGATTACCATTGCAATATAGAATGTGGGTATCTGATGACTAACAAAATGGAAAACCTAAACAAAGTCAAGATTCCTGGATGCATACAATATACCAAAATTGAGTCAGGAAACACATAGAAAACCTAAACAAACCAAAAAATAAGACAAAGATTGAACCAACAAAGAAAAGCCCAGGACCAGCGTCACTGTTGAATTCTACAAATTCTTCTCAAGCTATTAAAAACAATTGAAAGAGAGGGAATCTTGCCAAACTCCTTGTATTAGGCAAGCATCATCTTAATTCCTAAACCATTAAAAATACATACAACAAAGAAAGAGAACTCTAAAACAATACCCCTGATGAATATATATGCAAAAATCCTCATCAAAAGACTAGCTAATGGAATCTACCAATACATTAGAAAAATTATTCACATGGACCAAGAGAGATGTATCCCTGATATGCAGGAATAATTCAACATAAGCAAATCAATAAATCTGATATATCACATTAATAAATTGAATAAAAACCATATGATGATCTCAACTGATGCAGAGAAAAAACTTGATAAAATACAAAATGTTTTCATTATAAAACCTTAAGCAAACTGGGTATAAAAAGAACATTTATTAACACATTCAAGGCAATATGTGATAAATCTTCAACCAGCATCATATTAAACGAAAAAAGTTAGAAGCATTTTACTAAGATCTGAACCAAAGTTGCTCACTCTCACCAAGCTATTCAAAACAGTTCTAAAAGTTTTAACCAGAGCAATAATGCAAGAAAAAGAAATCAAGGAATGCAAATTAGAAAGGAGAAAGTCAAATTATCCCTCTCTGCATATTACATAATCCTATATATAAGCGAAACAAAAGACCCCACTAAGAGACTATTGGAACTCATAAGAGAGTTTAGTAAAGTTGCAAGATATAAAATCAATATACAAAAATCAGTACTCTTTACATAAACAAACAACCTCATGGCTGATAAAGAACTTATCATATCAGTACCATTCACAATAGCTAAAAAACTTTTATTACCTTGGAATAAATTTGATCAAGAATTTGAAAGATCTGTACAAGGAAAAATTACAAAATATTAAAGAAATAGAAGAAAACACACAAAAGGAAAAATATTCCTTATTAATAAATTAGAAGAATTAATATCACCAAAATGCCCATACTACCAAAAGCAGTATTTAAATTTTTTAAATTTTATTTTGCTTTATTTTTAAGGATCCATTCATTTATTTGAAAAGCAGATTCACAGAGAGGCAGAGGCAGAGGCAGAGGCAGAGAGACAGAGAGAGGTCCTGCCTCCACTGGTCCATGTCTTAATGGCTCCAACAGCCAAGCCTAAGCTGATTCAAAGCCAGGAGCCTAGAACTTCCTCCGGGTCTCCCACAAGGGTGCATGGGATAAGAAACCTGGGCCATCTTCCACTGCCCTCCTAGGCACATTAGCAGGGAGCTGGATCACAAGTGGAGCAGTCAGTCCATCCCACTCCTAAGAATTTACCCAAACCAAAAGAAATCATCATATGAAAGAGTTATCTGAACCCCCGTGTTCATTACAGCTCATTTCACATACTTAAAATATGAAATCAACCCAGATGTCCATCAACTGGTGACTGGATAAATTATGGTATATATACACTATGGAGTACTACTCAGCTGTAAAAAAAAAAAAAAAAAAAAGAAAGAAAGAAAAGAAACCTTGTCTTTTGCAATATAATGGATGCAAATGAAAACCATTATACTTAGTGAAATAAGCCAGTCCCGGAAACACAGATATCATATGTTTTCTCTTTTCCAAGGTAACTAATAGAGTATCTACAATATAATATATTGGCATGAAATGAACATTCTGAGATTTGATGATTGTTTAAGCCATTGTCTCTTCTGTTTCTTCTGTTAAGGAACAATGTTTTTTTCTTCATACTGTTTGCTGAACTCTTACATAGTGTAGGGTTAACTTTATGATCATTAAGTAAGCTGCAAATAGATCTTTATAAAATGTGAATGCGAGCAGGAGGAGGAAGGGCTGGAGTGTGGGCAGGCGGGAGAGTAGGCTTTGAAGTAACACTATGTTCCTAAAACTGTATATATGAAATACATGAAACCTGTATAACATATAAAATTTTAAAAATATAAGAGACACTGCCAAAATAAAGACATAAATAAATAAATAAAAGAAAAAGAAAATAAGGAGTTATGGCCACCCCAAAAAAATAAGTGGATTAGTCAGGATTTGAACCGACATCCACAGGGGATGCCAATGCCATAGGCAGCAAAAGTGCTGGCAACTGTTCTATTTTATATATAAAGATTTGCTTATTTATTTGAGAGGCAGGGTTAAAGAGAGAGGGAGAGATGAAGAGAGATCTTCCAACCACTGGTTTATTCCCCAAATGACTGCAATGGCTGTAGCTGGGTTGATATGAAGCCAGGAGCAAGGAGCTTCTCTCAGGTGTCCCACATGGGTGTAGAGGCCCAAGCACTTAAATCATCTTCCACTGCATTCCTAGGCAATTAGCAGAGAGCTAGATCACAAGATCAGCAAGGACCTGAAACAATGCCCATATGAGATGCCAGTGACACAGGCAGAGGCTACACCTCAGAACCAGCCCCCCAAAAGCAATTACAGATTTAATGCGACCACAATCAAAATACCAACAACATTCTTCTCAGATCTAGAAAAAAATGATGCAAAAATTCATATGAAAATGTAAGAAATCCCAAATAGCTAAAGCAATCTTAAAGAACAAAACCAAAGCTGCAGGCATCACTATACCAGAATTTAAGACATACTACAGGGCAGTTATAATCAGACCAGCCTGGTATTAGTACCAAAAAGACATGTAGACCAAGGAAACAGAATAGAATCCCCAGAAACTAATCCACACATCTATAATCAACAGATTTGTGATAAATGAACTAAAAGCAGTCCTTGGAGAAAAGATAGTCTCATCACAAATGGTGCTGAGAAAATTTGAACTTCTTATGCAGAAATAGAAAATAGGAGCCCTACCTTACAACTTATACAAAAATCAAGTATAAATGGATCAATGACCTAAATCTATGATGATGTGATAACATCAAATTACAAGAAGAAAACATCAAGGAAACTGCAAGATATTGGCAAAGGCTAAGACTTCTTGAAAAATATCCCAAGAAGCACAGGAAATAATAGAAAAAAGTAGTCAAATGAGATTATATCAAGCTAAGGAGCTTCTGAGCTGCAAAGTAGACACTCAACATGAAGCAACTGACAGAATGGAAGAAATTAGTTCCAAACTAAACAACTGAAAAAGGATTAATATCCAGAATCTATAAAGAGCTCCAGAAACTGAACAACAAAACAAACAACCCAGTCAAGAAATGAGCAGAGGATATAAACAGACATTTTTTCAAAGATGAAATTCAAATAGCTATCAGACTCATTAAAAAAATATTCTTGATCACTAGCAATCACAGAAATACAAATAGAAACCACAATGAGGTTTCACCATACCCCAGTTAGATTGGCTTAGTTAATTAGTAGTAGTAGTAGTAGTAGTAGTAGGTAATTATTAATTATGGTTGTAACTGCCACATACTAATGCCAAACTAGCTAAAAGAAACTCAGTCAAATGTCAGTCTCATAAATGATTCATGTAACTATTTATATGTATTAGAGCTTTGCAGATATTGATTATGTCTGCCATTAAAATGCAATTTTAAAAAATCCTGGCCGGCGCCATGGCTCAACAGGCTAATCCTCCACCTTGCGGTGCCGGCACACAGGGTTCTAGTCCCGGTCGGGGCGCCGGATTCTGTCCCAGTTGCCCCTCTTCCAGGCCAGCTCTCTGCTGTGGCCCGGGAATGCAGTGGAGGATGGCCCAAGTGCTTGGGCCCTGCACTCCATGGGAGACCAGGAGAAGCACCTGGCACCTGGCTCCTGCCATCGGATGAGCGCGGTGCGCCAGCGGCCACAGCGCGCCGACCACGGCGGCCATTGGAGGGTGAACCAATGGCAAAGGAAGACCTTTCTCTCTGTCTCTCTCTCTCACTGTCCACTCTGCCTATCAAAAAAAAAAAAAAAAAATCCTTTAATAGGCAACTTCATGCTCAATAAACTATTAAAATCCAGTTTATGTGTTTAAAAAACACAAAAAGTGATAAATCTGGAAAAGCTGTTAAGTATTATAAGTGGCTGTCAAAGAACTGAGAAACCCACAGTGACTCATTATGTCACTAATTTAGTATATTATTTAGTAAATATTTGAGAAAATCACAAATATTTGTTAAAATTTCTGCTACAATGCACTAGTTTTTTGATTTTTAAAATGTATCTTTCCTATCTGTAACGTAATCCTGTGTTAGTTTTAAGTAATATAAATTTAAAATGTGAAAGATTTTTTCTTTCTATTTTTTAAGATTATTTGAGAGGCAGAGTTGCAGACACAGAGAGGGTATGACAGGGAGGGAGGTCTTCTGTCCACTGATTTACTCCCCAGATGGCCACAATGGCTGAAGCCGGGCCAATCCAAAGCCAGGAACCAGGAACCAGGAGCTTCCTCCAGGTCTCTCACATGGGTGCAGGGGCCTAAGCATGTAGGCAATATTCCACTGCTTTCCCAGGCCATTAGCAAAGCACTGAATTGGAAGTGCAAAAGCAGGGACTCAAATCAGTGCCCATATGGGATGCTGGTGCAACAAGTGGAGATTTAACCTACTGTGCCACAGCATCATCCCAGTGAAAGGTTTTAGGAAGACATCCTTCATGTAGACTAGTCTATTATAAGACAAGGTTTCACCTTTATTTCTGACATCAGTATTTATCTTTTAGTAACTATAAATAAATATTGAATAATATCAATAACATCTATCTATATATATATATATATTTATGATTATATGTCCTTGCACCCATGTGGGAGAGCTGGAAGACCTGAAAAAAGCTTCTGTCTCCTGGGTACATATCAGCTCAGTTCTGGCCATTGTGGCCACTTGGGAAGTGAACCAGTGAGTGGAAGATCTCTCTCTGTCCCTAACTCTTTCGGTAACTCTACTTTCCAAATAAAATAAACCTTTAAAAAAAAAGATTTACTTTATTTATTTGAAAGTCAGAGTCACACAGAGAGAAGGAGAGAGCAGAGAGAGAGGTCTTCCATCAACTGGTTCACTTCCCAGTTGTGCACAATGGCCAGAGTTGCATCAACCCAAAGCCAGGAGCCAGAAGCTTCTTCCAGGTCTCCCATGTGGGTGCAGGGGCCCAAGGACTTGGGCCATCTTCTTCTACTTTCGCAGGCCATAGCAGAGAGCTGGATCAGAAGTGAAGCAACTGGGACTCAAACTGGGGCCCATATGGGATGCCAGCACTGCAAGTAGCAGCTTTACCCACTACACCATGGCGATGGCCCCAAAAGAAATCTTAAAAAAAAAAAAGGAAGAAACTTAAGCAATATTAAAATTAATAAAATGAAGAGCTGGTTCTCTAGCTAAACTAAGAAAAATAGGAAATAATTCAAGTGAATGCAATTAAAAAAGAGAGAAGAACCAATACCCTTTCAAAGAAGAAAGTGAGAATTCAAATTTATATTTCCATTTGTTGATAGCATGATTCTATATGGTCAGAAATCTAAGAACATCATCAAGAGAATTCTGGAATTGATAAATGAATTCAGTAAAATTGACAATACAATATATAAACAAAATCAGTAGCACTTTTATACATAATAATTAACTCATTGAGAAAATATAAGAAATATTTACAATTATAACAAAAAAATACATTGCAATAACTTCAACCTGGTATATAAAAAACCTGATGATGATGAAAATATTAAATATATAAAAATTGAAAAGGTGTCTTATGTTCCTAGATTGAAACAATCTGTATCAATTAAATTTTAATGCTGTCCAAGGTAATGTGCACATTTGATGCAGTTTGCATCAAAACACCAATGAAATTCTTCAGAAGGGATAGTACTGTGGTACAATGGGATATGCTGGGTTACGTTGTCACCTGCAAAGCCAGCATCCCATATCAGAAGAATTGTTCAAGTCCTGACAGCTCTAATTTTGATATAATGCCTTGCTAATGTACTTGGGAAAGCTTCAGATGACCCAGTTTCTAGGCCTCTGCTACCAATGTGGGAGATCTACATGCAGTTCCAGACTCTGGATTTGACCTGTCTCAGCCTCAGCCATTGTTGCCATTTAGGGATTAAACAAGCAGACGAAAGAATTCTCTCTCTCTCTCTCTCTCTCTCTCTCTCTCTCTCCCTCCCTCCCTCCCTCCCTCCCACCCTCCCTCCCTTTCTCTGCCTTTCAAATAAATAAATCTTTCATAAAGAAAAATTCCTCACAGAACTAGAAAAAACAAACCTAAAATTGATTTGAAAACAGAAAACCATGAAATAGTCAAAGCAATCTTGAACATAATAAATCTGAATCACAGTATCTGAATTCAAGACATATTACAGAAGGGGCCGGCACTGTGGCATTAGAGGGTATAGCTGCTGCCTGCAATGCCAGCATTCCATATGGATACCATTTCTAGTCCCAGTTGCTCTGCTTCCAATCCAGCTCTCTGCTATGGCCTGGGAGGACAGCAGAAGATGGCCTAAGTCCTTGGGCCCCCGCACCCACATGGGAGACCTGGAGGAAGCTCCTGGCTCCTGACTTTGTTTGGATCAACACAGCTCCAGCCATTGCAGCCAATTGGGGAGTGAACCAGTGGATGGAAGACTCTCTCTTTCTCTCTCTCACTCTGCCTCTCCTTCTCTCTGTGTAACTCTTTAAATAAATAAATCTCTCTCTAAAAAAAGACATATTACAGAAGAAGTATAAGAACTGGCATAAAAACAGACACACAATTCAGCAGGACAGAATAGACAGCCCAAAAATAAACCTACATTTCCACAGGCAACTCATCCTTAACAAAGAATCCAAAATGCACTGGAGTAAGAGGAATTTCATTAGCAAATGGTCCAGAAGAAACTGATTATCCATATGTAGAAGACTGAAAATATATCCCAATACCTCTTAAACTATACAAAAGTAAACTCACAGTAAATTAAAAATCTAAAGACCAGGGGCTGACACTGTGGCACAGTAAGTTAATCCTCCACCTGCAGTGCTGGCATCCCATATGGACACTGGTTCTAGTCCTGCAACTCTTCTTATGCAGCTCTCTGCTGTGGCCTGGGAAAGCAGAAGATGGCCCAGATACTTGGACCCCTGCACCCATGTGGGAGACCTAGAAGAAGCTCCTGGCACCTGACTTTGGATCACCACAGCTCTGACTGTTGCAGCCATTTGGGGAGCGAACAGCAGATGGAACATCTTTCCATCTGTCTGTAATTCTCCCTTAAATAAATAAAATATTTTTTAAAAAAATCTAGGCCACTGCCGCAGCTCACTAGGCTAATCCTCTGCCTGCAGCGCCGATACTCCGGGTTCTACTCCCAGTTGGGGTGCCGGATTCTGTCACAGTTGCTCCTCTTCCATTCCAGCTCTCTGCTGTGGCCCGGGAAAGCAGTGCTTGGGCCCTGCACCGGCATGGGAGACTAGGAACAAGCAACTGGCTCCCGGCTGCCCGTAGTGGCCATTTGGGGTGTGAACCAATGGAAGGAAGACCTTTCTCTCTCTCTCACTGTCTAACTCTTCCTGTCAAAAAAAAAAAAAATCTAAAGACCAAAAACTAAATAAACATAGTAAAAAACTATGTAAAACAGTAAATTATAAAACATTGGCATAGACAATAGATTTTGGGTAAGATTCCAAAAGCACAAATAACAAAAATAAAAATAGACAAATTTGATTATATCAAACTAAGATACTTCTTCACAACAAAGTAGTCTTCAGAGTGAATATACAACGAAAAGAATGGCAGAAGACATTGAAAACTCTGAATGTGACAAAAGACTGATACCCTGAACATATACAGAACTGGAAAAATTCCAAAACAATTAACAAAAAAATGCAGTTAAGAAAGGCAAGGATCTGAATAGATGTTTCTCAGAAGAAACACGAATGATCAAAACATATGAATATGCTCAGTGTCACTAGCCATTAGGTAAATGTAAATCAAAATATAATATCAGGCTCCAACACCTGTTAGAGAATGCAATGCTTGCATTTTTGTCTGTGCAACAAATGGGTTTAGAGGACCCTGTTCACCTTTGAAGAGCAGAGTCTGTACAGAAGCAAAGAAAATCTTATTCTTTTCCTAAAGAGTTTGTTAGAATCTTGACCTATTAGCCTTGTCACTAACTTTTCAGTGTCAGTACTTTCCTTCTGCTAAACTCCTATTTAATCTCTTCTCTGTGGCTTGCAAAAGTAGAATGCCTTTATATACTGAGGATACTTTTTGTTTTTCTTTTTTATTTCTTCTGTCTTTTATTAAATTCTTCCACAGAATCATGACCTGCATAATATTCATTCATTTATGCAGTCTGCAGTGTACATGAGCTATTACATGCCAAGTGATATGTTAAAGGCAAGGCACAGGCCGGAAACTGTGCAAAGTTCACAAGTGATTAAAAGCAGAGTTGGGGTCAGCAGCCACCAACAAAGATGAAAATGGAGATATAGGCAGAAATGAGATGAGGAAGAGGCCGGCGCCGTGGCTCAACAGGCTAATCCTCCGCCTTGCGGCGCCGGCACACCGGGTTCTAGTCCCGGTCGGGGCGCCGGATTCTGTCCCGGTTGCCCCTCTTCCAGGCCAGCCCTCTGCTGTGGCTCGGGAGTGCAGTGGAGGATGGCCCAGGTGCTTGGGCCCTGCACCCCATGGGGAGACCAGGAAAAGCACCTGGCTCCTGGCTCCTGCCATCGGACAAGCGCGGTGCGCCGGCCGCAGCGCGCCGACCGTGGCGGCCATTGGAGGGTGAACCAACGGCAAAGGAAGACCTTTCTCTCTGTCTCTCTCTCTCACTGTCCACTCTGCCTGTCAAAAAAAAAAAAAAAAAAAAAAGAGAGATGAGGAAGAATTATGAGGCTTAGCTGAGGTATGAAAGTAAAGTAAGGTGACATCTATTGCATTTTACTTTTTTATTGGGGAATGGATTGAAGTTGACAGCAAGAATGGGAGCCATGTTAAATAATTATTTCAACACTATTTGTGTAGGAGACAGCAGATTTAAGGAAGGTGGGACCAGGAAGGTGGCAGGTGGAATGAAGACATTTGAAAAACAGCTAAGGAATAGAATCAGCTATTCATGGATAAGTGAATGACAAAAAAGAGAAAAATTGATGATTCCCAAATATTTGTCTTTTATAGGAGCTTGAATGTGGTGACATGTTCTGAGATAAATGTTTCCAAAGGGGAAGCAAGTTTTACTTTTAATTTTGACCATACTGATTTTGAGGAGCCTGTGAAAATCATAGTTGCATATATGAGTTCTATGCTCAGGAGAAATATAAATTTCTTTAATATAATATAAAATATAAAGTCATGAGGACTAAGTGAGGTTACCTAGGCACCATATATGCTGATGAAGTATAAAGATAACCACTGCAATGATAAACATCTGAGCAATATCAAGATTTAATTTAGGCATAAGACTACAAATGAACTGAAAAGAATAATAAGAAATCTAGAGGAAAGCCAGGGAGATGAGATATGATATATACTAAAAGAGGTAGAGTTTGAGGAGGGAGTTAGGACATGTGGCAGATGCTGCCTTCTAATCCCCTTCATTCTCGTTAGTTATCCAATGCATCATTTTTATAATACTATTTGCTCTGAATGAAATTGTATTTTATATTTTTTATTAGCATGCAGTCATATTAACCCCTAAGAGAAAAGGAGCCTATATTCTGTGCCTAGAAGAGTGCTTGGTATATAGAACTTTAAAGAAGTGTTATGTGAATGACATGCACTCAATAAATAAATTTAAAGCATAAACTGCATTTAACCAATATGGTAATCACTAATGACCTTGGGAAGAGCAATTTGAGAGGAATAGTTGAAATAAAATTAAGACTTCATTAAAGTGAATGATAACAATGAAAAGAAAATGATGTGGATGCCAATATTAATGACTTTTTTTGAGGTATTTAAATTGATACAGAGAAGGGCTGGAATTGCAGTACAGTGGGTTAAGATGCCACCTGTGATGCCAGCATCTTATGTGAGTGCCAGTTTGTGTCCAGGCTACTCCACTTCCAATTCAGCTCCCTGCTAATGCACTTGGGAAAGCAGCAGAAGATGGCCCAAGGTCTTGGGCCCCTGCCTCTCATGTGCAAGATGTGGATGAAGCTCTTGACTTCAGTCTGGCCATGCCCCAGCTGTTGTGACTCTTCAGGGAGTGAGCCAGTAGATGAAAGATTTTTTCCTCTCTCTGAAACTCTGCCATTCAAATAAACAAATTTTTAATAAACAAGTTAATAAACTGATAGGAAGGAAAAAACCCACAATATTATGTCATCTTATCCCAAAAAGATAAAAAAAGAGCAAATGCTAGTGATGATGTGGGAAAAGATAACTCTCAGACACTGTGGGTAAAAATGCAAAATGAGGTGTGGACATTTTTGGAAGAGTGGGTAACAGGTTACTCATCACAAGTAGTACCTGTGATTGAGTGATGAAGAACTAGATAATGGCATTAAAATATACCAGAGTGGCTGTACTCTATACGACCAAAGATACCAATTCTAGGTGCCAACAACGGGTAACAGGGTTCAGAGATTCTTCCTCTACTACACAGAAAGGTAACACCAAGGCGTCTTCCTCTGGTGAGAGTACAAATTGATTCAAAGGGGGCAATTCTTACATTTGGCCTTAACCAAAGGCAAGAAGAGAGATGAGGGGCTAGCACTGTGGTGCAGAGGGTTAACGCCCTGACTTGAAGCACCAGCGTCCCATATGGGTACTGGTTAGAGACCTGGCTGCTCCGCTTCTGATCTGGCTCTCTGTTACGGCCTGAGAAAGCAGTAGAAGCTGGCCCAGATCCTTGAGCCCCTACACCCACATGGGAGACCTGGAGGAAGCTCCTGGCTCCTGGCTTCAGATCGGTACAGCACCAGCCATTGTGGCCAATTGGGGAGTGAATCATCAAATGGAAGACCTCTCTCTCTCTGCCTCTCCTCTCTTTGTGTTAACTCTGACTTTCAAATAAATAAAAATTAAAAAAAAAAAGAGATGAGCACATATCATATTGAGTCAATAGTAAGGTTCTGTTCCTCAATCCTAATCCTGCAAAGAACTCAGACAATGGCTACAATCACCCCTGATGTTGCATGAGCAACAAAGGAATCTACTTTGGAAGATGACTAGGAATGAAGTATCATGGCCTGGCTCTTATCATGCCATCTTGAAGAAAAAAGTCATAGAAATGACCACTCAGAGGTGGCTAAATGGAATTATAATGAAAATTCACATCTGCTCTCTGTCCACTCCATTTTGTTCACTTAAAGAAAACTGATCTTTTGATCACTTTTAAATCTCTTCATTCAAAAAAAAATTATTTATTCACCCACTCATTTATTTACTTGAAAGAGTTAACAAAGGAGGAGAAATGCACAAAGAGAAAGATAGACAATTTTCCATCTGTTGTTTTCTTTTCTTTTTTTTTTTTTTTTTTGACAGGCAGAGTTAGACAGAGAGAGACAGAAAGGTCTTCCTGCCGTTGGTTCAGCCCCAAATGGCTGCTATGGCCAGCACGCCACACTGAAGCCAGGAACCAGGTGCTTCCTCCTGGTCTCCCATGAGCCGGACTGGAAGAGGAGCAACTGGGACAAAATTCAGCACCCCAACCAGTACTAGAACCCAGGGTGCCAGCGCTGAAGGCAGAGGATTAGCCTAGTGAGCCGTGGCGCTGGCCTCTTTTTTCTATTTTTTAAGTGGAAAACTTTTATTTAATAAACATAAATTTTGAAAGTACAACTTTTGGATTATAATGGTTCTTCCCCCCATAACCACCATCCCACCTGCAAACCATCCCATCTCCTACTCCCTCTCCCATCCCATTTTTCATTAAGATTCATTTTTAATTATCTTTATATACAGAAAATCAACTCTATACTGAGTAAATATTTCAACATTTTGCACCCACACAGATGCACAAAGTATAAAGTACTGTTTGAAGATTAGTTTTACCATTAGTTCTCATAGTACAACATATCAAGGACAGAGGTCCTACATGGGGAGCAAATGTAATTCTGTTGATTTAACAACTGACACTTTCACTTATGGCATCATAATCACCTGAGGCCATGGAAGCCTCTTGAGTTCACAAACTCTGACCTTATTTATTTAGACAAGGCCATAATCAAAGTGGAAGTTCTCTCCTTCCTTCAGAGAAAGATACCTCCTTCTTTGATGGCCCCTTCTTTCCACCTGGCATCTGTTGGTTTTCTTCCCAAATGAAACTGGGCCATGCTGACCCAGGAGCCAGGTTCTCTCATATTGCTAGACAGAAGCTAAGTACTTGGACCATCATATGTTGCTTCTCATTCTTCAGCATTAACTAGAAGCTAGACTAGAGTGGTGACAAGACAAGATTCCATATACTCTATCATAGAATGAAGACATCCCAAGTGGCAGCTTAACTCAATGAAACATAACACCCACCCCAAGGCTTTCATTTTTAAACTCTCTTTACCATGTAGCTTGCAATGAGTCTGTGATTTTTGTATTATGAGATTTAAATAACCATCACTTAATTTTTAAAAACCTATTCATCAAATTAATTTTGTAAGCATAATCAAACACTTTTCCAACAACTATGACTATACTCCCATTCATTTCATCATTCAGAGGAAGCATAACCAATTAATTTGTTCTAGATCCAGGGGAATCATTCTTCTGCATTAATTCATCACTTCAATTTTCAACTTTTAAATGCCAAGTTATGGTCCTTTCCCATAATATATATTTCCAAGTTATTTTTCTCAAAATAGATGTTATTTAAAAATATTTTTCAGATTTACAGAAAAAATTGCAAAGACAAAAGTGTTTACAGATATCCCACACCTCAGTTCCCACTACTAGTAAAATCTCATTTTAACATGGTACACTTACCACAACCAATGTGGTACTATCTTCTTTTTAAAATATTTATTATCATTTGAAAGGAAGATTTACAGAAAGAGGGAGAGGTCTCCCATCCATTAGTTCACTCTCCAAGTTGCTGCAATGACTGGAGTTGGGACAAGCTGTAAGGAAAAGGGGGCAGAAACAGAGAGGAGACAACTAGACCACATTTATTCAAAGAAAATAAAGTTGCAGAGGTTGATCAATTACCAGTGTGCATACAGACTGAATACATGGCAGAGAGCAAAGACCCCAGGAAGCTGGGCCTTTTTATAAAATTGGTGGGCTATGGGTGGGGGTGGAGAACAGTAGATGGAGGTGAGCTTTTCCACAAAGGTTTTTCAAGTTCATTTGTGGGCTGTCAAACCTGAAGAAAAATGCAGGGGTTGGGTGGGAAACAATACAGGATGTGAGACCAAACTGGTCTCTTGAAAGAAGGCAGGGATAGCAAGAATCTAAAATGACTGAGGCTTATGTCCTGACTCTGAGTAGAGATAAGGAGATGGGATGCCACTCTTGTATTATTCTTACATGATGGCTTGGAATATAGCAGTGATACACTCCTGTAATGATCTTTGAAGCATGTCAATTATACATGGTAGAAATAGGAGCCCTATGACTATGAGTCTAAAAAGAGAAATTGGAAACATTGACCATGATGGAAAAGATGGCCAAAATGATGAGGACAAAGGGGGATATAGGAAAACAAGAGCCCTGTCCATAGGTATATGTCTGAACACTCTTGTTTTATTTAGTGTGTATGTGCTGGCAAGGAGCTGTAGGATGGAGTTAGTCTGGTCTGTTTCTAGTCCTGGACTCCCTCATTTCCTCCCTCTGCTTATGGAATCCCTGGATGCTGTCAGAGGTTAAGGTGAGCACAGCTCTTACTTCTTCAAGCTGAATCAGGGTGATTTAGAGACTTGTGTATAAGACAGGGTTTTGGCAGAAGGTGGCTTCTCAAGGGGCTGCAACATCAGCTCACATAAACTGTCTCCATTTGAGGTTTCATGTGCATGGCCATCTAGAATTTCATTGCTTCATGTCTAGAGGAAACAAATCTAACATGCAGATTAGATGCATAGGGTCTAAAACTAAGGACAGAGTCTTTAGTCTTCTGTTGTCCAAACCAGGAGGGAGTTTTCCTATTGAGAAGCAAGCAAGAGGGGCTTGATAATAACCAGGTGGACATTAAGGCCTAGCCAGGTATATGAGACCCAGACCTCTTCATATGGGGTACTAGAAGAGACATTATAAGGGGGGCAGCACTGTGGTGTAGCAGTTAAAGCTGCTGCTTCCAATGCCAGCATCCCATATTGGTGCTGGTTTGAGTCCCAGCTACTCCACTTCTGATCAAGCTCTCTGCTATGCCTGGGAAAACAGTGGAGCATGGCCCAAGTCCTTGGGCCTGTGCACCCATGTGGGAGACTCAGAAGAAGCTTTTGGCTCCTGGCCTTATATGGGCACAGCTCTGGCCATTGTGGCCAATTGGGGAGTGAACCAGCAGACGGAAGACCTCTCTTTCTCTCTCTGCCTCTCCTTCTCTCTGTGTGTAATTCTTTCAAATAAATAAATAAATCTTAAAAAAAAGAGAGACATCATAAGGGAGATGTGAATCTCTTTAGGGAAGACGCCTGTTGACTTCCATGACCTAGCTGACTTAGGAGAAGAGTTGGACTGAATATGTTTGTTTTGAATTGGTGGCATCTCTAAAAGGAAATTAGAGCCTGCAATGTTACCCTAGGTCATCACCCCAACAGTGGTGATTAGTTTGGAAGCTAGGCAGAGGGCTTTTTTGGTTTAGGGAGGGCCAATAGGGCCTGGAGCTCTGACTCAAGAGTCCTTCAACCCCCAGGGCAGTTATGTTCAATGGCCTTGCTCTTAGCAGAACAGGCAGGGCTCTTCAGGAGCCTGTGATAATAGCTGCTCGCCCAGTGCCATGACTCCTCACATTGAAACCAGTGCCATTTGGAAATGGACCAGCCTTGTTGGGTCTCCCTGGTGGTAAACCACCATATAAAGCAGCTGTTAATTGGCCTGCCACCTATCCTTACATTGCTCCTGCTGCCAAGCTCACTCCTGGAAATATCAAAGTCCAAAGAATTTGGAACTTTGCCTGTCAAAAATGCCAAGGAGGCTTAAGATATCTGGTAGAAATAGGAGCCCTCAACATTATGATATAATGTAGATGAGACTTGATCATTGTTATAAAGTGATCATTCAAATGCTTTAGAATAAGTTTTTTAATAAAAAAATGCAATTGTTTTTAAATAATCAGAACTTAAGGAGACAGAGAAAGATTACTGTAATAGGATACAAATTGATGTCTCTTTGATCTGTCATAATTAGCACATGGAATTATCTCATAACTTGGAACAATTTTAAGAGTCAGAAATGGGAAAGAGAAGAGAAGCTTATTGAAGAGAGAGCTTATTGAAGCTGGTTAGAAAGTTGACAGTCATGAATTAAGCAAAAACTATTAAAAAGGGGTGCTGTAATATCTCAAAATTGGAGATTAAGACTATTTCCAAATATTTCTGCTTTCTTTATTTAGATTGACCAACTGCCAGTGTGCACACTGACTGATCATGTGGCAGAGGGCCCAGACCCCAGCAGTCTGGAACTTTTTTATATCTTAAGTGGGCTGGGGTGGGGGTATGGTATAGTAGGTGGAGGTGAGCTTCTCCATACAGGTTTTTCAAGTTTTCTATGAGCTTTTAAACCTGAAGGTTTAAAGGTTGGGGTGAGAAACAATACAGGATGTGAGACTGCCTCTTTAAAGAAGGCAGGGGTAAAAGGAACCTAAAATGACTAAGGCTTATGTCCTTTTTCCATCAGCAGCCAAAGCCAAAAAGAGCCCAGAACTCCATCTGCATTCCCACATGTGTAATAGTTACCCCAAGCACTTGGGCCATATTCTGTTACTTCCCCAGGTGCATTAGCACTTAGATGAAATGGAAGTGGAACAGCTGGCACTTCAACGAACACTAAGGTATGACTGCGTGCATTGTAGTTGATGGCCTAACCCACTGTGCCACAACACTGACCCTAATATTGACATATCATTAACTAAAGTCTATATTTTGATTTTCTTACATATTATATAATATCCTTTTTCTGTTCCAGTAACTCCAAAGTATTATTTGAAAATCAGAATCTAGATCTTTTAATTATAAAAATAATATATGGGGCAGTATTGTGATTCTGCAGGTTAAGCTGTTGCTGCTTGGAATGCCAGCATCCTATAATAGCAAGCCTGATATGAGTCCTGGCTGCTCTTCTGTTCCAGCTTTCTGGTAATCCAGCTTCCTGGTAATGCACTTGGGAAGGCAGAGAAAGATGGTCTAAGTGCTTGTATCAACTATGTGGGAGACCCAGATGGGGTTCCTGGTTCTTGGCTTAATCTTGGCCTTCCCTAGTTATTGTAGCCATTTGGGGAATGAACCAGTAATGGAAGATCTCTCTCTCCCTCTCACTTTCTCAGTCTCTACCTTTAAAAAAATACATCTTTAGCAATAATGTGCATATTAGCTATTAAATACTGCAGAACAACATAAAATGTAAGCATTATTCCCTTCTTTCTAGGGAGTACTAGTCAAACTTCCCAGAACAAACTACTCTTAAAGGATTTTTATATTTCCTTCTGAGACTTCCATATGCATATATGGAAGGGTACTTTAAAAAAAGTACCCTTATATGGAAAAAAGTACCATATATGGAAGGGTACATAAAAAATGGAATTAAATTATTATCTGTTTTATTGTAATAAATTTTTAAGCCCATGCATACAAGAAGGTTTCAAAACCATTTGGGTGTATTATGAAAAAAAATTGAATGAATTTCAATTTTTGCACTAAAATAATGTCAGCTTTTAACTTCATGAACCTTTTGAAGTGCCTTCATAAAGAAATACATGCATGGAGCCAGCAAAGTGGTGTAATGGCTGGCATCCCTTATGGGTGTTAGTTTGTGTCCTGGCTGCTCCACTTTTGATTGAACTCTCTGTGAATGTGTCTGGGACAGCAGCAAAGGATGGCCAAAGTCCTTGGCTTTGGCACCCATGTGGAAGACCCAGTTGGAACTCCTTGCTTCAGCCTGGCCCAGCTCCAGCCATTGTACCCATCTGGGGAGTGATTCAGCAGATGAAAAATCCCTCCCTTCCTGTGTCTCTATCTTATGAATAAAATGAAAATAAGTAAATAAAAATTTTAAAGACATATATAGACATGTCTTTTTTTTCTTTGCAAAGCGGCATTTTTTTTTCTGTACCTTGTTTTACTTACAAGCACTCTGTCCCTAAATCATTTTTCAGAACATTATATATTTAGTATTTCATTGTACAGATATACCATAATGTATTTTATCAATTCTCCATCAATATACATTTAGGCTGTTTCTGATTTATTCCCATCATGAACAATATTACAAAGAACTTACATGGCTTTATGTATTTGAATATATGTAAGATAAATTCCTGCAGTTGAATCATACCAAAAAACATTTGCATTTAAAGTATTTTATAGAGAGATCTGTCATATTTTTCCTCCAAAGACACTCTACTGCATTACACTCACACCAATGAGTGCAAGAACCTGTTTTCTCACAACTTCAATAAGTGTATGTGTGATCAGTCAGAATTCCCTCAGATGCTTCCAATTTACCATCTCTTATGATCTCTATCTTCAAGCTTTCTTTTCTTCTTTTTAGCTCTCTGATAACACTTAGATTTTGTACCAAACTTCTCTGTGAATATGGTCCTGCACTTATTTCTCTATACATACCCTCTTCATTATCTTCTCTCATGCCTCCAACCTCATTTTTCCTGCTCACAAATTTCTTATATAGCTTCCATGGAGCTCAGTATAACTAAACAGAAAACAGGTGCTCTTTCCCTGGCCTGTGAACCTGCCAGCCTCCTAAACCAATAGAGAATGTTAATCAGGAAACATGGAAATAATCTGGGTCACATTTTAAGAAGAAATAAAAATTCCTATTGGTGAAGCCACAGGAAAAAGGCATCTAGAAGGATTCTGTATTGTCATTTGTTAAAATGGAATCTGGGGCTGGTGCTGTGGCATAGCCATAGTAAAGCTCCTACTTGTACTGTTGGCATCCCACAAGGATGCCAATTTGAGTACTGGCTGTTCCATTTCTGATCCAGCTTCCTGCTAATGAGCCTGAGAAAGTAGCAGATGATGACCCAGGTGTTCAGGCCCCTGCTCCCACCTGGGAGACCTAAATGAAGCTCCTGGCTCCTGGCTTCAGTCTAGCCCCACCTTGGCCATTGTCATTGGGGGAGTGAACTAGCAGATGGAAGATCTCTCTCTCTCTCTGCCTTTGTCTCTCCCTCTCGGCAACTCTTGTCTTTCAAGTAAATAAACCTTATAAAAAGAAAAAAAAAAAAGGTAACTTTAAAAACAATGGAATCTTTTTTTTCTAATATTCCATACTAGATAGAATTCCTGTCTTTGAATCAATAGCTCATGATTTTTATTCATTTTTTCTTCCTTGGAGCTGGGGTGGATTGGCAAAAAAGTAGAAGAAAAAATGGGAAAAAATAAAAACCTAAAAGTACCAGATTGGACAGGAAGACAGAAGAGGGAATAAAAATAAGGTTAAGAAATAAAGCCTACTTTTTAAATCCTTAAAAACAGAAATGAAGAAAGGAAGAAGATATAGGCAAAGAAGTATGGTTATGTTTTTAGAATTATATCCATTAAATACATGGAATCTGTTCTCTTTATATTAATAAATATAAATATATAAAATAATATATATAATAAAATAAAATAATATATATAAAATAATAAAATATATAATATGTATTTATATATATTTTTATATATTAATAAATATAAATATATAAAATAATATATAATAAAATAATATA
Organism: Sylvilagus floridanus; assembly: GCA_949820135.1. Classification (NCBI taxonomy): domain Eukaryota; kingdom Metazoa; phylum Chordata; class Mammalia; order Lagomorpha; family Leporidae; genus Sylvilagus; species Sylvilagus floridanus. The sequence continues at coordinate 81,446,778 of OX463231.1, forward strand.
TAATAATATATATAAAATATATATTTATATATATAAAATAAAATAATATATAAATATAAATATATAAAAATTAAAAGCTTTGTTTTTCTTTTATCGAATCACTACTCCTCTAAAAACAGAATCCAAAGGCAAGCATGGGTTGCAGGGTTGAGGCAGAGTGGAATGGGAAGTGACAGCCCTATTCCTCTAACAGCAACCTCTGAACTCCAACTTCTGACCAACCACCCAGAATCAGCTTCATAAAATAAACCACTTAGGGGGAAGGCTCAGAGAAAATCAACCACTTCACTATCTCTTTGCCTATGAAGCATCTGAGAAATAAGAAGGCTGCTAAAGAAAGTGAGATTATGACCAAGCTGTGTATAAAGAACACAAGGATATAAAGTTGGGAGGCAGTTTGGTGATTTATGAGCACTCACAGTGAACTACAGATGATGGAAAGGGATGGATCACAGAACGAGAGCTCAAGTAGGCAGCCCAGAGAACAATGATCAATCAGCCTTTAAGTTGAGATTTATGAGTATCTGCAAAGTGTACAAATGAGTACTATATACAGCAACAGTAATTTTCTTTTCCCTAGGACATAAGGCAAAATATTTATTTTTTTTCCAATTTTTAACTATTTTTTCATTTCCTTTAAAAGGCAGGGGAAGATGGAGAACAGAGATTTCTTCCATTTGCTGGTACCTCCCCAAATGCCCAAAAACACAGCTAGGAATGTGCCAGGCTGAAGCCAGGACCCTGTAAATCCATCCAGGCCTGGATGAGATCAGCTGATCCTGAGGACAGAGTCCTCAGTGATATCTGCCTTTATAAAGAGACTCTCAAGTATAAAATAACACCCCCTACTGAAGGCTTTTGGGATCTAAGAGAAAACTTTAACTGCATCACAGATGAGAGCAAAACATTAATCCAGAGGCTGCTGTGAGCTAACAGGTTTCCTTGCCCACCTGAGAATCAACCTGGTCACTAGGGAAACCAAGCAAAGAGGATCAAGCAAAGCCACCTGGGACCTGTGAGCAGAGGAAGATCCAGTCATGGGCAGTTCTGGGCCCCCTTAACCCTGGAATGGGTGCGCAAACTAGCCAACTCCAATTTAGGCTGAGTGATCAAAGATTGTGTCAAGGGGCTGGCACTACGGTGAAGTGGTTAAAAACCACCACCTGCCATACCGGTATCCCATATGGCACAAGTTCAAGTCCTGGCTACTCCACTTCTGATCCAACTCTGTTCCGGCCTGAGAAAGCAGAAGACAGCCCAAGTCCTTGGGCCCCTGCACCTGTATTGCAGGCCTGGAGGAGACTCCTGGTTCCTGGCTTCAGATCAGCCCAGCTCTAGCTATTTCAGCCATTTGGGAGTGAACCAGTAGATTGAAGATGCCTCTCTGTCTCTACCTGTCAAATAAATAAATCTTAAAAAAAAATTGTGTCACCTATTCAGGAATCTGGATATAAGAGTGACCTAAAAAGAACCATCAAGGGATGTACAACAGGAGCGAGGGTGGTAAGCAGGTAATAAATGCAGATTCTAGCCCAAGACAGCAGACAGTGCCAACCTTCTTTTCTGTTGTAAAGTTTTATTTTAAAGGCCTTGGGGAACATATCTGTAGACAATTCCTATGTAAGACACACATGGGCCATTTGCAATTGGTCTATTTATATTATTATTATTATTATTATTTCCTTGAACAATGAGCATCAGGAACTACCTCAGGAAGGAACAATTAAAGGGAATTACTTCAGACCCTTTCCTAGGGAATTTTGCATCCTACATGAAGCTCTTCTTACAACCACTTCTCTTATTTTTCATTTAAAAACAATAGAATCTTTTTTTCTATATTCTATCCTGGATAGGATTACTGCCTTGGAATCAATAACTCATGATTTTCATCATTTCATTGTTATTATTTGTATTATTTTTCCAGGGAAAATAATTCATCCCTAAAGAGGCTTCTTTTTTCCCATATAGCCCAACAACTATTTCATTCTACAGAAAAATGCAACCTGAAACAAAGAACTCCAGTCCCCTGGTTTAAACAAAGGGCACATGAGCATTATTCCAGGTCCACACCCCTTTTCCTTCTACTCACATGTGAACTATCTGCATAGGAAAGTATAGTGTGGGCTAAAAGTAACCACAGCATTAGAAGTGGTCAGCATTTCCATTATAAAACTGATTTTAATGACCTCAAATTCAGTCATAAAACTTCTGCTTTTAGCAAGGGACACACACACACACACACACACACAGCCATATTCACCCCTCTATGAAAACTCTCTTGTGAACTGCTTATTTAGGAGTGTCATTTTACATTTAATTACAGCAGTTCTCTACTAATTATAAAAATATCTACATAAAAAAACTGAAAAATGAGTCAATTATATCAGAAAAAAATTTTTAAAAATTAATTCTAAATTAAAAAAATAAAAAGCCCTGGGGCAGCACTGTGGAAAAGTGGGTAAAGACACCACCTGCAGTGCCAGCATCCCATATGAACACTGGTTCAAGTCCTGGCTGCTCTACTTCCAATCTAGCTCTCTGCTATGGCCTGGGAAAGCAGTGGAAGATAGCCTAAGTCCTTGGGCCCCTGCACTCACGTGGGAGACCTGGAGGAAGCTTCTGGCTCCTGGCTTCGGATTGGCACAGCTCCAGCTTTGTGGCCACCTGGGGATTGAACCAGTGGAAGGAAGACCCATCTCTCTGCCTCTCCTCTGTGTAACTCTGACTTTCAAAATACATAAATAAATATTATAAAAAAACCTCTAAAAGATAAGATTAATTTTGGCAATCTACACAAATGACCTGTGATCTATTTGTACTTTTGAATACTTCCTGACCTCTCCCCTGGCTTTCCCCTCCTCACTCATCCCTCACCCCCTTTCTGCATCACTGCCCCACATGTTCCTGAAACTCTCTCCCTTTGGAACAGTCTTGTAGACTGCAATTCAGTCATGGGAGAAATCTTACTTACTTAGAAATGATTCTGTAGTGCATGCCTGAATGGCATCTAATGGCAATAAGCAGACCTTCTAATATCCCTTAACTATATTTCCGGCATATGTGGGGCCAGCATTGTGGCATATTAAGTAAAGCCACTACATATGACACTGGCATCCCACATGGGCTGGTTCACGTCCCAGCTACCCTTCTAATCCAGCTCCCAGGTGATGTAGCAGAGGATAGCCCAAGTGTTTGTGTCCCTGCTCTTTCACAGGAGACTTGGATGAATCTCTTGGCTCATGCTTTGACCCAGCCCAGCCTTTTGGCTGTTGTGACCACTGAGGGAATGAATCAGTAGATGGAAGATTCATTTCTCTCTCTCTCTCTCTCTCTCTCACTCTCACTCTCACTCTCACTCTCACTTCTATCTCTTGTGTGTGGTGGAGGTGTGGATGTCTTTCCCTCTTTCTAACTCTGCCTTTCAAATAAATAAATAAATATTTTTTTTAAAAAAAGTGTTTCAAAAAAGGGTCCACACTGTGGTCCAGCTAGTTAAAAGCATAACCTGCAGAGCCACCATCCCTTAAGGTACCAGTTCATTTCCTGGTGGCTCCAATTCCCATCCAGCTCCCTGCTAATGGTCTAGGAAAGCAGCAGAGGATGGCCTAACTTCTTGGGCCCCTGCAACCACATCTGGGATCTGGCTTTTAGCTCCAAGCTTAGTCTAGCCCAGCCCAGGCTGTTATGGCTATTTGGGGAGTGAACCAGCAGATGGAACATCTCGCTCCTAGAGTAAAAGAAAAAAAGAAAAAGAAACACAAAAAAAAATTCCTGTCATTCTGCCTTTCTGATTAAAAAAAAAAGTTTTATAAAATGAGAAAACAACTGGTCATAAATATTATGACAAGTTGACATATGATGGATCCAAGAAAGCTATTGCTTACTTTGTCTAGTGCCTCCTAATGCTTTCCTACAGAAAAATCATTTATCTTGCTTTCCAAGCACTCAAATACCAAAAGTACCAATGCTATCCAGTATAACTCTGTTTAAGGCTGCTTTAGTATTGAAGGAAAAAAAAAGGAGCAAGGGGCACAAACCCAGGATGGTTTCAGGGTGACAGCATCCTCCTTACTTTGCACCTTGGTTTCTAATTAGAGATGGTCACAAAGGTAACTTCAGATACTGCAGAGCTGCACAATCAATCATAGACACTGCCATAGGCTTTCTGTGTGTACAGTGGAAGGAGAACACAGAGCACTCCACAAGGCAGAAACATGTTAAACAAAATTTCTCCACCCTGCTGACCACAATCTCAAGAATGCCCTGATCAAAATTCCATTCCAGTTCAAGAAATAGACTCTCTGAATTTTTCTCCACTCAGGTGTATTCCTGTATGAAGAAACCATCTCCATGTGGACATGGCACCACCACACAATGCAAGCCAGGCTAATAGCAGAGCTATGGCTTTGATGCTCTGAGAGGAATGGATAATATCTATGAGTTCTGACTGGACTAAAAAGTTTCCCTCTGCTCTAGGAGTCTGATACAGATTTGAACTAAAAAGATAGAAACACAAAAACCAGCTGCATCTCTTAGGTGAGAAGAAAGGAATATTGGTCTCTAGTAGTTACTTTGTAGCATATTAGCCTTGAGAGGATTTCATTTTCTACTTATATTTGAGGAAATAAAAAGATTGAGCCAGTTCTATCCTAACACATAGCATCTTTAGCCACTGATCACGTAACAACTAGCCTTGATCACTATCTCCCACTAAACAAATGACAATCAAACTAAAAGGACAGCCTGATACAATGCTGACACCTGTTCAATAGGCTTCTCCAAGATCTTGACACACAACTCAACAGAAGGGAAACGGTAGGGTGAATGGGGGGGAAGTGGTGGGTTAAGCCACCATTGCCTCAAATGATGGCATCTCACATGAATGCCATTTATTTACTTATTTGAAAGTTGAAGTTATACACACACACACACACACACAGAGGAAGAGAGAGAGAGAAAGAAAGAGAGGGAGAAAGAGAGAGAAAGAGAGAAAGAGAGGATGGCAATGTGGTGTAGCATGTAAAGCCACCACCTGCAATGCTGGCATCCCATATCAGCACCAGTTCATGTCCCAGATGCTCCACTTCTGATCCAGCTACCTGCTAATGGGCTGGGGACAGCAGAAGATGGTCCAAGTATTTGGCCTCTTGCCATCCATGTGGGAGACATGGATGAAGCTACTGGCTCCTGGTGTGGGCCTAGCCAGGGCCTGGTCCAGCCCTCACTACTAAAACCATCTGGGGAGTGACCCAGTAGAGGGAAGATCCCTCTCTCTCTGTTTCTCTCTATAACTCTGCCTTTCAAACAAATAAATATATCCTAAAAGAAAGAGAGAGAGACCTTCCATCTGCTAGTTTTCTCCCCAGATGGGCACAACAGCCAGGGCAGTCAGGTGGAAATCAGGAGCCAGGAGCTTCATCTGGATCTCCCACATGGGTAGCAGGAACCCAAACACTTAAGCCATCCTCCACTATTTTCCCAGACCATTATCGGGGAGCTGGATCATAAGTGAAGCAACTGGGATATGAACCATAACCTATTAAGGATGCCAGAATTGCAGGCAGTGGTTTTAGCCCATGGTGCCAAAATGCTGGCCCTGTGAGTGCCAATTTAAGTAACATCTGCTCCACTTCTGATCTGTCTCTGTTAATGCACTTGGGGAAGAAGCAGAAGGTGATCCAAGTATTTGGGCCCCTGCTCCCACATGGGAGACTTGGATGGAGTTCCAGGCTCCAGGCTTTCAACTGGCTCAATCCTGTTCATTGTGGCATTGAACCAGCAAATTGAAGATCCTCATCCTTCTGTGTCTCCCTCTTCCACTGTAAACCTGCCTTTAAAATAGAATGTTTAATTCTTACAAAAAAGGGAAAAGATAAAAGAGGAGCCACATATAAACAACAGAGCAAAGCTGCAGTTGTGCTATTCCTCAGCAGCCTTCTGCCTTAAGTTGGAAGTCTCTAGCTTACAGACATCGACATAAAAGACACACTTACAACATATTTCAAAATAACAGATGAGAGGTTTTCAAGGCAGGTTGATTTTAGGATGACTTTTATTGTAAAGTTACACTAACAATAGGCAGATCCCTTTTAGTGCAACCAAGTTAAACTCAGTGTCTAATTCAAGGAAACAGCCTGAAGAAGATGTTCTGATAGTAGAGAGAGCTGAAATGTCTCCATTACTCTTCTCAATATAAACAGAAGGAAAAAAGGTATGCATGTCTGTGCTTATAAAGAGGATGGAAGCACACCAATTTCAGAAGAGGTAGAAGCAAAGTTCAGATATAGTTTTCTTAAGAAAATAAAATGAAGTAAATTTCAGAATAGAATGTGGGTTGAAAAAACATCATCAATTCATCAGTTCTCACCAGGATCCAGGAAAACTGCCCACGTGAGCCAAACAATGGCTTAGTTCCCACTATGGGCAGGTATAACCCAACCAGGCACTCAGAGAATATGAGCAAAGTTTTTCCACAAAATGAAACATAAAATATAAACCAGTCACACAGAACATCTATGTCTAGTGCTCAATGTGAGCCTCAGAATAATCACCCAGCAAACCTGCTAGATCTGAAGAGAAGTCAGCTTTTTAGTCTTGCAATTACAAGGAAAACACAGTTACTTGAAATATTTTATGGTGACTAAAAACATATTTGTCCTTCTCTGAAAAACAGCCTGATGTGGACAAGGGCTGACAGTTATGAAAACAGAATTACATGCAGTCTGCTAGATGTGAATCAGTGGAAAAGCTCGAAAATAATGTCAAGACCAGAGAAACATAATGAGAAAAGCAACAAAATGACAGATGGATGAGTTTCCTCAGCCCTTTTCCTCCATCAAATTCCATAGGAAACTATACTTGCTAATGTAGTGGCATTCACTCCACTGCCAAAACGTTGGAAGGTAGGACAAATTGTCTACTTGAAGGTGCCCAATGTGAGTCCATCAGAGTCTCTCAATGGCCAGTGTCACACAAGAAGCAGTCTTCCCAGGGAGAGAGGCCAAGTGGCATCTTGGATCAAGGCAGTGACTACTGCTGGGCAATCATCCCCTTTGCAGACCAGCAGAAACAGCAAAGAGAAAAAGTGGAGAAGAAAGTTAGGGGAGGAAAAAAATGTAAACCTCAATTTGTAGACTCCATCTTCCTGGCTTACAGATTCTCAGCCAAGAGCCACCACAGGCTTTAGAAGTCACTGGGAGGCAGTAGCACATCATGGTCACTCAGAAAAATTAACGGTTTCCTGTTGTCTGTATATAGCTGATTTTGGCCTGTACACATTCCAGGTGAAATAAATGCACCTGAAGCAAGTAAGGAAAAAGACTTACAAATAATAATATTCCATGGGAAATCAATTTTGCAAAGCTAAATCACCCAATAGAGTAGATGGGGGAATCTATATTTTAAAGAAGTGCCATTCATGGTAGGCCTGATATTCAGAGATCAGTTTTGAGTTTTACAATTCCCCCACATATGCATCCTCTCTTTATCTCCCCCAAGAAAGACCAGACACTGAAGAGTCTCCATATCAGGCACATCTAGAAAAGAACATCTGTACCTGAGTTGGTACAAGTTGTGTACATGGATATCTCATGAACACTAGCCATAAACATGCATCTCCACAGAACATAGTCATTATGAAAATAAATAATATCCTCCCTCAGTGCGCCGGCTGCAGCGCGCCCGGCTGCGGCAGCCATTGGAGGGTGAACCAACGGCAAAAGAAAGACCTTTCTCTCTGTCTCTCTCACTCTCACTATCCACTCTGCCTGTCAAAAATTAAAATTAAAAAAATAATAATATCCTCCCATGTCAAAAATGGCACAGACTTAAACACAGAACCCAAAATAAGACAAATAATGGGCCCTCTTGATTAAAACCATAAGGACTGTTAAGATAATCAGCTTGGTGGGTCATTGGGTGACAAAAGAACTAGGCAGAGAATAAGTGTTACTTTTCTGTATTTATGTTTTTATAGTCCTCCAACTTATGCAAATCCAGATAAAAATAGCTCCAGTTGGGGTTGGCGCCATGGCTCACTTGGTTAATCTTATGCCTGCAGCACCGGCATCCCATATGGGCACCTGGTTCTTGTCCCAGTTGCTTCTCTTCCAGGCCAGCTCTCTGCTGGGGCCCCGAAAGGCAGTGGAGGATGGCCCAAGTGCTTGGGCACCTTCACCCACATCAGAGATCAGGAAGAAGCACCAGGCTCCTGGCTTCAGATTGGCGTAGCTCCGGCCATGGTGGTCACTTGGGAGGTGAACCAACGGAAGGAAGACCTTTCTCTCTGTCTCTCTCTCACTAACTCTGCCAAATAAAAATTAAAAAATTCTACTTTATAAAAAAAATAGCTCCAGTTGACCCACAGAGTACTGTGTTAACTTCAGCTAACTTTGCAAAGGGATCAGTGGCAAGTAATTGACGAACAAGGATATAAGCCTTAGCCATCCTTGCTAAACATTATTCCTTGCTCTTGAATTTCAATTGAGTCTCACACCCCATTGCCTTCCCACCCCCACCCTGCATTCTTTTCCAGGTTCCCAAGACCCCGCCCAGTTCCTGGAATTCCCCTCTGGCTGCTGCCCCCATCCCCACCCCCATCCCTAACCCTCCTAAATTATCAAAGGCCCAGCCCATGGGGGTCGAGGTCTTCTGCCACGTGTTCCATAAACGTGCATGGGGGCAGTTGATCACCCACCTCTAGGAATTTTTCTCTGAATAAATTCAGTCTGGCTGTAAATTCATACACTGCCTCCTCTCTATTCTGCACCTCTTTTCCTGACATTTTGGTGCCCAGTGTGAGGAGGCACCAATCTGCAACTCTTTTCCTAACAGTAATAGTTGACATCCTTGCTAACAGGATTAGAAGGGCTGAAGACAGAAATCGAAAAACAGCAAAATAAATCAACAGCTATGATTCCATGGCTTCAAATTCCAGATTGAAAAATCCACAAAGCTACAGCACATCCTTCATGCTGTTCCCGCTTGGAAAAAGTCAGCTGAACATTTAGGGTCCCCATCGGGCCGAGGAGGTGCAGGATGGGGGAGCAGATTCTAGTCTGATTCTCCTTCTCCAACCTCCTGCCCCCTCAGCTCCCTGCTGAAGGCCATCAAGCCCCGCCCTGCTGGAATGGCCTCTGGATACAACAGGAGGCTCGACCGTAAGGCATTCTCTGATCTACTCAAAGTAAGAACCGGTCTTAGGTAAATATAGAGAACAGGAGTCTCGCTGTCTTCTGCGTTGTGCTCCTACCTGTCCTGCTGTGCAATCCCCCCATCCGATAACCTTCCTCTTGTAACCACTAAATAAAACACATTAAGGAAAGTTTGGGCGAGGTAGCATGCCACTGTTCGTGTGCTGGGAGGCTGCAAGCGGCAGTGGGAGGCCCTACAGCCCGGATTCCAGCCCTGACTTCCCAGGGAAAAGCTGCCAGACTAGAGAAGCAAGTGAGCCACACCTGGGAGCCGCCAGCCGCCCTACCACCCACCCCCTCCCCCACACACGCATCCGAGTACCTTCCTATTCTCTAGACTTGCCATAGAAAGTCCTGGGGGCACGTCCTCTTTCTTCAGGGCACACGAGGAGAAAATTAGAGTGTGGGGCAGAAAAAGTCCTCAGCACGTGGAACCCACAGACGGCAAATGAAGAGGCACAGCCACAGCGTGCCGCAGGCTCTGGGTGTGTGCTTGCAAACTGCCTGGGACTGCAGTGCGGAGCGAGAGGCAAAGTGTGGAAAAGATGAGAGCAGCCTCTCGGTACTGACTCTGGTCAGTGAATGAGCTTCCTCTGTTCCTCAGAGGCTCGTGGACAGAAACGCGCACGCGCAGATTCTTTCTTATTGGCAGGCTCAGATACGGAATACGTCAGGACACCTGAGGACTCTGGGAAATGGAGTCCAGAATGGAGCATCTGGCTCTCCCTAAGGGCTTCAGAAGGATTTTGCTTTTGTTTACATCCCTCCTCTTTCTTCTCACCCCAAAATCTCAAGGATCAGTTGGTGTTCATCCTTTCCTGAACAAAAATCTTAGAGTGACACCCGCTGCTGCTAACTGATACCCAAACTTTTGCTCCTTTATAAACTCTATTCTTCTGAGAAAGTCTTATTTGCTGCTTTATCCCTGGAAATTTCTCTCAGGTAATAAATAAAGATGAATACAATACAACTTTTAGCAGAGGTGTAGAAGGCATAGTTTAGCATCCAAATTTGAAAATACAATTTTTATTTGTGTTTTATTGATGTTTATATTTCTTTTTTAAAGATTTTTACTTATTTGTTTGAAAGGCAGAGTTACTGAGAGGCAGAGCCAGAAAGCCAGAAAGAGGGGTCTTCCTTCCACTTATTCACTCCCCAAATGGCTGCAGTGGCTGGAGCTGAGCCTATCTGAAGCAGGAGTATCTTCCAGGTCTCCCACAAGGGGTGCAGGGGCCCAAGTACTTGGGCCATCTTCCTCTGCTTTGCCAGGCCATAGCAGAGAAATCTATAGGAACTGGAGCAGCCTGGACTCAAACTAGTGCCCATATAGGATGCTGGCACTGCAGACAGTGGTTTTATCTGCTACGCCACAGTGCCGGCCTCTATAGTTCTTTTCAAATTATTTTTCACCATCTTTTAATTCACCAAGCACAGAAACACCCAACAGAACTGGATACAGAACTAACATTGTTGAGTGTCTTATAGGAGCCATGTTAAGGAACTAAATACCTTACATCATATTATTTATACCTTAGATTAATTCTGGAGACAGTAACATCAGGAGTTTACAAAGAAGAAACTGAGGTGCAAAGAGTTTAGCACTTACTCATGGTGATATCACTAAAAGGTCTGGGTTAAAGGTCAACCAAAATCTAATACTGGTTTAGGAAATCTTTCTTTTGTCTAGGGGCTCAGTTTCTAAAACCCTGTATTTCTCATCTAAAAAAACACTGAGAAAGAGGAAAAGTACCTACAAAAATAATCTACACTGTAGAGAACCACCAACAATTATAACTCATAATTTGTCTAAAAAAGGAAGGAGATTCAAAGTTGCTATTATTCCATGGTTTTTTAGGTTTAATATCAAGAAAGCATGTAAATATTAAGTATTCTTAAGTATATGTGTGCTTTTAAATAAAAATATAAATGGATAACTGGATGACATTGAGTTCTTTATGATTACTTCTGTCAATTATAGTTCATGGGGTTAGGTTGTTGCTAGATTAGGAATGCTTAAATTTTTATCCATTTACTTCACACTAGTATTTATTACATCAGCAATATTCTTTCAGTAGATTCCTCTTTCTTGCCAAATTGAAAATTTCTTGAGGACAAGAAACATGCTTGCACTGATATTGTAACTCAGTATCTTGACAGTCTCTTAGCTGCATGAATAGTTGAAAATATTAAAAATAAACAAATGAGATTTCTGACCTCTAAGAATTGTCTAGTAGAGGATTCAAGAAACTAAAATTCTATTTGATGACTGCCACAATTAGATGGATATAAAATTTGTTGTTCTGATACAAATTTGATCATAAAAGGAACATATAAATCACTACACAGGGTCGAAGTGTATAAACAGAGACCATCCAGGGCCACGCAGGTTAAATGTTCATCCTAGCTATGTAAGGCTTTCTATTTATTTATTTAATAAGCATTTATTGAGCAATCTTTTGTGTGGTGTGTTGATAGAACTACCAGACACCTGATTTCCTTAGAAATAGGAGTATGAAACACTGAGCAACCAGATATAGGCAGAGAGAGTGGGCTGAATCACAAAAGGTTTTGAACACAAAAGTAAAAAGACAAAAGGCAAGGAAGTCAATTAAAGAGTCTATTACTGGGGCCAGAGCCCAGGGCTCACTTGGTTAATCCTACGCCTGCGGCACTGGCATCCCATGTGGGCACCCAATTCTAGTCCCAATTACTCCTCTTCCAGTCCAGCTCTCTGCTGTGGCCCAGGAGGGCAGTGGAGGATGGCCCAAGTGCTTGGGCCCCTGCACCCACGTGGGAGACTAAGAAGAAGCACCAGGCTCCTGGCTTCAGATCAGAGCAGCACTGGCTGTAGCAGCCATTTGGGGAGTGAACCAATGGAAGGAAGACCTTTCTCTCTCTCCCTCACTGTCTATAACTATCTGTCAAAAAAAAAAAGTCTATTACAGGTGCAAGTTGTCTGGTGCATAACAAATCTTCCCAGCCAGATGAATCAATTAATTTACAAGCTTTTATTGGAATTTCACTCACAGGCGAGGTTCACCAGTCCCAACAGAGGAGGGCCGAGGAAGTCACATGTCAGAAATTGGGAGGGCTCCTTTTGTAGATACAGGGTGTGGGGGTTAAAGTTTGAGGCAGGTCTGATTCTCATTGGTTAACCTTTAGGCACCCACAGGGACCTTGACAAGGACTTTTTGTTCCCAGAAGTGTGGGTAGGGACTCTCCATTCCCAGAAGTGTGAACCTTTTCTCCTGCAGATCCCAAAGCTATCAACAGGTAATTTAGTAGGACCTGCACCAAGTGTGAATGAAGAAGAGGCAACACATTACAGTGAGATCTAAAAGGTAGAATCAACAGTATTTCAATATGGTAGATGAAAGCAGAAGGAAACTCCTGTGTAAATCTTAAATTAGATTTTATTATTTAAAGTACAAGGAGATCTCAGTGCATAATGTTCATCAATAATAAATATCTACCTCCAGTCAACTTACAGAGTTCCATAAAACCAGGCCACAATCCCATAGGTCAATGCAATGTCAATCATCAAACCAATCATTTTTAACTGCTACCACATACAATAGTCCTTATTATGATGCAGTTACTTAGAAACTAGAAGACATAATAAGTGTCTATAAGAACAATCTAAATAAAAAGTTAAATTAAAAAACTCACAAAATTATAATCACTCAAAGCTGAATTTGGCATATCTCACTAATTCACAGTTCATGTATCCACCAATCTCAGGTACTCAATGTCAATGAAGCAGAAAATAAGTAAAAATTTTCCCAGAATAGCCAAAATATGCATTATAAAGTCCAAGTGAGGTGTCATGCCACTGGGTCAACATCATGACTCCTAAGTAAATTCACTATGTCTTGGCTACTCTGGTGGGAGTGGATGTTCACAGCAATAGCTGTGAATAGTAAGTGAAAAGGGCTCCAACAACAGTGCTGCAGAACTCCATGGGCCTTAACTAATGTAATATGCAGGCAATCATTTTTTTTTTTTAATTTCTAGGAGACTGCCATGCTCTCACTTGTCAAGGAACCATAAGAACTGAGCACAATCAGAGCATTCAAGGCCAGCATCCAAAATTCACTTGATGTTAATGGAGCACAGTCACTTGGCTTCATGGATACAAGTAAGCTTGCTAAGTCATTCTATCAATCTGTTTGGAGCCATTGGAGCTGGAGAGCACATGGGGCCAGGAGCATGGTGTGTGGGTGTCTCATGGTAGTGGTAGTTGTGCAGAGCGAGGGGTGGTGGAGGAGGGAATGAGCAAGAGCCCCTAGCACTGTGGGAGTGAGGAACTGAGGAGGGAGGAAGACAGGGGTGACTTTTCTGCATTATGTCTGATACTTCCCTGGGTATAATTGATACAACATGAATGATGTGTATATAATGCTTAATATAAAGGCAACTACACTCCTAGGGGACAGACGACAAGGACATAAACAATTACAAAAGAATGTGAAAAAAGCTGTAGGTGCACAATAGAATCACTTACATTATTTGTGGATGCTATCCCCATGACAGGCAGGAAACATTGGGTTAAGGTCAGATTTCAGAGGCGGCAGAACCCAGAAATGACACCATTATTTGAAATGAAGATGGACATATGGTAGATAGAGACTTGGTAACTTAAGCTGGACCAGAACATGGATCCTAACTGGGAGGCTATTAAACCTATCATTAACCTGGACAAGTCTGAGCTCTTCAAGCTTCTATCCTGGTGCCCATGTCTTTGCAGAGAAAAGAGGCATTATCCAGAAAGAGAAACTCATATCTGTCTTTGGCTGACTAGAGAGACTGTGAGAGCTCCCTATATTTGAGGCAAGAATCTTTTTACCCACAGGTTTTCTCTTTAGTAAGAAGGCTCTTTTCTAGCATTTTCTTCTTAGCATAAACCTCTCCTACCAGATCTCCACAGGTCCACATCAGAGGGCAGATGATAATGACTTGTTGAGTGAACAGAATACTGAGGTGTCATCTAAATAGAAGACTCATTTTATGAGTCAAAACTCACCTTATGATATACTTCAAGATGATGGAACTGAGGGGATTTTGGTCATGCTCAACCTTACAGTCTTCCTTAAAAAAGAACAAAAAAGAAAGAAAGAAAAAAATACCTTTCAGAGCTAAACCCACTAGAATCCATTGGTCAAAGGATCCAGCAGAAGCCTCAGACACTGGCTTCATCATACATTTGCCCAAGGAGAGGCAGGGCACAGAAGGCATGAAGGTGTATTGTGGATTGTGGCCTTGTGATGCTGACTGCAGCTGCTGATACACTAGGAATGAGTGGTAGGCAGCAGTTTAAGCTATGCCTGCCTCTGCCTGGCCAGCACCACAATGTACATGGACCAAGCCTGCACCTGGAGTGCCTGCTGAGGCCAACAGATACATGGAGACCTAAAGTCAGAGGAAGTCTGAAGCACTGCCACAACAAGGTTGGAGAGTTGCCATAGCAACAACATTTTCAGGGGGTGATGTGGCAGGGGCAGCCCTGGGAAGGTGGGCTGGTCTCCTGATCCTATATCCTTCCTCTTATGCTCCTCTAAACTTAGCTGAGCCTGGGTTGAGCCCAACAACCTGGGTGGGTAATGCTGAGAGGCCACCAGATGAGATTCTGGTTAATGTATGCAGGTTGTGAGTCACAGTGCAAAGAGTATGTGCAACATTGGGTGTTAACCAATGTGCTCACCCATATGCATGATCTGAGTGAGGGTCTGACACAGAGAGACTAGGGCATGGTATTTGCAAGACAGACTGGTGAGTGAGTGAACAGGCTGACTTCTTACCTAGGACTACTAGAGAAGGGTGGAGAGGTTTGAAGACTAGAAATAGAGCAAAGAGGTAGCAGTTAGTACATCCCATTTGCCCCTTCCCCAAGATGCACACCCAAGGTTAGCAGCTGACTTCTTCTTAAATCTGAATTGGTAGTAGTAGTAATGTTTGAAGTAGTGAATGAATGGACTAAATGTGGCTAACATTCTGCTTGTCTTTCCTGTAAAAGGTCCAACAAATAATATTTCCTTAAAACAAAATAGGCATGCACATAGTGTGAGGTTTTACTGAGAGTTCTTTCAAAGTATAAGTACTCCTTGTAGACTTGAAAGATGTTATATGTGTGGCCCGTCATTGGGGATTTGTAGTTTCATCATTTGGGCTGGATTTTGCCTCTGGTGGTGCACAAAACTGTCTCTATATTAGAGTCTTTGACCACTCTTAACTGCATTTACCTTTGTTAGTCATTTCCTCAGGTTCCCAGCTGAAAGGCAGCAAACATGAATCTCTTTAGCTAAATACTGAAATCTAGCTGAACTGCAATAGATTGTGACTGGCTAAATTTTCATTATAAAGTTTCTACCAGAAATTGCCTTCATCAAAGTCTGCTTTTTTCTGACTTTTTCATGCACAGTGATGGAGTAAGGACAAAAAGCCTTAAATCCATGTTAACCTCTCATTTACATAACAAATAGTCCTCTGTTTCTCTACCTTGCTAATATATCCCCACTCTACAGTGACTAGTCCTTCCCTACCTGGACTATTGGACACAGCACTATCTGAAGACTATATCAGTCTGAGAGCTCTCCAACTCCTCTCAAACTGTCTCTTCTTTCTCAGAAGCTCAGCTTCACAGTCCAGCCTCAGTCTAAACCCCTCATATCTCACACTGTTATCTCAAAGGACCTTTAAAACTAGCCCAAACCCTCCCTCTGTCTCAGCAGCCCAGCTTTAGCTCAAACCTCAAAGTCCCTTCCAGCCCCTTTGTATTATATAAACTACTAGTCTGTAAGGGAGGGTGTTCTCCCTCTGCTATGTGTTCACTGGCAACTCTCTCCCATGAGTTTACCTGGGAGGGAGCCCCTCCCAGGTTTTATTCTTCCAAATAAACCCTTCTAGGTTTTATTCTTCCAGGTCTGACTGTGGCTTTATGTTTTCTCCTCTTTCTAACACACAGCATCTCTTGTTTTGTGGACTTGTGTTTGGAGATTTAAGTATACTACCTCAATCTCCTACAATTTAAAAGCCAATTTATAAACAAGGACTTGGAGTGTTGTGCTCTTAGAAACCCTCTTGGCTACTTTTACTGGGAGGTGGGTGTCAGGAAGGGAGTTGCTGGGAAGAGATTGATGAGGTGTCCTTCGAATTCTGGGTGTTTCACTAAAGCTTTTAACACTTTGGTGATTTAAGGTCTTCAGATTAAAAGCTCATTAACAATTCCTACTCAAAGATGCTGAAAATAATCAGCTATCTAGACTTTTGCTAAGTGATCTTTCTCCAATTTGAAATTTCTAAAGAGAACTTCATTTACTGTTTTAAGAGTGAAGTTTTCAGGAAGAGAAGACAAAGAACTACCCTTTTTTCCTTTACATAGCAGAATTTAGTTGTGAGAAGTAAGAGGAGTGTGGAATCCAGGGACTGTTGATATTGGGAGGCCTGACCTCCTAATGGCTACTCCCATGATTTCCTACAGCTTTTCTATGTGAGTGAAATCAGGTGAGAAAGGATAATGTACAAGCAAGAGGACTCTGGCCATCAATATGTTGTCCATACTAGAGACTAGGGTGCAAGAGGAGTCTTCAAGAATTAAATTAAAAATGTGTATCAGGGAAAAACTAGATACTGATTTTTAAAAATTGTACCAACATTATCTTACTTTTTAACTCCATTTCTCCTATGAACTTTTA
This sequence comes from Sylvilagus floridanus, assembly GCA_949820135.1. Taxonomy (NCBI): domain Eukaryota; kingdom Metazoa; phylum Chordata; class Mammalia; order Lagomorpha; family Leporidae; genus Sylvilagus; species Sylvilagus floridanus. Next base: position 81,463,660 of record OX463231.1, read on the forward strand.
AAAATCCTTTTGAATGTAGTTTGCACTATGTGAGGTCTAGATCACTTGGGATACAGGAGACATTATTATGTCTGAGGCTGTATCATGTGTTGATTGGGCTTATGGGCTCCAAGTATTGGAACTCAAGTGTGGCCCATTTGACTTAGGTTGATGGGACAACAGCAGTAATAATGGGAAGCTAGTACTGAGTAATTACATGCCAGATATGGCTCTTAGTATTTTAAATGTATTGCCCCATTCCATTCTTGCTTAAGCTGTAGGCATCATTATTGTCATAATTTTACACATGAAGAACAGAGATTACACAAGATGCTATTGTTAAGAAGTGCCAAAGCTGGTCTGGCTCTTTGGTGCAGTGGGTTAACGCCCTGACCTGAAGTGCCGGCATCCCATATGAGCGCTGGTTCGAGTCCCCGCTGCTTCCAATTCCCATTCAGGTCTCTGCTATGGCCTGGGAAAGTGGTACAAGATGGCCCAAGCCCTTGGGCCTCTGCACCCATGTGGGAGACCTGGAAGAAGCTCCTGGCTCCTGGCTTCTGATCAGCACAGCTCCAGCTTTTGCGGCCAATTGGAGAGTGAGAGACCTCTCTCTCTCTCTCTGTCTCTCCTCTGTGTAACTCTTTCAAATAAATAAATTAATTAAAAAAAAAAAGAAGTGGCAAAGCCAACATTCAAACCTGGAAGGGCCGGCGCCGTGGCTCAACAGGCTAATCCTCCGCCTTGCGGCGCCGGCACACCGGGTTCTAGTCCCGGTCGGGGCGCCGGATTCTGTCCCGGTTGCCCCTCTTCCAGGCCAGCCCTCTGCTGTGGCCCAGGAGTGCAGTGGAGGATGGCCCAAGTGCTTGGGCCCTGCACCCCATGGGAGACCAGGAGAAGCACCTAGCACCTGGCTCTTGCCATCGGATGAGCGCGGTGCGCCGGCCGCAGCGCGCTGTCCGCGGCAGCCATTGGAGGGTTAACCAACGGCAAAGGAAGACCTTTCTCTCTGTCTCTCTCTCTCACTGTCCACTCTGCCTGTCAAAAATATTAAAAAAAAAAAAAAACCTGGAAGGATTCCTTAATGATGATGCTTAGTTTTAGTTGGATGTGTCAAAGTCTGGCTGATTGTACATACTCTGTATACTCTCTGCACAATGGAGAAGGTTAAGACTCAAAAGTCATTATACATGACCTAAATTGATGGAGCTAGAGAAGAATTTGAGGACCAAGGGACTTCTCACCCCACCTTGAATGAGAATTCTAAGAATCCTGGTGTCTCCCATATCAGCCAACTTTCAGGAGTGGGTGATGTACAGAGTTATATTGCATTCTTCTTTCAAAGGGATATTGGCCATTTGCCTCTCCTAGAGATTCCATAGTGAAGCACAAGGCAGCCTTTGTCTTCCCAGCCAGAGGGATTTTTGGCTGAACTTTTGGAGAGACTGTAAAGCAATGGAGAAAACAAATGCTGTGCTTGGTAGGACCTAGGAAGAATTTAACATAATTTTTGACCTTAGCACCACTGAATCCCCATGAGCTTTCACTAGAAGAAACATACTTTGAGGACTCACATTAGCATGTAACACATAGTCAATATGCAAGTGGGTGTGGCTAATCCAGTGTGGAAGGAGAGAGCTGGGGAGAGAAATGATACTTGCCATTGTGCATTCCCTGCAGGTAGTAGTGAGCTATTTGCCTTTGAACATGCTATGGACTTAACTGGATACTGTCCCCTCTACTCCAGGTGGAAGCAGCCAGATGCCCACTTGCTTCCATTTAGAGATAAGCCTTTGGGTTTGTTGCAATGAGGCTTAAACACATGAAAACAATGCTCAGAATCACTACTCATTGGGGACGTGCAAATCAAAACCACCATGAGGTTTCTTCTTGCACAAGATAGAAACCAAAAAACTACAAAGACTGGTGAGGATGTGGGGAAAATGGTACCCACTCTGTGTTTGTTGGGAATGTAAACTGGCACAGCCACAGAGGAACATAATATGGAGGTACCTCAGAAATATAAATATAGACTTACCATATGACTCAACCATCTCATTCCTGGATTTTTAACCAAAAAAAAAAAATGAAACCAGCATATGAAAGAGTGATCTGTACCCTCATGTCTATTGCAGCTCAATTCACAATAAGTAACATATGGAATAAACCCAAATATTCATCACCTGAGGTCTGGATAAAGAAATTGTTGTATAAATACACTATGGAAAATTACACAATGGTAAAAAAAAAAAAAAACTGTCATTTTCAACAAAATGAAATAAATTGGAAACCATTATACATAGTGTAACTTGCCAAATACTATGCTTTCTCTGATCTGTAATAACTAATAAAGTACCTAAAAGGTAACCTATAACAGTGAAATTGACATTCTGAATTTCAATGATGTTTTATAGCCCTAGTCTCAACTGTTGAGGAACAATGCTTTTTCTTAATATTATTTGTTGAGCTCTTAGTGTAGGGTTAATCTTATGTGTATAAAGTTAACTGAAAATAAGTCTGTGTAAAAATTAAAAATGGCCTAGTGAGCTGCCTTGGCTTTGGATCAGCGCGGTGCGCCAGCCACAGCATGCTGGCTGCGGCGGCCATTGGAGGGTGAACCAACAGCAAAAGGAAGACCTAAGACCTTTGTCTCTCTCTCTCTCTCTCTCTCTCTCTCTCTCACTATCTACTCTGCCTCTCAAAAAATAAAATAATAAAAAATAAAAAAATTAAGAATGGGAGGGTCTGGCACTGTAGTGTAGTAGGCTAAGCCTCTACTTGAGGTGCTAGCACCCCATATGATCAGCGGTTTATGTACTGCTTGTTCTTCTGATCTAGTTCTCTGCTATGACCTGGGGAAGCAGTAGAAAATGGCCCAAGTGCTAGGGTCCCTGCACCTATGTGGGAGACCTGGAACAAGCTCTTGGCTCTTGGTTTCAGATTGGCCCAATCCAGCCATTACAGCCATTTGGGGAGTGAATCCATGCATAGAAGACTTCTCTTCCTCTTTCTATGTGTGTGTGTGTGTGTGTGTGTGTGTGTGTGTATGTGTGTGTCTGTAAGTATCTCTCAAATAATTTTTTTTGAAAAAATTTAAGAATAGGAATAGAAGAGGGAAGAGGAAGAGGGGTGGGAGCATGGGCAGGAGGGACAGTAGGTGAAAAATATCACTATATTCCTGAATCCATATATAAGAAATACATGCAACTTATATACCATAAATAAATTTTTTTAAATGTTGCATTTCCAAAAAAGAGTGAAATCAATTGGAATAAATTGACTGGTAGTCTCTGTCCAGATCTAAAGAAAAAATCCCCCAAATAAAGTGGGTGATATAGATGTTTTATCTAATACACAAAAAGTAGATTATTGGAGCAAAACTGAGTAATGTGATATGAGCAATAACATAGTGAGAAGCAGATAAAAGAGTACTTGATGGAGAAACATTCCACTACATTAAAAAACTAAAGAATCTCCCAATAACATGAATCTAAGAATGACCAAGATGCTTGAGAAAATAAACTTAAAGAAATCATCCTAGTATCCAGAGCTAAACTTTAGAAAATTTCTAAAATGAAATCTTAATTTACATTCCATAAATTCTATTTAAAAAGTAGATGTAAGAGAATTTGTTGAAAAATAGTTATTTACAATTATTTTGAAGTGAAAGCAAAGTAGTAATCAATGAATGCAAAACAAAGATCATTCCACCTACTGGAATAATTTTATGATAAAGTGTGTCTAGAGCTACAATTTGGAAAATTTCAGTGAATGATAACTTTGGAGTCAAAAAAATCAAGAAAGTTTAAAAATATGTGACTTTGAAAGCATGAAAGATTAAACTTACTCTAGACAGATCATGTACAGTGTACGTGAATATTGCTTGCACAACTTTCAGAATTTTGAGTGACATGTTGACATCATAATTTAAAAAAATCAAGCAAGATGCTGGCAGATTGGTAATACCAGGACTCCCTTAAACTAGGATATTAGATACATAGATAGATAGATAGATAATATATAGATAGAACAGTAAATTCAAACACAAAATAAAAAACAAAAAGGGATATTCATGACATAAAATATGTTGCTAAATCTTTAAGTAAAACTGAACAACTTGGTAGGAATAATAAAGGAGTAACTAGCAGATATAAAGATATTTGATGAAAAAGAGTCCATTAAAACAAAGTTTAAAATCAATTTTTTTAATTGAGTATCTTAAATTTTGAAGAGATCTTTGCACTTCACACAAACATAGCAAGGTCTAGAAACACATGATGGAAAATTTCATATACCACTGGTAAAAATCCAAAAAAGGTAAAATACGTTACCTGAAAAGGGAGAATAAAGACAACTGGCCTAAAACTCTGAACTATATACATGAAATTTGCCAGGAGATTTTACAGACCTTTGAGCAAGCTAATGATCTCACAATGAAAACTCAAACCAAGATTGGCACAAGTTCATCTAATCACCACTAGCTTAGTAGAATGTTAGTGATACACAAAAGTCACAGTAATAGATTAACAGAACAACAAAAAAAAAGAGGAATGGTGATGTTATAAAAACGTGTCGTGATTACTGACAAAACAAAAATAAAAATGGTTGCACACGTTATGACATAAAATGTGTGATTACTGTGAGAAGAAAAGTGTAATTTGAAAGGTGTAATAAGGGTATAAAATGCAGACATATAAAATTTTATGATAAGCAATTCATTACAAATATATCAATATTGGAAAATATGAAAAAATCCCAGAAATACAGAACATACAAAGATCATATTATGTTCTATAATACATGAAATGATGGATTCACATATATAGAATTATATGGAAGTTTCAAAAATCAAAGGCAAATTTAGAGTTTCATAAACATCCAGAAAGAATAAAAAACATGTGGCCTTGCTAGGCTATGACCATTGTCAGGAAACATAGAAATTTGGGTGAGTTGATGACTTCACAAAATGCTAACCAAGCTTGCCAGAAGCTTATAGTATTAGGGCTAGCTCAGACTAAAATATTCAAAATATGCACTGATAATAGCTATAATTTTTAAAAAAGATTTAAAAAGTCATGAAATTGTGAAAAACATTAATATCAGTGTAAGAAAAAAAATGAATAACTTTGTAGGGGAGATAATGGAAAGATGAGTGAATATATACAAAGTGATTGAAGCACAGATGATTACAACTGAATTAAAAATAAATATTAATTTTTTTCAACAAAGCTATAATAAAGACCAAATTATTACAAAGTTAAAATAAACATGTCAATGCTAGGGGGGAGTTGTTGTGGTGTATTCGATTAAGCAGCCACTGGGCTATCCCATATTAAGTGTTGGATTAGAGTACCACCTATTCTGTACTACTGATCTAGCTTCATGCTAATGCATCTTTGAGGCAGCAGATGATGGCCTACATAGTTTCCTGCTATCCAGATGGAGTTTCTGGCTCCATCTGGTTTAGGACTGGCTCAGGTCCAGGTGCTGTAGCAATTTGGAAGGTGAACAAATAGATGGGATCCCCCCCATCTATCATTTCCACTCTGCCTTTAAAATGATTTTTTGAATAAGGATTTGACTATCTAGATGTATGCCACACATCTTCAAAAATAAAAAGTAAATTTAGATTATCATAAACATCCACAAAATATGCAAAATGTTACCTAGATCAACAGTCAAGTCTTGCCTTAACTTTCTCTGAAAACTTGTGTACATAAAGGTTGCAAGGGAGAGTTACAATTTCAGGGAGTTGATCGAATCACAATGGAAATCACTTGAACGGCTGTGGCTTCAAAGTACCAGGATTAGCTTGCATTAGATACTGAGGGCACAAAAAGGTGGTAGTTATAATGTCAAAGGCAGAAACCCAAAATGATAAGGGATGCAAATGTTATGAAATACAAATTGTGATTATTATGAGAAAAATAAGTGACTTTTTAAAAAAACGACAGTTGGGGCCAGCATCGTGGTTTAATGGGTCAAGATGCCACCTGTGATGCTAGAATCACATTTGGGCACCAGTTCAAGTCTTAGTTGTTTTACTCTCAATCCAACTCCCTATTAATGTCCTGGAAAAATCAATGGAGTATGGCTCAAAGTGTTTGGGTGACTGACCCATGTGGCAGACTCAGTTGATACTCCTGCCTTCTGACTTCTGCCTGGTTCAGCTGTGGCTGTTGTGGCCATATGGGAAGTCTCTCTCTCTCTCTTTCTCTCTAACCCTACCTGTGGGGAGTTTTTTTTATTCTCTTTCATTCCACCTTTGTTGAACTTTTGCTGAAGTCTTGTTAAATTTACCTTCCCTTGTGCTGAACCATGCTTGTTCTTATAAACTATGCTTATCACTGATTGCTTGTACTGGTATCTGGGAATACTTTAGCATACCCTAGGGATTTTCATCATAAATATGCCTTTTGAAATAAAGCCTGTGACTTGTAGGCATACCATAGTCACACAGGATGTTTGGCCAAACAATGTCTGAGATCTTTGTTCCATGCAAGTGATATATGGATTAAAAGCTGTCTGATGACCTTTACCAAACTGCGTGGCACCTGGGTATTCAGATGATGGGTTACAAGCTTGTTAATTATGTTCCTTGTTAATTACTTTGTTTTTGAGCATACATTCTGTACTGACATATTTGTGTAGATTAATAGAATATATCCACTATCAGTATTTTTACTGTATTGAAACCCCAAATGCAATGACAATTACTGATTAACCCTGCACATCTCAATAAAGTGAGGAGCAAGAGAGAAGTGGCATTCTTGGGCTATCATGTGAGAGTACGCTGAGCTCTGCTTCTTCTCTTTACTTTGTGTTTCCTTTAATTCTTTCAGTGTCCATTCCCATTGCTCTGCCCTTCAGTTGCCTCATAGTCATTGGTTCATCTGTGATATCTGCCTTTCAAATAAGTAAATACTCTTTAAAAAGGGGAGAGTGGCACAACAGTACAGCAGATTGGATCTCTGCCTGCAGCACCGGCATCCCATGTGAGCTCTGATTTGAGTCCCAGATGCTCCATATCCTTGTTTCACTGCACCTAATGAAGCTCTTGATTTTGGCCTAACCCATCCATAACCAATGCAGTCATTTGGGGAGTGAAAAGAAGGAAGATCTTGAAGATATCTCTCTTTTTCTGTCTTTAAAATAAATATTTTATTTAAAATAATTAGTTCTACATATTATATGTAGAACTAATATTATGTAGAACAAATTCATTGAGTATTTTAAAAATCACGGGAAAATTCAGAGTCCCACAATAATGGAGGAAAGTTTTTAAAAATTGTTATCTAGAAAGGGTGAATTATTGGTGGTACCTAAAATGGCTGGAAGAATTGTGCAAATGAAGATCTCCAGGAAAACTTACAGTTTTGAGGTAAATGATGATTTCACAATGAAAAACCCAAGCAAAATGATCACAGATTCCTAGTGAGAAGATTAGCATAAATTAGAATATTAGACATATAAACAGGTGACAATATTAATTAAAAGGAAAAATGTAAATTAAAAGGGTAAATATGTAATGAAATAAATAGCAATAAAATATATTATGATTCCTATGAGAAAAAATGAATAATAGTAATACTATTGTGACAAACAGGGAAAAGGAAATTGTACAACACTAGGCCATTCAACTTACATTAAAAGAGGAAAATAAGTTATCAGTGTTCCACAAAACCTAGTTGAAAAATTATTGTCTCACCTCTTAGAACCAATATCAAGAACTACTTCTTTGAGAATTGAAGATTCACAGCCCTTAAGGCATTCAGATCTGGCTAAAAAGCCCATAAGAGTTTCTCAGGCATGGAAAGCCAAGACACTGTGGCAAGAAAAATGACCTAAATGAAAGATTGTGTGTGAGATCCGAGCGGAAAGAATGGGCCATCAAAGAAGGAGGTACATTTAGAAGGGAGGAGAGAACTTCCACTTTGACTATGGCCTCGTCTAAATATGATCGGAGTTTGTGAACTCAAGAGGCTTCCATAGCCTTGGCAGCTCATGACAAGAACCTTGGGTGATTACTGAAATCATAAATAAGAGTGTCAATTGCTAAATCAACAATGGGAGTCACTGTGCACCTACTCCCCATGTAGGACCTCTGTCTTTAATGTTTTGTACCATGTAAATTAACGGTAAAACTATTACTAAAACAGTACTCTATACTTTGTGTGTCTGTGTGGGTGCAGTCTGTTGAAATCTTTACTTAGTATATACTAAGTTGATCTTCTGTATATAAAGATAATTGAAAATGAATCTTCATGAAGAATGGGATGGGAGAGGGAGTGGTAGATGGGATGGTTGCAGGTGGGAGGGAGATTATGGGGGGCGGGGAATCCACTATAATCCAAAGGTTGTACTTTGGAAATTTATATTTATTAAATAAAATTTGAAAGAATAAAAATATTTAATTTTATGTTTTCTTGCCTGTATTCGCTTATTGTATTAGTCTGGGTTCTTTGGAGAGGAATTTGCATTTACATGTAGAATTTCCTTTACTTAGTTGATGGTAGATTTCAATCAGATCTACAAAATATCTACAGAGCACATCAACAACAGTGTTTGGCCAAACAACTCATTACAATAGCTCAACTAAATTGACAGCTGGAGTTAATAATTACAATAGGCTCCTTATCAGTACAAAATCCATAACATTTCCTTAAACTAAACACCAGCTCCAAATAAATAAGAGTCCTACTTCCATATAAAATGATACAACTATCTTTAGAAGCAAAAATGCACAAACTCCCTAGAGGAGAATGCACAGTCCTCATGTTATAGTCACTCTTCTTGACACACCTTTACTACAAATTATAGGATTTAAAATAAAAATATTTAAATACTATGATGCAAACTATTTCATGTGATAAGATGGCAGAAGAAAATAGTATTTGAAGCACAAAATATGTATAAACATGTTCACAACAAAATAATGAAGGTGTAATCATAATAATCAGAGTTGCAATAATATTTATAACTACCTTTTTTCACTGCCCAGTCCATATTCCTTTTGTCTCAGCAGCCATTTCAGCTGGTCATTTTCCTGTATCTAATTAGGATACCCCAACCTTTATTTCCAGTTTTTACACCAAATATATTCCCCTCAATTGATGCCACCATGTGAGTTACACCAGATGCATAAGACATAAATAATATTGCAAGCCTTATTAAAACTTATCTAAGAATTTTATAGGTAAACCACCAAGGTTCAGTACTTTCATATTAATCAATATGTTGGGATTCCATGAGCTGAAGTGTGTTGACACAGATTCTGTTTTTATTTATTCACGTTTTAAAAATATTTATTTTATTTGAAAGAGTTATAGAGAGAGGTAGAAACAGAAAAAGAGAAGTCTTCCATCTGTTGGTTCATTCCCAAAATGACTATAATGGTTGGAGCTGAGCTGATTTGATGCCAGGAGCCAGGAGCTTCTTCCACATTTCCCATGTGAGTGTGGGGGCTCAAGGACTTGAGCCATCCTCTGCTGCTTTCCCAGGCACATCAGCAGGGAGCTGGAGCAGAAGTAGAGCAGCCTGGACTTGAACTGGCACCCATATGAGATGTTGGCGCTGCAGCCTGGGGCTTTATCCCACTGCACCAGAGCACAGGCCCCACAGATTCTTATAATAAAAGACTCTATTGAACTACACCCCAGTTGCTACCGAGAAAGAAGGCTTATTTTTGCAAAGCATGGCCAAATTCAAAATGCAGCACATTTTGCACTCCTAAAACCTATTTTACATGCAAGAAGATCTACCAGTTTTAAAATGGTCTCAAACAGGGAAAGAATTTTTTCAGCAACCCTGAGCTGTGGGATAAGAACTGATTCTTAGGTTACAAAACCAGGAAGATAATCTGTTAGTGAAATATTTCTGGTGAGGAAGACACTTTTGGACTTGATGGCTATTTGTGATGGGATTATAACACAGAAGCCCAAGATATTCTCAGGAAAAACGTATTATCTACAGCAATTAAATATTACCATTTGAAAACTGTTAGTGTCCTTCTGGGTTCTAGTAAGGACCGAGTGTTTGACTTTGCTGTATCAGTTTGACTTTGCTGTATCAGTGAGCTGTCAAGTGACTGTGAGGTCAAGGACGCATTTTGTTAAATCTACAAAGTTCTAAAGAAGAGCAGCTCTATCAGAATAATAGAACAAATAATAAAAATGGAAAGGTGTATCAAAGCTCAGGCAACAGCAGGACTAGAAGGCACAAGTACACTACCAAACAGTGAGCCTAATCTCCATCTTAGTAATCAGTGGTTACATGGAGCCTACCATAGACTTTCAGAGAAAGAAAAACAATTGAGTCTTGTTCATAGATGGTTGTCTAAGTACCTTAATATGAGTTGAAAGTAGGTGGATAATACTAGTATTCTATTAAGGGACATGTAAGGTTGTGGTAAGAGCAAAACTCTGGGTATTATATGCAATCTACTTCATGCAGAAAGAAAACAACCAAAACCTGATCATTATAGTTTCACAGGCAGGGTGTAATATTTTCCCTTGTTGATCAGAAGACTGAAAGTGGAAGATTTGTAACATGGAGTTTTTAGTAGAGACAAGAAATGTGTCTATTAGAGTGACTATGATGTGATCTTTACTAACAGTGACCAGATAGCAGTTATGCAGGCAGAGTCAGTAAGCAATCAAGTAGGTAGAATTACTTGGGCAATTGACTTCAGCAGGTCTCTGTCACTGCCCAGTCTCATTCAGTACACAGCAAATACACAAATACAGTAACCATGGTGGCAGGAATGTAAAGTGATCATAGGCTCATTAAACATAGATCCATTAGCGTGGGCTACCACTTAATAAAGCTGATCTAGGTGATGCCACTTCTCTTTGAGCAATCTGCCATCCAAAGGGAATAACACTGACTCTCTGAGGTGACCATCAAGATAGCTGATATAAAATTGACTAATCAGATTGGAATCTATATACATTCTGAATATGTTTGTCTCATACCTGCAGGTTCTCAGTCTACTTTTTGACCAATTACTGAGTACTGATTTCCAGACATGACATTGTATATATAATTTCCTAAAAATAAGAAACTCGTTTTACTGCAAATTAAATGAGACATATCTAAATAATGACATCCACTGTTTTTATCATACATAATACCACCTAGAATTTGTCATCCTGATAAGGCAGTAACATAAATTCAGATGATATGATGCTGTGAGACTAAGAGATGGCATCATTGTGTGGTTTACTCTATGTATATGAAATTAATGGCCTTAGATGGTACTGACAACTTACTATATAGAAAGTATGGGTCCAATCCAAGAATAAGAATGGATGGAGTACTTCTGCATGTCATCACTCCTACTTGACATTTTTGTTATCAACATCTCCAGAATTTTAGTTTCAGTAGTCTAGATGCTATCAGTCACAAAGCAGGAATTCTTACATATGCAAGAATTTAAGAGTCTAATGAAGTTTAATGTATGGCTGCTGCCAAGTCTCTTTGAGCTCCATGTTGTTTCAAAAGACATAGTGGCAAGTAAAAAAGACTATCCTCTCAACACTCAATGAGTTTAGGCAACTAATGGTTGAGGAAATTTTTCCTGCCAAGGATCTTTTGTATATTTATAACATCTGTCCTTAATGTGTTATCCAATGTGAAGTAATGCTATAACTAGTACTGAAACAGTATTTTTACACTTTGTGTTTCTGTGTGGGTGCAAACTGATGAAACCTTTACATAGTATATACTGAATCGATCTTCTGTATATAAATATAATTGCAAATGATTAAAAAATCTTGGTGTTAAATTGGAAATTGCATAGATAATTAATCAATTCTTTAAAAATTCATGTAGGATCTCTGTCCTTAATGTGCTGTACATTGTGAATTAATACTATAACTAGTACTCCAACAGTATTTTCACTTTGTGTCTCTATGTGAGGGCAAACTGTTGAAATCTTTACGTAATATGTACTAAACTGATCTTCTGTGTATAAAGAGAATTGAAACTGAATCTTGATGTGAATGCAAGGGGAGAGGGAGCGGGAAAGGGGAGGGTAGAGGGTGGGAGGGAAGTTGTGGGGGGGAGCCATTGTAATCCATAAGTTGTACTTTGGAAATTTATATTCTTTAAATAAAAGCTATAAATAAATAACTATTGATTCTCTAAAAAAAAACCATCATTACAGACCATAGTAATTTATCAACTTAAAAATTAGCTTGCTGGGGCCAGTATTGTAGTGCAGTGATAAAACCTCTGCCTGTAATGACAGCATCTCATAAGGGTGCTGGTTCATGTCCTGGATGCTCCACTTATTATACAGCTTCCCACTAATGGTCTAGGAAAAGCAATAGAAGATGGCCCAAGTACTTAGGCCCCTGCAACCCACATGGAAGACCTGGAATAAGCTCTGGCTCCTGGCTTTGACCTGGCCAAACCATAAATGACTCTTGATGTGAATGCCTAAGGAGAGGGGAGAGTTGCATGTGGGAGGGAAGTTATGGGGGAAAAAGCCACTGTAATCCAAAAGCTGTACTTTGGAAATTTATATTCATTAAATAAAAGTTAAAAAATGTACTCTCATGGAGCACTTTCACATATCCAAAAATCACAGCATATAATTTCCTTTTTTTCTATTTCTTTGTAACAGTTATGGAGAGAAAGAGGAGGGAAAGAGAGAGAGTGCGTCCATCCACTGGTTCATTCCCCAAATGGCTTTGATGGCCAGGGGTGGGCAAATCCAAAGCCAGGAGTCAAGAGCTTATTCTGGGTCTCCCACATGGTTAGCAGGGGCCCAAGCACTTGGGCCATTTTCTGCTACTTTCTCAGGTACATTAGCATGGAGATCAGAACTGAAGCAGCTGGGATCTGACCCTTCACTCACTTAGGATGCTAATGCCACGGCAGTGTCTCTGTGCACTCCTGCCCCAGCATATGGTTTCTTATTGTCTTGTTCTGCTACGATTTTTGTCTCCTGAATCTGTGATGACACTTTTGTTACCTACAGTTTCTCTTTCTTTTTTTAAAGATTTATTTTATTTATTTGAAAGACAGTTACAGAGAGAAGTAGAGACAGAGAGAGAGGTCATGGTTCACTCTGCAGGTGGCCACAGTGGCCAGAGCTGTGCCGATCCAAAGCCAGGAGCCAGAAGTTTCCTCCAGGTCTTACACATGGGTGCAGAGGCCTAAGGACTTGGACCATCTTCTCCTGCCTTCCCTGGCCATAGCAGAGAGCTGGTGCCCACGTGGGATGCCAGAGCTTCAGGCCAGGGTATTAACCCTCTGCGCCACAGCGCTGGCCCCTACCTATGCTTTTTCTTAGGCATTGAAAATTCAAATTTTGTGATTATGCATATACTCATCATTAACTTTCTGCTTTTATATCCACCTGCATTAAATTCAGTTTCCAAGGAATAGGTGACACATTGCAGTCAGTCAATGCAATTGGAATAATGCACTGTTGATTCTTCTGGAATTTGTCCATTTTTTTTAAAAAGTACTTTTGTGGAGCTAGTCATGGTGGAGAAGGTGTTTGCATATGCCACCTAACAAACACTATCAATCTACTCCCCTACATCGGTTCATTTGAAATTCTCATCATCTTTTTAAAGTTGCCAATAGTGTCAAAGGTCTTAAAATGCTACTCAATAAATATTGTAGAACTTATGATGTAGATAACACTGATGTTTAATAACAGAATAAGAAAATAAAATAATGTATTTTATCATATATACTCATGTGCTTAAATCTATTTAGATTGCAAATATCACTATACATTCAGCCATAAAATAACATTTTAATTCACCAGCCATAGCCACATTTTAATAATTGATATTGTCATAAAGATGAGAAATGATGCTTTATCAAAATTATCTTTCTTGAGGATATCATTGTGGTGGAGAAGATTAAGCTGACACTTGGCACACTTGGATCCCACATCAGAGTGCTGTTTCAAGTCCCAGGTATAGCATGCATCTGATCCATCTTCCTGCTGCTGCTGTGCACCTAGGAAGCAGCACATGGTGGCTCAAGTACTGGGGCCTTGATACACACAAGGAGACCTAAATGGAGTTCCTCAGTCCTATCTTTGGCCAGGCCCAGTCCCAGCATTTGTGGGTATGTTGGGTAGTAAACCAGAGAATGGACAATTTCTTTCTCTGTCTGTCACTGAATGTGTTTCAGTCTCTCTGCCTTTTGAGTAAATATTTTTTAAAGAATACTGTGTGTAAAAATAGCACTTGAGTTTGTGCAGATGTCTTCTCTTTGTCATTACACAGCTTCTGTTTTATGTGCATGTCTAATGTAAGACCAGAGATTACAACAGTCTTTTAATTTCTGGTCCATTTAATTGTGCTATTTTCCTCACCATGATCAGTGATTACATAAACATTTTGGAGTATAAGGTGAAAGCCAGAATAAAGAGGGTGAATGTTGTCTATGCTTTCTGTCTTCTGAGATTGCTCAAGTGATTCATTCTCAGCCCCAGTAACCCCAGGTTGTCACTTCTTACAGTGAGAACTGAGATGTACATTCAGATTTTAAAGTGTTTACTTTGTTCAAAAATTACATTTGAATTATTATTCTTTTTTTAAAATTACATTTAAGGTACTGAAATTCCATGGATTTGCTACATACAGATTCAGGAACGTAGTGATACTTTCCGCCCTACGCACCTTCCCACCCACACTGTCATACTTCTTCCTCCACCTTCTTCTATTCCCATTCTTATTTTTTACAAAATCTACTTTCAGTTAACTTTTTACTCATAAGATCAATCCAAAACTAATTAAAGAGTTCAACAAATAGTATAAATTAAAAAAAAATCTATTCTTCCACAATCCAGACAAGGGCTGTAAACAATCATTGAATCATAAGGGGTCAATTTTAAACCTTTAGACTAGAGAAAATAAGGTATTTTCTTTTTGGGACTGGCTTTATCACTAATATAATGCTTTCCAGTTACATCCATCTTACTCTGACCTAGTTACAGAGTTACAGGTGACCATGCTCAAACTTCCTTCTATTTCATTTCTCACAGTCAGTAGCATTTTATTGCAAATTCAGTGATACCTCCATGATTGGCCTGTCAGATTACTTGCATAAAAATGTGATACAAAATTAACTTTAACATTCCAATAAATAATAAATGTATTTGGGGATTCTTATATATGATACAGACTTCTTAATTTTGAAATTTAGGGAAGTTTTCAAAAATTCTGTAAATAATTATACTTCATCTATTAATGAACATCAACAGTAACCACGTTTTTTCTCAGTCCTCATTTTACCAACAGCCTCATTGGAAATAGAGAACAGCTGATGATCTATAAGATCAAATCTGTTTCAATCCATGGTGGGCATCTACAGAACGAGGGACTTGAGTTAGGGAGAATCAGCCAAATATCACTGTGGTCAGAGAAGAAAACACTGAAGTCATTCCCTACTCTATTTCATGTATTGTTTCATCTCTTTTACTGAATGGCTCATTATTTGTGCAATAAAACAATATGTTATAAACAAATAGAGCTAAAATAATTGCATAGATGTTATTCCATGCTTCAATATATTCTTGAAATTGCATTGTTATGCTCAAATATGGAGATAGTCAATCCTTCAGTCAACATGATCCTGAGGCTTTTTTAGGTTCCATATTTTACTGAGGGTACAGACACATGTTTATGGAGCAATGAGTTACTCAGTTCTGATACAGAAATGTTTCAAAAATTATTTGATAAACTGTGAATTATGTCCTTTGTTGACTCATATATGTCATGAGTTGTACAGGAATTTTCTTCTTTAGCAATTCACTTCTGAGTATGTTTGCACCATGTGTATGAGAGAAACAGGAGAGCATATGTATAAAGAAAATTATTCAAAAACTTTAAAGAAAAATGAATTAAAATAATTTTATTTTCTTGCAACAATTTTTGAAATCCACAAATGGAAGAGTCTTCAGTGGACTCAGAAAATGAATATAGCCTGGGAGCCAAGATGGCGGAATAGTGAGGACGCGCACTAGCAGTCCGCAAAAAAATAGTTTAATAAAAACAGAGTTACTGTAGCCTCAGGAAAAATCTCAGGGAAAAAAAATGCAATGGAAATTCTTCCGGACCCAGTGAATGAGACACAGAGGACCTAGGGGAAAGTAAGTTTGCGAACGGCAAATCGTGCCATAGTGGCACGGGAGCTGCCGGGAGGGACGGGAACCGGAGGGAACACAGTCGCCATTGGAATTGAGCGCTTAAACGGGAGCCGATACGGGGATCCCGAGACACTGGCGGGGGGAAACAGACCCCCACGGGGGAAACAGCACAATTGAGGCGAGCCCCCACGGACACTAGCCTCTCTCATTGCCCACTCTGCGAATTCGAGCTAGTTTGAACGCAGTGGCACGGGGCGCGCCCGCCGGCTGCGACGGAAGCCGGGCAGAACACAGTCGCTGCAAGATCTGCGCGCTTGAACGGGAGCCGATACAGGGATCCCGAGACACTGGCGGGAGGAGGCAGACCCCCCACGGGGGAAACAGCACAATTGATGCGAGCCCCCACGGACACTAGCCTCTCTCATCACCCACTCTGCGAATTCGAGCTAGTTTGAACGCAGTGGTACGGCGCGCGCCCGCCGGCTGCGACGGGAGCCAGGCGGAACACAGTCGCCGCGAGATCTGCGCACTTGAACGGGAGCTGATACAGGGATCCCCGAGACACTGCAAGGGGGAAGCAGACCCCCCACGGGGGGAAACAGCACAATTGAGACGAGCCCGCACGGACACTAGCCCCTCTCGTTGCCGACCTTGCGAAGTCGAATTTGATTGAACGCAGTGGGACGCCGCACGCGCCCACCCACCCGCCCGCCCGCCCGTCGCCGAGGCAGACGGAACCAAAAACCCGAGGCTTTAGAAACCTAAAGGGTATCCAAAAACTGGGAACACACCGCGCACACAAACTCTGTTACCTTGACAACCCAGAGAAAGAGTGTGGGGAAAAAAAAATGCCAAACAAAAACAGATTCCGAGGGAGCAAGATCAAGGAAGACGCTATGATGACCCCAAATGGAAAAGACACCCCAAGTCAGGATTATGAAGATAATGAGATAGAAGAAATGCAAGAAGCAGATCTCAAAGAATTGATAAGAACATTAAGAAGTTCTCAAAAACAAATTCTTGAACTACAGAAATCTTTAATGGATAAGATAGAAAATCTCTCGCAGGAGAATGAAATACTACGGAGGAATCAAAACGAAACGAAACAACTAGTAGAACAAGAAGCTACGATAGTGAAAAAAATCTTAATGAATTGAAGAATTCAATAGATCAAGTGACAAGCAATCTTGAGGGCCTTAAAACCAGAATGAGTGAAGCAGAAGAGAGGATATTGGACCTAGAAGACAGAGAACAGGAGAGGAAACAGTCAAACCAAAAACAAGAAGAGGAAATTAGAAAACTAAAAGATATCGTCGGGAATTTACAGGATACTATTAAAAAACCCAACATTCGGGTTCTAGGTGTTCCTGAAGATATGGAGAGGGAGAAAGGATTAGAAGGCCTTTTTAGGGAGATACTAGCAGAAAATTTTCCAGGCTTGGAGAAAGACAGAGAAATCCTAATCCAGGAAGCTCATAGAACCCCTAATAAACGTGACCAAAAGAGATCCTCTGCACGACATATTGTAATTAAACTCACCACAGTGAAACAAAAAGAAAAGATCCTAAAATGTGCAAGAGAGAAACGGCAGATTACTCTCAGAGGATCTCCAATTAGACTCACAGCTGACTTCTCAACAGAAACCCTGCAAGCTAGGAGGGAATGGTGAGACATAGCCCAGGTACTTAGAGAGAAAAACTGCCAGCCCAGAATATTATACCCTGCAAAGCTCTCATTTGTGAATGAAGGTGAAATAAAGACCTTTCATAACAAACAAAAATTGAAAGAATTTGTTGCCACTCGTCCAGCCCTGCAAAAGATACTTAAAGATGTGTTACACACAGAAACACAGAAACACGGCCATCAACATGAAAGAAGGTAAAGGAAGGGAACCTCACGGCAAAAGATCACAGGGAATTCAAAGCATACATTAGAAAATATCTTTGGCAAATGGCAGGGCAAACTTCCCACTTATCAATAGTCACATTGAATGTTAAAGGTCTAAACTGTCCTGTTAAAAGACAGAGATTGGCTGATTGGGTTAAAAAACAAAAACCATCTATTTGCTGCTTACAAGAAACACATCTTTCCAACGAAGATCCATACAGATTGAAAATAAAAGGATGGAACAAGATATACCATGCCAACAGAAATGAAAAAAGAGCGGGTGTAGCCATCTTAATATCGCACTACATAAACTTTAACACAAAAACTGTTAAGAGAGATAAAGAGGGGCACTATATAATGATTAAGGGATCAATACTACAGGAAGATATAACAATTCTCAATGTATATGCACCTAATTACAGGCCACCGGTTTATTTAAAAAATTTGTTAAGAAACTTAAAGGGAGACTTAGACCCCAACACAATAGTACTGGGGGACTTCAATACTCCACTCACAGATATTGACAGATCGACAGGACAGAAGATCAACAAGGAGACAGTAGATTTAAACAACACTATAGCCCAAATGGATCTAACAGATATCTACAGAACTTTTCATCCTACACTTAAAGCATTTACATTCTTCTCAGCAGTACATGGAACCTACTCTAGGATTGACCACATACTAGGCCATAAAGCAAGTCTCAGCAAATTCAAAAGAATTAGAATCATACAAAGCAGCTTCTCAGACAATAAAAGAATGAAGGTGGAAATTAGCAACTCAGGAATCCCTAGAGCATATGCAAACACATGGAGATTGAACAACATGCTTCTGAATGAACAATGGGTCACAGAAGAAATCAAAAGAGAAATCAAAAATTTTCTGGAAGTAAATGAGGATAACAGCACAACATACCAAAACTTATGGGATACAGCAAAAGCAGTGTTAAGAGGAAAGTTTATATCAATAGGTGCCTACATCAAGAAACTGGAAAGGCACCAAATAGATGAGCTTTCAATGCATCTCAAGGATCTAGAAAATTTGCAGCAAACTAGACCCAAATCTAGTAGAAAAAGAGAAATAATCAAAATCAGAGAAGAAATCAACAGGATTGAATCCAAAAAAACATTACAAAAAATCAGCCAAACGAGGAGCTGGTTTTTTGAAAAAATAAACAAAATTGACACCTCATTGGCCCAACTAACTAAAAAAAGAAGAGAAAAGACCCAAATCAGTAAAATCAGAGATGAAAAAGGAAATGTAACAACAGACACCACAGAAATCAAAAGAATCATCAGAAATTACTACAAGGACTTGTATGCCAGTAAACAGGGAAACCTATCAGAAATGGATAGATTCCTGGACACATGCAACCTACCTAAATTGAACCAGGAAGACATAGAAAACCTAAACAGACCCATAAGTGAGTCAGAAATTGAATCAGTAATAAAGGCCCTCCCAACAAAGAAAAGCCCAGGACCAGATGGATTCACTGCTGAATTCTACCAGACATTTAAAGAAGAACTAACCCCAATCCTTCTCAAAATATTCAGAACAATCGAAAAAGAGGGAATTCTCCCAAATTCCTTCTATGAAACCAGCATCACCTTAATTCCTAAGCCAGAAAAAGATGCAGCATTGAAAGAGAATTACAGACCAATATCCCTCATGAACATAGATGCAAAAATCCTCAACAAAATTCTGGCCAATAGACTGCAACAACACATCAGAAAGATCATCCACCCAGACCAAGTGGGATTCATCCCTGGTATGCAGGGATGGTTCAATATTCGCAAAACAATCAACGTGATACACCACATTAACAGACTGCAGAAGAAAAACCATATGATTATCTCACTAGACGCAGAGAAAGCATTCGATAAAATTCAACACCCTTTCATGATGAAAACCCTAAGCAAACTGGGTATAAAAGGCACATTCCTCAATACAATCAAAGCAATTTATGAAAAACCCACGGCCAATATCCTATTGAGTGGGGAAAAGTTGGAAGCATTTCCACTGAGATCTGGTACCAGACAGGGATGCCCACTCTCACCACTGCTATTCAATATAGTGCTGGAAGTCTTAGCCAGAGCTATTAGGCAAGAAAAAGAAATTAAAGGGATACAAGTTGGGAAGGAAGAACTCAAACTATCCCTCTTTGCAGACGACATGATTCTCTGTTTAGGGGACCCAAAGAACTCTACTAAGAGACTATTGGAACTCATAGAAGAGTTTGGCAAAGTAGCAGGATATAAAATTAATGCACAAAAATAAACAGCCTTTGTATACACAGGCAATGCCACGGCTGAGGAAGAACTTCTAAGATCAATCCCATTCACAATAGCTACAAACACAATCAAATACCTTGGAATAAACTTAACCAAGGACATTAAAGATCTCTACAATGAAAATTACAAAACCTTAAAGAAAGAAATAGAAGAAGATACCAAAAAATGGAGAAATCTTCCATGATCATGGATTGGAAGAAGCAATATCATCAAAATGTCCATTCTGCCAAAAGCAATTTACAGATTCAATGAAATACCAATCAAGATACCGAGGACATTCTTCTCAGATCTGGAAAAAATGATGCTGAAATTCATATGGAGACACAGGAGACCTCGAATAGCTAAAGCAATCTTGTACAACAAAAACAAAGCCGGAGGCATCACAATACCAGATTTCAGGACATACTACAGGGCAGTAGTTATCAAAACAGCATGGTACTGGTACAGAAACAGATGGATAGACCAATGGAACAGAATAGAAACTTCAGAAATCAATCCAAACACCTACAGCCAACTTATATTTGATCAACGATCCAAAACCAATCCCTGGAGTAATGTCAGTCTGTTTAATAAATGGTGCTGGGAAAACTGGATTTCCACGTGCAGAAACATGAAGCAAGACCCCTACCTTTCACCTTACACAAAAATTCATTCAACATGGATTAAAAATTTAAACCTACGACCCGACACCATCAAATTACTAGAGAGCATAGGAGAAACCCTGCAAGACATAGGTACTGGCAAAGACTTCTTGGAAAAGACCCCAGAAGCACAGGCACTGAAAACCAAAATTAACTACTGGGATTGCATCAAATTGAAAAGTTTCTGTACTGCAAAAGAAACAGTCAGGAAAGTGAATAGGAAACCGACAGAATGGGAAAATATATTTGGCCCACAGACACATGAAAAAATGTTCAAGATCACTAGCAATCAGGGAAATGCAAATCAAAACCACAATGAGGTTTCACCTCACCCCGGTGAGAATGGCTCACATTCAGAAATCCACCAACAATAGATGCTGGAGAGGATGTGGGGAAAAAGGGACACTAATCCACTGTTGGTGGGAATGCAAACTGGTGAAGCCACTATGGAAGTCAGTCTGGAGATTCCTCAGAAACCTGAATATAACCCTACCATTCAACCCAGCCATCCCACTCCTTGGAATTTACCCAAAGGAAATTAAATTGGCAAACAAAAAAGCCGTCTGCACAGTAATGTTTATTGCGGCTCAATTCACAATAGCTAAGACTTGGAACCAACCCAAATGCCCATCAACAGTAGACTGGATTAGGAAATTATGGGACATGTACTCTACAGAATACTATACAGCAGTCAAAAACAATGAAATCCAGTCACTTGCAACAAAATGGAGGAGTCTGGAAAACATCATGCTGAGTGAATTAAGTCAGTCCCAAAGAGACAAATATCATTTGTTTCCCTTGATTGGCGAAGACTAACTGAGCACCAAAGGGGAAACCTGTTGAAGTGAAATGGACACTATGAGAAACAGTGACTTGATCAGCTCTTGTGCTGACTGTTGTTGTACAATGTAATACTTTATCCATGGTAGTATTTTTTTTTTATCCTAGTACTAGTGGTTGAACTCTGTAATTAACACACAATTATTCTTAGGTGTTTAAATTTTAACTGAAAAGTGATCCCTGTGAAATATAAGAGTGGGAATAAGAGAGGCAGGAGATGTACAATTTGGGACAGGCTCAATCGGAACTGCCCCAAATGATGGAGTTAGAATTGTGCTAGGGGATTCCAATACAATCCCATCAAGGTGGCATGTACCAAGGCCATCTCATTAGTCCAAATGATCAATTTCAGTTCACAATTGATCACACTGATAGGTCTAAGAGTCAAAGGGATCACACAAATAAGACTAGTGTCTGGTAATAACTGACAGAATCAAATAGGGAGAAAACGGTCCATCATGGGAAGTGGGAGACACAGCAGACTCATAGAATGGCAGATGTCCTAAATAGCACTCTGGCCTCAGAATCAGCCCTTAAGGCATTCGGATCTGGCTCAAGAGCCCATGAGAATATTTTAGGCATGGAAAGCTAAGACACTCTGAAAAACAAAAAAAAAGAAGACCTAAATGAAAGATCTCTGCGAGTGAGATCCCAGTGGAAAGAACGGGGCCTTCAAAGAAGGAGGTACCTTTCTCTGAAAGGAGGAGAGAACTTCCACTTTGACTATGACCCTGTCGGAATAAGATCGAAGTCGGCGAACCCTAAAGGCTTCCATAGCCTCGGCAACTCATGACTAGAGCCTAGGGAGATTACTGATGCCATAAACAAGAGTGTCAAATTGTTAAATCAACATCAGGAGTCACTGTGTACCTACGTCTCATGAGGGATCTGTCCTTAATGTGTTATCCAATGTGAAATAATGCTATTACTAGTACTGAAACAGTATTTTTACACTTTGTGTTTCTGTGTGGGTGCAAATTGATGAAATCTTTACATAGTATATATTGAATCGATCTTCTGTATATAAAGATAATTGCAAATGATTAAAAAATCTTGGTGTTAAACTGGAAATTGCATAGATAATTAATCAATTCTTTAAAAAAAATCATGTAGGATCTCTGTCCTTAATGTGCTATACATTGTGAATTAATACTATAACTAGTACTCCAACAGTATTTTCATTTTGTGTCTCTATGTGAGGGCAAACTGTTGAAATCTTTAGGTAATATGTACTAAACTGATTTTCTGTGTATAAGGAGATTTGAAAATGAATCTTGATGTGAACAGAAGGGGAGAGGGAGCGGGAAAGGGGAGGGTAGCGGAAGGGAGGGAAGTTGTGTGTGGGGGGGAGCCATTGTAGTCCATAAGCTGTACTTTGGAAACTTATATTCTTTAAATAAAAGCTTTATAAAAAAAAAAAAAAGAAAATGGATATAATGCAAAGATTCATTTTCTGTAGAGAGTGGTACAGAAGATTTACAATCAAGAATTTCTATAAAATAGAAAAAAAAATAAGTGGATGAAATAACATGATTTGTGATGATTTTCAAGACAAAAAGAAAGAACACTGGTGACAAGTACTCTGTTTTGTTGTTGTTGATGTCATGGTTTTTCAGGTTTATAAAATGCTTCCTGTATGCTCTTAAGGTGAACAAAATTTCCACTTATGTTATCATTAATAAGTGTGTATTTTTTCCAAACTGATATTGGAATCTTATCCAATCCTTTCCTCCTTCTCTTCGACATCTTCACAATCCACCAGGATCATAGGCCTAAGCCCAATGATGTAACTACCTGCCACTTGGCTTTTGCCCACATAGTGATGCTACTCGCTACACTGGAAATTTTATCTACAAACATGTTCAAGTCACTGAATTTTCCCAATGACTTAAAATGTAAGCCTTCTATTTGGTCAGGGTGATGAGAGGTCTCTCCATCTGTACCACCTGCTCCTGAGCATCATCCAGGTCATTACCATCAGCCCCAGCACCTTCTACATATCAAGATTTAAACATAAACTCACCAAGTATATTTTCCATGCTTTCCCCAGTGTTTGGTCCCTCAACCTATCTTCTAATAGCAACACTATCATCTACACTTTAGCTCATTCCAACATGACCAATCTACTCAATATCAATAAGTATTGCTCAATTTCTTCAATGAATCTCATAATCTTGAAAATATTTTTCACACTTGCATTGTCCCAAAACATCTTCTTTGTAGGACTCATGCTGCTCTCCAGTGCATACATGGTGATTTTCTTATCTAGCCATCAGAGGAAGTCTGAATACCTTTACAGCATGAGCATTTTCCCAAGAACTTCTCCAGAAAAAAGGGCCAGCCAGACTGTTCTGTTGCTGGTGAGTTTCTTTGTGATCGTGTATTGTTTGGATATCATCATCTCATCTTCCTCAGCCATTTTGGGGAAATATAATCCAGTTGTCCTGGATGTCCAAAGACTTGTGGGAAATATCTAAGCCACTGTCAATCCTTTGGTGTTTATTAGTTCTGATAAAAGAATAACTGGAATTCTGTAAAACATGATGGATATGACATCAATTTTAAAAAATCTAAAAATTTTAAGAATTTGAAAACATAAATTTCAACATCTGTTAAACAAAATTGACACCCCATTGGCCCAACTAACTAAAAAAAGAAAAGACCCAAATCAATAAAATTAGAGATGAAAAAGAAAACATAACAACAGACACCACAGAAATAAAAAAAAATCATCAGAAATTACTACAAAGACTTGTATGCTAGCAAACAGGGAAATCTATCAGAAATGGATAAGTTCCTGGACACATGCAACCTACATAAATTGAACCAGGAAGACTTAGAAAACCTAAACAGACCCATAACTGAGACAGAAATTGAAACAGTAATAAAGGCCCTCCCAACAAAAAAAAGCCCAGGACCAGATGGATTCAATGCTGAATTCTACCAGACATTTAAAGAACTAACTCCATTTCTTCTCAAACTATTCAGAACAATTTTAAAAGAGGGAATCCACCCAAATTCTTTCTATGAAGCCAGCATCATCTTAATTCCTAAGCCAGAAAAAGATGCAGCATTGAAAGAGAATTACAGACCAATATCCCTGATGAACATAGATGCAAAAATCCTCAATAAAATTCTGGCCAATAGAATGCAGCAACACATCAGAAAGATCATCCACCCAGACCAAGTGGGATTTATCCCTGGTATGCAGGGATGGTTCATTGTTTGCAAATCAATCAATGTGATACACCACATTAACAGACTGCAGAAGAAAAACTATATGATTATCTCAATAGACGCAGAGAAAGAATTTGAAAATACAACACCCTTTCAACACCCTAAGCAAATTGGGTATGAAGGAACATTCCTCAATACAATCAAAACAATTTATGAAAAACCCACGGCCAACATCCTATTGAATGGGAAAAAGTTGGAAGCATTTCCACTGGGATCTGGTACCAGACAAGGATGCCCACTCTCACCACTGCTATTCAATATAGGTTTCGAATTTTAGCCAGAGCCATTAGGCAAGAAAAAGAAATTAAAGGGATACAAATTGGGAAGGAAGAACTCAAACTATCCCTCTTTGCAGATGATATGATTATTTAGGGGACCCAAAGAACTCTACTAAGAGACTACTGGAACTCATAGAAGAGTTTGGCAAAGTAGCAGGATATAAAATCAATGCACAAAAATTAACAGCCTTTGTATATACAAGCAATGCCACGGCTGAGGAAGAACTTCTAAGATCAATCCCATTCACAATAGCTGCAAAAACAATCAAATACCTTGGAATAAACCTAACCAAGGATGTTAAAGAACTCTACAATGAAAATTACAAAACCCTAAAGAAAGAAATAGAAGAGGATACCAAAAAATGGAGAAATCTTCCATGCTCATGGATTGGAAGAAGCAATATCATCAAAATGTCCATTCTCCCAAAAGCAATTTAATGATTCAATGCAAAACCTATCAAAATACCGAAGACATTCTTCTCATATCTGGAAAAAATTATGCTGAAATTCATATGGAGACACCGGAGTCCGCGAATAGCTAAAGAAATCTTGTACAACAAAAACAAAGCAACAACTAACTGAGCACCAAAGAGGAAACAAGCTGAAGTGAAATGGACACTATGAGAAGCAGTGACTTGATCAGCCCTTGTGCTGACTGTTTTTGTACAATGTAATACTTTATCCATGTTAGTATTTTTCTCTCTGTTTTGTTCTAGTACTATTGGTTGAACTCTGTAATTAACACACAATTATTCTTAGGTGTTTAAATTTTAATTGAAAAATGATCCCTGTTAAATATAACAGTGGGAATAAGAGAGGGAGGAGATGTACAATTTGTGACATGCTCAATCGGACTTGCCCCAAATGGTGGAGTTAGAATCGTGTCAGGGGATTAAAATACAATCCCATCAAGGTGGCATGTACCAAGGCCATCTCACTAGCCAAAGTGATCAATTTCTGTTCACAATTGATCACACTGATAGGTCTAAGAGTCAAAGGGATCACACAAATAAGACTAGTGTCTGCTAATACTAACTGATAGAATCAAAAAGGGAGAGAACGATCCATCATGGGAAGCGGGATACACAGCAGATTCATAGAATGGCAGATGTCCTAAATAGCACTCTGGCCTCAGAATCAGCCCTTAAGGCATTCAGATCTGGCTCAAGAGCCCATGAGAGTATTTTAGGCATGGAAAGCCAAGACACTCTGGAAAAAAAAAAGACCTAAATGAAAGATCTCTGCGAGTGAGATCCCAGTGGAAAGAACGGGGCCTTCAAAGAAGGAGGTACCTTTCTCTGAAAGGAGGAGAGAACTTCCACTTTGACTATGACCCCGTCAGAATAAGATTGAAGTCAGCAAACTCAAAAGGCTTCCATAGCCTTAGCAACTCATGACTAGAGCCTAGGGAGATTACTGACGCCATAAACAAGAGTGTCAAATTGTTAAATGAACAACAGGAGTCACTGTGTACTTACGTCTCATGTGGGATCTGTCCTTAATGTGTTGTCCAATGTGAAGTAATGTTATAACTAGTACTGAAACAGTATTTTACAGTTTGTGTTTCTGTGTGGGTGCAAACTGATGAACTCTTAATATATACTAAATAAATCTTCTGTATATAAAGAGAATTGAAAATGAATCTTGATGTGAATGGAATGGGAGAGGGAGCAGGAGATGGGAGGGGTGTGAGTGGGAGGGAAATTAAGGGGGGGGAGCCATTGTAATCCATAAACTGTACTTGGAAATTTATATTTACTAAATAAAAGTAAAGAAAGAAAAAAGAAAAAAA
Organism: Sylvilagus floridanus; assembly: GCA_949820135.1. Taxonomy (NCBI): domain Eukaryota; kingdom Metazoa; phylum Chordata; class Mammalia; order Lagomorpha; family Leporidae; genus Sylvilagus; species Sylvilagus floridanus. The sequence continues at coordinate 81,490,722 of OX463231.1, forward strand.
AGGAGAAAAAATAAACATTTTAAAAATCCAAAATCTTAAACCTAATTTTAGTAAGTAGAATTGTACTTGTATTTTTTAATTGTATCCAAATCATTTTTTAAATTTGACATTGCTAAAGTTCAAAATCATTGCTTAGTTCAAAGGTCTCTGTGTATTGAAGTTTCTTTCTCTTACTCTTTTTCTAACATAATTCAGAAAAATATTTTTCAATTTGGAGTTTGAAGCTAATGAAGCACCTTTGGTACCTGATCCTGAAACCATTTTATTCAAGAACTCAACAAATGATACCCTTATTACAGAAAGGAATCTAAATTTACCTTTATTTATCGAAGGCATATTAACAAAGCATCAGATTTACCTGTGATGGCTGTTTCTCTATGATCTATTAATAATTATTTCTATTTGGACACTATATAAACTGGGAATTTTGTTCTTGTCTTTGTAGATTATCGTCCTCTTTTTCTCACTTGTGTGAGTCTTTTCTTCCTCTTTGAAGTTACAAAGTACAGATATTACTGAAGTTTTTATTAAACTTTCAGTTTTTGACACAATATAATCCTGAATTCATGGATGTGTATTTTAGGTTAATTTAGGGAATTGACATGATTAAAATAACTAGAATATTTTCTTTTGTTTCTTTTGTATAGTTCAGAGAAACAATAGAATATTTAATTCCTTCTCATTCTAACCTTTTAATATGTGGAATTATATTCTAACTGCTATTGATTTTCTCTCTTTACTGTGCTTGGCAGCTCTAATTGTGCTCAATGTGACAGTTCAGTAGCATTTTCCCCCTCAATCTATTATTTAACATGTTAAACTATACCAAGTAGGTTTACTATATTTACAGTTATTTATTTGCTGCTTGAAAATATGCATTTGATATGTATATTTCCTTGTTATCATTTTTTTTGTGATTCCCCTATCTCCATTGTATTGACTTATATTTTACAAATACAATCCCAATGTTGAATCTTATGTGATGCTGAATATGATTGTGGTCGGTTACGTCTTGTGTGAAAAATAATAGAAAGATTGGTTCTCATATTTGTGAGATATAACCTTGGAATATTTTCATTTAGTTATTTCTAATTCCTTTCTCTCCCTTCAGTCTGAACAACCCAAATAAGATTTTTCATCTTTTGATAAATTTTATATGAATGGAGACTTGTTTCTTAGTTTGGTTTCTTCCCTGTATCATTTTCTTGGTTTACTTTTGTGGTTTGAGAGTCCTCAAATTTTCTTTCAAATTTTATTTGGCATTTTAGTGAACCTAAGAGAATTCAAGAATTTTAACTTTCTACAGTATAAGTTGTTAGATTATATAACATTTTCCCTTAAAAGTGCAATTTTCAACAGTGTACAAAATAACATTTCACATATATTTTCTCTAGTAGTCAGCCATAGTTCAGGAGAAATATTTTATTCTTTTCATGTGGAACACATTACCCTTCCCCAGTGCATTGTAGAGTAATGATAATTTGTAAAATATGATAATTTTAATATTTTAAAATAAATTTCATATTTTCCACAAACTTATGAATCATTATACTTCCTTGCCAAGAATACTAAATATATACCAGTTCAGAATCATGGTTTTGTTATAACATCAAGCTAATATTTGTAGGATTATTTATCTGAATTTAGGATTTTGTCTTCAATCATCATTTTGCCTCATTAGCACTCCTATGAATCTAAAAAACAACCTTTCTGGATTTCTTATTTAAATTGTGAGTTAATTTAATGAACTTAATGAAATCTACCTATAGGTACGTAACACTTGTTGTGGTTACACTTTACTTGATGATTTCTATTGTCAATACAGTGCATGGAAAATTTGATCTGCTGGATTTCTGCTGTGATGATGTAATGACAAATATTATACCTTGTGTATATTTTATTTAAACACTTATATCTGGCTTATAAAATGGAAGTCTATCCTTGCTTGCCTGATTAAAATATTTTTTCATTTATTTCTATACTCAAACTATTGAATGAATTACTTAGCAGTATTTATGTTCGTGTACTTCATTCTTTGCTATTTAAATATTGGTTTTTAACAAATAATGAAAATGGCTGATTTCTGTATTGATTTTTCTCATGATATAATTGAAAATGTATCAATTTTTATCTTTTTAAATGAATCTTTAAGTTCATAATTTGGAGCTTTTAACTAATCAGTTCATAAATTTAATTGCTTATAAATTACCAACATTGTATATTCTGAGTATTAAACCCTCTGCTTCACTAAATGATTTTTGTTCATACCATCTGTATTGATTCTTATTAAAGATGTATATTTTCTGTCAATTAAATATCAAAAAAGCAGTCATGGATTTAATCTGTTTTGTTTCATAAATGTCAGAATTGAAAGGCAGCATCACTAATTTTCTTCAGATTCAGTAAGCTATCTGTGTCACACAACAAATATGAGCAGTACTACAATTCTAGTCTTGCATTTAGATCCTATAAGAGAGAAAACTTTGAGTCATTTATTCATTGAGCTAAAGGTTTCTTCCATATTAAAATTCTAATTATCTTCCATTCAAAGTTGTGAACTCTACACAGGCTTTTGATTCCTTGTATATGATTTTATGTTTTTAAAAATCTTTATATTAACTAATTTATTTCTTTCATTTGGATTAATAGATAACAGTTGTACAGTTTTGTGGGACACAGTATAAAGTAGGTACTCAGCTTTTTTATTTTTTAATCTTCTTTCTGTGTTTGGAGACTACCAGAATCTCTCGTTCTAACACAGCCATGCCATTGGTGGTTTTATATGCAATGACATATAGAAGAGATCCCTGCAGTGCCACAATCACCACAGCATTATTTTTGTTCACATCTCTATTTGTGCATACATCTTTCTCCTGCTTTCATTAATGCTTTGTCCATGGTTTCTTTAACCCACTGGGCAATTGTAGGACATTTAACTAAATATTTTGAAAAGTAATTACAACTTGTTGGCCTTTTGAAAGATTTATTTTACATATTTGAAAGTCAGAGTTATAGCAAGAGGGCGAGAGACAGAGAGGTCTTCAATCTGCTGGTTCACTCCCAAAAGGCCACAACATCCAGGGCTTGGACAAGCCAAAGCCAGAAACTAGAAGCTTCATCCTTGTCTCCCATAAGGGTGCAGGGACCTAAGCACCTGTACCATCCTCTGCTGCTTTCCCAGGTGCTTTAACAGGAAGCAGGATCAGAAGTGGAATAGCTGGGACTAAGTAACCCATAGGGGCATGCCAGCACTGAAGGTGGCAGCTTTGTCTGGTATGATACAACACTAGCCCAATTTATTGACTTTCTTAAAGACCGCTTATCTGAATCATAATTTACTTTAAAAAATTGTTTTAAACACCAGTGTTATGGTGTAATGTGTGGTGCCAGCATCCTGTCTGAGCATCAGTTTGGGACCCAGCTGCTCTGATGCACTTGGAAATTCAGCAGAACATGATACAAGTTCTTGGACCCCTGCACAGATATGGGAGACCCATGTGAAGCTCACGCCTCTGGACTTCAGTCTGGGCTACCCCTGGCCATTGCAGCAATTTTTGGAGTGAAGATGGATCTCTTGGGACTGGTGCTGTGGTGCAATAGATTAATTCTCTGCCTGTAGTGCCAGCATCCCATATGGGCACTGGTTCTAGTCCTGGCTACTCCTCTTCTGACCCAGCTCTCTGCTATGGCCTTGGAAAGCAGTGGAGGATGGCACAAACACTTAGGCTCTCACCTGCATGTGAGTGCAGTCTGTTGAAATTTTGCTTAGTATACACTAAGTTGATCTTCTGTATATAAAGATAACTGAAAATGAAACTTGATCAAGAGTGGGATGGGAGACAGAGTGGGAGATGGGAGGGCTGCAGGAGGGAGGGAGGTTGGGGGGGAAGCCACAACAATGCAAAAGTTGCACTTTGTAAATTCACATTTATTAAATAAAAAAATTAGTGAATGTGGAGACTAAAAGAGTGGGGAGCACTGCTGTGCCCTGCTGCCCATGGAACAGGGTTCTGGACAGTCCATATATATTGTATCTACATTCCACATGCCATTCTGAGTAGTAGGGATACATTTCCCCAAAAAGGGCTAGGCCATTTTCATGTTATACTTCATTCACTGAATCTTGCTTTCTATAGGAACTCATCCTGAGGTAATCTCTGCTTATGGAGCTGTGTCCATACTTGGGTGTAAAAGTTCCAGAAGAGAAGCAGTTATCACAGTGACTCAGACTTTGTTTACTCAAGAGCTTTATGTCATTCCACAATGCTACAGGGATCCCATATGTCCTAATACACTAGTCCTTCAAACCCCTGCATAAAACTCTGGTTTTTTAATAACTAGGATGATATATTTTTTTCAGACTGACTGGAACAACTACCATAACACAGGGAGGTACTACCAATACTCAGTTGACAGATTGATATTAGAGTATTCATAGAATTCAATAGTCCCTTCTGAAATCTACTTTTTTCACTGAGCATATTGTTTCTGTTAGGACAGCTAGTGTCTCCCCTCTGGAGAGTATTCATTTGCATGTTTTAAAAGTAACTTTTTTTTGAATCATCAAGTATTTATAGAATGTCTTCTATGTGTACCATATCATGAAAAGTATTGTGAGTTCCAGCAGTGAACAGGGAAACATGTTCCTCTATGCCCTCATAGGGCATATAACCTATATATTAAACAAGTCATTGCAATAAGTTGCAAAGAATATTACATATTTTGTGATATTATTTCAAAATTTTATTAATATAAAGAGAATAGATTCCATGTATTTTATAGGAATTCTAAGAAGATAACCATACCCACAATGCTAAGATGATATCCATATTTTAGTTCCTCCATCACTCCTTCCCTCAATCCAACTACTTCATTCCTTTGTTTTTCTTGTAATTTGTGGAAGAAAACACCATAATTTCAGTCCACTCTGTAATCACAATCTTTAAAGCACCGTAAAGTAAAAAATGGAAACACCTCAATTCCACAGGAGTATAAACAAAAGATAAAACCTGCAATTAAGTGGGATTGTCCCTGTGGCACAAGAGTGAAGTCACTACCTTTAGTGCTGGCATCCCGTATGGATACCAGGTCAATTCTCAACTTTTCCATGTGTGATCCAGAGCCCTGCTACTGTTCCTGGGAAATGGAGGGAAGATGGTACAAGTTTTTGGGCCCCTGATAACCACTGGGAGACCTAGATAAAGCTCTTGGCTAATTGCTTTGGCCTGGCCCAGACTAGGCATCATGAAAAATTACATACACAACAGCTACAAAAAAACAATTAAATACCTTGGGATAAACTTAACCAAGGATGTCAAATATTTCTACAATGCAATTACAAAAGCTTAAAGAAAGAAGAGGATACCCCCCCAAAATGCTAAATCTTGCTTGTTCATGGACTGGAAGAATCAATATCATCAAAATGTCCATTCTTCCAAAAGCAATTTATGGATTCAATGCAATACCAATCAAAATAACAAAGACATTCTGCAAAAGAGACCTCGAATAGCTAAAGCAAGCTTGTACAACAAAAACAAGGCCAGAGGCATCACAATATCAGATTTCAAGACATACGCAGAGCAGTTATAATCAAAACAGCATGGTATTGATACAGAAACAGACGTATAGCATACAACTCTTTGTAGTAATTTCTGATGACCCTTTATTTCTGTAGTGTCTGTTGTTATATTCCCTATTTCATCTCTAATTTTATTTATTTTGGGTTTTCTATCATTTTTTTTTTGATCAGTTGGGCCAGTGCTCTGTCAATTTTATTTTGTCAAAAAAAACCAGCTCTTTGTTTTGCTGATATTTTGTAATATTTTTTGGATTCAATTCTGTTGATTTCTTCTCTAATTTAATTATTTCTCTTCTACTAGTTTTGTGTTTGGTTTCCTGTAGTTTTTCTAGGTTTTTGAGATGCATTGATAACTTATTTATTTGGTGCCTTTCCAATTTCTTGATGTAGGCTATAAACTTTCCTAACACTGCTTTTGATGTATCCCATACGTTTTGATTTGCTGTGTTGTTATCTTCATTTGCTTCCAGAAAGTTTTTGATTTCTTCTGTGACCCACTGTTCATTCAGAAGCATGTTGTTTGGTCTGTGTTTGCATATGTTCTAGGGATTCCTGAGTTGCTAATTTCCAGCTTCATTCCATTGTGCTCTGAGAAGATGCAGGGTATGATTTTGATTCTTTTGAATTTGCTGAGACTTGCTTTATGGCCTACTATGTGGTCAATCCTATAGTAGGTTCCATGTACTGCTGAGAAGAATGTGTATTCTGTAAGTGTAGGATGAAAAGTTCTGTAGATGTCTGTTAGATCCATTTGATCTATAGTGTTGATTAAATCTGCTGTTTCCTTGTTGATCTTCTGTCTGTTTGATCTGTCTATTGCTGAAAGTGGAGTACTGAAGTCCCCCAGTACTACTGTATTGGAGTCTAAGTCTCTGTTTAAATCTCTTAATATATCTTTTAAATAGCATGGTGCCCTGTAATTAGGTGCATACACATCTATAATAGTTACATCTTGTTGAACTGATCCCTTAATCATTATATAGGACCCCTCTTTGTCCCTTTTAACAGTTTTTGTGTTAAAGTCTATTTTGTCTGATATTAAGATGGCTATGTCATCTCTTTTTTGGTCTCTTTGGGCATGGAATATCTTTTTCCATCCTTTCACTTTCTGGTTCACCCACCTGGGTCTCTTGGGCCCAAAAAATTTGGCTACATTCTACTGCTTTCCCAGGCCATAGCAGAGAGCTGTATCAGAAGAGGAGCAGCCAGGAATAGAACTGGCACCAATATGGGATTTAACCCACTGTGACACAGTGCCAGCCCCCATATCCTTTCACTTCCAGTCTGCATGTATCTTTGCTGGTAAGATGTGTTTCTTTTAAGCAACAAATTGATGGGTTTTGTTTTTTTTAATCCATTCATCCAGTCCGTGTCCTTTAACTGGAGAGTTGAAGCCATTCATTCAATGTGACTACCAGTAAGTAGTGACTTTGCCCTGCCATTTTTCAAATATATTTCTAATATGTAACTTGAACTTCCTGTGATGTTTTACTAAGATATTTTCTTCCTTTACCTTCTTTCATATTGATAGCTTTGTTTCTGTGTTTCTGTGAATAGCACATCTTTAAACATCTTTTGCAGGGCTGGACGAGTGGTGACAAATTCTTTCCATTTCTGTTTGAAATAAAAGGTCTTTATTTTACCTTCTTTCACAAGTGAAAGTTTTGCAGGATATAATATTCTGGGATGTCAGTTTTTTTCTGTTAGTACCTGGGCTATATCTCGCCATTCCCTCCTAGGCTGTAGGATTTCTGATGAAAAGTCTGCTGTGAGTCTAATTGGAGATCCTGTGAGAGTAATCTGGTGTTTCTCTCACACAATTTAGAATCTTTATGTTTCACTGTGATGAGTTTGATAACAATGTGTCCTAGTGACAATGTTTTCTGTTCATGTTTATTGGGAGTTCTGTGTGGTTCCTGTACTTGGATGTCTCTTCGCTTCTCCAAACCTGGGAAGTTTTCTGCTAGTACCTCACTAAAAGGCCTCCTAATCCTTTCTTCCTCTCCATGCCTTCAAGAACTCCTAGAATAGGAATGCTTGTTTTTTTAACAGTATCATGTAGATTCCCAACATTACGTTTTTAATAGTTATTTTATTTATCTGAAAGACAGAGTTACTGAGAGGTGGAGAGAGAGAGAGATCTTCTACCTCCTGGTTCCCTCCCCAGATGGCTGCAATGGTCAGAGCTGTGCCAATCCAAAGCCAGGAGCCAGGAGCTTCTTCCAGGTCTTCCACATGGGTGCAGGGGCCCAAGGACTTGGGCCAACTTCTACTGCTATCCCAGGCCATAGCAGAAAGCTGGATCAGAAGAGGAGCAGCAGGACTAGAAACAGCACCCATATGGGATGCCAGCACTTCAGGCCAAGGTTTTAACAATCTACAACACAGCGCCAGCCAGCTCCTATTTTTTACATTTCTAATTTCTCTTCTTTTCTTTGGTTTGACTATATACTTTCTGGTGCTCTGTCTTCTAAGACTGATATTCTCTCTTCTGCCTCACTGAATCTGTTATTAAGGCTCTTAGCTGCATTTATTTGTTCTATTGAATTCAACATTTTGATTTCTCTTTAATATCTCAATTTTATGTTCTATTGGATTCTTCATTTCATTTTGATTCATCCTTAAAATTTCATTTTCATGAGGGAGATTTTGTTCCATGTCTTGAATGGATTTCAGTAGTTTGTATGTTTTTTTTATTGCTTCTAAGTATTCTTACCATCAATTTTCTTGAGTTCCATTTATTGCATTCCTTCTATCGTCTTCATAATCTTGTATTGAAGTGTCATGTTCTTTTGTGAGCGTCATGTTGTCTTCTTTATTGTTTCTTGGATTGTTACATTTGTTGTTCGGCATTTGTGAAGATAGTAGTTGATTTCTTCCTTTTTTTTTTTTTTTTTTTTTTTTTTTTTTTTTGCTGTGGCAGCTTTTCTTGTACTATGACTCTGTAGATAAGTGGACTGTCTGCTTCCAGTGATTCTCTAGAGGCTGGTGGTGGGTTTGGCCAGAGAGCTCTGTTCAGTTCTTCAAGGTTAAGGGTGTGCCTAAGGTGACACACCCAGGTTTGGTATGGTAAATCATCTCTGTCTGTCTCTCTCTTTCTAATCAGAAGGGAAGTAGTTACGCTCAGCTGAGCTCTTCTCCTCGGTGGCAATCAGTGCCTAAGCCCTAGCCCCAGTGGGTATAATATTGATCTGCTCTGTCCCAAGAACCACACAAAGGATCTGTGCAGTCCTCATTGCAAGTTCAGATTCTCCTGCAATGTCTCTCACCAGGTACCCAGGACCACCTGAGCTTCTGGCATAAAGTCTCGGCCACACCGTGAGTTCTCCTACACACCCTCATTTTTTTTTTCACAGTCCTGGTTCAGAAGCTCCACAGAGTTACTAGGTCTTAGTCTCTTGTTATTACTCCCCACCAGAGTGAGGTTTCTCTGCTCGGCTGATTTCTGACTACAGCCCCGAGCTGGTACAGCTGTTACGTAGGTGCAAAATGGCACCTGCTCTATCAGCTCATACACCTTTGTAAGTTGATTGGAGAGATTCATGTCCGTACTGTCCCTTTTATTTTTTCTCTCCTCTAGTTAGGCTGGTGTGCTTTCCCCCATGGGGCTTAAAGCCTCTTTCCCTCTAGGCACTTCCTGCCACTTTTCCACCAGTGTCTCAGGCTACTGTGGTTTCTTCTCACCTCACTTTCCAGTGCTGGTGTGGAGGCCCTTGACTGCTGGAGTCCTGAGTCGTTCTTAGGTTCACCGTGTCCCTCTAATTATGGAAGAGTTTCCTCTGCCGTTTCTTTCCCTAACTCTTCCCTGAGACTATACTATCTCCACTTTTATTAAACTATCTTCTTCTGAACTAGATCAGTTAGCTCCCTCCCTATTCCACCCTCTTGGAACTGTTTTTCCTTTTTAAGATTTATTTTATTTATTTGAAAGTCAGAGTTACACAGAGAGAGAATGAGAGGCAGAGAGAAAGAGAGAGGTTTTCCATTCACTGGTTCGCTCCCCAATTGGCTATAATGGCTGGAGCTGCGCCTATCCAAAGTCAAGAGCCAGGAACTTCTGATGGGTCTCCCATGCTGGTGCAAGGGCCCAAGCACTTAGCTCATCTTCTACTCTTTCCCAGGCCATAGTAGAAAGCTGGATCAGAAGTGGTCAGGTCTTAAAATGGTACCCATATGGAATACTGGCCCTGCAGACTTTTCCAGTTATGCCATAGCGCCAGCCCCTGTTGCTATTCTTAAAACTACTATGCTATTAGAATCTACAGCTGTGGGGCCAGCGCTATGGCACAGCAGGTTAAAGACCTGGCTCAAGGCACTGGCATCCCATATGGGTGCCTGTTCTAGTCTCGGCTGCTCCTCTTCTAATCTAGCTGTCTGCTATTGCCTGAGAAAGCAGTGGAAGATGGTCCAAGTCCTTGGGCCCCTACACCCATGTGGGAGACCGGGAAGAAGCTCCTGGCTTCTGGCTTCTGATCAGCCCAGCTCTAGCCATTGCAGCCATCTGGCGAGTGAACAACTGAATGGAAGACGTCTCTTTCTCTCTGTCTCTACCTCTTTCAGTAACTATGTCTTTCAAATAAATAAAATAAATCTTTAAAAAATAATCTACAGCTGTGTATAATGCTGAATAATTGAAATAGTCTTAATTACAATTTATACGACTGGATATGGCAGCTTGAAGTAAAGTAGGTGGCATGCATATATTATTTGATTCTTGGAAAAGAATATATTTATGTATAACAGCATATATGTTAGTCATTTAAAAGTGAATTATGATGTTTAAACAGATGTAAAGAACTCAATAAATGCTACTAATGCAGGAGACACAGATCAGGAGGGATTTTAGTACATTTCAATACAGCAATGATTTATATGAAAAATTGATACATTTCAACATAACATCAAAATATTTTATTCAGTATAAAGTCAGCATTGAGAAAAATGAAACTACTTTGGTGAATGTAGAAATTGGAGATTAACCTTCTTGTTGTTACTTTGCATTTAAGGCTTATTGCCTAGTTTAAATATTAACAATGGTGTTTTTTTTTTCTTCTTTTTTTTTTTTTTGACAGGCAGAGTGGACAATGAGAAAGAGAGACAGAGAGAAAGGTCTTCCTTTGTCATTGGTTCACCCTCCAATGGCCGCTGCGGACGGCGTGCTGCGGCTGGCACACCGCGCTCATCCGATGGCAGGAGCCAGGTGCTAGGAGCTGTACTTTGGAAATTTATATTCTTTAAATAAAAGCTTTATATAAAAAAATGTATAACTGGAATATACTGTCAGCACAATGAATAAAAACATTTTTATACGTTGACCATAGATATCTTACAAATTATGTATCATCAAATAAATATATAAATGACAGTGACAAAAAATAAATAAATATTAACAATGATACTTTGTACTTATTTTTTTTTCAAAAACTTTGTTATTTTTTGATAATGTTCTAACAATGATATATGGGATATAAAATCTTGATCATATAGTTATATAAATGATAGTCTTTATGATGATCTTGAATTAAACTAATTTCAAAATGTGATTTTAAAATGTTCTTTTTTGAGATAAATCCCAAGCAGATTCTTTTTCAAAAATATCCTATTTATTTGAAAATCAGTGAAATGGAAGGAGAGACAGAGAGAGAGAGATGGAGGAGAGAGAGAGAGAGATGAGAAAGAGAGAGAGAATCTTCTACCCATTGTCTCACATTCCAAATGGTTGCGACAACTAGGGCTTAATGTGACTGAAGCCAGGAGCTAGGAACTCAATCTGGAACTCCACACAGGTGCGAGGGGCTTAAGTACATGTGCCATCATCTGCCTTTGACGATGCATTAGCAGGAAGCATCATCAGAACTGAAATATCCTGCACTTAAATTGTCACTATGGGCCGGCGCCACGACTCAATAGGCTAATCCTCTGCCTTGCGGCGCTGGCAAACCCGGTTCTAGTCCCGGTTGGGGCACTGGATTCTGTCCCAGTTGCCCCTCTTCCAGACCAGCTCTCTGCTGTGGCCCAGGAGTGCAGCGGAGGATGGCCCAAGTGCTTGGGCCCTGGGCCCTTGGGCCCTCCCCATGGGAGACCAGAATAAGTACCTGGCTCCTGCCATCAGTTCAGCGCAGTGCGCCGGCTGCAGGGTGCTGGTTGCAGCAGCCATTGGAGGGTGAACCAACGGCAAAAGGAAGACTTTTCTCTCTGTCTCTCTCTCTCTCACTGTCCACTCTGCCTGTCAAAAAAATAAATTAAAAAAATGTCACTATGATATGGGATGCTGGTATGGCAAGCAGTGGCTTAACCACTTGCACCACAATTACAGCTGCACTAATATTTAGCTTTTTAAATATGTATTCTATATTTGAAAAGCAGATGACCACGGCTGCAACTGTTGCAGCCATCTGGGGAATGAACTAGTGGATGGCAGACTTCTCTCTTTCTGCCTCTCCTTCTCTCTCTGACTCTGACTTTTAAATAGGTATGTCTTTGAAAAAGAAAACAAAAGAAAAGCAGGCATATGGGGTGGAAGGAGAAGGAAGGGTTGAGAGTTATCTTCCACCAACTGTTTTGCTCCCCCAGTGGCTGCAACAGCTGGAGCTGGGCCAGGCTGAAGCCAGGAGTCAGAAACGTGATGATTTGCATCACCCATGGGGTAGCAGGGCCCCAAATACTTGAATCATCTTCCACTACTTTTCCAGGCATATTAGTGGGGGCTTGAATGGAAATGGAGCAGCTGGGACTTGCAGGTGGTGGCTCACATTGGCTTCATTTTTCTTTCAGATTTATTTATTTGATGGGCAGGGTGACATAAATGAGGAGACAGTACTAACAGACTCTTAATTTCCAGGGTTCAATTTAGGGAACATTCTCTGCAGTTGGGGCAAGTGGTGTGGCTCAGCATGTTTAGCCACTGCATGTGATGCTGGCATCCCATCTCAGCAACAGTTTGAGGCCAGTGGATCCATTTCTGATCCATCTCCCTGCAAATGTAGCTGGGAAAATGGTGAGTGCTTGGTCCCTACCACCCACATGGGAGACGTAGATGGGAGTTCCATGTTCTTAGCTTTGGTCTGGCTGAGACCAAACCAATGAGCACACTGGGAAGCGGACCAGTGGATGGAGGATATCTTTCTCTTTCCCTCTCTCTTGACAACTCTACCTCTCAAATAAATTAAATATTTTTGAAAAAGTATTCATTATTGGGCCAGTGCCACAGCTTAATAGGCTAATCCTCCGCCTGTGGTGCCAGCACACCAGGTTCTAGTCCCAGTCGGGGTGCTGGATTCTGTTCCGGTTGCCCCCTTTCAGGCTAGCTCTCTGCTGTGGCCCGGGAGTGAAGTGGAGGATGGCCCAAGTGCTTTGGCCTTGCACCTGCATGGGAGACCAGGAGAAGCGCCTGGCTCCTGCCTTTGGATCAGCGCGCTGCACCAGCCATAGCATGCCGGCCGCAGCAGCCATTGGAGGGTGAACCAACTGCAAAAGGAAGACCTTTCTCTCTGTCTCTCTCTCTCACTGTCCACTCTGTCAAAAAAAAAAAAAAAGAAAAAGTATTCATTATTTTATAAAAAACACTTTTAAATGCAAATTTATACCATAAGATATTAGACAATGCCATTTTTAAATGACTCTGATATCTTGGTATTGAACTTTGTTAAAATTAATTTCATTATTATTACTTTAGTAATCCTATTAACAGCAGTTTCATTTCTCTACTGCGAAATAAAACTTATTAAGTTTGTCCAAGAAGAATCATCTGCAGATTAAAAGAAACACTAACCCTATCTAAAATATATTTGAGATTATGTTATAGTAACATTCCTTAACTATGTGGTATTGACCTGTTTGTCAACTGAGTCATTGGTATAGCATCTTCTCTCAGCATGTCTCTACTCTTCGTTTTACATAAACACAGAAGCCCTACTTGTATTAAAATAAAGATTTTAGAAACCTGACAATTAATTTTAAATGTGATATATATTTTCCAGAAGTATAAATTATTGGACCTGTTAAGAATAGAGAGGGGAACAAAATCAACTTAGCATCAGAAGTTAATGTACTAATTATCCCCAGAAGTTGAAAGTGGTTTGGTACACATTCGAATGTGAGAGTTAATTTGCATTAGTTGTAGAAACAGTTTACAGTATCTGTGTTTGAAGAATGTAAGTTTTGAGTTAAATTTTCAGTATTACTGAAAATTATTATTGCCTCTTTGGATCTCAAGAGATCCTTGAAGTTTATCTTCAGTACATCTGATCTTATGCAAACCTAATTCTGCACATGAAGATGCTGAGGCCCAGTGAAGTGATTTAAGGTCATGCAAGTAATTTATAATGCTGATAATTCTATATAGACTTAGGTATCCCAACACATGAGTAATTGTTCTGTCAATATAGTACTCTTTCTAGAGTTAAAGATTATAATTTATGAAAAATAAAGTTTGGAAAATTAGTACTTGCTATGTTATATGGTGGAAAATTTCTTTGTATTCTTATTTATGAGTTGCTTGAATTTTTTTTCTAGTATATTTTCCATTTACTTGAAATTTGTAACAAATAACTACATCTGTTTTCCAAAAGAATTTATAGAAGCTATTACATAAATATACTTAGAATTATTCAGTTACTTACTTGGCATTATGAAATATCTTTGAATATTTGTTTTTAAAGATTTATTTTATTTCTTAGAAAGAGTTACTGAGAGAGGTAGAGAGAAGAGAGAGGTCTTCCTCTGCTGGTTCACACCCCAGATGGCTGCAATAGCTGGAGCTGCACTGATAAAGCCAGAAGCCAGGAGCTTCTTCTGGACTCCCATGTGGGTGAAGGGACCCAAGGACTTGGGCCATCTTCTAATGCTTTCTCAGGCCATAGCAGAGAGCTGGAGCAGAAAAGGAGCAGCCAGGATGAGAACTGATGCCCATGTGGGATGCCAGCACTTCAGGCCAGGGATTTAATCCATGTGCCACAGCGCCGGCCCCAAAATATCCCTGCATAATTGGAACACTTGAGTGGTAGTAAGTCACTCAGTTTTGAAGAGGGAATGCTATATTTTAGGTCTCTTGATGTTTTGAGTGAAAATTTTAAGGGCAGTGTTCTATCAAAGTTTATGAGTTTTTTTTCAAAGAATTATTTTATTTATTTGAAAGACAGAGTTACAAAGAGAGGTAGAGCTAGAGAGAGAGAGAGGTCTTCCATTCATCGGTTCACTCCCCAAATAACCGCAATGGCCAGAGCTGAGTTGATCTGAAGCCAGGATCCAGGAGCTTCTTCCAGGTCTTCCATGCAGGTGCAGGGGCCCAAGGACTTGGACCATCTTCTACTACTTCCCAAGGCCATAGCAGAGAGCTGGATTGGAAGAGGAGCAGCTGAGACTTGAATTGGTGCCCATACAGGATGTCAGCACTGCAGGCGGCAGGCTTATCTGTTACACCACAGCCCCAATCCAAAGGTTTGGTTCTTCAGTGGCCATACTATTTCCAGTTAAAGGAGTATATTAAATGAGACTTCTCAACAGAATAATATAATAACGAATTCTATTATTTTAGGATATTTAAATTTGAGAAACACGGATTCCTTTCAAATGTCATAGATAAGAATGATAACCAAATTTGCAAGTATCTACAGTATTTTATCACTTTCTTTTAAATGTTTGTCAAGTTGATAGCTTTTTATTTTACTATTTTACTAAGTTTAACACATTCAATATGGTTGGTAGACACAGTTCTAAGAACATAATGATATATCCATCATCCCTCCCACCCTCTTTCATTCTCTCAGTTTTCGAGATTACATTTTAAACTTACATTACAATAAAAGCTTAATAGTTCACCCAGTAAGTTCAACAAGTCAAAAATGAAAAGCCACTACTTTAGTGGGAATATTGAAAGGGGCTATGAACAATATTTGAATGGAAAAAATTGAAGATGGTAAATGATAAAATCAGTATCTGTTTTAATTCCCACTAAAAATCTCAGAGAAAGCTTCATTATTTACCAAATGTCAATGCAAACGCATGGACTTGTGTGATCCCTAACAAATGAATTAACTTGTGTGTAATAATGTGGAACTTTGCTCATTTGACAGTCTCACAACAAAACTTTTATATAAACAGTTTCCACCTCCCTGCACTGATTCTACTTCAAATTACCACATATTAAATCCACTGGGGCATTTCCTAGAAAGAACTATGCAGAAAGGCCAGGAACTGAGACCCTGCTTCCCACGTGGGAAGAAAGGAGGAACCAACGACCTCATAAATGACAGTGTCTCCCCCGCATAAACCCCACACACGGCCTGGCTTCTCCCTAGTGACCACCAGGCCCCCCTGCAGTCTCTGTGAGCAGGGAAGAGCCAGGACTCCTGGAGTCCAGGCTGTCACTCCAGGACCCACCTTGCCGGCCAGAAGGGACCCAGGTAAGCATTGTTGCACTGTGATATGGGGTCCACAGATTCCAGAGATGAACTCTGGGAACCCCACGTCCTGCCAGTGTTCGCCCAGCCCACACACTCACTATTTCTCAGGATCCTGCGTGAAAGAAGGTCAGAGTGGAGCAGACGCTGCGTTACCTTGGACTCTCCCAGCCTCCTCCTAGAATCTCCTCCGTGGAACTGAATAACAACTATGGCGTCAAGATCTTGCGTGATTACCTAGCGTTTACGCCACAGCGCCTGATTGGACAGTTTGCATAGTGGTCAGCACTCACGACACAGAAGACATGAGGAACCGGCATCCTCCACAGCAGGGACCTAACCTCAGGCTGCTACTGACAGGAACAGTGGAGGCCAGGCCTGGGTTCAGGTCTGACATCTCCTCCAGGGCTGCACCTTCGGGCAGCAGGGGGGCTTTCACCGCCCGGATCCTGGCACCTGTTGGGACTCCTTGTGCCTCCCCGTGTGTCCTCCATTTTGCTATTCTGCACATTTTTGACTAATTTCTATGAGGCCATTTGTGATTTTTTTAAATGTTGACTTGAAGCATGTTTGCAAACAATACATATTTTAATCATTTTCCTTCACCTCTCTTGTAGGTATTTATTTTCTAATCTGCCTCTTCTTTAATATTATTTCCTATTTGCTTCTTGCTGATATTTAGTAATCAGTGGAAATTTATACATTAGTCTTTCCAGTAGCCTCATTAACTTTATTTAACAGTTGTATTTGTTTTTAAAGTTGCTGAATTATCTCTGTATATAAGTGTCATCCTATTTATAGGTCAACAATTTTATTCCTTAGAAATTTTATTCCTTAGAAAATATCATTACACCTTTTATTTCCTTTTCACCTTTTAATTCCCTGATGACCCTTCAGTAGGAAGTTGAAGAGACACAGTGGCATCCTGGTCTAGGCTGACTCCCAGGGAAAAAGCCTTCAAGGATTCTGTGTTAGTTGTGTTGTTTGTTGTAGGTTCCTTTGATCTTGGTCAGACTGAGGAAATCACTTTTTTTGTTTATTTCTATTGACTTTTTTTTTTTTACTAGATGATGAATTTCATTAAGTGTTTTTTAATGGAATGTGAATAATCATGTGGTTTTCTTTTTGTATTTTTCACCTACTTGGATGACTTATTTGGAACCCTTAAAAACCCTTGTAAGATTTATTATGTCTCACTTGTTATTGATCTATTTTATTTTAATACATGATTTCATTTATTATAATAATATTTGCTTAGGATATTTGTGTTCATTTATGAAAGGATTGCTTTAAAATTTTTTCAAGCCCTGGTTCACTTACATAGTCATCAATATAATGCTGGTTTTAAAAAAGAAATTTTTTATTTATTTATTTATTTATTTTGACAGGCAGAGTGGACAGTGAGAGAGAGAGACAGAAAGGTCTTCCTTTTTGCCATTGGTTCACCCTCCAATGGCTGCCGTGGATGGCGCGCTGCGGCCGGCACACCGCCATCCGATGGCAGGAGCCAGGTGCCAGGTGCTTTTCCTGGTCTCCCATGGGGTGCAGGGCCCAAGCACTTGGGCCATCCTGCACTCCTGGGCCACAGCAGAGGGCTGGCCTGGAAGAGGGGCAACCGGGACAGAATCCGGAGCCCCGACCGGGACTAGAACCCGGTGTGCCGGAGCCGCACGGCGGAGGATTAGCCTGTTGAGCCACGGTGCCGGCTAAAAAAGAAATTTTAAAACATTCTCTGCTTATTTCAACTTTGCATAGGTTTGGGAAAGTAGGTTTGTTTCTTCTTACTTAGAAGTTTGGACCTGAAAGTTTGATTATTTAACTTTTTCTCTTTTGGCTAGAGTTTTCCCAATGTTATTCAACTTACTTGGTTTATATATATGTTATATTGGGAGTTTTCAGAATTTGATTTTCAAAATATGGTGGATTTTGATTTCTGTAGTTAGAATTTTACTCGTACGAGTTTCACACTTTTCTCTTTGTATTCTGGTAATGTTTATAATTTCTACAAAAGAATGATTATGTTTTAATTTCCTTTTGTTTTCTTAATTGATTTTACTAATGGTTTATTAACTTTGTTAATATTTTTAAATCATTGTATTATTGTATATTTGTTGTACATTTTACACCATTTCATAGTGTCTGTTGTTATTTTTTTCTTCCTTTAATTCAATATCATTTCATTTTTTCTTTAATTCTTGACAAGGGAGTGTAATAATTGCTTTTCAGTGTTTTATTCTAACCTGCTTTATTCCCTCATATATTTCCAATCTCTGTATGCAGAGGTCCTACCTGACTGCTAGTTTCCCCAACCCCATATACTGCAACCATCACAGGCTACACGTGTCCTCACTTGTGTAACTAAAACCTACATATTCTGGTTAATGAATTAGTGCTTTAACCATCAGTGACCCATTCTTTACATTTGTATGACCAGGCAATCCTAGCACATCAACTACCTTTTCAATGCCTGCAAGAGTTGTGGCCCCTCAAAATATATCACATCCTCATAGAGCCGTGATTCCTGATTTCTTTCAGAGAAGCAGGTGAAATTTCCCCAACATCCCAAGATAGACATTTACTTGTACTACTGACTACATATGATTTGTCCACTTCTAAATCTATGTCTCGAAACAAATAGAACTGTTGTGATTGTAAGAATTTTTTTCCTCTGTGGGGCTGCCTGTTAATTGCCAACATTTGATGATGCTAATGAGATTGACATACCTGATTTTTCTATTAGTTCACTCACATTCTGGAGTGACCTAAATGGCACAACAGATATTTTAAAAGGGGCTGTGCACTGCTAACCAAGACTACAAAGTTATCACCTTACATATGTAGAAATGCTATTGTCAAAAAGTAGAAGATAACAAGTATTGGACCAGATGTAGAGAAAAAGAAACACATAAATTGTTTGAGGGAATGTAAATTGCTACAGCTACTATGAAAAACACTATGGAGGTGCCCCAAACAAATTTAAATCTAGAGCACATGAATTTCTATAAACTTTTAGAAGTTCCCTCACATTTCAAAACATCAGGTGGCAGGCCTTGACTATATAACAAATTTTGTCAATGATATCTCAATAACCTTGAAAATCACTCTATACCAAAATAAAAGTGAAAACTAACTTAGGAATCTAGACTTATATCTTTGGGGTTGGGAAGGTTGTCATGGAACAGAAACAGTTTTTAAAACACCCATAAATGTGACTAGCTAAAATTTCTACTTTGAACGTTCAGAGAGAGATGACAGCCCATCAAGGGAACATGTAATGGCTTAGATGACACCCAAGTACCAAATTACAGTGTCCTCCTGCCCCCTAAAACCTGGACCAAAACCCTGAGAGAAATAAAACTGCTTTGTTGTTAACAGTGTCGATGACACTGTTATCTCTGATAGAATAGGAGGTCAGGCCCTCGGAAGGGCT
The DNA here is from genome assembly GCA_949820135.1 of Sylvilagus floridanus. Lineage (NCBI taxonomy): Eukaryota > Metazoa > Chordata > Mammalia > Lagomorpha > Leporidae > Sylvilagus > Sylvilagus floridanus. The sequence continues at coordinate 81,510,130 of OX463231.1, forward strand.
CTGCTGAGGTCACTAAGCATAAGACTTAGACTAAGTGAACCAAGGCTCCCACATATTCAGAAAACTTGGAAATTCATGTCACCCCTGGGAAAAAAGAGGAAGCGAGGACCCCTTGAACGACAGCTCCTCGCTGCCTGAACCCTCCACACAGCCCATATTCCCCATAATGACCTTCCTGTCCCCACTGCATCAACAGGGAAGGCAGGGGCTGCCGCCACCAGCTGCCCAGAGATGGCCCTGGGCTGTGAGCCGGAAAGGGACAGGACACCCGGAGTCCCCACACTGCGGACCAGAGGGGGCCGAGGGAAGCGCCAGGCCAGCAGCGAGGTGGGGCCTACGGACTAGAGAGATGACCTCTGTGAGGCCGGCATCCCGCCAGCCTTTTCCAACAGTTTCCAGGAACTCCGCCTCCCCCTCTCCTCAAGCCCGGCCCCACACTCACCGTTCCCCAGTGTCCGAGGTGGGCGGCGTCCTTCAATGGAAGGTCAGAGAACCGCAGACAGAGACCAGCAAGACCGGCTACCTTTGGAGATCCCAGCGACGGGGCCCAGTCCTAGACCTTGTCTCCTCCAGGTAACTGAAGACTACTATGACGTCAACATCCTGCGTGATTTCGCAGCTTTTAGCCACCGCTTTTGATTGGACAGCTTGCATTGTGGTGCGCGTGCACGAAGTTTAAAAGAAGCAGCCAATCAGCATCCTCCGTAGCAGGACACAGGAGCTGTGGTCGTGATAGATGGGAAAAATAGGAAGGAGTCCGGTTCATTTCTACAACTGTGTCTTGGGCTTCAGCCTCGCTGTAGCAGGAGGGATTTTCTCCTCCCTGGTCCTGCCAACTGCTGGGCTCCCTCTGGCCTCCAGGTCCATCTTCCTGAGAAGATCCTACTTGGGTGTTGCAGGAACCTCCTTCAGGTTAGTTACAATTTAATGGCTGTTTATTGGTTCAGAGCCATTCTTATTCATTATATGTGTACACTTATTTTTATGTTGAGTCGTCTGTATTTTCATATGGATTTAAAGAATGTTTAAAGATATTGCATAATTCAATCCTTTTTCTCATTTCTCTTGCACATTTTTTCTAGTCTGCCTATTGTCCTTTAATAATATTTTCTATTTGCTTCTTGCTGGTACTTAGTAATTAGTAGAATATGAATATATATATATATATATATAAAATTGGTGTTTCTAGTAATGTCTTTTATCAGTTGTATTTGTTTTTATGGATTACCTCTGTATATAAACATTATCCAATATATTCACATTTTATGACTTAGAAATTGATGTTTACAACTTAAAATTTCTTTGTGCTCTTTTATATCCTTACTACACCTCCAATAGAAAGACCATAAGGTCTAGCAGTCCCACTCGTGGGTGTATATATATTTAAAGAAAATTAAATATGTAAACTTTCATTATATTCAAGAAATGAAAAGGAAAACAAAGTGTGTATCAAATGATGAATGATCACTACCTCATCTCTCTTCCATGGTGATCAATACCCAGGATGAGCCAACAGTAGCTACACATCCCTATCAAACAGGCATATGTCCCACAAAATGGATCTGTGTGGTCCTCAGTATGAGCACAGATACCTCTGCAATGACCTACCCCAGGGACACAAGGAACTCTGATTTTCTTAATCCAGACAGTGATTGCTCAGGGATTCAGCTACATGCCATGCCCTATCATGCAGTCACAGAATTTCCATAGTCATAGCACACAGGGCTCCCACTCTCACAGGGAACAGGGACTCTGCTCATTCATGGGGAAAGCCAGAGCCAGCTGTCCATCAGTGCTTCCCTGTGGCAGTTTATGTCTCAATGTCCATGAAGCAATGAGGAGAGGGGGCGTCTCAGAGGCGTAAGTTGGTGCATCATTCCCTGCCAGCTCTTCAGGCCAGACTCGAAGTCAGTGGGGACCATGGCTTTATCCCTGTGACAAAATTCCCTAGTCATTTGCATGTGAGCTGTAGCAACCTCTACTCACCTTATTAAGGTGGCATTTGTTCCCCGCTAGTCACCAAGCACCCTTGTGGGGAAATGGAAGGAAAACAATGTGCTGTCTATGCACAGTGTAAGGTGGGCACCCTGTTCCCCATTGGATCTCTAGGCTGAACTCAATGTCATTGTGGTCCACATTCTCCCTCAGGCAATATCAACAGTGATACAGGCTAACAGATAGTTCTCACCTTGCTCCAAAAAGATGGTGTCTCCTCCACTCCCAGTTGTCCCCAGTGGTATCCCACATGGCTGGGTGTTTGTACTGCCCATGCTGCTCCATGGGGTCTCTCTTCTTTCTGTAGAATTTCCACTGCACACTTCTCTTCAACTCTCCCCTGGAAATGCAATTACTCCTCTTTCCTTCTGTTATCTTCCAGTGGTCAAAATCAGCATGCCTTTTCCCTTTTCAGTCATCTTGGATCTCCTATTCTTCTGTATCAAGTTCACAGGTAACTCAAATGGATTATACCTGAAATTCTTTATTGAATGAGTCATAAATTTGTGTCAGGCCCTGTGACTGATAAGTGTTACTTATCTCATTGAGTTTTGACTAATGCTCTGTGAGGTATGTTTCCATTATTTTCTAATCACTGATGCGGAAGATGAAGATTAGCAAGGGACATGATATTGCCTAGAAGCACTCAGGATGCCACTGGCAGAACTGAAATTTGAACATAGGCCTACCTGATGTTAAAGTCCAGATTCTTAACCAAGAATGCTCTGTTCATATGATTAATGCATTTTTACTTTATCCTTATACACTTTGAATGTGTCCAAAGTGATCATCTACCCACTACCGATATATAATCTCACTACATCCTCGTGAAACTGCAGTTAAAATGAGTCCAATTGTAGAGTGAATAAGCTGAGACTAAATGAGTCAGTTATTAAGTATTAAGTGTGAAGTATTAGCATGAAAAAGAACACAGGTATTCAAAATACAGTATGCAGTTTTAAAGTAAATTTGTTAAATGAATGATTCATGGGGATGCAGTTTAGCTTTTGTGTAGAGGCCCTCCTCTGTCTTTTTGCCCAGTGCCCTATTTCTCTCTTACCTAGGCCTGTTCGTTGCCTAAGGCCCTGTATGTGTGTCTGTCTTTCCCAGAGGTCCTGTCTCTCTGTGTCTCTGTCTTACCCTGAGGCCCTGCCTGTCTGTCTAGCCTATCAAGGGGCCCTGTCTGTCTCTATCTTTTCCAGAGCCCTGTCCCTCAGTCGTGCCCACAGGCCCTGTTTCTCTTTTTCTCCTTTGCCCACAAGGCTGTCTGTCTTTCCCAGGGGCCTTGTCTGTCTGTCATGCCCAGATGCCTTGTCAGCCTGTGTGTCCATCTTGCCCAGAGGCTTTATTCTGCTTATCTTTCCATGAGACCTGTCTATTTTGCCCAAATCCCATAACCTCTGCCCTTTCTATCTGTGTTGCCAAGATGCCCTGTATTTCTGTGTATCTGTCATGCCTACAGGCTATGTCAGCCTGTCTGTGTTATCCAGTGGCCCTGTCTCTGTCTGTCTTGCCCATCAGCCCAATCTATGTGTCTTAACCAGAGGTGCTGTCTGTCTATCCAACTTGCCCATATACCCTGTCTGTTTAATCAGTTGCCCTGTCGTGCTCTGAGACCCTATCAGAGTATCTGTCTTGCCCAGAGGCCCTGTCTGTCTTGTCCAGAGATCCTGTCTGTCTCTTTGTCTTATCCAGAGGCTTGTCTTTTGATCGTCTTTACCAGAGCTGTATGTTTCTGTCTTTCCCAGAGGCCCTGTCTGTCCAATTTGCCCATAGTTCCTACCATCCTTTCTTACTCCGACGGCCTGTCTCTCTCTGTTGCCCAAAGGCCATGTCTGTCTTGCACAGAGGCCCTGTCTGTTCCTCTTGCTCAGATGTCCTGTTCTTTTTCTCAATGCCCTATCTATCTTGCCTAAAAGCCATGCCACTCTTGCCTGAAGCTTTGTCTGTCGGTGTGTCTTATCCAGAGGCAATTGGTCTGTCTAGCACAGAAGCCCTGTCTTTCTTTCCCAGGAGCCCTGTCTGCCTTACCCAGAGGTCTTGTCTGTATGTGTATCCTGCCCAAAGTCCCTGTGCATAGCAGAGTTGCCTAGGTTGATGAGGAGGTTGCTGCAAGCCACAGAATCCTCTCCCATCCTGTGAGCAGAGCCCTATGCAAATTCTTTCCCTTGTGGTTGTCCCCTGCTTGTAATTGAGGGGCAGGAGTGCAAGATGCTGCAGGCCTGACAATGGGATTCCAGGTTCCTTGTTCTCTCCTGGGTCTCTAGCTCTGTGAGGGACAGAGTATGGGGCCTGCACATGGTGCTGTTGATAGGATCAGACAAGTGAAATTGCAGTGTATTTTGGAGTTGTCCCTGGTAAGCACAGGCTTTCCCCTCTCTGGGTCTCAACTTCAGCCCCTGTCAAAGGAAGGGAACCGTCTCTCCCTCACTGATGGGAATTGAAACACCAGTTAAGTGCAATGAATCTCTTCTGACAATGACACTCCTAAAGTGTACATTGCTATGATTTCATCGTATTTATCATTGTTGTTTCACATTTTTCTGGAATTGGAGAAGGCTGCATCTTTTATGGTCCAAAAAGTTCATCTGGGCAACTCATGTTGCTTAGAGATAGGAAGCAGAGGTCAGGAGAGGGGCAGTGCAGTGTTCTCCTCCCATGGAGCCTGTGGAGACCTAGCAGAGCTGAGACCAGATCCTGCAGCCCCAACTCTTTCATCTTCTCCTCTACATTTTCTTCTTGTTGGACAGAGTGCACTTGTACTGACAGCATCATGGTATAGTAAGAAAAGCCACTGCCTGAATGTCTGGCTTCCCATATGGGTGCCAGTTTGACTCCCACCTACTCCACCTCCAATCCAGCTCCCTGAGAATGTGCCTAGGAAAGGGGAAGGGGAAAGCCAAAGTGTTTGGGTCCCTGAAACCCATTTGGGAGACCTGGTAGAAGCTCCTGGCTCCTGGCTTCAGCCTGACCCAACCCTGGTTGTTGTGGCCATTTGAAGAGTAAACCAGCAGATGGAGGACTCCCCTCTCTGTCTTTCCCTCTATTTAAAAAAATAAGACTGCACATGTGTCTACAGATGCTTACATGGACTCTTGTGATCCTGCATGGAGCTCCTGCTGAGTCCACAGTTGCCATCAGATTTAGAGCTGAGTCATGCATCAAGGTGACCAAAAGACTGGTGTTGACCACACAAAGTTGGGTCCCAGTGGCTCTGCATCTGGGAGCTCCAGGCCAGGACTGAAGTCACAGAGCAAGTGAAGGTTCTGCTTAAGAAATTGTTATAGGACCACATGTACTACTCAGAGCCAACACAGGCCTGCCTCATTGCCTCTCTCCTGACCCATGTGTACCACTCAGGGGTAACACAGACTTACCTCTCTGCCACTTGCCAGAACCATGTGCACTGCTCAGAGCTACACAGACCTGCCTCAGGGCCACTCACCTGACCACTGTCCTTCTCTACCCTACTTATCCCAGCCCTGATTCATGTCAGGATGACTGTGTCTTCAGCAGTTGTTTCTCCTGCTGTGCTACAGGCTCCAGGAAGGCAGGGCTGATCTCTGCTGCTGTACCGCATCCCCATCCTGGTGTCTGGTACTTCATCAGGACTTGTTATAGTTCAAAAAAAAAATAGATGCAAGAGTGCTGAATGGAATCCTTTGCATCCTTTACTAGTTTTTAGTTTATGAAGCTCTGTCATGTCTGGTTATTGCTGTTATTATAGCTTCATCTCTATAAATTCCCTGTGAGGTAGGGGTTTTATAGATCAGAAAATTGAGACTCATAATTTGAAGTGGTTCTGCTGGCCATTGTGGTAGCTCATAGCCACATGTAACTATTTGACTTAAAACTAAAATGAAATAAAATTGAAATTAAACTTTTTAAAATTTTTGCATTTCAGTGCTTGGAAGACACATGTGGCTCTCATGTTGGATGACTCAGTGTAGAAGGTTTGCAGAAAGTTCTGGAATGTCATGGTATAAAGTAAGTGGCTACAAGGCTGCCAGGGGGCAGGAGCCATGATCTCCAACTCTTCATCCTGGCAGCCCTCAGGGTCCCCTGAAAATGGATTTGGAATGAGGAGCAAGGTGTGGAAACTCTCAGAAACTGAGAGCCAGTACCTCCCCACTACACAGGTGAGATCAGGGGGTACCTGGCTAAAGGCAGAGGTCGAGTGAGGCAGGAATCGATCATCTGTCCACCTTCGGTAAGAGCCATTTCTATTGCTTGTTTTGTGTATTACTGGTAATAACTGTTCTCCAGACTGAGTGCACACATGGTCATGTCCCATCATTTCCCTGAGGAAATCGCCCAAGTCCCCTCAATAGGCAATCTGGGCCTTCTGCCCCACTATGACTTCATGGTTTATTGCAACCCCAACAGCCACTTGAGGAGTGAACCAGTAATAGAAGACACCTCTCTCTCTCTCTCTCTCTCTCTCTCTCTCTCTCTCTCTCTCTCTGTCTCTCTCATTCTCTCTCTAACTCTCTCTCTCTCTCTCAAAAATAAATAAATAAATCTTTTTAAAAGTAATAGAACTATCTTCCTGGCCCAAGATAGAAGAGGGATGTTTTTGTGTGTTGGGGGAAGGGGTTTATACCCTCCCTCTCTGTTGCCAAACCCATATTCCCTATGTGGCACTGAGACCTGTCCCTTCTTCCCACTGTCCCCATTTTCCTGCCCCTCACGTGATGGCTTCCCCTGCTTTCCCTCTTCCGCTATGCCTCCTGCACAGAAGGCCTCTCCCTTCCTCCATGTGTTCAGTCAGCCTGCCCCTCTTATCTCAATCCTGGCCACATCTTCCAGACAGCATTTTAGAATCAGTTTCCCCCCTTTTCTGGAGAGCCCACTGATGTGAATCTGCAGCTCTCCCCCATGAGAGCCCTGGCTTGCTTTGCTGTTCTTTTATCTTCTCGCCTCCACCAAGGAGGGAGCAGTCTGGTTGCAGTGACAGCCACCTGTCTGCAGCCACTGTGCAAAAAGAGACCCAGAGACCGAGTGAATTGGCTGGACGGCAGGAAGAGCAGTGATGAGATGGGGATGTGAGAAGGAGTAGGAATGGGGCCTGGTGGGCCCCAGGCTTTCTTTCCATCCCTGATCCCTGCTAGCCTCACTGTCTTTAAATTCTTCCTTCCAAAAAAAGGATATAAGTAATTCTCTCCCTCTCTCTCTCTCTCATTCTCTCTCTGTCTCTCTGTCTCTGTCTCTCTCTCTGTCTCTCTCTCGATATGTGTGTCTGTTGTGTGTGTATGTCTTTCTCCTTGTTAGAAAAGTCCCATGGCAGGTTAGGTGTTCATCTCTCAACTGGAGCACTGTGGCAAGGAGCAGGCTGCTGAAGAGCAGGTATAGCCATGAGGCAAGAGGAGGAGTTCCCAGGGAAGGAAATGGATGAAAGGCTGGGCAGATAACAGATGTCAACTCTGGACCTGCCTGGCCAGGCTCCCTGCTTCTCCACTGAATGCAAAAAGCCATGCATAGCACCTGGCCAGAGGCCCAGGTGTGGGGAAGACAGGGAAAGGGGTGGGGTGGGAGGGAGAGGACAGGCAGAGGGAGTGAGTCTTGAGAACGTGTGTGGCACAGGTGGAGATGGGGATGTCTTTCCATGAATCCCTGCATGAAACCCTTAGGAGGAGTGAAAATGCTCCATTCATTCAAAGTCATGGAGTTCCTAAGAACAAGATGAGCATTGCAAGCAGCCAACCCTTGGGTAGAGGCACTGCTGTCACCTCCCTGGTGTGGATCAGGAATTGTAGGGTGTTAGAAGTACTTTTTCTGGTCTCTGAAATATTCTTCCTCTGTAACTACAGACTGACATTTGTTTAGAGCTCAGATCCATGACAGTTCACTTTACTGTCTCTGGCTTGGAACAAATCATGTTTTTGTTTTTTTTTTTTTCTGTAGGGGCTGATGGGCTGTACATGCAAGAGATGACAATCACTAGACAGGCATTCACAAGGAACAATGTTTCATTCATGAATTGTACCTTCATCCCTTTCTCCCCTATACCAGAAATCACCTCTAATGACACCACATTCCCCTTGGGAATTCTTTATTTCACAGTATGTGTTGGGGTGCCTTGTATGCTATGAAGGACAAAATCTCTCACAATTATAGAATACAGAAAGCAAACACAGCATAAAAGGTTACCTTTTTATGGAGAGAAACACAGAGGGGGTCATTTATTTTGGACTCAGGGAGCTTCTTTTATTAAAAAATGATATTTGAACAGATACTTGCAGGTCATGTAAGATTAACCTTGATGAATGGAGGATTTTCCACTATACTAGTGAAAAGAAATATATGTATGTATATTTATCTGTATGACAGTACAAATTTAGTATCAAAATAATGTATGCATTTTGTGCATAAGGTTTGGAATTTTTTATGTTCTCAATCTTAATCTATTCATCCTGGAGCCATCAATTAGTAATGGATGTACAGTATAAAAATTATACACCCCATCCTCAAATCATGTACTGTGTCTTATTTCTCTTGCTAGAACTACTGTTTCTACATTTACATGAGGCTTAACAACTTACAAAAGTATTTAATATTCATTTCATTTTCATTTTGCCTGTGGTGAACTAATTTCATGATTCTGAAACTCCTAGTCCTCAATTATCTCACTTCTTTTAGAAAGGTAAAAGGAAAGTAATCAGAAAAATAAGAAAACATGCTAGGATCCTGTAATACATGAACTAAAACTGTTCCCTTTAATCCAATGGACAGTAATAAGAAACTTTAAATTTGCTCTTCTTTCATTGATGAGGACAAAAAGCAAACAATAAAAAAAATATATTGAGTCCTCATTTAACTTTGAATTATGCTACTTTCCTGTACATTAAGAAGTTCATGCAAATATGACCAATATGACCAAAATTAAGTCAAGGTGCACTGACAAAAAAGGATATTTCTAAAAAAAATATTTATTTATTTGAGAGGTAGAGTTACAGAGAGAGAGAAAGACAGAGAGAAAGGTCTTCTATCCACTGGTTCACTTCCCAAATGGCCACAATATCCAGAACTGGGTCAATCTGAATCCAGGAGCCAGGAGATTCTTCTGGATTTCCCATGAGGATGCAGGGGCCTAAGGACTTAGGCTATCTTCTGCTGCTTTCCCAGGCCATACCAGAATAGGAGCAGCCAGGACATGAACCAGCGCCCACATGGGATGCCTACACCACAGGCAGAGGCTTAGCCCGCTACTCTACAGTGCCAGCACCAAAAAAGAGTATTTTAAATAACAGGGACATATAATGAGAAATAGTTACTGTAAATGTTTTTGTTGTTGCTCAAAGAAAATTCCTCTTTCTTTTTCTTTATGTGTAACATCCCCCTAGTCAAAAAGTGGTCCGCCATCAAACACTTGACTTAGACTGGTCAATTTAATTTTACCAAGTTCCTAATTGATACAGTTTGTGAATGTTTTTTACATTATTATCTCTTCAAGAATACATTCTTGCCATGAATGAAATCTCATCAAGTGTCCCTTTTAACTCACCACTGCAGATGGGGACAGTGTGCAGCCTTACCCAGGATCCTGAGTGGGAAGATTATGATGGTAGTTGCTATATAAGGATTTGATGTCAGTGGTATCTTAATCATCAATCATCATTCAAGTGATGATAAGACAGAAGTGAATTTCATCTTCAAAATTCAAATATTTGCTTGACATACCTAATTCTAAACAATTATACAACTGCCTAGCAGTAGATAAGTTTACAAAAATAAACTAGATAGACTGGCTATCAATAAGGTAATAAGTAAGCATGTACTCTTACTGAATATAATGACAATTTTTCATGTAAAATTAGAACTTAATCTCATCACTGATATAGGTTTAATTCACATATATTGGTCTTAGATTGATGATCTGCCTCCAAATGTCTGCAGTGATAGAAAACCATCATCATGTGCCAGAGCTGAGACTTGAACCCATACATTCTGACAGGGGATGCAGGCATGTTAACCACTAGGCCAAGTACTGACCCCCAACAAATGTTTAATCTTAAGAACGTTTGTTACACAGTAATAGATGACAGCCAACAGATGCTGATATAGATAAGGGAATTGATATTTAGGCAGAGAAACAAAGACCTCAAATTGTAAAGACATTGAGTTAATATATGGCTGTATAAAAGGAACATACTTTAAATACATTTAAAATGAAGTTGGTTGATCCATAGCTTGTTCTTCCTTTCAATATCTGTACTGTGTGAGAGCAACTGTTTTGCTATGCTGATATTCTCACAGTAGGTTTCATAGTGAAGGGCCGAGTTGCCATTCTCATCCATAATATCTGGATCAGCCCCATAATTGAGTAGAATACTTGCACACTTCACATCATGGTACTGAGTAATACACTATGGTACTATCAGTAATACACCAAGAAAAAATTAAAATGCTAGGAATTTAAAAGAAATATTCCACAGGTTTCACTACTTCGGTATATATAAATGAGATGAATTCATTGTTATTCTAAGTAAATAATATACATTTCCTGCTGAAATAGTATGCTACTATACACCTTCATAAAAGGTGTTATGTTGTCATTGTCAGTGGCATTTTTCATGCATGTCGTTTCAAGAAGTGTTATCACTTCTGGATGGCCTTTGGCAGAGGCTGAATGCAGAGCAATCCTGTGAAATGAGGGCTATTTAGGGAATGATAGTGTACAATCTCAAAATAGAAAATTAATCTTGTCCTTATAAAACTTTAAATACTATATTATTCCTCTACTTCCCAGTTACTTTTCTTCTGAAGGAACTACAGTATTTGTGAATTCACACTACTCACTACATTAATGAACAACCTTTTTTGGGAAACAGCATGGCCTTTACCTTCACCACAATTCAGTTTGAAGGCTAGATGAAGCTCCACCAGTTGCCACCTATTCTTCATCATTTCTGTGCATCAATTAATTCCTGATTGATAAAATGGGAAGAATTTTGTTATAATGTTGTCAAAAGATAACACTGTGATACTTAAATAAATACCTATACAATTCGTTACAATTGTAATCTATACAATTAAAACAATTCCAAGCACAACTGACAGTTTAATGATTGGTAAATATAGACATTTGAAGTAAGTAAAATAATCCAAGTATGTTGGCTTTGCAGGTATACATTAATCACAAGAGATAGCATTGTATTTCAATGGTTCCAGGATGCGCATTTCCTCTAATCTTAATATCTCTGTCATGGGGAGCTTATTAACATAATATGTAATGAATTAATTATAATGGGAAGAATTTGAAATTTTTAAAAAGATTTACTTACTTTGAAAGTAAAACAGAGAGAGGGAGAGAGTGAGGTAAGCCCTGCTCAGGAAGATTGTACCTCATCTTGTTCATATGTAGGAATTAGTTATCTTTTGTTTATATTTCATTGTGTATGTTTCACATGTACAAACAAACATATATCTTCATCTCAAATCTTAAATTGTGCCTGGGAAATATGGAGGATGTTGGAGATTTGATAATGAGTTGCACAATGCATTTGAGTAGAGCTAATTGCGTCCTGGTGTTCCACAGAACTAGGGTTACTATAGCCAGGTATAATTGGTTTAAGCTGCATATAACTGTTGGAATATTGTATAATAGTCCATAAAATGTATAGGGATTTCATGTTAAAACAAACTTTGAAAAAACAACATTACTGTGATTTTAGTATTGGAACATTGGGGAAAGAAAGTTCCCTCTGCCTGTGGGAATGCAACCTGTGTACTCTACTGGGGCCAGAGTAGCATGGAATCTCAAGATGTTGAAGGCCTCCTACTTCAGAAAACTACCCAAAACACTTTCTTTGGGAATCTTTATAAGTTTATTCCTTTGCCTCAGCCTTTTGGGCCCCAGGCTGTCTCCAATGGAATTTAGTAGGTGCAAGTATGATCAGCTGTGTTTGTGATTTCAGAGATCATGGCAGTGGGTCACCCAGTGCAAATTTATTAGGAGAAATCAATGCACATAATTAGGAGAAATGAAATGCATTACTGCACTTCGGCCCGGGTTTCCCTTGATATTTTCTTCACTTTAAATTTTTGCTGCTATTTTCACAATGGAATCTTTGATCAATATGTGGTTGGTTTTGGAGCATGCTGGAACTCTTAAGAACTGTATTTTATTTTTGTCATTTGTTTGATTTAATGACTGTTCATTAATCTCAAATGTTCCATCTTTTGGTAACTATCGCCAGGTATAATTGGTTTAAGCTGCATGTAACTGTTGGAATATTGCCTAATAGTCAATAAAATGTATAGGGATTTCATGTTAATACAAATTTTGAAGAAACAAACATTAAAATAAAGATACTACTTTTATTTGCCTTAAGTTTTAGGTATGCTTTTTCTGTTTTATTATTTATTTATTTAAAAGTAAGAGTTACACAGAGAGGGGCAAGGGAGGGAAGAAAGGAGGGAGAAAGAGAGAGAGAGAGTGTGTGTGTCATCCGCTGGTTCACTCCCCAGATGGCTGCAACAGCCAGAGATGCACTAATCCGAAGCCAGGAGCTAGGAACTTCCTCTGGGTCTTCCATGTGGGTGCAGGGGCCCAAGGATTTGGGCCATCTTCTACTGCTTTTGAAGGCCATAGCAGAGAGCTGGATTGTAAGTGGAGCATCTGCGACACGAACCAGCACCCATATGGGATGCCAGCACCACAGGAAGCAGTTTTACCTGCTACGCCACAGCGCTGGCTCCTCTAGTTTTTATGTTAGTTTATTCTGTCCTTCTAGTTCATCGCCTTTGCCCATCTAAACTCCTTCAACGTTTTTATCTATATAATATGTAGTATTTTAAAGTCCATTATAGTTCCAAAGTTCCCTATTCTTACTTTTTTATGTTCTCTTAATGTTTACCTATTCATTATTTGAGATGATTTTTTAAGATTTATTTCTTGGCCGGCGCTGCAGCTCACTAGGCTAATCCTCCACCTTGCGGTGCTGGCACACCGGGTTCTAGTCCCGGTTGGGGCACCGCATTCTGTCCCGGTTGCTCCTTTTCCAGGCCAGCTCTCTGCTGTGGCCTGGGAGTGCAGTGGAGGATGGCCCAAGTGCTTGGGCCCTGCACTCCATGGGAGACCAGGAGAAGCACCTGGCTCCTGGCTTCGGATCAGTGCTGTGTGCCAGCCACAGCGCAACAGCCGCGGCAACCATTGGAGGGTGAACCAACGGCTAAGGAAGACCTTTCTCTCTGTCTCTCTCACTATCCACTCTGCCTGTCCAAAAAAGAAAAGATTTATTTCTTTATTAGGAGTGCAACTTCTGTGAGGAAAACAGACATTACCCTATCATTGGTCTATTCATAACAAGAGGGACCTGGACAGGGTTGAGAAGACTTCTCTCCCCCAAACCCTCAGCCTACTATTCTCCAACTTCCACTGGGAGATCTGGAGCAGTGTGTGAGGCTCTGTGGAGTTGAGGTGGCACAAGTGATGGCAGAGATGGACAAGGGAAGCTCAGAATCTGTGGCACTCCCACTGCCCCAGCTTTCAGATAAGGGGTATGTACCCCAGTATTCTCTGCACTGTGTTCATACTCCTCAGATGTGAGCCCAAGTGATCAAGATTCCTTACTGACCTCAGGCCAGGAAGGAGGCTTGGCATTCCTCAGAGGCCTGGAAAGAGCTTCTGTGGGTGATGACTCATTGCAGCCTGAGAACTGCCTGTCATGTGAGAAGAAAACCCTCAAGACGTAGCACAGGGAGGTTGTCATCTGAGGTGATGGTGGGGGCAAGGCTGAGAAAGTGAAGACTGAAAAGCATCTCATCTCTCCGAAGCCATGGGTGAGGTGTTGGAGAATGAAGGCATGAAGGAAAAGCAGGTGGTGTAGGATGAGCTGCAGGTGGAGATGCCAGTAGGTAAATTGAAGTGATGGAGGAAATTAGAATGGTAGAGGAGGTGAAGGAGGCGTCGGCGGTCTGGCCTCTGAATGTGGCTCTGGTCAAGAAACACCTGGAGATCATCCAACAGGAAGTAGACACTGAATGTTCAGGCTGACAGGACTGTCCAACAGTGGGAGCAAAAATTTGGGCAGATGACTGGACATATCTGAAGTGGTGAAGCTGTGTCATTCAGAATACCTGAGATTTCTAGATGACTGCCTTTTGGAGCAATCCCCATCATGCATCATGATTAGGTTCCAAAATGCAGAGATGCTAAGGTGCTGAAGGAAAATCAGAGCTGGCTGCAAACTCAAATTAAACCCCTACTTCAGAAACAAGTTCATCATCAAGGAACATGAGCTCTGATCCTCTGGCAGAGTGCCGTTTATTTACACAGCAATCATATGGCACAGAGGACACGGACACCAGACCTTCACCCTTTGAAACCAAGTTCTTATCTGCAGTTTCTTCACCTGGTTTTCAGACCACAGCCTTTCAGAATCTGTCAAATTGATGAGCTTATCAAAGTTTACTGTGGCTAAATCCACTGCGATACTAGGTGAAATGTGAAGATGTCTAGAGACAAATGTCCCCCAATAATGGAGCCAGTGGAGACCCCCAGGCCCTTTGGATTCCAGTTGGGTTAATTGTTGTCATGGAAATACTGCATAAGATTGCTTACCACCTTCTGCTGGACCTTGAACCACCATGATGGATATACCTGCTTTTGTTCTTGTTGACCTGTCTCCACCCTGTCTTCTGGTGGATATTCAGTTTTATAAGCCTCAGGATTGAGACTGTCTCAAACATGCTGCTTCCCTTCCATGTGAGCTTCATGCTCTTCTGCAATAACACATGCTGCATGGCAATGGTTCATACCACTGCAAAGCTAATCAAATGATTGGTGGAAATTGCACTGGCTTTATCTGAACTGTTTATACCCTCTTTGTTTCCAGGGCCTTTGATCTGGTTCCTGCCACCTGGATTTCTAGGGTTGTTTGGAAGCCCATTCATTCAACCCACTCTCTGCATCCAGCATTACAGGCACATGGTCTATGGGTCTTAACTATATCAAGGGAGAGCAGCAGGGGCCCCACTTGTTCCATAGGATTTATGCTACTCCATTACTCTTTTTGAACCCCTCTATGGCAAGTGTTGAGCCAAGCAAAACCTAGATGCTTACAAAAAAGATAAACACTGGTAGAAACATCTGCTAAAGTAGGCATTCAAGTTTATTTTGGCTCTATTTTTCTTAGAGAAAGGTATTCAATAAAATATATTGTTAGGACTTTTGTGCTCCCTCAACTCACTTCCCAACTCCTCAACACATTTAGCCATTTCTGGAGGCTCAAAGAGAGATAAATCGCAAAAGAATAAAAGCTGAGATCTAGTTTATAATGGAAAGAAGAACTGCAGAGATAGTGGTTGCACCCCATTTGGAGAAAACTGAATGAAAGGCCAGAGGAAGTAATAACAGGCAATAATTGAGGCAAGAATGAGGACTTGGCTTTCTTCAAAGGGTTACTTAATCTGCCAGTGGTGATGGAAGAAGTAATACATTTGTTAGCATGGCAAAGGGACAACTTGAAGGGAGTAGGTTTGTTAAATACATTGCCTAAACAACACTGCTGTAGACAAATACAAGGCAACTTCAAATGCTTTCTCTTGTGTTTGTTTGTTTGTTTGTTTATGAGACCTGAGATATGTGTAATATTAGTCCTGTGTCCTTGTTTCACTAGTATTTAATCTTGTCATTTGGCTCCTACTTGCTTAAAAAATTGAGCTATACTGGCTTTATTTTCTCTCAATTGAGAACATTTGGAAGAATTAGCAATTTTGCTTTCATATGCAATATTTAGACATGTGAATATTAGTAATATTTTCAACTCATTCTTGCTTCTGTTCAATTTGTTGAAACCTTTTTATTTAAAGAATCATATTTTGGATAAGTTGGCATTATCATAAATGTCAAAATATTGTTTTCATGGAAAAATAATCTAAAAATGTGTGGTTTGTCATGATCACTTTCTCCGGTAATAACTTAGTAATGGAAATGTCTCCTTTTCTTTTTTTTTTTTTTTTTTTTTTTTTTTTTTTTATAAAGCTTTTATTTAAAGAATATAAATTTCCAAAGAACAGCTCATGGACCACAATGGCTCCCCCCACACACAACTTCCCTCCCTCCCCCCACCCTCCCCTTTTCCCGCTCCCTCTCCCCTTCCATTCACATCAAGATTCATTTTCAATTCTTTTTATACACAGGAGATCAATTTAGTACGTATTACGTAAAGATTTCAACGGTTTGCCCTCGCATAGAGACACAAAATGATAATACTGTTGGAGTACTAGTTATAGTATTAATTCACAATGTACAGCACATTAAGGACAGAGATCCTACATGATTTTTTTTTTTAAAAAATTGATTAATTGTCTATGCAATTTCCAGTTTAACACCAAGATTTTTTTTTTTCATTTGCAATTATCTTTATATAAAGAAGATCGATTCAATATATACTATGTAAGGATTTCATCAGTTTGCACCCACACAGAAACACAAAGTGTAAAAATACTGTTTCAGTACTAGTAATAGCATCACTTCACAATGGATAACACACTAAGGACAGATCCCCCATGAGACGCAAGTACACAGTGACTCCTGATGTTGATTTAACAATTTGACACTCTTGTTTATGGCGTCAGTAATCTCCCTAGGCTCTGGTCATGAGTTGCCGAGGCTATGGAAGCCTTTAGGGTTAGCCGACTTCGATCTTATTCCCACAGGGCCATAGTCAAAGTGGAAGTTCTCTCCTCCCTTCAGAGAAAGGTACCTCCTTCTTTGATGGCCCCGTTCTTTCCACTGGGATCTCACTCGCAGAGATCTTTCATTTAGGTCTTCTGTTTTTTCCAGAGTGTCTTAGCTTTCCATGCCTAAAATATTCTCATGGGCTCTTGAGCCAGATCCGAATGCCTTAAGGGCTGATTCTGAGGCCAGAGTGCTATTTAGGACATCTGCCATTCTATGAGTCTGCTGTGTATCCTGCTTCCCATGTTGGATCATTCTCTCCCTTTTTCATTCTATCAGTTAGTATTAGCAGACACTAGTCTTGTTTGTGTGATCCCTTTGGCTCTTAGACTTATCAGTGTGATCAATTGTGAGCTGAAATTGATCACTTGGACTAATGAGATGGCCTTGGTACATGCCACCTTGATGGGGTTGTATTGGAAACCCCTGGCACAATTCTAACTCCATCATTTGGGGCCGTTCCGATTGAGCCTGTCCCAAGTTTTACATCTCCTCCCTCTCTTATTCCCACTCTTATATTTCACTGAGATCACTTTTCAGTTAAAATTTAAACACCTAAGAATAATTCTGTGTTAATTACAGAGTTCAACCTCTAGTACTAGGATAAAGAAAAAAAAAATACTACCATGGATAAAGTATTACATTGTACAACAACAGTCAGCACAAGAGCTGATCGAGTCACTGTTTCTCATAGTGTCCATTTCACTTCAACAGGTTTCCCCTTTGGTGCTCAGTTAGTCATCGCCAATCAAGGGAAACAAATGATATTTGTCTCTTTGGGACTGACTTAATTCACTCAGCATGATGTTTTCCAGATTCCTCCATTTTGTTGCAAGTGACCGGATTTCATTGTTTTTGACTGCTGTATAGTATTCTGTAGAGTACATGTCCCATAATTTCCTAATCCAGTCTACTGTTGATGGGCATTTGGGTTGGTTCCAAGTCTTAGCTATTGTGAATTGAGCCGCAATAAACATTGCTGTGCAGACGGCTTTTTTGTTTGCCAATTTAATTTCCTTTGGGTAAATTCCAAGGAGTGGGATGGCTGGGTTGAATGGTAGGGTTATATTCATGTTTCTGAGGAATCTCCAGACTGACTTCCATAGTGGCTTCACCAGTTTGCATTCCCACCAACAGTGGATTAGTGTCCCTTTTTCCCCACATCCTCTCCAGCATCTATTGTTGGTGGATTTCTGAATGTGAGCCATTCTCACCGGGGTGAGGTGAAACCTCATTGTGGTTTTGATTTGCATTTCCCTGATTGCTAGGGATCTTGAACATTTTTTCATGTGTCTGTTGGCCATTTGGATTTCCTCTTTTGAAAAATGTCTATTGAGGTCCTTGGCCCATCTCTTAAGTGGGTTGTTTGTTTTGATGTTGTGGAGTTTCTTAATTTCTGTGTAGATTCTGGTTATCAACCCTTTATCTGTTGCATAGTTTGCAAATATATTTTCCCATTCTGTCGGTTTCCTATTCACTTTCCTGACTGTTTCTTTTGCAGTACAGAAACTTTTCAATTTGATGCAATCCCAGTAGTTAATTTTGGTTTTCAGTGCCTGTGCTTCTGGGGTCTTTTCCAAGAAGTCTTTGCCAGTACCTATGTCTTGCAGGGTTTCTCCTATGCTCTCTAGTAATTTGATGGTGTCGGGTCGTAGGTTTAAATTTTTAATCCATGTTGAATGGATTTTTGTGTAAGGTGAAAGGTAGGGGTCTTGCTTCATGGTTCTGCACGTGGAAATCCAGTTTTCCCAGCACCATTTATTAAACAGACTGACCTTACTCCAGGGACTGGTTTTGGATCGTTGATCAAATATAAGTTGGCTGTAGGTGATTGGATTGATTTCTGGAGTTTCTATTCTGTTCCATTGGTCTATCCATCTGTTTCTGTACCAGTACCATGCTGTTTTGATAACAACTGCCCTGTAGTATGTCCTGAAATCTGGTATTGTGATGCCTCCGGCTTTGTTTTTGTTGTACAAGATTGCTTTAGCTATTCGAGGTCTCCTGTGTCTCCATATGAATTTCAGCATCATTTTTTCCAGATCTGAGAAGAATGTCCTCGGTATCTTGATTGGTATTGCGTTGAATCTGTAAATTGCTTTTGGGAGAATGGACATTTTGATGATATTGATTCTTCCAATCCATGAGCATGGAAGATTTCTCCATTTTTTGGTATCCTCTTCTATTTCTTTCTTTAAGGTTTTGTAATTTTCATTGTAGAGATCTTTAATGTCCTTAGTTAAATTTATTCCAAGGTATTTGATTGTTTTTGTAGCTATTGTGAATGGGATTGATCTTAGCAGTTCTTCCTCAGCCGTGGCATTGTCTGTGTATACAAAGGCTGTTGATTTTTGTGCATTGATTTTATATCCTGCTACTTTGCCAAACTCTTCTATGAGTTCCAATAATCTCTTAGTAGAGTTCTTTGGGTCCCCTAAATAAAGAATCATGTCGTCTGCAAAGAGGGATAGTTTGAGTTCTTCCTTCCCAACTTGTATCCCTTTAATTTCTTTTTCTTGCCTAATAGCTCTGGCTAAGACTTCCAGCACTATATTGAATAGCAGTGGTGAGAGTGGGCATCCCTGTCTGGTACCAGATCTCAGTGGAAATGCTTCCAACTTTTCCCCATTCAATAGGATATTGGCCGTGGGTTTTTCATAAATTGCTTTGATTGTATTGAGGAATGTGCCTTCTATTCCCAGTTTGCTTAGGGTTTTCATCATGAAAGGGTGTTGAATTTTATCGAATGCTTTCTCTGCGTCTAGTGAGATAATCATATGGTTTTTCTTCTGTAGTCTGTTAATGTGGTGTATCACGTTGATTGTTTTGCGAATATTGAACCATCCCTGCATACCAGGGATGAATCCCACTTGGTCTGGGTGGATGATCTTTCTGATGTGTTGTTGCAGTCTATTGGCCAGAATTTTGTTGAGGATTTTTGCATCTATGTTCATGAGGGATATTGGTCTGTAATTCTCTTTCAATGCTGCATCTTTTTCTGGCTTAGGAATTAAGGTGATGCTGGCTTCATAGAAGGAATTTGGGAGAATTCCCTCTTTTTCGATTGTTCTGAATAGTTTGAGAAGAATTGGAGTTAGTTCTTCTTTAAATGTCTGGTAGAATTCAGCAGTGAATCCATCTGGTCCTGGGCTTTTCTTTGTTGGGAGGGCCTTTATTACTGATTCAATTTCTGACTCACTTATGGGTCTGTTTAGGTTTTCTATGTCTTCCTGGTTCAATTTAGGTAGGTTGCATGTGTCCAGGAATCTATCCATTTCTGATAGGTTTCCCTGTTTGCTGGCATACAAGTCCTTGTAGTAATTTCTGATGATTCTTTTGATTTCTGTGGTGTCTGTTGTTATATTTCCTTTTTCATCTCTGATTTTACTGATTTGGGTCTTTTCTCTTCTTTTTTTAGTTAGTTGGGCCAATGGGGTGTCAATCTTGTTTATTTTTTCAAAAAACCAGCTCCTCGTTTGGCTGATTTTTTGTAATGTTTTTTTGGATTCAATCCTGTTGATTTCTTCTCTGATTTTGATTATTTCTCTTTTTCTACTAGATTTGGGTCTAGTTTGCTGCAAATTTTCTAGATCCTTGAGATGCATTGAAAGCTCATCTATTTGGTGCCTTTCCAGTTTCTTGATGTAGGCACCTATTGATATAAACTTTCCTCTTAACACTGCTTTTGCTGTATCCCATAAGTTTTGGTATGTTGTGCTGTTATCCTCATTTACTTCCAGAAAATTTTTGATTTCTCTTTTGATTTCTTCAGTGACCCATTGTTCATTCAGGAGCATGTTGTTCAATCTCCATGTGTTTGCATATGCTCTAGAGATTCCTGAGTTGCTAATTTCCAACTTCACTCCCTCATGGTCTGAGAAGTTGCATGGTATGATTCTAATTCTTTTGAATTTGCTGAGACTTGCTTTATGGCCTAATATGTGATCAATCCTAGAGTAGGTTCCATGTGCTGCTGAGAAGAATGTGAATGCTTTCTGTGTAGGATGAAAAGTTCTGTAGATATCTGTTAGATCCATTTGGGCTATAGTGTTGTTTAAATCTACTGTCTCCTTGTTGATCTTCTGTCCTGTCGATCTGTCAATATCTGTGAGTGAAGTATTGAAGTCCCCCAGTACTATTGTGTTGGGGTCTAAGTCTCCCTTTAAGTTTCTTAACAAATTTTGTAAATAAACCTGTGGCCTGTAATTAGGTGCATATACATTGAGAATTGTTATATCTTCCTGTAGTATTGATCCCTTAATCATTATATAGTGCCCCTCTTTGTCTCTCTTAACAGTTTTTGTGTTAAAGTTTATGTAGTCCGATATTAAGATGGTTACACCCGCTCTTTTTTCATTTCTGTTGGCGTGGTATATCTTGTTCCATCCTTTTATTTTCAGTCTGTATGGATCTTCGTTGGAAAGATGTGTTTCTTGTAGGCAGCAAATAGATGGTTTTTGTTCCTTAACCCAATCAGCCAATCTCTGTCTTTTAACAGGACAGTTTAGACCTTTAACGTTCAATGTGACTATTGATAAGTGGTAAGTTTGCCCTGCCATTTGCCAGATATTTTCTAATGTATGCTTTGAATTCCCTGTGATCTTTTGCCGTGAGGTTCCCTTCGTTTACCTTCTTTCATGTTGATGGTCGTGTTTCTGTGTTTCTGTGTGTAACACGTCTTTAAGTATCTTTTGCAGGGCTGGACGAGTGGCAACAAATTCTTTCAATTTTTGTTTGTTATGAAAGGTCTTTATTTCACCTTCGTTAACAAATGAGAGCTTTGCAGGGTATAATATTCTGGGCTGGCAGTTTTTCTCTCTAAGCACCTGGGCTATGTCTCGCCATTCCCTTCTAGCTTGTAGGGTTTCAGTTGAGAAGTCAGCTGTAAGTCTAATTGGAGATCCTCTGAGAGTAATCTGCCGTTTCTCTCTTGCACATTTTAGGATCTTTTCTTTTTGCTTCACTGTGGTGAGTTTAATTACAATATGTCGTGCAGAGGATCTCTTTTGGTCATGTTTATTAGGGGTTCTATGAGCTTCCTGGATTAGGATTTCTCTGTCTTTCTCCAAGCCTGGAAAGTTTTCTGCTAGTATCTCCCTAAAAAGGCCTTCTAATCCTTTCTCCCTCTCCATACCTTCAGGAACACCTAGAACCCGAATGTTGGGTTTTTTAATAGTATCCTGTAAATTCCCGACGATATCTTTTAGTTTTCTAATTTCCTCTTCTTGTCTTTGGTTTGACTGTTTCCTCTCCTGTTCTCTGTCTTCTAGGTCCGATATTCTCTCTTCTGCTTCACCCATTCTGGTTTTAAGGCCCTCAAGATTGCTTGTCACTTGATCTATTGAATTCTTCAATTCATTAAGATTTTTTGTCACTCTCGTAGCTTCTTGTTCTACTAGTTGTTTCATTTCATTTTGATTTCTGCGTAGTGCTTCATTCTCGCGAGAGAGATTTTCTATCTTATCCATTAAGGATTTCTGTAGTTCAAGAATTTGTTTTTGAGAACTTCTTAATGTTCTTATCAATTCTTTGAGATCTGCTTCTTGCATTTCTTCTATCTCCTTATCTTCATAATCCTGACTTGGGGTGTCTTTTCCGTTTGGGGTCATCATAGCGTCTTCCTTGATCTTGCTCCCTCGGAATCTGTTTTTATTTGGCATTTTTTTTTTCCCCTCACTCTTTCTCTGGGTTGTCAAGGTAACGGAGTTTGTGTGCGCGGTGTGTTCCCAGTTTTTGGATCCCCTTCAGGTTTCTACAGCCTCGGGTTTTTGGTTCCGTCTGCCTCAGTGATTGGCGGGCGGGCGGGCGGGCAGGCGCGCCTTGTCCCACTGCGTTTAATCTAGCTCGAATTAGCAGGGTGGGTGACGAGAGAGGCTAGTGTCCGTGCAGGCTCGCCTCAATTGTGCTGCTTCCCCCGTGGCGTCTGCTTCCCCCCGCCAGTGTCTCGGGATCCCTGTATCGGCCCCCGTTCAAGCGCTCAGTTCCAATGGCGACTGTGTTCCGCCCGGGTTCCGGTTCAGCCGGCGGGCGCTCGCCGTCCCACTGTGTTCAGTCTAGCTCGAGTGAGCAGGGTGGGCAACGAAAGAGGCTAGTGTCCGTGTGGGCTCGCCTCAACTGTGCTGTTTCCCCCGTGGCGTCTGCTTCCCCCCGCCAGTGTCTCGGGATCCCTGTATCGGCTCCCGTTTAAGCGCTCGATTCTAATGGCGACTGTGTTCCGTGCGGTTCCCGTCCCTCCCGGCAGCTCCCGTGCCACTAAGGCACGATTTGCCGTTCGCAAACTTACTTTCCCATAGGTCCTCTGCGTCTCATTCACTGGGTCCGGAAGAATTTCCACTGCATTTTTTTCCGTGAGATTTTTCCTGAGGCTACAGTAACTCTGTTTTTATTAAACTATCTTTTTGCGGACTGCTAGTGCGCGTCCTCACTAATCCGCCATCTTGGCTCCGCCCAAATGTCTCCTTTTCTAAATAGCATACTACTTGTGAGATTGCTGCATCAAGCTGGAAATGCATCATTAACATACTGATCTTCTTATATGCATGACAATAAAATAAAACCTTGTCTCTCTGCTAGGAAAAAAATTATTTATTTGAAAGGCAGAGTGATGGAGGGAGAAAAGACAGAAAGAGATTTTCCACATACATGTTTACTCACTATAAGGCCTCTCAGGCAGGGCTGGAGTCACAAGAAAGCCTGTAGCCTGGAACTCCATTTAGGTCTCACATGTAGGTAGTAGGAGTCCAGGTATTTGAGTCATCTTATCCTGCTTTCCCAGGCTCATTAGCAGGAAGTTAATCAGAATGGATCAGCCAGGACTCACACCTGACTCATATGGAATGCTGGTGTGTCAGGCAGCAGCTGAACCCACTGAACCATGATGCTATCACATGAGAGGAATTTGTAATCACTATGCCAAATTAAGAAAAATCCTCAGTGAGATATTGTTTGCAGATCGTTAAGAAAATAATTTAACTGAGAATCTACTTCTTGAATCATTCTGTCCAGGTTCATGTTAGATCTTTCAACGTGTTTAAAGTGTAACTTTTAAAATATTTTAATCAACTTATTGAGGGGCTGAGAGAAAGAACAAAAAGGTACAGAGAGGGATAGAGAATTCCTATCTGCTGGTTCACTCTTCAAAGGCCCTCTATGGCAAGTGTTGAGCCAAGCAAAACCTAGATGCCAGAAACCCAAAAATGGTGTCCCACAAGAGTTTCAAGGACCCAACTACTTGAACTACCATTTGTTGCCTTCTAGGGTACACATTAGCAGGAGGCTGGAGACAGACCAACCCAAAGCTATTATCTAGGCACTCTGAGATATGATTGGAGGTCTTCATTTGATTGTTATGGACACTAATTCCACATCAACTTTCTTTGTTGGAATTTTCTACCCATTGTCTCTAGTTAATATGAGTATGCATGGAATTCAAAGCAGTATTTGCCCCTCCAATTATTCTTATTTTGGGACTGATTTACTATCCACAATTTTATAAATAAATGAAAACTGTGATAATAATATATGTCATGTATATTGTGTCTGCTATGCTTCAACCACTGTACAGTTATTTACATATACTATCATACTTCACAAAACTCACATATTTTCATCTTAAAAGTGTAGCAGTCTTCTTTTCAGTCTCTCTTTCTACTTTTTAAAATTTATTTATTTATTTAATTAATTTATTTTTTGACAGGTAGAGTGGACAGTGAGAGAGACAGAGAGAAAGGCCTTCCTTTTTCATTGGTTCACCCCCCAATGGCTGCTGATCCGAAGTGAGAAGCCAGCTGCTTCTCCTGGTCTCTCTTGGGGGTGCAGGACCCAAGGTCTTGGGCCATCCTCCACTGCATTCCCAGGCCACAGCAGAGCGACTGGGACAGAATCCAGCACCACGACTGCGACTAGAACGCGGTGTGCCAGTGCTGCAGGTGGAGGATTAGCCTATTGAGCTGCATCACCAGCCTCTCTTGCTACTTTTAAGACTTTCTTTGCCTTTCTCTTTTGAAAGTTGCATTATAATGTATCTTGGTGTTGTTCTCTTTGAATTTGTGTTACTTGGAGATTTTAAGCTTCTTGGATGTTTTATTTTTAAGAATAGATTGTATCTTTAGTCATTATTTCATTTTTTAAAGATTTATTCATGTCTTTGAAAGGCGAAGTTCCAAAAGAGAGAGGGGGTGAGAGACCGGGAGAGATCTTTCATCTGTTGGTTTACTCCCAAGATGGTTGCCATAGCTAGGGTTGGGCCAGGCCAAAGCCAGCAACTAGAGTTTCATCTGGGTTTCTAACATGCCTGCAGTAGCTTCAGCACTTGAGCCATTCTCTGCTGCTTTCCCAGCCCCAATAGCAGGAAGCTGGATTGGAAGTGGAGCAGCTCTTTCTTGAACTGGTGCCCATATGGGGTGCTTTACTTGGGGTTTCCACCAGCTGAGCCATCGTGCCAGCCCCTTCAATCATTTATTTCTTTCAATATCTTGCTAGTTCTCTCTCTCTCTCTGTCTCTCTCTCTCTCTTTTTCTAAGATTTACAAAATGCCTAATGAGCTGCATGGATTAATCCACTGGATGATGTCACACAACTTCTTTTCACTAATATTCAATGTCTTTCATTTCCCTAGACTAATAATTCCTATTACATTTTCTTAAAGTTCACTTTTTCACTAATCCAACTGCCCAAATCTATCTTTGGGTATGTCTAGTAATTTTTTCCTTATAATTATACTTTCCAGCTTCAGAATTCTTTATATACTTTTTATGTTTTCTATTTTCTTGTGAATAATTTATTTTGCTTCTACAAAATTTTATTGACTCTTTATCTTCCTTTAGCTCTTTGAGCACCTTTAAGACAGTTTGGGACATTAGTCTAATATATCTCTCATCGTAACTTTTTCCTGTTACAGTTTGTTGCTTTATTTTATTTCCTTGGAGTAGCCTATACATTGCTGCTTCTTTAAATATCTTATAAACTTTTCTTTAAAACTGGCCATGTGAATACTTATTTTGGTAAATCTGGCAATCATATTCCCCCCTTCCCAGGATGTTCTAAGTTTCATTATTTTCCATTTGCCTCAGACTGCCTCTGTGCCAAGAATCAGCATAAAGTATAGGCTTGTGGTCTTCCAAAGTCTTTTCCATACCTTTCTATCAGAATGTATGATCACTTTCTAATTTTCCCCCTACAGGTAATTGTTTTGAATGTTCTTTTATGTCTGACCCCTACGAAGGGAAAATACAAAGTGAGGGAGGAGAGTGTGAAAGGATGACAGTTCTTTAAAAATCTTGGAAATCACCTCAACTCAAAAGTCAGGGCCTTTGAGGTCAACAATGTCTGCTTCTGTGTGATCGCTAACAGATCAGAAACAGAAATCATTGGTCAGATCACAGATCCCTGATATTTAGAGTGCAAGCTGAACTTCTAATGTTTGCACAGTTGCCAGCTATGGAGCTGAGGGTTTGAATGGGTCGCTGCTCTTCTGCTAAACACTGAAATTTACCATCCAAGTGTTCTGTATTAGTCAGCTTTTTGTCACTACAATGAAATACCCCTGTCAATTAAGTTTATAAAAGAAAATAGTTAGCACAGAGTTTTGGAGGTTTGGGTGTAATATCAGGCAGATCCATTCGTTTGACCTCTAATGAAAGCAGTGGGTGGGAGTGATGCAGTATGTGCAGAGAAAGAACCACGTTGCAAACCAGGAATCAGAGAGAACAGCAGAACCCAATTCAGGCTTTTATAACCAGCCCTCTGAGAATAACTAAATAGGAACTACTCTTGTACATATATACATATGTATATGAAGGAATGAGGTAGTATGGTAGAATAGGGTCCAAACATACACATAAACTGAAGCAATGTGGATGAGCCCTCCAGTTCAAAAATGTTAAATAATATAACAAAGCAAAACTGTATATAGGAGACATAAAATATGAAAATATGTTATAAAAGTCTGTGGTTTTATGCCACATGTGTCATGAAACAAATTATTTGGGTCTTCCCTCTGATGGGCCTTGAAAGAATATCTTATGAATGTGAAAGAACTAATTTTTTTTATCCTACTTTGTTGTTACTTTGTGTTTAATTAATTTTGCTTTTATCATAACATCTCCTTCTATTTGTATAGATTTATTGTTTTAATGCCAATTACTTAAGTATAATGTTTATATAATTTTAACCCTTTTATGACTCTATTTCCCTCTATTACTTTAATTTATATTCCAAGTCAACATGCAATATTTTTGCTATTATTCACCTCAAAAGATTTAATGATTTTGACTATAATGCTCAGAAACATATATTTTTATGAATTTGCTTCAAAATCCCAAAAAGTACAATGTAGCCTTTTTTTGTTATTCGATGTATGCTCTAACAATAAAAGCTCATGATACTGATTGAAAGATGTCAACTTGCTTTTTAATCTAGATTGTAAACTGTTGGGCAATGTTTGTGTATTCCTAGAAAAAGTATGATTCCTTCATTTGTTAGCACCATTCTATATGAGTTCATTAGTTCAAGTTCATGCTGTTCACACTTCCTGTAAACATACTTGATTTTTGCCTTCCTTTTGTGCCAGTTACTGAAAAATGAGGATAAAATTCTTTCTTAAGAGTTAATTTATCAAATTATCTTTGCTAAAGTGTTACTTTATATATGTTGACTTAATTAATTAATATAAGATTATAAATGATATACATTACTGGATATTTAAACATTTTATCAATATATAACAACAGACAATTTCCGGTAAAGTTTGTTCCCTTTGTGTGTATTTTACCTAATTACAAAAAATGCTTCGTTTTTGCATTTGCTTCCTGTTCCTTTTTCCATTATTTCAATTTGACCATTTTTGTATCTTCGTATTTTTATATTACATATATTTTCATAGTGAGCCAAGACCATTAGTAATGCCAGGATAGTTATTGGCTGCTTTCTGTATTTTATTTAGTGACATGGATCCTGATCCGCTGTTATTTAATTTTAGGATTGTGGAGCCTAGTGCACATAGGGGCCAGTGGGAGCTCTGGGTCTGTAGTACAGAAATTTCAGGCCGGGGAATCCCGAGCAGCGCTGAGTTCAAAGGTGGATGCCCTTCCTGCATCCACGGGCTCTGCTGCCAGGGAGCATGGCTGAATTAATGGCTGGGAGCACGCTGAGGGAGCCACTTGCGGCCCAGCCAGGGCTGCCTGGGCAGCCCCTACCCAGGGAGACGTGAGGAAGGTCTGCAATGCTCCAGGTCCTACTGCCCAGTTGGCTTCATTTGCTGACTTCTCTCTGGTGACCCCTTGCCTCTCCCCAGCAATTCTGTAGAGCTGGAACTGCCCTGGAGTCCGCTGCCCCTAGCCAGGCCTCTCCGGACATCACTGCCTAGCCGAGACTGGCAACTGTGAGAGCCCAGCCCCAGGACCCTCCAGTCACCTGCTTATTTGTTGCTTCCTCCAGGAACAGTTGTGATAAAAATAGCATTGATCAGTTGTTGGTATCTCATGAGCAAGCCCTGACAAAAGCTGAGGTGACAAGTAATGTAAGTTCAAGGCCATCGATACCATTGAATACTCAGATTCCAGCTCACAATCAATCAAGAAAATGGGAGGGACACCTGTTTAAAAATTAGCACAAATGGAAACTATTGTAGTAACCACTGTTGTGTATCCTTCCTCACTACTATCTGTGGCCTTGCCAATCTGTGTGTCATTGTTACTGCTGCAAAGCCATTGAAGGAGTGACTACTATGAAGCCTTGAAGTTGGGAGTGTCATGCACCCCTAAACTGAGCCCAATCTCAAAGCACAGAACCCAGCAGCTGCTTAGACCAATATTTCTTCAACAATGCTAGAAAATGGGAAGAGATGTAAGAACTTCATGACAGTGTTAATAAAACTAGAAGCTAGTACATCACAGTCCCCAGAAATGGGGCAGAATGTGAAAAAGCTGGTGGAACATTTGGACACAAAACATCAAATGAAGAATTTACCAGAAAACAATATGTTGAACTCAAGACTTCATTCAGCATCACGAGATTGTAAGAACTATGTGAGTGCCTTACACTGACTTCTGCCTAACTCCTAGAGTCTAATTCAGCAGGTTGTTTGACAAACCTCTAGCAAGGTGGTCATTGCCACTGTACCCCACCAGGAGCAGATTCTCCTGTAGTGACAACTACAGCTTCCTCAATCCAGTCTGAAAACTCCCTCATTGTTTCTGCAATAGCAATGCCCAACTGTGTTGCTACAGACGTGGAATCCACTCACTGACCTACGGGGAGTAGAAACCAGAGTTGTGCCACTTCATTCTGTGGTTTGAGCTGTTATATTAGGGCACAAAGCTGGAACTGCTTCACTTCTAACGTCAAAACCACTTGTCAAATGCATACCAGATACAGTTAACTTGGTCTCACTTTACCTGCAGAAGCAGGTTCTCTGGAATAGTGCTAATCTGGCCCTTCCTTCAGTAACTTTGAGGAACTTCAGCTGTAGCTCTTTGCCTTCCATCCATGAACCCTGCTGGGGTCCTGCTGGGACCACATCTGATAAGCACTGCAGTCTAAGTCAGGCTTCTCCAGCTGGGTCCTGTCCTTTCATAGCCATCTGGGGTTCCACTGGCAGTTAAAGTCAAATAGTAGCCCTGCAGCCTTCAGGAATCAGTGTAAAGTGAGTTACTACACTGTATGATTCCTCAGCATTGACTATTCAGAAATATGGACAGAACATGCCAATGAACACTGTAATGCCTCCCACTTTCATTCTAAAGCAAAGTGCTATGCCTGTAAATAAAATCATGTCATTTCAACCACCTCCTATTCAGAAAAATAGCATAAGGTATAATGGAACAACATGCTTTCTCTCTGCCTCTGCATCTCTGTAACTCTGCCTTTCAGATAAATACATAAATCTTTTTAATAAAGTGGATTTTTTTAGAGAAAGAAATGGAATATACTTGGAGCCAGCATAATGACATAGCAGGTAAAGCTGCTGCCTGTGATTTTGCCATCCCACATGGACATTGCTGTCTTCCTAGCTGCGTCACCGCTGATCCAGCTCCCTGATAATGCCTTCAGAATACTCATTTTCTGCAAAGTAGTCTATGGAAACCAAGCTTTGAAAGAATCAATCTCAATCAATGGTTTCTTATATAAACAACTTTTGAGTGACCTTATTAGATACCATTGTGCGATATTTCTAAAGTTGATAATCAGATAATTTGACTTGTAAATAGCAGCTTCACTTTTTTAAGTGAAACTGTACTTGAATGTCAATACACGAACAGGAAACATTGTTGCTGAACTGAGAAGCCTAATATGGCATCTCCCATCATCCTCTCCCTCTCTTAGGGATAGTTCCCTATCTACTTGTTAGGACTGCTAAGGTTTGTAGAAACATTTAAACTTCAAACATTATGAAAAATTCTCTTTCTCTAAAATTTTGCTTTAGTTATCTCCTATAATTAAGTTAAGAATGCATCTACATTTTGTCGAGTGTAAAGTTTGGACTTTCACAAGAGTGTTTTTCAATCTTCTAGTAAATAGATGTCAATAATGAACCTGAATATTGTATTTTTTTTTTGACAGGCAGAGTGGATAGTGAGAGAGAGAGACAGAGAGAAAGGTCTTCCTTTGCCATTGGATCACCCTCCAATGGCCGCCGCGGCCGGCGAGCTGCGGCCGGCGCACCACGCTGATCCGATGGCAGGAGCCAGGTGCTTCTCCTGGTCTCCCATGGGGTGCAGGACCCAAGCACTTGGGCCATCCTCCACTGCACTCCCCGGCCACAGCAGAGAGCTGGCCTGGAAGAGGGGCAACCAGGACAGAGTGCGGCGCCCCGACCGGGACTAGAACCCAGTGTGCTGGCGCTGCAAGGTGGAGGATTAGCCTATTGAGCCATGGCGCCAGCCAGAACCCGGATATTTTCATTAGTATATTGTTTTATTTTTTAATTTTTGTAGCAAAAAACAATGTTGAAAATTAATTCTACCTAAGAGAAGCATTTTAAAAAATTGTATAAAGATTATACACACACACATATTTATATCTATCAGATAAGCAGAATGAGAAAGGTCTTCCATCTGCTGGTTCATTTCCAAAATGATTACAACAACCAACATGGGGACAGGGTGAATCAAGGAGCTGAAACTTCATTCAGGATTCACACATGGGTATTAATGGCCAAGTACTTGGGCAATTATCCCCTGTACGCCCAGGTGCATTAGCAGGAAGCTGGATTGGAAATGCAGAGCACCTATGACTCAAACCAGCACTGCAATGTAGGATGGTGGTGTCCCAAGTGGCACTTAACTTGCTGCACCTCAATGCCAACCATAAGAGGAACACTTTCAAAATAATTTTTAGGGTTTCAGATTTGCTTAATGCACTTTACAGAAAGACTGAGTTCTTTAAAGTATCCTGACTTTTATAGTATGTTTTTATGTAGAACACAAATCTGGAAGCTCATTAATTATAGCTTTTCGTTTGACAATATTATGTGTTGATTTCAGATTTTGATTCTTCCAATGTTATGCTGTTTTGTGTTATGGTATGATCTTAATTTATTGTAGGTGTTGTGCTGGAGATAAGTTAGCAGTTCTCAAAAGCAATGTTGAAGGGCCGGCGCTGTTGTTGTAGTGAGTAAAGCTGCCGCCTGCAGTGCTGGCATCCCATATGGGTGCCAGTTTGAGTCCCAGCTGCTCGACTTCTGATCAGCTCTCTGCTATGGCCTGGGAAAGCAGTAGAAGATGCCCCAATGTTCCAAGTCATTGGGCCCCTGCACCCACATAGGATACCAAGAAGAAGCCTCTGGCTCCTGGCTTCAGATCAGTGCAGCTCTAGCCATTGCAGCCAACTGAGGAGTGAACTAGTTGAAAGAAGACCTCTCTCTCTCTCTCTCTCTCTGCCCCTTCTCTTTCTGTGTAAATCTGACTTTAAAAGAAATAATATTTTTTATATAAAAGGAAATCAGTGTTGAAGGTACTATGCATGCCATGTCTTCATTTTCAATATTGCTTTAAATAGAAATAAATCCTGCTTGTTACACAGAATTGGAAGGGATTATAAGGAAACGGTTTGAGGAAATAAAGCTCAGAAAACACAAACATATCAACAAATCAAAATGGAAAACACACAAGTTCTTGGCTTGTGTTGGGGTAGGGGTGGTTTACTACAAAGAAGGTATACAGAGCTATTTATTGTCTATGGCTGCTTTACATGACACAATGTGAGAAGTTAATAGTTGTGTGACAGACTGGATGCCTAATAAACACCAGTATATATGATTGGGTCCTTGAAAGAAAGTACTTTCCGACCCCAAGCTAGAGCATACAGGATTAGTATAATAAATGTTATAGATTATAGACATCCAATTTCATAATTCTCTACTTCCAAACCACACAAATATGCTTTTTAGATATGCCCTAAGAGTGAATATAGCTAGCGCTGTGGCTCAATAGGCTAATCCTCTGCCTGCGGTGCCGGCACACCGGGTTCTAGTCCCGGTTGGGGCACCACACTCTGTCCTGGTTGCCCCTCTTCCAGGCCAGCTCTCCGCTGTGGCCAGGGAGTGCAGTGGAGAATGGCCAAGTGCTTGGGCCCTACACCTGCATGGGAGACCAGGAGGAAGTACCCAGCTCCTGGCTTCGGATCAGTGCTGTGTGCCAGCCGCAGCGCAACAGCAGCGGCAGCCATTGGAGGGTGAACCAATGGCAAAGGAGGACCTTTCTCTCTGTCTCTCTCACTGCGCACTCTGTCAAAAAAAAAAAAGTGTTTAACACACACACACACACACCAGCCGGCATATATACTCTTTCTGTAATATGTCTGTTTCTCCATCTTGCTATATTTTCATCTATTAGCCTCTAACTATCAACTCTCATTCTTTATTTGTAATCTTATGTAGACATGTCATTGGCTGATATTTAAATATTTTCCATACTGATTCTCTTACTTTGCATTATTTTCATACAAAATAAAATTTACTATTAAAATAATAGGAAGCCAAAGAATAGGTTCTTTAAAATCAAGCCACTTTTTAAAATATAAAAAAATACTATTTATTTATAAATTTATTTGAAAATCGGTTTGAGCTGTATATTAAAAGCTATTTCAAAGGTTAATCCCATTTCTCCACTAGTGTTTAGTATAGGAAGGGAACATGTTTTAGAGCCACTAGATTCTACGTTGAGACTTTTAAAAAGCACTGTGTTAGTTTTCATATTATTTGTTGAAGTATATTGAAAAATTTGCCAAGTTTGTTTCACAAGTAAATGAGTAAGTATATTGAGTGAAAGGAAATGAAATATTGCAAAGAAAGCATTAGTTACAGAGTTTGCCACACTGAGAAGTACAGCTGGTGGACAGTGTACCTCATTGTTTTTTTTTTTTTTTTTTGACAGGCAGAGTGGACAGTGAGAGAGAGAGACAGAGAGAAAGGTCTTCCTTTGCCGTTGGTTCACCCTCCAATGGCTGCCATGGACAGCGCGCTGCGGCCGGCGCACCGCGCTCATCCGATGGCAGGAGCCAGGTACTAGGTGCTTCTCCTGGTCTCCCATGGGGTGCAGGGCCCAAGCACTTGGGCCATCCTCCACTGCACTCCTGGGCCACAGCAGAGGGCTGGCCTGGAAGAGGGGCAACCAGGACAGAATCCGGCGCCCCGACCGGGACTAGAACCCGGTGTGCCGGCGCCGCAAGGCGGAGGATTAGCCTGTTGAGCCACGGCGCCGGCCCAGTGTACCTCATTGTAAGACATCGCCCTTTACTTGGCTTGTACAGAGAGTGGCCTCATAATTCATGATGTAGATGGAGTCCACACATCTCCTAAACTTACACTACAGATTTACTAGCCAAATTTAACCTACTCAATATCTCCATAACAGATAAATATCAAACACTTGTGTTCTCTACACTTTATCATAATTTATTACCCTTTAAATGTAATGAAGATACAGGCTTTATTTCTCAAATTTTGTAACAAACCTTTCTTTAGATTTTTTGTATACTTTTTAATGAAATAACATTATACTTTGACATTTGTGGTATATCATCTATCTATAAGCTTATATTTATACAATCTTTTAATGTTGTAATAGTGCATTAGGCAAAATAAAGAATAATTTATGAAATATACAGTATAAAGTTTCAGTATTATTTCATTTTAGTGAGATGGTAATTTTTGTCCCATAACTTTGACATTTCATTTGGAAGGGAGCTAAAAATTTTTGCTAATATGTTGCTTTATTATAATATTTTAAAATTATATTATTGATTTTGGGCATGATTTATAAGGATTGCACTTTTATAAAATTCCACTGTATTATGCCTATAATTTGGACCATCACGTGGCATTTTTGAAGAGTAACATATCAAAACATTTCCAGAAGAATAATTTCTCATTGATTGTATAAAGATAAAGAATGCAAATGTCTCAATGTCTTGGGTTTTAAGTAACATACACAGAAGCCACTATTTTAAATTCCTGCATCTCCATAAAGGGGAAGTGTTAAAGGTTATTAAGATATCTTACAGAGTGCTCAGTATTTGGAGAGGTGTGGGTGGCACCACACAGCAGGAATTAAATCTTATCTACAGCAAGCAGCTACTTTAGTGTAAAACATTTCTCTCTGCTACTGGCAATGGGATGAATATGAAAGGTAAAAGCACAAAACAGAAGCCAAATAATGAAATTATGTGTTTGAGAGGGTTCTTAATAAATCAAGAAATTTAAGGGACGTGAATTTTGAAAATTTGATAATAATTCCTATATTTAAATCAATTGTCATTGTGTCTTTTGTAATCAAATATGTGATTCTCAGCCTGGCAGGTTATTAGACTTTCATTGTTTCAATAAGTGAAGTTGCCTACATTTAGGAAGCTTCAACTAAGAATAAATTTTTGATCTCTTGCTGCCCCCCTCTCAGCATGGACAGACTGCCACAATGACCTGTGGTACACTTGATTTATTCATGGTTACTTAGGCAGCATTTATAGTCTGAAAACTGTTACTTACTACAACTGAAATCCTGGAATAGCTGGGATACAGATGATCACTTTTCTTAAAAGAAGTAAAGCATTTGTTAAGTTTCCCACTTCAGAATGTCCATTTATTATGTATTAGGGAACATTTGAATTCAAAACACTTCATTGAAAGGTTGTACAATTCAATGACACTGACCTATTCACACCATAGTCAATGAATTTGCTGCTATTTTCTCTTTAAGCATGCCTTTTGATTATCTGGATCTGTCATAGTTCTCATGAATGCTTATTGTGCATGTATTACTTGCAAATCTGATTTTAACAGTAATAAGTTGGTTCATATGTAATAGTGTATAATTCAGATGCATTTTTTTGAATTCAAGGTATATTAGCTTGTCCATTTAAATAATATTCAGAAACATGAATTGCTACCATTTGTTATACACATAAATATGTGTTATTTCTCTTTAACTGTGAAGGATTCCTAAGACATCTTTGAAAGAAAATAAATAATGGTAGATGTAAATTTAAGCATTTATGTTGAAGGAAAAAATAAATCTCAACAAATATAATAGAATGTTAAAAGTACTCACATGGTTTTTGATGAGAAATTCTAAACAATTTTTTGGTAAACTTTGATGGAGAATAGAAATGCAATCATAAATAAATTCCACTGGAAAAATACTTTTTCCGTAACAACATAACTATACTTCATTAAGATCATATATAGTAACCAGTATTCTACTCTCTGCTTCTCTAACTAAACTTCACCTATGCTGAAACTGGGAGTTTTGATGCTAGAAGCCCCAGCACTACCCATGCCCAAATGGAGAAGATCCCATATTTATCACATAGTCTAGGGACATAACTATTGTTGTTACAAGTCCCAGAGTCACTCAGGCTTCCCTGGTTGCACAACAAAATAACCCCATCTATATCTCACATACAAGGATCATGGATACAGCTAACACAAACCCTGAGGTTTCTGACTCCCAACTCTCTATTAGTTGAAAAAACACACATTTTGAAGCACATGTCCATGTCAAAGTCATTCTACCACTGCTGTGAACTGATGCAGACTAAACAATTGTGACACTTATAGACCCTGCTGACATTGATTATAACTGATCAAATCAGAGATTACTCTTCTGGGAGGGTCAAAAAGAAATAAAGCTATAGTTCCCTTTGTAAATGATTATCCTTTTCTACTTAAATGAATAGAAACTTATTAAAACATCATTTATTACACCTCAGTGTTGAAAACATACTTATTTTGTATTCAAATATTTTTGTATGCTTAATTTTTTTAAATTGTGAACATAAATAAAATATATTAGACATGATTAAAATAGTTGACTAAAATAATATTTTGTGAGGTGGAGGGGTATAAAGGAAAACACAATTACTTAGGAAAACATAAATATGGAATGATAATTTATATTAATATAAATTATACATTGTTATTTTGCAGGTAATTTTATGATAATTTTCATCTCAAAGGGATGGTTTGCTTTGCATAATGTTAAAAAGTAATTTGGAAGATTAAACTGATAAGATGGTAAGTTTTAGAATGACCATCCTGCATATAAAGTAACAGCAAAAAGACTTTATCTAATCCTAAAATGTATTACCAAGTTATAATAATTAGAATTAAGTGATATGAGTTAAAATTCTTCTAAAATAGTTCTATTTTGATGAAATATGATTTTAAAAGAATATGCAAAGCAGGGGAATAGAACATTATTGTATAAGCATCTTTGGAAAAACTGAACAGCTATCTAAATAGGTTTTTTGATATATTTGTATCATACTATTTCCCAAATATTACCAGCCCTGAATTGAAGTCCAATTAAATAAACTTCCAAACAATTAGAACTATTAAATACAAAATGATCAGGCTGGGACCAGGAATCAGTATTTTTTAAACTTACCAGGTGATCCCAATATGTATCCTGAGAACCCTCAGCCTTAGATGTTCCTAAGCCATTACTGACAGTTGTTATGAATAAGTTTTAGAGATGTTGAGATTCTGAACTGAATACTGGGTAAGTGGGGTGGATAAAGTATGTAGGCTCCTGTAATCAGAAACCCCACAAACAGGCATAAACACTGAAGGTCCAGTATTATAACAACCTTTATTGGAGTCAAGATTCTCTCTTCAAGAGAAACATTGGAAGTGTGTTTAGTTCCACTTATCTTGTGTAGCAAACCACTGGAATGGTGAATTATCTAATTAATTAGCTGTACATTGACAGACAGAATTCAAGTTTCCCTGTAAAAACAGTGGCTTTTGAAACATGAGATTATAATTAAGGCAAGTAGGACATTGGCATACACATTCTGAACAGAAAAAGGCCTTCAGAAAGAGAGAGGAATATTCTCCTTTGTAATGTTGAAAAGTCTACATGGCTGAAGACTAAAATGGTGAAATATAAATACCAGATAGGAAAAGAAAACTTTCACTTCATGTCACATTGAAGTTACTTTGTACAGTGGTGTTGTATTTCTCTTATAAAGGCTTTATTTTTGGTTTTGCTGTTTTTCCTTAAACTATGAAGGATGAGGACTGTGCTTTGCTGATCCCAAATCCCCACACATGTTTAGTAAATAGCGGGTGCTTAAAATGGCTATTGAATAATGTAAATAATATTTACAACCAAATTTTATGATTTATGATAAACGAAGTAAAAAAGGACTTACCCAATGAGAGATATGTATTACCACTAAGAGATTTTACCTTTATGATATGAAAAAGGAAGAAGATAACAACCTCAAATAACTTAACTCTATGGAAAACTTCATATTCCTTTGTTAATCTTGTAGACATATTTATCATGTCTGGCAATGCTAAAATATTGATTCTTCAGATTTATGACTTTAGATGTAAGGCTATGTTATTGAACTAACTTGATTTATGAAGGTATGAACATATGTTTAGAAAAAATATACCATTCAAAACATCTGCAAAAATATAATTATAAATACTATGTACAAGAAAAATGAATTATGACCTTGAATATTTATGGTGTTCTGCACTGCTAAAAGGTGAGTAATCTTGACTGTCATGAGAAACTATCCATGTGCAATTTCATGAAAAAGGAATGCAGTTACATCAAGAATGAATTTTAGTCTATTTCCAATAATGTTAACTCATTTCAACTGACAAACATTTTAAAAATGAGACTATCCATCTGTGTAGCTGCAAGTCAATCAGTGTAAAGGTTTACAATAGTGTTTCATAACACACAAGTAAAATAATGTGACATTGGAAAACAACACCCTTCATTTCACAAAGGAATTAGCATATAATGCATCATATCCTTCGAGGGTGTCCATTACATAGATTTGAAAGCTGTGCTTATTATTTACTCAGCAAAATCTGCTTTTACATATCACATTTAAAACTATGCAACAAATGTTAAGGCCTTAAAAATAATCTGTTAGGCTAGCACCTAAACCAGGTGCGCACTGTAAATATTTTTCTTCACTATTGAGAATAATTTTATTACCACAAACAATAGAAAGGAAATACGAATTGATTAAAAGGCAGGGATACCTAAATAAAGCTTGGATTCTTTAAAAGATATATAAAAGGCCTATCAGGAGACAAGTTTCATATCGAGTTGCCTTTCAGTACTCTCACAGGATATTAACATTTTGTAAGAATGTTGTTACAATAAATGCTAAGATATTCTAAAATCTCCAAGGATAAGTAGATGAAATTTCTTGTTACAGATGATTTAAGGAGTTTACCTTCTCAGTTGTCTATCAGCTCGTGTTACATTTTTCAAGTTCATCGAAGCTAAGAACTTGCCTTCTATAAGATCTTTTGCTGAGTAGGACTAGTTTTGGAACACATTGTTGCACATAAATAATTGTGATCTTTGGTAAAGATGATCCAGGAAATTGGTTCAGAAATCATTCTAGGGCGGCAAATCTCTATATCTCCTGTCCCCTGCCTTAGAGCGAGCATGTGTAGTTCAGGAAGATCCCTTAAACTGAGTTCTTCACTGTGGTTTTAACTGCGAAGCCCTCAGAAACCAAGGAGTGAGGCTGGTGCTCCCGCAGCGCCAAATGAAACAGCATCTTGGTCCTCTTCAGCATCTTGTCTGCGCATTTACTTAAACTCAGGGTCTCTTTTTCCTTCTACCATTTTCCTAGAAACTTTTGTTCTCATAAAGAGCATAGCGAAACACTGGGATTTATGGTTGTGAGTAGTAGGTCTGGAAAAATGTAAACATGCACATTACTTGTAGAATTTCACCACCTCATAGTGCTCAGTTTGATCCTGATGTTTGTCAGCTCCTAGGTGAAGGGAGTTTAGGGAGGCCAGAGGAGGGAAGACAGCAGGATCCTTGCTAGAGTTGCAGAGGGCTTTCAAAACTGGGCCTCCCCATTGCTAAGCAACGCACCACCGTGGCATGCAATAGACCCGCCTTCTGTGACGTGTTACCTTGGCCTTCTGCTAGAAAGGGCAGCTAGCCGCGTGCTGTGTGAGCAGAGACTAGGCCTTCAAACGATGGCTCCCAGGATGGCCTGGACGATGGGGCACCTGCGCCTGCACATTCCAACAGCCGGGCAAGGGGTGCGGTGGCCTGGAGGATTGCACACCGCTGCGCAGCTGGCGAGAGGAGCTGTGGCAAGGCAATGGACGTTTATGCCCCTCCCTGCCTCTCATCCCCCTCCTGTTTAGTGACCATGATGGGTACCTAAGTGCCTTCCAGGTGTGCTCTCTGCGCTGCTTTGTGCCTGGACGTGGTGCCAAGCCGTGTTCGGCTGCCTGGGACCCCTGGGTGTCTACAAGGGACAC
Source organism: Sylvilagus floridanus (assembly GCA_949820135.1). Classification (NCBI taxonomy): domain Eukaryota; kingdom Metazoa; phylum Chordata; class Mammalia; order Lagomorpha; family Leporidae; genus Sylvilagus; species Sylvilagus floridanus. The sequence goes on from OX463231.1 coordinate 81,549,573, forward strand.
CTATCCTCAGCTCACATCACTGGGCTGAGGTACTTGGGGCTCAGTTGCCACAGCCTCTATGAAGTGCGGGAGAATACATATGTGTCCTCAGATTCCAGTCTCGCCCAACCCACTTCAAGAGACCAACCGAATCCCACCAGCCCAGGGACTCAGGGTCGCCGATGGGCCCTCAGAGGGCCCAGCCTGGTCCTGCAGGCTGTTGGTCCCTGGAGGTGCTGGGTCGCCTGCCTTCCAGTTTAGGCAAGAGTAGGAGGAAGCCCGTGGAGCAGTGAGCTCCAATGGAAGGGACCTGGCCATGAAGTCTGGGATCTCAGGGAATGTCCTACATGAATGTGAACTTTTAGCTCCGGGGATCTTTCCTGTAAAATCTTTCATTGAAAGTCTGAGTGAAATCATGAATGTAAATAATACGGTGAGTGAATCTACCTTTTGCAAAATAAATGAACGATTTTTTTTAAATTATGTAGATGCAGTTTTGTGAATGAAACTGTGAAAGTGGCCTTTAGGATTGTTTATAAACATTGTCAAGCAAAAGATTAGTAAACATCTTCTTCCAGCGTTACTAGGTCAAAAGTTACCTTAAATGTTAGCCCAGAATAAGTGAAAATGTGAAGTAATTTTACAAAATATGGCTACTGAGATGGTGTCACTGCTGCAAAGAAATGTTTTAGAATATATTTTAAAGGTTTAGAGAGATTCATGATTATTCTTGACATATGTCATTCACAAAATATTTTTGATTGCAACAAGCAGGCTACATGGAAAATATAGTTTTCAATAGTGTTCTTTCATGGATTACAGCTATTGCTTCACATGGTGCAAGTGTGTATTGTGACCAAAATAATTAAGTTCATGCCTCTCCCTAAGAAACATACATTACATATAAACATCATGTGAACAATGTATACTAAATATATTTTTTTTATTTGGCAGGCAGAGTTAGACAGTGAGAGAGAGAGAGAGAGAAAGGTCTTTCTTCTGTTGCTTCACCCCCCAAATGGTCACTACGGCCAGCGCACCTCACCGGTCCAAAGCCAGGAGCCAGGTGCCTTCTCCTGGTCTCCCATGTGGGTGCAGGGGTCCAAGCACCTGGGCCATCCTCTACTGCCTTTCTGGGCCACAGCAGAGAGCTGGACTGGAAGAGGAGCAACCAGGACTAGAACCCGGTGCCCATGTGGAATGCTGGCGCCATAGGCAAGAGGAATGCAAAGTGAGCCATGGCGCTGGCCCCACTAAATAATTTTATTCCCCTAGTTGCATTGTATTGGACTTGGATAGCCAGTATTGGACTTGGATGTGTTAAACAATTTTAAACCTAGTTGGATGTGAAGGCAATTGAAAAGAAGCCCTAAAAGTGACAGCTTTTGAGTTTTTGTAACTAAACTTTGGAGCAAGAAAAGACATCATAATGTTTACCCATTGTTCATGTATAGATAGAAGTACAACTCAGTGTTTGTCCTTTCATGCCTATGTCCTTTCTAATTGCTACATGTTCCTTGATGCAAAACACACTGTTCCACTTTACTTAAATTTTGGCTTACATTTGAGTAACAATTAAAAAGATGAGGAACAAGAGAAAGAGGACAGATTATTACCTCAATCCAGTAAAATAACATTTCTTTCAATTTCTTATAATTGAAGATTCCCTTCTTGGCATGGAGAATGTTTCAAAAGTACTTACATTTCCCCCTAAGGTTATGATTGATATTAAATACCACAGCTGAGACAGCAATGGAATGGTAATTCAATGGAATTTGATGAAAAACTGTGCCTTTAAAAATTTTTATTATACAGTTTTTATTTATTAAGGTGAACAAATTTCATGTATTTCATAGTGATTTGAATCATAGTAACAATTCCTACCATAATCTCACTTCCACTCTCCCTCCTCCTTCCTTTATTACCCTTTATTTTAATTGTTACACTGACATACTTTCAGTTTATTGCCTTTGCGAGAAGTGTAGAGAAGAACTTCAAGATAATATAAGACAGAAAAGAGAAGCTTAAGAAAATTCAACTTAGGAAAATGTAATTTGGTTACCTCTATTAGTAATAGCTTCCACTTTTTATCCAATTTTTTGCATTTAAAATGAAATTTAGTGGTGATATATGTGAGATGTTCTAAATGTCCTATAGAACTAGATTTAATTATTTGAATAATCTATACTCAAGTATATGTTTATGCACATGTTGTCAATACTAAAGTTAAAATTCAACATCATATTTTTAAAGATTAAAAATGCAATTATTATAAAATAGTTTCTTCTATACCTTTGTTAACTCAATGTATTTTAAAGAATGTATGTGTTTGCATATATCATTCACTACACAGTAGTCTCTGTTAGCAGAGTTGCTTTGTAACTTGCTGAACTTAATTTGCAATCTATTTCAACAGGTTTCCAATGCTATAGCAATGGGTACTCAATACTAGTTGTAGATGAATACAATTTCTTTCTTTCTTTCTTTCTTTCTTTCTTTCTTTCTTTCTTTCTTTCTTTCTTTGACAGGCAGAGTTGACAGTGAGAGAGAGAGACAGAGAGAAAGGTCTTCCTTTGCCATTGGTTCACCCTCCAATGGCTGCTGTGCTGATCCGAAGCCAGGAGCCAGGTGTTTATCCTGGTCTCCCTTGGGGTGCAGGACCCAAGCACTTGGGCCATCCTCCACTGCACTCCCAGGCCACAGCAGAGAGCTGGCCTGGAAGAGGGGCATCCAGGACAGAATCCAGCACCCCGACCAGGACTAGAACCTGGTGTGCTGGCGCTGCAGGTAGAGGATTGGCCTATTGAGCCATGGCATTGGCCAAATACATGTATTCTTAAAACTTATAGAAGGCATTGGACCTTCTAGTAAATATTTTCATATGTTGTTATTTAATGGCTGAAAGTGCTGTTCCCTCATTTCTATTCTCTTTAAGATGGGAAACTGACTCTGTGCTGAGGGATGCAGAGTTTGATTTTAGATCTTATGAAAGGAGTAGGTAACATTTTCTATATAATACCATAGCCAGAATGAGAGCTTAAATCCTAACTGAACAGCTGAATTTACTTCACTATGTGATCCCAAATCCCCTTGGGCTAGATGATGAAAATGACATCTTAAGTGTTAACGTGATTATACAGATTAGATTAAGTTTTAGAATGACCATATTAGATTGGATTGAGTTTCAAAATGGTCATATAGGATTAGGGCAAGATGGTGGAATAGGAAGGGAGCACACCGATAGTCCGGGGAGAGACAGTTTAATAAAAGTGGAGATACTGCAGGTTCAAGGAAGAGTAGGGGAAGAAACAGCAGAGGAAACTCTTCCGGAACTAGTGATTCACAGTGGACATTTGAGGAGAGCATGGGAGCCCGTAGTTCGGGTCACCAGCGGCAGACTCAACGCACCAGCGCTGGAACGCCAGGTGAGCCGATCCTCAATAGCCCGAGACACCAGCAGGGAAGCGGAAAGAGGAGACTAGAACGAACAAGGCTTGAAACCCTGCGGGGAAAAGTTCACCAGGCTAACTAGAAGAGAGAGAGAAAGAAAAAAGTGACCGATATGGACACGGGTTTCTCTCTCTCCGCCCACCTCTCAAAGGTAATCTATAAGCTGTATTTTGGAAATTTATATTCTTTGAATATAATAGCTTATAGATTACAATGGCTTCCACCCCCCATACTTACCCCCCACCCGCAACCCTCCCCTTTCCCACTCCCTCTCCCCTTGCTTCACATCAAGGTTCATTTTCAATTCTCTTTATATACAGAAGATCAGTTTAGTATATATTAAGTAAAGATTTCAACAGTTTGCCCTCACATAGCAACACAAAGTGAAAAATACTGTTGGAGTACTAGTAATAGTATTAATTCACAATGTATAGCACATTAAGGACAGAGATCCTACATGATATTTTTTTTTAAAAATTGATTAATTTTCTAGGCAATTTCCAATTTAACACCAAGATTTTTATTTCATTTTTAATTATCTATATACAGAAGATAGATTCAGTATATACTAAGTAAAGATTTCATCAGTTTGCACCCACACAGAAACACAAAGTGTAAAATACTGTTTCAGTGCTAGTTATAGCATTACTTCACATTGGACAACACATTAAGGACAGATCCCACGTGAGACGTAAGTACACAGTGACTCCTGTTGTTGATTTAACAATTTGACACTCTTGTTTATGGCGTCAGTGATCTCCCTAGGGTCTAGTCATGAGTTGCCAAGGCTATGGAAGCCTTTAGGGTTCGCCGACTTCAATCTTATTAAGAATATAAATTTCCAAAATACAGCTTATGGATTACAATGGCTTCCCCCCCCCATAACTTCCCTCCCACCCGCAACCCTCACCTTTCCCACTCCCTCTCCCCTTGCATTCACATCAAGGTTCATTTTCAATTCTCTTTATATAAAGAAGATCAGTTTAGTATATATTAAGTAAAGATTTCAACAGTTTGCCCTCACATAGCAACACAAAGTGAAAAATACTGTTGGAGTACTAGTTATAGCATTAAATCACAATGTATAGCACATTAAGGACAGAGATTCTACATGATATTTTTTTTAAATTGATTAATTTTCTAGGCAATTTCCAATTTAACACCAAGATTTTTTTTCATTTTTAATTATCTTTATATACAGAAGATTGATTCAGTACATACGAAGTAAACATTTCATCAGTTTGCACCCACACAGAAACACAAAGTGTAAAACACTGTTTAGTATTAGTTATAGCATTACTTCACATTGGACAACACATTAAGGACAGATCCCACATGAGACGTAAGTACACAGTGACTCCTGTTGTTGATTTAACAATTTGACACTCTTGTTTATGGCATCAGTGATCTCCCTAGGCTCTAGTCATGAGTTGCCAAGGCTATGGAAGCCTTTAGGGTTCGCCGATTTCAATCTTATTCCGACAGGGTCATAGTCAAAGTGGAAGTTCTCTCCTCCCTTCAGAGAAAGGTACCTCCTTCTTTGATGGTCCCATTTGTTCCACTGGGATCTCACTCGCAGAGATCTTTCATTTAGGTCTTCTTTTTTTTCCAGAGTGCCTTGGCTTTCATGCCTAAAATACTCTCATGGGCTCTTGAGCCAGATCTGAATGCCTTAAGGGCTGATTCTGAGGCCAGAGTGCTATTTAGGACATCTGCCATTCTATGAGTCTGCTGTGTATCTCGCTTCCCATGTGGATCATTCTCTGCCTTTTTGATTTTATCAGTTAGTATTAGCAGACACTAGTCTTGTTTGTGTGATCCCTTTGACTCTTAGACCTATCAGTGTGATCAACTGTGAACTGAAATTGATCACTTGGACTAGTGAGATGGCCTTGGTACATGCCACCTTGATGGGATTGTATTGGAATCCCCTGGCACAATTCTAACTCCATCGTTTGGGGCAAGTCCGATTGAGCATGTCCCAAATTGTACATCTCCTCCCTCTCTTATTCCCACTCATATTTCACAGGGATCACTTTTCAGTTAAAATTAAACACCTAAGAATAATTGTTTGTTAATTACAGAGTTCAACCAATAGTACTAGAATAAAAAAAATACTACAATGGATAAAGTATTACATTGTACAACAACAGTCAGCACAAGAGCTGATCAAGTCACTGTTTCTCATAGTGTCCATTTCACTTCAACAGGTTTCCCCTTTGGTGCTCAATTAGTTGTAGCTGATCAGGGAGAACATATGATATTTGTCCCTTTGGGACTGGCTTAATTCACTCAGAATGATGTTTTCCAGATTCCTCCATCTTGTTGCAAATGACCGGATTTCATTGTTTTTGACTGCTGTATAGTATTCTATAGAGTACATGTCCCATAATTTCTTTATCCAAATGTATGCTTTGAATTCCCTGTGATCTTTTGCTGTGAGGTTCCCTTCGTTTACCTACTTTCATGTTGATGGCCGTGTTTCTGTGTTTCTGTGTGTAACACATCTTTAAGCATCTTTTGCAGGGCTGGATAAGTGGCAACAAATTCTTTCAATTTCTTTTTGCAGTGAAAGGTCTTAATTTCACCTTCATTCACAAATGCGAGCTTTGCAGGGTATAATATTCTGGGCTGGCAGTTTTTCTGTCTAAGTACCTGGGCTATGTCTCGCCATTCCCTTCTAGCTTGTAGGGTTTCTGTTGAGAAGTCAGCTGTGAGTCTAATTGGAGATCCTCTGAGAGTAATCTGACGTTTCTCTCTTGCACATTTTAGGATCTTTTCTTTCTGTTTCACTGTGGTGAGTTTAATTACAACGTGTCGTGGTGAGGATCTCTTTTGGTCATGTTTCCTAGGGGTTCTATGAGCTTCCTGTACTAGGATGTCTCTGTCCTTCTCCAAACCTGGGAAATTTTCTGCTATTATCTCACTAAAAAGGCATTCTAATCCTTTCTCCCTCTCCATGCCTTCAGGAACTCCTAGAACTCGAATGTTGGGTTTTTTAATAGTATCCTGTAGATTCCCAACAATATTTTTTAGATTTCTAATTTCCTCTTCTTGTCTTTGGTTTGACTGTATAGTTTCCTGTGCTCTGTCTTCTAAGTCCGATATTCTCTGTTCTGCCTCACCCATTCTGTTTGTAAGGCTCTCTAATGTGTTTTTCATTTGATCTATTGAATTCTTCACTTCATTATGATTTCTCGTCACTATCACAGTTTCATGTTCTACTAGTTGTTTCATTTCAGCTTGATTTCTCCTTAATATTTCATTTTCACGAGAGAGATTTTCTACCTTGTTCATTAAGGATTTCTGTAGTTCAAGAATTTGTTTTTGAGTACTTCTTAGTGTTCTTATCAATTTTTTGAGATCTGCTTCTTGCATTTCTTCTATCTCATCATCTTTGTAATGTTGAATTGGGGTGTCTTTTTCATTTGGGGATGCCATAGTGTCTTCCTTGTTCTTATTACCTTGGTTTTTGCGTTTGTTGTTTGGCATATTGGTTTCTTCACTGTGGTGTTTTTTCTTGTTATACTATGACTCTAGATTAAGTGGACTGTCTGCTTTTGATGGAGCCTTAGAGGCTTGAGATGGGTGTGGCCTGAGAGCTCTGTTTGGTTCCTCAGGGTTGAGGGTGTGTCAAAGGTGACACTCCCAGGTTACGTGTGGTAAATCTCTCTCTGTTTCTTTCTTTATTTTTGATTCAAAAGGGAAATAATTCCACACAGCTGAATGGAATTGGGGGTGGTTAGCAGGCAAATGATATACCCAGAGGAGCCAGAGATCGGAAGCTCTTTCCCAAGGACCACAGAGGGAATCTCTGCAGCCTTCAGTGTCGGTTCAAATTCTCCTGCAGTCTCACCACTGGGCTACCAAGGCTACCGAACTGTAGTGTCTCTGGAGAGTACTCACGTGGTGAATTCTGTGAGTTCTCTCCCCCACCATCTCTTTTTTCACAGTCTCAGTTCATTAGCACCACACATTCATTAGGTTCTAATCTCCTGTTATTTCACCCCTCCCACCCAGAGTCAGGTTTTTCTGCTAGGTTTGGGGCCGGTGCCGACCCGAGGTCGCCCTGCTTATGACGTATTCCAAAATGGCGCCTGCTCTTTGTCTTGCTCACCTTTGAGAGGTGAGCAGAGAGAGAGAAGCTCGTGTCCGTATGGGTCACTTTTTTTTTTTTCCCCTCTCTCTCTCTCTCTTCTAGTTAGCCTGGTGAACTTTTCCCCGCAGGGTTTCAAGCCTTGTTCGCTCTAGGCTCCCTTTTCCGCCTCCCTGCTGGTAATTCGGGCTATTGATGTTCTGCTCACCTCGCGTTCCAGCGCTGGTGTGTTGAATCTGCTGCTGGTGTCCCAAACTGGGGGCTCCCACGCTCTCCACGCAGGTCCACTGTGAATCTCCAGTTCTGGAAGGGTTTTCTCTGCTGTATCTTCCCCTACTCTTCCGTGAACCTGCAGTATCTCCACTTTTATTAAACTGTCTCTCCCCAGACTATCGGTGTGCTCCCTTCCTATTCCGCCATCTTGCCGCTCTCTGGAAATTTATATTCTTTAAATAAAAGCATCATAAAAAATTTTTAAAAATGGTCATATAGATGGTTCTAATTGTTAAAGTGAGCATATTAATAAAATTGAAGAGGAATGAATGCTCCAACTTGGGAAGCAGTCCACACAGCAGACTCATAGAATACCAATTGCTCTAAGAAATGCTCAGTGACCTCAGAGTCAGCCCTAAAGGCGTTCTGGTCTGGCTAAAAGGCCCACAAGAGTATTTCAGTTATGGAAAGCCAGGACACTCATGTGAAAATGTGTCCCTGCATGGAGAACCTCCCTGGGTGAGACCCCAGTGGAAAGAAGCAGTCATAAAGAAAGAGTTTTCTTGGAAGGGAGGAGAGGACTTTCACTTTGCTTATGGCCTTGTCTGAATACTGACGGAGTCTATGGATTCAGAAGGCCTCCATAGCCTAGACAGCTCATGTCAAGAGCCTTGGATGATCATTGATGTCACACATAAGAGTGTTAATTGTTAAATTAACAACAGGAGTCACTGTGCACTAACTTCCCATGCAGGACCTTAATCCTATGCTTAAAAACAGAGGGGGGAATATGGTAACCCTTGTAAGCATGCTAAGAATGCTCCTTTCGCCTTAAATTCCTTACAAGTATCACACCCTGGAGGGCTGCCAGCATTGAGACACTGAAGACCTTTCACAAGTCCAGCCCAGTTGCCTCTGGGTCATTGGAGGGACCCAACTACACAACTATGGAAGAGGCCTGATCCTCCCATTATGATGGGGAGAGGTTTTGCTTGTGTCTTCACAGAGAATGCTCTGCAGCCTGTGTGGATACTGGCCTGAAATGCCAAATCCTGGAGCCCAGTCTTTGAAAGCCAACCCTTTGACAAGGCAACTACAGGTTCTTTCCCATAACAAGCCATTCATAAAAAGATCCTCTTCACATCGGTTGCAGTTTAAATGGGAGGGACCTCACATGGTCCCAGCATGACCATCTCAATGAAATTAGGATTAAACTTCTACCTCTTAAGTCTTCACAGGTGAACTCAAAAGACACCCCTGATTATTTCAGAGATCTTAAGGAAAAAGATAAGTAACGCCTTTGCCTTTGCCACATCAGAACTGCTGCACCTTAACACAGATATGCTGTAGTTGCCTCCTTCGATTCTCTCTGGGAACTGTTATTGACAATAAATTACTAATGGGTTCTTCTATTATAATTCTCTACACTCAAACTGAAAAGATTTATATTCTATTACCACCCACTATCTGGGAATCTATATGATATGTTCTTTTCATCTTAAAGGGCACGCCACTTACAGTTTGTCTTTTTCTAGTTTTTCGCAAGCTAATTAACAAACCTAAATGTTTCAGAACTCAGTGCCTAGGAGTAACCGACCATGCAGGAGACACAGACATTGTTGGTGACCCAGACTACTCTAGCTCACAAGGCAAATTTGTTAGATGAAGTAGAAAGAGACTTCCAGACCCAAGAAAGATAGGGCCTGCACTACACTCCTCATAAGCAGGAAGTAGCTATAGACTATGTGATGATTCTGGGCCCTTTAATATCCATTAGGATTAAGAGAATGGAGTTTCTGAAAGAGGAATGATGTAGGCAGGTATAGGCAGGTATATAGGACTAGGTTTATGAGCTGGAAGACCATGCCTTCACCACCTCCCCTGTGTGATCTCATGCCCCTGCCTGACCACACCTGTTCATCTACCTGCCAATCAGAAAGGCCTGAAATATGGTGGGCCCACATTTTTTTCCTTTGCCTTTCTTTTTCCTCCCTGCCATTAATCCCCATGCTAGGAACCCCTCAATTTAACCCAAAGCTTATTGTGGGTTGCAGCTCGTTGTCATGTCAAGCTAAGCAGGGTCATGCTCATCCTAAAAAAGGGGGGGTAGATGTGGGCAATCCCAGTAGTTAGCCTGAGCCTAGGCATATTTCTCCCCACCCTCACCTTCTGCCAATCAGGTAAACTACTCCCAGATGTGGCCCAGGCCCACCTGGGAAGCTACCTTCAAGCTGATTGGAGAGGCATATTGGCACCAGTCCCAGTGTTTGTTTGTTTGTTTCAAAGATTTTATTTATTTATTTGAAAGTCAGAGTTACAGAGAGAGAGGAGAGACAGAAAGAGAGAGAGGTCTTCCATCCACTGGTTCACTCCCCAGTTGGCAGAGAGAGAGAGAGAGAGAGAGAGAGAGAGAGGTCTTCCATAGGCCCATTCACTCCCCTATAGGCCACAATGGCTGGAGCTGTGCCAGGAGCCAGGAGCTTCTTCCTGGTCTCCCACATGGGTGCAGGGGCCCAAGGACTTGGGTCATCTTCTACTGCTTTCCCAGGCCACAGCAGAGAGCTGGACTGGACGTGGAGCAGCCGGGTCTCGAACCAGTGCCCATATAGGGGGCCGGAGCTTTAGACCAGGGTGTTAACCCATTGTGCCACAGCACCGGCCCCAACCAGTGTCAGTTTTGTCCAATAGTTAGTATTCCCGAGTTAGTTACTCCCCTGCCCCTTAAAAAGCATATGCGGATGTGAATAAAGTCAGACATGTTCATTGAAACTTGTCTCTGATGCTCCTTGTGGGAAGGACATTGTCACCCTGCACTCCCCAATAGTGTGGCTTTGCCACAGTCATGCTATTATCGAGCCTACTAAAACAACTGCTCAGCTCACGTGAATCACAATACCATTTTTCTTGTCATGTCACTCCCACTTATATTTTTGATTTAATTTTATTATTTTTATCTGTTTTTGTCATTGATGTATCATTGCAAGACTTTATATCCCTGAAAATATGGAAACATCCCCATTAGCTTTTTCATTGTTAGTGCATCAGTTCATTTGAAGTTCCATAAGTTATCCTATTAAATTGTACCTATAATTTTCCCAAAACCTTGTTGAGACCATGGACTCTTTTAATCCTTTCAAATCATATATTAATTTTTAAACAATTTCTTTACGTGGTTAAAATCATGAGTCACTGTTTTTCAATATTGAATTGAAATTTGATATAACTGAGATATGTTTCACTCCATCCATGCTATACCATGCTACTCATTTCTATCCACAGAAATGAAAATTCACTGTAAATAATAAAATGTATATCCCTTTTCTACTTTTCTCCCACATGGGAGGGAGGATATGGTGGGAACAAAATCTTTTCCAGTGATATACCAAATATGTTTCACTCCATCCATGCTATACCATGCTACTCATTTCTATCCACAGAAATGAAAATTCACTGTAAATAATAAAATGTATATCCCTTTTCTACTTTTCTCTCACATGGGAGGGAGGATATAGTGGGAACAAATGCTATAATCCAACAGTTGTACTTCTGAAATTTATATTTATTAAATAAAAGTTTTCTATAAAAGTAAATAGAAAATAAAAAACAAAAAATAAAATGTTTAATATCAAATCAAATTTTAATACATTGCTGACTAGGGGTTGTGAAATAAACTGAACCAAATTATTAATTTAAAATTTTTGTATAACCATGGTAAAGATTTTCGAGTCTTGATATAGAAATTCATCCTTTAAACAATTCCAAGATGGCAGAGTACTGAGGGAGCTTCCTGCTCTAACCCAGGAGAAAAAAGTTTTAAAAAATTGTATATAATGTAGTCTCAGTGAAGAGTTAGGGTGAAAATGGCATAGGAAACTCTACCAAAATTAGAGGGACACAGTGAACCTATGTGGAGGGTGTGGACACCTATGGCTCAGGACTCTTAACAGCTGAGAGCCTATGCACCAGTTCTAGAAAGTGAGTTGAGACCAGACCACACCAGCCCAAGCTCTGGCAAAAAAGTGGCAGAAAGAGCTTAGAGGGAACATGGCTTGGAGCCCTGTGGAAGAAAGTGTACCAGCCAAACTAGAGGTGAAAAAAAAAGGACTGGATGGACATTTCTTTCTCCCTAATCACTTTTTTACATACATATATATAGTATCATATATTCTATGTTCCATCCAGAAGCAGGCACTGTAGTAAGCCATGTTCACCAGTATGTAGGTGGTAATGAGAAAGACCATGAGGCTCTATATGCTGTTTTTAAAATAATATTTATGAGATTTAAATAATTTAATGTATAGAAGCTCTAATACTGTTTCACTGGTTGAAATACTGGTAATAATGTATATAGTACTTTATACCTTTTTATTTATTTGAGAGGCAGAGTAAAATGAGCACTCTCATCTACTGGTTCACTACTCAAATGCTCCATGGTGTCTGAGGTATCTGAAGTTGGGTCAGGCCAAAACAAGTAGTCAGGAAACAAATGCATGTGTCCCAAGTGGGTGGCAAACATTCAACCACCTGAGCTATCAACTACTGCCTTCCAAGGTGTGCACTAGAATAAGAAGTGGTGCTAAGACTTTAATCCTGACACTGCAAGTGGTGTCTCAACTGCTAGGCCAACTATCTGCCTACTCCTTAATATTTTAACACTCCATCAATCAAGCTTTAAATAACTTTTATTTACATTTCATGTTTCTATTTATCAGGATGGGCATTTAAGTGACAAGTTACAATGTCCACATACCACATTAGAATATTAGGGTTGGATTCCTGGCACTTGCTCCTCATAAGAGATGTAAGAGATGAGAATTATATTCCCACCTCTGGTTTCAGCCTGGTTCAGTATTGGCCACTGCTAGCAGTTGAGGAGTAAATAAGCGGGTGATGATGAGCTTTCTCTTGGTTTTCTGGGATGAAAACTCATATGTTCTTGCAATAAACCCATTTTGAATTAAAAATACTATGTCAAAAATTCTTTGAATAGATGCCTCAGTGCACAAGGGAAGTCACAGGCCGAGAATGGTGGGGGCACAGCTGAGCAGGCTGGTCAGTGCTCACAGACCTTGCAAAAGTAAGGAAGGGATGGAAGCTGATCTTTCCAATCCATTCTCACCTGCTAAAGGTGATGTGTATGTGTATGTGTGTGTGTGTGTGTGTGTGTGTGTGCATGTGTGTGATGCAAATGAAAAAGAGAGGCCAGAAGGTTTCTGGCTCAGCCTATATCCCTTCTGAACATGTATATGTGTGAGAATCCAACCATAGAACCTGTCCAGCAGAGGAAGGCAAAGGATGATGTGGCACTGAAAGATAGGGCTTATGTGTTGACTCCATCATCAGGTCCGAGATCTTGGAAGAAGAGGAAACAGAAGCCCAAACCATCAAAGCCATCCCAAGACCAGTGTCTACTAAAACCTCAGTGATGGGATTGGATTTGCCATCACATATGAGAAAAATGCTAAGCAAAAGACTTAGAAATCTGGCAAAACTGTGAACCATGTGCCATGCACTGCTCTTTGGGATATAAGCCCAGAAGTCCCAGCAAATATAGACTCAGTTGCAGATACTTAAAAGCAGAATACCCTGGCCTCAGGTTTCACTGCCAAACCTAGGCTGGTGTCAATGGGCTGGTCTAACAGTTCTAGTGAGAATACCTCCAGCTCAAGCAATGAGACAGAAATGGAAGTGGAGCCCTCAGTGAAGCTAGCCCTGGTCACAGCCCTACAAGCCCTAAGCCAGAAGTGTGCATTAAAAGCGGAAGATCCAGACCCTGGGAAGGTAGAGGAACCACCCAGAAGTACCAAGAAACTAGAAGAATCAGAGGGCACTGAGGAGTCTGACAGTAGGGACAAGGGCCCAAAAAGAACACCAAGTCACCAAGTCAGGTAAACACCTTCAAAAAATGTTTCCAGATTAGAACTGCCTCATCCCCTGCCAAAGGGAAAGGGGTCCTCCAAGAACTCCCTGGGAATAAAGAACCCATTGCCTCCATGTTCAAGGAAAGCTAGAGGAGGACTCAGTTGCAGCAAGTTGTCATCTGATAGTAATCCTGATGAAAGCAAAGCCCTCAGGGAAGACTCCCCAGGTCAGAGCTGCCTTAGGCCCACCAAGGCATCACCCAGGAAGGGATCCCCCTCTCCCAGTTCCCACTGGCAACACAAGGCCTATAGCCACAGAGACTCCTGTGGAGAAGTGGGAAGAAGTCTCCTAGAATAGCAGTGAGGAGTCAGTAACAGGGAAACAACTGGCAGTTGTGACCCTAACCATAAGTCCAGCTCAAGGGAAGCCCTTTGGGAAAAATTTCCAGGTCAGAACTGTGTCCACTATGGGCACAGTGCCCACAGGTGTTGGCCTGGTGCCCTCAAGGAAGGCAGCGTTTGCAGGCCTCTCATACCAGGTGTGGAATTCAGGAGAGGACTCAGAGCGTAGTAATAAGGAGGAATGAGACAGTGAATGGGAAATACTTACAGCCATGATCTTGGCCCAAGCCTTGTCCCCTCACAAAGGCAGTAACTCTAAAACTGACAGAAACAAAACTGGGCCCTGATGGAGCAGGAAAGCAAGCAAGCCATCGATATCATCAATGAAAGCAACAAGAAAGTCCAAGTGAGATGCACAGAAGTCTCCAGGGACCAGCTGATCACCAAGATTGCCGTGGGAAAAAAAAAAAAAACATTAGTCAATGGCTGCGGATGGTGGCAAGGGTGCTGGTTCCCAAGAAAAGCCAACTAGGACTTGCAAAGGGAAATCAGAGAGAGAGAGGGAGACAAAGCAAGTGATGACGGCAAGGAGAGGAAGTGTGTCTCCTGGCTCCCAGAGATCTAAGGACAGCTGTAAAGGGAACTGGGATTGGTGAAAGTTAAGGGTGAAGGTAAAATCAAAGCAACCTGCAAGCAAGCAATTTGATAAAAAATATATAAATGGAAAAGAAGAAAAGAAAAAAAAGTCACCATTCCAGAAGAAAAAGAAGGTAGCTGGGCTGGACCAATGTGCAAGGCCTAGGCCAGAGTCACTGGAACCTCTTAACCAAGTGTTGACTATCACCATGACTCTGACCTTTGTCCACAATAGGCTAGACTGAATCTTAACTCCCCTCCCACATATAAGAGGCAGGTAAGGCCCAGGGGCTCCAGTCTGTTCATGCTAGTGTCCCTGCAGGAAGGCTGGTCCAATGAAGAAGTGAGGCTAACTCCTATGACCTCACCCCACTTTTCCTAATTCAGAATATCTTACACACACACACACACACACACACACACATGACTTGACTCTTGCTATTCAAGCCAACACACCGAGAGGCCTCAACTTTAAATTCCCAATTATGAAGACACAGAGCAGCCCAGTCTTTAGCTCATCCCACGCCACTTGGTCTCTGGCTGATCATGTGGCACTGTTCATGTTTGGTCCATTTTTCCAGTTGGGTTTTTTAAGAATCCAGAAAAGAGAAACTGAAGGAAAAATAATTTAGTGTACTTGTTTACTGAACATTATAGCTCAACACAGCATATTGTAAACAATCAGTTGTTTCCCCTCATGTAAATGTGGCTCACAAAGAGCTGGAACTTCCTGCCACTGCTCAGAACTACAGGAGGGTATCATGGCACATATTACTATCCTATATAAAGATAAAAATTAAAAACTAAGTATGGATCTATTGACCATTTAACACTTTTGCACTATCATGAAGAGAAAAAAATCTTTAATTGAACCTTCATAAGGTAAGAACTATCTATATTACATTTTCCATCTCTTCTAAATTTCTTACTCCTCCAAATCAAATACATGGAATCATTGCTCCATTTATCTTGAAAATATTCTCTCTGTTTTTGTAAAGTCATTTCTTTTCTTTACTTCCATAGCCTTCACTTGTCCAATATTACCAATTTCCTATTCTACTAGATAATTTCTAACTACTTTATCCAACTTTTCTCTTCTTTAAGCCTTCCTGTATTTATTAAGATCAATAAAGTCACTTTTATCCCAACATCAAAACCTAAAAGTCATATTTGAGTATGACCATTCTCTAACATATAATCACTAAGCCTTTTGGATTAGTCTTTTAATATATTGTGAATACACTCAAGATCTCAATTTTTCTATTTTCCCTGCCTGGTTCAAGATACCAATAGCTTTCTGAGAATTCTACTATCTCTTAACTAGTATTATCATTTATTCCTAGTACTATATTGTCTAGTCTAAAAAAAAAACCACATGATCTCTTAAAAACATAGGTGACAAAAAACACCATGCTTAAGACCTACCAGTAGCCCTCATTTTGTTAATATTTGTTTACTTGAAAAAATAAAAATTACATCTTAATTTTTTAAATTATGAATTTGTCTGTCTATACATACACACCATTTTATTATGTACAATGGGATTTCAAAAAGTTTTTGGAGAATGGCATTAAAAGGTTTTTTTTTTTGTTAATACTTAAGAAGAATAAATGATACATGGATAGCAGAAAGTATGATCTCGTTAACCTTGCATTCCGCATGTGAATTTTCATAATGATTAAAGAGATGTGTAAATAGAGAAACGTTGTTCCCCATAACATTTCTCTTTACTGCCTTTGCTACCAAAAAGCAATTGAAAAGTCCTTCATTAATCAAAGGCAAGAAGAAATGCCTTAAGAACAATATAGTTGGAAAAGAAGTCCTGGAGGAAAACTCATAGTGGAGTTGGAGAATTTGTGTGAACGGACTGTTGAGAATATCTATAAAAGCTTCTGAACAAGAGTATTCTTTTTTTTTTTATATAAAGCTTTTATTTAAAGAATATAAATTTCCAAAGAACAGCTTATGGACTACAATGGCTCCCCCCCACAACTTCCCTCCCTCCCCCCACCCTCCCCTTTCCTGCTCCCTCTCCCCTTCTGTTCATATCAAGATTCATTTTCAATTCTCTTTATACACAGAAGATCAATTTAGTACATATTACGTAAATATTTCAACGGTTTGCCCTCGCATAGAGACACAAAATGATAATACTGTTGGAGTACTAGTTATAGTATTAATTCACAATGTACAGCACATTAAGGACAGAGATCCTACATGATTTTTTTTTTAAAATTGATTAATTGTCTATGCAATTTCCAGTTTAACACCAAGATTTTTTAATCATTTGCAATTATCTTTATATAAAGAAGATCGATTCAATATCTACTATGTAAGGATTTCATCAGTTTGCACCCACTCAGAAACACAAAGTGTAAAAATACTGTTTCAGTACTAGTAATAGCATTATTTCACATTGGATAACACATTAAGGACATGATGGATCTGTCCTTAATGAACAAGAGTATTCTGATGAGATTTCATCAGATTTAATAATATTAACAGGGATAATGAAAGGTTAGATAATATAAAGAAACATTTATTGAATAGCTATTATGTGCTGCAGTTTCCACACTTCAGTGTTTTCTATGAGAAGCTCCATATTTTTATGTAAAGAAGAAACAGAAAGAAGATAAATACCTTACTCCCAATAAAATGGCAGGAAATGGGCAAGTCTGTTACTTAAGTCCACAATTTCCTCCAGTGTATCTCATTTTTTTGAAAGAGACTATGAAGTTAATGATACAGTAAGTAATTGTTACAAAACTGTTTAAATGCTTTGCTATTCATAGAGATGCAGTGTAGTATTTTGTTATGGATTTGAAGAAAGACTAAGTGCTTAGAATGATGAAAGTAGGAAGGTTGTAATGACCTAGCATATGCAATTTAGGAAAGCGTATGATAGTTACACCATATAAGAAGTCGCAGTCTAACATCTGTTAATAAGGTGGTAAATTTGTAGTCTTACAGATTACAAACTCTAAGCATTCATAGTCTAGTTAATAAAGCTTACTAATCCTATTCCCTGAAAACTGGATATGTACAAGCATTATATAGCATATTAGTCTCGATCTGATTTCTAAATAGATCAAAACCAAGAAAAAGATCTATACTTTTTAAACTTTTATTTAATGAATATAAATTTCCAAAGTACAGCTTATGGATTACAATGGCTTCCCCCCCAAAAAACTTCCCTCCCACCCACAACCCTCCCCTTTCCTGCTCCCTCTCCCCTTCCATTCACATCAAGATTCATTTTCAATTCTCTTTATATACAGAAGATCAGTTTAGTATATATTAAGTAAAGATTTCAACAGTTTGCACCCACATAGAAACACAAAGTGAAAAATACTGTTTGAGTACTAGTTATAGCATTAAATCACATTGTACAACACATTAAGGATGGAGATCCTACATGAGGAGTAAGTGCACAGTGACTCCTGTTGTTGACTTAACAAATTGACACTCTTGTTTATGGCATAAGTAATCACCCTAGGCTCTTGTCATGAGTTGCCAAGGCTATGGAAGCCTTTTGAGTTCACCGACTCTGAAAAGATCTATACTTAACATGTGATCAAGGCTAAACAGGGTACCGATCTTTTCTATTAAGTACAAATAATCTTTTTTTTTATTTTCCTATGTTGGAACAACCAAATCTTTCCATATGAGATCCAGACATTGAAACTGGAGTGGAGGACTGTGTTTACATTAAGCCATGTGTGGTGTGAACTTTGTATTTTCAGCAAGGGGTACACATGCTTTACTTCATCAAATGGCCCAGGAAACATTACAAAGAAGAAATGATGACAGCCTAGACGGACTACTTTCTGCTGCAAGACCAGTGTGAGGCAATTATTAGCTCCACTGCAGGCTCAGCCACGTCCAATCCTTTCCTTTTCCTGTAGTGTTCATCCCCAAGAATTACACCTGGATGACCAAGTCTGTTAGGAAACTGGTGCAGTTTTAGCCAGGTGGCCGCATGGCCCAGCTACCTGAGCCAGGCTCCACCCCCATCCTAATGGGATTCGCTCCTGCTTCCCTCCCCGCCCTCAGGTAAAGTTTTAAAAGGCCCTGTTCCTGAACGCGTGCTGTCTTGGCTCTTCTCGCCTGTGCTCGCTCTCTC
This sequence comes from Sylvilagus floridanus, assembly GCA_949820135.1. Taxonomy (NCBI): domain Eukaryota; kingdom Metazoa; phylum Chordata; class Mammalia; order Lagomorpha; family Leporidae; genus Sylvilagus; species Sylvilagus floridanus. The sequence continues at coordinate 81,568,273 of OX463231.1, forward strand.
TCCGTTCTTCTTTCTAGCCTCCTCCTCTGGTCTCTTGGCTCTCTCTCTCGGCTCCTCTCTGCTCTCTTCTCTCCTTGCTAGCTCCTCTCCTCTCTGGTTCTCTCTTATACTCTCTTTCTCTCTTTTACCTTCACCGCCCCTTCACTCTGGTCTGTTGGGTGTTTCCCAATAAACCCTTTCCCTTACTCCGGGGTTCGGTGTGTTTTGCGATGGCTAACATTAATATATAACAAAGTCCAACTAGAAGTTTTCTGTAGTCCGGTCTTGCTCTCAAAGCAGCTCTGCCTTTACACAAAGCCTGTCAAATGTTTTACCCAGCCACCCTTGAAGGGTCTCATCTAATAACAGAGCTTTAATCTTTATTTTCTTAGTTGACTCACTGACACCATGATCCTTACAGATATTCCTGATTTCATCTTTAAATTTTCAGCCATATTTCCATTGCTTCTTGTTACCATGTTCGGTGCCAGAAATTACCTATGGTTAACAATAATCATCATGGCTTGATCCCTGAGACCTTTGTTGAAAGACTTGATAAGGTTACAAATACCTTTCCTCCATGCTCCCTTTCAAAGGCGGCAGCCAACTGCAGGCAGGAAATGGCGGGGCGAGAAGCTGGGGAGCGGGGGAGAAAAGGACCACTGGGACAGGGAAAGAGGAGAGAGGAGGCAGGGAGCCTGGACAGCCAGAGCCTTACTGCAGGAGGACAAAACCGCAGAGCCCTGAGGGTGAGGGCGGGGCAACTGTGAGGCAGCCTTTGGCCTTCTGCTTCCCCCCTGGCTGCCTGGCTGGCCAGGGGCGTCCTCTGGCTTCCCAGAGGGGAGCGGCCTGGCACAGCCGCCACCACCCCGCGCTAGAGGTGAAAGGTTCAGGTTTAGCCATTGCCAAGCCCAGCCCACACCTTTCAATGTTACCTTGGGATTTGGCCAGAAGCCTTCTCAAGCAAGTCCTGCATTTGCGGCGGGCAGTACGCAGCGAGGCGGATGGCTGAGGGACGCTGGGGGCGACACACTCAGGGGATGCCACTGGGGTCGTGGGCAGGGAAATTTGTTGTTTTGTCACTGAAAGGTGAGCGTTCGTGACCCCCACGGCGGGCGGCAAGCAGATTGGCTGAGGTGCGCGCGCACACAGGACCGCCATGGCAGCCTCTGCCTCCCTCCCAGTCTCGAGCTGTGGGTTGAGGTTTGTCCCCTCAGCCGGCCAGTTGTCCTGGGCTGTCACACAACCTCCGAGACCTTCAGAGCCCGTGGTACCCAGTGCCATTATTGCAGGGCTGTGAGGTGCACGTGGCCGGCGGTTACTGCTCTCTGACAGCTTCCGCTTTGCCGCCCACCACGCCCAGGCCTCAGCATTTTTGAAGCTCCGAGCTTTTCATTTCTAGTTGAGTTTTTGAAAGCACTTAGTGCTTTATCACACAACCACCTTCTTGTTTTGCAGAGTCAGTGACTTCTCCTTAGTCTTTGGAGTCTTCCTTTAACCACACTTTTGTTTGATCCCCAGCAAAAGGTAGAGAACTGTCTCAACCTCAAATTGGTTTTTTCTGTGTGCTCTTTGCTCCTTATTTTTTGCCCATTATTTTGCTCTGGTTTGTGCCACACAAAATTGGCCAAGTTGCTTTAGCATTCTGAGTGATTTTAACAAAAACAACAGTCAAACTGGGTTTGGAGGAAAATTATGATCCTTCTCTTCTACAAAAGTGTTAAGAGTTCACTTTTCCCAGACACTTAGATCATAAGGGTAGGTGTTCCTGAAGGACCCTTATGGGGGGAGGGACAAGAAATTAGGCCTGGGCAAATATCAGGGGCTTCTTAAGAGGTTAGATGTTCCCCAGAGACTAGCGGGCAGGACATTCTCTGGGAAGGAAAAGGCAATTTCCTTCAGATAATGTCTAGGCTCGACCAGAGCAGAGCTGCCCCTCCCCTTCAGAGAGTCCCTATGCGGGCACTTATGATGTTGAGAAGACACCGGCACAACCAGCTTTTACTACAAAATATCATCATTACTTTAATGTAACCTAAAGTGTAATCACATTAGCTTATTAGGCAACTAGTACTAATAATAAGCAATGCTAAGTGTCCTTGACTTTATATATGTATTATGTTGGATGTTGAGCTAAATAATCCAGTAACTACAATAAGTTGATTGTTGTACAAACCGCACCACTGCCTGTTCCTGGCCCTTGCTATCCTACACTCCCCCTTTCCTCCATCTGGCCAGATGTGACTCTACCCTGACCCGGTTCCAGGAATGTGAAAGGGAGGTTTAAAGCTTGAGATAACAACCTGCCCCTACCCTGGAGTCAGCAGCAGTTGTCTTATCAGAAGTGTCAACTTGACCTAAGCATTCCCCTAAAGCCTGCTTGTACATGATAATAAAAGCTCTGTTAGAATTGGGCTCAGGGCTTCTTGGGGGGCTTCCTCTTCTGGAGGCACTGAGAGGCCCGGGTTCGAACTTGTAATAAAAACGACCCTGCTAATTGGCTTCAACTTCGGTCTCTGGTGGTTGATTTTGGGGGACCATGGACTGCGGGCATAACAATGTCACTGCGACCGGCCAATCCCGTGCCATCTCAGCACTCTCCCTCAGCATTCTTCGTCAGATTTCTCCCATATGCTAATGGTCCCTCTGAACTGACCAATCCTGTAACACCTCTGCATTCTCCACCTGCATTTTACGCATGCGCATTAGGAATATGCTAATTAGTTGCCTATATATCTGTGTGAAACTGCCACTCTGGGCTCCTCATCGCCTGAGGTGGGGGCCCGTTTGTGCAAATGTTCAATAAAAACCTTGTGCTTTTTGCATCAACTCGTCTGGAGTCTGGATCTTTGGGCGTCCTCCCGAGCAAGTGGGCATCTCTGCAATTGAGAGGTCCAACATTCCCTATGGTTTTCTAATCATAAAACTCAAATTTTTTTTTTTTGTATCATAAGGGATACTATGTCATGTGTTGTGATTCTGATAGGATAAATAAAAGAATAAGCAAATCAATTTAAACCCTCCCCCAAAATGTGGGGAACAGCTCATAAACAAATGGAAAATCGGCTGCTGGAAGTCAAAACAATAAAACAAGCCTAGAATTCCAGAAGGTAAAATGCCTGTGCCTTGATTAAAAAAAGACCACTTATTCAATTACTAGAATTCCATTATCCAGTGAAGGATCCTTGCAGGGGGACAAGAAATTAGGCCTGGTCTCAGGTGAGAGCAAATACCAGAGGTTTCTTAAAGTCAGAAAAAGCAAGATGTTCCTCAGAGATTAGTAGGCAGAACATTCTCTGGGAAGGAAAAACAACCCCCGTCCAGAGCAGAGCTACCCCTCCCCTTCAGAAAGTCTCTAGGCGCGCACTTATGACGGCCTTGCGACCGACCAATCCAGTGCCACCTCTGCATTTTATTCCAGCATTCTCCACCAGCATTCTTCGCCAGCATTCTCCAATATGCTAATTGTTCCTCCAAACCAACCAATCCTGTAACACCTCTGCATTCTACGCCAGCACTTTATGCCTGCATTTTATGCCTGCGTTTAGCAATATGCTAATTATTGCCTATAAAACTGGTGTATAACTGCTGTTCAGGGCTCCTCACTACCTGAGGTGGAGGGCCCGTTTGCGCAAATGCTCAATAAAATCCTCGTGATTTTGCATCAACTTGTCTGGAGTCTGGGTCATTGGGTGTCCACCTGAAAAAGTTGGCATCCCAACAATTGGGGGTCCAACACCAGCATGAAGCCAAAATGTAACAAAATAAAATGTATAAACCAAAATGAAATGTAGTACATGAAAAATAATAAAAAAAACTTTTTCTAGACACATAGATGATAAGGGTAGCTGTTTCCTGTAGCTTTCTATTCATAAAGCTCCAATTTTTTTTTGTATCATAAGGGATACTATGTCAAATGTGGTGTTGCTTTTGACAGAATAAATAAATAAATAAATAAATAGTAACCTAATAAGTAAATTTAAAACCAGAAAAAATGTGGGGAGCAGCTCATAAAGGAAAAACTGGCTGCTGTAATGCAAAAAAGTAAAACAAACCCAGAATTCCAGAAATTAAAATGCCTGTGCCCTGATTACAAAAAGATAATTTTTCTAATTACCAGAAATCAATTATATGACATGAAGTCACAATGTGCATAATAAAATTATAAACCAAAATTAAATGTAATATATGAATAAAATACACACACACAAAAAACAAACTCCAGACAAACCAAGAGGCTATAGCCAGATCTGATATGGAGCTTTGCAACAAGAAAATCTCATTTCTCTGGTTTGTACCTAAGCAAAACTGGCCAAGATGCTTTAGCATTCCAATGATATTAACAGAAAAACAGCAATCAAACTCAGTTTGAAGAAAAGTAATATCCTTCTGTTCTACAAAAGTTTTAAATTTCACTTTTCTCAGACAGGTAGTTCATAAGGGTAGATGTTTCCTGTATTGTTCTAATCATAAAACTCCAATTTGTTGTTTTTTCTGTATCATAAGAGATGCTCTCTAATGTGTTGTTGTTTTTGACAGAATAAATAAATATACCAATGAACAAACAAATTTAACTCCAGAAAAAATGTAGGAAACAACTCATAAACAAAGGAAAAACTGGATGCTGGAAGCCAAAACAATAAAAAAGCCCTACAATACTAGAAGATAAAGTTCCTGTGCCATGATTCAAAAAAATTACCAGAACTTCATTACCTGGTATGAAGCCAAAAGGTAACATAATAAAATTTATAATCCAAAAAGAAATGTAATACATGAAAAAATTTAAAAGCCCAAACAAGCAAAGAGGTTCTAGCCAAATCTGATATTGAGGTTAGCAACAAGAGAACAGATTTTTCTTGTTTGTGCCACCCAAAAATGGCCACGTTGATTCAGCATTCTGAATGATTCTTACAAGCAAATTGCAGTCAAACTAGTTTAGGAGAAAATGAAAATACTTGTTTTCTAAAAAAGGCTTTAATTTCACTGTTCCCAGACAAATAGATCATTACAGTAGGTGTTCCCAGTAGTTTTCTAATAATAAAACTGTAATTTACTGTTTTCTGTAATATAGGGGATACTATGTCAAAAGTGTTGTTTGTAAAATAATAAATAAATGAATAAACAAATCAATTTAAAACCTGAAATAATGTGGGGAACAGCTCATAAACCAAAGAAAATCAGCTGCTGGAAGCCAAAACAATAAAACATAGAGTTCCAGAAGGTATAATGCTTGTGCTCTGACTAAATAACATAATTTATCCACTTATCAGAATTTCCTAATCTGGCCTGAAGCCAACATGGAATACAGTAAAATTTAAAAATCAAAATGAAATGTAATATATGAACAAAAAACACGGAAGCCAACAAACAAAGGGACTGTAGCCAGATCTTATTTAGAGTTTTGCAACTGGATTTTTCTGGTTTGTGCCACCTAAAACCAACCAAGTGCATTAGCATTGCGAATGATTTGAACAAAAAACAATACTAGCCAAGTTGCTTTAGCATTCCAATTGATTCTAACAAGAAAATCACAATCAAATTCATTTTGGAGAAATTTAGAATCATTCTCTTGTACAAAAGGCTTAAATTTCACTGTTCCTTGACACATAGATCACAAGGGTATGTGTTCCCTATAGTTTTCTATACATAAAACCTTAATTTTTGTGTTTTTTTGGTATCAAAAGGGAAACTATGACAAATGTGTTGTTGTTTTTGAGAAAATAAGTAAATAAATAATTGAATAAGCAAATATGTAATTTAAAAGCAGAAAAAGTGTGGAGGACACTCATAAAAAGAGGGAAAATGGCTGCTGGAATGTAAATAATAAAACAAACCTCAAATGCCAGAAAGTAAAATGTCTGTGCCATGAATTTAAAAAAATATCTAATTGCCAGAATTTCATTATTTGTCCTGAAGTAAAATGTAACATAATAAATTTTATAGACAAAAACAACAACTAAAAAACAAAAAAAAACCCAAACAAACTAAGAGGTTGTCGCCAGATCTGATATGGAACTTTGTCAAAAGACAAGCAGATTTTTCTGGTTTGTGCCACCCAAAACTGGCCAAGTTGCTTTAGCTTCCTGAATGATTTCAAGAAGAAAACTGTAGTCACACTAATTTTGGAGGAATATAAAAATCTTCTCTTCTACAAAAAGCTTAAATTTCAGTGTTGCCAGATATGTAGAACCATAGTGTTTAGGTTTTCCATGTAGTTTTCTAATCATAAAACTCCAATTTGTTATGGTGTTTTCTGTATCACAAGGGATACTATGTCACATATGTTGTTATTTTTGACATAATAAATAAATAAACAAATAAATCAATTTAAAACCAGAAAAAATGTGGGGAACAGCTCATAAAGAAGGAAAAAATTGGCTGCTGGGAGGCAAAACAACAAAACAAACCTAGAATTCCAGCAGTCAAATGCCTGTGCTCTAATAAAAAAGGTGATTTATCCAATTACCAGAATTCCATTATCCAGCAAGAAGCCAAAATATAACATAATAAAATTTCTAAAACAAAATGTAATATAATATACGAAAAAATATAAAAACAAACAAACAAAAAAAACAGCAAAGAGGCTATAGGAAGATATGATACAGAGCTTTGTAATAAAAGAACCAGATTTTTCTGGTTTGGGTAGCCCAAAGCCAGGAAAGTTTAGCATTCAAATGCTTTTAACAAGTAATCCACAGTCCAACTCATTTTGGAGAAACTTAAAATCCTTGTCTTCTACAAAAATCCTGAATTTCACTGTTCCCAGACACAGATCGTAGGGATAGGTATTTCCTGTAGTTTCTGATCATAAAGCTCCAATTTCTTGTGTTTTTTGTATCATAGGTGAAACTATTTCAAATATGTTGTTGTTTTTGACAGAATAAATAAATAAACAAATTTAAAACCAGAATAAATTTGGGGAACAGTTAATAAACAATTTCCAAGACAGTAAAACAAACCTAGAATTCCACAAAGGTAAAATACTTGTGCTCTGATTATAAAAATACCATTTATCCAATTAGAGAATTCCATTATCTGGCATGAAGCCAAACTGTAACATAATAAAATTTATAAATAAAAATGAAGTGTAATACTTGAAAAAAATTTAAAAAAAGCCCTAACTAACCAAGAGTCTGTATCCAATTATGATATGGAGTTTTGATAATAGAGAACCAGATTTTTCTGGTATCTGACACTCAGAACCAGACAAATTGCTGTAGCATTCCAAATGATTTTAACAAAAAACCTGCAGTCAAACTGGTTTTGAAGAAACAGAATCCTTCTCTTCGACAAAAGGCTTAAATTTCACTGTTCTCAGACACATAGATCATAAGGGTAGGTGTTCCCTGTAGTTTTCTATTCATAAAACTCCAATTTGTTGTGTTTGTGTGTGTGTGTGTGTGTCATAAGGGATACTACATCAAATGTGTTGTTGTTTTTGACAGAATAAGTAAACAAATGAATATACAAATAAATCAACTTAAAGCCAGAAAAAATGTGGCAGACAGCTCATAACCAATGGAAAATTGGATGCAGGAAGGCAAAAAAATAAAACAAATGTAGAATTCCAGAAGGTAAAATGCCTGCACCATGATTAGCAAAAGAATGTTTATTCAATTGTGAGAATTTCTTAATAAGGTATGAAGCAAAAATGTAACATAATAAAATTTATATACCAAAATGAATTTTAACAAATGAAAAAATTCAAAAAATCCACAAACAAACCAAGAGGCTGTATCCAGATCTGGTATTGAGCTTTGAAACAAGAGAACCAGATTTTTTCTGATTTTTAGCACTCAAAATGGGCTTAGTTGCTTTAGCATTCAGTGATTTTAGCAAGAAAACTGCAGTCAAACTAGTTTTGGAGAAACTTAAAAAATCCTTCTCTTTTACAAAAGGCCTAAATTTCACTCTTACCAAATACATAGATCATAAGGGTAGGTATTCCCTGTAGCTTTCTATTAATTAAACTCCAATTTGTTGTGTGTTTTTTTTGTATCATAAGGGATAGTATGCACAATGTGTTTTTGTTTTTGAAAAAATAAATGAATAAAGGAATAAATAAATATAAAAAGAAAAATTGTGGGGAACAGTTCATAAACAGGAAAAATCAGCTGCTGGAATCAAAAGTAATAAAAAAAAAAAGCCCTTGAATTCCAGAAAGTAATAGGCCTATGCCCTGATTAAAAAAGGAAAACTTATCCAATTACCAGAACTCAATTATCCGGTATGAAGCTGAAATATAGCGTAATAAAATTTAAAAACTAAAATGAAATGTAATACATGAAAAAAACACCAAAAAACCCAAACAAATCCATAGGATGTATCTTAATTTGATATGGAGCTTTTCAAAAAGAGAACTGGATTTTTCTGGCTTGTGCCATCCACAACCAGTCAAGTTGCTTTAGCAATCCAAATGATATTAAAAGGAAAACCACAGTCAAACTCATTTTGGAGAAACTTAAAATCTTTCTGTTCTACAAAGGCAAAAATTTCACTGTTTCCAGACCCATGTATCATAAGGGTAGGTGTTCCTTGTAGTTTTCTAATCATAAAACTCTAATTTGTTGTGCTTTTCATATCATAAGGGATACTATGTCAAATGTGCTGTGGTTTTTGACAGAATAAACAAACATGAATAAACAAATAAATCAATTTAAAACCAGAAAAAATGTGGGAAACAGCTCATAAACAAAGGAAAAGTCCACTGCTAGCACCAAAAACCATAAGACAAACCTAGTATTCAGAAGATAAAATGCCTGTGTCCTGATTTAAAAAAGACCATTTATCCAATTACCAGAATCCCATTATCTGATATGAAGGCAAAATGTAAGATAATAAAATTTATAAAATAAAATGAAATGTAATATATGAAAATAATACTAAAAAAAAAAACAAACAAGGATGCTGTATCCAAATCTGATATGGAGATTTGGTAAAAGAAAACTAGATTTTTCTGGTTTGTGACAGCTAAAACTGGCCAACTTGCTTTAGCATTTTGAATGATTCAACAAGAAAATCACAGTCAAACTTGTTTGGGAGCAAGCTAAAATCCTTTTCTTCTAAAAAAGGCTTAAATTTCACTGTTCCCAGATACACAGATCATAAAGATAGGTATATGGAGCTTTAAAACAAGAGAACCAGATTTTTCTGGTTTGTGTCACCTAAAACCAGCAACGTTTCTTTAGCATTCCGAATAATTTTAACAAAAAAACAGTAGTCAAACCTAGTACTTCTCTTCTAAAAATGTTTTAAGTTTAACTGTTCCCAGACACCTAGATCATAAGGGTATGTGTTGTTGTTGTTGTTGTTTTTAGTTTTCTAATCATAAAACTCCAATTTCCTGTGTTTTTTGGTATCATAAAGGATACTATGTCAAATGTGTTGTTGTTTTTGACAGAATAAATTAATGAATAAACAAATAAATCAATTTAAAACCAGAAAAAATATGGAGAACTGCTCATAAACTATAGGAAAATCAGCTGCTGGAAACCAAAACAATGAAACAAACCTAGAATTCAGAAGGTTAAATGACTGTGCCCTGAATAAAATAAGACCTTGTATCCAATTACCAGAATTCTATTATCTGGACTGAAGCCAAGATATAACATAATGAAATTTATAAACCACAATGAAATGTAATACATGAAAAAAATCCAGAAAAATACAAAGAGGCTGTAGCCAGATGTTATATGGAGCTTTTCAACAAGAGAACCGGATTTTTCTGATTTGTGCCATGTAAAACCAGTCAAGTTTCTTTAGCATTCTGAATTATTTTAACAAAAAAAAGCAGTCAAATTTGGTATGAAGAATAATAAATTCCTTTTCTTCTACAAATGTTTTAAATTTCACTGTTCCCAGACACATACATCATAAGGGCATGTGTTCCCTGTAGTTTTCTAATCATAAAACTCCAATTTGTTTTTTGTTGTTGTTGTTGTTGTTGTTGTTGTTGTTGTTGTTTTATAAAGCTTTTATTTAAAGAATATAAATTTCCAAAGAACAGATTATGGATCACAATGGCTCCCCTCCCCACAACCTCCCTCCCTCCCCCTACCCTCCCCTCTCCCGCTCCATCCCCCCCTCCGCCCACATCAAGATTCATTTTCAATTCTCTTTATACACAGAGGATCAATTTAGTACATATTACGTAAAGATTTCAACGGTTTGCCCTCGCATAGAGACACAAAATGATAATACTGTTGGAGTGCTAGTTATAGTATTAATTCACAATGTACAGCACATTAAGGACAGAGATCCTACATGATTTTTTTTTTTAAAAATTGATTAATTGTCTATGCAATTTCCAGTTTAACACCAAGATTTTTTAATCATTTGCAATTATCTTTATATAAAGAAGATCGATTCAATATATACTATGTAAAGATTTCACCAGTTTGCACCCACTCAGAAACACAAAGTGCAAAAATACTGTTTCAGTACTAGTAATAGCATCATTTCACATTGGATAACACATTAAGGACAGATCCCTCATGAGACGTAAGTACACAGTGACTCCTGATGTTGATTTAACAATTTGACACTCTTGTTTATGGCGTCAGTAATCTCCCTAGGCTCTGGTCATGAGTTGCCAAGGCTATGGAAGCCTTTAGGGTTCGCCGACTTCGATCTTATTCCGACAGGGTCATAGTCAAAGTGGAAGTTCTCTCCTCCCTTCAGAGAAAGGTACCTCCTTCTTTGATGGCCCCGTTCTTTCCACTGGGATCTCACTCGCAGAGATCTTTCATTTAGGTCTTCTGTTTTTTCCAGAATGTCTTGGATTTCCATGCCTAAACTATTCTCATGGGCTCTTCAGCCAGATCCGAATGCCTTAAGGGCTGATTCTGAGGCCAGAGTGCTATTTAGGACATCTGCCATTTTATAAGTCTGCTGTGTATCCTGCTTCCCATGTTGGATCATTCTCTCCCTTTTTGATTCTATCAGTTAGTATTAGCAGACACTAGTCTTGCTTGTGCGATCCCTTTGACTCTTAGACCTATCAGTGTGATCAATTGTGAGCTGAAATTGATCACTTGGACTAATGAGATGGCCTTGGTACATGCCACCTTGATGGGATTGTATTGGAATCCCCTGGCACAATTCTAACTCCATCATTTGGGGCCGTTCCGATTGAGCATGTCCCAAATTTTACATCTCCTCCCTCTCTTATTCCCACTCTTATATTTCACAGAGATCACTTTTCAGTTAAAATTTAAACACCTAAGAATAATTGTGTGTTAATTACAGAGTTCAACCACTAGTACTAGGATAAAAAAAAAATACTACCATGGATAAAGTATTACATTGTACAACAACAGTCAGCACAAGAGCTGATCGAGTCACTGTTTCTCATAGTGTCCATTTCACTTCTACAGGTTTCCCCTTTGGTGCTCAGTTAGTCATCGCCAATCAAGGGAAACAAATGATATTTGTCTCTTTGGGACTGACTTAATTCACTCAGCATGATGTTTTCCAGATTCCTCCATTTTGTTGCAAGTGACCGGATTTCATTGTTTTTGACTGCTGTATAGTATTCTGTAGAGTACATGTCCCATAATTTCCTAATCCAGTCTACTGTTGATGGGCATTTGGGTTGGTTCCAAGTCTTAGCTATTGTGAATTGAGCCGCAATAAACATTAGTGTGCAGACGGCTTTTTTGTTTCCCCATTTAATTTCCTTTAGGTAAATTCCAAGGAGTGGGATGGCTGGGTTGAATGGTAGGGTTATATTCATGTTTCTGAGGAATCTCCAGACTGACTTCCATAGTGGCTTCACCAGTTTGCATTCCCACCAACAGTGGATTAGTGTCCCTTTTTCCCCACATCCTCTCCAGCATCTATTGTTGGTGAATTTCTGAATGTGAGCCATTCTCACCGGGGTGAGGTGAAACCTCATTGTGGTTTTGATTTGCATTTCCCTGATTGCTAGTGATCTTGAACATTTTTTCATGTGTCTGTTGGCCATTTGGATTTCCTCTTTTGAAAAATGTCTATTGAGGTCCTTGTCCCATCTCTTAAGTGGGTTGTTTGTTTTGATGTTGTGGAGTTTCTTAATTTCTTTGTAGATTCTGGTTATCAACCCTTTATCTGTTACATAGTTTGCAAATATATTTTCCCATTCTGTTGGTTTCCTATTCACTTTCCTGACTGTTTCTTTTGCAGTACAGAAACTTTTCAATTTGATGCAATCCCAGTAGTTAATTTTGGTTTTCAGTGCCTGTGCTTCTGGGGTCTTTTCCAAGAAGTCTTTGCCAGTACCTATGTCTTGCAGGGTTTCTCCTATGCTCTCTAGTAATTTGATGGTGTCGGGTCGTAGGTTTAAATTTTTAATCCATGTTGAATGAATTTTTGTGTAAGGTGAAAGGTAGGGGTCTTGCTTCATGTTTCTGCACGTGGAAATCCAGTTTTCCCAGCACCATTTATTAAACAGACTGACATTACTCCAGGGACTGGTTTTGGATCGTTGATCAAATAGAAGTTGGCTGTAGGTGTTTGGATTGATTTCTGGAGTTTCTATTCTGTTCCATTGGTCTATCCATCTGTTTCTGTACCAGTACCATGCTGTTTTGATAACAACTGCCCTGTAGTATGTCCTGAAATCTGGTATTGTGATGCCTCCGGCTTTGTTTTTGTTGTACAAGATTGCTTTAGCTATTCGAGGTCTCCTGTGTCTCCATATGAATTTCAGCATCATTTTTTTCAGATCTGAGAAGAATGTCCTCGGTATCTTGATTGGTATTGCGTTGAATCTGTCAATTGCTTTTGGGAGAATGGACATTTTGATGATATTGATTCTTCCAATCCATGAGCATGGGAGATTTCTCCATTTTTTGGTATCCTCTTCTATTTCTTTCTTTAAGGTTTTGTAATTTTCATTGTAGAGATCTTTAATGTCCTTAGTTAAATTTATTCCAAGGTATTTGATTGTTTTTGTAGCTATTGTGAATGGGATTGATCTTAGCAGTTCTTCCTCAGCCGTGTCATTGTCTGTGTATACAAAGGCTGTTGATTTTTGTGCATTGATTTTATATCCTGTTACTTTGCCAAACTCTTCTATGAGTTCCAATAGTCTCTTAGTAGAGTTCTTTGGGTCCCCTAAATAAAGAATCATGTCGTCTGCAAAGAGAGATAGTTTGAGTTCTTCCTTCCCAATTTGTATCCCTTTAATTTCTTTTTCTTGCCTAATAGCTCTGGCTAAGACTTCCAGCACTATATTGAATAGCAGTGGTGAGAGTGGGCATCCCTGTCTGGTACCAGATCTCAGTGGAAATGCTTCCAACTTTTCCCCATTCAATAGGATGTTGTTAGTGGGTTTTTCATAAATTGCTTTGATTGTATTGAGGAATGTGCCTTCCATACCCAGTTTGCTTAGGGTTTTCATCATGAAAGTGTGTTGAATTTTATCGAATGCTTTCTCTGCGTCTAGTGAGATAATCATATGGTTTTTCTTCTGCAGTCTGTTAATGTGGTGTATCACGTTGATTGTTTTTGCGAATATTGAACCATCCCTGCATACCAGGGATGAATCCCACTTGGTCTGGGTGGATGATCTTTCTGATGTGTTGTTGCAGTCTATTGGCCAGAATTTTGTTGAGGATTTTTGCATCTATGTTCATGAGGGATATTGGTCTGTAATTCTCTTTCAATGCTGCATCTTTTTCTGGCTTAGGAGTTAAGGTGATGCTGGCTTCATAGAAAGAATTTGGGAGAATTCCCTCTTTTTCGATTGTTCTGAAAAGTTTGAGAAGAATTGGGGTTAGTTCTTCTTTAAATGTCTGGTAGAATTCAGCAGTGAATCCATCTGGTCCTGGGCTTTTCTTTGTTGGGAGGGCCTTTATTACTGATTCAATTTCTGACTCACTTATGGGTCTGTTTAGGTTTTCTAAGTCTTCCTGGTTCAATTTAGGTAGGTTGCATGTGTCCAGGAATCTATCCATTTCTGATAGGTTTCCCTGTTTACTGGCATACAAGTCCTTGTAGTAATTTCTGATGATTCTTTTGATTTCTGTGGTGTCTGTTGTTACATTTCCTTTTTCATCTCTGATTTTACTGATTTGGGGTCTTTTCTCTTCTTTTTTTAGTTAGTTGGGCCAATGGGGTGTCAATCTTGTTTATTTTCTCAAAAAACCAGCTCCTCGTTTGGCTGATTTTTTGTAATGTTTTTTTGGATTCAATCCTGTTGATTTCTTCTCTGATTTTGATTATTTCTCTTTTTCTACTAGATTTGGGTCTAGTTTGCTGCAAATTTTCTAGATCCTTGAGATGCATTGAAAGCTCATCTATTTGGTGCCTTTCCAGTTTCTTGATGTAGGCACCTATTGATATAAACTTTCCTCTTAACACTGCTTTTGCTGTATCCCATAAGTTTTGGTATGTTGTGCTGTTATCCTCATTTACTTCCAGTAAATTTTTGATTTCTCTTTTGATTTCTTCAGTGACCCATTGTTCATTCAGGAGCATGTTGTTCAATCTCCATGTGTTTGCATATGCTCTAGGGATTCCTGAGTTGCTAATTTCCAACTTCAATCCCTTATGGTCTGAGAAGTTGCATCGTATGATTCTAATTCTTTTGAATTTGCTGAGACTTGCTTTATGGCCTAATATGTGATCAATCCTAGAGTAGGTTCCATGTACTGCTGAGAAGAATGTGAATGCTTTACGTGTAGGATGAAAAGTTCTGTAGATATCTGTTAGATCCATTTGGGCTATGGTGTTGTTTAAATCTACTGTCTCCTTGTTGATCTTCTGTCCTGTTGATCTGTCAATATCTGTGAGTGGAGTATTGAAGTCCCCCAGTACTATTGTGTTGGGGTCTAAGTCTCCCTTTAAGTTTCTTAACAAATTTTTTAAATAAACCTGTGGCCTGTAATTAGGTGCATGTACATTGAGAATTGTTATATCTTCCTGTAGTATTGATCCCTTAATCATTATATAGTGCCCCTCTTTGTCTCTCTTAACAGTTTTTGTGTTAAAGTTTATGTAGTCCGATATTAAGATGGTTACACCCGCTCTTTTTTCATTTCTGTTGGCATGGTATATCTTGTTCCATCCTTTTATTTTCAGTCTGTATGGATCTTCGTTGGAAAGATGTGTTTCTTGTAGGCAGCAAATAGATGGTTTTTGTTCCTTAACCCAGTCAGCCAATCTCTGTCTTTTAACAGGACAGTTTAGACCTTTAACGTTCAATGTGACTATTGATAAGTGGTAAGTTTGCCCTGCCATTTGCCACATATTTTCTAATGTATGCTTTGAATTCCCTGTGATCTTTTGCCGTGAGGTTCCCTTCATTTACCTTCTTTCATGTTGATGGTCGTGTTTCTGTGTTTCTGTGTGTAACACGTCTTTAAGTATCTTTTGCAGGGCTGGACGAGTGGCAACAAATTCTTTCAATTTTTGTTTGTTATGAAAGGTCTTTATTTCGCCTTCATTCACAAATGAGAGCTTTGCAGGGTATAATATTCTGGGCTGGCAGTTTTTCCCTCTAAGTACCTGGGCTATGTCTTGCCATTCCCTTCTAGCTTGTAGGGTTTCTGTTGAGAAGTCAGCTGTGAGTCTAATTGGAGATCCTCTGAGAGTAATCTGACGTTTCTCTCTTGCACATTTTAGGATCTTTTCTTTTTGCTTCACTGTGGTGAGTTTAATTACAATATGTCGTGCAGAGGATCTCTTTTGGTCATGTTTATTAGGGGTTCTATGAGCTTCCTGGATTAGGATTTCTCTGTCTTTCTCCAAGCCTGGAAAATTTTCTGCTAGTATCTCCCTAAAAAGGCCTTCTAATCCTTTCTCCCTCTCCATACCTTCAGGAACACCTAGAACCCGAATGTTGGGTTTTTTAATAGTATCCTGTAAATTCCCGATGATATCTTTTAGTTTTCTAATTTCCTCTTCTTGTCTTTGGTTTGACTGTTTCCTCTCCTGTTCACTGTCTTCTAGGTCCGATATTCTCTCCTCTGCTTCACCCATTCTGGTTTTAAGGCCCTCAAGATTGCTTGTCACTTGATCTATTGAGTTCTTCAATTCATTAAGATTTTTTTCACTATCGTAGCTTCTTGTTCTACTAGTTGTTTCATTTCGTTTTGATTCCTCCGTAGTGCTTCATTCTCGCGAGAGAGATTTTCTATCTTATCCATTAAAGATTTCTGTAGTTCAAGAATTTGTTTTTGAGAACTTCTTAATGTTCTTATCAATTCTTTGAGATCTGCTTCTTGCATTTCTTCTATCTCATTATCTTCACAATCCTGACTTGGGGTGTCTTTTCCTTTTGGGGTCATCATAGCGTCTTCCTTGATCTTGCTCCCTCGGAATCTGTTTTTGTTTGGCATTTTTTTTTTTCCCCACACTCTTTCTCTGGGTTGTCAAGGTAACGGAGTTTGTGTGCGCGGTGTGTTCCCAGTTTTTGGATCCCCTTCAGGTTTCTACAGCCTCGGGTTTTTGGTTCCGTCTGCCTCAGTGATGGGCGGGCGGGCGGGCGGGCGCGCCTTGTCCCACTGCGTTTAATCTAGCTCGAATTAGCAGGGTGGGTGACGAGAGGGGCTAGTGTCCGTGCAGGCTCGCCTCAATTGTGCTGTTTCCCCCGTGGGGGGTCTGCTTCCCCCCGCCACTGTCTCGGGATCCCTGTGTCGGCCCCCGTTCAAGCGCTCAGTTCCAATGGCGACTGTGTTCTGCCCGGCTTCCGGTTCAGCCGGCGGGCGCGCGCCGTCCCACTGTGTTCAGTCTAGCTCGAGTGAGCAGGGTGGGCAACGAAAGAGGCTAGTGTCCGTGTGGGCTCGCCTCAATTGTGCTGTTTCCCCCGTGGCGTCTGCTTCCCCCCGCCAGTGTCTCGGGATCCCTGTATCGGCTCCCGTTTAAGCGCTCGATTCCAATGGCGACTGTGTTCCGTCCGGTTCCTGTCCCTCCCGGCAGCTCCCGTGCCACTAAGGCACGATTTGCCATTCGCAAACTTACTTTCCCCTTGCATTCTTTATCTTTATACAATCAATGAGAAATTATTCTTCTGGAAATGTTTTGATACGTCACTCTTCAAAATGCCACGTGATTTTCGAAATTATAGGCATAATATAGTAGAATTTTATAAAAGCGCAATTCTTATAAATCATGCCAATAGTCAATAACATAATTTTAAAATATTATAATAAAGCAACATATTAGCAACAATTATCAGCTCCCTTCCAAATGAAATGACAAAGTTATGGGACAAAATTTACCATCTCACTAAAATGAAATAGTACTGAAACTTTATGCTATATCATAAATTATTCTTTATTTTTCAAAATGGATTATCAGAACATTCAAGGATTATATAAATATAAGCTTATAGATAGATGACATACCACAAATCTTAAAGTATAATATTATTTCATTAAAAAGTATACAAAAATATCTAAAGAAAGGTACTTTACAAAATTTGAGAAATAAAGCTTATATCTTTGTTGCATTTAAAGGGTTAATAAATTATGATAAAGTGTAGAGAACACAAGTATTTGATACTTATTTGTTATGGGAGATACTGAGCTGGTTAAATTTTGCTAGTAAATCTGCAGTGTAAGTTAGGAGATGTGTGGACTCCATCTACATCATGAATTATGAGGCCCTGTTCTGAACAAGCCAAATAAAGGATGATGTCTTACAATGAGGTACACTGTCCACCAGCTGTGCTTCTCAGTGTGGCAAACTCTGTTACTAACGCTTTCTTTGTAATATTTCATTTCTTTCTACTCAATGTACTTGCTTATTTACTTGTGAAACAAACTTGGCAAATTTTTCAATATACTTGAACAAATAATATGAAAACTAACAGTGTTTTTTAAAAGTCTCGACCTAGAATCTAGTGACTCCAAAACATGTTCCCTTCCTATAATAAACACTAGTGGAGAAATGGATTTAACCTTTGAAATAGCTTTTAATATACAGCTCAAACTGATTTTCAAATAAATTTATAAATAAATAGTACTGTTTTGTTACATTTTTTAAAATGACTTGTTTTTAAAGAAGATATTCTTGGGCTTCCTATTATTTTAATAGTAAATTTTATTTTGCATGAAAATAGTGCAAAATAAGAATCAGTAAGGAAAATATTTAAACATCAGCCAATGACATGTCTACATAAGATTACAAATAAAGAATGAGAACTGATAGACCTACTGTACATTGTTAGAGGTTAATAGATGAAAATAGACCAAGATAGAGAAACAAAAATTGAGTGTGAGAAAGAGACATATTACAGAAAGAGTATATATGCCAGCTGGTGTGTGTGTTTGTGTGTGTGTGTGTGTTATATCCACTCTTAGGGCATATCTAAAAAGCATATTTGTGTGGTTTAGAAGTAGAGAATTATGAAATTGGATGTCTATAATCTATAAAATTTATTACACTAATCCAGTATCTTGGGGTCAGAAAGTACTTTCTTTCAAGGACCCGATCATATATACTGCTGTTTGTTTTATTAGGTGTCCAGTCTGTCACACAACTATTGCTTCTCATATTATCATGTAAAGCAGCCATGTACAATACATAGCTCTGTATACCTTCTTTGTAGTAAACCACCTCTAACCCAACACAAGCCAAGAACTTGTGTGTTTTCCATCTTGATTTGTTGATATGTTTGTGTTTTCCAAGATTTTTTTCCTCAAACCATTTCCTTATAAACCCTTCCAATTCTGTGCAACAAGAAGGATTTATTTATATTTAAAGCAATGTTGAAAATGAAGACATGACATGTATAGTGCTTTCTTTTTGTAAAAACATATTATTTATTTGAAAATCAGAGTTACACAGAGAGAGAAGAGGAGGCAGAGAGAGAGAGAGAGAGAGAGAGAGAGAGAGGTCTTCCATCCACTGGCTCACTCCTCAATCAGCTGCAATGACTAGAGCTGCACTGATCTGAAGCCAGGAGCCAGTAGCTTCTTCTTGGTCTCTTACGTGGGTGCAGGGGCCCAATGACTAGGGCATCTTCTACTGATTTCCCAGGCCATAGCAGAGAGCTGATCAGAAGTCGAGCAGCTGGGACTCAAACCGACACCCATACGGGATGCCAGCACTGCAGGTGGCAGCTTTACTCATTACAACAACTGCGCCAGCCCTTCAACATTGCTTTTGAGAACTACTAACTTATCTCCAGCACAACACCTACAATAAATTAAGATCATACCATAACATAAAACAGCGTAACATCTGAAGAATCAAAATCTGAAATCTTATGTGAGGGCAAACTGTTGAAATCTATATGTAATATATACTAAACTGATCTTCTGTATATAAAGAGAATTGAAAATGAATCTTGATGTGAATGCAAGGGGAGAAGGAGTGGGAAAGGGGAGGGTTGCGGGTGGGAGGGAAATTATGGGGGAGGAAGTCATTGTAATCTATAAGCTGTATTTTGGAAATTTATATACTTTAAATAAAAGCGTTATTTAAAAAAATCTGAAATCAACACATAATATTGTGAAACAAAATGTTATAATTTAATGAGCTTCCATATTTATGTTCTACATAAAAACATACTATAAAAGTCAGGATACATTAACGAATTCAGTCTTTCTGTAAAGTACATTAAGCAAATATGAAACCCTAAAAAATTATTTCAAAAGTGTTCCTCTTATGCTTGGCATTGAGGTGCAGCAGGTTAAGTGCCACTTGGGACACCACCATCCTACATTGCAGTGCTGGTTTGAGTCATAGGTGCTCTGCATTTCCAATCCAGCTTCCTGCTAATGCTCCTGGGCAGACAGGGGATAATTTCCCAGGTACTTGGCCATTAATACCCATGTGGGAATCCTGAATGAAGTTTCAGCTCCTTGATTCACCCTGTCCCCATGTTGGTTGTTGTAATCATTTTGGAAGTGAGCCAGCAGATGGAAGGCCTTTCTCATTCTACTTATCTGAGATATATATATATATATATATATATATATATATATATGTGTGTGTGTGTGTGTGTGTGTGTGTGTGTAATGTTTATACAATATTTTTTTAAAAAATCCTTTCTTAGGGAGAAGTAATTTTCAACATTGTTTTTTGCTACAAAAATTTTAAAATAATACAATATACTAATGAAAATATTCAGGTTCATTATTGCCAGATATTTACTAGAAGATTAAAAAACACTCTGTGAAAGTCCAAACTTTACACTCAACAATATGTAAATGCATTCTTAATTTTAGGAGATAACTAAAGCAAAATTTTAGAGAAAGAAAATTTTTCATAATGTTTGAAGTTTAAATGGTTCTAAAAACCTTAGCAGTCCTAACAAGTAGCTAAGGAACTATCCCTAAGAGAGGGAGAGGCTGATGAGAGATGCCATATTAGGCTTCTCAGTTCAGCAACAGTGTTTCCTGTTCGTGTATTGACATTCAAGTACAGTTTCACTTAAAAAAATGAAGCTGCTCTTTACAAGTCAAATTATCTGATTATCAACTTTAGAATTGTCGCACAAAATGGTATCTACTAAGGTCACTCAAAAGTTGTTTATATAAGAAACCATTGATTGAGATTGATTCTTTCAAAGCTCGGTTTCCATAGACTATTTTGCAGAAAATGAATATTCTGAAGGCATTATCAGGGAGCTGGATCAGCGGTGACGCAGCTGGGAAGACAGCAATATCCATGTGGGATGGCGAAATCACAGGCAGCTGCTTTACTTGCTATGTCACTATGCTGGCTCCAAGTATATTCCATTTCTTTCTTTAAAAAATCCACTTTATTAAAAAGATTTATGTATTTATCTGAAAGGCAGAGTTACAGAGATGCAGAGGCAGAGAGAAAGCATGTTGTTCCATTATACCTTATGCTATTTTTCTGAATAGGAGGTGGTTGAAATGACATGATTTTATTTACAGGCATAGCACTTTGCTTTAGAATGAAAGTGGGAGGCATTACAGTGTTCATTGGCATGTTCTGTCCATATTTCTGAATAGTCAATGCTGAGGAATCATACAGTGTAGTAACTCACTTTACACTGATTCCTGAAGGCTGCAGGGCTACTATTTGACTTTAACTGCCAGTGGAACCCCAGATGGCTATGAAAGGACAGGACCCAGCTGGAGAAGCCTGACTTAGACTGCAGTGCTTGTCAGATGTGGTCCCAGCAGGACCCCAGCAGGGTTCATGGATGGAAGGCAAAGAGCTACAGCTGAAGTTCCTCAAAGTTACTGAAGGAAGGGCCAGATTAGCACTACTCCAGAGAACCTGCTTCTGCAGGAAAAGGGAGACCACGGTAACTGTATCTGGTATGCATTTGACAAGTGGTTTTGACGTTAGAAGTGAAGCAGTTCCAGCTTTGTGCCCTAATACAGCAGCTCAAACCACAGAATGAAGTGGCACAACTCTGGTTTCTACTCCCCGTAGGTCAGTGAGTGGATTCCAAGTCTGTAGCAACACAGTTGGGCATTGCTAATGCAGAAACAATGAGGGAGTTTTCAGACTGGATTGAGGAAGCTGTAGTTGTCACTACAGGAGAATCTGCTCCTGGTGGGGTACAGTGGCAATGACCACCTTGCTAGAGGTTTGTCAAACAACCTGTTGAATTAGACTCTAGATGTTAGGCAGAAGTCGGTGTAAGGCACGCACATAGTTCTTACAATCTCGTGAGGCTGAATGAAGTCTTGAGTTCAACATATTGTTTTCTGGTAAGTTCTTCATTTGATGTTTTGTGTCCAAATGTTCCACCAGGTTTTTCATATTCTGCCCCATTTCTGGGGACTGTGATGTACTAGCTTCTAGTTTTATTAACATTGTCATGAAGTTCTTACATCTCTTCCCATTTTCTAGCATTGTTGAAGAAATATTGGTCTAAGCAGCTGCTGGGTTCTGTGCTTTGAGATTGGGCTCAGTTTAGGGGTGCATGACACTCCCAACTTCAAGGCTTCATAGTAATCACCTCCTTCAATGGCTTTGCAGCAGGAACAATAACACACAGATTGGCAAGGCCACAGACAGTAGTGAGGGAGGATTCACAACAGTGGTTACTACAATAGTTTCCATTTGTGCTAATTTTTAAACAGGTGTCCCTCCCATTTTCTTGATTGATTGTGAGCTGGAATCTGAGTATTCAATGGTATCGATGGCCTTGAACTTACATTACTTGTCACCTCAGCTTTTGTCAGGGCTTGCTCATGAGATACCAACAACTAACCAATGCTATTTTTATCACAACTGTTCCTGGAGGAAGCTACAAATAAGCAGATGACTGGAGGGTCCTGGGGCAGGGCTCTCACAGTTGCCATTCCAGTCTCGGATAGGCAGCGAGGTCTGGAGAGGCCTGGCTAGGGGCAGCGGGCTCCAGGGCGGTTTCAGCTCTGCAGCATTGCTGGGGAGAGGCAAGGGGTCACCAGAGAGAAGTCAGCAAAAGAAGCCAACTGGGCAGTAGGACCTGGCGCATCGCAGACCTTCCTGACGTCTGCCTGGGTAGGGGCCACCTAGGCAGCCCTGGCTGGGCCACGAGTGGCACCCTCAGCGGTGCTCCCAGCCACATAATTCAGCCATGGTCCCTGCCAGTAGAGCCCGTGGATGCAGGAAGGGCATCCACCTTTGAACTCAGTGCTGCTCGGGATTCCCCGGGCTGAAATTTCTATACTACAGACCCAGAGCTCCAATAGGCTCCTATGTGCACTGGGCTCCACATCCCTAAATTTAAACAACAACGGATTAGGATCCATATCACTAAATAAAATACATAAAGTAGCATATAATTATCCTGGCATTACTAATGGTAATGTAAATTAATATGTAATATAAAAATATATGTATATATGTATATGTAATATACAGTATATGAAAGTATATGTAATATAAAAAAACAAAAATACAAAAATGGTCAAATTGAGATAATGGAAAAAGAAACAGGAAGCAAATGCAAAAACGAAGCATTTTTTTAACTTTTATTTAGAATATAAATTTCCAAGGTACAACTTATGGATTACAATGGCTTCCTCCCCATACTTTCCCTCCCCCACCGCAACCCTCCTCCCTTACCTGCTCTCTCTCCCCTTTCATTCGCATCTTGATTCAGTTTCAATTCTCTTTGTATACAGAAGATCAGTTTAGTATGTGCTAAGTAAAGATTTCAACTGTTTGCACTCATATAGCAACACAAAGTGAAATATACTATTTGAGGACTTGTTATAGCATTGAATCACAATGTACAGCACATTAAGGACAGAGATCCTACATGATTTTTTTTAATATGATTAACTGTTTATGCAATTTCCAATATAACACTGAGTTTTTTTTTTAACTTTTATTTAGAATATAAATTTCCAAGGTATGACTTATGGATTACAATGGCATTCCCCCCATATTTTCCCTCTCCCCCCGCAACCCTCCCCCCTTGCCCGCTTCCTCCACCCTTTCGTTCACATCCAGATTCATGTTCAATTCTCTTTGTATACATGAGATCAATTTAGCATGTGTTAAGTAAAGAATTCGTCCATTTGCCCTCATATAGTAGCACAAAGTGAAATATACTCTTTGAGTACTCGTTTTAGCATTGAGTCACATTGTACAGCACATTAAGAACAGAGATCCTACATGAAATATATATATATATTTTTGAAACTGATTAATTTTTTTCATGCAGTTTCCAATGTAACACTGAGTTTTTCTTTTTTTTCTCATTTTAGATTATCTTTACATAGAGAAGATCGGTTCAGTATGTATTAAGTAAAAATTTTCATCAGTTTGCATCTACACAGAAACACAAAGTGTAAAAACACTGTTTCAGCACTAGTTACAGTGTTACTTCACATTAGATAACATTAAGGACAGATCCCACATGGGATATAGGTACACAGTGACTCCTGGTGTTGATTTAACAATTTGACACTCTTATTTATGGCGTCAGGAATCTCCCTAGGCTCTAGTCATGAGTTGCTGAGGCTATGGAAGCCTTTAGGGTTCGCCGACTTTGATCCTATTCCGACAGGATCACAGTCAAAATGGAGGTCCCTTCCTCCCTTCGGAGAAAGGTACCTTCTTCTTTGGTAGCCCCGTTCCTTCCACTGGGATCTCACTAGGTGAGGTCTTCCATTTAGGTCTTCTTTTTTTCCTTTTGCAGAGTGTCTTGGCTTTCCATGCCTAAAATACTCTTATGGGCTCTTGAGCCAGATCTGAATGCCTTAAGGGCTGATTCTGAGGCCAGAGTGTTATTTAGGACATCTGTCATTCTATGAGTCTTCTGTGACTCTGCTTCCCATGTTGGATCATTCTCTCCCTTTCTGGTCCTATCTGTTTGTATTGCTAGAAACTAGTCTTGTTTGTGTGTTCCCTTTGACTCTTAGACCTATCAGTGTGATCAATTGTGAACTAAAATTGTTCACTTGGGCCGTTGAGATGGCATTAGTACATGCCATCTTGATGGGGTTGTATTGGGATCCCCTGGCATGTTTCTAACTCCATCATTTGGTGCAAGTCCAATTGAGTTTGTCTCAAATTGTACATATCCTCCCTTTCTTTTTCCCTCTCTCAAAGTTACCCGGGATCACTTTTCAGTTAAAATTTAAACACCTAAGGCTAATTGTGTGTTAGTTGCAGAGTTCAATGATTAGTACTAGTACAAAAACAAACAACAAAGAGAGATACTAAAATGGGTAAAGATTTACATTGTACATCAACAGTCCAGACAAGAGCTGATCAAGTTTTATTTTCTCATAGTGTTCATTTCATTTCAACAGGTTTCCCTTTTGGTGTTCAGTTAGTCATCGCCAATCAGGGAAAACAGATGATATTTGTCTCTTTGGGACTGGCTTAGTTCACTCAGCATGATGTTTTCCAGACTCCTCCATTTTGTTGCAAATGACCGGATTTCATTGTCTTTGACTGCTGTATAGTATTCTGTAGAGTACATATCCCATAATTTCCTAATCCAGTCTACTATTGATGGGCATTTGGGTTGGTTCCAGGTCTTAGCTATTGTGAATTGGGCTGCAATAAACATTAGTGTGCAGATGGCTTTTTTGTTTGCCAGTTTAATTTCTTTTGGGTAAATTACAAGGAGTGGGATGGCTGGGTTGTATGATAGGATTATATTCATGTTTCTGAGGAATCTCCAGACTGACTTCCATAGTGGCTTCACCAGTTTGCATTCCCACCAACAGTGGGTGAGTGTCCCTTTTTCCCCACATCCTCTCGAGCATCTATTATTGGTAGATTTCTGTATGTTAGCCATTCTCACCAGGGTGAGGTGAAATCTCATTGTGGTCTTGATTTGCATTTCCCTGATTGCTAGTGATCTTGAACATTTTCTCATGTGTCTGTTGGCGGTTTGGATTTCCTCTTTGAAAAATGTCTATTGAGGTCCTTGGCCCATCTCTTAAGTGGATTGTTTGTTTTGATGTTGTGGCGTTTCTTGATTTCTTTGTATATTCTGGTTATCAACCCTTTATCTGTTGCATAGTTTGCAAATATTTTTTCCCATTCTGTTGGTTTCCTATTCACTTTCCTGACTGTTTCTTTTGCCGTACAGAAACTTCTCAATTTGATGCAGTCCCAGTAGTTAATTTTGGTTTTGAGTGCCTGTGCCTTTGGGGTATTTTCTAAGACGTCTTTGCCAGTATCTATATCTTGCAGGGTTTCTCCTATGGTCTCTAATAATTTGATGGTGTCAGGTCATAGGTTTAGGTTTTTAATCCATGTTGAGTGAATTTTTGTGTAAGGTGAAAGGTAGGGATCTTGCTTCATGTTTCTGCACATGGAAATCCAGTTTCCCCAGCACCATTTATTAAACAGACCGTCTTTACTCCGGTGGTTGGTTTTGGGTCCTTGATCAAATATAAGTTGGCTGTAGATGTTTGGATTGATTTCAGGTGTTTCTATTCTGTTCCATTGGTCTATCCATCTGCTTCTGTAACAGCACCATGCTGTTTTGATAACAACTGCCCTGTAGTATGTCCTGAAATCTGGTATTGTGATGCCTCCGGCTTTGTTTTTGTTGTACAAGATTGCTTTTGCTATTCGAGGTCTCTTATTCCTCCATATGAATTTCAGCATCATTTTTTCCAGATCTGAGAAGAATGCCTTTGGTATCTTGATTGGTATTGCATTGAACCTGTAAATTGCTTTTGGCAGAATGGACATTTTGATGATATTGATTCTTCCAATCCATGAGCATGGAAGAGTTCTCCATTTTTTGGTATCCTCTTCTATTTCTTTCTTTAAGGTTTTGTAATTTTCATTGTAGAGATCTTTAATGTCCTTGGTTAAGTTTATTCCAAGGTATTTGATTGTTTTTGTGGCTATTGTGAATGGGATTGATCTTAGCAGTTCTTCCTCAGCCGTGTCATTGCTTGTGTATACAAAGGCTGTTGATTTTTGTGCATTGATTTTATATCCTGTTACTTTGCCAAACTCTTCTATGAGTTCCAATAGTCTCTTAATGGAGTTCTTTGGATCTCCTAAATAAAGAATCATGTCGTCTGCAAAGAGGGATAGTTTGAATTCTTCCTTCCCAATTTGTATCCCTTTGATTTCTTTTTCTTGCCTAATAGCTCTGGCTAAGACTTCCAGCACTATATTGAATAACAGTGGTGAGAGTTGGCATCCCTGTCTGGTACCAGATCTCAGTGGAAATGCTTCCAACTTTTCCCCATTCTATAGGACACTGGCCATGGGTTTTTCATAAATTGCTTTGATTATATTGAGTAATGTTCCTTCTATACCCAGTTTGCTTAGCATTTTCATCATGAAAGGGTGTTGAATTATATCGAATGCTTTCTCTGCGTCTAGTGAGATGATCATATGGTTTTTCTTCTGCTGTCTGTTGATGTGGTGTATCACATTGATTGTTTTGCGAACATTGGACTATCCCTGCATACCAGGGATACATCCCACTTGGTCTGGGTGGATGATATTTCTGATGTGTTGTTTCAGTCTATTGGCCAAAATTTTATTGATGATTTTTGCATCTATGTTCATCAGGGTTATTGGTCTGTAATTCTCTTTCAATATTGCATCTTTTCCAGTTTAAGAATTAAGGTGATGCTGGCTTCATAGAAAGAATTTGGGAGAATTCCCTCTTTTTCGTTTGTTTTGAATATTTTGAGAAGAACTGGCATTAGTTCTTCTTTAAAAGTCTGGTAGAATTCAGCAGTGAATCCATCTGGTCCTGGGCTTTTCTTTGTTGGGAGGGCCTTTATTACTGTTTCAATTTCTGTCTCAGTTATGGGTCTGTTTAGGTTTTCTACATCTTCCTGGTTCAGTTTAGGTAGGTTGTATGTGTCCAGGAATCTATCCATTTCTGATAGGTTTCCCTGTTTGCTGGCATACAAGTCCTTGTAGTAATTTCTGATGATTCTTTTGATTTCTGTGGTGTCTGTTGTTACGTTTCCTTTTTCATCTGTGTCTTTCATCTAAGTCTTTCTTTAAGTCCCTTATCAAGTCTTTTACATAAACAGGTGCCTTGTAATTAGGTGCTTATACATTGAAAATCGTTATCTTCCTGTTGAATGGATCCCTTAATCATTATATCATGTCCCTCTTTGTCTCTCCTAATAGTTTTTGTGGTAAAATTTATGTTATCTTATACTAAGATGTCTACGCCTGGTTTTTTTTTTTTCATTACTGTTGGCATGGTATATCTTTTTCCAACCTTTCACCTTCAGTCTGCATGGATCTTTGTTAGAAAGATGTGTTTCTTGTAAGCAGCAAATAGATGGGTTTTGTTCCCTAACCCAGTCTTCCAATCGGTGTCTTTTGACAGGGCAGTTCAAACCATTCACGTTCAATGAGACTACTGATAAGTAGTAACTTTGCCCTGCCATTTGCCAAAGATATTTTCTTATATATGCTTTGAGCTTCCTATGATCTTTTGCTGTGAGTTTTCCTTCCTTTAGCTTCTTTCAAATTGATGACCGTGTTCTGAGTTTCTGTGTTTAGCACATCTTTAAGCATCTTTTGTAGGGCTGGACGAGTGGTGACAAATTCTTTCAGTTTCTGTTTGCTGTGAAAGGTCTTCATTTCACCTTCATTCATGAATGAGAGCTTTGCAGGATATAATATTCTGGGCTGGCAGTTTTTCTCTCTTAGTACCTGGGCTATGTCTTGCCATTCCCTCCTAGCTTGCAGGGTTTTTCATGAGAAGTCCGCTGTGAGCCTAATTGGAGATCCTCTGAAAGTAATCTGATGTTTCTCTCTTGCACATTTTAGGATCTTTTCTTTTTGTTTCACTGTGGTGAGTTTAATTACAATGTGTCGTGGTGAGGATCTCTTTTGGTCATGTTTATTAGTGGTTGTATGAGCTTCCTGTACTAGGATGTCTCTGTCCTTCTCCAAACCCAGAAAGTTCTCTGCTCGTATCTCACTCAAAAGGCCTTCTAATCCTTTCTCTCTCTCCATGCCTTCAGGAACTCCTAGAACTCGAATGTTGGGTTTTTTAATTGTATCCTGTAGATTTCCAAAAATGTTTTTAGATTTCTAATTTCCTCTTCTTTTCTTTGGTTGGATTGTACAGTTTCCTGTGCTCTGTCTTCTAAGTCCGATATTCTCTCTTCTGTTTCGCTGACTCTATTCTTGAGACTCTCTAATGTGTTTTTCATTTGATCTATGGAATTCTTCATTTCCAATTGATTTCTCTTCACTATCACACTTTCCTGTTCTACTAATTTCTGCATTGCATTATGGTTCTTCCTTAAGGTTTCATTTTCACGAGAGAGACTTTCTATCCTGTCCAATAAGGATTTCTGTAGTTCAAGAATTTGCTTTTGAAAACTTCTAAATGATCTTATCATAAATTTTTTGAAATCCATATCTTGCATTTCTTCTATTGTCATGTCCATATTTTTGGCTTGGGGAGTTTTGTTTGTTTGGGGGCATCATAATATGTTCATTTTTCTTGTTCCCTTGGTTTCTGTGTTTATTGTTTTGCATTTTGGAGGAATTCTTTTAATTCTTCTTCCCTTACTGTGATTTTTTTTCTTGTTATACTATGACTGTGTTAAGTGGGCTGTCTGCTGTTGGAGGAGCCTTGGAGGCTTGAGATTGGTGTTGCCAGAGAGCTCTGCTTAGTTCTTCAGTGTTAGTTGTGGTAGATCTCTATTTATTTATTTATTTATTTATTTATTTATTATCATTATTTTTTTCCCCTCAGGAGGGAAGTAATACTGCACAGCTGAGCAGAGTTGATGGTAGTTAGCTTCCATTCCCTGGCTTCTATGTGTATAGCATTCGTGATCGGGGGTTTTTGAACACTCTGTTAGCGCGCTCTGTCCTGCTCTCTTCCCGCGGACACTTTTTAAAAAAATTTTTTTTTCCCCTGGTAACTTGAATCATTTGGCATGAGGGCTTTGTGCTTCCCTCCCTCGCTGCCCACCCCTGTGTAAGAGTGTAGTGTTGCTC
This sequence comes from Sylvilagus floridanus, assembly GCA_949820135.1. Lineage (NCBI taxonomy): Eukaryota > Metazoa > Chordata > Mammalia > Lagomorpha > Leporidae > Sylvilagus > Sylvilagus floridanus. The sequence goes on from OX463231.1 coordinate 81,597,574, forward strand.
CACTCCCGATTAGTGCCACAGCAGCGGTAGTTCTTTAAGCCAGAATGTAAACAAACAAGATGGCCGCTTCCTGCCCACTGCAGCTCCGATATGGGGGAAGGTGGAGGTACCAAGGGCTCCTGGTTCATAGTCCCTCAATTGGTCTTCTTAAGTTGCACACTCTTCGTGCGGGTGCTACTCACTCTGTTACTTTTTCTGTTTCCTCCCCTGCTCAGTCCTGCATGTCTCAGTGTTGTCCTAGGGTGAGTTGGGGGAGGGCTAGTGGCGGTTGGTGCTGCGGTGCTGGACAAGTGCCCTGTCTCACCTCGGCTTCCAGCGCTGGTGTGTCCGACCTTTAATTTTCATCAGTTAGTCTGCCCTGGCTGCCTGGCTGCCCTGGGGCTGAAACGCAGGGCTCCGGGTACACCACACACGAGTCACTCACGCCTTCCCAGTTGGCAGCCCGCAGGATCCCTACTGCCCCCTTCACTGCTCCCGCCACCACCCTAGGTAATGTCCTTCATGAAGCATTTTTGTAATTAGGTAAAATACACATAAAGGGAACAAACTTTACCGGAAATTGTCTGTTGTTATATATTGATAAAATGTTTAAATATCCAGTAATGTATATCATTTATAATCTTATATTAATTAATTATAGTCAACATATATAAAGTAACACTTTAGCAAAGATAATTTGATAAATTAAATATTAAGAAAGAATTTTATCCGCATTTTTCAGTAACTGGCACAAAAGGAAGGCAAAAATCAAGTATGTTTACAGGAAGTGTGAACAGCATTAACTTGAAATAATGAACTCACATAGAATTGTGCTAACAAATGGAGAAGTCATACTATTTCTAAGAATACACAAACATTGCCCAACAGTTTACAATCTAGATTAAAAAGCAAGTTGACATCTTTCAGTCAGTATCATGAGCTTTTATTGTTAGAGCATACATCGAATAACAAAAAAAGTCTACATTGTATAACAAGAAATAACCAGATAAATGCACTTTTTGGGATTTTGAAGCAAATTCATAAAAATATATGTTTCTGAGCTTTATAGTCAAAATCATTAAATCTTTTGAGGTGAATAATAGCAAAAATATTGCATTTGACTTGGAATATAAATTAAAGTAATAGAGGGAAATAGAGTCATAAAAGGGTTAAAATTATATAAACATTATACTTAAGTAATTGGCATTACAACAATAAATCCATACAAATAGAAGGAGATGTTATGATGAAAGCAAAATTAATTAAATACAAAGTAACAACAAAGTAGGATAAAAATGTGAGAAATTAGTTCTTTCACATTCATAAGATATTCTTTCAAGGCCCATCAAGAGGGAAGACCCAAATAATTTGTTTCATGACACATGTGGCATAAAACCACAGACTTTTATAACATATTTTCATATTTTATGTCTCCTATATATAGTTTTGCTTTGTTATATTATTTAACATTTTTGAACTGGAGGGATCATCCACACTGCTTCAGTTTATGTGTATGTTTGGACCCTATTCTGCCATACTACCTCATTCCTTCATATATATATATGTGTGTGTGTGTGTGTGTGTGTGTGTGTGTGCAAGAGTAGTTCCTATTTAGTTATTCTCAGATGGCTGGTTATAAAAGCCTGAATTGGGTTCTGTTATTCTCTCTGATTCCTTTTTTGCAGTGTGGTTCTTTCTCTGCACATACTGCATCACTCCCACCCACTGCTTTCATTAGAGGTCAAACGAATGGATCTGCCTGATATTACACCCAAACCTCCAAAACTCTGTGCTAACTGTTTTCTTTTATAAACTTAATTGACAGGGGTATTTCATTGTAGTGACAAAAAGCTGACTAATACAGAACACTTGGATGGTAAATTTCAGTGTTTAGCAGAAGAGCAGTGACCCATTCAAACCCTCAGCTCCACAACTGGAAACTGCAAATATTAGAAGTTCAGCTTGTGCTCTAAATATCAGGGATCTGTGATCTGACCAATGATTTCTGTTTCTGATCTGTTAGCGATCACACAGGAGCAGACATTGTTGACCTCAAAGGCCCTGACCTTTGAGTTGAGGTGATTTCCAAGATTTTTAAAGAACTGTCATCCTTTCACACTCTCCTCCCTCACTTTGTATTTTCCCTTTGTAGGGGTAAGACATAAAAGAACATTCAAAACAATTACCTCTAGAGGGAAAATTAGAAAGTGATCATACATTCTGATAGAAAGGTATGGAAAAGACTTTGGAAGACCACAAGCCTATACTTTATGCTGATTCTTGGCACAGAGACAGTCTGAGGCAAATGGAAAATAATAAAACTTAGAACATCCTGGGGAAGGAGGGAATATGATTGCCAGATTTACCAAAATAGTATTCACATGTCCATTTTTAAAGAAAAGTTTATATTTAAAGTAACAGCAATGTATAGGCTACTCCAAGGAAATAAAATAAAGCAACAAACTGTAACAGGAAAAAGTTACGATGAGAGATACTATACATTGTGAATTAATACTATAACTGGTACTCCAACAGTATTTTTCACTTTTTGTTGCTATGTGAGGGCAAACTGTTGAAACCTTTACTTAATATATACTAAACTGACCTTCTGTATATAAAGAGAATGGAAGGGGAGAGGGAGTAGGAAAGGGGAGGGTTGCGGGTGGGAGGGAAGTTATGGGGGGGAAGCAATTGTAATCTATAAGCTGTATTTTGGAAATTTATATTCTTTAAATAAAAGCGTTATTAAAAAAAGAGAGAGATATTAGACTAATGCCCCAAACTGTCTTAAAGGTGCTCAAAGAGCTAAAGGAAGATAAAGAGTCAATAAAATTTTGTAGAAGCAAAATAAATTATTCACAAGAAAATAGAAAACATAAAAAGTATATAAAGAATTCTGAAGCTGGAAAGTATAATTATAAGGAAAAAATTACTAGACATACCCAAAGATAGATTTGGGCAGTTGGATTAGTGAAAAAGTGAACTTTAAGAAAATGTAATAGGAATTATTAGTCTAGGGAAATGAAAGACATTGAATATTAGTGAAAAGAAGTTGTGTGACATCATCCAGTGGATTAATCCATGCAGCTCATTAGGCATTTTGTAAATCTTAGAAAAAGAGAGAGAGAGAGACAGAGAGAGAGAGAGAGAGAGAGAGAGAGAGAACTAGCAAGATATTGAAAGAAATAAATGATTGAAGGGGCTGGCACGATGGCTCAGCTGGTGGAAACCCCAAGTAAAGCACCCCATATGGGCACCAGTTCAAGAAAGAGCTGCTCCACTTCCAATCCAGCTTCCTGCTATTGGGGCTGGGAAAGCAGCAGAGAATGGCTCAAGTGCTGAAGCTACTGCAGGCATGTTAGAAACCCAGATGAAACTCTAGTTGCTGGCTTTGGCCTGGCCCAACCCTAGCTATGGCAACCATCTTGGGAGTAAACCAACAGATGAAAGATCTCTCCCGGTCTCTCACCCCCTCTCTCTTTTGGAACTTCGCCTTTCAAATACATGAATACATCTTTAAAAAACAAATAATGACTAAAGATACAATCTATTCTTAAAAATAAAACATCCAAGAAGCTTAAAATCTCCAAGTAACACAAATTCAAAGAGAACAACACCAAGATACATTATAATGCAACTTTTAAAAGAGAAAGGCAAAGAAAGTCTTAAAAGTAGCAAGAGAGGCTGGTGATGCAGCTCAATAGGCTAATCCTCCACCTGCAGCACTGGCACACCACGTTCTAGTCGCAGTCGTGGTGCTGGATTCTGTCCCAGTCGCTCTGCTGTGGCCTGGGAATGCAGTGGAGGATGGCCCAAGACCTTGGGTCCTGCACCCCCAAGAGAGACCAGGAGAAGCAGCTGGCTTCTCACTTCGGATCAGCAGCCATTGGGGGGTGAACCAATGAAAAAGGAAGGCCTTTCTCTCTGTCTCTCTCACTGTCCACTCTACCTGTCAAAAAATAAATTAATTAAATAAATAAATTTTAAAAAGTAGAAAGAGAGACTGAAAAGAAGGCTGTTACACTTTTAAGATGAAAATATGTGAGTTTTGTGAAGTATGATAGTATATGTAAATAACTGTGTACAGTGGCTGAAGCATAGCAGACACAATATACATGACATATATTATTATCACAGTTTTCATTTATTTATAAAATTGTGGATAGTAAATCAGTCCCAAAATAAGAATAATTGGAGGGGCAAATACTGCTTTGAATTCCATGCATACTCATATTAACTAGAGACAATGGGTAGAAAATTCCAACAAAGAAAGTTGATGTGGAATTAGTGTCCATAACAATCAAATGAAGACCTCCAATCATATCTCAGAGTGCCTAGATAATAGCTTTGGGTTGGTCTGTCTCCAGCCTCCTGCTAATGTGTACCCTAGAAGGCAACAAATGGTAGTTCAAGTAGTTGGGTCCTTGAAACTCTTGTGGGACACCATTTTTGGGTTTCTGGCATCTAGGTTTTGCTTGACTCAACACTTGCCATAGAGGGCCTTTGAAGAGTGAACCAGCAGATAGGAATTCTCTATCCCTCTCTGTACCTTTTTGTTCTTTCTCTCAGCCCCTCAATAAGTTGATTAAAATATTTTAAAAGTTACACTTTAAACACGTTGAAAGATCTAACATGAACCTGGACAGAATGATTCAAGAAGTAGATTCTCAGTTAAATTATTTTCTTAACGATCTGCAAACAATATCTCACTGAGGATTTTTCTTAATTTGGCATAGTGATTACAAAGTCCTCTCATGTGATAGCATCATGGTTCAGTGGGTTCAGCTGCTGCCTGACACGCCAGCATTCCATATGAGTCAGGTGTGAGTCCTGGCTGATCCATTCTGATTAACTTCCTGCTAATGAGCCTGGGAAAGCAGGATAAGATGACTCAAGTACCTGAACTCCTACTACCTACATGTGAGACCTAGATGGAGTTCCAGGCTACAGGCTTTCTTGTGACTCCAACCCTGCCTGAGAGGCCTTATAGTGAGTAAACATGTATGTGGAAAATCTCTTTCTGTCTTTTCTCCCTCCATCACTCTGCCTTTCAAATAAATAATTTTTTTCCTAGCAGAGAGACAAGGTTTTATTTTATTGTCATGCATATAAGAAGATCAGTATGTTAATGATGCATTTCCAGCTTGATGCAGCAATCTCACAAGTAGTATGCTATTTAGAAAAGGAGACATTTCCATTACTAAGTTATTACCGGAGAAAGTGACCATGACAAACCACACATTTTTAGATCACATTTCCATGAAAACAATATTTTGACATTTATGATAATGCCAACTTATCCAAAATATGATTCTTGAAATAAAAGGGTTTCAACAAATTGAACAGAAGCAAGAATGAGTTGAAAATATTACTAATATTCACATGTCTAAATATTGCATATGAAAGCAAAATTGCTAATTCTTCCAAATGTTCTCAATTGAGAGAAAATAAAGCCAGTGTAGCTCAATTTTTAAAGCAAGTAGGAGCCAAATGACAAGATTAAATACTAGTGAAACAAGGACACAGGGCTAATCTTCCACATATCTCAGGTCTCATAAACAAACAAACAAACAAACACAAGAGAAAGCATTTGAAGTTGCCTTGTATTTGTCTACACCACTGTTGTTTAGGCAATGTATTTAACAAACCTACTCCCTTCAAGTTGTCCCTTTGCCATGCTAACAAATGTATTACTTCTTCCATCACCACTGGCAGATTAAGTAACCCTTTGAAGAAAGCCAAGTCATCATTCTTGCCTCAATTATTGCCTGTTATTACTTCCTCTGGCCTTTCATTCAATTTTCTCTAAATAGGGTACAATCACTATCTCTGTAGTTCTTCTTTCCATTATAAACTAGATGTCAGCTTTTATGTCCTTGGTACATATGCCTGTTTTTGAGGGATGTGTAGTTACTGTTGGCTCATCCTGGGCATTGTTCACCATGGAAGAGAGATGAGGTAATGATCATTCATCATTTGGTAGACACTTTGTTTTCCTTTTCATTTCTTGAATATAATTAAGGTTTACCTATTTAATTTTCTTTAGATATATATACACCGAGGAGTGGGACTGCTTGACCTTACAGTCTTCTATTGGAGGTGTAGTAAAGATATAAAAGAGCACAAAGTAATTATAAGTTGTAAAGATCAATTTCTAAGTCATAAAATGTGAATATATTGGATAATGTTTATATACAGAGGTAATCCATAAAAACAAATACGACTGATAAAAGACATTACTAGAAATACCAATTATATATATAATATATATTCATATTCTACTAATTACTAAGTACCAGCAAAAAGCAAATGAAAATAGTATTAAAGGACAATAGGCAGACTGGGAAAAATGTGCAAGAGAAATGAGAAAAAAGATTAAATTTTGCAGTATCTTTAAACAATTTTTACATCAATATGAAAATACAGACGACTCAACATAAAAATAAGTGTACACATATAATGAATAAGAATGGCTCTGAACCAATAAACAGCCATTAAATTGTAACTAACCTGAAGGAGGTACCTGCAACACCCAAGTAGGATCTTCTCAGGAAGATGGACCTGGAGGCCAGAGGGAGCCCAGCAGTTGGCAGGACCAGGGAGGAGAAAATCCCTCCTGCTACAGCGAGGCTGAAGCCCAAGACACAGTTGTAGAAATGAACCGGACTCCTTCCTATTTTTCCCATCTATCACGACCACAGCTCCTGTGTCCTGCTACGGAGGATGCTGATTGGCTGCTTCTTTTAAACTTCGTGCACGCGCACCACAATGCAAGCTGTCCAATCAAAAGCGGTGGCTAAAAGCTGCGAAATCACGCAGCATGTTGACGTCATAGTAGTCTTCAGTTACCTGGAGGAGACAAGGTCTAGGACTGGGCCCCGTCGCTGGGATCTCCAAAGGTAGCTAGCCTTGCTGGTCTCTGTCCGCGGTTCTCTGACCTTCCATTGAAGGACGCCGCCCACCTCGGACACTGGGGAATGGTGAGTGTGGGGCCGGGCTTGAGGAGAGGGGGAGGCGGAGTTCCTGGAAACTGTTGGAAAAGGCTGGCGGGATGCCGGCCTCACAGAGGTCATCTCTGTAGTCCGTAGGCCCCACCTCGCTGCTGGCCTGGCGCTTCCCTCGGCCCCCTCTGGTCCGCAGTGTGGGGACTCCGGGTGTCCTGTCCCTTTCCGGCTCACAGCCCAGGGCCATCTCTGGGCAGCTGGTGGCGGCAGCCCCTGCCTTCCCTGTTGATGCAGTGGGGACAGGAAGGTCATTATGGGGAATATGGGCTGTGTGGAGGGTTCAGGCAGCGAGGAGCTGTCGTTCAAGGGGTCCTCGCTTCCTCTTTTTTCCCAGGGGTGACATGAATTTCCAAGTTTTCTGAATATGTGGGAGCCTTGGTTCACTTAGTCTAAGTCTTATGCTTAGTGACCTCAGCAGAGCCCTTCCGAGGGCCTGACCTCCTATTCTATCAGAGATAACAGTGTCATCGACACTGTTAACAACAAAGCAGTTTTATTTCTCTCAGGGTTTTGGTCCAGGTTTTAGGGGGCAGGAGGACACTGTAATTTGGTACTTGGGTGTCATCTAAGCCATTACATGTTCCCTTGATGGGCTGTCATCTCTCTCTGAACGTTCAAAGTAGAAATTTTAGCTAGTCACATTTATGGGTGTTTTAAAAACTGTTTCTGTTCCATGACAACCTTCCCAACCCCAAAGATACAAGTCTAAATTCCTAGGTTAGTTTTCACTTTTATTTTGGTATAGAGTGATTTTCAAGGTTATTGAGATATCATTGACAAAATTTGTATAGAGTCAAGGCCTGCCACCTGATGTTTTGAAATGTGAGGGAACTTCTAAAAGTTTATAGAACTTTTTTGTTCTATTTTTAATTTTGTTTGGGGCACCTCCATAGTGTTTTTCATAGTAGCTGTAGCAATTTACATTCCCTCAAACAATTTATGTGTTTCTTTTTCTCTTCATCTGGTCCAATACTTGTTATCTTCTACTTTTTAACAATAGCCATTTCTACATATGTAAGGTGATAACATCATGGTCTTGGTTAGCAGTGCACAGCCCCTTTTAAAATATCTGTTGGCTGCTTTCATATCCTAATTGGAAAAACTGATCTTATCCTTTGTCCATTTTTAATTATAGTTATGTGTTGTGTATTTCTTTGTATTACTCCCTTAATCATACTAGGTTTGCCAATATTTTCTCCCATTTTCTGTTTTCTCTTTTTAAAAAAGTTTTCCCTTTAGTATGCAGAATTTTTGTTGTCTTTTAGTGTTTTGCAGTCTTCCTTCCTTTTGTCACCTGTATATTTCGTGTCATTTCTGAATCATTATTGAGTTCTGATACAAACACAGCTGTTTTAGGAATTTGTGAAGTGAATCTTCTCTTTCCCTATCTGTTTGTATGTATGTGTGTCTGTCTTTTTTTCTTTCAAACTAATTAAGAAACTTGTAAAAACTATTTGGAGTACTTGGTACCAAATCAGAGTTAGATGATAGGAGTAAGGTCCTAGTGTTACATAGAACAGTGGGCTGACTATAGTTCAAAGTAATGCACTCCTTATTTTATGAACAAATTAAAAAAACATATTCCAAGGCTCTGATGATGAGCTGTAATGTCAGAGAAGGGAAAATGTATCCTGATTTGATTATTACGCATTGTATACATGGATTAAAATTTCACACTGTAACCGTAGATATGTATAGTTATTGTCAACAAGATATAAACTCAGATCCGCATCTTACTGGGTATTTAATGTTAAGGGATGTCAAACTATTTAAATTAGTATCACAGCTACAATTATGATCTTTGGAAGTATTTTATTAAGAGAAATATAATCTGGAAATAACTGAATTGGTGTTTTCCCAGGAAAAGTGGAGAAATTAGGAGGCAGTATTTTATGTTATACTGGTAATTAATACATCTTTTAAATTGTTTCACGTAAGCAAAATGAAGTGATTCTTTAAGTGATTATGTTATTCATTTGAATTAGAACAATATGAAACAAGAAGTAGGGAATGAAATGGTAGATTAATTTTGGTGAAAAAATTCTTGAAACTTGCATATTATTTCATGCTAAACATTGTCCATGAATTGTAAGGCTCCTCATATTTATGGTTTTAAATATTTTTGAACCAAAATGAGTATATTTAATTTCATGTTCCACAAAAATGTGAAACCCTCTCATATTGGTTGGTATTCAGTTTCTTCTGTGAAGCCCAAACTCTGGAGCCTGTCTGCCCTATCCTAACTGTCCTTTGATTGAAGTGAATGTTTCATGCTTTGTACTGCATTGGGAGCTACATAATCATAAACATAGTTCAACAGTAACATGTTTTCATTATCCCAAAATTCATCATATTGCTTACATTAAAGCCTCATTCACCATCAGCCCCAGACAGGCATTAATCTAAACTCTCTCTCCACAGATTTGCTTTTACTGGACATATCATATAATTGGAATCATACAGTGTTACAGTACGTGAGGTTTTGCTTCTAATTTCTTGTTTTTTCTTTTTGAGTTTTTACTTTTGTAGTCTGTCATTTTGATTGCCAAAATGTGTACTATTATAAAATATATGCTATACACTGTTATCCTTACATATCAGTATTTGAGTTGCTTTCACATTTGGCTTTCATAAACATTGCTGCAGTGAGCATATGTGTGCATGTTGATTTTTTATCTTTTGGTGTACCTGGGAGAGAAACTGCTGAGGTAATAAGTAGTCCCATGTAGAACATACTAAGAAACTGCAAATTATTTTTCACAGTGGCTGCACTATTGCACTGAAAGTGTGTGAGGGTTCCATGTTCTCCATTTATCTGTGTCAACATTTATCTACAGCTGAATCACAATCATTTTACTGAATATTAAGTGATTTTTTAGGTTTTGTTTGCATTTTTGAATATTAAATGTGTTGAAATAATTGCTTGCTGTTAAAAATTGTATGCTTATTCTGATATTTTTTAATTTTCCCAGTACTGAATCCAAAGTTTTTGTTTCTTAAATTTCTTACTGCATTTTGAGTTTGATGCTACCTTGAATGTTAATATTAATTATATTTTTAGAATATTCATTGCTACTAAACCGAAATATAATGGATACTTTTATCTTTTTTATATTCTATAACATTGTGAATTTTACTTTTTGTTTTTAGTGAATTCCTCAGGATATGTTTTATTTATATGATTTTTTTAAATAAAAACACTTCAATTTGTTCATCAAAATAAAAAAAAACATTTTAAAGACTTTCAAGACTTTATTTGAAAGGTGGAGTTACAGAAAGAGGGGTATACACACAACACAGAAAGAGGGAGAGAGAGATTCTGTGTACTGGTTCACTCCACAGATGGCCTCAATGGCTAGGGCTGGGCCAGGCTGAAGTCACGAACCATGAGCTTGGAGCTTCTCAGGTCTCCCAAGTGTATCTGTTTTTATGCTGGTACCACCTTTTGATTATTTTGCTTTTGAATTAAGAGAATGTGAGACCTTCAACTCTGATTTATTTTTAATAATATTTCGGGTATTGGATCTTCAACATGCCAAAGAGTTTTCTGTATATTCTATTTTATTTTAGTTTCTGCAAAAAATAACTATTGGGGTGTTATAATCATTTTAATCTATAAATAATTTAGGATCATACTGATTTGTTACATATATTTTATAATCAGTGAATACAGTATATATTTCCATTTATTTGTATAGTAATTAATTCCTTTCAATAATACTTTATATCTTTCAGTATTGAGATATTTTATTTCCTTGGCTAAGTTTTTTTTTCCAAGTACTTTATTCCTTTTGATGCTATTCAAAATACAATTATTCCCATTTTTAATTTTTCATAAGGTGGAAAAATTTCATGTGTTTCATAAATACAGACTTAGGAACAGTTATACTTCCCACCCTACCCTCTCTTCTACCCATAGTCCCGACTTGTTTCCATCTATCCTGTCTTATTTTCCTTATAATTTTTGAATTTTTAGAATAGCATACTTAGAGTACTTTCAGTTTATAAGTTTAAATGCCCACTAAGTAAAAATTCAACAAATAGTAAGTAGAAAAAAGACAAAAAAAAAAATACTATTCCTCAAGAATATAGACAAGGCTTGTCAAGCAGTAAACATTTCTCAAAATGTCAATTTTATTCATATACATGTATTTTTATACTCTGTATACCACTTATTACAAATCAGGAAAGACATAGGATATGTGTCATTTTGAGGTTGAGCTTATTTCACTGAGCATAATGGTTTCCAGTTCCATCCATTTTATTGCAAAATAAAGGATTTCATTATTTTTAAGGCCAAACAGTGTTCCATAATGTATATGTAGCTCATTTTCTTTATTAAGTAACTAGTTGATTGACATCTACTTTGATTTCACATCTTAGCTTTTGTAAATAGAGCTGCAATAAACATGTGGATACAGATAACACTTTCATATGCTGATATAATTTCCCTTGATTAAATTTCTAGGAGTGACTATCTGGGTCATAAGTTAGATGTATTGTCAGATTTCTGAGGAATCTCCATTTTGTCTCCAATAATGGTTGTGCTACTTTACATTCCCATCAACAGTGTATTAGTATACATTTTCCCCTACATACTCACCAGCACTTGTTCTGATTCAATCCACTTCTTGGTTATTGATCTTTTTTCCCCCCATGGCTTAAGGAATAAATTTTAGTAGATTGTCTGGATCCTTTACTATTCAAACTCCATCTTAGTTATTGATCTGTTTAGGTTTTCTATGCCATCAGGAATGATGTATGCAAATTAGAACTCATGTTATAGTAGCTATTCTCACCCAAAAAATAAATGCTTGTGAGGATATGAAGAAAAAGGAGTCCTTGCACATTGTTAGTGAGAATGAAAGTGAGTACAGCCATTTTTTTAAATTTGTTTAATTTTTTTTGACAGGCAGAGTGGACAGTGAGAGAGAGAGAGACAGAAAGGTCTTCCTTTTGCCATTGGTTCACCCTCCAATGGCCGCCGCGGCCAGCGCGCTATGGCCAGCGCATAATGCTGATCCGAAGCCAGGAACCAGGTGCTTCTCCTGGTCTCCATGCGGGTGCAGGGCCCAAGGACTTGGGCCATCCTCCACTGCACTCATGGGCCATAGTAGAGAGCTGGCCTGGAAGAGGCGCAACCAGGACAGAATACGGCGCCCTGACCGGAACTAGAAACTGGTGTGCCGGCGCCACAAGGCGGAGGATTAGCCTATTGAGCCGCGGCGCCGGCCAGTACAGCCATTTTTCAGATCAGTGTGAATGTTCCCACAAAATTAGTAATGGTTTTGATCTATGAACCATTTATCCCACACCTAGTCATATGTTTGACTAAAGTGAAATAAGCACCTGAAAGATATATTCCTGAGCTCTGATTTCTGAAACAATTCAAAATAGCAAAGTAAGAAATTAACCTAGGTACCTACTGATGCATGAGTACTTGAAGAAAATGCAATATATAAATATCCATTGATATCCTTTGCCCATATCTTAAGTCTTTTATTTCATTGTTGGTTTCTTGAGTTCTGGATATTAATCTTTTATCACATATGTCGTTAGCAAGTATTGTCTTCCATTCTGTCATTTCTGTCTTCACTCTGTACTTTGTAGTGCAGAAGCATCTTAAACTTGATATAATCCCATTTCTCTTTTTAGCTTTATTGCTTGTGCATCTGGGGTGTTTTACAAAAAGTAGGCCCGTGTCCAGCAGTATTTCCCTTATGCTTTCTTCTAATAGTTTGATAGTTTCATATCATAAAGTTAGACACTTGATTGTTTTCTAGTCAATATTTTGTATAGGATATAAGTAGGGATCTAGTTTCAAACTTCTGCATGCAGAAATCAAATTTTCTCAGTAACTTTTCAGAGAATTTTTAGCACATTTGTCCAATATTAAGTGGTTATAGATGCGCAGACTTGTTTCTGGTATTTCTATTCTATTACATTGGGTTACATGTTTATCTTTATGTGAATGCCATGCCGATTTGATTACAATATCCCTGAAGTATACCTGAAGTGTATCTTGAAATCTGGTACTGTGATGCTTCTGTCGTTGTTATTGTTTACTACTCCTTTGGCCAATGTCTTTTGTATTTCCATCTAAAGTATAGGATTGCTTTTGTCTTTGAAGAATAGCCTTACAATGCTGATGGGGATTGCAAGGAATCTGTAAATTTTGGTGATAGTATGGACATCTGGGATACTATTAATTCTTCTAGTAGTTGAACCATGGAATTTTTGTTTTATGTTTTGTATCTTCCTATTCTTTCATTAATGTTTTTATAATTTTTATGGTAGCGATCTTTCATATCCTTTGTTAAATTTATCATTATTTTGTGAGTGGAATGGTTCTTATAAGTCTTTCTCAGACAGGTAGTTGTTGGTATGTATGAATGATATCATTTTTTTGTGTTGATTTTGCATCCTGAAACTGCTAAATTCTCTAATAAACTCTGATAGTCTCTTATGGGGTTCTTTCCTTTCCCAATATAAAGAATCACATCATCTGCCATGTTACTTGTATTTCTATCTTTCCAGATTACATGCTTTTAGTTTTTGTTCTTGCCTTAGGGCTCTAAATAAAACTTTCAGAAATATGTTGAACAAAGGTAGTGACAGTGGAGAACTTTGTCTGGTTCCAAATCTTACTCAAAATAATTCCAGTTTTTCTCCATTCCATGATGTTGGCTGTGAGCTTGTCATATACTTCCTTAATTATTCTGAGGTATGTGCTTTTTTATACCCAATTTTTATGCTTTTTTCTTTTTTTTTATAACGCTTTTATTTAAAGAATATAAATTTCCAAAATACAGCTTCTAGATTACAATGGCTTCCCCCCCATAACTTCCCCCCCATCCGCAACCCTCCCCTTTCCCACTCCCTCTCCCCTTGCTTCACATCAAGATTCATTTTCAATTCTCTTTATATACAGAAGATCAGTTTACTATATATTAAGTAAAGATTTCAACAGTTTGCCCTCACATAGCAACACAAAGTGAAAAATACTGTTGGAGTACTAGTTATAGTATTAATTCACAATGTATAGCACATTAAGGACAGAGATCCTACATGATTTTTTTTTTTAAATTTATTAATTTTCTAGGCAATTTCCAATTTAACACCAACATTTTTTTTCATTTTTAATTATCTATATACAGAAGATAGATTCAGTATATACTAAGTAAAGATTTCATCAGTTTGCACCCACACAGAAACACAAAGTGTAAAATACTGTTTCAGTGCTAGTTATAGCATTACTTCACATTGGACAACACATTAAGGACAGATCCCACATGAGACGTAAGTACACAGTGACTCCTGAAGTTGATTGAACAATTCGACACTCTTGTTTATGGCCTCAGTAATCTCCCTAGGGTCTAGTCATGAGTTGCCAAGGCTATGGAAGCCTTTAGGGTTCGCTGACTTCAATCTTATTCCGACAGGGTCATAGTCAAAGTGGAGGTTCTCTCCTCCCTTCAGAGAAAGGTACCTCCTTCTTTGATGGCCCCATTCGTTCCACTGGGATCTCACTCACAGAGATCTTTCATTTAGGTCTTCTTTTTTTTCCAGAGTGTCTTGGCTTTCCATGCCTAGAATATTCTCATGGGCTCTTGAGCCAGATCTGAATGCCTTAAGGGCTGATTCTGAGGCCAGAGTGCTATTTAGGACATCTGCCATTCTATGAGTCTGCTGTGTATCTCGCTTCCCATGTTGGATCATTCTCTCCCTTTTTGATTCTATCAGTTAGTATTAGCAGACACTAGTCTTGTTTGTGTGATCCCTTTGACTCTTAGACCTATCAGTGTGATCAATTGTGAACTGAAATTGATCACTTGGACTAGTGAGATGGCCTTGGTACATGCCACCTTGATGGGATTGTATTGGAATCCCCTGGCACAATTCTAACTCCATCATTTGGGGCAGTTCCGATTGAGCATGTCCCAAATTGTACATCTCCTCCCTCTCTTATTCCCACTCATATTTCACAGGGATCACTTTTCAGTTAAAATTAAACACCTAAGAATAATTGTGTGTTAATTACAGAGTTCAACCAATAGTACTAGAATAAAAAAATTACTAAAATGGATAAAGTATTACATTGTACAACAACAGTCAGCACAAGAGCTGATCAAGTTACTGTTTCTCATAGTGTCCATTTCACTTCAATAGGTTTCACCTTTGGTGCTCAATTAGTTGTCACCGATCGGGAGAACATATGATATTTGTCCCTTTGGGAATGGCTTAATTCACTCAGAATGATGTTTTCCAGATTCCTCCATCTTATTGCAAATGACCGGGTTTCATTGTTTTTGACTGCTGTATAGTATTCTATAGAGTACATGTCCCATAATTTCTTTATCCAAATGTATGCTTTGAATTCCCTGTGATCTTTTGCTGTGAGGTTCCCTTCGTTTACCTTCTTTCATGTTGATGGCCATGTTTCTGTGTTTCTGTGTGTAACACATCCTTAAGCATCTTTTGCAGGGCCGGACAAGTGGTAACAAATTCCTTCAATCCCTGTTTGCCACGAAAGGTCTCCATTTCACCCTCATTCACAAATGAGAGCCTGGCAGGATACAACACTCTGAGCTGGCAGTTTTTCTCTTAAGTACCTGGGCTATGTCTCGCCATTCCCCTCTAGCCTGCAGGGTTTCTGATGAGAAGTCTGCTGTGAGTCTAATTGGAGATCCCCTGAGTGCAATCCGACGTCTCTCTCTTGCGCACCCCAGGATCCTTTCTTTCTGTTTCACCGTGGTGAGCCTAATTACAACGTGTCGTGGTGAGGACCTCTTTTGGTCATGTTCACTAGGGGTTCTATGTGCTTCCTGTACTAGGATGTCTCTGTCCTTATCCAAAACTGGGAAATTCCCTGCTATTATCTCACTAAAAAGGCCCTCCAATCCTTTCTCCCTCTCCATGCCTTCAGGAACTCCCAGAACTCGAATGTTGGGCTTCTTAATAGTATCCTGTAGATTCCCAACAATATTTTTTAGATTTCTAATTTCCTCTTCTTGTCTTTGGTTTGACTGCATAGTTTCCTGTGCTCTGTCTTCTAAGTCCGATATTCTCTCCTCTGCCTCACCCATTCTGTTTGTAAGGCTCTCCAATGTGTTTTTCACCCGATCTATTAAATTCTTCACCCCATTATGATTTCTCGTCACTATCACAGTTTCATGTTCTACCAGTTGTTTCATTTCAGCTTGATTTCTCCTTAATATTTCACCCTCACGAGAGAGATTTTCTACCCTGTCCATCAAGGATTTCTGCAGCTCAAGAATTTGTTTTTGAGTACTTCTTAGTGTTCTTATCAATTTTTTGAGATCTGCTTCCTGCATCTCTTCCATCTCATCATCTTTGTAATCTTGAATTGGGGTGTCTCCTTCACTTGGGGATGCCATAGTGTCTTCCTTGTTCTTATTACCTCGGTTTTTGCGTTTGTTGTTTGGCATATTGGTTTCTTCACTTTTGTGTTTTTTTCTTGTTATACTATGACTCTAGATTAAGTGGACTGTCTGCTTTTGATGGAGCCCCAGAGGCCTGAGATGGGTGTGGCCTGAGAGCTCTGCTTGGTTCCTCAGGGTTGAGGGTGTGTCAAAGGAGACACTCCCAGGTTAGGCGTGGTAAACCTCTCTCTGTTACTTTTTTTTTTTTTTTGGTTCAAAAGGGAAGCAACTCCACACAGCTGAATGGAATTGGGGGTGGTTAGCAGGCGAATGATACACCCACAGGAGCCAGAGATCGGAAGCTCTTTCCCAAGGACCAGAGAGGGAATCTTTGCGGCCCTTTGTGTGGGCTGAGATTCTCCTGTAGTTTCCCACTGGGCTGCCAAGGCCACCGAACTGCAGCGTCTCTGGAGAGTACTCACATGAACTCGTGATCTCCGTGAGTTCTCTCCCCCACCGTCTCTTCCTTCACAGTCTCAGTTCATTAGCACCACACATTCACCAGGTTCCAATTTCCTGTCATTTCACCCCTCCCACCCAGAGTCAGGTCTTTCCGCTAGGCCTGGGGCCGGTGCCAACCCGAGGTCACCCTGCCCATGACGTATTCCAAAATGGCGCCTGCTCTTTGTCCTGCCCACCCCCGAGAGGTGAGCGGAGAGAGAGAAGCTCGTGTCCGTATGGGTCACCTTTTTTTTTTTCCCTCTCTCTCTCTCTCTTCGAGTTAGCCTGGTGAACTTCTCCCTGCAGGGTTTCAAGCCCTGTTCGCTCTAGGCTCCCCCCTCCGCTTCCCTGCTGGTAATTCGGGCTATTGATGTTCTGCTCACCTCGCGTTCCAGCGCTGGTGCGCTGAATCTGCTGCTGGTGTCCCAAACTGCGGGCTCCCACGCTCTCCACGCAGGTCCACCGTGAACCTCCAGTTCCGGAAGGGTTCTCTCCGCTGTATCCTCCCCCACTCCTCCCCGAACCTGCAGTATCTCCACTTCCATCAAACTGTCTCTCCCCAGACTATCGGTGTGCTCCCCCCCTATTCCGCCATCTTGCCGCTCTCTATGCTTTTTTCTATCATATAATCGTACTGCATTTTATCAAATGCTGTCTCTGAATCTCTTGAGAAAATGATGTAGATTTAACCTTCATTTTACTGATGTTATGCATCATCTTTATTGATCTATATATGCCAGAACAGCCCTGAATCACTGGTATAAATCCCATTTGGTCAGAGTGGATGACATTTTTGTTGTGTTGTTGAATTTGGTTTGCTTCTATTGTTTCAAGTATTTTTTTCATCTATGTTCTTCAGGAATAATCATTTGTGGTTCTCTTTATTGTTGTATCCTTGTTTGGTTTTGTCTTTAAGGTAAGTCCAATCTCAGAGACTAAATTTGGAATGCCTTGCTCCTATCAATTGATTTGAGTAGTTTAAGAAGAATTGTTAGTTCACCCTTAAAAGTGTGATAGAACTCATTAGTGAGGCCATTAATTTCTGAGCTTATTTTTGTAGGCAGACTTTATTGGTGACATAATCTCAATCTTCTTATTGGTCTATTCAGATTTTTTATGTCTTCATGCATTGATTTTTGGGTATATTTTATAAGTAACTGAAGGAGAGGAACTAATATAGAAAGTAAAGTGGTGGGTAAGTAGAGAGGCTGATTGCTTGCTTTGATTAGTTCACATTGTGTTTATGCATAGAAATATTGCACTGAATGTATGTAATTCAGTAAAAACTGATAAAATAGCTTTTTATTGTGGTTTTAATGAGAAGTAATGAACACACTTGGGTAAATAAGGCTATGGAAGTTTAGGATTGGCTTTTTTGAAGAAGTCCCATGTAAGTCTACAGTATAGAGGCTTGTGTCCCAGGTTTTCTGTCACATGGCTTTGGAGTGATTTAGCAGAGGAATGGTGGACTGAATGTGAAAGCCCTACACAGAAGGTGCTGTGGATCCTGAATTGTTGAGGTTGCCAAGAAAGCTGCACTCACAGGCCAGTCTTTTGTCATTCAATGAATCAGCTAACCCTGAGAACAGTTCTTTCCTAGGCAACAAGGTCTCAGTTATTAATTTATGGCTTCAGTTTGTCTATTTCAAGTAAGTTGTCATAGTTGTAGAAATGTGTTCATCATATTACCTTATATTATTCATCTCCCTTATATTATTCAGCTCCCTATCTGTAGGTGTGTTATCCCTTTCATTTCCTGATATTGTTAAATTATTTCAATCATGTCTTTTTCTCATGTACAGTGTCACTATACGCGATCCAATTTACTGACCTTTTTGAGGACAGATTTCCATAACATTTGTTTTCTATATCACTTTCTGCTTTCTATTTCATTGATTTCCACAGTGAGTCATGATTTCCTTTCTCCTGTTTACATTGTGTTTAATTTGTTTTCCTCTTTATATTTTAAGATTGAAGGACACATTTTCAGTTTTATAATGCTGATTTTTCAGAAGATTGAATTGCAAATTTTATCTTTAAACAAAAATCCTTTCAATGAAATGATTTTTAATTGTTTTACCCAGAAACCTTTTATTTAATGAGTACAAACTGCATACATTTCATAAATACAACTTTAGGAACATAGTGATTCTTCTCATCTTACCAGCCCTCCCACCCATTTTCTTACTCTTCTTCCTACTTAATCTCCTATTCCTAGACTTACTGTTTTATTTTTTAATCTTTTAAAGATTTATTTATTTATTTTAAGATTAATTTAATTTTAAATATTTATTTGTTTATTTATTTATTGAAAGGCAGAGTTACAGAAAAGCATGGAGAGAGAGAGAGACAGAGAGAGAGAGACAGAGAGAGAGACAGAGAGATTCTTGCATCTACTGGTTCACTCCCCAAATAGCTGCAATGGCTGTAGTTAAGCTGATCTGAAGCCAGGAGCCAGGATCTTCTTCCAGGTCTCCCAGTCTCCCACACTGGTACAGGGGCCCAAGCACTTGGACCATCTTCCACTGTTTTCCCAGGCCATATCAGGGAGCTTAATCAGAAGTGGAGCAGCCTGGACTCAAACCAGTTCGCATATGGGATGCAGGCACTGCAGATGTCGGCTTTACCTACTACATCATAGTGCTGGTCCCATTCTTATTGTTTTAATAACATCCATTTTCCATTAACTTCATGCACATAAGATTATACTAAGTAAAGAGTTCAACAAATAGTATGAAGAAAAAACTCTTCCTAAATAGTCCAAACAAGGGCTTTTCAAAGTCATCACTTCCTAAAGTGTAAATTTCACTTCTATAGATTACCTTTTGGATGCTCTGTTAGTTAACACAGATCAGGGATAGCATATGTTATTTGTTCTTTTGGGACTGGCTTATTTCACTAAGTATAATATTTTCCAGTTGCATCCATTTTGTTGCAAATGACAGGATTTTATTTTTTTATTGCTGTGTTCCATGGTGTACATTTTGAATGGGGAAAAGTTGAAGCATCCCCACTAAGATCCAGAACCAGACAAAGATGCTCACTCTCACCATTGCTATTCAGTATAGACCTGGAAGTTTTAGCAGGAGTCAGTAGGTAAGAAAAAGAAATCAAAGTGATACAGATTGGGAAGAAGGAAGTCAAACTATCCTTATTTGCAGATGCTTTGGTTGTATGTATAGGAGAATGAAAAGACTCCACTAAGAGGCTCCTGGAATTCATAAAAGAGTTTGTGGTAAAGTGTCAGAATATCAAATCAGCACACAAAAATCTATGGCCTTTCTATACACAGAAAATGCCATAGCTGAGAAAGACCTTCTAAGATCCATCCCACTCACAATAGCAAAAAATTAAATACCTTGGGATTCTTTTAACCAAGGACATAAAAAATATCTACGATGAGTATTCCAAAACACTAAAGAAAGAAATAGAAGAAGACACTGAAAAAATGAAAAAAATCATCCAAGTTCATGGATTGGAAGAATAAATATCATGAAAATATCCACAATACCAAAAGCAATTTCCAGGTTCAATGTGATGGCAATCAAAATACCAAGGTCATTCTTCTCAGATATAGAAAAAGCTAAGCTGAAATTTATATGGAAACACAGGAAACTCTGAATAGCTAAAGCAATATTATACAACAAAAACAAAGCTGGAGGTCTCACAATATCAGATTTCAAGACAGACTACAGGGCAGTTATAATCAAAACAGCCTGGTACTTGCACAAAAACAGATGGATAGACCAATGGAACAAAATAGAATCTCTAGAAATCAACATGCATAACTGCAACCAGCTTATCTTTGACAAAGGAATTAAAATCAATTTTTGGAGTAAGAGCAGTCTCTTCAACAAATCATGCTGGGAAAACTGGATTTCCACATGTAGAAATATGAAGAAAAACCAGTACCTTCACCTTACACAAAGCCCCACCCAAAATGGATCAAAGACCTAAATCTATGACTCAATACCATCAAATTATTAGAAAACATTGGAGAAACCCTGCAAGAGAATGGCATAGATAAAAAGTTCTTGTGAAATTCCCCAGAAGCACAGGCAGTCAAAGCCAAAATTGACAAATGGGATTGCTTCAAATTGAGAAATTTTGCACTGCAAAGGAATTGCTCAGCAAATTGATTAGGCAACTAACTGAATGTGAGAAATTATTTGAAAACTATGCTACTGAGTTCTTTTCTGGTAGTGTCTGTTGGGAGTTTTGTGTATTTCTTGCACTTGGATGTCTCTTTCTTTCTCCAGATTGTGGACGTTTTCTATTATTTCATTAAGAAAGTCTTGAATCTGTTCTCTCTTTGCACACCTTCTGGAATTCCTAGGATCTGTAAGTTGGATCATTTGATAGAACCTTGTAAACCTGAAATTGTGATTTAAAATGTTATGTTTCTCATTCTTGTATTTAGTCTGACTGCATTATTTCTGGAAGTTTGTCTTCTAGCTCTGATATTCTTTCTTCTGTTCCATCTATTCTATTGCTGAGTCTTTCCACTGCATTAATTTTTTGGTCTACAGAATTCTTCATTTCCAGTATTTCATTCTGGCTTCTCTTTAAAATTTCAATTTCTTGGGAGCACTTTTCATTTAGATCATGAACTTGTTCCTGATTGCTTCTAAGTAATTATTAATTTTCTGAATGCCTTTTCTGGCATATCCTCAATCTCTTCTTCAACCTCCATTATTGAAGATTTTTATTCCTCCCTTGGCGAGTTCATAAATTCTTCCTTATTCTTATTCAGGATTTTTCCTTTGTTCCTTGTCATTTCTGGTTGGTTTCTTGTTGATTTTATATAAATTGTTTTTCCTGTGCTGTTAGCTTCTATGTGTCTGTGTTTTGCAAGTGGAAGCGTGGCAGCCCCGTCTCCTGGAGCTCTGTTTACTTCTGGATCATGATGGAGGTGGGTATCAGGGCTTTGGTGCACTAAGCCCTTCCTACTGGAGCCGGGCTCACTTCTCACTGGTGCATGAAATGAGCTCGGGATTTCACTGTTTAGGATTAGTCCTTGCTGTACAGCTTGTGTGGTGAGGAGGAAATCACTCTTTAATGTTGTGGTCCTTTTCCACCGGTGAGGCATGATGTGAAGTACCCCCTGCAATTGATGCGTGTATGCATGGGAGGCAGACATGGCAGCTCCCTGCTTACACGCAAAGATGTAAACAATCAATATAGCTTCTCCTTGCTGGTTGTAGGTCCGGTTGGGGGGAGGTGTGAGACACAGAAGGACCATGGTGTGCCCAACCCCTCTGCCCATTTTCCTACAATTTCTCCTTCTTTCTGCTTGGAGTTTCAAATGCAGCACAGTTCTCCAAGCTTCCCTGCCCACCAATGTCTGCAACTCCGTGGACTCACTACCTCTCACGAGCTTCAATGGAGGTGGAGGCACCAATCTCATCACTTGGTCTCTCCACCACTCCTTCTCTGCATGTCCACCACCTCACCCTCCTCTCTGCTCCCCCAGCGTGGACCTGAGCAGCCTCTGGTGGACTCCTGGGCCACTCGTGTGAATTTAGTGTGATTACACTGCTAACTTGTATTTTCTCTGCTCACTAGCTATCCATTTTTCCCCACAAAACTCAGAACTTCCCACTGCTATACCTCAATCTTGGCCTGCATTCTTGGATTGATTTCTAAATCACTCTATATGGTTTGACTCCTCTGTCCCCTTTTCTTCATAAAGAGAAGGTTAAAAATGATTGGTTTGTTTTATATCTCAGGCTGTTTTGATTTGTTGTAAGATACCACAAAATTAGCAGTTTTTAAAGGAAAAAGGTATTTCTTATTATCAGGAGTCCAGGAAGTCCAAAATCAAGAGGCTGCTCTAGAGTAGGTTATCTCACCACATCATAAAATTGCATGGGGAGATAGAGCAAGAAAGTAAACTCATAGCCTCAAGCCTTTTAAAACTTGGCATTAGTACATTCATAAAGACCAAAACTGTTCCATTAAGTACTACTTCCAACACAAGCCTTGGGGCATATTAGAACCATAGTAGTTTTCAAGTTAAAATGTGAGTTATTTGCCATTTTATGAACTGTTGCTTAGTCCATGTGTACATTTTTATTTTAGTTACTGTACCATACACTTCTAGAATACCTATTATAGTATTTCCAGTTGCCATTTCTACTTATAACTCTAATCTACTATCCTTTGTATTATTTTTATGCCAATCTCTACCAGAAAATATTTAATAATTGCTTAATCATCTCAAATTCTTCTTTAAAACATGGGTTAATTTACGCTTCATTCTAATGATGTTTTCTCTTGAATATGAGTCACATTTTTCTTTTTTTTCACATGGGTAGTGATTCTGAATTTTATTCTGGATCCTATATTGTTGTGTATTATAGGAATTGTGAATACAGTTGTATTTCTGAAATTATTTTTGTTTTATCAGTCAGTCAGTAGGTTAGATTCAAATCCCAAACACTGTATTCCTTGCAGTAAGAATTCTCTGTTTCTTCCATTTATTTTACTAGTAGGGATAAAGACAGCCAGACTGATAACTCAATTGACATACATAAGTCTCACATCCACTGGTTCATTCTCCAAATACCTGAAACACCTGTGGCTGTGCCAGTCCAAAGGTAGAAACCAGGAACACAATCCCGATCACAACTGAGTGGCAGAGATCAGATTGCTTGAGTCAGTATGTACTGCTTCCCGGAGTGCACATTTTTAGGATGGTGAAATTTGAAGCAGAGCTTTGAAATGAACCCACACATTCTAATATGGGATACAGACATCCCAAATGGCACCTTAACTGCTGCATCAGACAACCCCTTGTGATAATTTAAATCCTTTGTTGAATGTATACATGGTGATGATTTATTCAGTTCTATTTTCATCTGAATTCTGTAAAAAAATCTAATCATCTTTTTGTTTCTTTTAAAAAATCAAAAAATGTATGTCTTTATGTATAAAATATAATTATATATCTACAGATAGCAGAGAATGGAGACAAGGATTTGGGTCCAAATATGTGTCACCCTAGAGTTGTGTTGTAAAAGAGACAGCAACAGTAGTCATGTTTGGTTCTCCAAGTATAGTTCCACTCTCAGATGAGTGGAAGAATTGGATCATTTCTTCCTGAATACAGCCTTTTGTGGACTTGGATTTTATTCTCCTGTAACTTTCTTGCCTCTTTTAAGTTAGTTATATTATATAGATGTCCAGTGAGGAATAATTTGCCAAAGTCCACTTTAATGTATGGGGTAACAAGCAGTAGAGATAAGCAGGGAAACAAAAATTGGTTTGTTGCAAAGATCAGCAAGAGGGACAGATATTTATGAGAAAGAACCATATAACAACAGAAAAGATATAGACCACAAAAAAAGAAATGAAAAAGATCATATTGCCACTAAACATTCAGAAAATTAAATGATTATAAGGGGATACTATGAATCATTATTTCCCAACAGATTCAAAAATTTAGATGAAATAGATACATTTCTAGAAAAATGCACATTATCATACTGATTTAAGAGGACACTAAAAATATTAGTAGCTGAAAACAGTAAACATCAAATAATAAGTTGAATAAGTCAGGTAAAACATGACCACAAAGTCCTGAACCAGATGACTTCCTTTATGAATTCTATCAAGTATTTAAAGAAATAATACCAATATTTTACAACTCTACCAAAAGGACAAGAGGATAGTACCAAACCAATTATAATAGGCTGGCATTACACCGATGCCAAACCAATATGCAGATATCAAAAGAAAAGTAAACTACAGGTTACGAGTGAGTGCTGTGGAACAGCAAGTTAAGCTGCCAGTTGTTATACCCACAATCCGTATTGTATGGCCTGGTTCAAATCCTGAGTACTCTGTGCTTCTGATCCAGTTTCCTGCTACTGCGTCTGAGAGGAAGAAAGTGATGGCCCAAGAGGGTGGGTTCTTGCCATCCATGTGGAGACTAAGCTGAAATTTTTGGATCCTTGCAGATCCAATAAAAACTGTTGCAGACATTTGGGAAGTGAACCAGTGGATGGAAGATTCCTCTCTCTGCTTCCTTTCTCTCTACCTCCTCCTTCCCTCCCTCCCTTTTTCTTTCTCTTCCCCGCTTTCTCTTCCTCTCTTTGTCACTATTTCAAATAAATGAATCAATATTTCATAATAAGAAAATGCCAGACCTATAACCCTCATGAATATAGAAATAATCCTCATAGTCGGTATGGTGGTATAGTGGGTAAGGCTGTACCCGTGATGCTGGCATCCCATATTTGTGCCAGTTCATGTCTTGGCTGCTCCACTTGTAATACAGCTCCATCCTAATGGCCTGTTAAAGAGCAGTAAAAAATAACCTAAGTGCTTAGGCCCCTGAATACCCATGCAAGGGACCTATATGCTACTCCTGGCTCCTGGCTTTGGCCTGACACAGCTCTATCTACTGTGCCCCCACCAGAAGCTGGAAGCATCAAGGAATGTCTACATCATCATACCTTCTGGGGAGGCTGCAGTACTCTGGCCCCGTGATTTTATCCCAGTGATACATTTTGGATTTCTGGCCTTTAGAACTGTGCAAGCATAAATTTCCTATTTAAGCCAACAAATTCCTGTTCCAGCAGCTACAAGGTAAAAATACAACATAGAAAAAGAATTATATAAATAAAGGAGAATGACTATCTTTTTTTACAGGCAGAGTGGACAGTGAGAGAGAGAGAGACAGAGAGAAGGTCTTCTTTTTTATTGGTTCACCCCCCAATGGCCACTGTGGCCAGCACACCCCACTGATCCAAAGGCAGGAGCCAGGTGGTTCTCCTGGTCTCCCATGGGGAGCAGGACCCAAGCACTTGGGTCATCCTCCACTGCACTCCCAGGCCATAGCAGAGAGCTGGCCTGGAAGAGGGGCAACCGGGACAGAATCCGGTGCCCCAACCAGAACTAGAACCCAGTGTGCCGGCGCCGCAAGGCAGAGGATTAGCCTATTGAGCTGAGACGCCGTCCAGAGAATGACTATTAACACAAGAATGTAAATTTGTCTTAATACTTAAATGCCAATTGTGCAAATAAATTTTATTAGTAGAATAAAAGTCAAAATTAGGAGGGAACTGATCAGAAGCAGGAAATCCATGACTCAAACTCACCACTCAATATGGGGTATAGGCTCACTAACCCTCTCTACTACATCACTGGTCCCAACAGATTAGTTTTAACACTGTATTGAGAAGACAAAGCTACACTCTTAGCATGGAAACTTTAGCAGGAAACCTGGAAACATCAACCAAACATTTTCACTGCTGGTTGTGCTGCTGGCCTCACTGGCCTGGAAGTAAAGGGAAGGGTCATCAGACTTGTCACTGCACACAGGGCCATGGCCGCCCAGACCTTGTCTCACTAGAGGAAAAAATTGTTGAACTCTGCAGTGCGGGTTTAGAGCTCCAACCTCCTCATTGAAGATTTAAGTGAGAATGATGCCTGCCCGATGATGTGCAGGTAACCAGATGAACTTCCCGTACTTGAACATGGGTTAGCAATGTCAGAACTCTGACCTTGGAGGCCAGTTGTTTGTTGAGAATATGATGCATTAGTTTAAGGGTATGCATTTATGTCACTTTAAAACTGATTACAGACTTTCAGAAGTTTTAGAAGATTATATAACCTAGAAATTGACTCATCAAAATCACCAATAACTAATCTCATAGATTATCCTGAGAAATTGATTTGAAATTTATTTGAATGTAAGTCATACAGAGAGGAACACAGCAATTTCCCATAGAATAATATGGGTTTTCATTATGTGAATCACTGTAAACGGCACACCAATGTGTATTCTTTTTTTTTTTTTTGTGACAGGCAGAGTGGACAGTGAGAGAGAGAGACAGAGAGAAAGGTCTTCCTTTGCCGTTGGTTCACCCTCCAATGGCTGCCGCGGATGGCGCACTGCGGCCGGTGCACCGCACTCATCCGGTGGCAGGAGCCAGGTGCTAGGTGCTTTTCCCTGGTCTCCCATGGGGTGCAGGGCCCAAGCACTTGGGCCATCCTCCACTGCACTCCCGGGCCACAGCAGAGGGCTGGCCTGGAAGAGGGGCAACCGGGACAGAATCCGGCGCCCCGACCGGGACTAGAACCAGGTGTGCCGGCACCGCAAGGCGGAGGATTAGCCTGTTGAGCCACGGCGCCGGCCCCAATGTGTATTCTAAACACTATATCTTCTGATTAGCATTTAAGGCTTATTACAGCATAGTCACAGCCCTTCTCTGGTGTTTTAGAATGGTAACAGCCTGCATATGATTAACATTATCCAGGGTATCTATTATTTAACAGTTATATCTGATAAGCTTTAATTGTCTGTCACCTGCATCTACCCCCTACAAACAATAGACATTGCAATTTAATTTGTTGGGAAGCAGTTTGTATTAAATTAATATTAAATCCCTAAAAATACACTAAAAGGCAAAACACTTAGCCATATGACAATATAGAAACACATTTGATAAAATCTAACATTCATCAAAACTTGAGATGGAAGGAAACTGCCTCAGTATGATACAGACACACATGATTACCCTGCAGCCAACATCATACTCAATGGTGTGAGCATTTGCCAGATGAAATGGTTTCTCTTAACATCAGAAACAAGGCAATGAGGTCCACCCTTTATTCCATCCAATATGGTACTGGTGGGACAGTGGTACGTACAGTGCTGCCATGGGCTTTGGGGCTAAGGTGAAGTCTCTGTGTGCATGGTCAGGATAGGTTGCCTGGAGTCCCAGTAGCCAGCCCAGCTCTCACCCAAAATGGTTCATGGGACACAGGGAAGATCTGCTCCAGTGTTGGATTCAGGTCCATGGGTTTTAGAATTGATCACTCGGTCTTCCTATGGCTAGTTCTATCACACCCATTGGCTCCACTTCCCCCTTTTCAGAACACTAGGCTTCATATGCTATTTCTTTTTTTTCCATATACTATTTCTCAGGTTTAGAGGCATCTGGCTTTCTCTTCACAGAGTGACAGAGGCTTACCCAACCCAGGCCTCTCATCAGCAGAGCCTGGATACAATTGTGACATTTTGTCACCAGCTAACCTGATTGGAGAGGTTGAAAAACTGGTGGGCACTCGTGCTTTTGGAGAGTTGTAGGATGGGTGGTGACTTCCGAGGATTATGAAGGGAGAAATGTGGGCTCAGCAACCTCTTCTAGTTCCATGACTGTCCTGGCAACTGCAAACGTTTCAACTGCATGTTCTTGCAGGCATCCTCCAGTGAACTGGAGCTTGCAGTAACCTGCTTCAAGCTAGTTACTATTTACTGGATGTCTTCTGACTCCTGGGCCTTCAATTTTTGTCACAGTCTCAGATCATTTTTCTGTTTTGTTTTTTATTTTCTATTTTGATTTTTATGAGTGCTTAAAGATATTACATATTTTAATTTTTTGATTTATCTTATAACTATGTTTCCTAATCTTCCTTTTATATTTAACATTTTCTCTTTGTTTCTTACTGGTATTATATATTGGCCTTCTACCCAGCAGTTTTGCTACATTCAAGTATCAGTTGCAATTGGAGATTAGGTTGGATTATATTTGTGTATAATATGCTATCATATATTGACAATTGTATTACTAAAAAGACTAATTTTTATACCTTATATTTCTTTATTATTTTATTTCTCTGACTACGACCCCAGAATAATATCAAAGTGAGGTAGTGAGAGGAGGCAACTTTGTTGAGGTGGGCTTGCAAGGAAAAAGCCTTCAGTAATACTGTATTAAGTATTTTGTTGTATCATCCATTTAGACACTCTTGATCTGCTTAAGCAATCATTGTTTTTAATTGTCCTATTAACATTTTATTTTTGTCTGCTGAATTTTATTAATTCTTTGTAATTTAATCTAAATAGTCATGCAATTTCTTGTATTCTTCATCTACCTGAATGATTTACTTGATTTTTTGAGAATGTTAAATTCTCTCACATTTTTATTGTATCTTGCTATTAGTCTACTAGGTTTTCATATATAGCTTAATTTATATAATATTTTAATTAGGATATCTGTCTATCTCTATGAAAGAGATGCCATTGATTTCATTCATAGTTTAAATTCTGCTCCAGGTTGCAGCATCTGTGGCACCTAAAATAATTTTTTAAATATTCCATTTATTTACAGTTAAGGCAATTGTGGGAAACAAGTGATTATTTTTTCCTTAAAAGTTTGGGACATTCCTTAAATTTGAGGCTGAAGCTTTGTTACTTTTTTTTTCAAGTTTTTCAAAGCTTGGTTCAACTTATTTGGTTTATATAGTATGGTTTAAAAATTTTTGTGTTATATTAATGTTTTGGGGAGCTGTTTTTTTAAGATTTATTTTATTTATTTGAAAGACAGAGTATTAGAAAGAGGTAGAGACAGAGAGAGAGAGAGAGAAGTCTTCCACCAGCTGGTTCACTCTCCAGATGGCCGCAATGGCTGGAGCTGCGCAGATACGAAGCCAGGAGCCAGAAGCTTCTTCCAGGTCTCCCACACTAGTGCAGAGGCCAAAGGAGTTGGGCCATCTTCCACTGCTTTCGCAGGCCATAGCACACAGCTGGATAGGAAGAGGGGCAGATGGGACTAGAATCAGCGCTCATATGGGATGTTGGCATTGCAGGCAGTGGCTTTACCTACCAGGCCACAGTGCTGGCCCATGGGGAGCTGGTTTTTAACATGTGAATTTTGCTCTCTGTAGTCAAGTTTCTAAGGATGTCATAAATTCCTATCTTATCTTCTTAAGTTCTGTGAGCTATGTAAAGAACGATTGTTTTCATTTGCTAAAACTGGTTATTAGCTGATTAATTAAATACATTAAGATATATTTTATACTTTTTCTTACTTATTTCTGTGGTACTTTTGTTACTGTAATCATTTCATCAATATCTGCTCTTTTCATTTTTCCAAAATTTGTTTTATTTTTCTAGCTTTTTTCTTTTTAATTTCTTAGAAGGAAACTGAAAAAAACTGATTTTCAGTATTCTAACATATTCAACTAAGGGTGTACATTTTTCTCTAAGCACTGATTTATCTGCCTTTCCTTTATTCCCTGGTGTATTTCCAAATCCTGTATTTGCAGGTTCTGTCTGTTCCAGTGGATCCACTCCTGTGTGGCTGCAGCCATTCCAGGCTTTATGTATGTCCGCTTTTGTCCCAGAAACCTGTATGTTCTCCATAGTGTCACCATCTCAAAAAACTGTGACCCATGTTTGCCCCTGCATGTTGTCTCTGTCATCCATGAAAGCTCTGAAAAGTATCTATTACTGCTATCTGCAGTTCCATCCCTTTAGTTTCTAGCACATCTGTCCTTTAGTGTTTTCCCCATGCTTTCATCTGTCAATCTTCATGTTCTTTAAACTGTCTTCATGTAGCTGTGATCTTCCATCACATGTCTGCATCAGTACTCCAGAGAGACTTCATCTCTGGGCTTGGGTAAGTCTCTGACCTTTACCTGAGTTGTGTAACTTCAGGTGCCTACATGTCATTTACCAGTAGCCATTATCTTCCTTGTACCTCTAAAACCCCTATGACTGAAACTCATGGTTTCTCTTGTATCTCCATGACCAATGACTGCATGCTACGTATCTCATTTGTCTTCATCTCTTCTGCTACTATGACAACTTGATTACCTGGTTAACTACTGTAAAAAATTTAGTGCCATACACATTTTAATGTGAATGAAGTACAGTATATAATTTCCTGTTATATTTTATGTGAATATAAGATTCACACTAGCTGGGAAAATATATGCTGTGTGATATAATGATACTGTGGTTGGCTACCTAGTGACACATTAAAATTTCTGCTAATGTGCTTGTTCTACTGTTCTAACGAATAATCAGCATTTGCATTGTCATGTTTTTTTATTGTTTAAGGATAATCACCAAACTATATGATATTGTCTGTCTTGTTGCTGTTTAAATGTTTCTCTTTAATGCTCAATGTGTTACTTTTTCTCTTAATTTCCTAATATTCAGGATGTTCTATATGCTGATTTCTCATCTGTATATGTTATATGTTAAAGTATCTATGCATATATTTGTCAAATTTTAAGTTATGCAATTTGGTTTCTTATTATTGAGTTTTAAAGCTCTTGGTAGATTTTGCAAGCAGTCCTGAATTTTAAAGATTCATGTATGCATTTGGAAAGCACAGTGAGAAAGAGAGTGTGCATGAGGGAGAGAGAGAGAGAGAGAGAGAGAGAGAGAGAGAGAGAGAGAGAATCTTTTATTAGCTGGATCACTTCTCCAAATGGTGGCAACAACCAGTGTTGGGTCAGCTCAAAGCTAGGAGCCAGGAACTCCATCCTGGTTTCTCACATACATGCCAGACACCCAGGTATTTGGTTCATTTTCCAATTCCCAACATAAATTATCATTGAGCTTAATTGGAAGTAGAGATGCTAGGAAACTGGCAGTTTCATAAAGAATGCCAGCATTGCAAGTGATGGCCTAACCTGCTCTCCTGCAATTCCAGCCCCAAGCAATTCTTTTAAGTTGTTATTTTTACAATGTAAAAGTGGTTATAATTGTATATTATAAATATATTTATTTAGAGTTTTTTAAATGAAAATTTATTTGAAAGGCAGACTGACAGAGAGAGAGAGAAAGAGAGTGAGTCAAGGAAAGACATCTTCTATCCACTGATTTACTCCGCAGATGGACACAATGTCCAGGAATGGGCCACATCAAATTTAGGGGCTAGGAACTTCACCAGTGTTTCACACATGGGTGGCAGGGGCCAACTACCGGGGCTATCTTTTACTAGTTTCCCAGGTGCATAAGTAGGGATCTGGATCAGAAGAAAAGCTGGGATTTAAGCTGGTGCTCTTATGGGATGCCAGCATTGCAGAGTATAGGTTAACATCCAATGCCACATTGACAGCTCTTATTTGTAGATATTTAACACATGAAATGCACACTTAGAACTGGGTAATAGAGTAACTTTGATCTTACATGTATTTTATCACAATAAAAATGGAAAATTAAATAATTGGCCTTCATTCCAAAACCACAGTTTTCAAGAGAAAATCTTATCATTTGTTACACTTAGAAGTGAATGATTTCTATTTAATTAACTATTTAAACATTGTATAATATGACAGTATATGCAGTTATGCAACACAGTTTCTTGAGAGTCAACAGCAATATTGTTTTCCTAGAGATGTTTTCCCAGTAGTCATAAGTCATTATTGATGCAGCTGTTTTTCCTAGGTACTTGTTGAAAAAATATGATAGTAGATCTCTTTAGTGCTTCTATTAAACAAAATGCTGGAAGATAAGTTTCTACTGTTTAATGGTTATATTTTAATGTAATAACTGGTAAATACTTTTAAAATGATTGCTGATATTGAGGTTCTTGCTCACTATAATAATGCTCTTGTGAGAACTTTTGTCCAAGAAGAAATTATTTTGGGCAATTTGGTGTAAATTGGTTGCCCCTCATCTGTCTCTCATTCATGAACAGGCACTGCTTAGTGAAAGAAATGGTGAAAAGTATTAAGGGATTCTTTCCCACATCACTGTACTGGGTTTCAGGAAATTGGTGTATTTTGTTTCAGATATGATATATTATGGTACAAATTGAAGATTATGTCACAAATGTATTCTAGTTAGGCAGTAAACAAAAGTTGGGAGTAGACATGGTAGAAGAAAAGCTGCCAATGAACAGTTTATTTCTTAAGACTTACATATTTATTTGAAAGGCAAGTTAGAGAAGGAGAAGGGAGAATGGAGAGAGAGAGAGAGAATGAATTTGAATCTTCCATTCACTGCTTCACTTACCCAAAATGTTTCAGCAGCCAATTCTGAGCCATGCTGAAGCCAGTAGTCTAGAGATTCATCAAGGTCTTCCACTTGGGTGCTGGGGTCCAAGCACTTGAGCAGTCATCTGCTGCTTTACCAGACACATTAGCAAGGACCTGGATCAGAGGTGGAGCAGTTGAGAAACAAATCGGTGCCCTTATGGGATTATGGCATCCTGGGTGGCAGCTTAACCCATGGCACCGCAATACACACTTCTTTTGAGTGATTCTTGGTAAGCTGAATTGTCTGTGACTCATTGTGTTGTTCATAATGCTGGTTCCAAGTGAGCACTTTAAGCAACTGGAAAAAGACACACAAGATCAATGACAGAGATAATATAATAAACCATTTTTACTCAAATTGATAAAACTGGTCTTGGGGAGAGCAACAAATACTGGAATAAAACTCCTTGGCATGGAGATAATATTTTAGAGAGGAAATGTTGATAGTCAATAATAAGCTTAAAAGACTTATCATATCAGGAGTATAAGAATGATAGAAAAAATAAACATTGACAGGTAGTGATAGATAAGTATGAGAATGGGAACCCTCTCTCCAGGAGTAGTCAGGGGCGGAGGCTCTGAGGAAGACATGGAGCAGTGAGGACTCATAGAAAGCTCTACAAGAGAGGGGAAAACTGATGAGAGCCTAGAAGTTGCCCTGAAGGTGGTAATGTGTAGGCATGAATAGTAATCAGAGCAAGTGAGCAGAAAGCAGGGAATACTGGCTAGAGAGAGGAGTGTAAGAGCCATGAGGTTTTGCATGATGAAGGATACTGTCAACCATGGTACTGATGTTATTTTCTCTTTATTTTTGACAAAGAACAATTGTGTATAGTCCTTTGGCTGATGTAACTTCTGGTCTTTTTAAACACTGCAGAAAGACCTAAGGTAACTAACATCCATTACCTCACCAAAGTATAATTTTTTTGTGGTGAGTAGGTTGAAAATTATTTTTCAGTAACTCTAAAACATATTACACTATTAATCGTAGTCATCAAACAGCACTGTAGAGAGCAAAACTGTACCTTCAGTCTAACTGACATTTTCTTTCCTTTAGTCAATATATTCATTTTCCCACCTTGCCCCATCACCCCAGCATCTGGCAACCATCTTTCTGCTCTCTTTCAGCATGAATTTTTAAAATTCCACATATAAATGACTTTTATAGCTGGTTACTTAACGTAGCATAATGTCCTCCAGTAAAACATTTCATTGCAAAGAACAGAATTATCATTTTAAAGGTTGAATTAAATCCCGTGTGAATATGGACCACACAATTTGATTCATTCATCTTTTGATAAACACCTGTTGTGATTCCACATCATGGCTATTGTTGATAATGTAGAAATAAACACAGGAGGGAAGATGTTTCTTCAAAATACTGATTCAATTGTTTGAATATATACCCGGGAGTGAAACTGCTGGGTCAAATTATAATTCTGTTTCTGTTTTTTAAGCCTTTGCTGCACTTATTTTTACACAAGGCCCATTCTAATGTCAAAACATGTTTCTATTCTCTTCTAAAATACTCAGTTCATTCACTCCAGTAGATTGGCTATTACTAAAAAAGGAGAGATAACAAGCAATGGTGAGTATGTGGATAAAAGAGAACACTTGCACACATTTGGGGGGAATATAAATAGGTACAGCCACTTTGGAAAAGAGTATGGTGGATCTATAAAAATTAAGCATAATATATTTGACATGGCAGTTGTATTTTTAATAAAGTTATTTTTAAAAGAAAACATTATACTAAGTGAAGGAGTTGAGTTGAATATATGTGAAATATTCATAGAGACACATGTGGTTTAGTTGTTATTACTAGGATTGAGACTTAGGTGTGATAGATGAAGTGTATGGAGGTTCTTAAAAAGGTGATGAGCACTTCTAAACTAGATTATGTTGATGTTTGGACAAATATGTCAGTATACTCAAATTGCAGAATACTACAGATTATTTTAATTAGACTACAATAATTTACTAAATTTAAAAATTACATGTAAATTAATTATATCAAGTGATATGTCAGAGATAAAATGAATAAAAACTGTATACAATTGTATTCTTTAGGAAACATGTTAGATATTCTTTTCTTTTTTTTTTAGCTTTTATTTAAAGAATATAAATTTCCAAAGTATAGCTTATGGATTCCAATGGCTCACCCCTCACAACTTCCCTCCCTCCCGCTACCCTCCCCTCTCCCGCTCCCTCTCCCCTTCTGTTCACATCAAGATTCATTTTCAATTCTCTTTATACACAGAAGATCAGTTTAGAACATATTATGTAAAGATTTCAACAGTTTGCCCTCACATAGAGACACAAACTGAAATTATTGTTGGAGTACTAGTTATAGTATTAATTCACAATGTACAGTACATTAAAGACAGAGATCCTACATGATTTTTTTAAAAGAATTGATTAATTATCTATGCAATTTCCAATTTAACACCAAGATTTTTTAATCATTTGCAATTATCTTTATACACAGAAGATCGATTTAATATTATAGTATGTAAAGATTTCATCAGTTTGCACCCACACAGAAACACAAAGTGAAAAAATACTGTTTCAGTACTAGTAATAGCATTATTTCACATTGGATAACACATTAAGGACAGATCCCTCATGAGACGTAAGTACACAGTGACTCCTGAAGTTGATTTAACAATTTGACACTCTTGTTTATGGCGTCAGTAATCTCCCCAGGCTCTAGTCATGAGTTGCCGAGGCTATGGAAGCGTTTAGGGTTCGCCGACTTCGATCTTAGTCCGACAGGGTCATAGTCAAAGTGGAGGTTCTCTCCTCCCTTCAGAGAAAGGTACCTCCTTCTTTGATGGCCCCGTTCTTTCCACTGGGATCTCACTCGCAGAGATCTTTCATTTAGGTCTTCTTTTTTTTGTTTTTCAGAGTGTCTTAGCTTTCCATGCCTAAAATATTCTCATGGGCTCTTGAGCCAGATCCAAATGCCTTAAGGGCTGATTCTGAGGCCAGAGTGCTATTTAGGACATCTGCCATTCTATGAGTCTGCTGTGTATCTTGCTTCCCATGTTGGATCATTCTCTCCCTTTTTCATTCTATCAGTTAGTATTAGCAGACACTAGTCTTGTTTGTGTGAACCCTTTTACTCTTAGACCTATCAGTGTGATCAATTGTGAGCTGAAATTGATCACCTGGACTAATGAGATGGCCTTGGTACATGCCACCTTGATGGGAATGTATTGGAATCCCCTGGCACACTTCTAACTCTATCATTTGGGGCAGTTCCGATTGAGCATGTGCCAAATTGTACATCTCCTCCCTCTCTTATACCCACTCTTATATTTCACAGGGATCACTTTTCATTTAAAATTTAAACACCTACGGCTAATTGTGTGTTAGTTGCCAGATTCAACCCATAGTACTAGAACGAATACAAACAACAAGGGGAGATACTAAAATGGGTAAAGATTTAGATTGTACATCAACAGTTCAGACAGGAGCTGATCATGTCTTATTTTCTCATAGTGTTCATTTCGTTTCAACAGGTTTCCTCTTTGGTGCTCAGTTAATCATCACCAATCAGGGAAAACAAATGATATTTGTCTCTTTGGGACTGGCTTAATTCACTCAGCATGATGTTTTCCAGATCCCTCCATTTAGTTGCAAATGATCGGATTTCATTGTTTTTGACTGCTGTATAGTATTCTGTAGAGTACATGTCCCATAATTTCCTAATCCAGTCTACTGTTGATGGGCATTTGAGTTGGTTCCAGGTCTTAGCTATTGTGAACTGAGCTGCAATAAACATTAGTGTGCAGACGGCTTTTGGTTTTCCAATTTAATTTCCTTTGGGTAAATTCCAAGGAGTGGGATGGCTGGGTTGTATGTTAGGGTTATATTCATGTTTCTGAGGAGTCTCCAGACTGACTTCCATAGTGGTTTAACCAGTTTGCATTCCCACCAACAGTGGATTAGTGTCCCTTTTTCCCCACATCCTCTCCAGCATCTATTGTTGGTAGATTTCTGAATGTGAGCCATTCTCACCGGGGTGAGGTGAAACCTCATTGTGGTCTTGGTTTGCATTTCCCTGATTGCCAGTGATCTTGAGCATTTTTTCATGTGTCTGTTGGCCATTTGGATTTCCTCTCTGGAAAAATGTCTATTGAGGTCCTTGTCCCATCTCTTAAGTGGGTTGTTTGATTTAATGTTGTGTCGTTTCTTGATTTCATTGTAGATTCTCATTATCAGCCCTTTATCTGTTGCATAGTTTGCAAATATTTTTTTCCCATTCTGTTGGTTTCCTATTCACTTTCCTGACTGTTTCTTTTGCAGTACAGAAACTTCTCAGTTTGATGCGATCCCAATAGTTAATTTTGGCTTTGAGTGCCTGCGCTTTTGGGGTATTTTCCAAGAAGTCTTTGCCAGTACCTATATCTTGCAGGGTTTCTCCTATGCTCTCCAGTAATTTGATGGTGTCGGGCCGTAGGTTTAAGTTTTTGATCCATGTTGAATGAATATTTGTGTAAGGTGTAAGGTAGGGGTCTTGCTTCATGATTCTGCAGGTGGAAATCCAGTTTTCCCAGCACCATTTGTTAAATAGACTGTCTTTACTCCAGGGGTTAGTTTTGGGTCCTTGATCAAATATAAGTTGGCTGTAGATGTTTGGATTGATTTCAGGTGTTTCTATTCTGTTCCATTGGTCTATCCATCTGTTTCTGTACCAGGACCATGCTGTTTTGATTACAATTGCCCTGCGGTATGTCCTGAAATCTGGTATTGTGATGCCTCCGGCTTTGTTTTTGTTGTACAAGATTGCTTTAGCTATTCGAGGCCTCTTATTCCTCCATACGAATTTCAGCATCATTTTTTCCAGATCTGAGAAGAAAGCCTTTGGTATCTTGATTGGTATTGCATTGAATCTGTAAATTGCTTTTGGGAGAAAGGACATTTTGATGATATTGATTCTTCCAATCCATGAGCAGGGGAGATTTCTCCATTTTTTGGTGTCCTCTTCTATTTCTTTCTTTAAGGTTTTATAATTTTCATCATAGAGATCTTTAACATCCTTGGTTAAGTTTATTCCAAGGTATTTGATTGTTTTTGTGGCTATTGTGAATGGGATTGATTTTAGCAGTTCTTCCTCAGCTGTGATTTTGCTTATGTATACAAAGGCTGTTGATTTTTGTGCATTGATTTTATATCCTGCTACTTTGCCAAACTCTTCTATGAGTTCCAATAGTCTCTTAGTAGAGTTTTTTGGGTCCCCTAAATAAAGAATCATATCATCTGCAAAGAGGGATAGTTTGAGTTCTTCCTTCCCAATTTGTATCCCTTTGATTTCTTTTTCTTGCCTAATAGCTCTGGCTAAGACTTCCAGATGTATATTGAATAGCAGTGGCGAGAGTGGGCATCCCTGTTTGGTGCCAGATCTCAGTGGGATTGCTTGCAGCTTTTCCCCGTTCAATAGGATACTGGCCGTGGGTTTTTCATAAATTGCTTTGATTATATTGAGGAATGTGCCTTCTATACCCAGTTTGCTTAGGGTTTTCATCATGAAAGGGTGTTGTATTTTATCAAATGCTTTCTCCACGTCTATTGAAATAATCATATGGTTTTTCTTCTGCTGTCTGTTAATGTGGTGTATCACGTTGATTGTTTTGCGAACGTTGAACCATCCCTGCATACCAGGGATAAACCCCACTTGGTCTGGGTGGATGATCTTTCTGATGTGTTGTTGTATTCTATTGGCAAGAATTTTATTGAGGATTTTTGCATCTATGTTCATCAGGGATATTGGTCTGTAATTCTCTTTCAATACTGCATCTTTTCCCGGTTTAGGAATTAAGGTGATGCTGGCTTCGTAGAAAGAATTTGGGAGGATTCCCTCTTTTTCGATTGTTCTGAATAGTTCTAGAAGGATTGGGGTTAGTTCTTCTTTAAATGTCTGGTAGAATTCAGCAGTGAATCCGTCTGGTCCTGGGCTTTTCTTTGTTGGGAGGGCATTTATTACTGTTTCAATTTCCGTCTCAGTTATGGGTCTGTTTAGGTTTTCTATGTCTTCCTGGTTCAGTTTATGTAGGTTGTATGTGTCCAGGAATCTATCCATTTCTGATAGGTTTTCCTGTTTGCTGGCATACAAGTCCTTGTAGTAATTTCTGATGATTCTTTTGATTTCTGTGGTGTCTGTTGTTACGTTTCCTTTTTCGTCTTTGATATTATTAATTTGGGTCTTTTCTTGTTTTAGTTAGTTGGGCCAATGGGGTGTCAATCTTGTTTATTTTTTCAAAAAACCAGCTCCTCGATTGGCTGATTTTTTGTAATGTTTTTTTGGATTCAATCCTGTTAATTTCTTCTCCCATTTTGATTATTTCTCTTCTCCTACTAGCTTTGGGTCTGGTTTGCTGTTGATTTTCTAGATCCTTGAGATGAACTGAAAGCTCATCTATTTGGTGCCTTTCCAATTTCTTGATGTAGGCACCTATTGATATAAATTTTCCTCTTAACACTGCTTTTGCTGTATCCCACAGGTTTTGGCATGATGTGCTGTTATCTTCATTTACTTCCAGGAAATTTTTAATTTCTCTTTTGATTTCTTCAGTGACCCATTGTTGATTCAGGAGCATGTTGTTCAATCTCCATGTGTTTGCATATGCTCTAGGGATTCCTGAGTTGCTAATTTCCAACTTCACTCCCTCGTGGTCTGAGAAGTTGCATGGTATGATTCTTATTCTTTTGAATTTGCTAAGGCTTGCTTTATGGCCTAGTATGTGGTCAATCCTGGAGAAGGTTCCATGTACTGCTGAAAAGAATGTAAATTCTTTTTCTGTGGGATAAAAAGTTCTGAAGATATCTGTTAGGTCCATTTGGGCTATAGTGTCGTTTAAATCTACTGTCTCCTTGTTAATCCTCTGTCTTGGTGATCTGTCTATCTCTGAGAGTGGAGTGTTGAAATCTCCCTGTACTATTGTATTGGGGTTTAAATCTCCCTTTAAGTCCCTTAACAGGTCTTTTAAATAGTCCGGTGCCCGGTAATTAGGTGCATATACATTGATAATTGTTATATCTTCCTGTTGAATGGATACCTTAATCATTATATAGTGCCCCTCTTTGTCTCTCTTCATAGTTTTTGTGGTAAAATTTATGTTATCTGATATTAAGATGGCTACGCCCGCTCTTTTTTCATTTCTGCTCGCATGGTATATATTTTTCCAACCTTTCACTTTGAGACTGTATGGATCTTTGTTGGAAAGATGTGTTTCTTGTAGGCAGCAAGTAGCTGGGTTTTGTTCCCTCATCCAGTCAGTAAATCTTTGCCTTTTAATAGCACAGTTCAAACCATTCACGTCAATGTGACTATCGATAAGTAGTATCTTTGCCCTACCATTTGCCAATGATTTTCTTATGTATGCTTTGAGTTTCTTATCTTTTGCTGTGAGATTTCCTTCCTTTAGCTTCTTTCAAGTTGATGACCATGTTTCTGTGTTTCTGCGTGTAGCACATCTTTAAGGATCTTTTGCAGGGCTGGACGAGTGGCGACAAATTCTTTCAGTTTCTGTTTGCAATGAAAGGTCTTTATCTCACCTTCATTCACAAATGAGAGCTTTGCAGGGTATAATATTCTGGGCTGGCAGTTTTTCTCTCTTAGTACCTGGGCTATATCTCGCCATTCCCTCCTGGCTTTTAGGGTTGCAGATGAGAAATCTGCTGTGAGTCTGATTGGAGATCCTTTGAGGGTAATCTGACGTTTCTCTCTTGCGCATTTTAGGATCTTTTCTTTCTGCTTCACTGTGGTGAGTTTAATTACAATGTGTCGTGGTGAGGATCTCTTTTGGTCATGTTTGTTAGGGATTCTATGAGCTTCCTGTACTAGGATTTCTCTGTTCTTCTCCAAACCTGGGAAATTTTCTGCTAGTATCTCACCAAAAAGGCCTTCTAGTCCTTTCTCTCTCTCCATGCCTTCAGGAACTCCTAGAATCCAAATGTTAGGTTTTCTAATAGTATCCTGTAGATTCCCGACAATATTTTTTAGATTTCTAATTTCCTCTTCTTGTCTTTGGTTTGACTGTTTCCTTTCCTGTTCTCTGTCTTCTAAGTCCGATATCCTCTCTTCTGCTTCACCCATCCTGGTTTTAAGGCTCTCTAGTGTGCTTGTCATGTGATCGATTGAATTCTTCACTTCATTAAGATTTTTTGTCACTATCGTAGCTTCTTGTTCTACTAGTTGCTTTGTTTCATTCTGATTCTTCCTTAATAATTCATTTTCGCGAGAGAGGTTTTCTATCTTATCCATTAAAGATTTCTGTAGTTCAAGTATTTGTTTTTGTGAACTTCTTAATGTTCGTATCAATTTTTTGAGATCCGCTTCTTGCATCTCTTCTATCTCATCATCTTCATAATCTTGAATTGGGGTGTCTTTTTCATTTGGGGTCATCATAGTGTCTTCCTTGCTCTTGTTAGGTCGGTGTCTGCTTTTGTTTGGCATTTCTCCACTCTGTCTCACCAGGTTGTCGATGTAACGGAGCTGTCTACAAGTTGGGATCCATGGCTGCAGCACCCCCTCAGATTTATGCAGCTTCACTGGTTTAGAGGCGGGCGGGCTGCGCGAGGGCCTGCTTCCGAGGCGACCGGGTGTGGGCGGGCAGGCTGCTCACGGGCCTGCTTCCAGGGCAACCGGGGGCGGGCGGGCGGGGCGCGCAGGGGCCTGTTTCCGAGGCGATCGGGTTCGGGCTGGTGGGGCACGCGTGGGCCTGCTTCCAAGGCAACCGGGGGTGGGCGGCCGGGGCGCGCGGGGCCTGCATCCGAGGCGATCAGGTTCGGGCAGGTGGGGCGCGCGTGGGCCTGCTTCTGAGGCGACCGGGGGCGGGCGGGCGGGGCGCCCGAGGGCCTGCTTCCGAGGCGACCGGGGGCGGGTGGGTGGGCTGCTCACGGGCCTGCTTCCGAGGCGACCGGGGGCGGGTGGGTGGGCTGCTCACGGGCCTGCTTCCAGGGCGACTGGGGGCGGGCGGGCGGGGCGCCCAGGGGCCTGTTTCCGAGGCGATCGGGTTCGGGCTGGTGGGGCGCTCGTGGGCCTGCTTCCGAGGCAACCGGGGGTGGGCGGGTGGGGCGAGCGGGGCCTGCTTCCGAGGCGATCAGGTTTGGGCAGGTGGGGCGCGTGTGGGCCTGCTTCTGAGGCGACCGGGGGCGGGCGGGCGGGGTGCCCGAAGGCCTGCTTCCGAGGCCACCGGGGGCGGGTGGGCGGGGCGCCCGAGGGCCTGCTTCCGAGGTGACCAGTTGCGGGCGGGCGCGCGCGCGCCTGCTTTAATGGCGGGCTGGCGCCGTTTCACCCCTCCTTGTCCCGCTAGACTTTGCAAGGTGAGCGAAGGGGGAGGCTAGTGACAGTGTTGGTTCCCCCTATTTATTCGTTTTTTTTTTTTGATGCACTATCCCGGGTGGGGTCTGTCTCTTCCCGCCAATGTCTCGAGCTACCGAGGGATCTCCTGCTCACCTCCCCCTCCGGCGCTGGTGCGCGGATTCTGCAGCTGCGTTCCCCTTCGCGTCTCCTTTCCCGCGGCATGGCGAGTCCGTTCTCCTCTGCGTCAGGTCCACTGGATCAGGGAGAGTTTCCCCCGCATTGTTTCTCGAAGTCTTCACCTGGGGCTACCGTAACTCCACTTTTATTAAACTATCTTTTCCCGGACTGTTTGTGTGCGCCCTCACTATTCCGCCATCTTGGCTCCAAGACCTTTTCTTTTTTAAAGAGTTTATTTATTTACTTATTTGAGAGCTGGAGTTATACACAGAAGGAGAGACAGAGAGAAAAGTCTTCTATCTGCAGGAATACACAGGAGGAAAGACAGAAAAGTCTTCCATCTGCTGGATAATTCCCCAAAGTGCCACAGTGACCAAAGCTGGGCTGATCTGAAGCCAGGAGCCTGGATCTTCTTCCAGGTCTCTCACACAAGTGCAAGAGACCAAGCACTTGGGCCATCTTCTACTGCTTTCCCAAGCCATGAGCAGAGAGCTGGATCAGAAGAGGAATATTCAGGACCTGAACCAGCACCCTTATGGGATACCGACACTGCAGGTAGAGGCTTATCCTGCTATTCTGCAGCACCCACCCCCCTAGATATTCCAAGATATAAGCAAATTCAAATAAAAAAGAACTTATAAAGATATGCTGTCACATAGCAACCATAAGTAACATGGAGTTGGTATGTTACTAGCAGATAAAATGATTTTATAAGTGCCAGGTAGATATCTGGACTACCAGTTAAGATGTTGTTTAAGACATCCCATAGTGGAAAGTCTTGGTTTGATATCCTCCTCTGGCCCCTGACTCCAACTTCCTGCTAATGCAGACCCTGGTGGGCAGCAGAGATGGCTCAAGTAATGGGATCATGCTTGGGTTCAACCTGGATTGTGTTCCTGGCTCCCAGCTTTTCATGTATTTGGAGAATGAACCAGGAAGTGGGAGTGCTTACTCTCTCACAAATATACATAAATATACATATATTTATATATTATACACAAATACAAAAAATACACACAAATGCTTATAAATATGCATATATATGTTAGACACACAAATGCACAGACACACACGAGATTACAAATTCCATACTTGGAACCATGGCTAATTAGTACCATATGGATTGATCTCACCATGTTAATTTCTTCTATATTTTGTATTCTATGCCATCACAGAGTTGAAAATCAGCCTTGGTTGGAGCAATTACATTGGCAAATGTCACAGAGTCCCCTCCTCCCCTTCTTTATAGAGTTGATTTAGCAGCACACCACTTTAAATTGCAAACTACAATATATTAGATGTGTTATATTAAAGCTCTGCTGAATTTAAAGGAAGAAGTCAATCAAGTCAACATGTAGATCCCTGCAAATATTTCTTTATGGTAGCAGTGCCATGGACATTTTAAACTTTCATGTATGTTTTTAAAAATTTATTTTTATTTTAAGATTGATTTATGTATATGAGAGTGAGAGCGAGAATGGGAGAGAGAGAATGAGAGAGAGAAAGAGGATGTCTTACACATACTAGTTCACTCTCCAGATGGCTGCTACAGCCAGTGCTGGGCCAGACCAAAGCTCAAACTTTCATAAAGTAGCTAGGAGCTTCTTTCAGGTTTCTTTTTTTTTTAACTTTTATTCAGAATATAAATTTCCAAGGTACAACTTATGGATTGCAGTGGCTTTCCCCCCATACTTTCCCTCTCCCCCCGCAACCCTCCCCCCTTGCCCGCTCCCTCCACCCTTTCGTTCACATCCAGATTCATTTTCAATTCTCTATGTATACATGAGATCAATTTAGCATGTGTTAAGTAAAGAATTCGTCCATTTGCCCTCATATAGTAGCACAAAGTGAAATATACTATTTGAGTACTCGTTATAGCATTGAATCACATTGTACAGCACATTAAGAACAGAGATCCTACATGATATATACATATATTTTTTTGAAACTGATTAATTTTTTGATGCAATTTCCAACGTAACACTGAGTTTTTTTTTCATTTTCGATTATCTTTATATAGAGAAGATCGGTTCAGTATGTATTAAGTAAAAATTTTCATCAGTTTGCATCTACACAGAAACACAAAGTGTAAAAACACTGTTTCAGCACTAGTTACAGCGATACTTCACATTAGATAACATATTAAGGACAGATCCCACATGGGATATAAGTACACAGTGACTCCTGGTGTTGATTTAACAATTTGACACTATTATTTATGGCGTCAGGAATCTCCCTAGGCTCTAGTCATGAGTTGCTGAGGCTATGGAAGCCTTTAGGGTTCGCCTACTTTGATCCTATTCCGACAGGATCACAGTCAAAGTGGAGGTCCCTTCCTCCCTTTGGAGAAAGGTACCTTCTTCTTTGGTAGCCTCATTCTTTCCACTGGGATCTCACTCGCTGAGGTCTTCCATTTAGGTCTTCATTTTTTCCTTTTGCAGAGTGTCTTGGCTTTCCATGCCTAAAATACTCTTATGGGCTCTTGAGCCAGATCTGAATGCCTTAAGGGCTGA
Organism: Sylvilagus floridanus; assembly: GCA_949820135.1. Taxonomy (NCBI): domain Eukaryota; kingdom Metazoa; phylum Chordata; class Mammalia; order Lagomorpha; family Leporidae; genus Sylvilagus; species Sylvilagus floridanus. The sequence continues at coordinate 81,642,227 of OX463231.1, forward strand.
TTCTGAGGCCAGAGTGTTATTTAGGACATCTGACATTCTATGAGTCTTCTGTGACTCTGCTTCCCATGTTGGATCATTCTCTCCCTTTCTGGTCCTATCTGTTTGTATTGCTAGAAACTAGTCTTGTTTGTGTTTTCCCTTTGACTCTGAGACCTATCAGTGTGATCAATTGTGAACTAAAATTGTTCACTTGGGCCATTGAGATGGCATTAGTACATGCCATCTTGATGGGGTTGTATTGGGATCCCCTGGCATGTTTCTAACTCCATCATTTGGTGCAAGTCCAATTGAGTTTGTCTCAAATTGTACCTATCCTCCCTTTCTTTTTCCCTCTCTCAAAGTTACCCGGGATCACTTTTCACTTAAAATTTAAACACCTAAGGCTAATTGTGTGTTAGTTGCAGAGTTCAACCATTAGTACTAGAACAAAAACAAACAACAAAGAGAGATACTAAAATGGGTAAAGATTTACATTGTACATCAACAGTCCAGACAAGAGCTGATCAAGTTTTATTTTCTCATAGTGTTCATTTCATTTCAACAGGTTTCCCTTTTGATGTTCAGTTAGTCATCGCCAATCAGGGAAAACAAATGATATTTGTCTCTTTGGGACTGGCTTAGTTCACTCAGCATGATGTTTTCCAGACTCCTCCATTTTGTTGCAAATGACCGGATTTCATTGTCTTTGACTGCTGTATAGTATTCTGTAGAGTACATATCCCATAATTTCCTAATCCAGTCTACTGTTGATGGGCATTTGGGTTGGTTCCAGGTCTTACCTATTGTGAATTGAGCTGCAATAAACATGAGGGTGCAGAAAGCTTTTTTGTTTGCCAATTTAATTTCTTTTGGGTAAATTCCAAGGAGTGGGATGGCTGGGTTGAATGGTAGGGTTATATTCATGCTTCTGAGGAATCTCCAGACTGACTTCCATAGTGGCTTGACCAGTTTGCATTCCCACCAACAGTGGGTGAGTGTCCCTTTTTCCCCACATCCTCTCCAGCATCTATTGTTGGTAGATTTCTGAATGTGAGCCATTCTAACTGGGGTGAGGTGAAACCTCATTGTGGTCTTGATTTGCATTTCCCTGATGCTAGCGATCTTGAACATTTTTTCATGTGTCTGTTGGCCATTTGGATTTCCTCTTTAAAAAATGTCTATTGAGGTCCTTGGCCCATCTCTTAAGTGGGTTGTTTGTTTTGACGTTGTGGCATTTCTTGATTTCTTTGTAAATTCTGGTTATCAGCCCTTTATCTGTGCATAGTTTGCAAACATTTTTTCCCATTCTGTTGGTTTCCTATTCACTTTCCTGACTGTTTCTTTTGCAGTACAGAAACGTTTCAATTTGATGCAATCCCAGTAGTTAATTTTGCCTTGAGTGCCTGTGCCTCTGGGATATTTTCTAAGAAGTCTTTGCCAGTACCTATGTCTTTCAGGGTTTCTCCTATGCTCTCTAATAATTTGATGGTGTCGGGTTGTAGGTTTAGGTTTTTAATCCATGTTTAGTGAATTTTTGTGTAAGGTGTAAGGTAGGGATCTTGCTTCATGTTTCTGCACGTGGAAATCCAGTTTTCCCAGCACCATTTATTAAATAATCTGTCTTTACTCCGGGGGTTGGTTTTGGATCCTTGTTCAAATATAAGTTGGCTGTAGATGTTTGGATTGATTTCAGGTGTTTCTATTCTGTTCCATTGGTCTATCAATCTGTTTCTCTACCAGTACCATGCTGTTTTGATAACTACTGCCCTGTAGTATGTCCTGAAACCTGGTATTGTGATGCCTCCGGCTTTGTTTTTGTTGTACAAGATTGCTTTAGCTATTCGAGGCCTCTTATTCCTCCATACGAATTTCAGCATCATATTTTCCAGATCTGAGAAGAATGCCTTTGGTATCTTGATTGGTATTGCATTGAATCTGTAAATTGCTTTTGGCAGAATGGACATTTTGATGATATTGATTCTTCAAATCCATGAGAATGGAAGATTTCTCCATTTTTTGGTGTCCTCTTCTATTTCTTTCTTTAAGGTTTTGTAATTTTCATCATAGAGATCTTTAACATCCTTAGTTAGGTTTATTCCAAGGTATTTGATTGTTTTTGTAGCTATTGTGATTGGGATTGATCTTAGAAGTTCTTCCTCAGCCATGGCATTGCCTGTGTATATAAAGGCTGTTGATTTTTGTGCATTGATTTTATATCCTGCTACTTTGTCAAACTCTGCTATGAGTTCCAAAAGTCTCTTAGTAGAGTTCTTTGGATCCCCTAAGTGAAGAATCATATCATCTGCGAAGAGGGATAGTTTGAATTCTTCCTTCCCAATTTGTATCCCTTTAATTTCTTTTTATTGCATAATAGCTTTGGCTAAATCTTTGAGAACTATATTGAACAGCAGTGGTGAGAGTGAGCATCCCTGTGGGATTGCTTGCAGCTTTTCCCCGTTCAATAGGATACTGGCCGTGGGTTTTTCATAAATTGCTTTGATTGTATTGAGGAATGTTCATTCTATACCCAGTTTGCTTAGGGTTTTCATCATGAAAGGGTGTTGTATTTTATCGAATGCTTTCTTTGCGTCTAGTGAGATGATCATATGGTTTTTCTTCTGCTGTCTGTTAATGTAGTGTATCACGTTGATTGTTTTGCGCACATTGAACCATCCCTGCATACCAGGGATAAATCCCACTTGGTCTGGGTGGATGATCTTTCTGATGTGTTGTAAGTTTCTATCTACCAGAATTTTATTGAGGATTTTTGCATCTGTATTCTTTAGGGATATTGGTCTGTAATTCTCTTTCAATGCTACATCTTTTTCCGGCTTAGGAATTAAGGTGATGCTGGCTTCGTAGAAGGAGTTTGTGAGGATTCCCTCTTATTCGATTGTTCTGAATAGTTTGAAAAGGATTGGAGTTAGTTTTTCTTTAAATGTCTGGTAGAATTCAGCAGTGAATCCATCTGGTCCTGGGATTTTCTTTGTTGGGAGGGCATTTATTACTGTTTCAATTTCTTTCTCAGTTATGGGTCTGTTTAGGTTTTCTATGTCTTCCTGGTTCAGTTTAGGTAGGTTGTATGGGTCCAGGAATCTTTCTGATAAGTTTCCCTGTTTGCTGGCATACAAGTCCTTGTAGGAATTTCTTATGATTCATTTGATTTCTGTGGTGTCTGTTTTTATGTTTCCTTTTTCATCTCTGATTTTATTGATTTAGGTCTTTTTTTTGTTAGCTGGGCCAATGGAGTGTCAATCTTGTTTATTTTTTCAAAAAACCAGCTCCTCATCTGGCTGATTTTTTTTTGTAATGTTTTTTTGAATTCAATCCTGTTGATTTCTTCTCTGATTTTAATTATTTCTCTTCTCCTACTAGCTTTGGGTCTGGTTTGCTGCCGATTATCTAGATCCTTGAGATGTACTGTGAACTCATCTCTTTGGTGCCTTTCCAGTTTCTTGATGTAGGCACCCATTGCTATAAACTTTCCTCTTAGCACTGCTTTTGCTGTGTCCCACAAATTTTGGTATGATGTGCTGTTATCCTCATTTACTTCCAGGAAATTTTTAATTTCTATTTTAATTTCTTCTATGACCCATTGTTCATTCAGGAGCATGTTGTTTAGTCTCCATGATTTTAATGTGCTCTATGGATTCCTGTGTTGCTAATTTCTAACTTCATTCCTTTATGGTCTGAGAAGCTGCTTTGTATGATTCTAATTCTTTTGAATTTGCTGAGACTTGCTTTATGGCCTATTATGTGGTCAATCCTAGAGAAGGTTCCATGTACTGCTGAGAAGAATGTAAATTGTTTCTCTGTAGGATGGAACGTTCTGTAGATATCTGTTAGGTCCATTTGGGCTATGGTGTCATTTAAATCTACTGTATCCTTGTTGATCCTCTGTCTTGGTGATCTGTCTGTCTCTGAGAGTGGAGTATTGAAGTCCCCCGTACTATTGTGTTGTGTTCTAAGTCTCCCTTTAATCCCTTAGCAAGTCTTTCAAATAAACCGGCACCTTGTTATTAGGTGCTATACATTGATAATCGTTATATCTTCCTGTTGAATGGATCCCTTAATCATTATATAGTGTCCCTCTTTGTCTCTCCTAATAGTTTTTGTGGTAAAATTTATGTTATCTGATATTAAGATGGCTACGCGTTCTTTTTTCATTTCTGTGGTATATCTTTTTCCAACCTTTCACTTTCAGTCTGTATGGATCTTTGCTAGAAAAGTGTTTCTTGTAAGCAGCAAATAGATGGTTTTTCTCTAATCCAGGCTTCCAATCTGTTTCTTTTGACTGGGCAATTCAAACCGTTCATGTTCAATGTGACTATTGATAAGTAGCAATTTTGTCCTGCCATTTGCCAAAGATAGTTTCTTATACCTAGTTTCAGTTTCCTATGATCTTTTGCTGTGAGGTTTCCTTCCTTTAGCTTCTTTCAGATTGATGACTGTGTTTCTGTGTTTCTGTGTTTCTGTGTGTAGTACATCTTTAAGGATCTTTTGTAGGGCTGGACGAGTGGCTACAAATTCTTTCAGTTTCTGTTTGCTGTGAAAGGTCTTTATTTCACCTTCATTCACAAATGAGAGCTTTGCAGGATATAATATTCTGGGCTGGCAGTTTTTCTCTCTTAGTACCTGGGCTATGTCTCGCCATTCCCTCCTATCTTGCAGGGTTTCTGATGAGAAGTCCGCTGTGAGCGTAATTGGAGATACTCTGAAAGTAATCTGATGTTTCTCTCTTGCACATTTTAGGATCTTTTCTTTTTGTTTCACTGTAGTGAATTTTATTACAACATGTCGTGGTGAGGTTCTCTTTTGGTCATGCTTATTAGGGGTTCTATGGCCTTCCTTTACTAGGATTTCTCTGTCCTTCTCCAAACCTGGAAAGTTCTCCGCTATTATCTCACTAAAAATGCCTTCTAATCCTTTCTCTCTCTCCATGCCTTCAGGAATTCTTAGAACTCGAATGTTGGGTTTTTTAATAGTATCCTGTAGATTTACAACAATATTTTTTAGATTTCTAATTTCCTCTTCTTTTCTTTGGTTTGACTGTATAGTTTCCTGTGCTCTGTCTTCTAAGTCCGATATTCTCTCTTCTGTTTTGGTGACTCTGTTTTTGAGGCGTTCCAAAGTGTTTGTCGCTTGATCTATGGAGTTCTTCAGTTCTGATTGATTTCTGTTCACTATTAGACTTTCCTGTTCTACTAATTCCTGCATCGTGTTCTGGTTCTTCCTTAAAGTTTCATTTTCCTGAGAGAGATTTTCTATCTTGTCCAGTAAGGATTTCTGTAGTTCAAGAATTTGCTTTTGAAGAGTTCTAAATGATCTTATCATAAATTTTTTGAAATCCATATCTTTCATTACTTCTATCTGGTCATCTTCATATTCTTGGCTTCGGGTGTTTTGTTCATTTGGAGGTATCATAATGTGTTCATTATTCTTGTTCCCTTGACTTCTGTGTTTGTTGTTTCGCATTTTGGAGGGATTCTTTTAATTCTTCTTCCCTTACTGTGATTTTTTTTTTCTTGTTATACTATGGCTTTGTTAAGTGGGCTGCCTGCTGTTGTTGGAGCCTTGGAGGCTTGAGATGGGTGTAGCCCGAGGGTTCTGCTTAGTTCTTCAGGGTTAGTTGTGGTAGATCTCTATTTATTTATTTATTTTTATTTTTTTTTCTTCCCTCCAGAGGGAAGTAATACCACCCTGTTGAGCAGAGTTGATGGTAGTTAGCTTCTAATCTCTGGCTTCTATGTGTATAGTGTCGCAGGAGCTTTTCACGAAAAAAATTTTTCCCCCCTCTGATAATTTGAGTCATTTGGCAGGAGGGCTTTCCCCTGGATTAAGAGTGTATGGTTGCACCACTCTCGGTTAGCGCTAGATGGCAGCAGCGCTCCGCGGCTGCCGCGCACCACAGCCGCAGCAGATCTTTATGCCCGAATGTAAACAAAATAAATGGCCGCTTCCCTCCAGCTGCTGCTCCGATATGGGGGGGGGGGTGGAGGCATCGTGGGCTCTTGTCTTATTTAGTCCCTCAATTAGTTTCCCCGAGTTGCGCTCTCTTCCCGTGGGGTGTCCCACGCTCTGTTCCCTTTCACACTTCCTCCCCGCTCAGTCGTGCGTGTCCCAGTGTCCGTCACAGGGCGTGTTGGGGGAGGGGTGGCGGCATCTGGTGCCACGGTGCTGGGCGAATGCCCTGTCTCACCTCGGCATCCAGCGCTGATGTGTCCAAACTTCCATTAAATCATCCGTTAGTCTGGCCTAACTCTCTGGCTCCCCTGGGGCTGAAGTGTGGGGCTCCAGGTGCGCCCCACACTGGTCGCCCACGCCTTGCCCGTCGGCAGCCCGCGGGATCCCTGCCACCCCCTTCGCTGCTCCCTGGAACTGGCCGCTTCTTTCAGGTTTCTTACATGGGCCCCAACATTTTGTCCATCTTCTAATGGTTTCCCCAGGCCATTAACATGGAGCTGGATTGCGAGTGGAAAAGGCAGGACTCAAGCTGACACCCATATGGGATGCAAGTGTCACAGGTGGTGACTTTACCCACTGCATCTCAATGCTGGACCCTCAGTTATGTTTTATAATTTTAACAATTCTATTTGTATAGGATACTAGACAAATGATACATCTATCAACTTGTACCTACTGCCTCAGGGATCTGATTCAACTGAGGTGATCTGTACATGTTCTAGCCTCCAAATCTGTATAATTATTTCATAGGTTTTTAGTCAAACATTTAACAAATCCTAATTGAGTACTTCCATGTATCTGTGATAGGTTAGAAATTGAGAATAATATGGTGAGAATTAAGCTTTTAGTTAATGCAAAAAATATTTGATGGGCATTCTACAGAAATTAAAAATAATAGACAAATAGCAATGAATAATTTTGTGTATTTTGATCTCTTCAACAATTTAAAGATACTTGAGAAAATTTTCTTGACAATAGAATCTGTGTGCTTCTAGAAAAATGTATACAATTTTTGGAATTCTTGAAGCATGACATACTATCCATTGACTTTGTTTCCATGCAAAACTTATTAAAATTCTGGAATTTTATGTGAAGATATGTAAATAATGTTTATTTTCATAAACATAGTGGGGGAAATCACTGGGAAATACACTTGGCATATAATGTGTCTTGGTTTAGAGTCATAGGATGTTAGTGTAGAATTAATACCATAAGGAAATATGGATGGGGCTGGTGTTGTGGTGCAGCAGGATAAGCTGCTGCCTTCTGGCATCCCATACCAGTACCAGTTCACATCCAGGACGCACTGCTTCCAATCCAGCTCTTTGCTCATGTACTGAGTAAAGCAGTGATGGATGGGAAAATATTTGGGCCCTTGCCACCCACATGGGAGACCTGGATGGTGCTGCAGGCTTCTGGCTTCAGCCTGGCCCATCCCTAGTCATTATGGCCATTTGGGGAGTGAATGACAGAATATTAAAGAACTCTGTCTTTCCCTCTTTCTCTGTCACCCTGACTTACAAATCAATTAAAGCTTAAGGAAATTAATGGGCAAATCAAATCAAAATTTTGGTTAGTTGTGTGCCTACTTGGAGAATTGAGTGTTTGAAGTCCACTCCAGACATTCTAGATGGCTTTTAATGTTCTTTGTAGCAGTGTAAGGAAAGTCTGTAAGTAGTGTTGTTTCATTTTGGAAGGAATCTGTCCTTCAGCAGCCTGGGTGATGGGTGCATGAGCTCCTCCAAGCCTCAGAGTGTAAGTTTTTTTATGTTTGTTTCTTTGTGTTTTTCCATTGTGTTATTCACCTTATGTGGATTATTCCCAACTTCTTCATTCCAAGTAATTGATAAGTTTTAATGTACCTAAGAGTTTTCCCATATTTAAATGAAACATTTTAATTGGTCAGCAGTGTCTATACTTTTTTTATCATAAAACAGAAAAAAATGTCATTTTTGATAAGTCTTGGGCAGAAAAACATAGATTTTATTTTGAAATTGTCTTTTAGAACTCTAATACAAATGCAGAATATATAGCTACCTTATAATCAAGAGAACCAAGAATTTATCCTTAGACAAATACATGAGTAACCATATAAATTTCTTATTTTCAGCTTCTTCAGGATAAATATTTGAAAACTAACCTTTTCATTAGTGTGAAAGGTTAATTATCTTAATGTAAATTTAGTAGGGAAAAAACCTTTTCAAAAACAAAATTATTTTTAATTTACATTTTTGTTTTCAGACCAGCAAGTTTAATTATTTTAAGACAAAATCAAGATTCCAATATGTTTATATGCCTTTATATTTTCCATTAATTAATATTTACTTCAACTCTAATCTCACCAAACTAGTAGTCTTTTAAATATTTAGGTATTATTTGAAATGTATGCATTAACTTATAATTTTAATCATTTTATTTAAATAAGATTTTTAAACATTATTACTTAATGTACCAATTAAATATAAATAGATTGAATAAACTTATTTTAGTCACCCCATGAGTAAAAACAGTTAATATATGAGATATTTCACTCATTTCATAGTGTATGCTTTAAAATGTAATGACATTTTAAGCAATTATTTTACATTACTAATATCTCTGCATATCACTAAGAACATTTAATTTACATAGTTGAATGACATACTTTTCACTTTAAAAATGCCTAAAATTTGGACAAGTGCGTGTGTATATGTATAGATTAAAAAGTTTTAGAAAGTGCATATAATGAATAAACTATGAATAGACTTCAAATTTATCTTGAGTAAGAATAAACTTATATTTTTAAAAAGTTTTTCTCAATTACATGAAATGTAAAGATAGAGAAGAGAGAAAAATGGAGAAAGAGATCTTCCATTCTGTGGTTCAACTCCCCAAGAGCTAGGGCTAGTCCAGGCCAAAGCCAGGAGCAAGGAACATCATATCAGTCTCTTACTTGGGCCACAGGGGCACAAGTTGTTGGCATCATTTTCTCCCTTACAAGATTCATTAACCGGGAGCAGAATCAGAATTAAAGTAAGCAGGACTTGAACCAGCACTCTAGTATGACAGCAGGTGTCCCTAGTGGTGAATGAACTTATGCTACAAGGTCTGCCTGTAATATCTTTTAATTCCATTTTCTCATAGATATCTTGAAGTATCCTTAGATATGTATGGGTGTGTATATATATATACATACACACATTTATATGCATTAGCAAAAGACAAAAGATGGCTAAAACATATCAATAACATGTATATTAAAATGGATAATATAAAGAACAAGTTATTTCAGTATACATCTTTTAAGTTAGGAGGTGGAGAACAATTTTATCCTTAACCGCTAGACTTAGCAAATGACGATAAATCAAATCCTTCTAGTGACCATATAAATTACAAACCCCTTTCTGAAGAGTAACTGGTTTTAATTCAAAATGGCTTTCATGAGGAATTAGAATTGAATTCCTTTTATATTGTCTAAAGGAACTGAAATGACTAAACTTTGAACAGATGCCATAATTGTTTGGGAAACTTTTGAGAGATTAAGTTAAGTTTAAAAGGGGGGGAGACATGAACAATTAGGGGTTCAAGTTGAATGAGTCTTATCTGATGAACTTACAGGATTATAGGTCCTAGAACTTATCACTCTCCAAATCTGTATCTGTGAAATAAAATTCAATTTTAGTGCTCCCAATAAACTCACATAAAATGGTAGGAAATGTGTGGTAAACTTCTATAGAAATTGTGCTTCAAAAGCAGGGAAGTAGGAAGCATGAAGAAACCACTAGATGTTCAGACGTCAGTAAATCGTGAGTCTTTCATGATGAATTTATTCTAAGACATATCCTAGGAAAATATGGGAGTAAGCAAAAAGGAGTTATGAGACACATGAAATAGTGATTCAACAAAAGAGACACACGTAGAATCCAGAAGTATCAAAATACCAAAATTACTAAAACTAGAGTGCTGTTTAGAGTAAGGTGAGGCTGCCTCTGATAAAAGTAGATCTTTGTTAAAATTAAGGGTGGGAATGGGAGAGGGAGGAGGGTGAAGGGTTGGTGCATGAGTGAGAGGGAGTTTAGAATAGGAAGTATTACTATGTTCCTAAATTTGTATGTTTGAGATAATGAACGTGTATAACACATAAATTATTTTAAAAGAAAAATAAAGCAAAAGTTTAATCTATAGAAACAAAAGCGGGGGCTGGCACCGTTGCTCACTTGGTTAATCCGCTGCCTGTGGTGCTGGCATCCAATATGGGCACCGGGTTCTAGTCCCAGTTGCTCCTCTTCCAGTACAGCTCTCTGCTGTGGCCCAGGAAGGCAGTGGAGGATGGCCCAAGTGCTTTGACCCCTGCATCAGCATGGGAGACCAGGAGGAAACACGTGGCTCCTGGCTTCGGATCAGTGCAGCGCCAGCCGTAGCAGCCATTTGGAGGGGTGAACCAATGGAAGAAAGACCTTTCTCTCTGTCTCTCTCTCTGTCTATAACTCTACCTGTCAAATAAAAAAAAGAAACAAAAGGAAGAGACCACTAAGAATCTGCACAGGATATTCCTTACAGTGTTGCTTGGAAGAGCAATCAGTCAACAAAGAGGAAGAAAATGGAGGGCAACTTCAAAACACCATCGGAAATGGATTAGGTAAGTCAGTGATGGTGCATCCAACAAGATTAGTCTCCTCTCTGAAAGCAACCATTTATTCTTACCCCTCTGCTGTTCAGGTTTCACAAGATAAGTGATCTTTGTAAAACATCAGAGACAACAAGATCTCCATACTTAAAATCTACCAAGAGTTTCTGGTTTTGTTATTAATTCATTCTAAAAAATAAAAAATTATTAGTTAAAAATTAAAATAACAATATTATATAGTCATTTATTATGCACAATGAATATTTTAAAAAAAAGTTTGAGACGAATTGAATTCAAAGTCTCTTTGTTTTGATGCAGGCAAATTTGAAATCCATGTATAGAAGCAGTATTTGAAAGCTGAAAATTTCTAATATAAAACTAATATAAACTCTATATATGGACTTAGAATTTATAAACATTACCATGATACAAAGAGGAAAGTGAAAATTGTAGGAGTAAAATTCTAACTATAGAGATCAAAATCTAACATATTTTGAAAATCAAAATCTGAAAACTACACTATAACATAAAATAGGAAAACTAGTATATAAATCATGTAAGTTGAATCACATTTGGAAAACTCTAACCAAAAGAGAAAGAAGTTAAATAATCAAACTTTCAGGTCTAAATTTCTAAGTAAGAAGAAACAAACCTATCTTTCCCAGACCTATGCAAAGAATGTTTTAAAATTTCTTTTTGAAAACCAGCATTATATTGATGACTATGTAAGTGAACCATGGCTTGAAAAAAATTGTAGAGCACTCCTTTCACAAATGAACACAAATATCCTAAGCAAATATTATTATAATAAATGAAATGTATTAAAATAAAATAGATCAATAACAAGTGAGACATAATAAATCGTACAAGGGTTTTTAAGGGTCCCAAACAAGTCATCCAAGTAGGTGAAAAATACAAAAAGAAAACCACATGATTATTCACATTACATGTTGAAAAGCATTTAATGAAATTCATCATCTAGTAAAACAAAAGTCAATAGAAATAAAAAGTGACTCCCTCAGTCTGACCAAGATCAAAGGAACCTACAACAAAAAACACAACTAACACAGAATCCTTGAAGGCTTTTTCCCTGGGAGTCAGCCTAGACCAGGATGCCACTGTGTCTCTTCAACTTCCTACTGAAGGGTCGTCAGGGAATTAAAAGGTGAAAAGGAAATAAAAGGTGTAACGATAATTTCTAAGGAATAAAATTGTTCACCTATAAATAGGATGATATTTATATACAGAGATAATTCATCAACTTTAAAAACAAATACAGGCCAGCACCATGGCTCAATAGGCTGATCCTCTGCCTGCGGCGCCAGCAAAACCGGGTTCTAGTCCGAGTTGTGGCGCGAGATTCTGTCCCAGTTGTCCCTCTTCCAGACCAGCTCTCTGCTGTGGCCCGAGAGTGCAGTGGAGGATGGTCCAGGTCCTTGGGCCCTGCACCTGCATGGGAGACCAGGAGAAGCACCTGGCTCCTGGCTTCGGATCAGCACAGTGCACTGGCCACAGCGGCCATGGTGGGGAGGGGGGGTGAACCAACAGCAAAAGGAAGACCTTTCTCTGTCTCTCTCTCTCACTGTCAAAAAAAATACAACTGTTAAATAAAGTTAATGAGACTACTGCAAAGACTAATATATAAATTTCCACTTATTACTAAATACCAGCAAGAAGCACATAGGAAATAATATTAAAGAAGAGGCAAATTAGAAAATAAATATCTACAAGATATATGGAAGAAAAATTTTAAATTATGTATTATTTGCAAACATTTTTCAAATCAACATAAAATCACAAATGAGTCAAAAAAGGAGAAATGAGTCAAATGAGTCATAGAAATGAGTCAAAAATATGCAGAAAAGCAAAAGGTGCAGCAGCCCATACACAGCCATTAAACATTAAGTCACCTTAAGCAAGTTACTACAACCTCCAGGTAGGGATCTTGAGGACACAGGGAAGCATAAGGGACCCCAACAGGTGCCAGGATCCGGGAGGTGGAAGCCCCACTGCTGCCAGAAGGTGCAGCCCTGGAGGAGATGTCAGACCTGAACCCAGGCCTGGCCTCCACTGTTCCTGTCAATAGCAGCCTGAGGTTAGGCCCCTGCTGTGGAAGATGCCGGTTCCTCATGTCTTCTGTGTCGTGAGGGCTGACCACTATGCAAACTGTCCAATCAGGTGCTGTGGTGTAAACGCTAGGTAATCACGCAAGATCTTGACGCCATAGTTGTTATTCAGTTCCATGGAGGAGAGAGGTTCTAGGACGAGGCTGGGAGAGTCCAAGGTTGCGCAGCGTCTGCTCCACTCTGACCTTCTTTCACGCAGGATCCCGAGAAATAGTGACTGTGTGGGCTGGGCGAACACTGGCAGGACGCGGGGTTCCCAGAGTTCATCTCTGGAATCTGTGGGCCCCATCTCACAGTGGCACAATGCTTACCTGGGTCCCCTCTGGCCGGCAAGGTGGGTCCTGGAGTGACAGCCTGGACTCCAGGAGTCCTGGCCCTTCCTGCTCACGGAGACTGCAGGGGGGCCTGGTGGTCACTAGGGAGAAGCCAGGCCATGTGTGGGGTTTATGCGGGGGAGACACTGTCATTTATGAGGTCGTTGGTTCCTCCTTTCTTCCCACGTGGGAAGCAGGGTCTCAGTTCCTGGCCTTTCTGCATAGTTCTTTCTAGGAAATACCCCGGTGGATTTAATATGTGGTAATTTTAAGTAGAATCAGTGCAGGGAGGTAGAAACTGTTTAAATGTATATAAAAGTTTTGTTGTGAGACTGTCAAGTGAGCAAAGTTCCACGTTATTACACACAAATTAATCCATTTGTTAGGGATCACACAAGTCCATGCGTTTACATTGACATTCGGTAAACAATGAAACTTTCTCTGAGATTTTTAGTGAGAATTAAAACAGATACTGATTTTATCATTTACCATCTTCAATTTTTTCCATTCAAATATTGTTCATAGCCCCTTTCAATATTCCCACTAAAGTAGTGACTCTTTGTTTTTGACTTGTTAAACTTACTGGGTGAACTATTAAGCTTTTATTGTGATGTAAGTTTAAAATGTAGTCTTGAAAACTGAGAGAATGAAAGAGGGTGGGAGGGATGATGGATATATCATTATGTTCTTAGAACTGTGTCTACCAACCATATTGAATGTGTTAAAATTAGTTGAATAGTAAAATAAAAAGCTATCAACTTGACAAACATTTAAAAGAAGGTGATGAAATAATGTAGATACCTGCACTTTTGGTTATCATTGTTATTTATGACATTTGAAAGGAATCCATTTTTCTCTATTTTAAAAATCCTAAAATAATAGAATTCGTTATTATATTTTTCTGTTAAGAAGTCCCATTTAATATACTCCTTTAACTGGAAATAGTATGGCCACTGAAAAAACAAACCCTCGGGCCAGGACTGTGGTGTAACAGATAAGCCTGCCGCCTGCAGTGCTGACATCCCATATAGGCACCAAATCAAGTCTTGGCTCCTCCTCTTCCAATCCAGCTCTCTGCTTTGACCTGGGGAAGCAGTAGAAGATGGCCCAAGTCCTTGGGCCCCTGAACCCGCATGGGAGACCTGGAAGAAGCTCTTGGCTCCTGGCTTCAGATCAGCTCAGCTCTGGCCATTGTGGTTATTTGGGGAGTGAACCGGTGGAATGGAAGACCTCTCTCTAGCTCTACCTCTCTATGTAACTCTGTCTTTCAAATAAATAAAATAATTCTTTGAAAAAAAAACTCTTATAAACTTTGATAAAACACTGCCCTTAAAATTTTCACTCAAAACATCAAGAGACCTAAAATATAGCATTATTGCTTAAAAACTGAGTGACTTACCACCACTCAAGTGTTCCAGTTACGCAGGGATATTTTGGGGCTGGTGCTGTGGCACAATGGATTAAACCCCTGGCCTGAAGTGTTGAATTCCCACATGGGCGTCAGTTCTGGTCCTGGCTGCTCCTTTTCTGATCCAGCTCTCTGCTATGGCGTGAGAAAGCAGTAGAAGATGGTCCAGGTCCTTGGGTCCCTTCACTGACATGGGAGTCCAGAAGAAGCTCCTGGCTTCTGACTTTGGATCGGTGCAGCTCCAGCTATTGCAGTCATCTGGGGAGTGAACCAGGAGAGGAGGACCTCTGTCTTCTCTCTACCTCTCAGTAAGTCTTTCTTTCTAATAAATAAAATAAATCTTTAAAAACAAACAAATATACAGAGATATTTCATAATGCCAAGTAAGTAACTGAATAATTTTAAGCATATTTATGTAATAGCTTCTATAATTTCTTTTGGAAAACAGATGTAGGTATTTGTTACAAATTTCAAGTAAATAGAAAATATACTAGAAAAATATCTTGAATAAAATTCAAGAAACTCATAAATAAGAATACAAAGAAATTTTCCACCATATAACATAGCAAGTACTAATTTTCCAAACTTTATTTTTCATAAATTATAATCTTTAACTCTAGAAAGAGTACTATATTGACAGAACAATTACTCATGTGTTAGGATACCTAAGTCTATATAGAATTATCAGCATTATAAATTACTTGCATGACCTTGAATCACTTCACTGGGCCTCAGCATCTTCATGTGCAAAATTAGGTTTGCATAAGATCAGATGTACTGAAGATAAACTTCAAGGATCTCTTGAGATCCAAAGAGGCACTTTAAAGTAATACTGAAAATTTAATTCAAAACTTACATTCTGGATGGAGCGGCAAGATGGCGGAATAGGAAGGGAGCACACTGATAGTCTGGGGAGAGACAGTTTAATAAAAGTGGAGATACTGCAGGTTCAAGGAAGAGTAGGGGAAGAAACAGCAGAGAAAACCCTTCCGGAACTGGAGATTCACAGTGGACCTGCGTGGAGAGCGTGGGAGCCTGCAGTCTGGGACACCAGCAGCAGATTCAACACACCAGCGCTGGAACGTGAGGTGAGCTGATCCTCAATAGCCTGAGATACCAGGAGGGAAGCGGAAAAGGGAGCCTAGAGCGAACAAGGCTTGAAACCCTGCGGGGAAAAGTTCACCAGGCTAACTAGAAGAGAGAGAGAGTGACCCATACGGACACGAGTTTCTCTCTCTCCGCTCACCTCTCAAAGGTGAGCAAGACAAAGAGCAGGCGCCATTTTGGAATACGTCATAAGCAGGGCGACCTCGGGTTGGCACCGGCCCCAAGCCTAGCAGAAAAACCTGACTCTGGGTGGGAGGGGTGAAATAACAGGAGATTAGAACCTAATGAATGTGTGGTGCTAATGAACTGAGACTGTGAAAAGAGAGACGGTGGGGGAGAGAACTCACGGAAATCACAAATTCAAGTGAGTACTCTCCAGAGACGCTACAGTTCAGTAGCCTTGGCAGCCCAGTGGGAGACCACAGGAGAATCTCAGCCCACACAAAGGGCCGCAAAGATTCCTTCTCTGGTCCTTGGGAAAGAGCTTCCGATCTCTGGCTCCTGTGGGTATATCATTCGCCTGCTAACCACCCCCAATTCCATTCAGCTGTGTGGAATTACCTCCCTTTTGAACCAAAAAAAAAAAATGTAACAGAGAGAGATTTACCACGCCTAACTTGGGAGTGTCTCCTTTGACACACGCTCAACCCTGAGGAACAGAGCTATCAAGCCACACCCATCTCAAGCCTCTAAGGCTCCATTGAAAGCAGACAGTCCACTTAATCTAGAGTCATAGTTTAACAAGAAAAAAACACCACAGTGAAGAAACCAATATGCCAAACAACAAACGCAAAAACCGAGGTAATAAGAACAAGGAAGACACTATGGCGTCCCCAAATGAAAAAGACACCCCAATTCAAGATTACAAAGATGATGAGATAGAAGAGATACAAGAAGCGGATCTCAAAAAATTGATAAGCACACTAATAAGTACTCAAAAACAAATTCTTGAACTACAGAAATCCTTAATGGACAAGGTAGAAAATCTCTCTTGTGAAAATGAAATATTAAGGAGGAATCAAGCTGAAATGAAACAACTAGTAGAACATGAAACTGTGATAGTGACGAGAAATCATAATGAAGTGAAGAATTCAATAGATCAAATGAAAAACACATTAGAGAGCCTTACAAACAGAATGGGTGAGGCAGAAGAGAGAATATCGGACTTAGAAGACAGAGCACAGGAAAGTATACAGTCAAACCAAAGACAAGAAGAGGAAATTAGCAATCTAAAAAATATTATTGGGAATCTACAGGATACTATTAAAAAACCCAACATTCGAGTTCTAGGAGTTCCTGAAGGCATGGAGAGGGAGAAAGGATTAGAATGCCTTTTTAGTGAGATAATAGCAGAAAATTTCCCAGTTTTGGAGAAGTAGAGAGACATCCTAGTACAGGAAGCTCATAGAACCCCTAGGAAACATGACCAAAAGAGGTCCTCACCACGACACGTTGAAATTAAACTCACCACAGTGAAACAGAAAGAAAAGATCCTAAAATGCGCAAGAGAGAAACGTCAAATTACACTCAGAGGATCTCCAATTAGACTCACGGCAGACTTCTCAACAGAAACCCTACAAGCTAGAAGTGAATGGAGAGACATAGCCCAGGTACTTAGAGAGAATAACTGCCAGCCCAGAATATTATATCCTGCAGAGCTCTCATTTGTGAATGAAGGTGAAATAAAGATCTTTCATTGCAAACAAAAATTGAAAGAATTTGTTGCCACTCGTCCAGCCCTGCTAAAGATGCTTAAAGATGTGTTACACACAGAAACACAGAAACACGGCCATCAACATGAAAGAAGGTAAACGAAGGGAACCCCACGGCAAAAGGTCACAGGGAATTCAAAGCATACATTAGAAACTATCTTTGGCAAATGGCAGGGCAAACTTACCACTTATCAATAGTCACATTGAACGTTAAAGGTCTAAACTGTCCTGTTAAAAGACAGAGATTGGCTGATTGGGTTAAGGAACAAAAACCATCTATTTGCTGCTTACAAGAAACACATCTTTCCAACGAAGATCCATACAGACTGAAAATAAAAGGATGGAACAAGATATACCATGCCAACAGAAATGAAAAAAGAGCAGGTGTAGCCATCTTAATATCAGGCTACATAAACTTTAACACAAAAACTGTTAAGAGAGACAAAGAGGGGCACTATATAATGATTAAGGGATCAATACTACAGGAAGATATAACAATTATCAATGTATATGCACCTAATTACAGGCCACCGGTTTATTTAAAAAATTTGTTAAGAAACTTAAAGGGAGACTTAGACCCCAACACAATAGTACTGGGGGACTTCAATACTCCACTCACAGATATTGACAGATCAACAGGACAGAAGATCAACAAGGAGACAGTAGATTTAAACAACACTATAGCCCAAATGGATCTAACAGATATCTACAGAACTTTTCATCCTACACATAAAGCATTTACATTCTTCTCAGCAGTACATGGAACCTACTCTAGGATTGATCACATATTAGGCCATAAAGCAAGTCTCAGCAAATTCAAAAGAATTAGAATCATACGATGCAGCTTCTCAGACCATAAGGGAATGAAGTTGGAAATTAGCAACTCAGGAATCCCTAGAGCATATGCAAACACATGGAGATTGAACAACATGCTCCTGAATGAACACTGGGTCATAGAAGAAATCAAAAGAGAAATCAAAAATTTTCTGGAAGTAAATGTGGATAACAGCACAACATACCAAAACTTATGGGATACAGCAAAAGCAGTGTTAAGAGGAAATTTTATATCAATAGGTGCCTACATCAAGAAACTGGAAAGGCACCAAATAGATGAGCTTTCAATGCATCTCAAGGATCTAGAAAATTTGCAGCAAACTAGACCCAAATCTAGTATAAAAAGAGAAATAATCAAAATCAGAGAAGAAATCAACAGGATTGAATCCAAAAAAACATTACAAAAAATCAGCCAAATGAGGAGCTGGTTTTTTGAAAAAATAAACAAAATTGACACCCCATTGGCCCAACTAACTAAAAAAAGAAGAGAAAAGACCCAAATCAGTAAAATCAGAGATGAAAAAGGAAATGTAACAACAGACACTACAGAAATCAAAAGAATCATCAGAAATTACTACAAGGACTTGTATGCCAGCAAACAGGGAAACCTATCAGAAATGGATAGATTCCTGGACACATGCAACCTACCTAAATTGAACCAGGAAGACATAGAAAACCTAAACAGACCCGTAAGTGAGTCAGAAATTGAATCAGTAATAAAGGCTCTTCCAACAAAGAAAAGCCCAGGACCAGATGGATTCACTGCTGAATTCTACCAGACATTTAAAGAAGAACTAACTCCAATTCTTCTCAAACTTTTCAGAACAATCGAAAAAGAGGGAATCCTCCCAAATTCTTTCTATGAAGCCAGCATCACCTTAATTCCTAAGCCAGAAAAAGATGCAGCATTCTAAGAGAATTACAGACCAATATCCCTCATGAAAATAGATGCAAAAATCCTCAACAAAATTCTGGCCAATAGACTGCAACAACACATCAGAAAGATCATGCACGCAAACCAAGTGGGATTCATCCCTGGTATGCAGGGATGGTTCAATATTCGCAAAACAATCAACGTGATACACCACATTAACAGACTGCAGAAGGAAAACCATATGATTGTCTCACTAGACGCAGAGAAAGCATTTGATAAAATTCAACACCCTTTCATGATGAAAACTCTAAGGAAACTGGGTATAAAGGGCACATTCCTCAATACAATCAAAGCAATTTATGAAAAACCCACGGCCAATATCCTATTGAATGGGGAAAATTTGGAAGCATTTCCACTGAGATCTGGTACCAGACAGGGATGCCCACTCTCACCACTGCTATTCAATATAGTGCTGGAAGTCTTAGCCAGAGCTATTAGGCAAGGAAAAGAAATTGAAGGGATACAAATTGGGAAGGAAGAACTCAAACTATCTCTCTTTGCAGACGACATGATTCTTTATTTAGGGGACCCAAAGAACTCTACTAAGAGACTATTGGAACTCATAGAAGAGTTTGGCAAAGTAGCAGGATATAAAATCAATGCACAAAAGTCAACAGCCTTTGTATATACAGACAATGCCACAGCTGAGGAAGAACTGCTAAGATCAATCCCATTCACAATAGCTACAAAAACAATCAAATACCTTGGAATAAACTTAACCAAGGACATTAAAGATCTCTACAATGAAAATTACAAAACCTTAAAGAAAGAAATAGAAGAGGATACCAAAAAATGGAGAAATCTTCCATGATCATGGATTGGAAGAATCAATACCATCAAAATGTACATTCTGCCAAAAGCAATTTACAGATTCAATGCAATACCAATCAAAATACCGAGTTCATTCTTCTCAGATCTGGAAAAAATGATGCTGAAATTCATATGGAGACACAGGAGACCTCGAATAGCTAAAGCAATCTTATACAACAAAAACAAAGCCGGAGGCATCACAGTACCAGATTTCAAGACATACTACAGGGCAGTAGTTATCAAAACAGCATGGTCCTGGTACAGAAACAGATTGATAGTCCAATGGAACAGAATAGAAACACCAGAAATCAATCCAAACATCTACAGCCAACTTATATTTGATCAAGGATCCAAAACCAATCCCTGGAGTAAGGACAGTCTGTTTAATAAATGGTGCTGGGAAAACTGGATTTCCACATGCAGAATCATGAAGCAATATCCCTACCATTCACCTTACACAAAAATTCATTCAACATGAATTAAAAATTTAAACCTACGACCCAACACCATCAAATTATTAGAGAGCATAGGAGAAACCCTGCAAGACATACGTACTGGCAAAACTTCTTGGAAAAAACCCCGGTGGCACAGGCAGTCAAAGCCAAAATTAACTACTGGGATTGAAACAAATTGAAAAGTTTCTGTACTGCAAAAGAAACAGTCAGGAAAGTGAATAGGAAACCGACAGAATGGGAAAATATATTTGCCAACTATGCAACAGATAAGGGGTTGATAACCAGAATCTACAAAGAAATTAAGAAACTCCACAACCTCAAAACAACCCACTTAAGAGATGGGCCAAGGACCTCAATAGACATTTTTCAAAGAGGAAATCCAAACGGCCAACAGACACATGAAAAAATGTTCAAAGGCACTAGCAATCAGGGAAATGCAAATCAAGACCACAATGAGGTTTCACCTCCCCCCGGTTAGAATGGCTCACATTCAGAAATCCAACAACAATAGATGCTGGAGAGGATGCGGGGAAAAAGGGACACTAATCCACTGTTGGTGGGAATGCAAACTGGTTAAACCACTATGGAAGTCAGTCTGGAGATTCCTCAGAAACCTGAATATAACCCTACCATTCAACCCAGCCATCCCACTCCTTGGAATTTACTCAAAAGAAATTAAATTGGCAAACAAAAAAGCCATCTGCACAGTAATGTTTACTGTGGCTCAATTCACAATAGCTAAGACCTGGAACCAACCCAAATGCCCATCAACAGTAGACTGGATTAGGAAATTATGGGATATGTACTCTACAGAATACTATACAGCAGTCAAAAACAATAAAATCCAGTCATTTGCAACAAAATGGAGGAGTCTGGAAAACATCATGCTGAGTGAACTAAGCCACTCCCAAAGAGACAAATATCATTTGTTTTCCCTGATTGGCGATGACTAACTGAACACCAAAAGGGAAACCTGTTGAAATGAAATGAACACTATGAGAAAATAAAACTTGATCAGCTCTTGTCTGGACTGTTGATGTACAATGTAAATCTTTACCCATTTTAGTATCTCTCTTTGTTGTTTGTTTTTGTTCTAGTACTAATGGTTGAACTCTGCAACTAACACACAATTAGCCTTAGGTGTTTAAATTTTAAGTGAAAAGTGATCCCGGGTAACTTTGAGAGAGGGAAAAAGAAAGGGAGGATAGGTACAATTTGAGACAAACTCAACTGGACTTGCACCAAATGATGGAGTTAGAAACATGCCAGGGGATCCCAATACAACCCCATCAAGGTGGCATGTACTAATGCCATCTCAATGGCCCAAGTGAACAATTTTAGTTCACAATTGATCACACTGATAGGTCTCAGAGTCAAAGGGAAAACACAAACAAGACTAGTTTCTAGCAATACAAACAGATAGGACCAGAAAGGGAGAGAATGATCCAACATGGGAAGCAGAGTCACAGAAGACTCATAGAATGTCAGATGTCCTAAATAACACTCTGGCCTCAGAATCAGCCCTTAAGGCATTCAGATCTGGCTCAAGAGCCCATAAGAGTATTTTAGGCATGGAAAGCCAAGACACTCTGCAAAAGGAAAAAATGAAGACCTAAATGGAAGACCTCAGCGAGTGAGATCCCAGTGGAAAGAATGAGGCTACCAAAGAAGAAGGTACCTTTCTCCAAAGGGAGGAAGGGACCTCCACTTTGACTGTGATCCTGTCGGAATAGGATCAAAGTAGGCGAACCCTAAAGGCTTCCATAGCCTCAGCAACTCATGACTAGAGCCTAGGGAGATTCCTGACGCCATAAATAATAGTGTCAAATTGTTAAATCAACACCAGGAGTCACTGTGTACTTATATCCCATGTGGGATCTGTCCTTAATATGTTATCTAATGTGAAGTATCGCTGTAACTAGTGCTGAAACAGTGTTTTTACACTTTGTGTTTCTGTGTAGATGCAAACTGATGAAAATTTTTACTTAATACATACTGAACCGATCTTCTCTATATAAAGATAATCGAAAATGAAAAAAAAACTCAGTGTTACGTTGGAAATTGCATCAAAAAATTAATCAGTTTCAAAAAAATATATGTATATATCATGTAGGATCTCTGTTCTTAATGTGCTGTACAATGTGATTCAATGCTATAACGAGTACTCAAATAGTATATTTCACTTTGTGCTACTATATGAGGGCAAATGGACGAATTCTTTACTTAACACATGCTAAATTGATCTCATGTATACATAGAGAATTGAAAATGAATCTGGATGTGAACGAAAGGGTGGAGGGAGCGGGCAAGGGGGGAGGGTTGCGGGGGGAGAGGGAAAGTATGGGGGGAAAGCCACTGCAATCCATAAGTTGTACCTTGGAAATTTATATTCTGAATAAAAGTTAAAAAAAAAAGAAACCTGAAAGAAGCTCCTAGCTACTTTATGAAAGTTTGAGCTTTGGTCTGGCCCAGCACTGGCTGTAGCAGCCATCTGGAGAGTGAACTAGTATGTGTAAGACATCCTCTTTCTCTCTCTCATTCTCTCTCTCCCATTCTCGCTCTCACTCTCATATACATAAATCAATCTTAAAATAAAAATAAATTTTTAAAAACATACATGAAAGTTTAAAATGTCCATGGCACTGCTACCATAAAGAAATATTTGCAGGGATCTACATGTTGACTTGATTGACTTCTTCCTTTAAATTCAGCAGAGCTTTAATATAACACATCTAATATATTGTAGTTTGCAATTTAAAGTGGTGTGCTGCTAAATCAACTCTATAAAGAAGGGGAGGAGGGGACTCTGTGACATTTGCCAATGTAATTGCTCCAACCAAGGCTGATTTTCAACTCTGTGATGGCATAGAATACAAAATATAGAAGAAATTAACATGGTGAGATCAATCCATATGGTACTAATTAGCCATGGTTCCAAGTATGGAATTTGTAATCTCGTGTGTGTCTGTGCATTTGTGTGTCTAACATATATATGCATATTTATAAGCATTTGTGTGTATTTTTTGTATTTGTGTATAATATATAAATATATGTATATTTATGTATATTTGTGAGAGAGTAAGCACTCCCACTTCCTGGTTCATTCTCCAAATACATGAAAAGCTGGGAGCCAGGAACACAATCCAGGTTGAACCCAAGCATGATCCCATTACTTGAGCCATCTCTGCTGCCCACCAGGGTCTGCATTAGCAGGAAGTTGGAGTCAGGGGCCAGAGGAGGATATCAAACCAAGACTTTCCACTATGGGATGTCTTAAACAACATCTTAACTGGTAGTCCAGATATCTACCTGGCACTTATAAAATCATTTTATCTGCTAGTAACATACCAACTCCATGTTACTTATGGTTGCTATGTGACAGCATATCTTTATAAGTTCTTTTTTATTTGAATTTGCTTATATCTTGGAATATCTAGGGGGGTGGGTGCTGCAGAATAGCAGGATAAGCCTCTACCTGCAGTGTCGGTATCCCATAAGGGTGCTGGTTCAGGTCCTGAATATTCCTCTTCTGATCCAGCTCTCTGCTCATGGCTTGGGAAAGCAGTAGAAGATGGCCCAAGTGCTTGGTCTCTTGCACTTGTGTGAGAGACCTGGAAGAAGATCCAGGCTCCTGGCTTCAGATCAGCCCAGCTTTGGTCACTGTGGCACTTTGGGGAATTATCCAGCAGATGGAAGACTTTTCTGTCTTTCCTCCTGTGTATTCCTGCAGATAGAAGACTTTTCTCTCTGTCTCTCCTTCTGTGTATAACTCCAGCTCTCAAATAAGTAAATAAATAAACTCTTTAAAAAAGAAAAGGTCTTGGAGCCAAGATGGCGGAATAGTGAGGGCGCACACAAACAGTCCGGGAAAAGATAGTTTAATAAAAGTGGAGTTACGGTAGCCCCAGGTGAAGACTTCGAGAAACAATGCGGGGGAAACTCTCCCTGATCCAGTGGACCTGACGCAGAGGAGAACGGACTCGCCATGCCGCGGGAAAGGAGACGCGAAGGGGAACGCAGCTGCAGAATCCGCGCACCAGCGCCGGAGGGGGAGGTGAGCAGGAGATCCCTCGGTAGCTCGAGACATTGGCGGGAAGAGACAGACCCCACCCGGGATAGTGCATCAAAAAAAAAAACGAATAAATAGGGGGAACCAACACTGTCACTAGCCTCCCCCTTCGCTCACCTTGCAAAGTCTAGCGGGACAAGGAGGGGTGAAACGGCGCCAGCCCGCCATTAAAGCAGGCGCGCGCGCGCCCGCCCGCAACTGGTCACCTCGGAAGCAGGCCCTCGGGCGCCCCGCCCACCCGCCCCCGGTGGCCTCGGAAGCAGGCCTTCGGGCACCCCGCCCGCCCGCCCCCGGTCGCCTCAGAAGCAGGCCCACACGCGCCCCACCTGCCCAAACCTGATCGCCTCGGAAGCAGGCCCCGCTCGCCCCACCCGCCCACCCCCGGTTGCCTCGGAAGCAGGCCCACGAGCGCCCCACCAGCCCGAACCCGATCGCCTCGGAAACAGGCCCCTGGGCGCCCCGCCCGCCCGCCCCCAGTCGCCCTGGAAGCAGGCCCGTGAGCAGCCCACCCACCCGCCCCCGGTCGCCTCGGAAGCAGGCCCGTGAGCAGCCCACCCACCCGCCCCCGGTCGCCTCGGAAGCAGGCCCTCGGGCGCCCCGCCCGCCCGCCCCCGGTCGCCTCAGAAGCAGGCCCACGCGCGCCCCACCTGCCCGAACCTGATCGCCTCGGATGCAGGCCCCGCGCGCCCCGGCCGCCCACCCCCGGTTGCCTTGGAAGCAGGCCCACGCGTGCCCCACCAGCCCGAACCCGATCGCCTCGGAAACAGGCCCCTGCGCGCCCCGCCCGCCCGCCCCCGGTTGCCCTGGAAGCAGGCCCGTGAGCAGCCTGCCCGCCCACACCCGGTCGCCTCGGAAGCAGGCCCTCGCGCAGCCCGCCCGCCTCTAAACCAGTGAAGCTGCATAAATCTGAGGGGGTGCTGCAGCCAGGGATCCCAACTTGTAGACAGCTCCGTTACATCGACAACCTGGTGAGACAGAGTGGAGAAATGCCAAACAAAAGCAGACACCGACCTAACAAGAGCAAGGAAGACACTATGATGACCCCAAATGAAAAAGACACCCCAATTCAAGATTATGAAGATGATGAGATAGAAGAGATGCAAGAAGCGGATCTCAAAAAATTGATACGAACATTAAGAAGTTCACAAAAACAAATACTTGAACTACAGAAATCTTTAATGGATAAGATAGAAAACCTCTCTCGCGAAAATGAATTATTAAGGAAGAATCAGAATGAAACAAAGCAACTAGTAGAACAAGAAGCTACGATAGTGACAAAAAATCTTAATGAAGTGAAGAATTCAATCGATCACATGACAAGCACACTAGAGAGCCTTAAAACCAGGATGGGTGAAGCAGAAGAGAGGATATCGGACTTAGAAGACAGAGAACAGGAAAGGAAACAGTCAAACCAAAGACAAGAAGAGGAAATTAGAAATCTAAAAAATATTGTCGGGAATCTACAGGATACTATTAGAAAACCTAACATTTGGATTCTAGGAGTTCCTGAAGGCATGGAGAGAGAGAAAGGACTAGAAGGCCTTTTTGGTGAGATACTAGCAGAAAATTTCCCAGGTTTGGAGAAGAACAGAGAAATCCTAGTACAGGAAGCTCATAGAATCCCTAACAAACATGACCAAAAGAGATCCTCACCACGACACATTGTAATTAAACTCACCACAGTGAAGCAGAAAGAAAAGATCCTAAAATGCGCAAGAGAGAAACGTCAGATTACCCTCAAAGGATCTCCAATCAGACTCACAGCAGATTTCTCATCTGCAACCCTAAAAGCCAGGAGGGAATGGCGAGATATAGCCCAGGTACTAAGAGAGAAAAACTGCCAGCCCAGAATATTATACCCTGCAAAGCTCTCATTTGTGAATGAAGGTGAGATAAAGACCTTTCATTGCAAACAGAAACTGAAAGAATTTGTCGCCACTCGTCCAGCCCTGCAAAAGATCCTTAAAGATGTGCTACACGCAGAAACACAGAAACATGGTCATCAACTTGAAAGAAGCTAAAGGAAGGAAATCTCACAGCAAAAGATAAGAAACTCAAAGCATACATAAGAAAATCATTGGCAAATGGTAGGGCAAAGATACTACTTATCGATAGTCACATTGACGTGAATGGTTTGAACTGTGCTATTAAAAGGCAAAGATTTACTGACTGGATGAGGGAACAAAACCCAGCTACTTGCTGCCTACAAGAAACACATCTTTCCAACAAAGATCCATACAGTCTCAAAGTGAAAGGTTGGAAAAATATATACCATGCGAGCAGAAATGAAAAAAGAGCGGGCGTAGCCATCTTAATATCAGATAACATAAATTTTACCACAAAAACTATGAAGAGAGACAAAGAGGGGCACTATATAATGATTAAGGTATCCATTCAACAGGAAGATATAACAATTATCAATGTATATGCACCTAATTACCGGGCACCGGACTATTTAAAAGACCTGTTAAGGGACTTAAAGGGAGATTTAAACCCCAATACAATAGTACAGGGAGATTTCAACACTCCACTCTCAGAGATAGACAGATCACCAAGACAGAGGATTAACAAGGAGACAGTAGATTTAAACGACACTATAGCCCAAATGGACCTAACAGATATCTTCAGAACTTTTTATCCCACAGAAAAAGAATTTACATTCTTTTCAGCAGTACATGGAACCTTCTCCAGGATTGACCACATACTAGGCCATAAAGCAAGCCTTAGCAAATTCAAAAGAATAAGAATCATACCATGCAACTTCTCAGACCACGAGGGAGTGAAGTTGGAAATTAGCAACTCAGGAATCCCTAGAGCATATGCAAACACATGGAGATTGAACAACATGCTCCTGAATCAACAATGGGTCACTGAAGAAATCAAAAGAGAAATTAAAAATTTCCTGGAAGTAAATGAAGATAACAGCACATCATGCCAAAACCTGTGGGATACAGCAAAAGCAGTGTTAAGAGGAAAATTTATATCAATAGGTGCCTACATCAAGAAATTGGAAAGGCACCAAATAGATGAGCTTTCAGTTCATCTCAAGGATCTAGAAAATCAACAGCAAACCAGACCCAAAGCTAGTAGGAGAAGAGAAATAATCAAAATGGGAGAAGAAATTAACAGGATTGAATCCAAAAAAACATTACAAAAAATCAGCCAATCGAGGAGCTGGTTTTTTGAAAAAATAAACAAGATTGACACCCCATTGGCCCAACTAACTAAAACAAGAAAAGACCCAAATTAATAATATCAAAGACGAAAAAGGAAACGTAACAACAGACACCACAGAAATCAAAAGAATCATCAGAAATTACTACAAGGACTTGTATGCCAGCAAACAGGAAAACCTATCAGAAATGGATAGATTCCTGGACACATACAACCTACATAAACTGAACCAGGAAGACATAGAAAACCTAAACAGACCCATAACTGAGACAGAAATTGAAACAGTAATAAATGCCCTCCCAACAAAGAAAAGCCCAGGACCAGACGGATTCACTGCTGAATTCTACCAGACATTTAAAGAAGAACTAACCCCAATCCTTCTAGAACTATTCAGAACAATCGAAAAAGAGGGAATCCTCCCAAATTCTTTCTACGAAGCCAGCATCACCTTAATTCCTAAACCGGGAAAAGATGCAGTATTGAAAGAGAATTACAGACCAATATCCCTGATGAACATAGATGCAAAAATCCTCAATAAAATTCTTGCCAATAGAATACAACAACACATCAGAAAGATCATCCACCCAGACCAAGTGGGGTTTATCCCTGGTATGCAGGGATGGTTCAACGTTCGCAAAACAATCAACGTGATACACCACATTAACAGACAGCAGAAGAAAAACCATATGATTATTTCAATAGACGTGGAGAAAGCATTTGATAAAATACAACACCCTTTCATGATGAAAACCCTAAGCAAACTGGGTATAGAAGGCACATTCCTCAATATAATCAAAGCAATTTATGAAAAACCCACGGCCAGTATCCTATTGAACGGGGAAAAGCTGCAAGCAATCCCACTGAGATCTGGCACCAAACAGGGATGCCCACTCTCGCCACTGCTATTCAATATACATCTGGAAGTCTTAGCCAGAGCTATTAGGCAAGAAAAAGAAATCAAAGGGATACAAATTGGGAAGGAAGAACTCAAACTATCCCTCTTTGCAGATGATATGATTCTTTATTTAGGGGACCCAAAAAACTCTACTAAGAGACTATTGGAACTCATAGAAGAGTTTGGCAAAGTAGCAGGATATAAAATCAATGCACAAAAATCAACAGCCTTTATATACACAAGCAATGCCACGGCTGAGGAAGAACTGCTAAAATCAATCCCATTCACAATAGCCACAAAAACAATCAAATACCTTGGAATAAACTTAACCAAGGATGTTAAAGATCTCTATGATGAAAATTACAAAACCTTAAAGAAAGAAATAGAAGAGGACACCAAAAAATGGAGAAATCTCCCATGCTCATGGATTGGAAGAATCAATATCATCAAAATGTCCTTTTTCCCAAAAGCAATTTACAGATTCAATGCAATCCCAATCAAGATACCAAAGGCTTTCTTCTCAGATCTGGAAAAAATGATGCTGAAATTCGTATGGAGGAATAAGAGGCCTCGAATAGCTAAAGCAATCTTGTACACAAAAACAAAGCCGGAGGCATCACAATACCAGATTTCAGGACATACTACAGGGCAGTTGTAATCAAAACAGCATGGTCCTGGTACAGAAACAGATGGATAGACCAATGGAACAGAATAGAAACACCTGAAATCAATCCAAACATCTACAGCCAACTTATATTTGATCAAGGACCCAAAACTAACCCCTGGAGTAAAGACAGTCTATTTAACAAATGGTGCTGGGAAAACTGGATTTCCATGTGCAGAACCATGAAGCAAGACCCCTACCTTACACCTTACACAAATATTCATTCAACATGGATCAAAAACTTAAACCTACGGCCCGACACCATCAAATTACTGGAGAGCATAGGAGAAACCCTGCAAGATATAGGTACTGGCAAAGACTTCTTGGAAAATACCCCAAAAGCGCAGGCACTCAAAGCCAAAATTAACTATTGGGATCGCATCAAACTGAGAAGTTTCTGTACTGCAAAAGAAACAGTCAGGAAAGTGAATAGGAAACCAACAGAATGGGAAAAAAATATTTGCAAACTATGCAACAGATAAAGGGCTGATAACGAGAATCTACAATGAAATCAAGAAACGACACAACATTAAATCAAACAACCCACTTAAGAGATGGGACAAGGACCTCAATAGACATTTTTCCAGAGAGGAAATCCAAATGGCCAACAGACACATGAAAAAATGCTCAAGATCACTGGAAATCAGGGAAATGCAAATCAAGACCACAATGAGGTTTCACCTCACCCCGGTGAGAATGGCTCACATTCAGAAATCTACCAACAATAGATGCTGGAGAGGATGTGGGGAAAAAGGGACACTAATCCACTGTTGGTGGGAATGCAAACTGGTAAAGCCACTATGGAAGTCAGTCTGGAGATTCCTCAGAAACCTGAATATAACCCTACCATACAACCCAGCCATCCCACTCCTTGGAATTTACCCAAAGGAAATTAAATTGGAAAACCAAAAGCCGTCTGCACACTAATGTTTATTGCAGCTCAGTTCACAATAGCTAAGACCTGGAACCAACTCAAATGCCCATCAACAGTAGACTGGATTAGGAAATTATGGGACATGTACTCTACAGAATACTATACAGCAGTCAAAAACAATGAAATCCGATCATTTGCAACTAAATGGAGGGATCTGGAAAACATCATGCTGAGTGAATTAAGCCAGTCCCAAAGAGACAAATATCATTTGTTTTCCCTGATTGGTGATGATTAACTGAGCACCAAAGAGGAAACCTGTTGAAACGAAATGAACACTATGAGAAAATAAGACATGATCAGCTCCTGTCTGAACTGTTGATGTACAATCTAAATCTTTACCCATTTTAGTATCTCCCCTTGTTGTTTGTATTCGTTCTAGTACTATGGGTTGAATCTGGCAACTAACACACAATTAGCCGTAGGTGTTTAAATTTTAAATGAAAAGTGATCCCTGTGAAATATAAGAGTGGGAATAAGAGAGGGAGGAGATGTACAATTTGGCACATGCTCAATCAGAACGGCCCCAAATGATAGAGTTAGAAGTGTGCCAGGGGATTCCAATACATTCCCATCAAGGTGGCATGTACCAAGGCCATCTCATTAGTCCAGGTGATCAATTTCAGCTCACAATTGATCACACTGATAGGTCTAAGAGTAAAAGGGTTCACACAAACAAGACTAGTGTCTGCTAATACTAACTGATAGAATGAAAAAGGGAGAGAATGATCCAACATGGGAAGCAAGATACACAGCAGACTCATAGAATGGCAGATGTCCTAAATAGCACTCTGGCCTCAGAATCAGCCCTTAAGGCATTTGGATCTGGCTCAAGAGCCCATGAGAATATTTTAGGCATGGAAAGTTAAGACACTCTGAAAAACAAAAAAAAAGAAGACTTAAATGAAAGATCTCTGCGAGTGAGATCCCAGTGGAAAGAACGGAGCCATCAAAGAAGGAGGTACCTTTCTCTGAAGGGAGGAGAGAACTTCCACTTTGACTATGACACTGTCGGAATAAGATTGAAGTCGGTGAACCCTAAAGACTTCCATAGCCTCGGCAACTCATGACTAGAGCCTAGGGAGATTACTGACGCATAAACAAGAGTGTCAAATTGTTAAATCAACATCAGAAGTCACTGTGTACTTACGTCTCATGTGGGATCTCTCCTTAATGTGTTGTCCAATGTAAAATAATGCTATTACTAGTACTGAAACAGTATTTTTACACTTGGTGTTTCTGTGTGGGTGCAAACTGATGAAATCTTTACATAGTATATACTGAATTGATCTTCTGTATATAAAGATAATTGCAAATGATAATAAAATCTTGGTGTTAAATTGGAAATTGCATAGATAATTAATCAATTTAAAAATATATATATCATGTAGGATCTCTGTCCTTAATGTGCTATACATTGTGAATTAATACTATAACTGGTACTCCAACAGTATTTTTCCCTTAGTGTTGCTATGTGAGGGCAAACTGTTGAAACCTTTACTTAATATATACTAAACTGACCTTCTGTATATAAAGAGAATTGAAAATGAATCTTGATGTGAACGGAAGGGGAGAGGGAGTGGGAAAGGGGAGGGTTGTGGGTGGGAGGGAAGTTATGGGTGGAAATCATTGTAATCTATAAGCTGTATTTTGGAAATTTATATTCTTTAAATAAAAGCATTATTAAAAAAAACTTACATTCTTCAAACACAGATACTGTAAACTGTTTCTAGAACTAATGCGAAATAATTCTCACATTCAAATGTGTACCAAACCACTTTCAACTTCTGGGGATAATTAGTACATTAACTTCTGATGCTAAGTTGATTTTATTCCCCTCCCTTTTCTTAACAGGTCCAGTAATTTATACTTCTGGAAAATATATATCACATTTAAAATTTAATTGTGAGGTTTATACAAATCTTTATTTTAATACAAGTAGTGCTTCTGTGTTTATATAAACCGAAGAGTAGAGACATTCTGAGAGAAGTTGCTATACCAATGACTCAGTTGACAAACAGGTCAATACCACATAGTTAAGGAATGTTACTGTAACATAATCTCAAATATATTTTAGATAGGGTTAGTGTTTCTTTTAATCTGTAGTTGATTCTTGGACAAACTGAATAAGTTTTATTTCGCAGTAGAGAAATGAAACTGCTGTTAATAGGATTACTAAAGTAATATTAATAATGAAATTAATATAGTTCAATAACAAGATATTAGAGTCATTTAAAAATGAAATTTTCTAATATCTTATGGTATAAATTTTCATTTAAAATTGTTTTTAGAAAATAATGAATACTTTTTCAAAAAAGATTTAATTTATTTGAAAGGTAGACCTGTCAAGAGAAAGGGAAAGAGAAAGATACCCTCCATCCACTGGTCCACTTCCCAGTGTGCTCATTGGTTTGGTCTCAGCCAGACCAAAGCCAAGAACATGGAACTCCCATCTACGTCTCCCATGTGGGTGGTAGGGACCAAGCACTCACCATTTTCCCAGCTACATTTGCAGGGAGATGGATCAGAAATGGATCCACTGGCCTCAAACTGTTGCTGAGATGAGATGCCAGCATCAAATGCAGTGGCTAAACATGCTGAGCCACACCACTTGCCCTAAACTGCAGAGAATGTTCCCTAAATTGAACCCTGGAAATTAAGAGTCACCTTGCTTTTCAAATAAATAAATCTGAAGAGAAGATGAAGCCAGTGTGAGCCACCATCTGCAAGTCCCAGCTGTTCCATTTCCATTCAAGTCCCCACTAATATGCCTGGAAAAGTAGTGGAAGATGACACAAGTACTTGGGTACCTGCCAACCCAAGCGTGATGCAAATCATCAAGTTTCTGACTCCTGGCTTCAGCCTGGCCCATCTCCAGCTGTTGTAGCCATTTGGGGAGTGAAGCAGTTGGTTGAAGATCACTCTCAATCCCTCCTTCTCCTTCCACCCCATATGCCTGCTTTTCTTTTGTTTTCTTTTTCAAAGACATACCTATTTAAAAGTCAGAGTCAGAGAGAGAAGGAGAGGCAGAAAGAGAGAGGTCTGCCATCCACCAGCTCATTCCCCAGATGGCCGCAACAGCTGGAACCATGCACATCTGCTTTTCAAATATAGAATACATATTTAAAAAACAAAATGTTAGTGCAGCTATCATTGTGGTGCAGGTGGTTAAGCCACTGCTTGCCATACCAGCATTCTATGTCATAGTGACAATTTCAGTGCAGGCTAATTCACTTCTGATAATGCTTCCTGCTAATGCATCTGCAAAGGCACATGATAGCACATGTATGAAAGTCCAGAATGAGTTCCTAGCTCCTGGCTGCAGCCACATTAGGCCCTAGTTGTGGCAGCCATTTGGAGTGTGACATTCTCTCTCTCACATCTCTCTTCCATCTCTCTCTAATCTCTGTCTTTCTGTCTCTCCTTCAATTTCACTGATTTTCAAATAAATTTGATAGATATTTTTAAAAAAGAATCTGCTGGCAATTTATCTCAAAAAAGAATATTTTAAAATCACATTTTGAAATTAGTTTAATTCAAGATCATCATAACGATTATCATTTATATAACTATATTGATCAAGATTTTATAATCCATATATCATTGTTAGAACATTATCAAAAATAACAAAATATTTTTGATAAAAATAAGTAGAATGTATTAAAATTAAATCAACTAGACAGTAAGCTTTAAATGCAAATTAAAAAGAAGGTTAAACTCAAATGTCTGTGTTCACCAACGTCTCATTTTTCTCAATGCTGACTTTATACTGACTAAAATAGTTTGATATTATGCTGAAATGTATCAAATTTTCATAAAAATCATTGCTATATTGAAATGTTCTAAAATCCCTCCAGATCTGTGTCTCCTGCATTAGTAGCATTTGTTGAGTTCTTTACATCTATGTAAACATCATAATTCACTTTTAAATGACTGACATATATGCTGTTATATATAATCATATTATTTTCCAAGAATCATATAATATATGAATGCCACCTACTTTACTTCAAGCTGCCATACCCAGTCATATAAATTGTAATTAAGAATATTTCAATTGTTCAGCATTATACACAGCTGTAGATTATTTTTTAAAGATTTATTTTATTTATTTGAAAGACATAGTTACTGAAAGAGGTAGAGACAGAGAGAGAGAGATGTCTTCCATCCACTGGTTCACTCCCAGATGGCTGCAATGGCCGTAGCTGGGCTGCTCAGAAGCCAGGAGCCAGAAGCGTCTTCCAGGTCTCCCACATGGGTGCAGGGGCCCAAGGACTTGGGCCATCTTCCACTGCTTTCTCAGGCCATAGGAAACAGCTGAATTGGAAGAGTAGCAGCCGGGACTAGAACAGGCACCCATATGGGATGCCAGCGCTTCGGGCCAGGTATTTAACCTGCTGCACCACAGCCCTGGCCCCACAGCTGTAGAGTCTAACAGCATATTAGTTTTAAGAACAACAAGGCCCAGCGCTATGGCATAACTGGTAACGTCTGCAGAGTCAGTATCCCATATGGGTACCATTTCAAGACCCAGCCGCTCCACTTCTGATCCAGCTTTCTGCTATGGCCTGGGAAAGCATTAGAAGATGGCCCAAGTGCTTGGGCCCTTGCACCATCATGGGAGATGCAGAAGAAGCTCCTGGCTCTTGGCTTTGGATAGGCGTAGCTCCAGGCATTATGGCTAATTGGGTAGTGAACCAGTGGATGGAAACCTCTTTCTATCTGCCTCGCCTCTCTTTCTCTCTCTGTGTAACTCTGACTTTTTTTATAACGCTTTTATTTAAAGAATATAAATTTCCAAAATACAGCTTATAGATTACAATGGCTTCCCCCCCATAACTTCCCTCCCACCCGCAACCCTGCCCTTTCCCACTCCCTCTCCCCTTGCTTTACATCAAGATTCATTTTCAATTCTCTTTATATACAGAAGATCAGTTTACTATATATTAAGTAAAGATTTCAACAGTTTGCCCTCACATAGTAACACAAAGTGAAAAATACTGTTGGAGTACTAGTAATAGTATTAATTCACAATGTATAGCATATTAAGGACAGAGATCCTACATGATATATATTTTTTAAATTGATTAATTTTCTATGCAATTTCCAATTAAACACCAAGATTTTTTTTTCATTTTTAATTATCTATATACAGAAGATTGATTCAGTATATACTATGTAAAGATTTCATCAGTTTGCACCCACACAGAAACACAAAGTGTAAAATACTGTTTCAATGCTAGTTATAGCGTTATTTCACATTGGACAACACATTAAGGACAGATCCCACATGAGACGTAAGTACACAGTGACTCCTGAAGTTGATTTAACAATTTGACACTCTTGTTTATGGCGTCAGTAATCTCCCTAGGCTCTAGTCATGAGTTGCCAAGGCTATGGAAGCCTTTAGGGTTCGCCGACTTCAATCTTATTCTGACAGGGTCATAGTCAAAGTGGAGGTTCTCTCCTCCCTTCAGAGAAAGGTACCTCCTTCTTTGATGGCCCCATTCATTCCACTGGGATCTCACTCACAGAGATCTTTCATTTAGGTCTTTTTTTTTTTTTCTTTCCAGAGTGTCTTGGCTTTCCATGCCTAGAATATTCTCATGGGCTCTTGAGCCAGATCTGAATGTCTTAAGGGCTGATTCTGAGACCAGAGTGCTATTTAAGACATCTACCATTCTATGAGTCTGTTGTGTATCTCGCTTCACATGTTGGATTATTCACTCGCTTTTTTTGATTCTATCAGTTAGTATTAGCAGACACTAGTCTTGTTTGTGTAATCCCTTTGACTCTTAGACCTATCAGTGTGATCAATTGTGAACTGAAATTGATCACTTGGCCTAGTGAGATGGCCTTGGTACATGCCACCTTGATGGGATTGTATTGGAATTCCCTGGCACATTTCTAACTCCATCATTTGGGGCACGACTGATTGAGCATGTCCCAAATTGTACATCTCCTCCCTCTCTTATTCCCACTCTTATATTTCACAGGGATCACTTTTCAGTTAAAATTTAAACACCTAAGAATAATTGTTTGTTAATTACAGAGTTTAACCAATAGTAGTAGAATAAAAAAATACTAAAATGGATAAAGTATTACATTGCTTTTGTTGTTTTTTATATAAAGCTTTTATTTAAAGAATATAAATTTCCAAAGAACAGCTTATGGATCACAATGGCTCCCCCCACACACAACTTCTCTCCCTCCCCCTACCCTCCCCTTTCCCGCTCCCTCTCCCCTTCTGTTCACATCAAGATTCACATTCAATTCTCGTTATACACAGAAGATCAGTTTAGTACACATTACGTAAAGATTTCAACGGTCTGCCCTTGCATAGAGACACAAAATGATAATACTGTTGGAGTGCTAGTTATAGTATCAATTCACAATGTACAGCACATTAAGGACAGAGATCCTACATGATTTTTTTTTTAAAAAAATTGATTAATTGTCTATGCAATTTCCAGTTTAACACCAAGATTTTTTAATCATTTGCAATTATCTTTATATAAAGAAGATCGATTCAATATATACTATGTAAAGATTTCATCAGTTTGCACCCACTCAGAAACACAAAGTGTAAAAATACTGTTTCAATGCTAGTTATAGCGTTATTTCACATTGGATAACACATTAAGGACAGATCCCACATGAGACGTAAGTACACAGTGACTCCTGTTGTTGATTTAACAATTTGACACTCTTGTTTATGGCCTCAGTAATCTCCCTAAGCTCTGGTCATGAGTTGCCAAGGCTATGGAAGCCTTTAGGGTTCGCTGACTTCGATCTTATTCCGACAGGGTCATAGTCAAAGTGGAAGTTCTCTCCTCCCTTCAGAGAAAGGTACCTCCTTCTTTGATGGCCCCGTTCTTTCCACTGGGATCTCACTCACAGAGATCCCTCATCTAGGTCTTCTGTTTTTTCCAGAATGTCTTGTATTTCCATGCCTAAACTATTCTCATGGGCTCTTCAGCCAGATCCGAATGCCTCAAGGGCTGATTCTGAGGCCAGAGTGCTCTTCAGGACATCTGCCATTCTATGAGTCTGCTGTGCATCCCGCTTCCCATGTTGGATCACTCACTCCCTTTTTCACTCTATCAGTCAGCACTAGCAGACACTAGTCTTGCTTGTGCGATCCCCTTGACTCTTAGACCTATCAGTGTGATCAATTGTGAGCTGAAATTGATCACTTGGACTAATGAGATGGCCTTGGTACATGCCACCTTGATGGGACTGTATTGGAATCCCCTGGCACAACTCTAACTCCATCATCTGGGGCCGTTCCAATTGAGCATGTCCCAAATTTTACATCTCCTCCCTCTCTTATTCCCACTCTTATATTCCACAGAGATCACTTTTCAGTTAAAATTTAAACACCCAAGAATAATTGTGTGTTAATTACAGAGTTCAACCACTAGTACTAGGATAAAAAAAAAATACTACCATGGATAAAGTATTACACTGTACAACAACAGTCAGCACAAGAGCTTATCGAGTCACTGCTTCTCACAGTGTCCACTTCACTTCTACAGGTTTCCCCTTTGGTGCTCAGTTAGTCGTCGCCAATCAAGGGAAACAAATGATATTTGTCTCTTTGGGACTGACTTAATTCACTCAGCATGATGTTTTCCAGACTCCTCCATTTTGTTGCAAGTGACCGGATTTCATTGTTTTTGACTGCTGCATAGTATTCTGTAGAGTACATGTCCCATAATTTCCTAATCCAGTCTACTGTTGATGGGCATTTGGGTTGGTTCCAAGTCTTAGCTATTGTGAATTGAGCCGCAATAAACATTACTGTGCAGATGGCTTTTTTGTTTGCCTATTTAATTTCCTTTGGGTAAATTCCAAGGAGTGGGATGGCTGGGTTGAATGGTAGGGTTATATTCATGTTTCTGAGGAATCTCCAGACTGACTTCCATAGTGGCTTCACCAGTTTGCATTCCCACCAACAGTGGATTAGTGTCCCTTTTTCCCCACATCCTCTCCAGCATCTATTGTTGGTGGATTTCTGAATGTGAGCCATTCTCACCGGGGTGAGGTGAAACCTCATTGTGGTTTTGATTTGCATTTCCCTGATTGCTAGGGATCTTGAACATTTTTTCATGTGTCTGTTGGCCATTTGGATTTCCTCTTTTGAAAAATGTCTATTGAGGTCCTTGTCCCATCTCTTAAGTGGGTTGTTTGTTTTGATGTTGTGGAGTTTCTTAATTTCTTTGTAGATTCTGGTTATTAACCCTTTATCTGTTGCATAGTTTGCAAATATTTTTTCCCATTCTGTCGGTTTCCTATTCACTTTCCTGACTGTTTCTTTTGCAGTACAGAAACTTTTCAATTTGATGCAATCCCAGTAGTTAATTTTGGCTTTGACTGCCTGTGCTTCTGGGGTCTTTTCCAAGAAGTCTTTGCCAGTACCTATGTCTTGCAGGGTTTCTCCTATGCTCTCTAGTAATTTGATGGTGTCGGGTCGTAGGTTTAAATTTTTAATCCATGTTGAATGGATTTTTGTGTAAGGTGAAAGGTAGGGGTCTTGCTTCATGGTTCTGCATGTGGAAATCCAGTTTTCCCAGCACCATTTATTAAACAGACTGACCTTACTCCAGGGACTGGTTTTGGATCGTTGATCAAATAGAAGTTGGCTGTAGGTGTTTGGATTGATTTCTGGAGTTTCTATTCTGTTCCAATGGTCTATCCATCTGTTTCTGTACCAGTACCATGCTGTTTTGATAACAACTGCCCTGTAGTATGTCCTGAAATCTGGTATTGTGATGCCTCCGGCTTTGTTTTTGTTGTACAAGATTGCTTTAGCTATTCGAGGTCTCCTGTGTCTCCATATGAATTTCAGCATCATTTTTTCCAGATCTGAGAAGAATGTCCTCGGTATCTTGATTGGTATTGCGTTGAATCTGTAAATTGCTTTTGGCAGAATGGACATTTTGATGATATTGATTCTTCCAATCCATGAGCATGGGAGATTTCTCCATTTTTTGGTATCCTCTTCTATTTCTTTCTTTTAGGTTTTGTAATTTTCATTGTAGATATCTTTAATGTCCTTAGTTAAATTTATTCCAAGGTATTTGATTGTTTTTGTAGCTATTGTGAATGGGATTGATCTTAGCAGTTCTTCCTCAGCTGTGGCATTGTCTGTGTATACAAAGGCTGTTGATTTTTGTGCATTGATTTTATATCCTGCTACTTTGCCAAACTCTTCTATGAGTTCCAATAGTCTCTTAGTAGAGTTCTTTGGGTCCCCTAAATAAAGAATCATGTCGTCTGCAAAGAGGGATAGTTTGAGTTCTTCCTTCCCAACTTGTATCCCTTTAATTTCTTTTTCTTGCCTAATAGCTCTGGCTAAGACTTCCAGCACTATATTGAATAGCAGTGGTGAGAGTGGGCATCCCTGTCTGGTACCAGATCTCAGTGGAAATGCTTCCAACTTTTCCTCATTCAATAGGATATTGGCCGTGGCTTTTTCATAAATTGCTTTGATTGTATTGAGGAATGTGCCTTCTATACCCAGTTTGCTTAGGGTTTTCATCATGAAAGGGTGTTGAATTTTATCGAATGCTTTCTCTGCGTCTAGTGAGATAATCATATGGTTTTTCTTCTGCAGTCTATTAATGTGGTGTATCACGTTGATTGTTTTGCGAATATTGAACCATCCCTGCATACCAGGGATGAATCCCACTTGGTCTGGGTGGATGATCTTTCTGATGTGTTGTTGCAGTTTATTGGCCAGAATTTTGTTGAGGATTTTTGCATCTATGTTCATGAGTGATATTGGTCTGTAATTCTCCTTCAATGCTGCATCTTTTTCTGGCTTAGGAATTAAGGTGATGCTGGCTTCATAGAAGGAATTTGGGAGAATCCCCTCTTTTTCGATTGTTCTGAATAGTTTGAGAAGAACTGGGGTTAGTTCTTCTTTAAATGTCTGGTAGAATTCAGCAGTGAATCCATCTGGTCCTGGGCTTTTCAATGTTGGGAGGGCCTTTATTACTGATTCAATTTCTGACTCACTTATGGGTCTGTTTAGGTTTTCTATGTCTTCCTGGTTCAATTTAGGTAGGTTGCATGTGTCCAGGAATCTATCCATTTCTGATAGGTTTCCCTGTTTCCTGGCATACAAGTCCTTGTAGTAATTTCTGATGATTCTTTTGATTTCTGTGGTGTCTTTTGTTACATTTCCTTTTTCATCTCTGATTTTACTGATTTGGGTCTTTTCTCTTCTTTTTTTAGTTAGTTGGGCCAATGGGGTGTCAATCTTGCTTATTTTTTCAAAAAACCAGCTCCTCATTTGGCTGATTTTTTGTAATGTTTTTTTGGATTCAATCCTGTTGATTTCTTCTCCCATTTTGATTATTTCTCTTTTTCTACTAGATTTGGGTCTAGTTTGCTGCAAATTTTCTAGATCCTTGAGATGCATTGAAAGCTCATCTATTTGGTGCCTTTCCAGTTTCTTGATGTAGGCACCTATTGATATAAACTTTCCTCTTAACATTGCTTTTGCTGTATCCCATAAGTTTTGGTATGTTGTGCTGTTATCCACATTTACTTCCAGAAAATTTTTGATTTCTCTTTTGATTTCTTCAGTGACCCATTGTTCATTCAGGAGCATGTTGTTCAATCTCCATGTGTTTGCATATGCTCTAGAGATTCCTGAGTTGCTAATTTCCAACTTCACTCCCTCATGGTCTGAGAAGTTGCATGGTATGATTCTAATTCTTTTGAATTTGCTGAGACTTGCTTTATGGCCTAATATGTGATCAATCCTAGAGTAGGTTCCATGTACTGCTGAGAAGAATGTGAATGCTTTATGTGTAGGATGAAAAGTTCTGTAGATATCTGTTAGATCCATTTGGGCTATAGTGTTGTTTAAATCTACTGTCTCCTTGTTGATCTTCTGTCCTGTCGATCTGTCAATATCTGTGAGTGAACTATTGAAGTCCCCCAGTACTATTGGGTTGGGGTCTAAGTCTCCCTTTAAGTTTCTTAACAAATTTTTTAAATAAACCTGTGGCCTGTAATTAGGTGCATATACATTGAGAATTGTTATATCTTCCTGTAGTATTGATCCCTTAATCATTATATAGTGCCCCTCTTTGTCTCTCTTAACAGTTTTTGTGTTAAAGTTTATGTAGTCCGATATTAAGATGGTTACACCCGCTCTTTTTTCATTTCTGTTGGCATGGTATATCTTGTTCCATCCTTTTATTTTCAGTCTGTATGGATCTTCGTTGGAAAGATGTGTTTCTTGTAGGCAGCAAATAGATGGTTTTTGTTCCTTAACCCAATCAGCCAATCTCTGTCTTTTAACAGGACAGTTTAGACCTTTAACGTTCAATGTGACTATTGATAAGTGGTAAGTTTGCCCTGCCATTTGCCACATATTTTCTAATGTATGCTTTGAATTCCCTATGATCTTTTGCCGTGAGGTTCCCTTCGTTTACCTTCTTTCATGTTGATGGCCGTGTTTCTGTGTTTCTGTGTGTAACACGTCTTTAAGTATCTTTTGCAGGGCTGGACGAGTGGCAACAAATTCTTTCAATTTTTGTTTGTTATGAAAGGTCTTTATTTCACCTTCATTCACAAATGAGAGCTTTGCAGGGTATAATATTCTGGGCTGGCAGTTTTTCTCTCTAAGTACCTGGGCTATGTCTCGCCATTCCCTTCTGGCTTGTAGGGTTTCTGTTGAGAAGTCAGCTTTAAGTCTAATTGGAGATCCTCTGAGAGTAATCTGACGTTTCTCTCTTGCACATTTTAGGATCTTTTCTTTTTGCTTCACTGTGGTGAGTTTAATTACAATATGTCGTGCAGAGGATCTCTTTTGGTCATGTTTATTAGGGGTTCTATGAGCTTCCTGGATTAGGATTTCTCTGTCTTTCTCCAAGCCTGGAAAGTTTTCTGCTAGTATCTCCCTAAAAAGGCCTTCTAATCCTTTCTCCCTCTCCATACCTTCAGGAACACCTAGAACCCGAATGTTGGGTTTTTTAATAGTATCCTGTAAATTCCCGATGATATCTTTTAGTTTTCTAATTTCCTCTTCTTGTCTTTGGTTTGACTGTTTTCTCTCCTATTCTCTGTCTTCTAGGTCCGATATTCTCTCCTCTGCTTCACCCATTCTGGTTTTAAGGCCCTCAAGATTGCTTGTCACTTGATCTATTGAGTTCTTCAATTCATTAAGATTTTTTGTCACTATCGTAGCTTCTTGTTCTACTAGTTGTTTCATTTCGTTTTGATTTCTCCGTAGTACTTCATTCTCGCGAGAGAGATTTTCTATCTTATCCATTAAAGATTTCTGTAGTTCAAGAATTTGTTTTTGAGAACTTCTTAATGTTCTTATCAATTCTTTGAGATCTGCTTCTTGCATTTCTTCTATCTCATTATCTTCATAATCCTCACTTGGGGTGTCTTTTCCGTTTGGGGTCATCATAGCGTCTTCCTTGATCTTGCTCCCTCGGAATCTGTTTTTATTTGGCATTTTTTTTCCCCCACACTCTTTCTCTGGGTTGTCAAGGTAACGGAGTTTGTGTGTGCGGTGTGTTCCCAGTTTTTGGATCCCCTTCAGGTTTCTACAGCCTCGGGTTTTGGGTTCCGTCTGCCTCAGTGATGGGCGGGCGGGCGGGCGGGCGGGCGCGCCTTGTCCCACTGCGTTTAATCTAGCTCGAATTAGCAGGGTGGGTGATGAGAGAGGCTAGTGTCCGTGCAGGCTCGCCTCAATTGTGCTGTTTCCCCCGTGGGGGGTCTGCTTCCCCCCGCCAGTGTCTCGGGATCCCTGTATCGGCACCCGTTCAAGCGCTCAGTTCCAATGGCGACTGTGTTCCGCCTGGCTTCCGGTTCAGCCGGCGGGCGTGCGCCGTCCCACTGTGTTCAGTCTAGCTCGAGTGAGCAGGGTGGGCAACGAAAGAGGCTAGTGTCCGTGTGGGCTCGCCTCAATTGTGCTGTTTCCCCCGTGGCGTCTGCTTCCCCCCGCCAGTGTCTCGGGATCCCTGTATCGGCTCCCGTTTAAGCGCTCGATTCCAATGGCGACTGTGTTCCGTCCGGTTCCTGTCCCTCCCGGCAGCTCCCGTGCCACTAAGGCACGATTTGCCATTCGCAAACTTACTTTCCCTAGGTCCTCTGCGTCTCATTCACTGGTTCCGGAAGAATTTCCACTGCATTTTTTTCCCTGAGATTTTTCCTGAGGCTACAGTAACTCTGTTTTTATTAAACTATCTTTTTGCGGACTGCTAGTGCGCGTCCTCACTATTCCGCCATCTTGGCTCCGCCCCCAAAATATACATTTTTTATAAGAATCAATACAGATGGTAAGAACAAAAATCATTTAGTGAAGCAGAGGGTTTAATACTCAGAACATACAATGTTGATGATTTATAAGCAATTAAATTTATGAACTGAATAGTTAAAAGCTCCAAATTATGAACTTAAAGATTCATTTAAAAAGATAAAAATTGATACATTTTCAATTATATCATGAGAAACATCAATGCAGAAATCAGCCATTTTCATTATTTGTTAAAAATCAATAAATATTTAGATAGCAAAGAATGAAGTACATGAACATAAATACTGCTAAGTAATTCATTCAATAGTTTGAGTATAGAAATAAATGAAAAATATTTTAATCAGGAAACAAAGGATAAACTTCCATTTTATAAGCTAGATATAAGTGTTTAAATAAAATATATACAAGGTATAAAATTTGTCATTACATTTTCACAGCAGAAATCCAGCAGATCAAATTTTCCTGCACTGTAATGACAATAGAAATCATCAAGTAAAGTGTAACCACAACAAGTGTTATGTACCTATAGATAGATTTTGTTAAGTTCATTAAATTAACTCACAATTTAAATAGGAATTCCAGGAAGGTTGTTTTTTAGCTTCATAGGAGTGCTAATGAGACAAAATGATGATTGAAGACAAAATCCTAAATTCAGATAAATAACCCTACAAATATTAGCTTAATGTTATAGCAAAACCATAATTCTGAACTAGTATATATTTAGTATTGTTGCCAAGGAAGTATAATGTTTCATAAGTTTGTGGAAAATATGAAATTAGTTTTAAAATATTAAAATTATCATATTTAACAAATTGTCATTACTGGGGAAGAGTAATGTCTTCCACATGAAAAGAATAAAAGATTTCTCCTGGACTATCACTGTCCACTAGGGAAAATATATGTGAAATATTATTTTGTACACTGTTGAAAATTGCACTTTTAAGGGAAAATGTTATATAGTCTCACAACTTATACTATAGAAAGTTAAAATTCTCAAATGCTCTTAGGTTCACTAAAATGCTAAATAAAATTTGGAGGAAAATTTGAGGACTCTCAAACCATAAAAGTAAACCAAGAAAATGATCCAGGGAAGAAACCAAACTAAGAAACAAGTTCTCCATTCATATAAAATTTATCAAAAGATGAAAAATCCTATTTGGGTTGTTCATACTGGTGGGAAGAAAAGGAATTAGAAATAACTAAATGAAAATATTCCATGGTTATATCTCACATATATGAGAATCAATCTTTCTATTATTTTTCTCACAAGAAGTAACCGACCACAATAATATTCAGCATCACATAAGATTCAACATTGGGATTGTATTTTTAAAATATAAGTCAATACAGTGGAGATGGGGGAATCACAAAATACATGATGATAACAAGGAAATATATGTATCAAATGCATATTTGGAAGCAGCAAATAAATAACTGTAAATATAGTAAACCTACTTGGTATAGTTTAACATGTTAAACAGTAGATTGAGTAGAGG
The DNA here is from genome assembly GCA_949820135.1 of Sylvilagus floridanus. NCBI lineage: Eukaryota > Metazoa > Chordata > Mammalia > Lagomorpha > Leporidae > Sylvilagus > Sylvilagus floridanus. The sequence goes on from OX463231.1 coordinate 81,686,993, forward strand.
AAAAGGCTACTGAACTGTCATATTGAGCACAGTAAGAGCTGCCAAGCACAGTAAAGAGAGAAAATCAATAGCAGTTAGAATATAATTCCACATATACAAGGGTTAGAATGAGAAGGAATTAAATATCCTATTGTTTCTCTGAACTATACAAAAGAAACAAAAGACAATATTCTAGTTATTTTAATCATGTCAATTTCCTAAATTAACCTAAAACACACACCCATGAATTCAGGATTTTATTGTGTCAAAAACTGAAAGTTTAATAAAAACTTCAGTAATAGCTGTACTTTGTAACTTCAAAGAGGAAGAAAAGACACACGTGAGCAAAGAAGGATGATAATCTACAAAGACAAGAGCAAAATTCCCAGTTTATATAATGTCCAAACAGAAATAACTATTAACAGATCATAGAGAAACAGTCATTACAGGTAAATGTGATGCTTTGCTAATCTGCCTTCAATAAATAAAGGTAAATTTAAATTCCTTTCTGTAATAAGGATATCATTTGTTGAATTCTTAAATAAAATGGCTTCAGGATCAGGTACCAAAGGAGCTTCATTAGGTTCAAACTCCAAAAAGAAATTGAAAAATATTTTCCTGAATTATGTTAGGAAAGTGTAAGAGAAAGAAACTTCAATACATGGAGACCACTGAACTAAGCAGTGACTTTGAACTTTAGTAGTGTCAAATTTAAAAAAAAAAAGGATTTAGATGCAATTTAAAAATACAAGTACAACTCTACTTACTAAAATTAGGTTTAAGTTCTTGGATTTTTAAAACGTTTAACAGATGTTGGAATTTATGATTTAAAATTTGTTAAAATTTGTTGATTTGTTAAAATCGATGTCATATCTATCATATTTTACAGAATTCCAGTTATTCTTTTATCAGAACTAATAAACACCAAAGGACTGATAGTGGCATAGATATTTCCCACAAGTCTCTGGACATCCAGGACAACTGGATTATATTTCCCCAAAATGGCTGAGGAAGATGAGATGATGATATCCAAACAGTACACGATCACAAAGAAACTCACCAGCAACAGTACAGTCTGGGTGGCCCTTTTTGCTGGAGAAGTTCTTGGGAACATGCTCATTCTGTGAAGGTATTCAGACTTCCTCTGATGGCTAGATAAGAAAATCACCATGTATGCACTGGAGAGCAGCATGAGTCCTACAAAGAAGATGTTCTGGGACAATGCAAGTGTGAAAAATATTTTCAAGATTATGGGATTCATTGAAGAAATTGAGCAATACTTATTGATACTGAGTAGATTGGTCATGTTGGAATGAGCTACAGTGTAGATGATCATGTTGCTATTAGAAGATAAGTTGAGGGACCAAACACAGAGGAAAGCATGGAAAATATACTTGGTGAGTTTATGTTTAAATCTAGATATGTAGAAGGTGCTGGGGCTGATGGTGATGACCTGGATGATGCTCAGGAGGCAGGTGGTGCAGATGGAGAGACCTCTCATCACCCTGACCAAATAGAAGGAAGACTTACATTTTAAGTCATTGGGAAAATTCAGTGACTTGAACATGTTTGTAGATAAAATATCCAGTGTAGCGAATAACATCACTATGTGGACAAAAGCCAAGTGACAGGTGGTTACATCATTGGGCTTAGGCCTATGATCCTGGTGGATTGTGAAGATGTGGAAGAGAAGGAGGAAGGCATTGGCTAAGATTCCAATACCAGCTTGGAAAAAATACAAATTTTTTAATGATAACATAAGTGGAAATTTTGTTCACCTTAAGAGCACACAGGAAGCATTTTATATACCTGAAAAACAACAACAAAAACCCGAAAACTTATCACCAGTATTCTTTTTGTCATGAAAATCATCACAAATCATGTTATTTCATCCACTTATTTTTAACAAACCGAGACTATTTTATAAAAATTCTTGATTGTAAATCTTCTGTACCACTCTCTACAGCAAATGAATCTTTGCATTATGTCCATTTTCTGAGTCCACTGAAGACTCTTCCATTTGTGGATTTCAAAAATTGTTGCAAGAAAATAAAATTATTTTAATTCATTTTTCTTTACAGTTTTTGAATAATTTTCTTTATACATATGCTCTCCTGTTTCTCTCATACACGTGGTGCAAACATACTCAGAAGTGAATTGCTAAAGAAGAAAATTCCTCTACAACTCATGACATACATGAGTCAACAAAGGACATAATTCACAGTTGATCAAATGATTTTTGAAACATTTCTGTATCAGAACTGAGTAACTCATTGCTCCATAAACATGTGTCTTTACCCTCAGTAAAATATGGCACCAAGAAAGCCTCAGGATCATGTTGACTGAAGGACTGACTATCTCCATATTTGAGTATAACAATGCAATTTCAAGAATATATTGAAGCATGGAATAACATCTATGCAATTATTTTAGCTCTATTTGTTTATAACATATTGTTTTATTGCACAAATAATGAGCCATTCAGTAAATAGATGAAACAATACATGAAAGAGAGTAGGGAATGACTTCAGTGTTTTCTTCTCTGACCACAGTGATATTTGGCTGATTCTCCCTAACTCAAGTCCCTCGTTCTGTAGATGCCCACCATGGATTGAAACAGATTTGATCTTATAGATCATCAGCTGTTCTCTGTTTCCAATGAGGCTGTTGGTAAAATGAGGACTGAGAAAAAACGTGGTTACTGTTGATGTTCATTAATAGGTGAAGTATAATTATTTACAGAATTTTTGAAAACTTCCCTAAATTTCAAAATTAAAAAGTCTGTATCATATATACAAATCCCCAAATACATTTATTATTTATTTGAATGTTAAATTTAGTTTTGTATCACATTTTATGCAAGTAATCTGACAGGCCAATCATGGAAGGATCACTGAATTTGCAATAATATGCTACTGACCTGTGAGAAATGGAATAGAAGGAAGTTTGAGCATGGTCACCTGTAACTCTGTAACTAGGTCAGAGTGAGATGGATGTAACTGGAAAGCATTATATTAGTGATAAAGCCAGTCCCAAAAAGACCATACCATATTTTCTCTATTCTAAAGGAATAAAACTGACCCCTTATGATTCAATGATTGTTTACAGCCCTTGTCTGGATGGTGGAAGAATATTTTTTTTTTTAATTTATACTAGTTGTTGGGATCTTTACTTAGGGTAGGATTAATCTTATGAGTAAAAAGTTAACTGAAAGTAGATCTTGTAAAAAATAAGAATGGGAATAGAAGAGGGTGGAGGAAGAAGAATGAGACTGTGGGTGGGAGGGCATGTAGGGTGGAAAGTATCACTATATTCCTGAATCTGTATATAGCAAATACATGAAATTTGAGTACCTTAAATATAATTTTTAAAAAATGATGTTTTATATAATTTTTGAACAAAGTAAACACTTTAAAATCTGAATGTACATCTCAGTTCTCACAGTAAGAAGTGACAACCTGGGGTTACTGGGGCTGAGCATGAGTCCCCTGAGCAATCTCAGAAGACAGAAAGCATGGACAACATTCACCCTCTTTATTCTGGCTTTCACCTTATACTCCAAAATGTTTATGTAATCACTGCTCGTGGTGAGGAAAATAGCACAATTAAATGGACCAGGCATTAAAAAACTGATGAAATCTCTGGTGTTAGATTAGACATGCACATAAAGCAGAAGCTGTATAATGACAAAGAGAAGACATCTGCACAAACTCAAGTGCTATTTTTACACACAGTATTCTTTAAAAAATATTTACTCAAAAGGCAGAGAGACTGAAACACATGCAGTGACAGAGAGAGAGAGAGAGAGAGAGAGAGAGAGAGAGAGAGAGAAATCTTCCATCCACTGGTTTACTGCCCAAACTGCCCACAAATGCTGGGACTGGGCCTAGCCAAAGATAGGACTGAGGAACTCCATTTAGGTTTCCTTGTGTATCAAGGCCCCAGTACTTGAGCCACCATGTGCTGCTTCCTAGGTGCACAGCAGCAGCAGGAAGATGGATCAGATGCATGGTATACCTGGAACTTGAAACAGCACTCTGATGTGGGATCCAAGTGTGCCAAGTGTCAGCTTAATCCTCTCCACCACAATGATATCCTCAAGAAAGATAATTTTCATAAAGCATCACTTCTCATTTTTATCACAATATCAATTATTAAAATGTGGTTATGGCTGGTGAATTAAAATGTTATTTTCTGGATAAATGTATAGCGATATTTGCAATCTCATAGATTTAAGCAGAGTATATATGATAAAATATACTACTTTCTTATTCTGTTAAACATCAGTGTTATCTACATCATAAGTTCTACAATATTCACTGAGTAGCATTTTAAAACCTCTGACATCATTGGCAACATTAAAATGATGATGAGAATTTCTAATGAACCGATGTAGTGGAGTAGATTGATAGTGTTCATTTCTGGGAATGAATTAGGTGACAGATTCAAACACCTTTCCACCATGATTAGCTCCATAAAAGTATTTTTTTTTATAAAATGGACGCATTCCAGAAGAATCAACAGTGCATTCTTCCAATCGCATTGACTTGGAAACTGAATGGATGGATCTAATGCTGTTGGATCTAAAAGCAGAAAGTTAATGATGAGTATATGCATAATCACAAACATTGAATTTTCAATGCCTAAGAAAAACCATAGGTAGGGCCCAGCACTGTGTCTCAGAGGGTTAACGCCCTGGCCTGAAGCACCAGCATCCCATATGGGCACTGGTTCTAGTGCTGGCTGCTCCTCTTCTATGGCCTGGGAAGGCAGTAGAAGATGGCCCACATCCTTGGGCCCTGCACCAACGTGGAAGCCCTAGAGGAAGCTTCTGGCTCCTAACTTAGAATCAGCACAGCTCTGGCCATTGTGGCCATGTAGGGAGTGAACCAGTGGTTGGAAAACCTCTCTTTCTGTCTCTACCTCTCTCTGTAACTCTTTCAAATAAATAAAATAAATATTTTTTTAAAACAAGAAAGAAAAAGCATAGGTAACAAATGTGTCATTAGAGATTTAGGAGACAAAAATCATAGCAGAACAAGACAATAAGAAACCATATGCTGGGGCAGGAGTGCACAGAGACACTGCCGTGGCATTAGCATCCTAAGTGAGTGAAGGTTCAGATCCCAGCTGCTTCAATTCTGATCTCCATGCTAATGTACCTGAGAAAGTAGCAGAAAATGGCCCAAGTGCTTGGGCCCCTGCTAACCATGTGGGAGACCCAGAATAAGCTCTTGACTCCTGGCTTTGAATTGGCCCACCTCTGGCCATTGCAGCCATGTGGGGAATGAACCAGTGGATGGAAGCGCTCTCTCTCTCTCTTTCTCTCTCGCTCTCGCTCTCACTCTCTCTCCCACCTGTTTCTCTACATAAATCTTATAAAGAAATAAATAGAAAAAAATTATATGCTGTAATTTTGGGGATATGCAAAAGTGCTCCATGAGAAGGTATTTTTTAAACCATCAGAATCAAGTACACACCAGGGAGGGATAAAACCGTGTTTTTAAAAGCTAATAACTTACCTTCCTGTGCATCACTCTGATAAACAGAAAATATGTTATCAGCAATCAGTTTAGTGGAAAAAATTTCATGGCCACCTGTTAAACTCATTTTTGTTTAATATTAAGAATATTGCATTGCTTATGGGGCAATAAGGTGAAGCAGTCCTAAAATTTTCTTAAATATCTTTAAAAATTTCCAAAATTGACAGAAAGAAATATCACTTAGACATATTGAATTAGTTCAGGCTTGTTATGTCTTGCCTGAACAAATATACTTAAAAAAGACATATGTTAAATTGAGAAATATATTAGAATAGGGAAACCAGATAAAAACCAATGCAAGTACATCAAAAATCATAAATATTCTATTGCAAACCTATTCATTCATAACCTTCCATAATTCATGAAGTTTATCATTTCATGTCTAGAAACACGTACTGTTAACAATGGAGTAATAGCTAAGACTGATATCACAAGCACAAAATCCTCCTAACTTGTCACTGAGACCAATCTTTCTCCAGCCTAGGATCCACTTACTCTAGGAGCTCACTCTGTGCATGAAATAGAAAGACACTCACCAGATAAGCCTCTGATGTGAATCCATTATGGGATGAATACCCAAGATGTGGTTATAGGGAAGGGATGGCATCAGCTCATCTCCCTGCAGGCCCATAACTGTCATTTCAACTTTAGAAACAGGACATCCCTGGCCTCGGAACCACTGAAAATAGGAGCCACCTCAGGGAACAGTGAACTTTCCTGGTTTCTGGAAGACAGTGGAGGAGAGCAGCTGGGTCCCATTCTTCTTAACTGTGGACTCATTTCTCCAAGGCAGGCATGTCTGGGCAGGTTGTCTGCTCTCAGTCCTTGTCAACAGACACAAGTAATACAGTAACCTCTTCTTCTGAACAAGTACAAGTACATCTGATATTTCAAAATATCCCCATTGCTCTTAGAGACATCCAATGTCAACCTCAGTTCTCTTTTGGTGTCAGGGTCTCAGTGAAACAATACAGAACCTGCATATCCCTGTGCCAGGGCTTCTGCGTTGGTAGTAGAACACAGGCTGCCTTTCCTCTGCTTCCTCTACTCCAGGGCAAATGCATTTCAGCAGCACAATGGTCCACAGTTTACACTGTCCTGCTCAAATAATTTATTTACATGTGGACCCCATAATCCTGTGTTGATTTGTTCTGCCGCCTGTCCCTCAGTCTCCTCTCTGAATTGCACTCACAGGGTTTCTATTTCACACATACAGAAATAGAGGAATTACAGTTTATCAAATGACAAATTTCCTGTTTCTCTGATACCCAGCCACCCTTTGTTCTGACTTATTCGAAGATGAGCATTAACCTGATTAGAGCTGCTAAGTCTGTGGTCCCCTTTATGAATCCAGCACCCACTAATTTTAAAGTGGTGGGTGGCATTTATATTCTCAATAATCGATTCCCATACGGGCAGTAATCTCAGATTCTTGGGTTCTTTCTGGTGGACTTCTCATGTGTCCTCCTTGATCCACTCTGGACCCATTATCCATTTGATTTGCATAAGGCCTGTCCTTCTCAGATATATCTGAATCAGGGAGGATGTACTTGTTTACCAGAGATGGATACTGCTGTGGAACCAGACCAGCTAGTTCTCCACAGCCAAGTTCACTGAGTAGAGCTTCTGTTCTTCTCCATCATTTGCACCTGTTCTCTCAGCACAGGAAACCTAAGGCTGATAGAATGGGAAACAAGCAGAAAAACTTAACTTGAATGCAATATAACTAATTGATCTCTTATTTATAGTTACTAGTTTTATATCTGCTAAAAGACACTTTCTCTATCCAATGTTATGAAATTAATGTATGTTCTAAAAACCATTAACTTAATCCAGGTATTCTGCATGAGTGGAAAGTGCCAAGTTATCTGATCCCTCAGCTGTTACATTTCATATTTTGTTAGTGAGAAGCAGAAAGCAGGACCAGATACAAGACTCTAATCCAGGAACTTTGATAAGGAATGTAGGATCCTAACCAAGAACATAACCAGGATCTTGCCACTAGGCCAAGTGCCCACCCTTAAAAAAATTCTTTCAGCAATTTGGAAATACATAATATATTATTAACTGTGATCACCAAGCAGTGCAATTATTCACTCATTTTTGTCTTGGTGGAATTATTGTCCTTCAATCAACATTTTCTGTTTCGCATTTCATACCTCACGCCCCTGACAACCTCTGGTAATCAGCTTTCTATTCTCTGATTATTCTTTCCACTGCAGAAGAGACATAATACACCTGTTTCAGGCTGCCTGAGGAGTCCTCTTTTTTCATTTCATAGGATTACTTCAGGCAAGAATTTTACTGCTTGAAACTCTCCAGTAGCACTGCATGCCCAAATAGGCCTGACCCCCCAGATGATATTATCCCAGAGATCATAGTAGGAAAAAAAACTGTAGCAAATAAAATAACCTCAAGTAATTTAAGTGTGTAGACATTGTTAATCCAATTAGAAGAAAGCACTGAAATGGATGAAATGTTTGAGAAATGATTAGAGGGTAGAACCCTGTTCAATCAGCAATGATTCATGAGTATTTACTAAATATATAAATTTATATTTTCAGTGGAACATACTATCGAGCATGTCATATATTGTATTCATTTTTGTAAATCATTTATCTTTGTCTCCATAAACTAAGGTGAAAGCCCATGAAAGCATATACTTATGTCTATTTTCCTTACTGTTCTGACCTGAGCACCTAGAATAGAATCTGGCACATAGTAGGAAAGTGTAATATGCACCCATGAATGAAAGTACTTTGGTAATCAGTCATGACAACAAACATGTACTATGAATCAATGTACAGCAGTACCTCCCTAAGCAGTTTGTATGTATTATAGTTAATTCCTAATAATTTGCACATTTTTAATTTCTTAGTTTTGGTAGCATCAACAAGTTATCCCCTTATGATGGCTCCCCTTTCTGTGTTGCAACTTGGCAGAAGAATGGAAATGGGAGTGGCTATGTTCCAAAGAGGCCAATCATGTGGGGTCCCCTCATTTTATAATAGTATGCTCTTGTAAGAACTCACTGTGGCCGGCGCCGTGGCTCAACAGGCTAATCCTCTGCCTTGCGGCGCCGGCACACCTGGTTCTAGTCCCGGTCGGGGTGCCAGATTCTGTCCCGGTTGCCCCTCTTCCAGGCCAGCCCTCTGCTGTGGCCCGGGAGTGCAGTGGAGGATGGCCCAAGTGCTTGGGCCCTGCACCCCATGGGAGACCAGGAAAAAGCACCTAGCACCTGGCTCCTGCCATCGGATGAGCGCGGTGCGCCGGTCGCAGCGCGCCGACCGCGGCAGCCATTGGAGGGTGAACCAACGGCAAAGGAAGACCTTTCTCTCTGTCTCTCTCTCTCACTGTCCACTCTACCTGTCAAAAAAAAAAAAGAACTCACTGTAAGAGATGGGCAATGATCTTTTCCAAAGGAAAAGAACCTAATCACCTAACTCTAGGATCTACCTCTAAAAGATTTCTTTTTTTTTCCCAAAAAATTTATTTTATTTATTTGAAAGACAGAGTTACAGAGAGAGGTAGAGACAGAGAGAGAGGTCTTCTACCTGCTGGTTCACTCCCCAGATGGCCGCAACGGCTGGGCCAATCCGAAGGCAGGAACCAGGAGCTTCCTCCGGGTCTCCCACGTGGGTGCAGAGGCCCAAGGACTTGGGCCATCCTCTGTTACAATCCCAGGCCACAGCAGAGAGCTAGACAGGAAGACTAGGACTAGAACTGGTGTCCATATGGGATGTCGGTGCTTCAGGCCAGGGCATTAACCTACCGCGCCACAGCACTGGCCCCTAAAAGATTTCACTACAGCAACACCAGGCCCTACAAAAAACCATCCACTACATGAACTGTCAGATACATTCTCAAACCAAAGTTCCACATAATCCAGCAATCTTATCTCTGTGTATATATTTTAGGGTATTGAAATCAATATGTTAATATTTTTGTAGTATTATGAACAATATCCAAAAGATAGAGGTGTGTCTCAGCATTTGAATGAATAAGAAAATGGTATACCACCAAAAGAAACTGCCATTTCAAGACCTAGAGAACATTATAGTAATGGAAATGACAGAAATGTACTGTGAGTTCTCTGATCTGTAGGAGCTAAAATGGTCAATAATCGGGACAAATAATATTTTAATTCATTTTTAAAGCCGTTTTTTTTAATATTTAATTGCCTTTATAAACTACTGTTTATAATTAGTTTATTATGTATAATATCCTTGTTGAATACTAGTAATATAATCTGAAAGTCTACATTTCCCCAAATTTCTTTTTTTTTTATAACGCTTTTATTTAAAGAATATAAATTTCCAAAATACAGCTTATAGATTACAATGGCTTCCCCCCCATAACTTCCCCCCCACCCGCAACCCTCCCCTTTCCCACTCCCTCTCCCCTTGCTTCACATCAAGATTCATTTTCAATTCTCTTTATATACAGAAGATCAGTTTACTATATATTAAGTAAAGATTTCAACAGTTTGCCCTCACATAGCAACACAAGTGAAAAATACTGTTGGAGTACTAGTAATAGTATTAATTCACAATGTATAGCACATTAAGGACAGAGATCCTACATGATATATTTTTTTTTAAAAATTGATTAATTTTCTAGGCAATTTCCAATTTAACACCAAGATTTTTTTTTCATTTTTAATTATCTATATACAGAAGATTGATTCAGTATATACTAAGTAAAGATTTCATCAGTTTGCACCCACACAGAAACACAAAGTGTAAAATACTGTTTCAGTGCTAGTTATAGCATTACTTCACATTGGACAACACATTAAGGACAGATCCCACATGAGACGTAAGTACACAGTGACTCCTGTTGTTGATTTAACAATTTGACACTCTTGTTTATGGCCTCAGTAATCTCCCTAGGCTCTAGTCATGAGTTGCCAAGGCTATGGAAGCCTTTAGGGTTCGCTGACTTCAATCTTATTCCGACAGGGTCATAGTCAAAGTGGAAGTTCTCTCCTCCCTTCAGAGAAAGGTACCTCCTTCTTTGATGGCCCCATTCGTTCCACTGGGATCGCACTCACAGATCCTCCATTTAGGTCTTCATTTTTTTCCAGAGTGTCTTGGCTTTCCATGCCTAGAATATTCTCATGGGCTCTTGAGCCAGATCTGAATGCTTTAAGGGCTGATTCTGAGGCCAGAGTGCTATTTAGGACATCTGCCATTCTATGAGTCTGCTGTGTATCTCTTAAAGCCGTTTTGTATCAAGGAAGGACCAGTAAAAATCATGGCAGGAAGAGGCTTACACAGATGTATGTGGTTTTGAATGTACAAAATGTAAAGGGTTTCTTCTTTAAAATTACACACATACTAGTATAAATTTAGGCAAGAACATGAATTTTAATTTAGAAAACAAATAATAAGTATAAATAAAGATGCTTTTGCTAATAATTTTAGATACATTATATATAGTGTTATGTTGTTACATCAAATTATTGACACATTTAACACAAAATAAATATAATTTTTATAAAGGAATAATGTTATCTGTGGAAAAATTTTATTCTGAAGCACAATCTCAAAGACTGAAAAGTTTTTGTCCTACTGAATCTTGCATCTGGCGAAATATTTGATCAACTCTTTGAGTCTTAGTGTACACATTTGACAAATTCAATTTTTTAAAGATTTATTTTATTTATTTGAAAGACAGAGTTACTGAGAGAGGTAGATATACAGAGAGAGGTCTTCTATCTTCTGGTTCACTCCCCAGATGACCACAATGGCTACAGCTATGCCTATCTGAAGCCAGGAGCCAGGAGCTTCTTCTGGGTCTCTCACGTGGGTGCAGGGGCTCAAGGATTTGTGCCATCCTCTATGCCTTCCCAGGCCATAGCAGAGAGCTGGATCAGAAGAGGAGCAGCTGGGTTTAAAACCGGTGCCCATGTGGGATACCGGCTCTTGAGGCCAGGACTTTAACCTGCTGCACCACAGCACGGACCTGGCAAATTCAATTCTTAAATGCTGAAGAATATTAGGTCCTTTCTAGCATTCAAAATGTCTTGCATTGAGAAGTGATAAACTGTTCCCAAAGAACCTTACCCAAATTAAAACTTAACAAAACGAATTCTGCTCTTACTCTGAGACACTGAGTTAGAATTTTTGTGCAAATATGTGATGTTTTTACTGTTCATAGATGGATAGCCTGCCTAGAGAAACACATGGACAAAGAAATTATGTAAAACTCCACAAATTATTACAAAGTGAAGATCCGTGTGCAACCAAGAATAGAACCAAACTAGCTCATGTTCCCAAAAGTCAACTTCTATCTCTCTTATTCTCAAAGATAATCAAGACACATGGATAATTTTATAGATCACATTTTTCATTTTATAACAGGAAGATTTTTAATGAAAAACTTAAACAATGCAAAATACATGAGACTTGCCATCAGTTTCAGCTACTCTTAATCATATGGCATTTTGTGCTAATGCCGCTTAAACCCATTACTCCTTCTACTCAATTATTTTGGTTTTATTTTTTTTAGGTTTATATCTTGACATGAAATGCAGTTACATAGAAAGAAGGGCTGCCAGAGACACAAAGAGATCTGGTTCACTGATCACTCCCAAAATGGCCATATTTTATGAGGCTGGTCTAATATGAATCCAGGAGATTTAACCAGATCTTGCTTATTGGCAGCAAGGATTCATATATTTTCACCATACTCCACTGCTTCCCCAGATGCATTAGCAGTGAGCTGGATCAGAACTAGAGTAGTTGGGACTTGAACTAGCACCCACATGGGATGCCAGCACTTACATGCAGTGGTTAAAAACTGTGCACCAGTGCTGGCTCAGGTTTTTTTTGTGGGGTTTTCTTGTGGCGTTAAAGTGTACCTATATCTTGACATGTACTGAGAGAAAGAGCGGTAAGATGGCAGAAGAAGAAGGGAGCACACTGATAGTCTGGGAAGAGACAGTTTAATAAAAGTGGAGACACTGCAGGTTCAAGGAACAGTAGGGAAGAAACAGCAGAGGAAACTCTTCCAGAATTAGTGGTTCACAGTGGACCTGTGTGGAGAGTGTGGGAGCCCACAGTTCAGGACACCAGCGGCAAACTCAACACACCAGCACTGGAACACAAGGTGAGCTGAACCTCAATAGCCCGAGACACCGGAAGGCAAGCAGAAAGAGGAGACTAGAGGGAACAAGGCTTGCAACCCTGTGGGGAAAAGTTCACCAGACTAACTAGAAGAGAGTGGGAAAAAAAGTGACTCATACGGACATGAGGTTCTCTCTCTCCTCTTACCTTTCAAAGGCGAGCAAGACAAAGAGCAGGCACCATTTTGGACATAGATCATAAGCAGGGCTATCTCAGGTCTGCAACGGCCCTCAGCCTAGCAGAAAAACCTGAATCTGGGGGTGTGTGTGAAATAACAGGAGATTAGGACCTAGTGAATGTGTGGTGCTAATGAACTGAGACTGTGAAAAAAGAGATGGTGGGGGAGAGAACTCACGGAATTCACGTAAGTACTCTCTAATGATGCTACAATTTGGTAACCTTGGTTATGCTGTGGGAAACTGCAGGAGAATTTGAGCCCACATTGAAGGCAGCAGAGATTCCCTGTGTGGTTCTTGGGAAAAAACTTCTGATCTCTGGCTCCTGTGGGTATATCATTCGCCAGCTCACTACCTCCAATTCTGTTCAGCAGTGTGGAATTACTTCCCTTTTGAATCAAAAAAAGAAGGAAAGAAAGAGAGAGAGATTTACCACGCCTAAACTGGGAGTGTCACCTTTGCCACAACCTTAACAATGAGCAACCAAACAGAGCTCTCAGGCCACACCCATATCAAGCCTCAAAAGCAGACAGTCCACTTAATACAGTCATAGTATAACAAGAAAAAACACCACAGCGAGGAAAAAAGAATCCAAAGATATCTCCACAATGCCAAGCAACAAATGCAAAAACCGAGAAAACAAGAACAAGGAAGACATTATGAAACTCCAAAATGAACAAGACACCCAAGCCAAGATTATGAAAATGATGAGATGGAAGAAAGGCAAGATATGGATTTCAAAAAAAATATGATAAGAACAATTAGAAGTCTTCAAAAACAAATGCTTGAGCTATGGAATTCCTTAATGGAAAGGATAGAAAATCTCCATTGAGAAAATGAAATCGTAAGGAGGAATCAAGATGAAATGCAGAACAGGAAAGTGTGATAGCGAAGAGAAATCAAAATTAAATGAAGAACTCAATAGATCAAATGCCAAACACATTAGCGAGCTAGAGAGCCTTAAAAATAGAGTCAGTGAAACAGAAGAGAGAATATCGGACTTAGAAGACAGAGCACAGGAAAGTATACAGTCAAATCAAAGACAGAAGAGGAAATTAGAAATCTAAAAAATATTGTTGGGAATCTATAGGATACTATTAAAAAACCCAACATTCAGATTCTAGGAGTTCCTGAAGGCATGGAGAGAGAGAAGGGATTAGAAGGCCTTTTTAGTGAGATACGAGCAGAGAACGTCAGGGTTTGAAGAAGGACAGAGAAATCCTAGTATAGGAAGCTCATAGAACCCATAATAAACATGACCAAAAGAGATCCTCACCACAACATGATGTAATTAAACTCACCACAGTGAAACAGAAAGAAAAGATCTTAAAATGTGCAAGACAGAAACATCAGATTACTCTGAGAGGATCTCCAATTAGACTCACAGCAGGCTTCTCATCAGAAACACTACAGGCTAGGAGGGAATGGCAAGACATAACCCAGGTACTAAGAGAGAAAAACTGCCAGCCCAGAATATTATATCCTACAAAGCTCTCATTTGTGAGTGAAGGTGAAATAAAGAACTTTCATAGCAAACAGAAATTGAAAGAATTTGTCGCCACTCATCCAGCCCTACAAAAGATGCTTAAAGATGTGCTATACACAGAAACACAGAAACATGGTCATCAACATGAAAGAAGGTAAAGGATGGAAACCTCACAGCAAAAGATCATAGGAAACTCAAAGCATATATAAGAAAATATCTATGGAGAGCGGCAAGATGGCAGAATAGGAAGGGAGCACACCGATAGTCTGGGGAGAGACAGTTTAATAAAAGTGGAGATACTGCAGGTTCAAGGAAGAGTAGGGGAAGAAACAGCAGAGGAAACCCTTCCGGAACTGGTGCTTCACAGTGGACCTGCGTGGAGAGCGTGGGAGCCCGCAGTTTGGGGACACCCGCCGCAGATTCAACACACCAGCGCTGGAACGCGAAGTGAGCCGAACCTCAATAGCCCGAGATACGAGCAGGAAAGCGGAAAGAGGAGACTAGAGCGAACAAGGCTTGAAACCCTGCGGGGAAAAGTTTGCCAGGCTAACTAGAACAGAGAGAGAGAGAGAGAGAGAGAGAGAGAGAGAGAGAGAGGGAAAAAAAAAAGTGACCCATACGGACACGAGTTTCTCTCTCTCCGCTCAACTCTCAAAGGCGAGCAAGACAAAGAGCAGGCGCCATTTTGGAATATGTCATAAGCAGGGCGACCTCGGGTCTGCACCGGCCCCGAGCCTAGCAGAAAAACCTGACTCTGGGTGGGAGGGGTGAAATAACAGGAGATTAGAACCTAATGAATGTGTGGTGCTAATGAACTGAGATTGTGAAAAAAGAGACGGTGGGGGAGAGGACTCACGGAAATCACGAATTCATGTGAGTGCTCTCCAGAGACGCTACAGTTCAATAGCCTTGGCAGCCCAGTGGGAGACTACAGGAGAATCTGAGCCCACACTAAGGGCTGCAAAGATTCCCTCTCTGGTCCTTGGGAAAGAGCTTCCGATCTCTGGCTCCTGTGGGTATATCATTCGCCTGCTAACCACCCCCAATTCCATTCAGCTGTGTGGAATTACTTCCCTTTTGAACCAAAAAAAAAAAAAACAGAGAGAGATTTACCACGCCTAACCTGGGAGTGTCTCCTTTGACACACCCTCAACCCTGAGGAACCAAACAGAGCTCTCAGGCCACACCCATCTCAAGCCTCTAACGCTCCATCAAAAGCAGACAGTCCACTTAATCTAGAGTCATAGTATAACAAGAAAAAACACCACAGTGAAGAAACCAATATGCCAAACAACAAACGCAAAAACCGAGGTAATAAGAACAAGGAAGACACTATGGCATCCCCAAATGAAAAGGACACCCCAATTCAAGATTACAAAGATGATGAGATAGAAGAAATGCAAGAAGCAGATCTCAAAAAATTGATAAGAACACTAAGAAGTACTCAAAAACAAATTCTTGAACTACAGAAATCCTTAATGGACAAGGTAGAAAATCTCTCTTGTGAAAATGAAATATTAAGGAGGAATCAAGCTGAAATGAAACAACTAGTAGAACATGAAACTGTGATAGTGACGAGAAATCATAATGAAGTGAAGAATTCAATAGATCAAATGAAAAACACATTAGAGAGCCTTACAAACAGAATGGGTGAGGCAGAAGAGAGAATATCAGACTTAGAAGACAGAGCACAGGAAAATATACAGTCAAACCAAAGAAAAGAAGAGGAAATCAGCAATCTAAAAAATATTGTTGGGAATCTACAGGATACTATTAAAAAACCCAACATTCGAGTTCTAGGAGTTCCTGAAGGCATGGAGAGGGAGAAAGGATTAGAAGGCCTTTTTAGTGAGATATAGCAGAAAATTTCCCAGGTTTGGAGAGGAGAGAGACATCCTAGTACAGGAAGCTCATAGAACCCCTAACAAACATGACCAAAAGAGATCCTCACCACAACATGATGTAATTAAACTCACCACAGTGAAACAGAAAGAAAAGATCCTAAAATGTGCAAGAGAGAAACGTCAGATTACTCTCAGAGGATCTCCAATTAGACTCACAGCAGACTTCTCAACAGAAACCCTACAAGCTAGAAGGGAATGGTGAGACATAGCCCAGGTACTAAGAGAGAAAAACTGCCAGCCCAGAATATTATATCCTGCAAAGCTCTCATTTGTGAATGAAGGTGAAATAAAGACCTTTCATTGCAAACAGGAATTGAAAGAATTTGTTGCCACTCGTCCAGCCCTGCAAAAGATGCTTAAATATGTGTTACACACAGAAACACAGAAACATGGCCATCAACATGAAGGAAGGTAAATGAAGGGAACCTCACAGCAAAAGATCACAGGGAATTCAAAGCATACATTTGGATAAAGAAATTATGGGACCTGTACTCTATAGAATACTATACAGCAGTCAAAAACAATGAAATCCGGTCATTTGCAACAAGATGAAGGAATCTGGAAAACATCATGCTGAGTGAATTAAGCCAGCCCCAAAGGGACAAATATCATATGTTCTCCCTGATTGGGGACAACTAATTGCGCACCAAAGGGGAAACCTGTTGAAGTGAAATGGACACTATGAGAAACAGTAACTTGATCAGCTCTTGTGCTGACTGTTGTTGTACAATGTAATACTTTATCCATTGTAGTATTTTTTTATTCTACTACTATTCGTTAAACTCTGTAATTAACAAACAATTATCCTTAGGTGTTTAAATTTTAACTGAAAAGTGATCCCTGTGAAATATAAGAGTGGGAATAAGAGAGGGAGGAGATGTACAATTTGGGACATGCTCAATCAGTCGTGCCCCAAATGATGGAGTTAGAAATGTGCCAGGGAATTCCAATACAATCCCATCAAGGTGGCATGTACCAAGGCCATCTCACTAGGCCAAGTGATCAATTTCAGTTCACAATTGATCACACTGATAGGTCTAAGAGTCAAAGGGATCACACAAACAAGACTAGTGTCTGCTAATATTAACTGATAGAATCAAAAGGGGAGAGAATAATCCAACATGGGAAGCGAGATACACAGTAGACTCATAGAATGGCAGATGTCCTAAATAGCACACTGGCCTCAGAATCAACCCTTAAAGCATTCAGATCTGGCTCAAGAGCCCATGAGAATATTCTAGGCATGGAAAGCCAAGACACTCTGGAAAGAAAAAAAAAAAGACCTAAATGAAAGATCTCTGCGAGTGAGATCCCAGTGGAATGAATGGGGCCATCAAAGAAGGAGGTACCTTTCTCTGAAGGGAGGAGAGAACCTCCACTTTGACTATGACCCTGTCGGAATAAGATCGAAGTCGGCGAACCCTAAAGGCTTCCATAGCCTTGGCAACTCATGACTAGAGCCTAGGGAGATTACTGACGCCATAAACAAGAGTGTCAAATTGTTAAATCAACTTCAGGAGTCACTGTGTACTTACGTCTCATGTGGGATCTGTCCTTAATGTGTTGTCCAATGTGAAGTAATGCTATAACTAGCACTGAAACAGTATTTTACACATTGTGTTTCTGTGTGGGTGCAAACTGATGAAATCTTTACTTAGTATATACTGAATCAATCTTCTGTATATAGATAATTAAAAATGAAAAAAAAACTTTGGGTTAAATTGGAAATTGCATAGAAAATTAATCAATTTTTAAAAAAATATATCATGTAGGATCTCTGTCCTTAATGTGCTATATATTGTGAATTTTTACTATAACTAGTACTCCAACAGTATTTTTCACTTTGTGTTACTATGTGAGGGCAAACTGTTGAAATCTTTACTTAATATATAGTAAACTGATCTTCTGTATATAAAGAGAATTGAAAATGAATCTTGATGTGAAGCAAGGGGAGAGGGAGTGGGAAAGGGGAGGGTTGCAGTTGGGAGGGAAGTTATGGGGGGGAAGCCATTGTAATCTATAAGCTGTATTTTGGAAATTTATATTCTTTAAATAAAAGCGTTATAAAAAAAGAAAAAAAAAGAAAATACTTTGGCAAATGGCAGGGCATATTTACCACATATCAATAGCCACATTGAACGTTAATGGCCTGAACTGTCCAGTTAAAAGACACAGATTGGCTGATTGGGTTAAGGAACAAAACCCATCTATTTGCTGCTTACAAGAAACACATCTTTCCAACAAAGATGCATACAGACTGAAAATGAAAGGCAGGAAAAAGATATACCATGTCAACAGAAGTTAAAAAAAGAGGCCGGCGCCGTGGCTCAACAGGCTAATCCTCCGCCTTGCGGCGCCGGCACACCGGGTTCTAGTCCCGGTCGGGGCGCCGGATTCTGTCCCGGTTGCCCCTCTTCCAGGCCAGCCCTCTGCTGTGGCCAGGAGTGCAGTGGAGGATGGCCCAAGTGCTTGCGCCCTGCACCCCATGGGAGACCAGGAGAAGCACCTAGTACCTGGCTCCTGCCATCGGATGAGCGCAGTGCGCCGGCTGCAGCGCGCTGACCGCGGCAGCCATTGGAGGGTGAACCAACGGCAAAGGAAGACCTTTCTCTCTGTCTCTCTCTCTCACTGTCCACTCTGCCTGTCAAAAAAAAAAAAAAAAAAAAGAGCGGGCGTAGCCATCTTAATATCAGACAACCTAAACTTTAACACAAAAACTGTTAAGAGAGAAAAAGAGCAGCACTATATAATGATTAATGGATCCACTCAACAGGAAGATATAACGATTATCAATGTATATGAACCTAATTATGGGGCACCTGTTTGTTTAAAAGATTTGTTAAGGGACTTAAAGGGAGACTTAGACTCCAATACAATGGTACTGGGGGACTGCAATACTCCCCTCTCAGAAATAGATCAATAGGACAAAACATCAACAAGGAAACAGTAGATTTAAACGAGACTATAGCCCAAATGGATGTACCAGATATCAACTGAACTTTTCATTCTATGTTTAAAAATTTTACATTCTTCTCAGCAATACATGGAACCTTCTCTAGGGTTGACCACATACTAGGACATAAAGCAAGTCTCAGCAAATTCAAAATAATTAGAATCATACCATGCAGTTTCTCAAACCATAAAGGAATGAAGTTGGAAATTAGCAAATCAGGAATCCCTAGAGAGTATGCAAACACATGGAGATTGAACAACATGATCCTGAATGAAAAAACAGTCATAAATGAGCTTTCAATTCATCTCAAGGATCTACAAAATCTGCATCAAACCAGACCCAAATAGGTAGGGGAAGAGAAATAATTAAAATCAGAGAAGAAATAAACAGGACTGAATCAAAAAAAGTTACAAAAAATCAGCCAAACGAGGAGCTGGTTTTTTGAAAAAATAAACAAAATTGACACTCCATTGGCCCAACTAACTAAAAAAACGAAATGAAAAGACCCAAATCAACAACATCAGAGATGAAAAAAGAAATGTAACAACAGACACCACAGAAATCAAAAGAATCATCAGAAATTACTACAAGGACTTGTATGCCAGCAAACAGGAAAACCTATCAGAAATGGATAGATTCCTGGACACATACAACCTACCTAAACTGAACCAGGAAGACGTAGAAAACCTAAACAGACCCATAACTGAGACAGAAATTGAAACAGTAATAAATGCCCTCCCAACAAAGAAAAGCCCAGGACCAGATGGATTCACTGCTGAATTCTATCAGACATTTAAAGAAGAACTAACTCCAATTCTTCGCAATCTATTCAGAACAAACGAAAAAGAGGGAATCCTCCCAAATTCTTTCTATGAAGCCAGCATCACCATAATCCCTAAACCGGAGAAAGATGCAGCATTGAAACAGAATTACAGACCAATATCCCTGATGAACATAGATGCAAAAATCCTCAATAAAATTCTGGCCAATAGAATGCAACAACACATCAGAAAGATCATCCATCCAGACCAAGTGGGATTTATTCCTGGTATGCAGGTTTGGTTCATTTTGCGCAAAACAATCAATGTGATACACCACATTAACAGACTGCAGAAGAAAAATCATATGATTATCTCACTAGATGCAGCAAAAGCATTTGATAAAATTCAACACCCTTTCATGATGAAAACTCTAAGCAAACTGAGTATGGAAGGAACATTCCTCAATATAATCAAAGTGATTTATGAAAAGCCCATGTCCAGTATCCTACCGAATGGGGAAAAGTTGGAAGTATTTCCACTGAGATACGGCACCAGAGAGTGATGCCCACTCTCACCACTGCCATTCAATATAGTGCTGGAAGTTTTAGCCAGAGCTATTAGGGAAGAAAAAGAAATTAAAGGGATACAAATTGGGGAGGAAGAACTCAAACTATCCCTCTTTGCAGATGATATAATTCTTTAGGGGATCCAAAGAACTCTACTAAGAGACTATTGAAACTCATAGAAGAGTTTGGCAAAGTAGCAGGATATAAAATCAATGCACAAATATATAAAAGTATTATGAGAAAAGTATATTACATGTTGATAAGACCTACAAAATGATAAAAATTATTAATGTTTTTCAAAGAAAGAAGCCAGTCACAAAAGATGACAAATGATAGGAATTCATATTTATGAAGTGCCAATTTTAGGCAGACCCACAGAGACATAAGGTAGGTAAGTGCTATCCATGGACGGAAAGGTGATCAGATAGGTGGGGAATCACTACAAGTGGATATGAAGATATAGTGGGAACAATTACTAAAGGTTTTGTGACAGCATGTCTTGTGGTCCAATAATTTGCCAAGATTATCACAGTCAGAGAAATGTACAAGATTTGTTAAATAAAAATGACCCTTAGGATATTATTCATCATCATTCAAAAAATTGCTATCCTGCCGATGCTGTGGTGCAGTGGGTTAATGCCTTGGCCTGAAGTGCCAGCATCCCATATGGGCGCCGGTTCAAGTCCCGGCTGCTCCACTTCTGACCCAGCTCTCTGCTATGGCCTGGGAAAGCAGTAGAAGATGGCCCAAGTCCTTGGGCCCCTGAACCTGTGTGGGAGACCTGGAAGAAGCTCCTGGCTCCTGGCTTCAGATTGGCACAGCTCCGGCTGTTGTGCCTGATTGGAGAGTGAACCATCAGATGGAAGACTTCTCTCTCTCTCTCTCTCTCTCTCTCTCTCTCTCTCTCTCTCTCTCTCTCTGCCTCTCTATCTCTCTCTCTGTAACTCTCTCAAATAAATGAATAAATATTTTAAAAAATTGCTATCCCGGCCGACGCCGTGGCTCAACAGGCTAATCCTCCACCTTGCGGCGCCAGCACACCGGGTTCTAGTCCCGGTCGGGGCACCGGATTCTGTCCCAGTTGCCCCTCTTCCAGGCCAGCCCTCTGCTGTGGCCAGGGAGTGCAGTGGAGGATGGCCCAAGTGCTTGGGCCCTGCACCCCATGGGAGACCAGGAAAAAGCACCTAGCACCTGGCTCCTGCCATCGGATGAGCGCGGTGCACCGGCTGCAGTGCGCCGTCTGCGGCAGCCATTGGAGGGTGAACCAACGGCAAAGGAAGACCTTTCTCTCTGTTTCTCTCTCTCACTGTCCACTCTGCCTGTCAAATAAATAAATAAATAAATAAATAAAAATTTTTAAAAATTGCTATCCCAAATATCCAGGATTAAGTGAACAAATCTGGGTTATGCACATAAAGCAATACTTGGCAGACATAAATAGAAACATGATGTCTACCAATCGCTAGTAATTACATATATATATATGCATATATATAAAGAGAATAATGATATTTTTCTTTCCTTGACTTATTTCACTAAGTATTAGGATCTTAGATTCTATTCTAATTGTTGTAAATTTCGAGATTTTGTTATTTTTATGGGTGAGTAATATCTCAGTTTATATATGGCAAATGGACATCTCAAGCAGTAATTTGTTGATGCAAACCCCTATCTCCATTTATTAAGTGAAATTATTTTTGTAGTTGGAATTTTTGAGTTCTTATACAGTTCTGAATGTTGATCCTTTAGCGTAGACATATTTTATAGATGTTTCTTCTCATTCTCTAATTTGTCTCTTCATTCTGTATTTTGCTGTACAGAAATTCATTTGATAAAACACCATTTATCTAATTTTTCTTTTTATATTTATGATTTGAGGATGTTATCCAAAAAGTCTTTGCTTATGCCAGTGCCTTAAAGTGTTTCCCCATGCTTTCTTCTAGAAGATTTATAGTTTCAGGTTTTACATTGAGAATTTTGATCTATTTTATTCTTTTTCTGGTTTGTTTTAAAATTTTATACATTTTCATGATGGAAGTAATTCTCCATTAGTTAAATCTCAAATCTTAAATAATTATGATAAGCTAATGGGTATTTATTTTATTATCTCATTTGGAATACATGTTTTTTTCCTCAATTTTTTTTTACTACACATTAAACAGAGAACACATTTTTCCAAGTTTAATAGACCATTCTCATTTATGTGCTCTCTGCCAAAGGTTGACTAGACAGCACAATTATGTCTAAACTCTGTCTAACCTATCATCATTTTTCTTAGTGGCCTCTATATAATTAGCATATTCAGGCCTAGCTTGGATATATTGATATTTAATTTCATTCCATGCACTAAAAGAAATATGGCAATAAGCAATTTCACATTGAATTAGTGAATACAAGCTTATACTGTAGATTATAATATACATACCACTGAATATTTAAAAGTAAATACATTAAAATGCTTTATTAAAATGCAGATGAATATATGAGACATCAGTGATTCGTAGTTGTTTTGATGTTTTAGGGCCTTAGTGTTGATGTTCCTCAGAGGGACAATTTTTTATAACATATATATATATATATATATATACAGCATAATATATATATACCATATAACAATTATATATTATATATATTACATGTTATATTTTTTGTTCAAGATCCAGGCATATGATTATTGAATTAATCTTCTTCTGCTATCAGCTTAAACCCTCTTTCGTTGATTTATCAAATTTTTCATTGGCAATCACAATTGTACATTTTTTGTGCAACACAGGGCAATATTTCAGCACATGCATTCAACATAAAATGACACCATTCTGAATTGTTCTAGCTAACATGTATTGTAAAGTGATTACATTGAAATTAGTAAATGGAATCTGAAGAAAAAAATCCTTTCTTGTACTCTTTCATCAATGTTATGTGAGAGTCATTAAAATTGATTTGCAAATCAACTTATATGCTGAACTTTTAGTGATATTTGAGCAATGACCACATACATCTATTTTTGATGCTTATGATCTCTTCAGGTTTTCTATCAATCTTTTTCAGGATCCAGAACTTAACATCAGGCAGCTTTATATTTAGAAAAAATCCAGCTGGCCAACTGTCAGTTGGTAGCATGGGCTATAAATTACCTAAACATTAATAAAAAGTGCCATTAATAAGGGAAAATCATAGCAAGAAGGAAAATTTCTTTAAAAAGTTCAATGTTCATAATTTATCATGCAAATCAGTAAAGCATTTTTCAAATATTAGGAACATAATATTTAGAACAGATCTCTTGAATTTTTACCAAGGAAGTTCTCTGTATGAACTAAAAATATTTTCGATTTAAATGCTATTGCAAGAAAAAAATGAACATAAGCAAATGTCAAATTTCCTAAAATTTCCTAAAATGTAAAAACAATCTAGACATCATTGTGTGACACAACAGAACAATGCATTTTGACTTAAAAGAAATACTGCCTGTAGGGATCTGTACAGGAATAATTCATAAAGATTCAACACAAACTGAAACAGCATATTATTGTTAATCCTAATGATATAAGTAGAGATAATAGCCATAGCAAGATGAGTTGTAGTTTGGCAGCACCACCTGTGCACCTGTGGCCATTCCTGCTGAAGCCTTGCCAAGCCTGTCTCCATGCATCCAAGTTAGCCTGTACAGCAACCACTGACATCTTTCAACCCACCCTCTTGCCTGATCTACTCCAAACTATCCCTCTCTGTACACCACAAAAAACTCCCCTTCCAGGAACCTGTATTGTGGCATAACAGTTAATGGTGCCACTTGCAACACCCGCATCCCATATAGGCATCCGTAAAAAGTCCTGGCTGAACTACTTCTGATACAGCTCCCTGTAAATAGGTTCAGAAAATTGGTAGAAGGTGGCCTAAGTATTTGGGGCCCTACCACCCATGTGGGGTACCCGGAAGAAGCTCTTAGCTATTGGCCCAGCACTAGCCTTTGCAGCCATTTGGAGAATAAACCAGAAATTAGACGTCTCTCTCTCTCTCTCGCTCATCTGGTCTTTCTGCAATACTTACTTTCAAATAAGAAATCTTTATTAAAAAATGAACCCTTCTGTGCACCACCAAACCTCCTCTCCTTTTGTGTATTGAAAACCACAACATCTACACTTTCTCCACTTAAAACCTGTGCCAGATAGCGATGTTGAGTATGGCTGTATGCTGTGTCCCTCTGATGACTTTTAGGTCATTATAGTGAAATTACCATGACTGACTTTTCTACTCCCACCACACATCCCATACTATAAACCTTCTGAGATTTTCTAATTAGAGCAAGAAAATGGGTTACTCAAGTCTTGCCCAAATCCTGCCCCCTTTTAATATTCAGGCACCAGGTCCTATACACTCAAGTCATAAAAAAGAATAGCCTGATTCATGTTATTTGCAGCTTATTTTTCCCAATCTCGACTGCACCCATTCCTGAGTGTGTTAGTTCACTTCAAAAATCTTGCTTCTCTGGTCATTTTTCCTATGCCTCTTTTTCAATTCTTTCTTATGTCAAGACAAGAACCTAGACCATGCCTAGCCACATCACAACACTAGCATGAAGCATAAGAGTCACAAGGTATTAAATTTTTGTAGCTATTGTGAATAAGATTGATCTCAAAGTTCTTTCTCATCCATAACATTGTTTGTGTATACAAATGTTATTGGTTTTTGCATGTTGATTTTATATCCTCCACCTTTGCCTAGCTCTGTTATGAATTCCAATAGACTTTAGTGGAATCTTCAGTATCCTTATCATAAAGGATCACATCAATTCTCAAACAAGCATATTAACTTCCTCCTTTCTCATTGGTTTTTCTTTGTATTCTCTAATGGCTTTTGCAGAAACTTCCAGAACTATATTGAATAGTAATGGAGAGAGTGGAAATCTTTGTCTGGGTCTAGATCTTGGTGAAAATTCTTCCAATTTTTCCCCATTCAGTATGATGCTGGCTGTGGGTTTGTCATGGATTACTTTGTGTTGAGGTATATTCCTTCTATACCAATTTGCTTAAGGTGTTTATCATGAAATGATATTACTGTATTTTATCAAATGCTTTTTCTGTATCTATTGAAATAATGTTTTTATTCTTCCCTATGTTATGCTAATGTGGTATATGCCATTTATTTTTTGTATATGTTGAACCATCCCTGCACTCGAGGGATAAATCCCAGTCTGGATGGATGATCATTTTGATGTGTGGTTGAACTCAATTAGCTAATATTTTATTAAGGATTTTGGTATCTCCATTCAATCACCATTCCTCACCACGAGGTTTACTCTAAAAGAAATAATTCATGATATGTTTTCAGGAGATATGTTTACTCACAATGTCTTATAGTTTCCATTAAACTTTCAACATGGATTCAAATAACTACATTTGAAAAACATTAGGGAGAATAAACTCAAAATATACTTATAATTTTAAATATTGGTCATTTTGTATGAAGCAGGGGATTCTTTCATCCACTGGCTCACTCCTCAATGGCCACAATGGCCACTGCTGGACCAAGTTGAAGCCAGGAGTCTGGAGATCCATCTGAGAATTCCACATTGGTGGCAGGGGCTCAAGTAGTTGTACATCATCTGTTGCTTCTCCAGTCACAGTAGCAGGGAGGTGGATTGGAAGCACAGCAGCCAGGGATCAAATTGACTTTTTTTATGAGATGCTGGAATTTCAGGCAGCAGCTTAGTTCACTGTACCAATGCCAACCCCAGATACTTGTTTCAAAAATGGTCTACTGGCTGCACTACTTTTGATTCAGCACCAAGTTGATGAAGTAGCAAAAGATGGCCTAAGTACTTGGGACCCTTCAGCCATGTTGGAAACATCGATGAAGTTCCTGGATCCTGGTTTTGGCCTGGCCCAGCCCCAGCCATTGTGAACAACTGGGAAGTAAATCAGCAGATGGAAAAGCTCTTTCCATGTCTCCTTCTCTCTTTCTGTAATTCTCCTTTTCAAATAAAATAAATATTTTTAACCATGGTAACGTTAATAGCTACAATACTGTACACTTAGAAATGGTTCAGGTTATAAATTTCATATTCTATTTTTCTGATGATCAAAAAAGAACAAATAAAGCTTCAGTCAGGAGCTCATGTAAATGCTTCTTCATTACATGTCTTTACTGTGATGTGAAATTGCTCAAATATAGTAAAAAAATTTCATACTGAGCATTTTAAAAAGATTTTTAAAATTTTACATATTTTTATTTCAGATTGAAAACATTCTACACTTATATTTGTAGTATAATACTATATTATTTTACACTACTAGGTTGTAGAAGTTATGATTACTAGAGGCAGTATACCTAAAAATTGGAGATCTTATTAATTCAATGAGATGTATAATTCAATGACTGTCATTATCTGCATGTCTAAGAGAGTCCATCATTTTAAAATAAATTATACGACATCATCTTGATACGTAGCCAATTAGGCATAGAATATTTTTAGGGCTGGCACCGCGGCTCAATAGACTAATCCTCCACCTTGCAGTGCCAGCACACCAGGTTCTAGTCTCGGTCGGGGCACTGGATTCTGTCCTGATTGCCCCTCTTCCAGGCCAGCTGTCTACTGCAGCCAGGGAGTGCAGTGGAGGATGGCCCAAGTGCTTGGGCCCTGCACCCCATAGGACACCAGGAGAAGCACCTGGCTCCTGCCATCGGATCAGCGCGGTGTGCCGGCTGCAGCGCACCGGCGGCGGCAGCCATTGGAGAGTGAACCAATGGCAAAAGGAAGACCATTCTCTCTGTCTCTCTCTCACTATCCACTCTGCCTGTCAGAAAAAAAAAGAGAGAAAAAAAGAATATTTTTAGAAATATTTATTTTAATGTTTTTCTTAGAAATCAATGAAAATGACAACTAAAGAATGTTTTGTCAGAATGTTATAAGAACTAAAGGAATTATAAGTAGCAAAGCATTCATGTGGCTATTTGGTTACTGAACCAGCAGATTGGAGACTTTTCTCTCTTGCTCTCCCTCTCTCTGTAACTCTACCTCACAAAAATTAAATAAAATATTTAAAAATAAAGTATTTGAATAGCATACATTGCTTATTAATATTGGAATAAAATCAGAAACATCTCTTAGAAGAAATAGTCAAACCTCTAAGAATAAAAGAGATGTTATAAAAGTATGCAGACTCTAAAATCCTTTGATGGCTTAAAAGATACCAAAAATCATGGTTAACACTGATCTGGAAAAAATTTGTTTCAGGGGGGCTGGCACTGTGGCATAGTGGGTAAAGTCACCACTTGTATTCCCAGCCTCCCACATGGGCACCGGTTCAAGACCTGGCTGCTCCACTTCCCATCCAGCTCTCTGCCTGGGAAAGCCGTAAAAGATGGCTCAAGTCCTTGGACCCTTCACCTGTGAGGGAGACCCAGAATAAACTCCTGGCTCCTGGCTTCGGGTTAGCCCAGCTCTGGCTATTGTGGCCAACTTGGGAGTGAACCAGTGAAGACCTGTCTCTCGCTCTCTCTTCTCTTTCTCTATCTGTATAACTCTGACTTTCAAATAAATAAATAAATCTTTAAAAAAGAAAAAAATCTGTTTCAAAAGACCTGAAATATCTGTACTAATTACTTTCAGAGTAAAATTACAGCCTTATTTGTTCTCAAATAATATCATATAGCATCAAAAGTAATGAAAAAATGTGCTTTTAAAACATATTACAAAATTTCTTCTTCAGAAACTGAACATCTAAAGAGCAGAAAACCATTCACCTGAAAGCAAAAAGTTTTTGAAATGTTCTCTGCACTACAAAAAATATGTGGTCATGGACACAAATCTCTTTCCATGTCTTTCCATGACATGGAAAAGAGGCTATGCCCTGGAAAAGCATGCTTTAACTCAGGCCTACGAAAAGTAGGTCTCAGAGTCTGTGTGTGGTACACTGGGTTAAGATACTGCCTTCAAAGCTGGCATCCCATATGAGCATTTGCCTAAGTCCTGGCTGCTGCACTTTAAATCAAGATCCCTGCTAATGAACCTGGGGAGGCATCAGAAGATGATACAAGTGCTGAGATATCTGCCATACGTTAGGAGACATGGATGGAGTTCAAGGTTTACGGTTTGCCCTGGCCCAGACCTGGTTATTGCTGCTATTCAGAGAGTGAACCAGCAAATGAAAACATGAAAATATTTTAAAATGTGCATGAGAGAAATGCCAGAATAGTTTCAGAGGAATCCAGTAGACTCACAGATGACTTCTCAACAGAAACTCTTCATGCTAGGAGAGAATGCAGAGACATAGTCCAAGTACTAAGAGAAAAGTATGCCAACCCAGAATACTATACCCTGAAAAGCTCGCACTTACACATTAAGGTGAAATAAAGACCTTCCAAAACAAATAGACTGAAAAAAATTGTCACCACTCATATAGCCTTACAAAAGATACTTAACAATGTGCTACACACAGAAACACCGAAAGATAGCCATCATTATGAAAGAATGTGAAGGGAGAAAACAGTAAAAGAACAAAAGAAACCCAAAGTAAACAACGGGAATATTTATGCAAAAATGACAGGGCTAAGTCGTTAGTAACCTTGGGTGTGAATGGAAATACTCTGGAGTTTAAAGATTCAAACTGGGGCCAGCGCCGTGGCTCAATAGGCTAATCCTCCGCCTTGCAGCGCCGGCACACCGGGTTCTAGTCCCGGTCAGGGCACCAGATTCTGTCCCGGTTGCCCCTCTTCCAGGCCAGCTCTCTGCTGTGGCCAGGGAGTGCAGTGGAGGATGGCCCAAGTGCTTGGGCCCTGCACCCCATGGGAGACCAGGAGAAGCACCTGGCTCCTGCCATCGGATGAGCGCGGTGTGCCGGCTGCAGTACGCCAGCCATGGTGGCCACTGGAGGGTGAACCAACGGCAACGGAAGACCTTTCTCCCTGTCTCTCTCTCTCACTGTCCACTCTGCCTGTCAAAAAAAAAAAATTCAAACTGGGTGAACGGGTTAAAATGTAAACTCAATATATTAGCTGCATATAAGAATCTCTAGATTATATGCATACACTTGGAGACTGAATTACATGTTCCTGCATGAACAGTGGTTCCTATGAGCAATCAAAAGAGAAATAAAAAAAATCTGGAAATTAATGAAGATGACAGTACACCATATCAAAACTTATGGAATACAGCAGTGTTAAGAGGGAGGTTTACAGCAAGGGATGTCTACATCAAGAAATTGGAAAGGCACCAAATAAATGAGCTATAAATGCACATGAAAGACCTGGAAAAACAACAACACAACCCGAAAATTAGTAGGAGAAAGTAACTAAATAAAATTAGATGGGATATAAATAAAAACTAAACAAAAAAATCACTGAAGAGCTGATTATTTGAAAACAATGAACAAAATTGACATTCCACTGGCCCAATTAAACAAAAAAGAGGGAGAAGAAACAAATAAATAAAATGCAAGATGCAAATGAAATCTATGTCAGATACCACAGAAATAAAAAGCATAAGGAATTACCACAAGGAACTGTATACCTACAAATTAGGAAACCTAGAAGAAATGGATACATTCCTCGACACATTCAATCTACCACAATTGAGTCACGAAGGCATAGGAAAACTAAAAAGAGAGACAGATAAGACAGATATGAAATCAGCAATAAAGACCCTTCTGACAAAGAAAAGTGCAGCGGGGCCAGGGTTGAGGCACAGCAGGTTAAAGCCCTGGCCCGAACAGCCGGCCTCCCATATGGGTGCCGGTTCTAGTCCCAGTTGCTCCTCTTCTGATCCAGCTCTCTGCTATGGCCTGGAAAAGCAGTAGAAGATGACCCAAGTCCTTGGGCCCCTGCACCCACATGGGAGACCTGGAAGAAGTTCCTGGATCCTGGCTTCGGAGCAGTGCAGCTCTGGCCATTGCAGCCACCTGGGGAGTGAACCAGCGGATGGAAGACCAATCTCTTTGTCTCTACCTCTCTCTGTAATTCTTTCAAATAAAATAAAATAAAATAAAACTTTTTGAAAAAAAGAAAGAAAAGTCCAGGGCGGGATAGCTTCATTGCTGAATTTTCACAGACCTTTAAAGAGGTTCTACTTTGAATAAAAATTGAAATGTAGGGCATGCTCCCAAACTCCTTCTGTGAAACCAGCATCACCTTAAATCCTGAAACAGAAAAAAATAAAACAGAGAAAGCATACTGTAGACCAATATCCCTGATGAATATAGATACAAAAATCCTCAACAAAATACCAGCTAATTGAACCAAACAATACATCAGAAGGAACATTTAGTGGACCAAGTGGGTTTTTCCCCTGGTGTGCTGGGATGATCCAACATTCACAAATCAATTTAAAACAAAACATTAACAAACTGAAGAATGAAAGCCATAAGATTTCCTCAACAGGTGCAGAGAAAGTATTTAATAAAATATATCATTCTTTCATGATGAAAACCTTAAGAAAACTGTGTATAGAAGAAACATTCCTCAACACGATCAAGGCAGTTTAAGACAAACCAATGACCATCATCTTATTCAATGGGAAAAAGTTGGAAATATTTGTCAGAAGATCCAGAAACACACAAGGATGCCCATCCTCACAATTGCTATTCAATATTGCCCTGACAGTTTTAGCCACAGGCAAATGGATACAAATTGGGAAGAAGGAAGTCAAATTGTTCCTATTTGCAAATGAAAGGATTCTGAATATAGAGGATGTGAAAGACTCTATTGAGAGACTACTGGAACTCACGAAAGAATTTGGTAAAGTGGTAGAATATAAAATTAGCACACTAAATCAATAGCCTTTATATACAGATAGTGTCGTAGCTGAGCAAGAACTTTTAAGATCAATTCCATTAACAATAGTACAAAAAATTAAATACCTTGGAATAAATATAACCAAGGATGTTAAAGATCTCCACAATGGAAATTACAAAACATTAAAGAAAGAAATAAAAGAAACCATTAAAGAAAAGAAAAATCTTCCATGTTCATGGATTTGAAGACTCAATATCATCAACATGTCCATACCAGCAAAAGCAATTTACAGATTCAATGAGAGCCCAAATAAAACACCAATGACATTCTCTCAGATCTAGAAAAATTTATGCTATAATTCTTATGGATGCACAAGAGAACCCAACAGTTAAGGCAATCATATCCAACAAAAAGAAAGCTGGAATGCATCACAATACCAGGTTTCAAGACATAGTACAGGGCAATTACAATCAAAACAGTCTTAAATAGGCACAAAAATAGACACGTAGACCAATTGCACAGAATAAAAGTACAGAAATCAATCAACATGTCTACAACCAAATTATATTTGACAAAGTAGCTAAAATGTATCCTTGGAACAAGGACAGGACTTCAACAAATGATATTGAGAAAAATGGATCTCCATGGGAAGAGTAGGAAACTAGATCCCTACCTCACACCTTAAACAAAAATCCAATCAAAATAGATCAAAGATCTATATCTCTGACTCCATACCAACAAATTACTAGAGAACATTGGGAAAACTCTGCAAGGCATTGGTGTAGGCAAAACTTCTTGGAAAAAAATCACAGAGGCACAGGCAATCGAAGATAAAATTAACAATTGGGATTACATCAATCTGAAAATGTTCAGAACTGCAAAAAAAGAGTAACGTGAAGAGGAAACTGACAGTATCAGAGAAAATATTTCCAAGCCATGCAACTGATAAAAGGTTAATATTCTATAAAGAATTTAATAAATTCAGTAGCAACAGAACAAACAATCCAGTGAATAAATGGGCAAAGGACTTGAACAGACATTTTTCAAGAGAGCAGATTCAAAAAGCAAACAGACACTTGATAAAATGCTCAGTATCAGGAACCATCAATAAATCAAATCCAAACCACAATGAGATTTTACTTCACCCAAGTTAGAATGGGCCTCATACAGAAATCAATAAACAACAAATCCTGGTAAAGATGGGTAGGGAAAATGTACTCTAACTCCTGTTAGTGGGAATGTAAACTTGTCCATCCACTGTGGAAGGCAGTTTGGAAATAACAGAAACATGAATATACACCTATAATATGATCTAGCTACCCCACTCCTGGGAATTTACCCAAATAAAAAAAAAATCAGAATCTGAAAGAGTTATCATTAACCCCATCTTCATTGTAGCTCAATTCACAATATTTAAGATATGGAACCAAACCTGATGTCCATTAACTGAAAACTGGGTAAATAAAGTATTATGTACACACACACACACTACAGACTACCATTCAGCTGTAAAAAAATGAAATTATGATTTTTGCAACAAAGTGGATGCAACTAGAAACTATTATACTTAGTGAAATAAGCCATTTCCAAAAAGACAGATATCATGTATTCCCTGATTAGGGGTAACTAATAGAATACCTAAAATGCAATGTATTAGAGTAAAATGGACATTTTGAAATTCTGATTGTTTATGTACTTTGTCTCTTCTGCTGAAGAATAGTGTTTGTTTTTCTTTCTACTAATTGTTGAACTCTTTTGCTAAAAGTAGGGTTAACCTTAAGATTATTAAGTAAACTGAAAATAGGTTTCTGAAAAATTAAGAATGGGAATGGGAGAAGGAGAAGGAAGAAGTTTTGGAGTGTGGGTGGGAGGGAGGAATGTATTATCATGTTCCTAAATGTGTATATATGAAATACATGAAGTGTGTAAAATTTAAAGAATATTTTTAAAAGAAATAATAAAATAAAACATGCTATCATGAGGATTAAAAAATCTCACTTCTCTCTGACTCAAACTTTGTATTTAAATAAATAAATCTTTTCTTTAATGTATGTCTCATGTTGACCAAATGCTTGACAGAGGTGGCAGAAATGGAGAGTATTGAAAACATTCTTGAAAACCTTGAAGGGTCTACAATTTCACCTAGCTTGACCACTCACATGTTAGCCTGCATCATTTTTATGGAGTCTGGAAGAAGATTTGTGATAGAGGTTTTGAGGCAAAGATCCTTACTATTCACACAATTGCAGTATTTATTGTATCAGTATCTCTCCCATGGTTCATCAAACATCATTTCTTAGTAAGGTGAAAAGGATCATATGGCAATGGCACACACAGTGAGCTGATTTTAAAGGCAGATTTGTATATGATTAACTATAAAAATATCCTGAACCAAAATGGTCATTGCCTCACCCTACAAGAAATGTACTTTGTCTCTTCTGCTTAAGAGAAGCAGGGAGAACTGTCTTTGAACAAACAAATGCTAATATTCCCATGAGATATAATACAATGCAAACTATTAGCTACAATGTAACAGTACATTAAAAATATTTTCAGCTAGGCACTCAAATCATTTAATCTGAAAAGTAGTGTGAAGGTGGGGTAGGATAATTTTTTATTCATGAGAGAGAACATATACTTGTTATATAAAAATTTTAAAAAATTTATAATGTACAACATGAAATCTGTAGTCAAAGATAAGATGGAGTGAAATCTATAGAACAATGTTCACAAGCCAGCAGACAGGTCAAAGTTAGGACATGAAGCAGCTGAATTATATATGTATTTACAAATTTATGTAGAGAGTGGGCAATGTGAAGATGATGTTATGAGTTTAATAATCAACTGTCATCATAGGAAGGAAACATTATGTTTAACCTGAAAAATGAAGAGCATTACTCCAGAATAAGGAAGAAGATAACTGCTATGGTTTAGACATTAGCTTGAATACTGAATGTCACCTGAAGACCAAGGAGTTGAGGGGTTATTCCCAATGGCTTACATTAATTTTATTAAAGGGGTGCAAATTTAATCCAGTTATGGTGTTTGGAGACAAAGCCTTTGGATTGTGACTGGACTAGATTGAAGCTTCAGGGTGGAACAACCACGATTAAATTCTCAAGACTTTATAAGAGACCATATGAACACAGACATCAAGGCATTCCCTGTGTCTTGTCATACAATGCTCTGGACCACTTTAATATTCTTCCAGCAAGGAGAAAATCACCAGATGCTGATCCAATAGGATGTACCCAATTTTCCACTGTGAACCTCTTAAACTTTGAGCCAAATCATCCCTTCCTCCTATATAATTTTAAGATTGTCTCAGCTAGATTTTATGATGACAAAAAGCTAACAAATACTTCCAACTCTAAAACAATGAGAATTGGTTACATTTTGATTGTAATGATGTAGGTGTACCAGACATCTAGATTTAAATGCAGCACTAATGATATGGATAAGAATACAATATGCATGTGAACATGAACACAAATTTAGCTTGTTGATACAAACATTTGTGAGTAAATATATATGTGTGGTTATGCCAGTAAAATTTTTTGCAAATTTCTATTGACATTGTTGATGCTATAGATTTTCTTAACCAGATGATGTTTATTTAAGTATTTGTATAACTTTATGTTTCTTGGCTAATGACTCTGTATATCATAATTTGATCCCAAATGGAAAAACTGTACTTCTTTTAACCTGATGGAAGATACTTTATCTGAAGTGCCACAAATATACTGAAATATGGTACGCATGAAACAAATATGTGCAGAATGAACAAATTCAGCATATTAAGCAAAGAAGTTGACAGATCACATTATTTAGAAGCTTATGCATATTTGGAATTTATAGAAAGTTCCCAAACTTCATTTTAACCTCATTATCAAGTCATTTGTATCTATTTTAAGTTCTTCCAGGTGATGGGTATCATATTATCTACATATATATATATTATATATATAAAATTATATGTATAATATATATTATATATATTATATATAAATTATATATATTATATATAATTTATATATAATATATATTATATATATTATACATATAATTTTGTAAATACATATATAATATGTATATATATATACATATTGACATTGACAGAATATAAAAACATTAATTAATCACTATTAAGAAGTATGCAATGGAAGGATAATATTTGAATAGCAGGCCTATGGGGAACATCAAAGAAGAAAATGACAAAATGTTATTTTTTTGTTGATAAGGCTATTATTTTGGAGCAGGAAAAAATGTGAGACACTGAGGACTGATTAAAAACATATTAGCTTTCAGAATAGGTATTTTGGGAGACTTTTTTAAGTTGGAGTTCAGTTTATTTAAACCTAGAGAATACAAGATACTAAAACAGCTTATCAAGATATAAAAACACAAATATTCATTAAGAAACTTTAGAAAATTCTGTTATAACAGTGCTCATGATTGCAACTTGAATGCCATCAACTAATATCTGATTGATTAATCAACATCAATACTCAAAAGAGAGAAAGTATCAGTTTAATATGCACTCTTTTGTAAATCTTGACATATTAACTAAAATACACTCATATTAAAGTTATGTTGTATAAAGACACCATTATCAATTGCATTCCTGTGCAGTAAAATTGATCATTCTAAAAATATAATTTAAAACAACATTCAAAATATCATTTAAAACAGTGGAAGATTTCCTGTTGTGAGCTAGGAAGTCTTCTTCCAGGTTTCTGGGATTGGAAAGTTGAGAAGTTCTTTGCACCTGAGAGACTGCACCTAGCAGTTCTAAGGCAGTCACCATGCTACAAAACACATATATTAAATTAAGCCTTAAATGCTATGGATATCCTTTAGTGTACTACGAGAAAAAAGAGGGAAAAAAGCAAGTAGGGAGGCTCATGAATTTTTGAAGAAAGGGAAAAAATATGATTGGCCTGAAGGCTAAGTTCTAGCATAAGCTGCTCCAGGCTAAGAAAACACAGATGAAAAAGACTATCAAGAAAAGAGAAACACCAAATAAAAGAATGAAGAAAAGGCATACAAGTGAGCAATACCTCCCTATCTGCTAGACAGAGAAGGGCAGTCCCAAGCTAAAGTACTTTCCAATGTGGTTAAACAAAAATGAAAAGAGAAAATAGGATGATGAGAACTTCCTCTACCTAAAATGAATGCCCAGGGAGAAACAGAAGTGCCAAAAGTTATTTGAAAGATTTATTGGGAGGATAAGATGGCAGAATAGGGAGGGAGCTTACTGCTCTGGTCCAGGAGATGATGGTTTTTTAAAAGTGGAAAGAGTGCAGTCTCAGAGGAAAGTTAGGGAAACGAGGCAGAGGACGCTCTACACAAATTAGAGGAACACCGTGGACCTATGTTGAGGGCACAGATGTACACAACTCAGGACTCCAGCAGCTGAGAACCTCAGCACCAGATCTGCATTAAGATGAGACCAGTCTGCATCATCCCAAGCCACTGGTACTAAAGCTGCAGGAAGAGCCTGGTGGGAATCTGTGTACCTGCCAAACTAGAGGAGAAAAAAGGGGGGTGTTATTTCTCTCTCCCAGACCACCATGCAACTGGCATCTTGTAACAAGCTGATGGAAGGTGGGTGACATTTTGAACATATATAACAACTGCACCAGCTCATGTCCAATTGCCCAGCAACAAGCTGAGCAGAGGCACGTGATTCTGGTAGGGAGAACTGACAGGAGGTTTGTGTGCTGGGATTGTGAAAACACTGTGGCTGTATGGGGTACTCAGGGTGTGGCTGGGACTTTGGGCAGTCAATGTGGGAGGCTCCACATGCTCAGGGCTCTGTGATACCTTGGTGAGGGTCATTACTGCAGAATCTATAAATACATCAAGGACTGCACAGATCCTTTGTGCGGTTATTGTGGCAGTGCAGAATATTGTATCAACTAGGGCTAGCATCTAGGCACTGGTCTCCTCTCCTTTGAGGAAAAGAGGTGAGCTGAGACTGCCAACAGAGCTAAACAAACTTTGCCTCTGATAAAAAAAATTAAAAAAGAGAACATTTACCACACCCAACCCATGCATCACCTTGAACACTGTCTTCACCCTGGAGCACTTAACAGAGCTCCCTGGACACCCCACCAAACATCTTTAGGTATTCAATGAAAAAGCCAACACTTCACTAACCAATAGAGGTATGATCCAAAGATTAAAGCCATTACAGAGGAAAAACAAAGAAAAAACCAAGGAGTATCTCCACAAATGCTGAATAATAAATGCAGCAATTCAAAACAAAAATAATGAAGACAGCATGACACCGCAAAAGAACAGAACATTCAATACCAGAATGTGAAGATGAAGACATTGAAAAAAATGCCAGAAATGTAATTGAGAAAATTGATTTTAGGATTACTTAGCAATAATCAAAAGAAAATCCACAAATTCATAAAATCCAAATATGACATGAAAAAAATTTCTGCCGTGAAGCTGAGATCTTAAAGGAAATCAAAATGAAACCTTGTAAATAAGAATTCAATGGAACAAATAACAAATGCAGTGCAGAGTTTTAACAACAGAATCAGTGAAGAAGAAGAAGGAATATCTGACTTTGAAGGCAAATCTCTAGAAATTTTACAGTCAGACAAAAAACAGGTAGAAATTAGAAACTAAAAATCACTATTGGAGATCTACAGAATACTATCAAGTGACCCAATATACAGGTCTTAGGAGCTCCTGAAGGTGTGGAAAGAGAGAAAGAATTTGAAGGCCTTTTAGTGAAATAATAACAGAAAACTCTCCAAATTTGGAGAAAGAAAGGGACATCCAAGTAAAGGGAACACATAAAACTCCTTATAGACATGAACAGAAAAGATTTCCCCCATGACACATTTTAGTCATACTCTCCACAGTAAAACATAAAGAAAATATTCTAAAATGTGTATAAGAGAAATGCTGGATTACTTTCAGAGACTTTCCAATTAGAATCACAGCAGACTTATCAGAAATTCTACATGCTAGGAGCAAATGGTAAGATATATTCCAAGTTTTAAAAAACTGTTAAGCCAAAATACTGTACCCTTCAAAGCTCTCATTTATGAATTAAGGTGAAATAAAGACCTTCCATAACAAACAGAAATTGGAAGAAATTGTCTCCACTATCCCAGCCTTACATAAGATGCTTAAGGATGTGCTACACACAGAAAGATAAAATCATGGTCATCACTACAAATGAAGGTGAAGGCAAAAAACTCCCATTAAAAGTTAAAAGGAAATCCAATGTAAAACAAAAATAGAAATGTTTATGGGAAAATGGCAGGGCCATACTGGTACTGGCTTACCAGTAGTCACCATGAATGCACATGGCCTCAAATTTCCAGTTAAAAGTCAGAGACTAGCTGAATGGATTAAAATACTAAACCCATCTAATTGCTGTCTACAAGCAACACATTTCACCAAGAATGGTACTCACAGACTAAAAGTGAAAGGATGGAAAAAGATATGCCATGCTAACAGAAATGACAAAAGAGTTGGTGTAGCCATCCTAATGCCAGACAAAATCGACTTTAACACAAAAATTGCTAATAGAGACAAAAGGCACTATGTACTGAATAACTGATTTAACAGGAAGATGTGACTATTATAAATTATACATGCACATAACTACAGCACAGCTGACTATTTAAAACAAATGTTACCCAAAATAAATTAAATTGGCAAACAAAAAACTGTCTACACCCATGGTCTGGGAAGGGAAGGTTCAAAGAGGGGTGAGAATTTGTAGTTTCGGGGAAAGGGAAGCTCTTCCAAAACTGGGGAGACAGGGTGCGAGGAGGACGCAGATGTCTGAAGAGCAGGACACCAGCAGGAGTGTGTACGCACCAGCACTGCAAAACGAGGTAAGACAGGGCGCTCGCACAGCACTACTGTAACAGCTGCTGCCACCCCTCCCCCAACCCACCCTGGGACGGACACTGAGACACGCACGACTGAGTAGGAGAGGAAATAGAAAACGGAACAGAGTGATTAGCGCCTGTGGAAACAGTGCACGATTCAGGGAGACTAATTGAGGGACTAAACAATCCAGGATCCCTCCCCCAAATCGAAGCTGCAGCGGTCGGGAAGCAGCCATCATGTTTGTTTACATTTGGGCTTAAAGGAGAACTGCCTCTGCCTCTGCACTAACCTTCGGAGGCAGAGCCCAAAGGTGGAGTGGAGTGACATGACACTCCTTGCGCAGGGGCGGGCAGCTAGGGAGGGCAGCTCAAAGCCCTGACACCAGTCTACTCAAGTTACCAGAAAAAAAAAATTGAATAGCACCTGCAGGAAGAGGGCAGGATCCAAGGGGAATGAACTGAGGGATGAAAAATGCCAGGATCCTTAGGAGCCTCCCAACCCACAATCAGAGCTGCAGCAGGCAGAGTGCAGCCATCCTTTTTGCTTACATTCAGGCTTAAATGAAGCTGGCCTCTGCTCCAAAGTTGGAAGCAGCAGGGGCGGAGTCCAAAGGTGGTCTGGAGCTATTTGACACTCCTCACACAGGAGGTGCAGTGAGAGAGAGTGGCTGACCAACGAACCCCAGGCACAGACACGTAAGGGCGAACATAGGAATAACAAAACCAGCCCACAAGGGGCGGAAATTGGCACCTCAAAGCCCTGACACCAGCTCACTCAAGTTACAAGAAAGAAAGAGAGAGAGAGAGAGAGAGAGAGAGAGAGAAAGAAAGAAAGAAAGAAAGAAAGAAAGAAAGAAAGAAAGAAAGAAACTCTAGAAGGCAGAGCAGCCGGCTTACACTGGATATTGGTACAGACTCACAGCAGCCCATAGCAGAGGGAAATCAACCTGAAACACCACCCAGATAGAATGCCAAAAAACAAAACAAAAACCCACAATAAGAATATAGAAGAACACATAAACTTGCCAATGGAGCAGACTAAACCAACCATAACAGAGACTGAAGAATAAGAAGAATTTGAAACCATGCCAGAAAAAGAATTCAGAAAATTAATAATCAGATTACTTAGAAATAATGAGAAACAGTGTCGAGAGCTGAACGAAAAACAAGCCCAAGGATAAGAGATCCTAATTAGAAGCCAGAATGAAATACTGGAAATGAAAAACTAAATTCACCATATAAAAAACACCGTGGAATCCCTCAGAAATCGAACAGATGAAATAGAAGACCGAATATCAGAATTCGAAGACAAACTTCCAGAAATAATACATTCAGTTCAAACACAGGAAGAAGAAATTAAAAAATATGGTCGGAGACCTACAAGATTCACTCAAACGGTGTAATGTTCAGATAATAGGAGTCCCTGAGGGGGTGGAGAGAGAGAATGGATTGGAAGG
Source organism: Sylvilagus floridanus (assembly GCA_949820135.1). Taxonomy (NCBI): domain Eukaryota; kingdom Metazoa; phylum Chordata; class Mammalia; order Lagomorpha; family Leporidae; genus Sylvilagus; species Sylvilagus floridanus. The sequence goes on from OX463231.1 coordinate 81,727,544, forward strand.
TGTTTTCAATAAAATAATATCAGAAAACTTCAAACAAAGGCAGCTGGATAACAACAGGAAAATTCAACAGATAGCCAGGACTCTGAACAGGGTAGACTAGAAGAGAAATTCACCGCGACACATTGTGGCAACACTCAGCTCAGTGACACACAAAGAACAAATCCTAAAATGTGCCAGAGAAAAACGACAAATCACATTCAGGGGTAAGTTAATCAGACTCACCCCAGACTTCTCATTGCAAACACTACAGGCAAGGAGACAATGGCATAATATATTTCAAGTTTTAAAAGACAAACAATGCCAACCTAGAATACTATACACTGCAAAGCTATCATTTATGAATGAAGGGGAAATAAAGATCTCCCAAGACAAACAGAAACTGAAAGAGTTTGTATCCACGCGTCCAACCCTACAACACTTGCTGAAAGACATGCTGCACACAGAAATACAAAAACAAGAACTTCACTACACAAAAGAGCGAATGTAGAGTAACCTACAAACAAAGTTCAAAATATATAAACAGCTCATTTAGGAAACATGAATGGGAAAAGACAGTACTTAACAGTAATCACACTGAATGTGAATGGTCTTAACTCTACTACCAAAAGACTTAGACTAGCTGATTGGATCAAGAAAGAGAATCCATCTATATGCTGCCTTCAGGAGACACACCTTATCAGCAAAGATGCACGCGGACTAAAAGTGAAAGGATGGAAAAAGATACTCCAATCTAACAGAAATCAAAAAAGAGCTGGTGTGGCCATCCTGATATCAGACAAAATAGACTTTAACATAAAAACTATTAAAAGAGACAGAGAAGGGCACTATATAATGATTAAAGGATCTATCCAACAGGAAGACATTACTATTGTAAATGTATACGCACCTAATTACAGGGCGCTTGGCTACCTGAACGAATTACAAAATGACTTAAAGGGAGATATAGATTCAAATACAATAGTAGCAGGGCACTTCAACACCCCACTCTCACCAATGGACAGATCAACCAGACAGAAATTCAACAAGGAAACAACAGAGTTAATTGATGCTATAGACCAAATAGACCTAATAGATATCTTCAGAACCTTCCACTCCACAGCCACAGAGTTCACGTATTTCTCCCCAGTACATGGAACATTCTCTAGGATTGACCATATGCTAGGCCATAAATGGAGCCTTAACAAATTCAAAAAATTGAAACTATACCATGCAGCTTCTCAGACCATAGCACAGTGAAACTCAAAATCAACAACCCAAGAATCTCTACACCATATGCAAACACATGGAGAATGGACAACATGATCCTAAACGAACAGTGGGTCATCGAAGAAATTAAAAGAGAAATTAAAAGATTTCTAAAAACAAATGAAAATGATAACCTATCAAAATCTGTGGGACACAGCAAAAGCAGTGCTAAGAAGAAAGTTTATAGCAATTGGTGCCTACATCAAGAAGCTGGAAAGAAACCAAACAGATGAACTCTCCATGCACCTCAAGGATTTAGAAAAACAGCAGCAAATCAAGCCCAAATCAAGAAGGATGAAAGAAATACTAGAGATCAGAGAAGACATAAACAGAATTGAAACTAAAAAAAAAAAAAATACAAAAGATCAACAAAACCAGGAGCTGGTTCTTTGAAAAAATAAACAAAATCGACACACCATTGGCCCAACTAACCAAAAAAAGGAGAGAGAAGACCCAAATCTGTAAAATCAAAGATAGTAATGGAAATATAACAACAGACACAACAAAAATAAAAAGAATCATCAGAAACCACTACAAAGAGATGTATGCTAACAAATTGGGGAACCTGGAAGAAATGGATAGATTCCTGGACACATACAACCTTCCTAAACTGAGCCGTGAAGATATAGAACATCTAAACAGACCCATAACCATGGAAGAAATTGAAACAGTAATAAACGCACTACCAAAAAAGAAGAGCCCAGGACCGGATGGCTTTACTGCCGAATTTTACCCGACATTTAGAGAACAACTAACCCTGGTTCTTCTCAAATTATTAAAAACAATTGGAAAGGAGGGAATCCTCCCAAATTCTTTCTACAAAGCCAATATCATCTTAATTCCTAAGCCCAAAAAAGACACAACAGAGAAAGAAAACTACAGACCTATCTCCCTGATGAACATAGATGCAAAAATACTCAACAAAATTCTGGCAAACAGAATCCAACTGCACATCAGAAAGATCATTCACCCGGACCAAGTGGGATTTATCCCTGGTATGCAGGGATGGTTCAATATTTGAAAGTCAATCAATGTAATACATAACATTAATAAATTGAGAAACAAAAATCATATGATTATCTCAATAGATGCAGAGAAAGCATTTGACAAAATACAACACCCTTTCCTGATGAAAACCCTAAGCGAATTGGGGTTAGAAGGAACATTCCTCAACACAATTAAAGCAGTCTATGATAAACCAATGGCCAGCATCATATTGAATGGGGAAAAGTTGGAGGCATTTCCATTGAAAACTGGCACCAGACAAGGATGCCTACTCTCACCATTGCTATTCAATATAGTCCTAGAAGTGGTAGCCAGGACCATCAGGCAAGAAAAAGAAATTAAAGGGATACAAATGGGAAAGGAAGAAGTTAAACTATCCCTATTTGCAGATGACATGATACTATATATTGGGGACCTGATAAACTCCTATAAGAGACTATTGGAACTCATAGAAGAGTTTGGTAAAGTAGCAGGATACAAAGTCAATGCTCAGAAATCAACAGCCTTTGTATACACAGATAATGCCAGGGCCGTGGAAGAACTTCTAAGATCAATCCCATTCATGATAGCCACAAAAACCATAAAGTACCTTGGAATAAATTTAACCAAGGATGTCAAAGACCTCTATGATGAAAATTACAAAACACTAAAGAAAGAAATAGAAGATGACACCAAAAAAATGGGAAAACCTGCCATGCTCATGGATTGGAAGAATCAATATTATCAAAATGTCCATTCTCGCAAAAGCAATTTACAAGTTCAATGCAATACCAATCAAAATACCAAAGTCATTCTTCAAAGACCTAGAAAAACGATGCTGAAATTCATATGGAGAAACAGGAGACCGAGAATAGCTAAAGCAATCCTTTACAATAAAAACCAGGCAGGAGGCATCACAATTCCAGACTTCAAGACGTACTACAGGGCAGTTAAAATCAAAACAGCCTGGTACTGGTATAAAAACAGATGGATAGACCAATGGAACAGAATAGAAACACCGGAGATCAATCCAAACATCTATAACCAACTCATATTTGACAAAGGACCTAAAACCAACCCCTGCAACAAGGACAGCCTCTTCAACAAATGGTGCTGGGAAAACTGGATGTCCACATGTCGAAGTATGAAGCAAGACCCCTACCTTACACCTTATGCAAAAACCCACACAACATGGATCAAAGATCTAGAGATGTGCCACGACACCATGAAACTAATTGAGAGCATAGAGGAAACCCTTCAAGATATTGGAACAGGCGAAGGATTCCTGGAGAAGACCCCAGAGGCACGGGTAATCAAAGATAAAATAAACAAATGGGATTACCTCAAATTGAAGAGTTTCTTTACAGCAAAGGAAACAGTCAGGAAAGTGAAGAGGCATCCAACAGAATGGGAGATGTTATTCGCAAACTACACAAGATAAAGGATTAACAACTAGAATCTATAAAATGATCAAAAAACACCACAGAATCAAATCAAATAACCCAATAAAAATGGGCCAAGGACCTTAACAGACATTTTCAAATGAGGAAATTCAAATGGCCAACAGACACATGAGAAAATGCTCAGGATCCTTAGCTATCAGGGAAATGCAGATCAAATCCACAATGAGGTTTCACCTCACTCCGGTTAGATTGGCTTACATACAGAAATCAACCAACAACAGATGCTGGCAAGGATGTGGGGAAAAGGGACACTAATCCACTGTTGGTGGGAATGCAAACTGGTAAAGCCACTATGGAAGACAGTTTGGAGAGTCCTCAGAAACCTGAATATAGCACTACCACAAGACCCAGCCATCCCACTCCTTGGAATTTACCCAAATGGAATTAAAAGGGAGGAAAAAAAAGAGCCATTTGCATCTCAATATTTGTTGCAGCTCAATTCACAATAGCTAAGACATGGAATCAACCTAAATGTCCATCAATGGGTGACTGGATAAAGAAACTATGGGATATGTACTCTATGGAACACGATACAGCAGTAAAAAAAACAATGAAATCCGGGCATTTACAACAAAATGGAGGAAGCTGGAAAACATCATGCTGAGTGAAATAAGCCAGTCCAAAAGGGACAAATATCATATGTTCTCTCTGATCGAAAGCGACTAAATGAGCACCTAAAATGACATCCATTGAAGTGAAATGGACACTATGAAAGACAATGACATGATCAGCCCTTGTCTAGACTGTTGAGGAACAACTTAATATTTTATTCCGCTTAGTATTTTTGTTGATGTTGTTGCTCTGTTTGTTCTACATAAGACCACTGGTTGAACTCTGTAATCAATGCACAATCATTCTTAGGCATTTAAAATTAACAGAAAAGTGATCTCTGTTAAACATAGGAGTGGGAATAGGAGAGGGAGGAGATATATAAGTTGGCATATGCTCACTCGGACTTACCTCCAATGGTGGAACTAGAAATGTACCAGGGGACCAGTGTAAGCAAATAATGAAGGATAGAATTAAAAGGGAGAGAATGATCCTGCGGGGGAAGCAGGACACACAGCAGACTCATAGAATGGCAAATGCCCTAAACAGCACTCCTTGCCTCAGAATCAACCCTTGGGACATTCGGATCTGGTTAAAAGGTCCATGAGAGTCTCACAGGCATGGAAAGCCATGACACAGTGGCAAAAAACAATCTAAATGAAAGATCCTGGTAAACAAGACCCCAGCAGAAGGAACAGGCCATCAAGGAGGGAGGCGCCTTTCTCTAAAGGGAGGAAGGAACCTCCACTGTGATACGGCCTTGACTAAACAAGTTCAGAGTTGGTGAACTCAAGGGGCTTCCATAGCCTAGACAGCTCATAGCAAGAGTCTCGGGTGATTGCTGACGTCATAAATAAGAGTGCCAATTGTTAAATCAACAACAGGAGTCACTGGGGACATGCTCCCCACATAGGATCTCTGTCCGTAATGTGTTTTACTATGAAACTTAAAAACAACACTACTAGTCGAACAATACCCTATACCTTGTGCGGTTGTGTGAGTGCAGCCTGTTGAAATCCTTGCTTAGTATATGCTAAGTTGATCTTCAGTATATGAAGGTAATTAAAAATGAAACTCTATGAAGGGTGGGACGGGAGAGGGGGTGGGAGAGGGGAGGACTGCGGGAGGGAGGGAGGTTGGGGGGGAGCCACAATAATACAAAAGTTGCAATTTGTAAATTCACATTTATTAAATAAAAAAATAACTATATAACAAACAAAAAAAGAACTTAATACTTTACCCTTTTAGTATTTTTTATGTTCTACTTAAAACTATTGGTTGAACTCTGTAATTAATACACAATTATTCTTATGTGTTTAATTAATTCTATGACTAGTACTCAAATAGTATTTTATACTTTGTGTTTCTGTGTGGTTGCAAACTGTTGAAATCTTTACTTAAAATATGCTAAATTGATCGTCTGTATATAAAGATAATTGAAAATTAATCTTAATGTGAATGGAAGGGGAGATGGAGCGGGAAAGGGGAGTGTTGTGGGTGGGAGGGAAGTTATGGGGGGGAAGCTATTGTAATCCATAAGCTGTACTTGGGAAATTTATGTTCATTAAATAAAATTTTAAAAAACTAAAAAAATAAAATAAAACAAATGTTAATGGATCTAAAGTACATAGGCTCATATATAATAGTAAAAGCAGATTGATTTCAATATCTCACTTTAGCAATGTAAATGTACAAGGAAAGACAGTAAATCATCAAGGAAACAAAAATGTAATGAACACTATAGACCAAATGGACCTAACATATCAACAGACTTTCATCTTATAGCTGAAGACTACAAATTCTTATCACAGGTACATGGAGCTTTCTCTAGGATTGATCACATGCTAGGGCATAAAGCATGTCTCAGCAAATTCAAAAAAATCAAAATCATGCCATGCATCATCTCTGACCAGAGCAGAATTAAGTTGGTAATCAACAGCTTAGGAATCTCTAGAACACACACAAATACATGAAGACTGAACAAAGTGCTCCTGAATGAACAGTGAGTCGTTGAAGAAATCAAAATAGAAACTAAAAAATTTCTGGAAACAAATGAAAGTAGCAATATAACATATCAAAACTTAGGGGTTAAAGCAAAATCACTGTTAACAGAAAGTTTATAGCAATTGGTGCCTACATCAAGAGATTGGAAAGGCACCAAATAAATGAGCTATCAATGCATCTCAAGGGTCTAAAAAAAACACAGCAAACCAAACCCAAATGTAGTAGAAGAAAAGAAATAATTAAAAATAAAGAAGAAATTGGCCGGCGCCGTGGCTCAACAGGCTAATCCTCCGCCTTGCGGCGCCGGCACACCGGGTTCTAGTCCCAGTCGGGGCGCCGGAGTCTGTCCCGGTTGCCCCTCTTCCAGGCCAGCCCTCTGCTGTGGCCCAGGAGTGCAGTGGAGGATGGCCCAGGTGCTTGGGCCCTGCACCCCATGGGGAGACCAGGAAAAGCACCTGGCTCCTGGCTCCTGCCATCGGACGAGCGCGGTGCGCCGGCCGCAGCGCGCCGGCCGCAGCGGCCATTGGAGGGTGAACCAACGGCAAAAGGAAGACCTTTCTCTCTGTCTCTCTCTCTCACTGTCCACTCTGCCTGTCAAAAAAAAATAAAATAAAGAAGAAATAAACAAAATCAAAACAAAAAATGATCATTAAAAGGGAGAGCTGATTTTTTTTGAAAAAATACACAAAATTGACATACCCATTGGCTCAACTAACCCAAAAAGTAGGGAGAAAACCCAAATTAATAAAATTAGAGGTCAAAAAGGAAATGCAACAAGAGACACCACAGAAATAAAAAGAATCATTAGACGTTACCAAAAAGAGCTGTATATCAACAAAACAGGAAACCTAGAAGAAATGGGTAGAGTCCTGGACACATACAACCTATGTAAGTTGAGCCATGAATATATAGAAAACCTAAGCAAACCCATAACCAAGACAAAAACTGAATCAGTAGTAAAAGCCCTCCCAAAAAAGAAAAGCCCAGGACCAGATGTTTTCCCTGATGACTTCTACCACATATTTAAAGAACTAACTCCAATTCTTCTCAAGCTATTCAAATAAAATTGAAAGGAAGGGAATATCCCAAATTTTTTCAATGAAGCCAGCATTACCTTAATTCTTTAACCTGAAAAAGATACAACAGTGAAAAAGAACTACAGACCAATTTCCCTGATGAACATAGTTGCAAAAATCCTCAACAAAGTACTAGTCAGTTGAATCTAACAACATATCACAAAGACCAAGTGAGAATCACCTGGAACAAGTGAGATTTATCCCTGGTATTAAGGGATGGTTCAACATTTGCAAATCAATCAATGTGATACATCACATTAAAAACTGAAGACCAAAAACCATATGACTTTATCAATACCTGGAAGAGAAAGCATCTGATAAAGTACAACACCTTTCAGCATGAAAAGTCTAAGCAAATTGGATTTAGAAGGGACATTCCTCAACACAATCAAGGAATTTATGACAAACCTATGGCATGAGTCCTATTGAATGGAGAAAAGTTGGAAGCATTCCCACTGAGATCTGGAACTGGACAAGGATGCCCACTCTCACCATTGCTAGTCAATAGCGTCCTGGATGTTTTAGCCAGAGCCATTAGGCAAGAAAACGAAATCAAAGGGATACAAATTGGAATGGAGGAAGTCAAACTATCCGTATTTGAATATGACATGAACCTACATATAAGGGTTCCAAAAGACTCCACTAAGAGACTATTGAAACTCACAGAAGAGTTTGGTAAAATAGCAGGATATAAAATCAACACACGAAAACCAACAGCCTTTGTATACACAGACAATGCCACAGCTGAGAAAGAATTTGTAAGATCAATCCCATTCACAATAGCTACCAAAAAAACCCATGTACTTTGGAATAAAATTGAACAAGGATGTCAAAGATCTCTACTATGAGAATTACAAATCATTAAAGAAGGGAATAGAAGGAATGAAAAATAGAAAAATCTTTCATGTTCATGGATTTGAAGAATCAATATCATCAAACTGTCCATCCTACTGAAATCAATTTACAGATTTTTTTTTGTTTTTTTTTTGTTTTTTTATAGCTTTTATTTAAAGAATATAAATTTCCAAAGTACAGCTTATGGATTACAATGGTTCCCCCCCAGAACTTCCCTCCCTCCTGATACCCTCCCCTTTCCCGCTCCCTCTCCCCTTCCATTCACGTCAAGATTCATTTTCAATTCTCTTTATACACAGAAGATCAGTTTAGTACATATTACGTAAAGATTTCAACAGTTTGCCCTCACATAGAGACACAAAGTGAAAATACTGTTGGAGTACTAGTTATAGTATTAATTCACAATGTACAGCACATTAAGGACAGAGATCCTACATGATTTTTTTTTAAAGAATTGATTAATTGTCTATGCAATTTCCAATTTAACACCAAGATTTTTTAATCATTTCCAATTATCTTTATATACAGAAGATCGATTCAGTATATACTATGTAAAGATTTCATCAGTTTGCACCCACACAGAAACACAAAGTGTAAAAATACTGTTTCAGTTCTAGTAATAGCATTATTTCACATTGGATAACACATTAAGGACAGATCCCTCATGAGAAATAAGTACACAGTGACTCCTGAAGTTAATTTAACAATTTGACACTCTTGTTTATGGCGTCAGTAATCTCCCTAGGCTCTAGTCATGAGTTGCCGAGGCTATGGAAGCCTTTAGGGTTCTCCGACTTCGATCTTATTCCGACAGGGTCATAGTCAAAGTGGAGGTTCTCTCCTCCCTTCAGAGAAAGGTACCTCCTTCTTTGATGGCCCTGTTCTAATGTGGTACCAATCAAAATACTAAGGACATTCCTCTAAGATATAGAAATAATGATGCTGAAATTCATATGGACACACAGGAGACCCCGAATAGCTAAAGCAATCTTACACAACAAAAACAAAGCTGCTTGCAACACAATACAGTATTGGAAAACATACAACAGGACAGCTATAATTAAAACATCCTTGTACTAGTACAAAGAAAGATGGATAGAGCAATGGGACAGAGTAGAAACACCAGAAATCAATCCAAGCACTTAAAACCAACTTATATTGTACCAAAAATCTAAAATCAATCCCTGGATGAAGGACAGTCTCTTCAACAAATGGTGCTGGGAAAAAAGTAGAAGTGTGAAGCAAGACCTCTTCCTCACACCTTACACGAAAATCTACTCAAAATTAATTAAAAACCTAAATTTAGGACCCCATACCATCAAATTCTTAGAGAACATTGTGGAAATCCTGCAAGGCATAGGCAAAGAGTTCTTGTGAAAGACTCCAGAGGCACAGGCAATCAAAGCTAAAATTGACAAATGAGATTGTATCAAATTGAGAAGGTTCTACACTGTCAAAGAAACACTTGGCAAAGTGAAGAGGCAAGTGGCAGAATGGGAGAAATTATTTGCAAACTATACAACTTATAAAGGATTAATAACCAGAATATATAGACATATAAGAACTCATCAACAACAAAACGAACTACCCTTTATTAAATGGCCAAAGGACTTAAACAGACATATATCAAGAGAAGAAATCAAAGTGGGCAACAGACACATGAAAAAAGTTATTTGAGGGTCTGGTGCTGTGTTGTAATAAGTTAAGCCTCTGCCTGCAGTGCCAGCATCCCACATGGGCACTGGTTTGAGTACCAGCTGCTCCAGTTTGTATCCAGCTGCCTGCTGGATAATGGCCTAAAAAAGCAGTGGAGGAGGGCCCAAGCATATGGGAGATCCAAATAAGCTCTTGGCTCCTGGCTTTCTACGGCCCAACTGCAGCTGTTGTGGCCATTTGAGGAGTAAACCAGTGGAAAGAACTCCCTTATCTCTCTGTATCTCCCTCTCTGTGTCTGTAATTCCGCTTCTCATAAATAAATAAATCTTTCTAAAAAGTTATTCGAACAAGAAAAAGAAGGCATGGAAGAGGATCGTTACCTAAGTCTGCTGTGTTGGAGATTGCTTTATGAGTTAATAGCCCAAATATAGTTCAATAGAACAATGGGCTTACATTGAGTAATGAAAACCATCTTCTGTCTGCCAACATGTGGTATATAAAAGATCCCTGAAGTGGATGTGGGTGAGTTGGAGGCAAGGTTATATGTGAAGAAATATTTTCAGGTTACCAACAATCCTGAAAATGATGGATGCCTCAATGCAGTCATTTGTTTGACAACAGTTTCATATAAGTAACTTCTAATCATTATTGAAGACTACAAACTAAATAGCAAAACTGTCATTGTGGTGATGTTTCTGAATACTACCAAATAGCCTTTCATATCTGCAGTCATCAGGAGAACTATTTATTAAGCTGTAAAAAAATTAAAAGATCCAGTTTTACAGATTAGTCTTTATTTGTGGTCTAATGAAAGTTTACAAGTTCATAAAATTTGAACAATTGAAAAAGCAAATAATAGTTCTTCTAGTTCAACAGCCGCTTGCATTAATGATTGGATATTCAGCAATGCAGGTCTGTCATTACTGGAAAAGCTACCAGAAGATTGGCAAATACTTCATAAAGGTTATTGAACACTTCACATGGGGTCCTAGGCTAGTAAACTTTGTTATGTCTGAGATCTTGTCTTTTCTACCTCATTGTTATTACATATAAAATATATATTTAATCACTAAAAAACAGTAATATTCAAGTTTAAAAAGTACTTACACCAAAAAGTACATAGAAAAAGCACACTGCATTAATTAGAAAAAGTTCATAAGTCAAGACCTATCTCAGCTGTGGTGCAAGCGTTAAAGCCCCTGCCTGAAACACCAGCATCCCAATGTGGGTGCTGGTTTGCGTCTTGGCAGATTCTCTGCTATGGCCTGGGAAAGCAGTAGAAGATGGCCCAAATCCTTGGGCCCCCATACCCACGAGGGAGACCCAGAATAAGCTCCTGGCTCCTGGCTTCGGATCATCTCAGCTCTGGCCATTGTGGTCATTTGGGGAGTGAACCAGCAGAATGGAAGACATCTCTCTTTGGCTCTACCTCTCTCTATAACTCTGTCTTTCAAATAAATAAAAGAATTCTTTTTAAAAAATTAAAATGGAGGCTGATGTTGTGGCATAGAGGGTGGAGCTGCCACCTGCAGTGTCAACATCCCATATGGGCACTGGTTCAAATCCCAGCTGCTCCACTTCAGATCCAGCTCTCTGCTATGGCCTGGGAAGGCAGTAGAAGACGGCCCACCCACATGGGAGACCCAGAAGAAGCTCCTGGCTCCTGGCTTCAGATTGGTACAGTTCTGGCCACTGTGGCCATTTAGAGAGTGAAGCAGTAGATGGAGAACATCTCTCCTTCTCTCTCTCTCTCTCTCTCTCTCTCTCTCTCTGTGTGTGTGTGTGTGTGTGTGTGTGCGTTTAACTCTGACTTTCAAATCAATAAAAAAATCTTTAAAAAAATAGAAGGACTGGGTATGTATCCAAAGGAAATAAAATCACTATCTCAAAGACACATTACAACCCCATGTTCATCTCAGCATTAGTACATTAGCAAGATAATGGAATGGCCCTTGTATCTGTGCACAGATGAATAAAACGTCATACATACAAGGTAACCTAATTCATTTTAAAAAGGAAGGAAACCATGCCATTTTGTCACAACAAAGGTCCAAAATTATGAATATGACTGACATGAGAACATGTCAAGTAAGACACCGAAATACAAATCTCACATAATTTCATTTAAATGTGGAATCTAGGAAATTCAGACTCAAGCAGAGAACAGAAAGGTGGAGAGTGAAAGAAATAGGAAGATTAAATCTTGTGCTAAGTGATGATGTGATTTCTGTGGACTTTTAAAAGTCCCTTCATATACCAAAGTATCAGGTTAATAAATAACTTGTAAGATCAGATCGGTTACAATAGTTATAAAAATAGAAATAACTTGGAGTAATTTTTTAAATTTAATTTTGACAGACAGTGAGAGAGAGAGAGAGACAGAGAAAAGTTTTCCTTCCATTGGTTCACACCCCAAATGGCCACTACGGCCGGCGTGCAGCACCAATCCGAAGCCAGGAGCCAGGTGCTTCCTCCTGGTCTCCCATGCACATGCAGGCGCAAGCACTTGGGCCATCCTCCACTGCCTTCCCGGGCCACAGCAGAGAGCTGGACTGGAAGAAGAGCAACTGGGAAAGAATCCAGTGCCCTGGCCGGGACTAGAACCTGGGGTGCCGGCGCTGCAGGTGGAGGATTAGCCTAGTGAGACATGGTGCCAGCCTGGAGTAAATTTAACCAAGGAGATGAAAGATGTCTATGATGAAAATTATAAAATATTGCAGAAATACAGTAATACACCAAAATAATGGAAAATCTACGTTCATGGATTGGAAGAATAAATATCATCAAAATGTTAAAACTACCAAAAGCAATTTACAGATTCAATGTGATCTGATCAAAGTACCAATGGCATTCTTTTCAGATCTAGGAAAAACAATGCCAAAATTAATATCAAAACATATGACCCCTGAATCACTAAAGTGATCTTAAACAACAAAACCAAAGTCAGAGACATCAAAATACTAGCTTTCAAGACATACTACAGTCATTCGTAATCAAAATAGCTTGGTATTGACATAGAAATAGACATGTAGACCAATATGACAAGATAGAATCCCAAGAAATCAATCCATGAATCCTCAATCAAGTAATCTTTAATGAAGGAGCTTAAATCAGTCCCTGGAGAAAGAACAGTCATGTCAATAAATGGGAGCTGGGAAAACTGGATCTCCACATGCTGAAGTATGAAACAACACTCCTAATGTACATCTTCTAAAAATCCAATAGAAAATGGATCAAAGATCGAAATCTATGACCTGATACCATCAAATTACTAGAAGAGAACATTGAAGAAAATATTAACAAACTTCACAAAGGATTGATATCCAGAATCTATAAAGAGTTCAAGACACACCAAATGAACAAAACAAACAACCCAGTTAATAAAAGAGCAAAAGATTTGAACAAACATTTTTCAAGAGAGAAAGCTCAAATGGCCTATAGACACTTAAAAAAAATGCTCAAAATCACTAACCATAATGGAAATGCAAATCAAAACCACAATGAAGTTTAACCTAATTCCAGGTAGAATGGCTGTCTTTCAGAAATCAAAAAAAAAAATGCTGGAGAGGATATGGAGAAAAGATACTCTATTGGCTGGCACTATGGCTCAATAGGCTAATCCTCTGCCTGCGGCACCAGCACCCAGAATTCTAGTCCCGGTCGGCGTGCCAGATTCTATCCTGGTTGCTCCCCTTCCAGGCCATCTCTCTGCTATGGCCCGAGAGTGCAGTGGAGGATGGCCCAAGTGCTTGGGCCCTACACCCACATGGGAGACCAGGAGAAGCACCTGGCTCCTGGCTTCAGATCAGTGTGGCTGCAGTGCACATTGGGAGGTGAACCAATGGAAAAAGGAAGACCTTTCTCTCTGTCTCTCTCTTCCACTGCCCACTCTGCCTGTCAAAAATTAAAAAAAGATACCCTATTGATGGGAATGTAAACTGGTATAGTCATTGTGGAAGAAAGTATAAAGATTCCTTAGAAAACTAAAACTAGATGACCATATGACCCATCCATCCTACTCCTGGGAATTCACTCTAAGGAAATGAAATCAGCATATGAAAATGTTATCAGTATTCCCATGTTCATTGCAGCTCAGTTCACAATAACTAAGATATGGAATCAACCCAGAAACTTGTCAAGTGATGACTCCATTAATAAAATGTAGTACATATACTCTGTGGAATATTACTCAGCCATAAAAAGAGCAAAATCCTGTCTTTCAGAACAAAAAGGATGCAACTGGAAATCATTATACTTAATGAAATAAGCCAGTCCCAAAAAGACAGATACAATGCATTTTCCTTAATCCCTGGAAACTAAAAGATCACTATAAAATGTAAAATATCATAGTGAAACTGACATTTTGAGAGTCAATGATTCTTTACTGCACGCATCTCTACTGTTAAGTAACAGTGTTCTCCTCCTCCTCCTTCTTCTTTTTCTTCTTCCTGTTTTTTCAACCCTTTACTTAGTGTGAGGTTACTATTATGAGTATAAAGTAAACTGAAAGTATGTAATTGTAAAAGATTAAAAGAGGGAATAAGAGATGAAGGAGGAGTAAGGACATGAGCTTCAGCAGGAATAAGGGTAGGGTGGGAAGCATCACTATGTTCCTAAATCAGTACATATGAAATACATGAAATTTGCATACCTTAAAAAAGGTTAAAAATAAATGAACTTTTTAAAATGAAATTAAAGTTAAAAGATTATTACTAAATTCAAAGTGATTTTTTGCTTTCTTAGTGCAGTCTGAAAGAATGATGGTGCATGTGTCAAGTCTTGGAGCCTGGCTTTAGGTAAAGAGATATCTTATTGCTTCATTGGGATGGACCTTATCTACCCTCCTCAATAACCTGTCCATAGGGAAACCTCTCATTTCCAATCCTAGTATGGTGAACCTTGTTGCTCTTGGTTGCAGGAAAAGGCTGGGTACATGAACATTATGTTTGAGAACTATGTGCTTGTGAATGGGCCCTGATAGTTTCTCATGCAAACTCATTCTAGGTTACTAATGTTTCCACATTTAAATGCTTAACAATATATAAACAAATTGTTTTACATTTTAAGTTTTAACTAGGTCCTACAAATTAAGCTGCTGGTCCCATGAAGATTAACAACTTAACTGTAAAAATTAGAGGACAAAATTTATTGACAAATTGAATATATATCCAAAACAGAAAAAAAATAATTTAAAAAACCAGAATATTAACAAATACACTGTGAAAGTACAACAAGGTTTCCTCCTTGGGATGAAGAGCATTACATGTGTTCTCCATCCTGGTAACCAGGAACAAAGACTGTTGAGAGCAGAGGTGTTTCCTCTAGATTCTCTTCTCCATTAGTTCCAATTCCATTAGTTCCAACACTGGATCAACAGGCAGACATCTTTTTTGCTAATCAGGGTGTTCTGCACCTTTTATAATAAACACAGAGAGCACAATACATCTCACAAATTATTTCATGGAAAAATGTAGGACACAGTACACATAAATTATCTCTAGGCCTCAATACATTAGGGTTCCCTGAAAATCATGGACTTTCTGGCATACAGAAGTGAGGTCCATGCCCCATAAAAACAGGTCCAGCACAACAGTCTGTCTGCCCCTGCGACACTCATGTGTTTTCTTCTGAAGAATGCACTGGAGGGAGACATGATGAACCAAGGTGCTTGATTGGGGTGGGAGATAACCCTCATCTCCGTATACAAGTTCCTTCTCCACAGTTATGGTAGTATTCTCATTAATCTTTCCTATGAGTATGAATTTAAACATAGTATGACATGTTTTCATTAGATGTATTGAAAATGATAGCCTTTAACCTACAGATATACCATTTCATAGAGGAATTCATTGTCCTCCCTGTCTCTTTATTGCCATATCAATGTAATACTAAGTTCCCAAATAATTGCAATGCTGAACTTAAAATCAGTTCAGTTTTCCAGGCATAAATCTTGAAGTAAACATCATTGAAAAACAACATTCTATTACTTCTGAAATGAATGCATCTGGATATAACTCTCCATCTACAGCTCCACATTCTCCAACAAAGACAATGAAAATCATCTAAATATATTTGAGTTAAATTACTTGAAAGTTTTAGATTCTTCCCCAGCAGGTTTACACAGTTTAATGTCCTACCTATATTTGTTTATAGCCAAAGGCTTTTGTGAGTAATGTTTTATGCTAAACACAGGAGCAAAGATGGAAAAAATGACTAATGGACGTAGACACGGAAGTCAAAAAAATAATCACTTATGAGTGTGGTTATGAGAGATCTGAAATTTACAACCCACTTTGGGAGATTTCTGGAGAGATTTTTTGACTAAAAATAAGAGAAGAGAGAACTTCTACTTTGATTACGGCATTGTCTAAATAAGGTCAGATTTTGTGAACTCCAAAGGCTTCCATAGCCTTGGCAGCTCATGACAAGAGCCTATCGTGGTTAGTGTCACCATAAACAAGAGTGTCAATTGTTAAGTCAACAACAGGAGTCATTGTGCACTCACTCTCCCATGTAGGACCTCTGTCCTTAATGTGTTATACTATGTGAATTAACGGTATAACTAGTACTCAAACAGTACTTTATACTTTGTGTACCTGTGTAGGTGCAATCTGTTGAAATCTTTACTTAGTATATACTAAGTTGCTCTTCTGTATATAAAGATAATTGAAAATGAATCTTGATGAAGAATGGGATGGGAGACGGAGTAGGAGATGGGTTGGTTTGTAGGTGAGAGGGTTGTTATGAGGGGGGAAATCACTATAATCCAAAAGTTGTACTTTTGAAATTTATATTTTTAAATAAATATTTTCTAAACAAATAAATAAAATTTTTAAAAATTAAAAAGGCAAAATGATAATCTTTTTCTTTTGCTTTTGCTTTTGCTACACAGTGAATAGTATGGATTTAAGAGCCAAGTTTCAGAAACATGATAGCCAAGAAGAGAATCATGAGCTCCAGACGGGTTCTAACTAAAGATGGAAGGAAATCCAGGAGCACGCTGAAACGCTGCACAGGGGCATGGGTGTCTAGGAAGGGAAGATCTATGAGAATAAATAATACATCTTCACATGGGTCAATTAAGCTTCTAGATTAGAACAAACACAAGTTAGAAGAGTAAGATGGAACATTAGAGATAACTTCAAACAAGACCACGCAATAAGATAAAACCAAGGGTGACCCTGGGATGGCACCAGCATTTTCCAGTGACCTGCAGGAACTAAGGTTTAGTTCACTGAATCCCCATAAGTTGCAGACTGTGTCTCTGCTAGCACAAGGTCATCACTAGATGCTATCTCTCAAGCATGACAAAAACTCTGTGTCAAATAAAACTGGTTTGCTTTCAGCTCACCCAGACTGTGGCACTTCGTTATTAGCAACCCAAAACAGCACCAGACACAGAAATGAAAGTGTCCTGGAAATGAAGTCCTGCTTCCTATGTATTTAGAAAACTCTGGTTGATCAGGTCACTGATGGAGAAAAAGGAAGCCCTAAGGTCCCACAAACAATGGCTTCTCCGCGCAAAAACCCCATGCACACAGTCCAGATTCTTTCCGGTCATCCTCCCAAACTCACTGCACAACCAGAGAAATGTGGAACTGCCGGCACACAGCTGCCCACCAATGGCTCCAGTGCTGAGCAGCAGTTACCTTGTGCAGAGAAGGGACAGGACACCTGGGGTCCTGGGTGCCAGGCCACTCTCCAGGTCAGGGCCACAGGAGACACAGGGAAACGCTGTGCGAGCAGTGAGATGGCAACCACGGATTCCAGAGATGGCCTCTTGGAGGCCCAGCGTCTTGTCACAGTCTTTTCCCAAGGGTTCCACTAGCTCCCCCTTCCCACTCTTGGACGTCCCGACCCACACACTGACCATTTCCGGCTTCAAGGTGTCCTGCGTCCTCTGGTGACAGGTCAGGCAGAAGTGGAGATGGATGTATCATGAGTCCCCCAGCAGAGGAGCAGTCTCCCAGGAGCTCTGTCTGCTGCATAACTCAGACGTGACTATGATGACAAGATCCCATGAGATTATGCATTGTTGATGTCACAGTCCCTGATTGGACAGTTTGCCCAGCAGTGAGCTCAGCCAATCATGTCCAACCTGGCGTAGAGGCCTCACTTGAGGTGGCGCCAAGTGGGAAGAGTGAAGGGCAAGGCCTGGAATCAGGTCTCCAGAGTGCTGCCCTTCACGCAGCTGGAGGCACTGTCAGGTCCCTGAGTTTACTACCTACCAAGAGATCTCTCCAAGTCTTCCTTATCTTGGATCCTGTGGGGATGCTTCCTGGAGCTTGCAGTAACCTGCTGCTGGTGAGCTACATTTTATTTGAGATTTATTGGCTTCTGGGCTTTTCTTTTTCTCCATATTTTTTACTCATTTTTCCTGTTGGATCATTCATGGTATTCTTTTGTAATATTGATTTAAAAAATCAGTATTTGGTTACATTTCTCTTGTAGATATTTGCTTACTTGTCTGCTTATTGTCTTTTACTATTATTTTCTATCCCCAGTTTATTTTTCGTGTTGATCTTGTAAGCAATCATCTTGCTAAATTCATTTATCACTTTTATCTGTTTTAAATCATGGATTATCTCTATTTATGTGTAATCTACATTTATTGAAAGTTTTATTGCTTGGATGTTGATCTTTACACCTTCAGTTTTCTTTCTGCTGTTTTATTTTCCTGACTCCTCCAGTAGGAAGTGGAGATAGTGGAGGCACCCTTTTCTGGGTTATTCCCAAGGAAAGGGGTTTCAGTGTACCTTCAATAGTTCTGTTGTTTGCTGTCAGTTCCTTTCAATATTAATCAGATTAAGGAAGTCACTGTTTTATTTCCTGTCCTGATAGCTGTTGTTTTTTAACTAAATTCTAGCATTTTAAAATTTTGTATAAGATTTATTCATGAAGTTTCCAGGCTTGTGTATGGGGCAGTGGTCTGAGGTGGCTCTAAGTCAGTCACTCTGTGAATAAAAAGCCAGATGCTTTATAATCCAGGAAATGGTGCATATATGGGAACAGTTGTCCAGAGAAAGAGGAGATGGAGCAGGTGGGACCTATACCATTCTTTCTGTAGTTGTTTTCCTTAAGGTCTTGTCATGAAAATTGTCAAATGTATTTGGTGCATTTATTGTGATGACCATACTTCATGTTTATTATCTTAATATTTATCAATTAATTGATTTACATTTGGTGAAATAATCTTGCATTTCAAGGAATCTGACTTGAGCATCTTATTTTTACTGTGCTGTTGATTTTTTTTTTTGCTTTTACTTTGTCAAAACTGCATTTACTTTGTCAAAAAAAATTGTCCCAACTGTGTTGGGAATGCTGGCCTTTGGTTTTCCTCACTTATGATGCTGGCACCACCAGTGATAGTTTAACTTGCTGCACCACAGCACCAACCCTATTTCTAGGCTTTTGTGTCAGAAAAATGTCTCCCAAAATGTCTCATGAAATGAAGTTGGAAGAATATTGGAATTATTATTATTAAAGTATTTGGTATAATCTTATAGATAAGTGTGCAAGTTCTGAATTTATTTAACAATATTTTATTACATGTTCAATCTCTTCACTGATTAATATTCTGTTCATATTTTCTGTTTCTTCCTAATTCTCTTTTGTTAGGTTGCATGTTTCTAGGGATTCGCCCATTTTTCCTAGATAATCAAATTTGTTATTGCAAACTCATTCTTGGTCTTAAGATTTTTGTATTCCTGTGGCGTCAGTTGTAATGTCTCCTTAATCACGTATGATTTTCTTTTTGAATATTTGCACTCTTTTCTTTCTTAGTCTAGATTAAGGGTTCATTAATTCTCCATATCTTTTTTGAAATAAAATCTTTGGAGCAAGTATTTGCTTGAGCAATTAAGATGCCATTTGAGACACTTTCATCACACATTGGAGTTAAAGCTGTATTCCTGTATTTCTGCTTCCAGCTGCACCCTAGGGGGCATCAGGTGATGAATCAACTACTTGGGTCCTTACCACTCACGTGCAGGGCCTGGATGAGTTCCTGACTCCTGGTTTTGGCCTTGCTCAGCCCTGGTGTTTAAGAGCATTTAGGAAATAATTTTATCATTGGAAGATCTCACTGTATCTGTTCCTTTTCTTTCTCTAGATCTCTGCCTTTACTATTTTTAAAGCAGCATTTAGTATTGTTAATCTGTTCTATTGTTTTTTCTTGTTTATATTTTACCCTTCTCTAATCCTTGTTGTTAACTCTTTGCTACATTTGTTAATCATTTGTTCTTTCTTCCGTATCCTTTATTTGTAATGTTCATTGTCTGTTTGAGATGTTTCTTTTTTTATGTGGGTGTTCATTGCCATAGGCTACCCATTCAGTACAATTTGTGTGATATTCCATAAGTTATAGCATGTTTTATTTTTATTTTGTCTGTTATCACATATAATTTTCATTTATATCACATTGGCCAGTACAGGATTCACAGTCCTATCCTAATGTACAGAGATCAGGAAGAGTAATCCAACCATGCATTTGGAATGAGCAAAAGACAGAAAAGCATGGTCAGATTCCCATGAAACTTATAGAACCACTACCCTTATCAGTGCACAGAAAGCAGAAGCCATATGGAAAGGATAATGAGGGTCCCCAGAGTGTAGGTGATTTCTAGTACGTGTGCAGGGCCAAACCCAGAGCAACACTGAGTGTCTTTCTCACGTGGACAAGGAACCAAACAGCTCCTGGAATGTGGTGTTCTGCAAGCAAACAAAGCAGAAGGCACGAGTCCTGTGTGAGTTTTTTTTTTAAGATTGTTTATTTATTTGACATAGAGTTACACACTGAGAGAGAGATACAGAGAGAAATGTGTTCCGTCCATTGGGTCACTCCCCAAATGACCACTACGGCTGGCACAGTGTTGATCTGAAGCCAGGAGCCAGGTGCTTCCTCCTGGTCTCCCATGCGGGTGTAGTGGTCCAAGCACCTGGGCCATCCTCCATTGCTTTCCCAGGCCACAGCACAGAGCTGGACTGGAAGAGGAGCAACTGGGACAGAATCTGGTGCCCCAACCGAGACTAGAACCCGAGGTCCCAGCACCGCAAGCAGAGGATTAGCCTAGTGAGCCACAGAGCCAGCCTTCTGTGTGGGTTTTCAACAGGTAGGTGGAAGATGCACGGCACCTGTGTTCCCCAGAACTCCAGTTTATGGGTGGAATATTCTCAAAGCAGTCTTCCTCTGACTCTGTATTCAATTCTTCTGATAGCTATGTGATCCCCAAGCAAACACAAATTTTGGGGGTGTTCCCAAATTGGCCTTCTGAGCTTCCTTCTAGTGTCAGCTACTTGCCTCTCCCCACCGGGCTTTGTACATCTCTTGTTACTGCAAATGTTAAAAGCAAAGTTCTTCTAGCACCATCCTCCAAGGTTCCCAGGATGCAGAACTGTGGCTCCAACATTGCAGATGTCTGTTCTGGCAGTACTTATTGCTAAGTATGACAATGTTCTGCGTATCCTCCTGCTGCCTGGCTAAGGGGATTGGGTAGGTGTGCAGCACAGAGATGCTAGCATGGCTGATGCTTTAGTCTGGTCACTTCCCAGGATTACTAGTACTGTCCTTCCCTTCCCATTCAAGATTGTAAGTTTTTATTTGAGTAGAAAACTGACACTCTGTGCACTACATTTGAGCAGCCATTGTTATGTCCAATGTGTGTATGTTTGTATATATATCATTGTAATATTTAATTATTTGCCACCAATTAAATTTCAGGATATCTCACATTAATAATTTCTAATTGTGGCATCTTATTTAACATAAGGTTCTCACTCCTATTCAGTAGCTATTCTACCTAGATCAGAGGGGATATATGGAATTCCTGGATCATTCCTTCTCCTGTCTGGTCTCTGTGGGCATAAGGGTTTGGGATCTTTGTATTCCCCAGATGACACCCTATACTTACATTCCATCTCCTGAGGGCCTCCTTCCTCTATTACTCAGAATCTCATTGACTGCTATTCATGACCATTCAGAGACAACAGAGCAGGTCTCACTCATGGGTGCAGGAGCACAAGGATTTGGGCCATCTTCTACTGCTTTCCCAGGCCATAGCAGAGAGCTGGATCAGAACTAGAGCAGCCAGGACTTGAACCAGAACCCATATGGGATGCCAGACAGTGGTTTCACCTGCTAGGCCACAGCACTGGCCCCCTAATATATGGTTTATAGTAGAAAATGTTCCATGTGCTGATGAAAAGAATGTGTGTGCTGTATTTTCTGGGTGAAATATCATATAAAGGTTAGGTCCATTTATTGACAGTATGTTTCAACTCTAATGTATGTGTTGATTTTCCATCTGTATTACTTGTCCATTGATGAGAGTATGGTATTGAGATGACTATTATCATTATATTGAGGTCTGTCTATCCCTTTACATCTGATAATATTTTCTGTAAACATCAATCTGTCTTTCAAATCAATCAATCTTAAAAAGAATCAGTAAAGGACACATGTCATTTTTAGGGATCTCAAATGTTACATACATTTTTTGATAATTCATAAGATGTATTATTTTCCACAATGCTAACAGGGAGTCAGATAACATCTCCTAAGAAGCAGTCATATAGTGACTGAGCTGGGATTCAAACTTTCAAACTTGAATGTTTCCCCTGTTTGTTACTCTGCTAACATGGCTAAAAACACTTAACCTGGTCCAAATAAAAAGTACTCCATATTTAGATTTTTTGAAAACTATTCCGTTTCACATATGGATCAGCAATTCTTCTATTTCACTCTATAATTCCAGAATGAGTGATTAATGCTTCAAACCACATATGATTTTTTAAACTGTCTAATCATTGTGGTCAAGAGACATGGTCCGGGGTGGTTGCAGAAGGGAGCTGATGGCCACAAGCAATGTCAGTCTGTCCAGATATGAGAATTTGCTGCTAGAGAAGAGAAAGAACACAAGAACCACACCCCCACCTCTACCTCGTGGTGCTTCTCTCTGGGCTGTGGGCCTCCCAGTGACATCAATGGGAAGTACAGACTACAGATGAAACACCTCCTCTGTGGTGCTAAGTGATGGAAATAAATAAAATAGGAGCTTAATAGAGAACAGCTGAGGATCCTAGGGAACCCTCCCAGTGCTTTCAAGCTCTCAAGATTGCATAAGAAGATCAGATGAAGGGGGATTATCTACACAGGGGAATCTGCCTGTTAGGTACCTCTAAAGTTTTTTACCCAGTTTCACCACCTATCACTAAGTATTGGTTATTATCATCCTAATTTTCTAATGGATGAAGTGGAGATCAGAGGGGGTGGCAACAGTCCCATGTCACACATGAGTAGAGCAAAATAGTCCACTCTGTGCAAGCATACTTTTGCCCATACTTACTATCCTGTAGTACAGGGCTGCCTTATGTTCATGGGGAGCTGACCAACTTGGCATAGAAAGGGACAACCAGAGCTTCACACCCCCACACACAGAAAGCTGAAAGAATTTCCCAGAATCCCTCCTTTTGTTTCCTTAACAGACCACCTGGTGTAGGTTAGATTTATTATCGCTTTTTTTATAAAACCTCATCCCTTATAAATTTTCAAATTAGTTGTGTTGACATTCAGTAACTTCAAAGTGATCAATGATATCTTGACAGCATTGTTACTATCACCATCATCTCATATATTTCTGTTTAGAGGCCTTTGGCCGACTGTAATAATGACCATATGTTCTCATGCTCAAACTTTCCAAGCTTAGGTCACTGGGAACCTCTTCATACCAGCCCCATTGGAATTTTATTCATCTTGCAAATACAAGTGAAGCTTCTTGCAAAAGCCTCCCCCATTTTGTCTTTCTGTTTCTTCCTAGAGCAACCAGTTATGTGGCCCACTATAGGAAAAGCAAACCCTCATGAACAGACATCAACCAACTTCATAGGATCTAAATTTACAGACTTTTCTTCTATAAAGCAGAAAATAATTGAGTTTCTTTATTTTACTTTAGCCAAAATAAGAGCCTGGAAAAATAGCTTGGGGATAAACTCACTAAAAACATCCCAAATTGGTCTATCAGCTTTTATTTAAGAGTGTTATGGCAGCTGCTCTTAAATAAGAACACTCTCTTCTCCATCTTTTTCAGCCTTATCTTAAACTCTGGTGCTTACTGCTGATGCAAATGCAAGAATTTGACCTGGGAGGGACTCTAGAGATCATGCCAGGATGAGGTCCCTTTCTTCCTAGTTCTAACCAAGTAACCTTGAAATGGGAATGAAGACCCAATCTTAGACCCTAGTGGTCAGGCCCAAAGCATCCAATAACTCAGTAAATTAATTGGAATTTTAACTTATTTGGACATTGTTTGCAAATCTAGATAATGAGACAGAAAGTTATTTATAGCAATCACAAGACAAATGGCTTCCTGGAAATACACCTTCAATACAGGCTGCCTATAGCTGTACAGTGCAAAGTCCTAAGAAGGTCAGCTTCCAGCAACATAGCAATGCCCATCAGAAGTTGAACTATGGCAAGTCATTCTTCCACCCTACAGAAAGAGTGTGGTACTTCACCCTCTGCAAGTTTCTGGAGAGATTCTACTCCCCTGGGGCAAATTTGTGTCATCCCCGGGCACTGCCTCTGGAGGTCTGCTGGCTTTCCAAGGGAGAGGGATGCCCCTGGCTAGGCACTCCCTGATCCTGAGGGCAGAAGATCAGCCTTTAGCCTTCTGGTCCGTGGCAGGGCTCAAAGTGCCACTCTCCAGTGGGACTGTGGGAACCACTGATGGGTAGCTCTCCGCCTTGTAAGTCTTCCTATTCTTGAGATTTTTATCTCTGCTTAGTTGGAGATGCCTCTCAAATTCCCAATCTATGAGATTAGATGCATCCTGAAGCTGACAGTGAGGGAGGGAGCAACTGAAGGGACGAGGCACATATACCCACACTTAACCCTTTCTCACCTGTGATTTGGGGGATTCTTAATAGCATGTACGAGGGGCTGAGAACCACATTAGGCACCCTACTTGCATCAACATCTCTGCTTCATGTGACTATAAACAGTGGACTCATATCCCTTTGCTTTGAGCTCAGTCTTATATATGTAGAAGTGAGCTTTGACAAAGAGTCTCAACCAATATTCTCAGGCCAAAGTTTGGAAGGGGTCTGGTCTTTACTGTTCTGACACTGTATAAGCAGAAGAGAATGTAAAAAAATATGGTATGAGGATAGAAAATTCCCCTGGTGAGGGCCATGCTAATTGATTTTAATTGGCTGTCAGAGACCTGGTGATTTTAAAGAAAACTTACTATGAAGAAGAGTAAGGGTTTCCAAAAAGCAAAGACAGAAACAGTGTGATTGCTTACCCTTCTGATGATCACTATAGGGAACATTCACCCTTCTGAGGTTTGTGTTTTGGAAGAACATCAAACTAAGGAGAGATAAAAACATAGATATGCCTTTACTAAAATTATCTATTACAGATGTGAAGCAAGCTATCTGTGCTGACAACACTTGAGGGTGAATTCTCAAAACCTGGGATTCCTTTGGCCCCCAGAGTCTAAAGAAAAAAAGCGTTGATGATTTTTTATTCATTATTACCTAGCCGGGTTATAAGCTAGCAGATGGAGAGAACTGGCTTCCTGCTGAACCCAGATATTTCACCCAGCCTCTAGCTCCACTTACTGTAAATATGTGTTGTTACTTCAGATCATTCCCCATAGTATAACTTAAAAATCCACTCCTCCACCTGCGGCTCTGGCACCCGGGTTCTAGTCCAGGTCAGGGCGCCAGATTCTGGCCCGGTTGCTCCTCTTCCAGTCCAGCTCTCTGCTGTGGCACCGGGAAAGCAGTGGAGGATGGCCCAATTGCTTGGGCCCTGCAACTGCATGGCAGACCAGGAGGAAGTACCTGGCTCCTGGCTTCAGATCAGCACAACGTGCTGGCCATAACAGCCATTTGGGGAATGAATCATCAAGTGGAAGACCTTTCTCTCTGTCTCTTTCACTGTCTAACTCTGCCTGTCAAAAAAAAAAAAAAAAGAAAAAAGAAAAAAAATCTATTAACAGGTGTGGAGCCAAATCTTTTTTTAAAATTTTATAAAATTATAAAAATTTCATATATTTCATAAATATAGATTTAGGAACATATTGATACTTCCCACTCTACATTCCCTCTCACCCACACTTCAATATTTCTTCTTCCTCTCATCTATGACATTCTTTGCAAAGCTTGAAAAGAAGGATGCTAAAATTCATATTGAAATACAAGAGACCCTGAATATCTAAAGCAATGTTATACAATGGAGCCAAACTTCTACTGTGCTTGTATAAGGGCCTAAAGAGTTAATATCTTTTTTAAAGAGGATTATTTATTTGAGAGGCGGAGTTACAGATAGAGGGAGAGACAGAGAGATAGGTCTTCCACTTCCTGGTTCACTCCCTGAATGGCCAGAAAAATGAGAAGAAGTTCTATATATTATATATGCAAAAATTCATACTTTTACACTAAAATGGGCCAATGAAAAATGGTTAAAATCAAGTATTGAGGCATAAGCATTGTGACGTAGTGGGTAAAACCACTGCCTTGATGCCAGCCTCACATATGGTCACTGATTTGAGTCCTGGCTGCTCTACTTTTGATCCAGCTCCCTGCTACTGGCCTGGTCAATGCAACAGAAGATAGACCAAGTGCTTGGCCTCCTGCCACCCATGTAGAAGACCTGGACAAAGTTCTTGCTCCTTGCTTTGTCCTGGCACAGCCCTGGACATTGTGGACATCTGGAGAATAAGCCAGCAGATGGAAGATCTCTCTCTGCGTATCCTTCTCTCTTTTAACTCTTTCTTGAGATTCATTTGAGAGGAAGAGTTACAGTGAGAGAGAGCCACACACACGCACAGAGACAGAGACACAGGAAGAATGGTCTTCCATCCACTGGTTCACTCCCCAGTTAGCCACAATGGCCAGAGATGAGCTGATCTGAAGCCCAGAGCCAGGAGCTGCTTCTTGGTCTCCCACGTGGGCACAGAAACCCAATCACTTGGGCCATCTTCTGCTTTCCCAGGCCATAGATAGGAAGGGAAGTAGCAGGGACACTAACCAGTGTCCACATGGAATTCTGGCACTGCAGGCTAGGCTTAGTCCAATATACCACAGCGCCAGACCCATAACTCTGACTTTCAAATAAATAAGTCAATCTCCTAAAAAGAATACTTATCCTAATACCTATTGGTTTCTGTAACTTAAGCAAGCCTTTGCTAACCTGCTTTAAATCTGTTTTTTTTTAATTAAGAGAATGACTAGGAGAGGAAGGAGGAGGAAGGTTGCAATCATGGGCTGGAGGGAGGGTAGGGTGGGAAGTCTCACTGTGTTCCTAAATCTGTATATATAAAATACATGAATTAGTAAACCTTAAATAAAATGAAACGGTACTTTTAAAATCATTAACATATATTTGTCCCTATATTTGCTGGGCATGAAGTATTTTTTACATCATTAACCATGTTTATTTCAATCTCTTTACAAGTGTTTTT
The DNA here is from genome assembly GCA_949820135.1 of Sylvilagus floridanus. NCBI lineage: Eukaryota > Metazoa > Chordata > Mammalia > Lagomorpha > Leporidae > Sylvilagus > Sylvilagus floridanus. The sequence goes on from OX463231.1 coordinate 81,754,841, forward strand.
GATCAAGCAAATATGTATGAGGAGATTGAACTAAGCAAACAAACATGTCAGCAAATATTTATGTCTAACAGTCTTTCCATTTCTATATCTGTGAAAAACTGGAAACAGTTCTTTAAAAAACTGGATAGTAATAAAATAATTTTAACTGTAGCTCCATTTTCAAGGTTTTTATTTACTCTCATACCTTTTGAATCCTTTTAAATATCAATGACCTCTAGGCTTATTTCTCTGACTTGGACAATTACCCTTAATCCTACTGCACATTGGATATCTCCACTACAGGCAATGCACACTCAATAAGGTCAAAATGAGTGTCTAATTTCTTTCAACATCCTTCTGCATCTCAGATAAAAGCAACTCTATGCTTCCACTGGTCCAAATCAGATATTTTGGTCCCTTGCCATCTTTCTTCTTTTTATAAACACTATACAGTTTTTTGAAAACTCTGTTACCGAGACGTTCAAAATAGATGCATAACTTGATCCGCTCTCTCCACTTCCATGGCTATCACACTCAGTCAGGACATTTCTTACCTCAATAATTATGACAACTTCCAACTGTGGATTTTCAAAATTCTGCCAATACAACCTTCTGTCTAGTAACAATGCATAAAACATTGAAATGTTTGAAAATAAAATTTCACATCCTTCACTTCTTTTCTCTAAATACTTGAAAACATCTTGTTTCATTCAAATAGGGGGCCATTCACATGGACTACAGGCCCAATACAATCTTTTTTTAACTTTTATTTAAGAAATATAATTTTCAAAGTGCAGCTTATGGATTACAGTGGCTTTTTCCCCTCATAACTTCCCTCTTACCTGCAACCCTCACATCTCCCGCTCCCTCTCCCATCCCATTAACATCGATTCATTTTCAATTATCTTTACATACAGAAGATCAATTTAGTATATATTAAGTAAAGATTTCAATAGTTTTTACCCACACAGAAACACAAAGTGTAAAGTACTATTTGAGTACTAGTTATAGCATTAATTTACATTGTACAACACATTAAGGACAGAGATCTTACATGGGGAGTAAGTGCACAATGACTCCTGTTGTTGACTTAACAATTGACACCCTTGTTTATGTCGGCACTAATCACCCTAGGTTCTTGTCATGGGTTGCCAAGGCTATGGAAGCCTTTTGAGTTTGCCAACTCCGATCTTATTTAGACAAGGTCATAGTCAAAGTGGAAGTTCTCTCCTCCCTTCAGAGAAAAGTTATTTCCTTCTTTATGGCCGTTCTTTCCACTGGGATCTCACTCGCAGAGATCTTTCGTTTAGTGTTTTTTTTTTTTTTCCAGAGTGTCTTGGCTTTCCATGCGTAAAATACTCTCATGGCCTCTTCAGCCATATCCGAATGCCTTAAGGGCTGATTCTGAGGCCAGAGTGCTGTTTAGAACATCTGCCATTCTAAGAGTCTGCTGTGTATCTCGCCTCCCATGTTGGATTGTTCTCTAATTTTTAATTCTTTCAGATAATATTAACAGGCACTAGTCTTATTTATGTGATCCCTTTGACTCTTAATCCTTTCATTATGATCAATTGTGAACAGAAATTGATCACTTTGACTAGTGAAATGGCATTGGTACATGCAACCTTGATGGGATTGAATTGGAATCCCCTGGCACGTTTCTAACTCTACCGTTTGGGTCAAGTCATATTGAGCATGTCCACATAGTACAACTCCTCCATCTCTTATTCCCACTCTTTTATTTAACAGGGATCACTTTTCAGTTAACTTTAAACACCTAAGAATAATTTGTGTTAATTACAGAGTTCAACCAATAGTATTAAGTAGAATGAAAAAAATATTAAAATGGATAAAGTATTACATTGTACATCAGCAGTCAGGACAAGGGCTGATCAAGTCACTGTTACTCATAGTGTCCATTTCACTTCAACAGGTTTCCCTTTTGGTGCTCGGTTAGTTGTCACTGATCAGGGAGAACATATGATATTTGTCCCTCTGGGACTGGCTTATTTATCTCAGCATAATGTTTTCCAGATTCCTCCATTTTGTTGCAAATGAATGGATTTCACTGTTTTTACTGCTATAGAGTACATATCCCATAATTTCTTTATCCAGTCAACTGTTGATGGGCATTTGGGTTGGTTCCAGATCTTAGCTATTGTGAATTGAGCTGCAATAAACATTAAGGTGCAGATGGCTTTTTTGTTTGCCAATTTAATTTAATTTGGGTAAATTTCAAGGAGTGGGATGGCTGGGTTGTATGGTAGGGTTATATTCAGGTTTCTGAGGAATCTCCAAACTGACTTCCATAGCGGCTTCACCAGTTTGCATTTCCTTTCTCCCCACATCCTCGCTAGCATCTGTTGTTGGTAGATTTCTATTTGTGAGCCATTCTAACTGGGGTGAGGTGAAACCTCATGTGGTTTTGATTTGCATTTCCCTGATTGCTAGTAATCCTGAACATTTTTTCATGTGTCTTTTGGCCATTTGGATTTCCTCTTTTGAAAAATATCTGTTGAGGTGCTTGGTCCATCGTCAAGTGGGTTGTTTGTTTTGTTGTGGATTTTCTTGATCTCTTTGTAGATTCTCGTTATTAACCCTTTATCTGTTGCATAGTTTGCAAATATTTTTCCCATTCTGTTGATTTCCTCTTCACTTTCCTGTTTCTTTTGAAGTACAGAAACTTCTCAATTTGATGCAATCCCAAATATTAATTATTGCTTTGACTGCCTGTGCTTCCGGGGTCTTTTCCAAGAAGTCTTAGCAGTGCCTATATCTTGCAGTGTTTCTCCCATGTTCTCTAATAATTTGATTGTGTTGGGTCATAGATTTAAGTCTTTAATCCATATTGAGTGGATTTTTGTGTAAGGTGAAAGGTAGGGGTCTTGCTTCATGATTCTGCATGTGGAAATCCAGTTTTCCCAGACCTTTTATTGAATAGACTGTCCTTACTCCAGGAATTGATTTTAGATCCCTGATCAAATATAAGTTGGCTGTAGATGTTTGAATTGATTTCTGGTGTTTCTATTGTGTTCCATTGGTCTATCCATCTGTTTCTGTACCAGTACCATGCTGTTTTGATTACAACTGCCCTGTAGTATGTCCTGAAATCTGGTATTGTGATGCCTGCGGCTTTGTTTTTGTTGTACAAGATTGCTTTAGCTATTCGAGGTCTCCTGTGTCTCCATATGAATTTCAGCATCATTTTTTCCAGATCTGAGAAGAATGTCTTTGGTATTTTGATTGGTATCACATTGAATCTATAAATTGTTTTTGTGAGAATGGACATTTTGATGATATTGATTCTTCCAATCCATGAGCATGGAAGATTTTTCCTTTTTTTTTTTTTTGGTATCCTCTTCTATTTCTCTCTTTAAGATTTTGTAATTCTCATCATAGAGATCTTTAACATCCTTGGTTAAGTTTATTCCTAGGTATTTGACTGTTTTTGTGGCTGTTGCGAATGGGATTGATCTTAGAAGTTCTTTGTCAGCCGTGGCATTGCTTGTGTATACAAAGGCAGTCTTAGGAGAGTTTATTACTGATACAATTTCTGTCTTGGTATATTTCTGCTTAAGTTTTCTATCCATTTATGAATTAATTTTGGTTGATTGTGTATGCCCAGAAATCTTTGCATTCATTCCATTTCTTTGAGATTTACCAATTTGTTGGAATACAGCTGTTTGTAGTAATTCCTGATGATTCTTTTTTGTTTTTCTGATATCCATTGTTACCTTTCCTTTTACATTTTTGATTTTAATAATTTAGATCTTCCTCTTGTTATTTTTGGCTAGTTGGGCCAAAGGTGTATCAATTTTGTTTATTTAAAGAAATACTTCATTTCACTGAGCTTTTGCACTGATATTTTGTTTAAATTTTATTTCTTTTATTATTTTCATTATTTTCCTCCTGCTAACTATGACTTACTATTGTTTCTCTAGGGCCTTGAGATGTATTGTTAGGTTTATTGTTCTTCTGATTAGAGTTACAATTACTCTTAACTTTGAGGTTAGGTTTAAGTTTAGAGGTAGACTTAGGGATAGGGTTAGAATTAGTGTTCACACTTGAGACAGGACTTGTGTAATGTTTAGAGTAAATGTTAATTAAGTTACAGATATTGTGAGCGTCAAAGCTGTTGTTAGGTTTAGGTTTATGTCTATGGCCTGGTGTTATTATTATTCTTGTAGGTAGGCCATGGATTAGCAATAGTGATTGGACTTTGATGAGGTTTAAGGCTAAAGATATGTTTATAAGTTACAGTTAGAATTAGGGTTAGGACATGGGTAGAATTAAACTAGATTTAAGTTTAGGGTTAATGTGAGGGCTATTGTTACTTTTGAAACTAGGTTTATGGCAAAGATTAGAAAGAGTGCATCTAGGGTTAGCTTTACCATTATGTGGAAGGTTAGGGTTATTTTTGTTTGAGAGTTAGTGCCAGTTTGTGATTAGGTATAAGGTTAGCTATAGAGCCAAAATTATGATTAAGGCTATATTTTGGTTTCAGTTTTGACCTAGGTTTAGGGTTAGGCTTAGATATAGGTTTAGGTTTAGGTCTAGGTATAGGGCTAGCATTAGATTAATTTTTTTTATGTATAAGGGTAGGGATTGAGCTACTATTAGGTTTAGGTTTAGGTTTAGGTTTAGGTTTAGGTTTAGGTTTAGGTTTAGGATTTAAGTTTAAGGTTAGGGTTAGGGTTAGGGTTATTTCTAGAGCTAGAGTTAGAGTTATGACTAGAGTTAGACTTAGAGGTAGGTTTAGTGCTATGGTTGCAACAGTGCTTGCTTTAAGGATATATCTATGTTTAGTGTTACATCTAGGACTATGGTTCAGTTAAGGTTGTTAGAGATCATGCAATGTTAGGGTTAGAACTAGCTTTAAGCTTAGGCTTAATTTAATGATTACTGAAAGACTATGCTTAGGACTGTGGTAGGGTTAAGTTTATAGTTCAAGTTTGCTCTAGGTTCAGTGTTGGGTCTATCACTATGGACTGGGCTGTAACACAGCAAGGGTTAGGCTTAGAGATTGTATGATGGTGAGGACTAATATTAGATTTAGGTCTAGGACCTGGTCTAAGATTAGGTTTCAGTTAGGGTTATTGCTAGAAAAAAACATAGGCTTTGCTGTGGTTTAAGGCTAGAAAAAAAAATTATTATGGATTTAATTAGGTTTGGGGTCATGCATTGGAATGTGGTTACGTTTATATTTAGGGTTAGTGTTAGGACTATGGGTAATAGTTGGACTGTGTTTATTGTTCAAGTTGGGACTATAGCATTGGCTATGATGTTTATTATAGATAGGTTTAGAGCTATGTTTATATTTAGGTTTAATGCTAGGGCTACAGTAAGGACTAGAATTAATGTTTAAATTAGGATTAAGGTTAGTGATAAAATTAGGCAGAGTGCTAGGGTTAAACTTAGGTGTAGGGTTAGACTTAATGTTAGGGCTAGGGTAGGACAAAGAGTAATCTTCCTGTTATTGCTAAGGTTCTGGCTAAGACTAGGTTTAGGCTTATTGCTAGGATAAGGATAGAGCCAGGGTTAGGTTTAGAGCTAAGACTGGGGTAAGAGGACTAGCATTATGGTTAAGTCTAGTTTTAGATCTAGGCTTGGCTTTTGGGTAGGGTTAGTGCCAGTGTTAGGGCTAGGAAAATGGTTTGTGTTACAGCTCTGTAATAGCTAGAGCTAGGACTACTGTTGGGTATAAGACTAGAATAAGGCTTACAGTTAATGTTAGAGTAATGGGAAGATCTAGTTTAGGTATATTATGGTGTTATTGTTAGAACTAGTCCTATAGGGGCCAGTGCTGTGGCATAGTGGGTAAAGCTGCCACCTGCAGTGCCAGCATTTCTTATGTTACTGGTTCAAGTTCCAGCTGCTCTACTTCCATTCCAGCTCTCTGCTATGGCCTGGGAAATCAGTAGAAGATTGCCCAAGTCCTTGGGCCCCTGCACCTGTGAGGGAGACCTGGAAGAAACTCCTGTCTCCTGGCCGGCGCCGTGGCTCAACAGGCTAATCCTCCGCCTTGCGGCGCCGGCACACCGGGTTCTAGTCCCGGACGGGGCGCCGGATTCTGTCCCGGTTGCCCCTCTTCCAGGCCAGCCCTCTGCTGTGGCCCAGGAGTGCAGTGGAGGATGGCCCAAGTGCTTGGGCCCTGTACCCCATGGGAGACCAGGAAAAAGCACCTAGCACCTGGCTCCTGCCATCGGATGAGCGCGGTGCGCCGGCCGCAGCGCGCCGACCGCGGCAGCCATTGGAGGGTGAACCAACGGCAAAGGAAGACCTTTCTCTCTATCTCTCTCTCTCACTGTCCACTCTGCCTGTCAAAAAAAAAACTCCTCTCTCCTGGCTTCAAATTGGCAAGGTCCTGGTTATGGCAACAATCTGGGGAGTGAACCAGAAGATGGAAGACCTCTCTCTCTCTCTCCCTCTCTCTGTCTCTCTCTCTCTATATATATATATCTAACTCTGCCTTTCAAATAAAATAAACAAATCTTTTTTTAAAAAAATTAGTCCTATTACTAGTGTTAGAATTATGGCCTGTGGTAGGGATAAGTTTAAGTTTGGGTTAGAGTTAGGACTAGGGGTTGGATTAGAGTTAGGGTTATTCCTAGAGTTTGAGGTAAAGTTATATTTAGTATTAGGCTAGATTGAGGGTGAGATTTAGAATTAGAGTTAGGTCACGAGTAAGGGCTAGGATTTGGTTTTGAGCTAAGAATATATAGTACAGGGTTAGATTTATGTGAGAATTAGGGTTATGGGTAGGGCTAGGGTTAGTTATAGTGTTAGAGTCATGGGTAGATCTTGGGTTAGGTTGAGAACTAGGGTTAGAATTAGGCTTTGGGCTAACAATTGCAATAAGATTCTGTTTAGAGTTAGGATTAGTATTAGGGTTATGCACAGTTCTAGTGTTTGTGCTCAGGTTGGGTCTAGATTCCGAGTTGGGTTTAGTGCCATGACAAGAGATAGACCTCATATTGAAATTGGACAAGACCCCTAAAATCTACACTGAAATGTGGCCCCTTAAAGTTCCCTAGAAATGCTATCCAGTGTGCCACATGTGCTACTGGAATTTGGGGTGCCATACAATTTCACCATGGTCTTGTTACTAAATCCTCAATATTAATAAGCCCAAGAGGGTTCTTGCCTAATATTTAGAGAAGAATTCTAAATACCAGCACAGATAAACGAGGCAGCATGGTACATTTTAAGCTTTTATTTAGTGAGAAAGATGCATAGGAGAGCGAGAGCTTTATTTAAGAGAGAGGGGGTAAATAGGGGTTCATACCGAGCACCAGGAACTAGCCACGTGAAAGAGCATCTAGGCCTGGATCTGGGCCAGGAAGCCTAGAGCACATGGCCCAAAGGCCATGTGCCCTGGAGGCACAGGGCTACAGCAAGCCCCCTCCTGGCAAGAGGCCAGGGAAGAAGAGAGGGGTGGGGCACACTGTACCCCAGGCTTTTAACATAATTCCAAAAGGGAGTGGTGAATTAACCTGATTGGCTGGTTGGCACCTAGTTCTGGCCAGGTAGGGGGATGAGGTCACACAGGGGCGTGGCGAAGGCATCATCTTCCAGTTCACAAACCTAGTTGATTTTAACCTATATGCCTGCCCACTTCAATATTAGGATTAACTCTAGTGTGAAAGTTGGTGTAGAATTAGGGTTAGGGTTAGTGCTAGGGTTAGGCTATGTTTAGGAGTACAGCTGGGGTAAGCCTTGGGCTCTGTATAGGGCCAAGTGGGGGCAAAGTTTAGAGTTAGGTTTAGGCCAAGTATCAAGACTAGTGATAAGTTTAAAGCTATGGATAGGATTAGTGCTAGATTTAGGGTTTGCACTACAGATAAGGTTAGGGTTAGGTTTATCTTTTGCATTATGTATAGGGATAGGATTAGCGCTACTGTTTGCTTTAGGGGTTGTTTTAGGTTTGGTGTTAGGGCCAGAGTTAAAGTTATATGAGGATTAGGGGTAATGTTAAAGTAAGATCCACTGATAAAGTTACATTTATGGTTTACAAAAAGGTTAGAAGAGAGACTGGACATACAGGTAAGGCTTAGGGCAAGGGTTATGATTAGGTTAATGGTTCAGCATGTTGTAAGGGTTAGAACTATTGCTAGGGCTAAGATTAGGTTTCTGTTTAGGATTATGACTATGAAGAGGATTTGGTATATGTTTTTTGTTTAGACTTAAGGCTTGAGTTAAGATTAGTGCTTGCATTAGGCCCAGGGCTTGCATTAAGTTTATAGTAAGAGTTAGGTTTAGGAATAATGTGAGGGCTAATGTTTGTGTTATGGAAAGATCTAGGGCCTCATGCAGGGTTAGGGTTAGAGTTAGGGTGAGTACTAGAATTATACCTAAGTCTAAGGCTCTGGTGAGTTTTAATGCTAGAGGCTGGTTTATGATTATGATTAGAAGTAGAGTAAAGGGTGGGAGTATAACTACAATGAAGGTTAGGTTTGGGGTTAGTGTTAGGACTGGTTAAAGTTAGGGTTTGTATTTGGGCTACAGCTAAGACTAATGTCATTATCATTAAAACTAGGGTTATTATTATATTTCAAGTTTGACATAAGGCTAATTTAGGACTTACAGTTTAGAGCTAGCATTAGGAATAGTGCTAGGTTTTGATTTATGTTTAGAGCCAGTATTAGGGTTAGGTTTACATTTAAGGCTAGGATTAGGTTTCCATTTAGAGTTAGGTGTAGGTGTAAGGTTAGAGACACTGTGAGAGTTAGAGTTAGGTTTAAGTTAGGTAAATGGATAGGATTATAGATAGGATTTGAGTTAGTGGTAGGATTAGAGGTAGGGTTAGAATTGTTGTTATGGTTAGGACTAGTCATAGGATTAGGGTTATGGATATGGTTACATGTATGAAGAGGGCTCACAGGAGAGTTAGAGCTTCTGTTATTTTTGTGCTTATAGTTTGCATCAGTGTTATGATGAGGACTAGAACTATGGTTATATTTACAGATAAGGCTACATTTAGGGTTAGGTTTAGGTTTAGGATTCAGGATATGTTTGAGATTAGAACAAGTTCTAGGATTAGTGTTAGATTTGTGGTAAATGTTACAACTCTGCTTAGAGCTGGAGCTAGGTTATGATTAGGGTTAGACTTAGGGCCAGGATTAGGGTTAAGGGTAACATTAGGATCTGGGTTTGTGTTAAATTTAGAGTAAGAATTAGAGTTAGCAATAATATGAGTCCTAGAGCTAAAGTTAAGTTTCAGGTTACATCTAGGGTCTGATCTATTTATGGTTGGAATTAGCTTTAGGGATAGAATTTGCTCAATGGTTGGGTTTTCAGTCATGTTTAAGGCTACAAGTAGGTTTATGATTATGTTTATAATTAGGCTTACACAGGGGGAGAGAGTTGGTTTTAGGGTTAGTGTTGTGGCTATGTTTATGATTGGGGCTATGGTTACAGTTAGGATTAGGGCTAGGACGTATAGGGTAATCATTTTGATTAGGACTAGGCTAGAGCCCGATTCTGGTTTAGGGTTAGGAATTTAGTTAGAATTTGTGTGGGTATTAAGGTTAGGTTTATTGCTAAGGTCATGGATGGTTTTATGTTTACATTTAGGGATATGATTAGGGTTAGATCTGTTATTGCTTAGGTTAGGAATAGTGCTAAGTTTGTTTCTAGGTTTGGATTAGAGATACGGTTAAGTTTAGAGTTAGGGTTAGGGTAAGCTTTAGGGCTAGGAAGAGGGTTAGGGCTAGGTTTAAGGTTATGGTTAGCATTAGGGTTAAAATTAGTGCTAGGGTAAGGGTAACCAGTGGCAAGGAATACTTTAGGGTAATAGCTAAGGATAACACTATCATTCAGGCTAGGAATAGATCTAGGATTAGAGTTAGAATCAGGACTAATAGTAGAGCTAGTGTTACCATTAGGTTTGGGCTTAAGGAAAAGTTTAACATTGTACATAGGGCTAATGTTAATGTTAGAATTAATGCTACATCTTGGTTAGGATTATGACTTACATTTTGACTAGTTTTATTTTCAGCATAAAGTTAATATGAGTTTCTGGTTTAGAGGTAGGTAGTACACAATATATACAATGCTTACTATGCACAGTTTTAATACAAGAATTCCTTTAAGTTGGAAGAAAACCTAATTTTATAGGTTCATACTAAACTAGATAGAAACTCCTTTCCTTTATAGAATTTATGCAAAACACTCCTTAGAGTAATTTGTACATGGAACCTACTCTAGGATTGACCACATACTAGGCCGTAAAGCAAGTCTCAGCAAATTCAAAAGGATTAGAATCATTCGATGTGGCTTCTCAGACCACATTGGAATGAAGTTGGAAATTAGCAACTCAGGAATCCCTAGAGCGTATGCAAACACATGGAGATTGAACAACATGCTCCTTAATGAACCTAAAAGTAATATCAGGGAAGAAACTATGAAAATTAGAGAATAAACATAATTGAAACCAAAAATAATAAAAAAGATCAGTGAATTGAAGAGCTACTTATTTGAAAAAAATAACAAAATTGATACACCACTGTCCAAACTAACCAAAAAAAGGGGAAAGGGAATAGACCCAAATCAGTAGAGTAAGAGAAAAAAATAGGAAACATAACAAGAGGTATCCCAGAAATAAAATGAACCATAAAGAATTACTATAAAGAGCTATAAGCCAATCAATCAGAAAATCCAGAAGTGCATTGATTCCTGTACACATACAATCTACCAAAATTGAGTCATGAAGTCATAGGAAATCAAAACAGATCAATAATCAGAGAGAGATTGAATCAGTCATAAAGACCCTTCCAACCAAGGAAAGTCCAGGACCAGATGGCATTCCTGCTGACTTCTAACAAATATTTAAAGAAGAACTAATTTCAATTCTCCTCAAGTTATTCAAAATAGTTGAAAAGGACAGAATCATCCCAAACTTTTTCTGTGAAGCCAGTGTCACCCTAATTCCTAAACCAGGAAAAGATGCAACAGAGAAAGAGAACTATAGATCAGTATCCCTGATGAGCATGGAATCAAAAGTACTGCTTAAATAAATCCGACAACAGGCCAGAAATACCACTCACCTTGAGAATGTGGGAGGTAAATTTGGTAAGCAGTGATGGTTAACATTTGCAAATCAATACATGTGATGCATCAGATTACAAACTGAAGAACAAAAAAACATGATTATTTCAAAAGACGCAGAGAAAGCATTTGATAAAACACAACATCCTTTCCTGATGAAACCTTAAGCAAATTGAGTGTAGAATGAACATTCCTCATCAGAATCAAGGCATTTTATGACAAACCCACAGATAGTATTTTATTGAATGGAAAGTTGGAGGCATTCTCACTAAGATCCAGAACCAGACAAGGATGGCTGCTTTCACCATTGCTATTCATTGTAGTTATGGAAGTTTTAGCCAGAGTTGTTACACCAGAAAAAGAAACCAAAGGGTACAAATTGGGATGGAGGAAGTCAAACTATACCTATTTTCAGATGACGTGATTCTACCTGAGGGGAACCAAAAGACTCCACCAGGAAACTATTGGACTTCATAAAAGAGTTTGGTAAAGAGCTAGGAAATAACATTAGCACACAAAAAGTAATAGCCTTTGTATACACAGACAATGCCTTGGCCTGGAATGAACTTATAATATCCATTATATCCACAATAACCACAAAACATTAAATACTTTGAAATAAATTTAACAAGGAATTCAAAGATTTATATGATGAAAATTATAAACCACTAAAGATAGATACAGAATTAGTCATAAAAAACGGAAAAAAAGCTTCCATGTTCATGAATTGGAAGAATTAATATCATCAAAATATCTGTACTACCAAAATGAAATTGCAGATTCAGTGTGCTCTCAATCAAAATACCAATGACAGTTTTCAAAGATATAGAAAAAAAGCTGAAATTAATATGGAAACCCTAGACCCCAAATAACTAAATCAAAATCAGAGGCATCACAATACCAGATTTTAAGATATACTACAAGGCAGGTGTAATCAAAACAGCCTGGTATTGCAAAAAATAGACATGTAGGACCATAGAAGAGAACAGAAACTCGATTCAAGTATGTACATCCAACTAACCTTTGACAAAGGAATTAAAATCAGTCCTTAGAGAAAGCACAGTCTCTTTAGCAGGCAGTGCCAGGAAAACAGGATTTCCATATGCAGAAGTATGAAACGAGATTCCTACTTTACACCTTAGACAAAAATGCACTCAACATGGATCAAAGAACTAAATATACAAACCAACACCATCAAGTTATGGCAGAATCTCTGCAAGACATTGGCATAGGCAAAGATTTCTTGGCAAAGACCCTAGAAGCAGTGGCAATCAAAGCCAAATTTGACAAATGGGATTACATCAAGTTTTGAAGCTTCTGAACAACAGAAGAAACACTGAGCAATGCGAAGAGACAGCTGATTGAATGGGAGAAAATAATTATAAACTATGAAGCTGATAAAGGATTAATATCCAGAATCTATAAAGAACTCACAAAACTCAACCACAAAATAAACAATCCAGTTAAGAAATTGACAAAGGACTTGGGTAGGCCTTTTTCAAGAGTGGAAACTCAAATGGCTGGCAGACACATGAAAAAAATGCTCAAGATCAATCAATCAAGGAAATGAAAATCAAAACCACCAAGAGGTTTCACTTCATACCAATAAGAATGGCTCTTATACGGAAATTAACAAACAGCAAATGCTGAGGAGGATGTGGGTAAAAGGTACAATAATCCCCTATTGGTGGAATGTAAAATAGTGCAGCCATTGTAGAAGACAGAAATCTGACAGATACCTCAGAAATCTGAAACTAGATCTACCATATGACCCCACAATTCCACTCTTGGGAATTATCCAAACAAAATAAAACCAGGATATGAAAGAGTTATCTGTACCCCCATGTTCACTGCAGCTCAATTTTCAATAGCTACGATATGGAATCAACACAGATATCCATTGGTCGATGACTGGATAAAGAAATTATATTATATATAGACGATGGAATACTACTCAGCTATAAACCCAATGGAATCCTGTCTGTTGTTGCAAAAAAATGGATGCGATTGGAAACAATTGTACTTAGTGACATAAGCCAGTCTCCAAGAGACAGATATCATATGTTTTTCCTGATCTGTGGTAACTAACAGAGTGCCTAAAATGTAATGCATTGCACATTTTGAGATTCAAGGATTGTATATAGGCTTTGTCTCTACTGTTGAGGAACAGTGTTTTTTTCTTCATACTTTGTTGAACTCTTAGTACAGGACTAATATTAGGAGAATAAAGTAAATTGAAAGTAAATCTTTATAAATTTAGGAGTGGGAATAGGAAAGGGATGAAGAAGAGGGTGGGAGAATAGCAGGAAGGAAGGTAGGGTGCCACACATTATGTTTCTAAATCTGTATAAATGAAAAACATGAAATTTGTATATCCTAAATAAAAGTAGATAGAAGATAGATATAAATGTAGATATAGATATAGTGAATTCTAGCTTAGACACAGAATCTTGTCCTGTTGGTACCTTCAGACCAAACTGCTCCTTTAAGTATAATTCTTCTATTCTATATTTGAAGAATTAAAAATGGATTACTGATTACAACATGTATTGTTAAAGGAATGTTATTCCCAGGAAGATCATCATTGTAATCCTGTACTAATGTGTATTCCAAATCCATTTATTTACTTATATTCAAACATAAGAGTTCTTTTTGTGGGAGGCAAGTAAGCCATAGTGAAACAATACCCAAATCAATAATAACAAAAAACAGATGCCTAGTATTTTAACCATTCAATACTGAGCTGTTATCAGGCAACCTTGCATAAAAAAAAAAGAAAGAAAACTTCCTCTACATCCTCTTTACTTTATTTAATTTTGTTGAATGTTGACACCAGTGATTTCATCTTGATTTTTTTTTCTCTCTTGTGATCAAATTCCTTTTTTTCTGGAGGAAATTTCTGATCAGTCATCTTGTAGCTAACTTCTATATGTCCCTCATTACCAGGTCAGATTTGACCTGGTTGTTGATCTGGTCTCATGCAGGGAAAGAAAAACTCAATGATTAGGAGTCAGTGTCAAAAATCTTTTAAGACATATTTAAGAAACAAAGAGGTTTTAGAAGAAATTGTCTCTAGGTAACTACCTGGAGTCCATTGTTAATATTATCTATTCTGTAGGCACAAGTCACTCTTTCCAGTTGCCAGGCCAGCAATATCTTGCTGGGAATTATATTTCTGTAGAATTCTGATATTAATCAAAGCACAAAGTTACAACAAAGTCAATAAGAGCATAACATATGTTAAAAATAATGAATATGGGTATCCAGTAACCAAACACAGAAAACTCTCAATGTTAGGAAGCCTGAGATAACTATCATTTACATTTCAGATGGTGTGGTTTAGTTTGTTGATTGACTATATTTATTAAGTATAGTAACAAGTTATTTCACCAGATATGACATTTTTTAAAAACATTTATTTATTTGAAAGAGTTGTAGAGAAGGAGAGGCAGGGGGAGAGAGAGTGAGAGAGGGAGAGAGAGACAGACAGACAGACAGACAGAGACCATCTGCTGGTTCAATCCCACAATGAGCACAATGGCCAGGCCAGGGACACACCAAAGCAAGGAACCAGGAGCATCATCCAGGTCTCTCATGTTGGTGCAGGGGCCCAAGCACTTGGGCCATCTTCTGCTGTTTTCCAGGCACATTAGCTGGGAGCTGGTTCCAAAGTGAAACAACCAGGACTTAAACTATATGGGATGCCAGTGCTGCAGGATGTGGCTTTACCTGTTACACTGCAGCACTTTCCCTGATATGACAATGTTGTAAGCTCTAGTTTGTTATAACAAGGCCTGATTCTTACTGAACTCATGAAAACAATCACACTGCTAAAGAAAAACAAGTATCCAGAAGTTTTGAATTTTAGAAAAATTAGGCAGAAAGAAAGGCAAATATTTTTATCTGTGTACAAAGCGGTCCACAAATACTGAGTAAGCTAGAAGTGACACACATACACACACACACACAAATACTTCCTTTGTAATCTAGAAGAAGAATCATTTAAATTCAGAACCAACAATATTTTAAACAAATACATGTAAATCTACAACTTTATTAATTTATTAATTATCTTTGATTGAGTTCTGTGAGCAGTTTATTCTCTTTTCACAGTGTTCTAGAACTTCTTTTAAAAATGTTATGCCTTGTCTAAATAAGATCGGAGTTGACGAACTCAAGAGGCTTCCATAGCCTTAGTAGCTCATGACAAGAGCCTGGGCTGAATACTGACGTCATAAATAAAAGTGTCAATTGTTAAATCAACAACAGGATTCACTGTGCACTTACTCCCTATGTAGGATCTCCATCCTTAATGTGCTGGACTATGTGAATTAACGGCATAACTAGTACTCAAATAGTACTTTATACTTTGTGTTTCTGTGTGGGTGCAAATTGTTGAAATCTTTATTTAATATATACTAAATTGATCTTATGTATATAAAGTTAATTGAAAATGAATCGATGTGAATGGGATGGGAGAGGGAGTGGGAGATGGGATGGTTGTGGGTGGGAGGGAGGTTATGGGGCAATAAACTTCTGTAATCCAAAAGTTGTACTTTGGAAATTTATATTTATTAAATAAAAGTTAAAAAATAAAAATAATTTATGAATATAAGGGGAATGGATTTCATGTATTTTGTGTGCAATTCTGATAAGATAGCAATGCTTCCCTCCCTACAACTTTTGCTCTTTCAATCCGCCTCCTTCCTTCAATTAAAAATTCTTATTGCAAAATGGTACTTTCAGTCCACTCTATAATTCCAGAATTAATGCACCACTAACCATTATATTCAATAATTTAAAAAATGGAAAGACTACATTCTTGTAGGTATATAAATAAGAGCTAAAAATGATAATCAAAAATCAAGATGTTGATTTCATTCCTAAAAATGCATAAGCAAGGTCTAAAAATAATCTAATATCAAGATATCCATTTCTTCTCTATGCATGTTTTGTATTTTATGTTATTACATAACATAATATTACATATTTTATGCAGTATGTATTTTATAACATTTTATGTTATGTATTACATATGATATTTATATCTTTGGAACTGGCTTATTCACTAAGAATAATGGTTTCTAGTTGCCTCTATTTTGTTGCAAAAGACAGGATTTCATTCTTTTTTATGGCTGATGGTATTTCATAGTGTATATATACTACATTTTCTTTATAAAGTAATCACTTGATGGACATCTAGGTTGAATCTATGTCTTAGGTATTGTGAATTGAACTGCAATAAACATGGTGATACACATAACTATTTCTTATGCTTATTCTATTTGGTTTGAGTACTTTCTCAGGAGTATGATGGCTGGGTATGATGGTAGATCTATTTTAAAATAGCTGAGGGATCCCCTTATGATCTTCAACTTTGCATTTCAATCAGCAGTGGATTAGGATACTTTTATTCGTGCATCCTCACCAGCATTTATTATTGGTTTATTTTTGATTGACAGCCACTCTACCAGGGTGACAGGAAACCTCACTGTGGATTTTATTTGCCTTTTCCTTTTGCTGGTGATCCTGAGCATTTGATTTCCTGAGTCTGTCAGCCATCTGCAGTTCATCCTTCAAAAAATCATTCTCAGTCCTTTTCCCACTGGCTTGTTTCCTTTATTGTTGATTTTCTTGAGCTCTTTGTGTATCCTGTATTTCAATCCTTTATCAGTTGAGTAGTTGGTAATTTCCCTATTACGTTGGCTTTCTCTTAACTTTATTGAGTTTTTCCTTTGTGATGAAGACGTTTTTTAGCTTGATGAAATCACATTTGCCTTCTTTTGCTATTATTGCCTGTGTTTCTGAGGTCCAGAATTTCTTATCTAGTCCACTAATCTCAAATCTAACTACTATGTTCCTTAATCTGTATATAGAAAAAACAATCCATTAAATAAAATTAAAAATTATTAAAACCTTTCTTCATAAATATGATTTTGGAGTATATAAAACTGTGGAAAGCTAAAATACTTTAGTCATGATTAAAATTTTAAAACTTATTAAATTACAAGTACACTTATGTTTAGTCCACACATCATTTTAGAAAATAGCTAGAAAATTTTCAAATTTGTCTCTTTTACTCCTGTAGGCCTTTTTAAATTATAATAACCATCATGACATATTAACTCCATATCTTTAGAGTTTTATAATCTTTTGGATATTTGCATAAATAACATTTTTATATCAATATAACTTAAAGTTTGGCATTGTTTTTCATCTTGACAGTACTTTTAATGTAATTCAAATAGCCTAATTAGCTATTAGCTGTACAATATGAGAGGCATATCCATTGATTTCAAGTTCAAATTATTTATAAACGTTCTTTTCAGAAAGCCTGCGAAGCATGCCAGGAGGGCTTAAGATATATGGTCAATATAGGATCACTTAATGTTATGAAAAAATATTCATCTACTTAATTAAGGTGAGTTAACTAGTTGTAAACAATATATAATCACAGTCAGAAAGTGATCACTCAAATATTTTAGAAAAGGAACATATTCAAATACAATTTTACCTCTTAAGATTCAGCTCTTTCTAAAATATCTGAACCCAACAAGGACAGTAGACACTACAAGAGGCTACTCTGATAAAGTGCAAAATTTATGTTTCCTTGGTCAGAGTGAGCATAGATAATCATCCCATAATTTGGAGCTATTTAACAACCTCAGAACCAAAACAAGCCTAAAAATACCATGGAGATTAGATTTTATTCTTATGTCAGTTGTTTCAAAGATGCTGCGGACAATATTTCAAAACTTATGGTCAATTGCATTATGCAGAAATTATGCTTTTAAGATTTTTTTCTCAAACCTTTTATGATTTAGTCACTAATTGTGCAGCTTACTTGAGCCTTTCGTTACTTTAAAGAAGTCTTGAATTATTTGTGAAACATGAATAATTTATGAAAATGACTTGTTAAGAAATTCACAGTCATTTTCCATAGAATTTAGATGCAAAGAATATTACCTTGTATTTAGAGACATTTGTCTTATTTTTACCCAAAGGCTACAATGCATACTTGCCCGTTATATATAGATACCATAACAGACTGTGATATTAGACAAGTGACTTTATTTTTTTAAATCATGTTCAGGTCAAAGAAAACTCTACTGGCTTGTTCTTTATACTAAATACACAGAACAAAAAGAACATTATATCTTTATCAGAGTTATTTGTAGTTTTAAAATTAATTTTATGGTGTTACATAATTGACAACAATAAGTATATAATACTTCATGTCCAATGCAATCAGGGAAATGCAAATCAAAACCACAATGAGGTTTCAGCTCACCCCAGTTAGAATGGTGCACATAAAGAAATCTACCAACAACAGATGCTGGCAGGATGTGGGGAAAAAGGGACACTAACCCACTGTTGGTGGGAATGCAAACTGGTAAAGCCACTATGGAAGTCAGTCTGGAGATTCCTCAGAAACCTGAATATAACCCTACCATACAACCCAGCCATCCCACTCCTTGAAATTTACCCAAATTAAATTAAATTGGCAAACAAAAAAGCCATCTGCACCTTAATGTTTATTGCAGCTCAATTCACAATAGCTAAGATCTGGAACCAACCCAAATGCCCATCAACAGTTGACTGGATAAAGAAATTATGGGATATGTACTCTATAGCAGTAAAAACAGTGAAATCCATTCATTTGCAACAAAATGGAGGAATCTGGAAAACATTATGCTGAGATAAATAAGCCAGTCCCAGAGGGACAAATATCATATGTTCTCCCTGATCAGTGACAACTAACCGAGCACCAAAAGGGAAACCTGTTGAAGTGAAATGGACACTATGAGTAACAGTGACTTGATCAGCCCTTGTCCTGACTGCTGATGTACAATGTAATACTTTATCCATTTTAATATTTTTTTCATTCTACTTAATACTATTGGTTGAACTCTGTAATTAACACAAATTATTCTTAGGTGTTTAAAGTTAACTGAAAAGTGATCCCTGTTAAATAAAAGAGTGGGAATAAGAGATGGAGGAGTTGTACTATGTGGACATGCTCAATATGACTTGACCCAAACGGTAGAGTTAGAAACGTGCCAGGGGATTCCAATTCAATCCCATCAAGGTTGCATGTACCAATGCCATTTCACTAGTCAAAGTGATCAATTTCTGTTCACAATTGATCATAATGAAAGGATTAAGAGTCAAAGGGATCACATAAATAAGACTAGTGCCTGTTAATATTATCTGAAAGAATTAAAAATTAGAGAACAATCCAACATGGGAGGCGAGATACACAGCAGACTCTTAGAATGGCAGATGTTCTAAACAGCACTCTGGCCTCGGAATCAGCCCTTAAGGCATTCGGATATGGCTGAAGAGGCCATGAGAGTATTTTACGCATGGAAAGCCAAGACACTCTGGAAAAAAAAAAAAACACTAAACGAAAGATCTCTGCGAGTGAGATCCCAGTGGAAAGAACGGCCATAAAGAAGGAAATAACTTTTCTCTGAAGGGAGGAGAGAACTTCCACTTTGACTATGACCTTGTCTAAATAAGATCGGAGTTGGTGAACTCAAGAGGCTTCCATAGTTTTGGCCACTCATGACAAGAGCCTAGGGCAATTACAGACACCATAAACAAGAGTGTCAATTTGTTAAGTCAACAACAGGAGTCACTGTGCACCTACTCCTTATGTAGGATCTCTGTCTTTAATGTGTTGCACAATGTGAATTAATTCAATAACTAGTACTCAAACAGTACTTTACACTTTGTGTTTCTTGTGGGTGCAAAATGTTGAAAAATTTACTTAATATATACTGAATTGATCGTCTGTAAAGATAATTGAAAATGAATCTTGATGTGAATGGAATGAGAGAGGGAGCAGGAGGGGAGTGTTGCAGGTGGTAGGGAATTTATGGTGGGGGGAAGCCACTGTAATCCAAAAGCTGTACTTTGGAAATTTATGTTTTGTTAAATAAAATTTAAAAAAATAGAAAAGCCCAGGGCTGGTTGGCAGCACACTTGAATTTTACCAAATATTTAAAGTGATAATTCCAATTTTTCTCAAATTATTCAAAGCAATTTAAAGGGAGGAAAATCTCACAAATCTTTTCTTGAGGCCAACATTATCTTAATTCCAAAACCAGAAATAAATACAAAAAAGAAAGAAAATTACAGACCAGTATCCCTGATGAACCAAAATGCACACATTCTCAATAAAGCACTAGCTAATTGAATCCAGCAGAACAACAGGAAGATTATTCACGTTGACCAACTGGGATATATCCTTCATTTGCAGGTATGGTTCCACATTCACTAATAAATCAGTGTGATTTATCACTTTAACAAATTAAATAAAAAAATCATGTTAACATATCAGTAGAGGTAAAGAAAGTATTTGAATAAATATAACATCCTTCCATAATTATAATCTGAAGCAAATGGGATACAGAAGGAACATTTCACAACACAAACAAGGCAATCTATGACTAACTCACAGGCAGCATCTTATTGACTGAGGAAAAGTTGGAAATATTTCCACTAACATCCAGAACCACACAAGGATATACACTTTCACAAGTCAATGCAGTTTTAGCCAGAGCCATTAGGGAAGAAAAGAAATCAAGGGAATACAAAATGGAAAGCAAGAAGCCAAATTATTTTAGTTGGTGGATACATGGTCCTATGTATAGGGGAACCAAAATTCTCCACTATTTAATGTAAAAATCACTAGAAATAGTTTTATAATGTTGAGGGATATATCTTGCAGGGTTTCTCCAATGTTCTCCAATAATTTTATGGTGTCGGGTCATAAATTTTGGTCTTTAATCCATGTTGAGTGGATTTTTGAGTAAGGTGAAAGGTAGGGGTCTATTCTGTTCCATTCATCTATCCCAATATATAAAATCAAGACACAAAAATCAGTAACATTTACAGACACAGACAATGCAAGGGCTGAGAAAGAACTTTTAATATGAGTCCCATTCACAATAACTACAAAAATTCAAATACCTTAGTATAAATGTAACCAAGGATAAGAAAGATATCTACAATGAATATTGCAAAAGAAATAGCAGATGAAACAAAAATGGTAATATGCTCCATGTTCATGGAATGTGAGAATTCATATCATCAAAGTACCATACCATCCAAAGCAATTCACAGATTCAGTATGATCTCAATCAAAATACCAATGACATTTTTCTCTGATTTATAAAAAAAAATTCCTAAAATTCATATGGAAACAGGAGTCCCCAAATAGCTAAAGCAATCTTATATAGCAAAGACCCAGAGACATCACAATATCATATTTCAAGTTGTACTGGAGGACAATTATAATAAAAACAGCCTGGTACTGGCACAAAAATAAACATTAAGATTAATGGAACAGAACATAGACTCCAGAAATCAATCCATGCATCTACATCCAATCTTTGATAAAGTAGTAAAAATCAACCCTGGAGAAAATATAGAATATATTCTCTTCAACAAATGATGCTGGGGAAATTGGATCTCTGCATGAAGAAGTATGATACAAGAATCCTGCCATATACCTCATGAAAAAATTAATGAAAATGGATCTAGTACTAGTGGTTTAACTCTGTAATTAACACACAATTATTCTTAGGTGTTCAAATTTTAACTGAAAAGAGATCCCTGTGAAATATAAGAGTGGGAATAAGAGAGGGAGGAGATGTACTATTTGGGACATGCTCAGTCGGAACTGCCCCAAATGATGGAGTTAGAATTGTGCCAGGGGATTCCAATACAATCCCATCAAGGTGGCATGTACCAAGGCCATCTCACTAGTCCAAGTGATCAATTTCAGCTCACAATTGATCACACTGATAGGTCTAAGAGTCAAAGGGATCACACAAACAAGACTAGTGTCTGCTAATACTAACTGATAGAATCAAAAAGGGAGAGAATGATCCAACATGGGAAGTGGGAGACACAGCAGACTCATAGAATGGCAGATGTCCTAAACAGCACTCTGGCCTCAGAATCAGCCCTTAAGGCATTCGGATCTGACTCAAGAGCCCATGAGAATATTTTAGGCATGAAAAGCTAAGACATTCTGAAAAACAAAAAAAAGAGGACCTAAATGAAAGATCTCTGCGAGTGAGATCCCAGTGGAAAGAACGGGGCCATCAAAGAAGGAGGTACCTTTCTCTGAAGGGAGGAGAGAACTTTCACTTTGTCTATGACCCTGTCGGAATAAGATCGAAGTCGGCGAACCCTAAAGGCTTCCATAGCCTTGGCAACTCATGACTAGACCCTAGGGAGATCGCTGACGCCATAAACAAGAGTGTCAAATTGTTAAATCAACATCAGGAGTCACTGTGTACTTACGTCTCATGAGGGATCTGTCCTTCATGTGTTATCCAATGTGAAATAATGCTATTACTAGTACTGAAACAGTATTTTTACACTTTGTGTTTCTGTGTGGGTGCAAACTGATGAAATCTTTACATAGTATATACTGAATCGATCTTCTGTATATAAAGATAATTGCAAATGATTAAAAAATCTTGGTGTTGGAAATTGCATAGATAATTAATCAATTCTTTAAAAAAAATCATGTAGGATCTCTGTCCTGAATGTGCTGTACATTGTGAATTAATACTATAACTAGTACTCCAACAGTATTTTCACTTTGTGTCTCTATGTGAGGGCAAACTGTTGAAATCTTTATGTAGTATGTACTAAACTGATCTTCTGTAGAGAAAGAGAATTGAAAATGAATCTTGATGTGAATGCAAGGGGAGAGGGAGCGGGAAAGGGGAGGGTAGCAGGAGTGAGGGAAGTTGTGTGTGGGGGAGCCATTGTAATCCATAAGCTGTACTTTGGAAATTTATATTCTTTAAATAAAAGCTTTATATATATAAAAAATGAAAATGGATCAGGGATCTAAATCAATGACCCAATACCTTCAAATTACTAAAGGAAAGCATTGAAAAAACTTTGCAAGACATTGGCACAGGCAAAGAATTTTTGAAAAATACCCCAGGAGCTCAGGCAATAAAAGCAAAAAAGAGGGAAAATGAGATTACATAATTGTAAGAATCTTCTGAACTATAATGATAACATTCAAGAAAGTGAAGAGATAGCCCACAGAATGGAAGAGAGCATTTGCAATCTATGCAACTGATAAAGGATTAGTATCCAGGATATATTAAGAGCTCAAGAAATAAAACAACAAGAAAAAAAAACCACACAACGCAGTTAATAATCAGACAGAGGACACGAACATGCATTTTTCAAAGGATGAAATTCAAATGGCCAACAGATATATGATGAATGGATAAAGAAAATATGTGTATATTTATAAATATCTGTATACTATATATGGATATAAATATGTGTATATTATATGTATTTATAAACTCTAAGAAAATACTACTCAGCCATAAAAACAATGGAATCCTGTCTTTTGCAGCAAAATAGATGCAGATGCAACTGAAAACAATTACACTTAGGGAAACTAGCAGTCCTAAAAGAAAAATATCTTTTCTCTAATCTTTGCAATTATTGTAGAATACAAAAAAATTGTGCAGGATGAGATGGACATTTTGTGATATGATTGTCCTTTGTAGTTCTTGTTCATGCTATTGTAGAACTGTGGCTCTCTTACATTTTATTGTTTTTTTTTATTTTT
Organism: Sylvilagus floridanus; assembly: GCA_949820135.1. Taxonomy (NCBI): domain Eukaryota; kingdom Metazoa; phylum Chordata; class Mammalia; order Lagomorpha; family Leporidae; genus Sylvilagus; species Sylvilagus floridanus. The sequence goes on from OX463231.1 coordinate 81,778,491, forward strand.
TTAATAACGCTTTTATTTAAGGATATAAATTTCCAAAATACAGCTTATAGATTACAATGGCTTCCCCCCCATAACTTCCCTCCCACCCACAACCCTCCCCTTTCCCACTCCCTCTCCCCTTCCGTTAACATCAAGGTTCATTTTCAATTATCTTCATATACAGAAGATCAGTTTAGTACATATAACGTAAAGATTTCAACAGTTTGCCCTCACATAGCAACACAAAATGAAAAATACTGTTGGAGTACCAGTTATAGTATTAATTCACAATGTATAGCACGTTAAGGACAGATCCTACATGATATATATATTTTTAAATTGATTAATTATCTATGCAATTTCCAATTTAACACCAAGATTTTTTAATCATTTGCAATTATCTTTATATACAGAAGATCGATTCAGTATATACTATGTAAAGATTTCATCAGTTTGCACCCACACAGAAACACAAAGTGTAAAAATACTGTTTCAGTACTAGTAATAGCATTATTTCACATTGGATAACACATGAAGGACAGATCCCTCATGAGACGTAAGTACACAGTGACTCCTGATGTTGATTTAACAATTTGACACTCTTGTTTATGGCGTCAGCGATCTCCCTAGGGTCTAGTCATGAGTTGCCGAGGCTATGGAAGTTTTTAGGGTTCGCCGACTTCGATCTTATTCCGACAGGGTCATAGACAAAGTGAAAGTTCTCTCCTCCCTTCAGAGAAAGGTACCTCCTTCTTTGATGGCCCTGTTCTTTCCACTGGGATCTCACTCGCAGAGATCTTTCATTTAGGTCTTCTTTTTTTTTGTTTTTCAGAGTGTCTTAGCTTTCCATGCCTAAAATATTCTCATGGGCTCTTGAGCCAGATCCGAATGCCTTAAGGGCTGATTCTGAGGCCAGAGTGCTATTTAGGACATCTGCCATTCTATGAGTCTGCTGTGTCTCCCACTTCCCATGTTGGATCATTCTCTCCCTTTTTGATTCTATCAGTTAGTATTAGCAGACACTAGTCTTGTTTGTGTGATCCCTTTGACTCTTAGACCTATCAGTGTGATCAATTGTGAGCTGAAATTGATCACTTGGACTAGTGATATGGCCTTGGTACATGCCACCATGATGGGATTGTATTGGAATCCCCTGGCACGATTCTAACTCCATCATTTGGGGCATGACTGATTGAGCATGTCCCAAATAGTACATCTCCTCCCTCTCTTATTCCCGCTCTTATATTTCACAGGGATCACTTTTCAGTTAATTTTAAACGCCTAAGAATAATTGTGTGTTAATTACAGAGTTCAACCACTAGTACTAGGATAAAAAAAAATACTACATTGTACAACAACAGTCAGCACAAGAGCTGATCGAGTCACTGTTTCTCATAGTGTCCATTTCACTTAAACAGGTTTCCACTTTGGTGCTCAGTTAGTCGTCGCCTATCATGGGAAACAAATGATATTTGTCTCTTTGGGACTGGCTTAATTCACTCAGCATGATGTTTTCCAGATTCCTCCATTTTGTTGCAAATGACCGGATTTCATTGTTTTTGACTACTGTAAAGTATTCTTTAGAGTACATGTCCCATAATTTCCTAATCCAGTCTACTGTTGATGGGCATTTGGGTTGGTTCCAAGTCTTAGCTATTGTGAATTGAGCCGCAATAAACACTAAGGTGCACACGGCTTTTTTGTTTGCCAATTTAATTTCCTTTGGGTAAATTCCAAGGAATGGGATGGCTGGGTTGAATGGTAGGGTTATATTCAGGTTTCTGAGGAATCTCCAGACTGACTTCCATAGTGGCTTGACCAGTTTGCATTCCCACCAACAGTGGATTAGTGTCCCTTTTTCCCCACATCCTCTCCAGCATCTATTCTTGGTGGATTTCTGAATGTGAGCCATTCTAACCGGGGTGAGGTGAAACCTCATTGTGGTTTTGATTTGCATTTCCCTGATTGCTAGTGATCTTGAACATTTTTTCATGTTTCTGTTGGCCATTTGGATTTCCTCTTTGGAAAAATGTCTATTGAGGTCCTTGGCCCATCTCTTAAGTGGGTTGTTTGTTTTGATGTTGTGGAGTTTCTTAATTTCTTTGTAGATTCTGGTTATCAACCCTTTATCTGTTGCATAGTTGGCAAATATATTTTCCCATTCTGTCGGTTTCCTATTCACTTTCCTGACTGTTTCTTTTGCAGTACAGAAACTTTTCAATTTGATGCAATCCCAGTAGTTAATTTTGGCTTTGACTGCCTGTGCTTCTGGGGTATTTTCCAAGAAGTCTTTGCCAGTACCTATGTCTTGCAGGGTTTCTCCTATGCTCTCTAATAATTTGATGGTGTCGGGTCATAGGTTTAAATTTTTAATCCATGTTGAATGAATTTTTGTGTAAGGTGAAAGGTAGGGATCTTGCTTCATGATTCTGTGCCTGGAAATCCAGTTTTCCCAGCACCATTTATTAAACAGACTGTCTTTACTCCAGGGATTGGTTTTGGATCCTTGATCAAATATAAGTTGGCTGTAGATGTTTGGATTGATTTCTGGTGTTTCTATTCTGTTCCAATGGTCTATCCATCTGTTTCTGTACCAGTACCATGCTGTTTTGATAACTACTGCCCTGGAGTATGTCCTGAAAACTGGTATTGTGATGCCTGCGGCTTTGTTTTTGTTGTACAAGATTGCTTTAGCTATTCGAGGTCTCCTGTGTCTCCATATGAATTTCAGCATCATTTTTTCCAGATCTGAGAAGAATGTCCTCGGTATCTTGATTGGTATTGCATTGAATCTGTAAATTGCTTTTCTGAGAATGGACATTTTGATGATATTGATTCTTCCAATCCATGAGCATGGAAGATTTCTCCATTTTTTGGTATCCTCTTCTATTTCTTTCTTTAAGGTTAAATTTATTCCAAGGTATTTGATTGTTTTTTTAGCTATTGTGAATGGGATTGATCTTAGCAGTTCTTCCTCAGCTGTGGCATTGCCTGTATATACAAAGGCTGTTGATTTTTGTGCATTGATTTTATATCCTGCTACTTTGCCAAACTCTTCTATGAGTTCCAATAGTCTCTTAGTAGAGTTCTTTGGGTCCCCTAAATAAAGAATCATGTCGTCTGCAAAGAGGGATAGTTTGAGTTCTTCCTCCCCAATTTGTATCCCTTTAATTTCTTTTTCTTGCCTAATAGCTCTGGCTAAGACTTCCAGCACTATATTGAATAGCAGTGGTGAGAGTTGGCATCCCTGTCTGGTACCAGATCTCAGTGGAAATGCTTCCAACTTTTCGCCATTCAATAGGATGCTGGCCGTGGGTTTTTCATAAATCACTTTGATTGTATTGAGGAATGTGCCTTTTATACCCAGTTTGCTTAGGGTTTTCATCATGAAAGGGTGTTGAATTTAATTGAATGCTTTCTCTGCGTCTAGTGAGATAATCATATGGTTTTTCTTCTGCAGTCTGTTAATGTGGTGTATCACGTTGATTGTTTTGCGAATATTGAACCTTCCCTGCATACCAGGGATGAATCCCACTTGGTCTGGGTGGATGATCTTTCTGATGTGTTGTTGCATTCTATTGGCCAGAATTTTATTGAGGATTTTTGCATCTATGTTCATGAGCGATATTGGTCTGTAATTCTCTTTCGATGCTGCATCTTTTTCTGGCTTAGGAATTAAGGTGAGGCTGGCTTCCTAGAAAGAATTTGGGAGGATTCCCTTTTTATGATTGTTCTGAATAGTTTGAGAAGCATTGGAGTTAGTTCTTCTTTAAATGTCTGGTAGAATTCAGCAGTGCATCCATCTGGTCCTGGGCTTTTCTTTGTTGGGAGGGCCTTGATTACTGATTCAATTTCTGACTCACTTATGGGTTTGTTTAGGTTTTCTATGTCTTCCTGGTTCAATTTAGGTAGGTTGCATGTGTCCAGGAATCTATCCATTTCTGATAGGTTTCCCTGTTTCCTGGCATACAAGTCCTTGTAGTAATTTCTGATGATTCTTTTGATCTCTGTGGTGTCTGTTGTTACATTTCCTTTTTCATCTCTGATTTTACTGATTTGGGTCTTTTCTCTTCTTTTTTTAGTTAGTTGGGCCAATGGGGTGTCAATTTTGTTTATTTTTTCAAAAAACCAGCTCCTCATTTGGCTGATTTTTTGTAATGTTTTTTTGGATTCAATCCTGTTGATTTCTTCTCTGATTTTGATTATTTCTCTTGTTCTGGTAGATTTGGGTCTAGTTTGCTGCAGATTTTCTATATCCTTGAGATGCATTGAAAGCTCATCTATTAGGTGCCTTTCCAGTTTCTTGATGTAGGCACCTATTGCTATAAACTTTCCTCTTAACACTGCTTTTGCTGTGTCCCATAGATTTTGGTATGATGTGCTATTATCCTCATTTACTTCCAGAAAATTTTTGATTTCTCTTTTGATTTCTTATGTGGCCCATTGTTCATTCAGGAGCATGTTGTTCAATCTCCATGTGTTTGCATATGCTCTAGGGATTCCTGAGTTGCTAATTTCCAACTTCATTCCCTTATGGTCTGAGAAGCTGCATCGTATGATTCTAATTCTTTTGAATTCACTGAGACTTGCTTTATGGCCTAATATGTGGTCAGTCCTAGAGTAGGTTCCATGTACTGCTGAGAAGAATGTAAATGCTTTACGTGTAGGATGAAAAGTTCTGTAGATATCTGTTAGATCCATTTGGGCTATAGTGTTGTTTAAATACTGTCTCCTTGTTGATCTACTGTCCTGTCGATCTGTCAATATCTGTGAGTGGAGTATTGAAGTCCCCCAGTACTATTGTGTTGGCGTCTAAGTCTCCCTTTAAGTTTCTTAACAAATTTTTAAATAATCCGGTGGCCTGTAATTAGGTGCATATACATTGATAATTGTTATATCTTCCTGTAGTATTGATCCCTTAATCATTATATAGTGCCCCTCTTTATCTCTCTTAACAGTTTTTGTGTTAAAGTTTATGTAGTCCGATATTAAGATGGCTACACCTGCTCTTTTTTCATTTCTGTTGGCATGGTATATCTTGTTCCATCCTTTTATTTTCAGTCTGTATGGATCTTCGTTGGAAAGATGTGTTTCTTGTAAGCAGCAAATAGATGGTTTTTGTTCCTTAACCCAATCAGCCAATCTCTGTCTTTTAACAGGACAGTTTAGACCTTTAATGTTCAGTGTGACTCTTGATAAGTGGTAAGTTTGCCCTGCCATTTGTCAAAGATATTTTCTAATGTATGCTTTGAATTCCCTGTGATCTTTTGCCGTGAGGTTCCCTTCGTTTACCTTCTTTCATGTTGATGTCCGTGTTTCTGTGTTTCTGCGTGTAACACATTTTAAGCATCTTTTGCAGGGCTGGACGAGTGGCAACAAATTCTTTCAATTTTTGTTTGTTATGAAAGATCTTTATTTCACCTTCATTCACAAATGAGAGCTTGGCAGGATATAATATTCTGGGCTGGCAGTTTTTCTCTCTAAGTACCTGGGCTATGTCTCGCCATTCCCTTCCAGCTTGTAGGGTTTCTGTTGAGAAGTCTGCCGTGAGTCTAATTGCAGATCCTCTGAGTGTAATTTGACGTTTCTCTCTTGCGCATTTCTGTCCTTCTTCAAATCCTGAAGTTCTCTGCTCGTATCTCACTAAAAAGCCATTCTAATCCTTTCTCCCTCTCCATGCCTTCAGGAACTCCTAGAACTCGAATGTTGGGTTTTTTAATAGTATCCTGTAGATTCCCAACAATCTTTTTTAGATTGCTAATTTCCTCTTCTTGTCTTTGGTTTGACTGTATAGTTTCTGTGCTCTGTCTTCTAAGTCCGATATTCTCTCTTCTGACTCAACCATTCTGTTTGTAAGGCTCTCTAATGTGTTTTTCATTTGAACTATTGAATTCTTCACTTCATTATGATTTCTCGTCACTATCACAGTTTCATGTTCTACTAGTTGTTTCATTTCAGCTTGATTCCTCCTTAATGTTTCATTTTCACGAGAGAGATTTTCGACCTTGTCCATTAAGGATTTCTGTAGTTCAAGAATTTGTTTTTGAGTACTTCTTAGTGTTCTTATCAATTTTTTGAGATCTGCTTCTTGCATTTCTTCTATCTCATCATCTTCGTAATCTTGAATTGGGGTGCCTTTTTCATTTGGGGATGCCATAGTGTCTTCCTTGTTCTTATTACCTCGGTTTTTGCATTTGTTGTTTGGCATATTTGTTTCTTCACTGTGGTGTTTTTTTCTTGTTATACTATGACTCTAGATTAAGTGGACTGTCTGCTTTTGATGGAGCCTTAGAGGCTTGAGATGGGTGTGGCCTGAGAGCTCTGTTTGGTTCCTCAGGGTTGAGGGTGTGCCAAAGGTGACACTCCCAGGGTAGGCGTGGTAAATCTCTCTCTCTTTTTTTTTTGGTTCAAAAGGGAAGTAATTCCACCCAGCTGAATGGAATTGGGGGTGGTTAGCAGGCGAATGATATACCCACAGGAGCCAGAGATCGGAAGCTCTTTCCCAAGGACCAGAGAAGGAATCTTTGTGGCCCTTTGTGTGGGCTGAGATTCTCCTGTAGTCTCCACTGGGCTGCCAAGGCTACTGAGCTGTAGCGTCTCTGGAGAGTACTCACATGAATTCGTGATTTCCGTGAGTTCTCTCCCCCACCGTCTCTTTTTTCACAATCTCAGTTCATTAGCACCACACATTCATTAGGTTCTAATCTCCTGTTATTTCACCCCTCCCACCCAGAGTCAGGTTTCTCTGCAAGGCTCGGGGCCGGTGCCGACCCAAGGTTGCCCTGCTTATGACGTATTCCAAAATGGCGCCTGCTCTTTGTCTTGCTCACCTTTGAGAGGTGAGCGGAGAGAGAGAAGCTCGTGTCTGTATGGGTCACTTTTTTTTCCCCCCCTCTCTCTCTTCTAGTTAGCCTGGTGAACTTTTCCCCGCAGGGTTTCAAGCCTTGTTCGCTCTAGGCTCCCTTTTCCGCTTCCCTTCTGGTATCTCGGGCTATTGAGGTTCGGCTCACCTCGCGTTCCAGCGCTGGTGTGTTGAATCTGCTGCTGGTGTCCCAAACTGCGGACTCCCACGCACTCCACGCAGGTCCACTGTGAATCTCCAGTTCCGGAAGGGTTTTCTCTGCTGTTTCTTCCCCTACTCTTCCTTGAACCTGCAGTATCTCCACTTTTATTAAACTGTCTCTCCCCAGACTATCAGTGTGCTCCCTTCCTATTCCGCCATCTTGCCGCTCTCCCACATTTTATTGTTGAATATTATTTCTAGTCGTGAATTAAGCCTATGAATATAGAATTATTAAAATTAGGTCTTTGCAAAAGCTGATGAAAGAATACAGGGGAAAAAGGGAGGGATTGGGTGGAAAACAGAAGGGAGAGAAGTGTGGTTTTCTACTTGAACTTTACCTATGGTAAATACATTAAATCTGTTTTCTTTATTTCAAGATAAAACACCATTCAATTGTCACAAACCTTAAATTTTGATGTAATAACCCAATAATTATCTGCTGATAATCACTTGTGATATCTTCAGACACCATTGATGGCACAACACATTATGATATCAATTGTGCTGTTGTAAAAATCTACTGATGTCATAACCCAACATTTATATGTCATAAGCCTACCCCTTTGTTATGTTATGAAAACACTTGTGTTTTCCTAATCATTTTTTTTGACAGGCAGAGTGAACAGTGAGAGAGAGAGAGAGAGAGAGAGAGAGAGAGAAAGGTCCTCCTTTACAATTGGTTCACCCTCCAATGGCCACCGCAGCTGGTGCGCTGAAGCCAGTGCACTGCGCTGATCCAAAGGCAGGAGACAGGTGCTTCTCCTGGTCTCCCATGGGGTGCAGGACCCAAGCACTTGGGCCATCCTCCACTGCACTCCCGGGCCACAGCAGAGAGCTGGCCTGGAAGAGGGGCAACCGGGGCAGAATCTGGCGCCCCAACCAGGACTAGAACCGAGTGTGCCGGCACCGCAAGGCAGAGGATTAGCCTATTGAGCTGCAGTGCTGGCCTTCCTAATCATTTTTTAAATCAACAATCTATTAGAATGTCATTTACTAACTTTTGTGTTGTAATGATCAATCGCAATGTTATAAACCACCATTTTGGTGTCATCAATTGTGATGTTATAAAACCATTGTGATTTTGTAACCAATTTTCATATCATAAACATATATTTAGATGTAATAAACAAACATTGTGATGTCATGAACTATCTGTGTTTTTATAATCAGTTACAATGCCACAAACTTTTGTTGTGGTGTCATGTTCAACTGTGATATCATAGACCAGATTGCAAGGACATAGTAAATTGTTATGATAAAAAAAACATTGTGATGTCATTAACCACTATGGTGATCTCATAAGACAACCATTAACTAGTGGAGCCAAGATGGCAGAATAGTGAGGTCACACACTGATAGTCCAGGAAAAACAGTTTAATAAAAGTGGAGTTTCTAAAGTCTCAGGGAAAGGCTCAGTAAAAAAAATTGCAGAGGAAACTCTTCCGTATCTAGTGGATGTGACACGGAGGACCAACGGGGAGAGCAAGGATGCCCATGGCTTGGAAGACCAAGTGGAGTCTGCGCACCAGCGCTGGAAGTGGAGGTGAGACAAAAACCTCGGTATAAAAAATGAGACATTGGTGAGGAAATGGCAGAAAGAGCCTAGAGGGAATGAGGCTTGAAGCCCCGCTGGTGAAAGTTCACTAGACTGACTGGAGGAGAGAAAAAAATGAATAAGGGGAACTGGCACAGACATGAGCCTCTCTCTCCATTCACCTTACAAAGCCTAGGAAGACAAAGAGCAGGTTGTGGTGGAATGAGAAGGCCATGCCAAGGTGGCCACTGGCAAGCGAGCGTCAGTTACTCAGGAATGGCTTTGAAACCCACCTGGCAATGGAGCCTGCCTGGCAACAGGCTATGATTGGATGGCTTTGGAAACTGCCTGGCAACAGGCTGTGATTGGATGGATTTGAAACTGCCTGGGAACAGGCTATGATTGGATGGCTTTGGAAACTGCCTGGCAACAGGCTATGATTGGATGGATTTGAAACTGCCTGGTAAAAGGCTGTGATTGGATGGCTTTGGAAACTGCCTGACAATAGGCTGTGATTGGTTGGGGCATAGACCACCCCTTGACCAGATTGGCTGGTCTTGGCTATATAAGAAGTTGTACCAACTGTAATAAACGAGTCTGTGGGCTGCTCGCCTCAAGCCTGCTTTCACCCAACTCCCGGGGTCTGTGTGTTGACTCCGCGCCTCTTGCCCCCACCACGCTGCTCCTCTCAGAAACGAATCCACTGCAACATTGTTGAGAAACTAAACCGCAACATCTGGCGCCCAACGTGACTGAGAAAGAGACAGTGTGTCGGACTCGGCGAGGTCCCCCCAGGATTTCGGCAAGTAGGCCCCTCGGTGTTTTGTGTGCTGTTCGGTTCTGTGAGGGTGAGCACAGAACCCCCTCCTACGCCCCTTTCCTTGTCCTTGTCCTCGGTCTAAGTGACCCCAGGTTAGCACACACCGCCCAGAAGCGTACGTCGCTTCTCGGCTCCTCCTTTCACTTTCGGTTCGCCCGGCGAATTCACATAAGGGACTGATCATCCCAGAATTCGGAACCAAGTCATCTTCCCTCACTCGAGAGAGGTGACGCTCCGGAGACACCGTGTGGGCATACGGCCTTGACCTAACAAATCAAGGAAGTCCCCCACTAAGCACAGGACATACCTACGATCTGATACACCACTATCTGTTTGTCTAACGTAGGGAAACCTCCTGCAAAATGCCATCAACAGTTGAGGTGCTAGGAATTTGCTTTGTTATGGCAGCAGTGCTGTACGTGTCTTTCCTTTGGCCAGAGTTGGCATGCCGTGTTGCTTTTAAGCACTCAGACATGGGAAAGATACCCCCCTCTCAGAATCCTGTGCAGGTTATCAAAGATAGTGAATCTGTGAGTGATAAGAGCCTGACACTCCAGGTCCCTGTCTCGCAGACAATGGTTGATGACTTAGGGAGAGCAAGCTCCAACTGTGAAAAAAACAATGTAGCAAACGATGTAGTAAACAAGGTAGCAATGCCTAGTCAGCCACCCCCCACATTCCCGTGGGATGAACTTAGAGGACCTCTAGACAATAACTCATTCGAGGTCATCCCATCCGCACCCAGTGATGATCCTCACATTTGTGGCAGTACTCGGACACCACAAGCTCTCAGGGCAGCCACTAGACCCTTTGCCATCAGCATGTTTGCTGTTAATGTCGAAGTGTATGCAAAATTCAGGCCCTGGATTCTAACGCCTGTAAAAAGGCTTCTATTAACCAAAGGTCGAGGATATGCTTGTGTCTTTCCAGAGAATGCAGAACAGCCCATTTGGGTTCCAGCCCGAAACATCAAGCCTGCAACGGACAGCCAACCAGGACCAGCTAAACAAGACCGAGACTCCGCCTTGTTAGCAGATGCACCTGCCCTATCATCCTACCCTGAGAAACTGCCCATAGCCACATCTGTTACTGTTTTGTACCCCACTAGCTCTGGTCAGCCACTCAAATGGCCCACAGCCTGTGTGCGGTCATGCCGTTCCTGATAACAATTATTCCTCATTCCTACCCCTATCTGAGCAAGCAATCCTGTGGTCTCTTGATTTGAGCGCTGGTTAGTCAATGACGGGTAAGATCCCCTGGGGGACAACCTAAGACAGGCACAGCTGCGTACGGAGACCACATGGAAACGGGGTCAACAATGGTATGGCCAAGAATCATGCCTCCCGTTGCTCAAAAATAAACGAAAAGGGGGAAATGTGGTGGAATGAGAAGGCCATGCCAAGGTGGCCACTGGCAAGCGAGCGTCAGTTACTCAGGAATGGCTTTGAAACCCACCTGGCAATGGAGCCTGCCTGGCAACAGGCTATGATTGGATGGCTTTGGAAACTGCCTGGCAACAGGCTGTGATTGGATGGATTTGAAACTGCCTGGGAACAGGCTATGATTGGATGGATTGGAAACTGCCTGGCAACAGGCTATGATTGGATGGATTTGAAACTGCCTGGTAAAAGGCTGTGATTGGATGGCTTTGGAAACTGCCTGACAATAGGCTGTGATTGGTTGGGGCATAGACCACCCCTTGACCAGATTGGCTGGTCTTGGCTATATAAGAAGTTGTACCAACTGTAATAAACGAGTCTGTGGGCTGCTCGCCTCAAGCCTGCTTTCACCCGACTCCCGGGGTCTGTGTGTTGACTCCGCGCCTCTTGCCCCCACCACGCTGCTCCTCTCAGAAACGAATCCACTGCAACATTGTTGAGAAACTAAACCGCAACAGCAGGTGCCATTTTGGACTTATGTAAAGTGGTGCCCACCATCAGCCAAGCAGAAAAACCTGACTCTGCTGGGGAGAAATAACAGGAGGTTAGGACCCAGTGAAGGTGTGGAGCTAATGAACTGAGACTGTGAAAATCTGAGGGTGGGTGAGAGAACTCACAGAGTACCCAAACTTGGTAACCTTGGCAAGCTGGTGGGAGATTGCAGAAAAATTTGAGGCCACACTGAGGGCTACATAGACGCTTTGTGTGGTCCTTGGGGTAGAGGAGAGGAATATTAAACCCACAGAGGTCAGATTTCATACATCGATTATCCTCAATTCCACTCAGCTGTGCAGAATTATTTCCCTTCTGAGTCAAAAAAAGAGAGAGAGAAAGCTAGAGAGAGAGAGAGAATAACCTGGGTGAGTCACCTTTGGCACACCCTTAACCCTGAAGAACCAAAGAGCTCTCTGACAACACCCATCACAGCCTCTAAGGATCCATCCAAAGCAGACAGTCCACTTAATCTAGATGCATAGTATAAGGAGAAAAACCACTACAGCGAAGAAACATACCAGGGGATTCCAATTCAATCCCATCAAGGTGGCATGTACCAAGGCCATATCACTAGTCCAAGTGATCAATTTCAGTTCACAATTGATCATAATGATAGGACTAAGAGTCAAAGGGATCACATAAACAAGACTAGTGTCTGAAAATACTAACTGATATAATTAAAAAGGGAGAGAATGATCCAACATGGGAAGTGGGAAACACAGCAGACTCATAGAATGGCAGATGTCCTAAACAGTACTCTGGCCTCAGAATCAGTCCTTAAAGCATTTGGATCTGGCTGAAAAGCCCATGAGAGTATTTCAGGCATGGAAAGCCAAGACACTCTGGCAAAAAAAAAAAATGACCTAATTGAAAGATCTCCACGAGTGAGATCCCAGTGGAAAGAACGGGGCCATCAAAGAAGGAGGTACCTTTCTCTGAAGGGAGGAGAGAACTTCCACTTTGACTATGTCCTTGTCCAAATATGATCAGAGTCTGCGAACTCAAAAGGCTTCCAAAGACTTGGCAACTCATGATAAGAGCCTAGGGTGATTACTGATGCCATAAACAAGAGTGTCAGTTTGTTAAATCTACACAATAGTCACTGTGCACTTACTCCTAATGTAGGATCTGTGTCCTTAATGTGGACTATTGTGGCTGGTGCCGTGGCTCAATAGGCTAATCCTCTGCCTTTAGCACTAGCACACCGAGTTCTAGTCCCGGTCCGGGTGCCAGATTCTGTCCCGGTTGCCCCTCTTCCAGGCCAGCTCTCTGCTATGGCCAGGGAATGCAGTGGAGGATGGCCCAAGTCCTTGGTCCCTGCACCCGCATGGGAGACCAGGAGAAGCACCTGGCTCCCGGCTTCGAATCAGCACGATGCGCTGGCCACAGTGAGCCAGCTACGGTGGCCATTGGAGGGTGAACCAACGGCAAAGGAAGACCTTTCTCTCTGTCTCTCTCTCGCTCTCTCTCGCTATCCACTCTGCCTGTCAAAAAAGAAAAGAAAAAAGAAAAGAAAAATAACTATTGTGGTGTCATGATTAATTGTGATGCCATAAAACTTTTGGATGTCATAAGTAGACCATTGCAATATTATAAACCAAACTGTTTTCATAATCAATTGTAGTATCATAAACCACCATTATGATATTATAAGCAATTGTGAAACTTTAAAAATATCATTTCAAATCTTTTGTCATTAGTCAGCATTTGTGATGTTATAATTAACTGTGATGTCACTAAAGTTTATAATATCAAAATCTATTGTGTTGCCATAAGCTAACATTGTGGTGTCATAATCATCATTTCAAAAACACCCATTGTTATGTCATAATCAATGTGATGTCATGAAATGTTACATAATAAGCCCAATGTTGTTATATCATATATCTACCTTGTACTCGCATAATCAAAATTGTGATATTATAAATCACTATTGTGATAGCAAAACTTAATTTTTAGCTCTAAAATCCATTGCGATGCCATAAACAATTGGTTTGTGACATGTCACCTTGTGACAACCAAAACCTGCCTCTGAAATGTCATAACCAATTCTGAGGTTATTGGCCTCTATTCCTGCCTTCATAATCAATCTAGATTACATAAAACACCATCGTGATATCATAATTATATATCATGTCTTGAAACATTTCTATGCCATAATACTACCATTTGATGTCATTAACCAATCATCATTTTGCAATCAATTGGCTTTTCATAACCAATATTGTGATGTCATAAACCACCATTGTGTTATAATAAATCATGATGTCCTAAAATCATTGTGATATTTTCATCTATTGTAAAATAAAACAGTGTTGTCATAAATAACAATTATGTAGTCACAAAAACAATTTCATGCCACTATCAATTGTGATATGAAAACCGGTGTGATATAATAAATCTAACACTGTGATGTCAAAATCTTTTGTAATTCCATAAAAATATTTGATGTCATTATCAATTGGGACATGATAAACAACTATTGTGATATTGTAAATCTACCATGTGATATTATACTCACTAATGATGTCATAAAGCATTGTTATGATGTCATAATTGTGATAACATTGATAATCATCCTACAATTGTAATGTAATGATGTTATAAACCAATATTTTATGACTTAAACCTACATCATAATGTCATGATCAATTATGATGTACACAAACTTCACTATGATGTCAAAATCAATTTTGATGTCATAAAATCATTGTGACATAATAAATTGAGAATGCAAAAATCTGTGTGATATCATTCACTATAATTGTGATGACATAATCAATAGGGTGTCCAAAAATCCATTGTGATGTCATAAACAACAATGCGAAGACATAAACCTAAAATCCAATGCACTAAACACCATTGTGTTTTCATAATCAATTGATGTTATAAAAACATTATGTCATGCACCAATATGATAATTCAGACTCATAAAAACTAAAACAAAAATAAATTCACTCCTTAACAGTAAACCATACTAATAAATGCTTAGCAATTGGTCCTTTGGGGGAAATGCACACTATATGTTTATTTAATTATGAGAGTTATTATAAATTTTATTTCAAATTATACCTAACTTACTAAGTTTTATACAAAGCCATTCTGGATTTTTTTTTTTGACAGGCAGAGTGGACAGTGAGAGAGAGAGAGACAGACAGAAAGGTCTTCCTTTTGCCGTTGGTTCACCCTCCAATGGCCGCCGTGGACGGCGCGCTGCGGCCGGCGCAACGCGCTCCTCCGATGGCAGGAGCCAAGAGCCAGGTGCTTTTCCTGGTCTCCCCATGGGGTGCAGGGCCCAAGCACCTGGGCCATCCTCCACTGCACTCCCGGGCCACAGCAGAGGGCTGGCCTGGAAGAGGGGCAACCGGGACAGAATCCGGCGCCCCGACCGGGACTAGAACCCAGTGTGCCGGCGCCGCAAGGCGGAGGATTAGCCTGTTGAGCCACGGCACCGGCCCATTCTGGATTTTTGCAATCACAACCAATGGTTTTAATGCACACATAATTAAGCAAATGGAATTTAAGATTAGTCATCTGGTCCTTTTTCCAACAAATGTATTCTCATTAAATCTAATTTGTGACCCTGCATTAAACTATTCCTCATCCTTATAACAGTTGTATTCATTGGAATGAACCATATTTAAAATTCAGCACTAAACATGACATACTTTAATTTGAATTGTTTGTTTTGTGTTTTTATTTTAATTTTAAAATTTTTCATGAATATAAATAGAACAGATTTCATGTGTTTCATAGATACAACTATAAAAAGATAACCATAATGCCCTCCCTATCTGTATACCTCCCTCAATCTCCCCTTTTCCTTCCTTTCATTTCTTTAGTTTTAGCAAATAGATTATTTCAGTCCATTCTATAATCACAGGTTTAATGCACCACTAAGCATAAAATTCAATAAGTAAAAAGTATAAAGACCATAGTTCTACAGGAGTATAAACAAGGGCTAAAATAGCAATAAAATCAAAAGATGCCTGTTTCATTCATTTTCATTTGTATTCTATATTAGTTGCTACATATCAGAAAAAAGATGATATTTGCCTTTTGGTGACTGGCTTATTTTAGTAAGCATAATGTTTCCAGCTGCATACATTGTTTTGCAAATACAGGATTTCAACCATTTTAGGGCTGAGTAATATTCCATAGTATATGTGTGCATGTATTTGCATGTGTGTGTGTTTGTGTGTGTGTATCCCATGCATATTTTCTAGATCCAGTCATCAGTTAATGGACATTGGGTTGATAACTAGCTATGGTGAATTGAGATGCAGTAAATATTGGGATACAGATAATTGTTTCATATAATGATTTCATTTTGTATGGGTAAATTCTGAAGAGTGGCATGGCTGGGTCGTATGGTGAATCTATTTTCAGATTTCTGGAAAATATCCATAATGTCTTCCATCATGGTTGTACTAGTTTAAATTCCCACCAACCACGGATCAATGTTATTTTCCCCATATGATTTCCATTATTTATTATTATTTATTTGAATTTTGGTTTATAGCCAGTCTAACTGGGGTGAGAAGAAACCACATTATTGTTTTTATTTTCATTTCCATGATGGCTAGTGATCCAGAGCATGTTTTCTTTTTTTATCATTTTTGTGTTTGTTTTATTTTTATTTATTTATTTTGTAAATTAATTTTTAAAGAATACAAATTTCATATGTACAAATTTATGAATATAGTTATTCTTCCCACCATACTCGCCCTCGCACCTGCACTCCCAGCCCTCCTCCTCCTCCATCTCCCCTCCCCAGTACCATTCACATCAAGATTCATTTTCATATAACTTTGTACATAGAAGACCGACTCTATACTAAGTAAAGATTTCAACAATTTTACAGACAAAAAAAGCTGTTTCAGAAGCAGCATCACAGTTAACTTTCATAATACAAGTCATTGAGGACAGAGGTCCTGCATGGAGAGTTGGTACACAGTGACTCCTATTAATTTAACAATTATCACTCTTATGTATGACATCAGAGACTACCTGAGGCCCTTGATATAAGTTGCCTAGGCTATGGGTGTCTTTTAAAATCACAAACTCCATCAGTACTTAGACAAGGCCATGATCAAAGTGGAAGTTCTCTGCAGCGCCGGCACACCAGGTTCTAGTCCCAGTCGGGGTGCAGGATTCTGTCCTGGTTGCCCCTCTTCCAGGCCAGCCCTCTGCTGTGGCCAGGGAGTGCAGTGGAGGATGGCCCAAGTGCTTGGGCCCTACACCCCATGGGAGACCAGGAGAAGCACCTGACTCCTGCCATAGGATCAGCGCAGTGCTCCAGCCACAGCACACCAGCTGCGGCGGCCAAAGCAAGACCTTTCTCTCTCTGTCTCTCTCACTGTCCACTCTGCCTGTCAAAAAAATAAAATAAATTTTTAAAAAAGTGGAAGTTCTCTCCTCCCTTTAGAGAAAAGTACATCCTTCTTTGATGGCCACTTCTCTCCGATGAAATCTCACTCACAGAAACCCTTCATATAAAACATTTTTCTCACAGTGTCTTGCCTTTCTATACTTGAAATTCTCTATGGGCTTTTCAACCAGACCAGGAAGCCTTAAGGTCTGATTATGAGGTCACTGTGCTACTTAAAGCAATTGTCATTCTATGAGTCTGCTGTGTGGACTGCTTCCCATATTAGAAAATTCTTTTTTAATTCTGTCTATTATAATTACCCAACACTTGATCTATTTATATGGTCTTTTTAAAACTCAATCCTATCTATATGTTCACTTTAACACTCAGTATGATAACTTTAACACTTAAGATGACATTTTTCTCATCCAGCTTAATGGGATTTGGAGTCCCATGACAAGTTTTTAAAATGTACCCTTTGAAATTAGTCTTTAGGAATGTATGCAGAATTATACAGCATTAAAGTTATAAATTCTCTCCTCCTTCTCTTATTCCCACTCTTATTTCTTACTGAGATCCATCCTCACTTGACTTTATACACATATGATTAATTCTATGTTAAGCAATGAGTTCAAAAAATAGTATGAAGAGAAAAAATAAAAAATCAAATAAAAATCAAAACTGTTCCTCCACACTCAAGTAAAGGGCAGCTCAGGACATCCCTTCTCAAAGTGCCGATTTCACTTCTACCAATTTTGTTTTAGGTGCTTTATTCATTCGCCCAAATCAGGGAGAACAGACAGTCTTTGTCCCTTTGAGACTGACATATTTCACGAATATGATGTTTTCCAGATTCACTCATTTTGTTCCAAATGAATGGATTTCATTTTTTACTACTGTGTAGTATTCCATAGTGTACATATCTCATAATTTTTTATCCAACCTTTGGTTAATGGGGATTAGGTTTGTTCCATGGCTTAGCTATTTTGAATTGAGCTGCAATAAACATTGGGGTGCGGGTAACTAATTTATGTACTGATTTCATTTTCCTTGAGTAAATTCCCAGGTGTGAAATGGGTGGGTCAAATGGTAGGTCTAGTTTCAGATTTCTGAGCTATCTCTATACTGTCCTCCAAAGTGACTACTGTTCTACAATTCCACCAACAGTGGAATAGGGTACACTTTCACCCACATTCTCACCAGCATTTGTTGTTTGTTGATTTCTGTATGAAAGCCATTCTAACTGGGATGAGGTGAAACCGCATTACGGTTTTGATTTGTATTTCCCTGCTGGCTAGTGATCCTGAGGATATTTTCATGTGTCTGTTGGCCATTTGGATTTCATTTTTTGAGAAATGTCTGTTTAAGTCTTTTGTCTATCTCTGTTGTTTGTTTTGTTCTTATGGATTTTCTTGATCTCTTTGTACATTATGATCGTTGTTCTGCAGTTTGTTAATGTGGTGTATCACATTGATCGATTTGCAAATGTTGAACTATCCCTGCTTACCAGGGATAAATGCCAGTTGATCTGAGTGGATGATCTTTCTGATGTGTTTCTGGGTTTGATTGGCTAGAATTTTCTTGAGAATTTTTACATCTATGTTCATCAGGGAAACTAGACTGTAATTTTCTTTCTCTGTTGCATCTTTTCCACATTTAGGAATTAAGGTGATACTGACTTCATAGAAAGAATTTGAGAGGATTCCCTCCCTTTCCATTGTTTTTAATAACTTGAGAAGAATTGGAATTAGTTCTTCTTTACATGTTTGGTAGCAGTCAGCAAGGAAGCCATCTGGTCCTGGGCTTTTCTCATTGGGAGTGTCTTTATGACTGATTTGATTCAATTTGATTCTTGATTATGGGTCTGTTTAGGTTTTCTATGTCTTCATGGCTCAATTTATGTAGGTTTTATTTTTCCAGGAATATATCCATTTTATCCAGGTGTCCCAGTTTGTTGGCATACAGCTCTTTATAGTATTGTCTGATGATTCTTTTTATTTTTGTGGTGTCTGTTGTTACATTTTCTTTTTCATTTCTAATTTTATCTCTCCCCTTTTCTAAGCTATCCTCTCCTAGACCAGAGCAGTAAGCTCCCTCCTGACTCCACATCTTGGAATTTCATGAGCATGTTTTCATGTCTGTTGGTCATTTATATTTCATCCTTTGATAAATGCTGTACATGTCCTTGTCCCTTTCTTAACTGGAAAGTTTGTTTTGTTCTTGCCAAGTTTCTTGAGCTAATTTTGTATCCTGGATGTCAATCCTTTATAAGTTTCATAGTTTGCAAGTATTTCTCACATTCCGTCAGTTTCCTCTTCATTTGGTTGATTGTTTCCTTTGCAATGCAGACACTTCACAGCTAGTTGTAATCCCATTTGTCTATATTTCCTTTAATTATCTGTGCTTCTGGAATCTTTGCCAATAATTCTACCTAAACCTATGTATTACAGACTTTCCCTGTTGCCCTTGAGTAATTTGATGATATCAGGTTATAAATTTAAATTTGTTATCCACTGTGATTTGTTTTTTGTATAAAGTAGAAATTAGGGTCTCATTTTCATACTGCTGCACAAGTAGATTCAATTTTCACATCAATTATTGAAGAGACTGTCCTATATCCAAATATAGATTATAGCTCATTTCTCAAAGATTAATCAGTTGCATATTCATGAATAAATTTCTGGGATTTCCATTCTATTGCATTGATCTACATGTCTATATTTGTGCCAGTACCATGCTATTTTGATTTTACTTGCCTTCTAGTATGTTTTATAAACTGGTATTGTAATGACTATGGCCTTATTTTGTTTTTTAAGTTAAATTATTGGGGTTTTAGCATTATTATTTCCAGATCTCAGAAAAATGTTCTTTTTGTTATTTGGATTGAGATTGCATTGAATATGTAAAGTGCCTTGGGTAACATAGACATTTTGATGATATTCATTCTTCTAATCCACACACATGTGAGGTGTTTCCATTTCTTATGTTTTCTTATGTATCTTTTTTTAATGTTTTATATTTTTCCTTGTATGGCCCTTTCAAATCCTTAGTTAAATTTATTGCAAGGTATTTAAATTGCTGTGGATATTAGCAATTGTATTCCTCTTAAAAATTCTTTTGCAGAATTGCATTATTTGTGTATACAAAGGCTATTGATTTTTGTATGTTGATTTTATACCCTTCCACTTTACCAACCTCTTTCATATGTTCCAATACTCTCCTACTAGATTCTTTTTGATCTATTATATACAGGTTCATGTCACCTACATACAAGGATAATTTGACTTCTTCTTTTCCAATTTGTATGCCTTTGATTTCTTTTTCTTTCCTATTGGCCCTGGTTAAAACTACCAGAACTATACTGAATAGCAATGGTGACAGTGGACATCCTTGTCTGGTTCTATATGTTAGTGGAAGTGATTCCAACTATTCCCCATTCAATATGATGCTGGCTGTTGGTTTGTCATATATTTCCTTGAAAATGTTGAGAAATGATCCTTTTATGCTCAATTTGCCTATATTGTTTTTATTTTTTATCATGGAAAGTTGTGTTTTCTCAAATGTTTTCACTGTATTCATGGAGATAGTCATATGCTTTTTTTAGTCTTCGGTTTGTTAATGTGATATATCACATTTATTAGTTTTCCTATATTGAACCATCCCTGTATACCAGAGATAAATACAACTTATTCCAAGTGAATGATTTTCTGATGTATTTCTGGATTTAATTAGGTAACATTTTTGAGTTTTGTTTCTATATTCATCAAAGATATTGGTCTCTAGTTATGTTTCTTTGTTATATATTTTTCTGATTTCAAAATTAAAGTGATGCTGGAGTCATAGTAAGAGTTTGGGAGAATTCCCTCTCTTTAAATTATTTTGGGTATTTTAAGAGGATTTGGAATTAGTTCTTCTTAAAATTCTGGTAGAATTCAGTGGTGAAACAAACCACTCCTGGGCTTTTTCCTTGATAGAATCTGTATTATTGATTCAATCTGCATCTTGGTTATTGGTCTATTTAGTTTTCTATCTCTTTGACTCAATTTTGGTATTTTGTATTTATATATTTTAGTAATTTTTGTATGTGTTCAGAAATCTATTAATTTATTTTAGATTTTCCAATGTATTGGCATATGGCTGTTTGGAGTAATTTTTGATGATTCTTTTTTATTTCTGTGGTATACATTATAATATCTTCTTTTTCATCTCTGATTTGTTATTGTGTGTCTTCTCCCTCTTTTAGTAGTGGGGCCAGTGGAGTTTGCATTTTATTTTTTCAAAAATATAACCCTTCATTTCAATGATTTTGGTTTTATTTTGGGGCATAAAATTATTTATTTTTTATCTTATTTTAATTATTTCTTTCCTCCTACTAATTTGGATATGATTTGTTCTTGTTTTTATAGGTCTTTGAGATGCACTGTTTGTTCAATTATATGATACCTGTCCAATTTCTCAATGTAGGAACTAATTGCTATAAATTTCCCTCATAATACTACTCTTACTATATCCCATGTGAATTAATATGTTGTGGTGTCACCTTCTTCCATTTCTATGGAGTTTTTATTCACTTTTTGAATTCTTCTTTGTCCCATTGTTCACCCAGGAGCTTGTTGTTCAGTCTTCATGTGTTGGCATATTTTCTAAAGTTTTTTTTCCTTTTTACTTTATCCATTTTAGTATTTTTTTATCCTAGTACTAGAGGTTGAACTCTGTAATTAACACACAATTATTCTTAGGTGTTTTTTTTTTAACACCAAGATTTTTTAATCATTTGCAATTATCTTTATATAAAGAAGATCGATTCAATATATACTATGTAAAGATTTCACCAGTTTGCACCCACTCAGAAACACAAAGTGTAAAAATACTGTTTCAGTACTAGTAATAGCATCACTTCACATTGGATAACACATTAAGGACAGATCCCTCATGAGATGTAAGTACACAGTGACTCCTGTTGTTGATTTAACAATTTGACACTCTTGTTTATGGCGTCAGTAATCTCCCTAGGCTCTGGTCATGAGTTGCCGAGGCTATGGAAGCCTTTAGGGTTCGTGGACTTCGATCTTATTCCCACAGGGCCATAGTCAAAGTGGAAGTTCTCTCCTCCCTTCAGAGAAAGGTACCTCCTTCTTTGATGGCCCCGTTCTTTCCACTGGGATCTCACTCACAGAGATCTTTCATTTAGGTCTTCTGTTTTTTCCAGAGTGTCTTAGCTTTCCATGCCTAAAATATTCTCATGGGCTCTTGAGCCAGATCCGAATGCCTTAAGGGCTGATTCTGAGGCCAGAGTGCTATTTAGGACATCTGCCATTCTATGAGTCTGCTGTGTTTCCTGCTTCCCATGTTGGATCATTCTCTCCCTTTTTCATTCTATCAGTTAGTATTAGCAGACACTAGTCTTGTTTGTGTGATCCCTTTGACTCTTAGACCTATCAGTGTGATCAATTGTGAGCTGAAATTGATCACTTGGACTAATGAGATGGCCTTGGTACATGCCACCTTGATGGGATTGTATTGGAAACCCCTGGCACGATTCTAACTCCATCATTTGGGGCCGTTCCGATTGAGCATGTCCCAAGTTTTACATCTCCTCCCTCTCTTATTCCCACTCTTATATTTCACAGAGATCACTTTTCAGTTAAAATTTAAACGCCTAAGAATAATTGTGTGTTAATTACAGAGTTCAACCACTAGTACTAGGATAAAGAAGAAAAAATACTACCATGGATAAAGTATTACATTGTACAACAACAGTCAGCACAAGAGCTGATCGAGTCACTGTTTCTCATAGTGTCCATTTCACTTCTACAGGTTTCCCCTTTGGTGCTCAGTTAGTCATCGCCAATCAAGGGAAACAAATGATATTTGTCTCTTTGGGACTGGCTTAATTCACTCAGCATGATGTTTTCCAGATTCCTCCATTTTGTTGCAAGTGACCGGATTTCATTGTTTTTGACTGCTGTATAGTATTCTGTAGAGTACATGTCCCATAATTTCCTAATCCAGTCTACTGTTGATGGGCATTTGGGTTGGTTCCAAGTCTTAGCTATTGTGAATTGAGCCACAATAAACATTGCTGTGCAGACGGCTTTTTTGTTTGCCAATTTAATTTCCTTTGGGTAAATTCCAAGGAGTGGGATGGCTGGGTTGAATGGTAGGGTTATATTCATGTTTCTGAGGAATCTCCAGACTGACTTCCATAGTGGCTTGACCAGTTTGCATTCCCACCAACAGTGGATTAGTGTCCCTTTTTCCCCACATCCTCTCCAGCATCTATTGTTGGTGGATTTCTGAATGTGAGCCATTCTCACCGGGGTGAGGTGAAACCTCATTGTGGTTTTGATTTGCATTTCCCTGATTGCTAGGGATCTTGAACATTTTTTCATGTGTCTGTTGGCCATTTGGATTTCCTCTTTTGAAAAATGTCTATTGAGGTCCTTGGCCCATCTCTTAAGTGGGTTGTTTGTTTTGATGTTGTGGAGTTAACACACAATTATTCTTAGGTGTTTTAATTTTAAATGAAAAGTGATCCCTGTGAAATGTAAGAGTGGGAATAAGAGAGGGAGAAGATGTACAATTTGGGACATGCTCAATCGGAACTGCCCCAAATGATGGAGTTAGAATCGTGCCAGGGAATTCCAATACAATCCCATCAAGGTGGCATGTACCAAGGCAATATCACTAGTCCAAGTGATCAATATTTCAGTTCACAATTGATCACACTGATGGATCTAAGAGTCAAAGGGATCACACAAACAAGACTAGTGTCTGCTAATACTAACTGATAGAATCAAAAAGGGAGAGAATGATCCAACATGGGAAGTGGGAGACACAACAGACTCATAGAATGGCAGATGTCCTAAATAGCACTCTGGCCTCAGAATCAGCCCTTAAGCTATTCAGATCTGGCTCAAGAGCCCATGAGAATATTTTAGGCATGGAAAGCCAAGACACTCTGGAAAAAAAAGAAGACCTAAAGGAAAGATCTCTGTGAGTGAGATCCCAGTGGAAAGAATGGAGCCATCAAAGAAGGAGGTACCTTTCTCTGAAGGGAGGAGAGAACTTTCACTTTGTCTATGACCCTGTCAGAATAAGATCGAAGTCGGCGAACCCTAAAGGCTTCCATAGCCTCAGCAACTCATGACTAGACCCTAGGGAGATCGCTGACACCATAAACAAGAGTGTCAAATTGTTAAATCAACATCAGGAGTCACTGTGTACTTACGTCTCATGTGGGATCTGTGCTTCATGTGTTATCCAATGTGAAGTAATGCTATTACTAGTACTGAAACAGTACTTTTACACTTTGTGTTTCTGTGTGGGTGCAAACTGATGAAATCTTTACATAGTATATACTGAATCGATCTTCTGTATATAAAGATAATTGCAAATGATTAAAAAATCTTGGTGTTAAATTGGAAATTGCATAGATAATTAATCAATTCTTTAAAAAAAATCATGTAGGATCTCTGTCCTTAATGTGCTGTACATTGTGAATTAATACTATAACTAGTACTCCAACAGTATTTTCACTTTGTGTTGCTATGTGAGGGCACACTGTTGAAATCTTTACGTAATATGTACTAAACTGATCTTCTGTATATAAAGATAATTGAAAATGAATCTTGATGTGAATGCAAAGGGAGAGGGAGCAGGAAAGGGGAGGGTAGTGGGTGGGAGGGAAGTTATGGGGGGGGGGAAGCCATTGTAATCCATAAGCTATACTTTGGAAATTTATATTCTTTAAATAAAAGCTTTATTTAAAAAAAAGTTTTTTAAGTTGTTAATTTTTAATTCATCCCTTGTGGTCAGAATAGAAACTTGTATGATTTCAATTTGTTCAATTTGTTAGGACTTATTTTATGGCCAAATATATTTTCTATCCAATAAAAATTCCATGCACTGATGCCAAGAATGTGTGTTCTGCAGCTGTGGAATGACACACTCTGTAGATATCAATTAAATGTATTTTGTCCATTATGTAGATTTGCTCTGATGTTTGTTGATTTTTTGGTCTGGATTTCCATTTTTTTGTTTAGCTGATTTTTTTGTCTAATTTTATCCATTGTTGAAGTCCTCCATTATAATTGTATTAGAGTATAATAACCAGGCATTCTGGTATTGGATTCTTATGCATTCACTATAGTCAAAACTCCCAGTTGAGTTGATCCCTTAATCATCACATAATGCCCTCCTTTGTCTCTTTCAACTTTTGTGCCTCTATCTTTTATATTTTTTATTTTATTTTTTATTTTTATTGACAAACAGTAGTTGTACATTTTGATGGGGTATAATGTAATATTTCAATACATGCCTACATTTTAATGCTCAAATTAGGATAATTAGCACCCATCCATCATTTTGTATATTCAAGATTCTTTTGTAGTGTGTACAATCAGAAATCTTTATTCTAGCTATTTAGACAAGTACAGTATGTTAGTATTAACTGTTATTACTCTACTGTACGACAGAATACTGACAGGCAAATTAGTAAAACTGCTTGCTATTATTCCATTCAAAAGGCCTTCAAAATCCATTCTCTTTTCACAACTTCAGGAATTCCTTAGACCCATAAGTTAGATCAATTGATGTTATGACATAAATCATGCACACTATTTTCAGTTTTTCTTCTTTTTTTGTCAGACTGAGATATTTCCAAATATTTGTCTTCTAGTTCAGATATTCTTTATTCTGTCACAAGTCTATTGTTAAGAGTTTCCCTGTATTTTTTAAAGATTTATTTATTTATTTGAAACTAAGAGTTTTACAGGGAGAGAAGGCAAGGCAGAGAGAGAGATAGAGGTCTTCCTTCCACTGGTTCACTCTCCAATTGGTCATAATGGCTGCAGCCATGCCGATCCAAAACCAGGAGCCAGGAGCTTCTTCCAGGTCTCCCACATGGGTGCAGGGGCCCAAGGACTTGGGCCATCTTCTACTGCTTCCCTAGGCCATAGCAGAGAGCTGGATATGAAGTGAACCAACTGGGACTTGAACCGGGACCCACATGGGATGCTGGCACTGCAGGCAGTAGCTTTACCCACCATGTCACAGTGCTAGCCTCTCTCCCTTGTATTTTTTATTTCACCTATTGAAGTAGTCACTTCTAATTTTTGTTTGATTTCTCTTTTTCTCTATCTCCCAATAAAATTTTTCATCATGTCATGCATGGATGTCTTTAACTCATGTATTTGCTCCTCTGTTTTTGAGGAATTGATGATCATTCTTTTTACTTTCTCTTCATGCATTTCATCAATCCTTTCATCTTCATAGTCTAATATTGCAGTGTAGTATTCCTTTGGGGGAATCACATTGTCTTCATGTTTCTTCCATTTCTGTGTTTATTCTTAAGCATTTGTGGAAATTTTTTTTCCCCAACTGCATTTGTTTTTGAAATATGCCTCTTTGGTTTGGTAGTGTTTCTGCTCCCTCAGTGGATATCCAGAGATGTGTTCTGGTTGGGACCAGAGAGCTGTGGTCAGTGCTTGAGCATTAATCAAAGGTGACACCCAAGTTGGATGTTAGAATTCCTGTCAGTTATGAGTAGGTTATGCAGTATGCGTATCAGCTGGTATGATCACTACTTCATCTCTCTTCCAAGGTGATCAAGGCCTGAGATGAGCCCATACCCCTGCTACATGGGTATATGTATCACAAAAGGGATCCATGCAGTCCTCGGTGTGAGCACAGATACCTCGCAATGACCTACCCCAGCACACAGGGAACTCTAATTCTCTTAATCCAGACATCGATTGTTCATGCCGTCACAAAATTCCCCTAGTCATAGCACACAGGGCTCCCACTCATACAGGGAACAGGGATTCTGCTCATTCATGGAGAAAGCCAAAGTGTTCCCAGAGCCAGATGTCCATCAGTGCTTCCCTGTGGCAGTTTGTGCCTCAGTGTCCATGAAGGAATGAGGAGAGAGGGTACCTCACAGGCATAAGTTGGTACCCCACTCCTGTCAATTCTTCATGCCAGACTCAAAGTAAGTGATGACCATGGATTTATCTCTGTGATAAAATTCCCTAGTCATTTACCTGTAATCTGTAGCAACCTCTATTCATGTTATTAAGTTGGCATTTATTCCCTCCTAGTCACCAAGCATCCTTTTGGGGAAATGGAAGGAAAGCAATGTGCTGTCTATTCACAGTGTAAGGTGGGCACCCTGTCTCCCACAAGATCTCCAGGATGGACTCAAAGTCAGTGTGGTCCACATTCTCCCTCGGATAATATCAACAGGGACACAGCCTATCACAGATAGTACTCAACTTGCTACAAAAAGATGAGTAAGATCCAAGCAGAAAGAACGGGCCATCAAAGAAGGCAGTACCTTTCTCTGAATGGAGAAGAGAACTTCCACTTTGAATATGGCCTTGTCTAAATAAGATCAGAGTTGGTGAATTCAAGAGGCTTCCATAGCCTTGGCAGCTCATGAAAAGAGACTCGGGTGATTACTGATGTCATAAATAAGAGTGTCAATTGTTAAATCAACAATGGGAGTCACTGTGCACCTGCTCCCCATCTAGGACCTCTGCCCTTAATGTGTTGTACTATGTGAATTAATGGTAAAACTACTACCCAAACAGTACTCTTATACTTTATGTGTATTTGTGGGTGCAGTCTGTTGAAATCTTTACTTAGTATACTAAATTGATCTTCTGTATATAAAGATAATTAAAAATGAATCATGATGAAAAATGGGATGGGAGAGGGAGAGGGAGTGGGAGATGAGATGATTGCAGGTGGGAGGGAGGTTATGGGAAGAAAGCTGCTATAATTCAAAAGTTGTACCTTGTAAATTCATATTTATTAAATAAAAGTTGAAAAGAAAAAATATAAATGATACTATTTTTTTAAAAAGATGGTGTCTCCTCTATTCCTGGATGTCCCCAGTGGTGTCCCTACACACTGCTATGTGTTTTCACTGTCTATACTGCTCCATGGGCTCTCTCTTCTTTCTGAAGAGTTTCTACTGTGAATTTCTCTTTAACTTTCCCCTAGAAATGCAATTACTCCCCTTTCCTTTTGTTATCTTCTCATCATCAAAATCAGCATGTGTTTTCCCTATTCAGCCATCATGAGTCTCCCATTCTGTTGTATTAAGTTCACAAGTAACCTCAAATGGATTATACCTGAAATTCTTCAATGAATGAGTCATGAATTTGTGTAAGGCCCTGTGACTCATAAGAGTTATTTCTCTCGTTGAGTTTTGACTAATGCTTTGTGAAATATGTTTCTATTATTCCCTAATCACTGATACAGAAGATGAAGATTAGAAAGGAACCCAGGATGTTAGTGACAGAACTGAAATTTGAATATAGGCCTAGTTGGTGTTGAAGTCCAGATTCCTAAACAATAATATTTGTTCATACAGTTAATGCATTTTTACTTTTATCATGGTACACTTTAAAGATTTCCAAAGTGATTTTCTACCCACTACCTGTATATTATCTCTCTACATCCTCATAATACTACAGTTAAAATGAATCCAACTGTAGTGTGAATGAGCTGACTCCAAATGAATCAATTATTAAATATTAAGTATTACCATGAAAATCAACATAGGTATTTAGAATACAGTATACAGTTTTGAATTAAGTTCATTGATGAATGAGTGATGCATGGGGATGCTATTTAGGTTTTGCATTTTACACATAATTTTAAAAGAAATTTTACCTATGTGCCCATCTATAAAGCAACTAGTGGCAGAATGTCATTTTAGGATATTCTGTTTTTGCCTAAAAGTAACATAACCATTTTAATGGAGACATGGAAAATAGAATCAAAAGCCACTATGTGTAATATCTCTACCTGAATTCATGTAAGGTACTCATTGGATTGGATTCTTTTCAAAGAATTTCTAATATTTGTTGTCTCAACATAATGTAGATTTTCCACATCTTGTATGGTAACTCTAAATAATTATTCAAATGCCTATATATTTCATCAGCTGAGAGTGCACTATAATATTATTTTGGAGATAGAGGGAAAGAAAATCAAGTTAAGAAGCAGTTGTTTTGAGGTGTACATCATACTATTTGTTTCCCTCTAAAAATCATGAATCTGACTTTATTCATTTGATTTAATAGGTGTGCAAATTAAGATAAATGCAATCTTAAAACTCACTAAAATTCATGATTGTAGATGCTGTAGAGAGCTACTAACAGAAACAAAAAAAATCATTTTTTTCAGAGAACATGTGATTTCTACTATAGTTTCATGTTGGCTATAAATGTCATTGCTAAAATTTTTTGGAGAACTCTACGTTTTTCAAACATACAAATATCTACTTTCAAAGAATGAATTAGAAGCTCAAGAAGTGATACCTTTAAACAAAGAGATGGGGGGGCTGGCACCATGAGGCACTGGGTTAATCCTCCAGAATCCCATATGGGTGCCCAGTTGCTCCTCTTCCAGTCCAGCTCTCTTCTGTGGCCCAGGAAGGCAGTGGAGGTTGGCCCAGGTGCTTGGGCCCCTGCACCCACATGGGAGACCTGGAAGAAGCACCTGGCTTCTGGCTTCGGATCGGCACAGCTGTTGCGGCCACCTGAGGAGTGAACCAGTGGATGGAAGACCTTTCTTTCTGTCTCTCTCTCTCACTGTCTGTAATTCTGCCTGTCAAATAAATAAATAAAATCTTTTAGAAAGAGAGAGAGAGAGAGAGAGAGAGAGAGAGAGAGAAAGGGAATAACATAGACTTTGGTTGTGATGAAATTTCACATGTAAAGCAGCTTTAAAGCGATTTTTCTAGATAGAATGTGCAAACTCAAATTAAAATGTATGTAAACCAGTGTCTTTTGCAACAAACTTCATTATCGTCCTGAGAATGTATATTTTATAATATCAACTATGAGTTATAATTTGCTAATGCTTTGATAGACGCTCATTTAGAAATCTCTCTACCTAAATTCATGTACTTACAATCATATATGTTGTACAACATGTAAAATGCAGAATAGATTTTGAAACTCTCTGAATTTCATAAGTATTTTCATAAGTATTTTGAAAAGTAACTTGTTTGTTTGTTTGTTTGTTTGTTTTGACAGGCAGAGTGGACAGTGAGAGAGAGAAAGTTCTTCCTTTTCCATTGTTTCACCCTTTAATGGCCGCTGTGGCCTGCGCACTGCGGCCAGTGCACTGCACTCATCTGAAGCCAGGAGCAAGATGCTTCTCCTGGTCTCCCATGAAGGTGCAGGGCCCAAGCACTTGGGCCATCCTCCACTGCACTCCCGAGCCACAGCAGAGAGCTGGCCTGGAAGCGGGGCAACTGGGACAGAATCCGCTGCCCCAACCAGGACTAGAACCCGGTGTGCCAGCGCTGCAGGTGAAGGATTAGCCTATTGAGCTGTGACGCTGGCCTGTATTTAATTTTTCTGAAAGTATTCGTCTCTTTTCTACATTTTGATGCAACAATGAGCTTTAATTGTTGAATTGTTCTAAAATCTTACCAATTTTGTTTTCTGAAACTGCAGAAATCTTGTTTATTTATTTAATTATTTATTGACAGGCAGAGTTAGTGAGAGAGAGAGACAGAGAGAAAGGTCTTCCTTCCGTTGGTTCACCCCCCAATGGTGGCCATGGCCAGCATGCTGTGCCGATCCGAAGCCAGGAACCAGGTGCTTCCTCCTGGAATGAAGATATATGTTTTATACTACACTATAATAAATAAAATAGATTTGTATAATTATCATTTAATTTGGTACCATTACTATTAATGCTATAGTAATTACACATTATGAGGGAAAACAACAGAAAATCCTGCTAGCAGGATATGTCTTTCATATATGGAAATGCACTTTTATATATGGCTTTTATCTACCCACTGATTTAAAACCTAGTGTTGTTTTTTACCTAGTTAGAAAAAAAGAGAATTACAGAGTGAAACAAAATTAATTTTTACCCAATCTTTGATATAGAAGTGAATGTGCTTAGAATGGTAACAAAGGGTATAAATTTTAATGAGGCAATTTTGGTTCTCAAATTTTATAATTTTAATTTGGAAAAATACTACTTTTCTTTTTTCATTTTTTTTAAATTTATTTTTTGACAGGCAGAGTTAGACAGTAGGAGAGAGAGAGAGAGAGAGAGAGAAAGGTCTTCCTTTTTCCATTGGTTCACCCCCCAAGTGGCCACTTAGGGCTGGTGCGTTACAGCCAGTGTGCTGCAACGATCCAAAGCAAGAAGCCAGGTGCTTCCTCCTGGTCTCCTATGCGGGTGCAGGGCCCAAGGACCTGGGCCATCTTCCACTGCACTCCTGGACCACAGCAGAGAGCTGGCCTGGTAGAGGGGAAACTGGGACAGAATCCGGCATCCCGACTAGGACTAGAACTTGGGGTGCCAGCACTGCAGGCGGAGGATTAGTCTAGTGAGCCACAGCGCCGACAAAATACTACTTTTCAAACCTAAATACATTACAGTATTGGAAGTGGAATGATTTAGATAAACTTTTTCTTTCAATTCTTTCAGAAAAAGTTAAGGAAACTGGAAAAGTATCCTTTTAGAAAGGCAGGGTATAGAAAAGGAATATTACTTGTAAAATTTAATATTGAAGACCTAAAGGATTACAAATGCAGTTTTGTAATTTTTTGTCACTGTTAACAATAAGCATATTGAGAAAAGCAAAAATAAAATGAAATTTATTTGAAAAGCAGTAAAGTTGAAAATAAGCAGCTGAATGCAGATTATTTTTATAGTCTTTTCAGTTTAAGGTAGACAAATTTCATGTATTTCATACATACAGTTTTGGTAACATAGTTATACTACCCACCCTACCCTCCCAGTCACCCATGCTCCCAAACTTCCTCCTTCTTCCTCTTTTATTCCCATTCTTAATCTTGACAATGATCTAACTTTAGTTTACTTTAGACCAATAAGATTAAACATACACTAAGTGTTCAACAAACAGAACACACTATTCCTCAACAGTAGAGACAAAGGCTGTAAAGAACTATCGAGTCTCAAAATGACAATATCACTCCTACATATTACATTTTTCGCAACATTAATAGTAAGCAGATTGAGAAAACACCTGGAATGAAGTGTATTTGAAAAGCAGTAAAATTGAAAAGCAGCAGATGAATGCAGATTTATCTACAACATTCTTTCCAATTCACGAGAACGAACCCTCAGTTTCATAGCTGTTCATGTAGAAGTGGAGTTAAAATGTTTTCAAGGCACTTTTGAACAGTGGCATTCAGATAATTTCTGTCAAAAATGCATCTTTTTAAAAAGACAAATGGACCTTTATAATTCATTAGAATTATTTGAAGAAACAGAAAAAGGTGGCAAGGTTTTAATATGTAAAATAGTCCATTAAAATAATACAAATGATTTTACAACTAACTACCATTTAGATAAACAAGTACTACAAAATATATCTGAATTTTCGATTTTTTACTAAAATATGGAGACATATAAAGAGGTATTCCCAAAAAAGTTACTTTTAATCCAAATATACACTAGAGAAATTGCTAATTTTGTAGAGTGTGCAATATAAATATGTATGTTTGGATTTATGTTAGCAATTTGAGCTTTTAGGACTGTGAAGGGCACACAGTATTTATGTTGGTCTTTACTGAAACATTATTTGCATTCTTTTTTTTTTTTTTGACAAGCAGAGTTAGACAGTGAGAGAGACAGAGAGAAAGGTCTTCCTTCCGTTGGTTCACCCCCAAAGCCAGTAGCCAGGTGCTTCCTCCTGGTCTCCCATGGGGTGCAGGGCCCAAGCACTTGGGCCATCCTCCACTGCACTCTCGGGCCACTGCAGAGAGCTGGACTGGAAAAGGAGCACCAGGACAGAATCCACCCCCCCGACCAGGACTAGAACCCGGAGTGCCAGCGCCACAGGCAGAGGATTAGCCTAGTGAGCCGTGGCGCTGGCCACCGCTCTACTGAAACATTATAATGCCGACTAAATTTCCCATAGTGTATTTGGAGTGAACGTCATCTTGAGCAAGGTGTGATAATCTTAACTTCACACAGTATCATTACATTATCAGAACTGGATATAAATTTAATAAATGAATATTACAAAATAAGAAAAATGATAAGCATAGTTTTAGTTTGTTTCCTGTTATACTTCCTAGCCTTTGCCCCCTTTCATTAATTGAGATTTCTCAACTTCTGTTCCTCTCTGATCACTCAGCTGCAAGAGAACTTCACCCTGCCTTCCTGAGGCTGAGAGCTAACTCATTATCAGTTCCAACACAGCTCTGTCAGCTATCTTATGCCCCTGCAAAGGACAAGCTGTTTTCCTGGTGATCTAAGTGGTCTACAATTTAGGAGTCTGTCTCCACCCATAGTAATTGTTAATCTGGTATATCTTAAGCCACAAGTGGCAAGAAGTGACTGAGCCAGCGCCTTGAGGGCCTCTGACTGAGACACTCTGTGCTGTGCTGCCTTGCAATTATGGAAGGGGTAGTAGAACTTGATATTCAATAGGAAGATGTATGGGAACCAAAGGATCATGCTGTAACCCTGCTTGGTGGTACTCATCTCAGCAATGGCCCATAATGCTACGTGGTGCAGCACCAACAGGAAGCACTCGTCACCCACCAGCATGATGATGCACATGCCATCTTGAATATTACCGATTTTGAAAAACACTAAAATTCCTTATGTAGCAACTGTAAAATATGTGTTTTCTGTGGTCTGAGGCTACTCACGCAGTATTCAAGGTTTTCTTTTTCCTTTTATTCTGCTTTTAAGTTTATAAAAAGAGAAAAAGTTTCATGTGTTTCCTATGGACAGATTTAAGAGCATAATGATACTTCCCACCCTACACTGCCAGCCTCCTTCACTCCCACCCTCCCTCCTCTGTCTTTTCTTATTTTTTCCTTTGAATTTTCTGATGACATATTGTCAATCTACTTTGTAATCACAAGCTTAGCCCTTCACTAAATAAAGAATTCAGCAAATTGTAGATACTGTTATATTAAGACAGTTCTAATACCTTGGGTTTCTCCACAAGAATAAACTCTATTGTGAACAGTGGAATAAAACTTAACTATGAACTTCTAAATAGGGACTTTCCACTGGATCACACCCACATAATCCAAAAGCCTAACTGCACTTATCAAGTATTGCCTTTATTTTGCCTCCATATTCATCCTGCTAAATGGAGTTCTCTGAGTATCTTCTAGTTTCTAGCTGACTCACAAATCCCTTACTGATTAAATGAACTTTTCAATTTATTTTCCAGAATATTTTTATTTTAATGAAATTTTATTTTATTTTAACAAAATGATCTGAGAAAATCTGTTTCTTGTGCCTACTCATCACTATTCAGTAGAAGTGAGCCCTATATTCCACTCACACTCGAAGGAGGAAATTACAGAGTGAGACAATCAGGAGATATCCTTTGGTGACCTGTGGGAGCTTCTTGCCACGGTGCCTTAGGACCCATTTCACATGGTGCTGTGCATGCAAGCCCAAAATATAACAGTTACTTAGATACACACACCAAGTGATTGGAGACAACCAAACACACTCTGTTAAAGACCACAGGCTTTTATACTTTTCCTCTTGTCTGGATTGCACAAATGCCACTAGCCACTCCAGCACCACCTCACACAAGGGCCCTTAACTGAATGCTGTCATTCTACAGAAATTTAAAATAGCACCTGCATGTTATTTTACCCTTCCTTATAAAAAGGTGTAATCTCATTCTTTCATTTTGAATATGCCAACCGTAGTGCCTCATTTCAAAGAAACAGAATGTATGAAGTGATACCATGAGCTTCTGAGATATGGTCCAAACAAATGACCTGTCTTCTCTATCTGTCTCCTTGGGCTGATAGGAACAAGGCATGCTGCCCTGAAGCCTCCTTGCCGGGGACCACTTCGGTGCTGAGGAGCACCTGTGGTTCCAGCTCAAGCTCCAGACTTGTGACTGGTGGATCCCAGGAACAGCCCTCAAGGCAGCATTCATTGAGAGGTGGTAAAATGTCCCTAAGGAGACCTGACCAACTTTCAGTTGAACAAAATGATGCTGCTATTACTCTAAGAGACTGAGTTAGGACTTTTGTACAAATAGGTAATGTTTAAATTGTTTATGTATCATCTTCCTAGAGAAATAAATGAACAAAGCATTTATGTAAATCTCCACAAATTATAACAAAGTGAATGCACTTGTGCAACAAAAAAATAACACCAAACTTAGTTATGTTCCCAAAAGTCAGTTTGTGGCCAGCACCACAGCTCACTAGGCTAATCCTCTGGCCTGCGGTGCCGGCATCTCAGGTTCTAGTTTCAGTTGCGGTGCCAGATTCCGTCCTGGTTGCTCTTCTTCCAGTCCAGCTCTCTGCTGTGGCCTGGGAAGGCAGTGGAGGATGGCCCAAGTGGAGGCCCATGTGGAGGAAGCACCTGGCTCCGCCTTCTGATTGGTGCAGCGCGCTAGCAGTGGCAGCCATTTGGGGGTTGAGCCAACAGACGGAGGACCTTTCTCTCTGTTTCTCTCTCTCTCAGTCTAACTCTGCCTGTCAGAAAAAAAAAGTCACTTTGTTCTCTCATTCTCAGTGTAGTTAATGTTATTTTTTTTCATTTTTAACAGTAGAATATTTAAAGAAAAAAAAATTCTTTTAGCAGTTCACATTTCTGTAGGAGTTTATTAAAAAAAATTCTAATCATTTTGACAGAATACACCTAACATAAAATTTACTATTGTAACCATTTTTAAGTGTGAGTTTAGTGACATTATGTGCATTCACGTTGTTATGTAACCTTTAGCATCTTCCTTCTCTGAATGCTTTCTTCTTCTAAAAACGAAACTCTATACCCATTAAACAGGACTTCATTCTCAACGCAGTTGACTGGCTCTACAGCTTCCACATGCATAACAAGGTTCTCAGGCTCTCTTGAAGTATCCCATTGTTATTCTTGGAGAGCTTGAGGAAACTGTCACATGTACATATAAATATGTATAAAATTAGGAAAATGGTTTTAAACAATTTTTAAAATTCATTACACTTTTTTTTTAGCAGTTTTAAGATGATGGGAAAATCTAGCAGAGTTCCTGTGTACTCACCTCACCTACTCTCCATTCCTAAGCATTTCCCTATTAGTAATATCTTGCATTAATGCGGTGCATTTGTTATCATTGATGGCCCTTTATTGATATATTATGAATTAAAGTCTAAGAGTCCTCCCTATGTTGTGTAGTTCCTCGAGTCTGGACAAATGTACACTGACATTTAGTGTCTAACAGAATAGTTTCACTGCCCTCCAAATCCTTCGCTAGCCACTAGCCCCTGGCAACCACAGTCTTCATCATTTTACCTTTTCCAGAATGTCATGTAACCAGAATCACATGGTATACCGCATTTTTAACTGGATTCTTTGTGTTAGTAATATATTTGAACTTCTTCCATGTCTGTTCATAGCTTGATAGCGTTTTCTTTTTCAGTGCTGAATAATATTGTATTTTATTGTGTGGAGGTGCCTCATTTCATTTATTCACTTACTGTAGGACATATTGGCTGCTTCCAAGTTTGGACAACTATGAATAAAGTCGTTATAAACATTCACGTGCAGATTTTTGTATGGAAGTAAGTTTTTGATTCATTTGGATAAATACCAAGGAGTACTGTTATTGAATCACGTGTTCAGAATGGGGAGAGTTTTTGTTAAGAAACTGTCAAACTGTTTCCCATAGTGATTGTACCATTTTAAGTAAATAAGTGTTTCTCTTGCCTACATTATCACAAAACTTGGTGTTGTCAGTGTTTAAAGAAAAATTTTAACATATACAAAGAAAAAAAGGATCAGAGACTTGTCACCAGTTTGTTAAAACTAATCATGTTCCATTTTTGTTCTAACTACTTAAAATATTTTGTTTTCCTTTGTTCACGGATTTATTTCTTAATTTGAAATGCAACTTTACAAGGGAAGAGGGAAAGAGACAGGCATCTTTTATCCACTGGTTCACACCTCAAATGGCCAAAATGATTAGGGCTAGCTAGGGTGAAGGCAGGAACCAGGAGTTTTACCCAGGCCCCCCCACATGAGAAGCAGAGGTGCAAATACTTGGATCATCTTACACTGTTTAAGGAGGCGCATTACCATAGGTCAGAGGTGAAAAACTTGGAACTCAGGGCTGGCACTGTGGCGCAGCGGGTTAAATTCCTGGCCTGAAGCATCAGCATTCCATATGGGCGCTGGTTCGAGTCCTGGCTGCTCCTCTTCCAATCCAGCTCTCTGCTATGGACTAGGATAGCAGTAGAAGATGGCCCAAGTCCTTGGGCCCCTGCACCCACGTAGGAGACTCGGAAGAAGCTCCTGGCTTTGGATCAGCACAGCTCCGGCCATTGCTACGATATGAAGAGTGAACCAGCAGATGGAAGCATCGCTCTCTGTCTTTACCTCTCTCTGCAACTCTGTCAAATAAAAAATAAAACTTTAGAAAAAAAGGAAGTTGGGACTCATATTAGCACCCATATGAGATATAAGTAGTGATTAACACACTGTGCTAGGGGCCCCAGTTTTCTTTTCTTGTAGTGTTAAAATGCACATACATCTTATCTGTATGGAAGTGACAAACTAATACAGCCATATAACCTTTAATCTTTTTTAAAAATAGATTCTTTCTATCCTGAACAGAAAATTTCCTCATCTTTCTTGGAGTCCTTGAATAACCTATATATCATTGAACACTAACCACAGTGTATCAAATACCTATGCTTGGAGCCCATGAAAATCTATATTGCCATTTGGAAATTTGTAATAATGAAATGGGCCAACTTTTATGTATTCAAAAAACTTCGAAGAATAAGAAATGAGAAAGTAGGTGATGCTGATTGAGATACGGGAGAACCCATATTTTCACAGATGTAAGTGAAACAAATGCTTTGGCAAAAAACCATAGTCCTGTGTAGTCATTGTGTTGCAGCAGGTTAAGCCACCTCTTGGGATGAGTTACATAAGATTTCCTGTGATTGGATCCATACCCATTTGTTTATTTATTTATTTGAAAGGGAGAGATACAAAGAGAGGTAGAGTGGTAGCGCAGTAGAGAGAGAGAGGAGAATATCTTAGATCAGTTACTTCACTCCTCAATGGCAAGGGCAAAGCCAATACCCCAGAATTCCATTCAGGTTTCCCATGTGGGTAGTAGAGGCCCAAGTACCCAGCCATCATCTGCTGTTTTCCCACTCACATTAGGAGGGAGTTGGATTAGAAGCTGAACACCTGGACTTGAATCAGTACTTTGATGTGAAATGTCAGCATCATAGGCAGCAGCTTAACTCACTATACCACTATGTAGGCCCCACCTCCATTTCTGACCAAACTTCCTTCTAGTACACCTGACAAAGAACAAGTATTTGGGTCCTTGCCACATGTAAGAGATCCAGATGGAGTTCTTGACTCCTGCCATTGGCCTGGCCCAGCACTAGATGTTGCACGTATTTGGGGAGTGAACCAGTGGATGGGAAATCTGTGTGTCTATGTGTGTGTGTGTGTGTGTGTGTGTGTGTGTGTGTGTTGTGGATTTCAAATAAATGGTGTATATTAACATTACAAGAGAAAATCATAGCATATATATATATGTGTGTATTTTAATTTAAAATATGGAAAAACATTTAAAAATTTAAATTTTAAAAAGAAAGCATAAAAGCAAAAGAACATCGTACTTCCTTCTCTACACTAATCCCAAAAATCAAAGGACTTGGTAGGTAAGGGAAAATTGGAATAGATTGTAAATTCACTATCAATTAGAAAAAAAGTAAACTTCAGATTGAAATTACCAACAAGCAAGTGAAATATAGGTATGATATGTGGACTCTCTGAATAATTTTGTAGCCTGTGTAATATCCAAGACAAGGATAGAAAATTCTTTGGTAATGCTTAGTTCTAACATTAGGGAGTTCTTCTCCAATCAGGTCATTCAGCTGGCCAACAGAGAAGATTCTGAATGACATCTGATTTCTATTTTCAATAGTCATGTTTTCACAGAAATTCATGATAAAGAGGTTTCAAGACTCAAAAATACAAGGCCCTACTTTTATAGTCTAGGGTATAAAGAAACCAGAAGGATTCCTATTCAGTAAATCATAAATCATGATCCCAAAATTACCCTGGAAACAGCTCTGACTTCTTTTTTACATTTTTAATTTATCAATATAAACAACAGATTGAATGTAAATGGATTAAATTACAGATAAATGTCTTAGAAACTTCATATGTAGTACTTAAAATAGTACTTAACAACTATGTTCTGTTTCCGCTAGAAATTTCTTATACAGATCATTCTGCAGACCTCTCATTAATTTATTCAGATAAAAATACATATAAGTCATTCTGGTATTATCTAGGGCACCATATTCTGAACATCAAAATTCACGGCGAGCACCGCAGCTCACGAGGCTAATCCTCCGCCTAGCGGCGCCGGCACACCGGATTCTAGTCCCGGTTAGGGCGCTGGATTCTGTTGGGGTTACCCCTCTTCCAGGCCAGCTCTCTGCTGTGGCCAGGGAGTGCAGTGGAGGATGGCCCAAGTGCTTGGGCCCTGCACCCCATGGGAGACCAGAAGCACCTGGCTCCTGCCATCGGGTCAGCGCAGTGCGCCATCCGCAGCGCACCGGGCATGGCGGCCATTGGAGGGTGAACCAACGGCAAAGGAAGACCTTTCTCTCTGTCTCTCTCTCTCACTGTCCACTCTACCTGTCAAAAAAAAAATTCACACACAGAAACATCTGCATGTAAATACAGATATACACTATGAGCTCCTGCATGACCACATGACAACAAATTAAGTAACTTTTAAAATGTTTAGTGTCATTGTTGCATTTTGATTCCAAAAAATACATGATATTTTTCTATTTTTTTTTTGTTCAATTTCTTTTATTTTATTTTTTTTTATATAAAGCTTTTATTTAAAGAATATAAATTTCCAAAGAACAGCTTATGGATCACAATGGCTCCCCCCCCCACAACCTCCCTCCCTCCCCCTACCCTCCCCTCTCCCGCTCCCTCCCCCCCCGCCCACATCAAGATTCATTTTTAATTCTCTTTATACACAGAAGATCAATTTAGTACATATTACGTAAAGATTTCAACGGTTTGCTCTCGCATAGAGACACAAAATGATAATACTGTTGGAGTGCTAGTTATAGTATTAATTCACAATGTACAGCACATTAAGGACAGAGATCCTACATGATTTTTTTTTTTACAGTTCAGTGTCATCTGTCTATAGTTTCTCAGAAAGGAATGATATTGTATTTACATGGCTTAGCATCACATAGACATTAGTAGAGTTTGAAAATTTTTATAATAAACTTTGATACACTTGTGCAAAGAATCTAGGAAAACAAATCTATTTTTACACACTACTCTTGGATAACATTCTCAACATTAAAATTTGCAGTTAAGTCTTTCATCAAAAATACAATTGAACAAATTACTTTTTCATATTGAAATGTTATTACAGTTTTATAATGTGATATGCACAGTGGCACAACTAAAGAGTTACCAGACAAAATGTTTGAATCCGGATACAAGTGCTATTTTTGCATTATAATGATAGTGTTAAAACTACAGAGACATGAATCACCTATCTACATATTTTTAGACAGATTATATAGTAAAAATACATTGGTCAATCAATAGGGACTTAAAATAATACAAAACCTTCAGGAAAAACTTTTTCTGCACCTTACTTTTAAAATAGGGATATTCATTGTGGAAAGTGCTACATAACCAACAAAGTAATATCTACTATGTGAAATGATACTTGAAATCTTACCAAGTCTTATATGGACATCTAAGTTCAGGAAACTCAAGGATCCAAAACAGACTCTCCCAAAAGCATATTCTTCAAGACATATTTTAGACAAATTGGCAAAAGTAAAGGAAAATGAGAAAATCCTAAAGATAGAGAATGCTGTCACATTTCATTCATATATATATATATATATATATATATATATATATATATATAAAAGAAAATCAGTGAGACAACCAGCCAGCTTCTCAACAGAAAACCTACAGGCCAGAAGAGACTGGGTTGATATATGCAATATTAAAACAAAGTAAACAAAAAGTGAACCAAAAATATATATCAAGCAAAGCTAACCTTTAGAGGTAAAGAACAGGGGCCGGCACTGTGGCGTAGTAGGTTAAAGCCCTGGCCTTTCTTCAGTGCTGGCATCCCATGTGGGTGCCGGTTCTAGTCCTGGCTGCTCCTCTTCTGATCCAGCTCTCTGCTATGACCTGGGAAAGCAGTAGAAGATGGCCCTTGCATCCATGTGGGAGACCCAGAAGAAGCTCCTGGCTTCTGGCTTCGGATCAGCACAGCTCCAGCCATTGAGGCAATCTGGGGAGTGAACAATGGGATGGAAGACTTCTCTCTCTGTGTCTCTACCTCGCTCTGTAACTCTGTCTTTCAAATAAATAAAATTTTAAAAAATCTAAAAAAGAAGTGAAGGAGAAATAAACTCTTCCACAGACATGCCATACACCAGCATACCTGCCTTACAAGAAATACTTAAGTGACTCCTACATTAGAAGTAAACATGGTGAAAAGAAATAATACTGGCAGATTTACAGTGTTGATTCCATCAGCAACCAATCACCACAATGGCAGTTGGCAGTTCTTACCTCTCAATATTAAACTTGAATGTAAGTGGATTAAATTTCCTAGTCAAATACAAAGTGGTTCTGTATATAAAGATAATCGAAAAAGAAAAAAAAAGGCTCATTGTTATATTAGAAATTGCATAAAAAATTAATCAAATTCAAAAAATTTATCATGCAGGATCTCTGTCCTTAATTTGCTGTACAATGTGATTCAATGCTATAACGTGTACTCAAATAGTATATTTCACTTCGTGGTGCTATATGAGGGCAAATGGTCAAAATCTTTACTTAACACATACTGAACTGGTCTCCTGTATACAAAGAGAATTGAAAAAGGAATCTGGATGTGAATGAAAGGGGAGAGGGAGCGGGTAAGGGGGGGAGGGTTGTGAGGGGAGAGGGAAAGTGTGGGGGGGGTCATTGTAATCCTTAAGTTGTACCTTGGAAATTTATATTTTAAATAAAAATTTTTTAAAAAAAAACAAATTTATGCTACTGAAAGAAACTCACTTCACAAGTAAAGAAACACATGTACTGAAACGTAAGGGATAGAAAATGATACACCATGCAAATGGGAACAGAAAACATGTGATAGGAGCAATGCACATATCAGAAAAAAAAATATTAAACCAAAAACTTAGAAATTATATTAAGTAAAAACTATAGAAAGAGACAAATAAGGTCAATATATATTGATAAAAAGATCAATTCAGCAAGAGGGTATAACAATCATAAATATATATTCACCAAACACAATACTACAAAGACATATACATATTATTAGACCTAAAGGAAGAGATGACTCCAAAACAGGAACAGTTGGGGACTTCAGTGACACACGGCCATCAGTGGAAAGATCACCCAGACAGAAAATCAACAAAGGTATATTAGAGTTCAAACATACTACTGAGCAAATGGTCCTAACAAACAGTTACAGGACACTTCATCCAACAGCTACAGAATACATATTTATCTCATCAGTGCATGGAGGATTTTCTGTTATCAATTCATACATTAGGCCTCAAATTAAGTCTCACTGAACTTTAAAAGTTTAAAATAACATATGTAGCTTTTCAGACCTCAAAAGAATAAAACTAGAATTAACAACAAGAGCAATAGAATATTTACAAATACATGGAAAGTAAACAACAGGCTACTGAATGACCAGAGTCACTGAAGGAATTAAAATAAAGTAAAAGGTTCTTAAAATAAATGAAAAGGAAAACACAACATACCAAAACCTATGGGATACAGCAAAAGCAAAATAAGACAAAAGTTTATAAGTGCTTACATTTAAAAAATTAGAACAATCTCAAATAAATGACTTAATCATGCACCACAAGGACTCAGGAAAACAAGAATAAACCAATGCAAAATACACAGGAGTTGAAAAATAATGAAATTCAAAATAGAAATAAGTAAAATTGAAACTAGAAAATAATATAAAAGATCAACACAACCAAATGCTGTTTGTTACAGAAAATAAACATGATACCAAAACTTTTAGACAGACTAAGAAAAATAGAGAAAAATTCAAATAAATAAAATTAGATAGAGGAAATATCATAACTGATACCACAGAAATACAAAGGATTATAAGAAATTACTATGAATAATTGCATGAGAACAAATTTATAATTGCAAAGAAATGCATAAATTCTATATACATATATTATGGTAATGACAAGTAACAGTTGGATTTTTAAAAGCTGTTTTTAAAAATTTATTCAAAGGTAAAAGGGCAGAGTGATGGAGAAGACTACAGGGAATGAGATCATCAATCTGCTGGTTCATTCCCCAAATAACCTCAATGTCCAGGGCTGAGCTAGGCCAAAGCCAGTATCCTGGAACTCCATCTAGGTCTCTCACATAGGTGGCAGGGGCCTAGCTTCTTGGGCCACCATCTACTGCCTTCCCAGGTGCATAAGCAGAGAGCTGGATTGGAAGCAGAACAATGATGACTTGAACAGATATTCTGATATCAAATGACAGCATCACAATCCAAGGCTTAATCTGATGAGCCATAATGCTGGCCCCCATGGTTACGTTTTAACCTAGGGGTAACATCACCAGATCTAAATTTTTGCAAATATAGACCAGCCACAGATATGACTAATTTTTCAGAAGGCAAAGTTTCAGGGAACACAGTTCAAAGGTTACTGTTTTATTCCTAGTGGTACATAGTAATAACTCGAACTTTGGTAAAGACCTAGGAGAAGCAGAATCTGTAAAATATACTGGGGATGACACTCACACTGAGAAAAATACAATGGGAACTATATTAATTCATTGGCTGAGACTTACATAATAATTCTCATTCAATTTAAATATAAGGATATTCTGAGACAGCATTATAACATATCAGTATTTGATGTGCAGTGCTAAGCAGGACTGAATATATGCTATACTAGAACTGTAGTATTATGTAAAAAGGTCTTATATTCATGCACTGGTCTTTTTTCATTATACCTTTATACCGTTGCGGCCATTTGGGGAGTGAAGCAACGGAAGGAAGACCTACCTTTCTCTCTCTCTCTCTCTCCCTCTCCCCCCCCCCATTGTCTGTAATTCTATCTGCCAAATAAATAAATAAAATCTTTAAGAAATTTTAATTCTATTTTGAGTTAATATGAGTGGTGTAATTTTTTGACCTTAATGACTCTCAATGTTTCTAGTTCAATCGGCACTGTATAACATTATTCTACTTTAAATTACTTGTAAGTTTTATCAATAAAAAATTAAATTGCATTACATATGCAGACATTCTATGTAAAGAGATATTATTTTTATTTACTCAATTTAATTTTTAATTTTACCCATTTCTAATTTTATTTTTCTGTTTTTAAATTGTATTTACTCATTTTAATTTTGGGCTCTTGTTCCCTGAAACTTTAGCTGGAAACTTAAGTCTTGGACCATTACCTGAGGACACTAAGTCTGAGCCATAAGTTATTGCTCTCTGGATTA
Organism: Sylvilagus floridanus; assembly: GCA_949820135.1. Classification (NCBI taxonomy): domain Eukaryota; kingdom Metazoa; phylum Chordata; class Mammalia; order Lagomorpha; family Leporidae; genus Sylvilagus; species Sylvilagus floridanus. The sequence continues at coordinate 81,822,738 of OX463231.1, forward strand.
ATTATCCATAATGTATACAGCATACACAATAAAATATATTAAACTGTACAGAATAAGTGCTTGAATTTCTTTTCATTTCGGTAAAGTGCTCTCTAAGGGGGATGGCAACAGACCCGGACAACGACTGAAATTTCGCTTTGCTTCCGCTGCTGTGCAAGGTGGCCTGGGCAGTTTCTCACTCAGTGTGGAGCCGGTGCGGGTGGCTGGGGCGCAGCGTTCCCGGTACAGGAGGGTGGGGACGCTGCCACCGCCGAGGCCGCCAAGGCCGCCTTTCTCCCCACCTGCCAGGGCCCGGCCCCTCGCTCCTGGCTCCCGGAACCGGGCATCTGTTCTGGTCGCCATGGTTCCCGCCACTTCTGAGCTGCTGCCCGCGGACTCCCTCACCCTCGTGGGCACCTGTGTGCAGCTCCCCGAGATCCTTGTGTGGGAAGCGGCACCTGGACTGCGAGTTTACCCCATTTGACCTTCCAGACAAGAAGGAGAGGAAGAGACACTCGGCCTTCTTAAACAGGGAGGTAAAGCCATCTTCATGGCCAAGACTTCTGGCGACCTTTCCCAACATGAGAAACTTACGGCAAGCCCTGGAGAAGAAAAAACCTCTCGCTTCCACATCCCAACAGAAAGCCTTGGCGTATCTCCACCTCGGCTCAGAGATGGCGCCCAGGAAATCCGTTAAACGCAAGCGCAGTCGCGCGCACCCGGAAGGCGAGTCACTGCGCATGCGCAGGGACACACCGCAGCAGTCAAAATCAGCGGCTAAGACAGGTCCGCCCCTCTGAGCGATGGCCTTGCCATCAAAGGCGGCTGGGCCCTGGAGGCAGTTGGGGAGGTTTTCGGGAAGACAGATTCCTACATGGAACTTCAGGAGGATGAAGGCCTTGTCCAGAGTCCGCTTCTCTAAATTCTAAATAACTGCTTATCACTAGGGTCCACGTCCATCTGAGTCCTAGGCAGTTTCCTGGGAATTGACAGCTGCACTGAAATGGTGCTCTCTTGATATTAGCAACTTTGGCACTATGTGTCAGCAAACTTAGGAGGAGAAATCCGTGCACGTCTGTATTACTACAATTTTTATTAAAATACTATTTTGGTCAAAGGGAGAATCAAAACAATTCTTTTGTGTTGTAGATCATGTAAAATATAAACATAGACTCTGGGGGAAACAGATTGGATTTAAGAACTCTTCAAGGAAGTTACTTTTTTTTATATGTGACTTATTTGCATTTAGCTAATTTTTCCAAAAAGTTTTATTCTCGGTCTCCATTTTTAGGCTACTCAGATTTGTGAATAGTTCCTGAAATGTACTTTTTTTTTTAATAACGCTTTTATTTAAAGAATATAAATTTCCAAAATACAGTTTATAGATTACAATGGTTCCCCCCCCATAACTTCCCTCCCACCCACTACCCTCCCCTTTCCAACTCCCTCTCCCCTTCCATTCACATCAAGATTCATTTTCAATTCTCTTTATATACAGAAGATCAGTTTAGTATATATTAAGTAAATATTTCAACAGTTTGCCCTCACATAGCAACACAAAGTGAAAAATACTGTTGGAGTACTAGTTATAGTATTAATTCACAATGTATAGCACATTAAGGACAGAGATCCTACATGATATATTTTTTAAAATTGATTAATTTTCTATGCAATTTCCAATTTAACACCAAGATTTTTTTTCATTTTTAATTATCTTTATATACAGAAGATTGATTCAGTATATACTAAGTAAAGATTTCATCAGTTTGCACCCACACAGAAACACAAAGTGTAAAATACTGTTTCAGTAGTAGTTATAGCATTATTTCACATTGGATAACACATTAAGGAAAGATCCTACATGAGATGTAAGTACACAGTGACTCCTGATGTTGATTTAACAATTTGACACTCTTGTTTATGGCGTCAGTAATCTCCCAAGACTCTAGGCATGAGTTGCCGAGGCTATGGAAGCCTTTAGGGTTTGCTGACTTCGATCTTATTCTGACAGGGTCATAGTCAAAGTGGAGGTTCTCTCTTCCCTTCAGAGAAAGGTACCTCCTTCTTTGATGGCCCCGTTCGTTCCACTAGGATCTCACTCACAGAGATCTTTCATTTAGGTCTTCTTTTTTTTCCAGAGTGTCTTGGCTTTCCATGCCTAAAATATTCTCATGGGCTCTTGAGCCAGATCCGAATGCCTTAAGGGCTGATTCTGAGGCCAGAGTGCTATTTAGGACATCTGTCATTCTATGAGTCTGCTGTGTATCTCGCTTCCCATGTTGGATCATTCTCTCCCTTTTTGATTCTATCAGTTAGTATTAGCAGACACTAGTCTTGTTTATGTGATCCCTTTGACTCTTAGACCTATCAGTGTGATCAATTGTGAGCTGAAATTGATCACTTGGACTAGTGAGATGGCCTTGGAACATGCCACCTTGATGGGATTGTATTGGAATTCCCTGGCACGTTTCTAACTTCATCATTTGGGGCACGACTGATTGAGTATCTCCCAAATTGTACATCTCCTCCCTCTCTTATTCCCACTCTTATATGCTCTGAAACTACACATCATATTTCTAAAAGAAGATCAGCCTTGAAAGTAATCTAGTCTAATAAGCAAACTAGATTTTTTAAATATAATTTAGTTGTGTGTAACTAAATTATTGTGAATGCAGTAATAATGAATATGGGGAAAATAAAAGAAAAACATGCTATCAAGTACAAGCCATTTATATGTGGAAAAGAACTCTTATATTTGGCTTTTGTTGTACCCACTGATTTAAAATCTAGTGTTTTTGTGATCTGGAAAAAAAACTTCATTAATGAATAATAAATAAGTGAATTTTTTACCAAAGCTGCAATGAAGAAGTGAATGTCCAAGAGAAAATTTCTAATATGAGACATCAAGGTAAAAAAAACAATTACATAAACTGTTTGAGAAACTGTCTATAAACGTGCCAGGGGATTCCAATACAATCCCATCAAGGTGGCATGTACCAAGGCCATCTCACTAGTCCAAGTAATCATCTTCAGTTCACAATTGATCATAATGATAGGTATAAGACTCAAAGGGATCACACAAACAAGACTAGTGTCTGCTAATACTAACTGATAGAATCAAAAAGGGAGAGAACGATCCAACATGAGAAATGGGAGGCACAGCAGATTCATATAATGGCAGATGTCCTAAATAGCACTCTGGCCTCAGAATTAGCCATTAAGGTATTCGTATCTGGCTCACGAGCCCATGAGTGTATTTTAGGCATGGAAAGGCAAGACACTCTGCAAAAAAAAAAAAAAAAGACCTAAATGAAAGATCTCTGTGAGTGAGATCCTAGTGGAACGAATGGGGCCATCAAAGAAGGAGGTACCTTTCTCTGAAGGGAAGAGAGAACTTCCACTTTGACTATGACCCTGTCAGAATAAGATCGAAGTCAGCAAACCCTAAAGGCTTCCATAGCCTCGGCAACTCATGACTAGAGCCTTGGGAGATTACTGACGCCATAAACAAGAGTGTCAATTTGTTAAGTCAACAACAGGAGTCACTGTGTACTTACATCTCATGTGGGATCTGTCCTTAATGTGTTGTCCAATGTGAAGTAATTCTATAACTACTACTGAAACAGTATTTTACACTTTGTGTTTCTGTGTGGGTGCAAACTGATGAAATCTTTACATAGTATATACTGAATCAATCTTCTGTATATAAAGATAATTGAAAATGAAAAAAAACTTGATGTTAAATTGAAATTGCATAGAAAATTAATCAATTTAAAAAAATATATCATGTAGGATCTCTGTCCTTAATGTGCTATACATTGTGATTTAATGCTATAACTAATACTCCAATAGTATTTTTCACTTTGTGTTGCTATGTGAGGGCAAACTGTTGAAATCTTTACTTAATATATACTAAACTAATCTTCTGTAAATAAAGAGAATTGAAAATGAATCTTGATGTGAATGGAAGGGGAGAGGGAGTGGGAAAGGGGAGGGTAGTGGGTGGGAGGGAAGTTATGGGGGGAGGGAGAAGCCATTGTAATCCATAAGCTGTACTTTGGAAATTTATATTCATTAAATAAAAGTTTTTAAAAAACTAAACTGTCTATTAAGAAAGGTAGGGAGTAGAAAAGTGCCTTTTCATTTTAAAATTTAATATTGAAGAACTACAAAAATGACAAATGCATTTTTGTCAACATAAAGAAAACAGTAAGGGTGTTAATAAATACAAAATGAAATGCAACATCTTTTAAAATCAAGGAAGTTGAAATGAAACAGCTGACAAGATTTGTTTAAAACATTCTCTCAAATTCAAGAAAATCCTCTGCTCTATGGGTGTTCACCAAGAAGTTGATTTAAAATGTATTCAAGGCACTTTTGAACAGAGGCATTCTAGGTAAAGCAAAACTCCAAAACTGTCCTGCCAATAATACATCTTTTTGAAAGACTAACGTAACTTGATAATTCCTTAGAAGTATCCAAAAGAACAGAAAAAGAGCCAAGGAATTAAAATTTAAAATAAGTAATCATGATAGTACAACTAATGTTAGTTAACTACTATTCATATAAATGACAATACAAAATGTATCTGAGAGTGTTTATTTTTACATGCTAAAATATGTAAACATATTTAGAGGTATTAGTAAAAAGATTCTTCTAATTCAGGTATGAAAGTAAAAAATTAGAGTCTGTAATCTAAATATATATGTTTTCAATTATACTTGAAGACAGGTTTTCTGACTATGAAAGCACATGGTACTTAAGCCTGCCTTTATGGAAACATTATATAAAATTCTGATTAAATAGTCTGAAGTGCATTAGGAGTCAATTTCATCTTCAGTAAAGACTTTTCTTATTTATTTGAGAAGTAGAGTTATAGACAGTGAGAAGAAGGCACACAGAGAAAGGTCTCCCATCTGCTGGTTCACTCCCTAAATGGCCACAATGGCAAGAGCTGAGCCCATCTGAAGCTAGGAGCCAGGATCTTCTTCTGGGTTTCTCACACAGGTGCAGGGGCCCAAGCACCTGGGCCATCTTCTACTACTTTCCCAGGCCATAGCAGAGAGCTGGATCAGAAGACGAACAGCTGGGACTAGAACATGATCCCATATGGGATGCCATTGCCACTGAAGAGGTTTAACCTATTGTGCCACAGCACTGGCCCTGAGCAAAGACTTTTAAAATTGATATTATTCTTAATTTCCCACAACACAATTATATGTTTAAAAATAACATTATCAGCTCTGGATAGACCAGATGGATTCACTGCAGAATTCTATCAGACATTCAAAGAAGAACTCACTCCAATTCATCTCAAAATACCCAGAACAATCAAAAAAGAGGGAATCCTCCCAAATTCTGTCTATGAAGCCAGCATCACCTTAATTCCTAAGCCAGAAAAAGATGCAGCATCAAAACAGAATTACAGACCAATATCCCTCATGAACATAGATGAAAAATCCTCATAAAATTCTGCCCAATACAATGCATCAACACATCAGAAAGATCATCCACCCAGACCAAGTGGGATTTATCCCTTGTATGCAGGGATAGTTCAATGTTCACAATAAATCAATGTGATACACCACATTGACAGACTGCAGAAGAAAAACCAGGTGATTATCTCAATAGACGCAGAGAAAGCATTTGATAAAATTCAACACCCTTTCATGATGAAAACCCTAAGCAAACTGGGTATAGAATGAACATTCCTCAATACAATCAAGCAATTTATGAAAAACCCACGGCCAATATCCTATTGAATGGGGAAAAGTTGGAAGCACTTCCATTGAGATCTGGTACCAGACAGGGATGCCCACTCTCACCACTGCTGTTCAATATAGTGCTGGAAGTCTTAGCCAGAGCTATTATGCAAGAAAAAGAAATTAAAGGGATACAAATTGGGGAGGAAGAACTCAAACTATCCCTCTTCACAGATGATATGATTCTTCACTTAGGGGATCCAAAGAACTCTACTAAGAGACTATTGGAACTCATAGAAGAGTTTGACAAAGTAGCAGGATATAAAGTCAATGCACAAAAATCAACAGCCTTTGTATACACAGGCAATGCCATGGCTGAGGAAGAACTTCTAAGATCAATCCCATTCACAATAGCTGCAAAAACAATCAAATGCCTTGGAATCAACTTAACCAATAATTCCATTGAACTAAACATTAAGGACAGAGATCCTACATGAAGAGTAGGTACACAGTGACTCCTGTTGTTGACTTAACAAACTGACACTCTTCTTTGGGGATCAGCAATCTCCCAGGCTCCAGTCATGAGTTGCCAAAGTCATGGAAGCCCCCTGAGCTCACCAACTTTGATCTGATTTTGACAAGGCCATAGTCAAAGTGGAAGTTCTCTCCTCCCTTCAGAGAAAGGTACCTCCTTCTTTGATGGCCCCGTTCATTCCACTAGGATCTCACTCACAGAGATCTTTCATTTAGGTCTTTTTTTTTTTTTTTTGCAGAATGTCTTGGCTTTCCATGCCTAAAATACACTCATGGGCTCCTGAGCCAGATCCGAATGCCTTAATGGCTAATTCTGAGGCCAGAGTGCTATTTAGGACATCTGTCATTCTATGAGTCTGCTGTGTTTCCCGCTTCCCATGTTGGATCATTCTCTCCCTTTTTGATTCTATCAGTTAGTATTAGCAGACACTAGTCTTGTTTGTGTGATCCCTTTGACTCTTAGACCTATCATTATGTTCAATTGTGAACAGAAATTGATCACTTGGACTAGTGAGATGGCCTTGGTACATGCCACCTTGATGGGATTGTATTGGAATCCCCTAGCACATTTCTAACTCCACCTCTTGGGGCAAGTCAGCTTGAGCATGTCCCAAATTGTACATCCCCTTCCTCTCTTATTCCCACTCTTATATTTAACAGAGATCACTTTTCAGTTAACTTTAAACACCGGAAATAATGATATGACTAGTGCTCAAACAGTATTTCGCACTTTGTGTTCTGTGCGGGTACAAACTGATGAAATCTGTACTTAATATATACTAAATCGATCTTCTGTATATAAAGATAATTGAAAATGAATCTTGATGTGAATGGAATGGGAGAGGGAGCGGGAGATGGGAGGCTTGCGAGTGGGAGGGAAATAATGGGGGGGGAGCCATTGTAATCCATAAACTGTACTTTGGAAATTTATATCTACTAAATAAAAGTTTAAAAAAAGAAAACATCAAAAAAATAATGATTATAGAGTAACAAAAATAATGGTCATAAATTGCTTTTGTTTCTCAGTTTAATTCCAATCATTTTCACCGTGTCACAGCTGTAAATTCTCTTCTTCAATTCCCCTCTGATCGCTTAGCTGCAGGAGAATGCAACTCTGTTTTCCTGAGGCTGAGCTGGCTCATTCTGGCTTCTAGCAGAACTCCGTGTGTTAGCTATGTCACCGCACTGCAGGCGACAAGCTGGTTCCATGGCGCTGTAAGTGGACTATGATTGACCCATCATTCTCCATCCCCATTAATATTTAAGCTGGTATCCTATGCTAGAAGAGGCAAGAAGCAGCCTGGCATGCAAGCAGCAGCAATGGTGTCCTTGTAGGCCTTGTAGGCCCCCCGGTCAGCTGCACTGAGCTACAGGGCTCCACTTTGTAGTTCTGGAACATGAAGAAGAGCTTGATGTCTAGAACAAAGACATATAGCAGAGGATGGGGATGTTGCCATGCTTGGCCATGTGCAGCAGGAAGTCACAGCCCTGCTGCCACTCCTCATGTTCACACACAGGCACCTGGCACCCAATGAATACCTGGGAAGCATGACTCCAGCCTGGAAGCATTTGCAGCTCTGACTCCTTCAGACTGGGCCCAACATACCTGGAGCCCTGCATACATACTCCCTGAACTCAGGATTGAAAAGTTGGGAAGTGAAGTGCAATGGTGAATGAAGGCTCTGAGAACCGGCCTCCTGCTTGTGTCAGGCCACATGCCTGCCACCAACTCCCCTTTCAAGGAAATCCAACTGGTGATGTGATTTCATTGCCAACAAGAACACCAAACCTCTCAATATTGGTAGGGATGTCCAGTTGAGACATTTGGAATATGGCAGTCTGAAGCCAGCCTATACATTGATATTTAAGACCATGACATCAGTGCATGGGGTGCTTTATTTTGGTATTCAGCTTCACATCTAAGGTGCCTGTTTACCCAGAATGTTTGCCCTGCAAGACCTCCCATGTCTCTGTCTGCCATGGGGACCTGAAAGCTGCTGCTCCAGAAAACCACCATGGAAGCCGAGTGCAGGAAAGCAGAGGAGTCTGGGCTGACATTGTCATCAGTTAACAAAAGACACCTTCAGTTCAGAAGGGCTCACTCAGGGGAGACTTGGAGTGTCAAACCCAGTATTTCAGGAAATTGAGGTCAAAGGACAAGCAAAGAACCTGCAGCCCTTTGGACATGCTCTCAAGGCCAGAGTCTGGCAGCTGATTCCTCCAAAAACCTGAGTGGAACTGGATGTGCTCCCTAAACTATACAGTGCACATGCACATGTGTGAAGGTAGATTCCCCACAATACCTTTCCCCTTTTCCCCTTCATCACTTGAGGCTTCTTCTACCCCCAGAAGATATAAGCCACCCTCAGGGCCTCAACTGTAGCTCGGCATCCATGGCAGCTATAGCAGAGGTCACCATCAGGGGAAAGATTACAATTGGCACAAGATGGGAACTAGCACAAGAGGGTCATTCTCTAAAGGCCAGTCCTGTTTCCCTGCGAAGAGGGCCTCTGACAGAAAATCTGCAAGAAAAGACAGAGGCAGCAATGACATCAGCCTTAGACTCTCACACCAGATTGCTTTTCCCATAGAGACTTCACTTACTTGTTTTTATTCTTCATTATTTTTAAATAAAACACTTTTTAAAAACATACAAGAATACAAGAATCTATTGAATAATAGAACCCTGAATAGGGTTCACAACTGCCAATAGATAGTGATCCCATTTTTCAAGGTCTTAACACACATTGTGTCTTAGGAGATCATGTGTTAGCTCAAAAGTAAATCCTGGGGCCAGCACTGTGGTGTAACCACCTGCAGTGGTTAAAGCCACTGCCTGCAGTGCCAGCATCCCATATGGGCACCGGCTCCACTTCCAATCCAGCTCTCTACTAAGGCCTGGGAAAGCAGTAGAAGATGGGCTTCAGCCTCTGCACCCACGTGGGAGACCCAGAGGAACCTCCTGGCTCCTGGCTTTGCATCAGTGTAGCTCCAGCCATTACAGCCAAATGGGGAGTGAACCAGCAGAGGGAGGACTTCTCTCTCTGCCCCTTCTTCTCTCTGTGTTAACTCTGACTTTCAAATAAATAAACCCTTTTTAAAAATAAAATTAAATACTGCTTTTCATGAGATTTCTGTTGCTGGGTAACTGCATGCAGAGACACATTGCAGACCACTGAGAAAGAGGCTGGTTGTACTTGAGTCTGTGAGGAAGGCCCTGGGCCAGGCAGCATTCAGACCGCAGTGTGCAGTGGGTTTGCACAAACGCAGGGAAGGTTCTGTGGGCACACTGAAAGGAAATCCCCTCCTCTATGCACATGTGGGACATCATTAATCTCTATGTATACATGATGAGATTCTGTCATGGAGATGGCATTGGGCTCACTCAGATCACTTTCAATGTGGGTGTCAGAAATTGTGGCTGACATGGACCAAATTGTTTTTAGGTCAAATCATGTTGCCACTTTGATACAAACTCCATGAGAGACTGTCTGGAGAATTTCTAGATGTGATTATGATAAACTGGAGAATTATGTCCGCCCTCAATGTTATTTCAAAACATTTTCCAGGAATTCCACGTGTGCCTGTTATACCGAGACTTGAGAGAACACCCCATGCTGGATACATGTAAATGGGAAGATGGATAGTTGGATGGATGTGTAACCACGAATGAGGCAGTGTCAACATGACATTAGCAACATATGGGGGCAAACTGTAGATGATTCAGGAAGACAAATAATTCCTCCTAGTGTGTGCTCTCTGAGGTCTCAATTACCATGGAAAGAAATCACATATTTTCTTTTTTTTTTATAAAGCTTTTATTTAAAAAATATAAATTTCCGAAGTACAGCTTATGGATTACAATGGCTCCCCCCCACATAACTTCCCTCCCTCCCGCTACCCTCCCCTCTCCCGCTCCCTCTCCCCTTCTGTTCACATCAAGATTCATTTTCAATTCTCTTTATACACAGAAGATCAGTTTAGTACATATTACGTAAAGAAGAAATCACATATTTTCAAATCCTACTTCTGCTACCTCTGAGCTGAGTGATCTCAGGTAGATGACCTGCTGTGTCTCACTTTAGGTTTATAATAATACATACTACTGGTAGACAGAAATCCTACCACACCACATTGGGCAGCACCTAGGAACTGCAGCTAGGAGGGAGGCTAGAACCCTCTTCATAGCTTCACTGACATGCATGCAGAATCATTGGCTCTTCCCTGAGAACTGTTTGTCTTTGACTTACCCAATGAGAACCCAGTAAAGTAGCCCAACTGAAAAGGCTCTCACCCACTGACCGGGTCATGCGATCCTCCAGGAATTTGTCCCAGCCTGCAGCCTTGAAGCCTCCTTTGCCAACTTCCAGTTTGCAGCAGTGGCAAAGTTAACCAATCTTCCACATCTGTATCAGTGGTGTCCACCATGCCTGATGCCCTAGAGGGCAGGGCCCACAAGCAATGTGGGCAACAGAACCTTGTCAGGTGGCCACACAGCACTGCCCAGAGCGAGGAAGCAGTGGTAAGTCCTCCATATGCACACAGGTGCATGCCCAATGTCCAATTTGTTCTCCTGGTAATCAGTAAATGTCGTTTAACCTTTCATACACTGCCCCCAGTGCCATGATCCCTTCATTCTGGTTCCTCCCTCCAATGATACCAGTCACTCCAAGGAAGGAGGAAAGGGAGGTGGGAGGCAATTGTGCCATGATTGCCATTCACCACCCGTGCCTCGGCATCCTCTCCACTGGCACACACAGCCCAACAGACTTGCATTCCACTCTGGGCACCACCATGGCCCCCCATGGCTCCTCTGCTTGCAGCCTGGCTTCCTGCCGCCATCCCTCACAGGACTCAAACTCCTATCCCCCCACCCCCTCAGGCTGCCTGGGGATGCAGCCATGCTCCGGGGTGCAAGGAGAGGACAGGGCAGGGTAGAGTGAGCAGAGGGGCGGGGAGCAAAAGTTCAGTCAGCTCAGGGCTTGACCTCTCCTGTTCCACGTGCCTCCCTCACTCCTCCCCCCAGGAACCTGATCTCACTGCAGTAGGAGCCTAAGACTCTAGCCTTCTTTTCTGGAGTGGTGACAGGGCTGGAGCCTGGGTTCTGGAAGTGGCACCGAGCTCAGGGGTAGTGTGGCAGTTGCCCCCCCCCCCGTTGCATTCCAGTCCACTCCTGGAAATTTCCTCGAAGTGCCCGAGGTGCAGAGCACAGATGTGGCGAATGCCTGTCACTAACCCCGTATCCCAACATGCACTCCCACCAGGGAAACAGTGGTTTATGTCTGCCTGTCCTTGCCTGCAGGCCCTGGGGCTGGTTGGCCCACGGGTGCCCGACTCCATTTCCCCAGGCTGTTGTTTGGGACAGCTGGACTATGTGTGCCTGTGCGGTGTGTGCCTCATCAGTCTAGAGCCTTCCACAGCACCACGCTAGACCCTGGTCCTCCGTCCCTGAGCCCCTGCAGCATTCCCAGGTGCTAGGGAGGGGGAAACGTGAGCTCCAGTGCCTCAGCCAGGCAACTGTTCCAGCAGGGGCTCCACACATGCTGGGTTCCTGGAGTGTGTCCAGGACTCACCTTTAGAGATGCTGAAACTGAGGATGGGGGAAGCCTTGGAGTGTCTGTGCCCAGTGGTCTGCCTGGGTGGCTGCCATTGTTATAACATAAGTACAGTGCTAAGACCCAGTGCTGAGCCACCCACCACCCTCATTGCTCTGTCTGACCTCAGGAGAGGTCCTGAGTCGCAACCCCAAAGTCCGAACCCATCAGTCCTTCCTCTCCACCCTATACCAGCACCTAGACCCAGTGCCTACCTGGGAAGCCTGAATGAAGGCTGTGAGACTCTGCTGCTCCCTCTCCATGGGGGCATGCTCAGCTCTATGCCTGGATCCAGCCTCCAAGCAGAAGAGACAATCTTTCTCCCCTAGCCAGTGCAGGCTGGAAACTTTGGGGAGTGGCTTGCAGATGGCAAATGAAGCTGCCCCCACCCTATGTCCCAGAGCCACACTTAGGCCCGAGTCTGAGATCTGAGGATGATGTGGTAAAGATTAGGTAAAGGAATTTAAGTTCATGAGATGGAAGCCACACCTCCTTCACTTTATGTTGCATGTTCACATACCTGTCAATCAGGGGACTGCACCCTAGGAAGTACCTCCTCTTACCTGGGACATGCGGGTGGTACCACATAAACACTTCCATTTTTCCAAGTGTATAAAAAGCCAGGAAGAAAAGAAGCACTCTCTCCACATGGACTCAGGTTGAGCAGAGCAGGGTGTGATAATTCCCTATCTTTGGCTCCCTTTCTCATGATAAAGCCCTAATGGGCCTGTGTCTTTTTCTCACTTTGTAAATAAAGTTTATCACATTGCATGCCATAATTGGGCCTGCATTTAGAATTCTTTTTTAAGAGGCAACAACCTGGAAAATTAATTTAGGCCCAAACCTAGCCCATAACAAGGAGAGTTCCCGCTGTGTCCCTTCTCAAGGAAACCTGGCTGGTGGGGTGCGTTTATTGCAAACAGGCAATTTGAAAATCCTCAAACCTGGCAGTGACAGCACACCAGACATTTGAAGGAACTAGGTAGGGTTCAGCCCGCTCATACATTCAACCTCAAGGCCATGGTGCTGGTATAGAGTTCAATGATTCATATGGAAAAGAAAAAGATAAGGAAAATATAACAGAAAAAATAACCAAAAATACAGAATAAAAAGTTGTTCCTCAATGGTCAAGAAAAGAGCTAGATAGAGAGACAGAGAAATTGGAGATAGATATCTGGCAACTTCAAGATCTGCATACTTTCTTTTAAATTAATTTCCCATGGCCAGCACCATGGCTCACTTGGCTAATCCTCCACCTATGGCGCCGGCACTCCGGGTTCTAGTCCCAGTTGGAGAGTCAGATTCTGTCCTGGTTGCTCCTCTTCCAGTCCAGCTCTCCGCTGTGGCCCGGGAAGGCAGTGGAGGATGGCCCAAGTACTTGGGCTCTGCACCCACATGGGAGATCAGGAGGAAGCACCTGGCTCCTAGCTTCAGATTGACGCAAAGCGCTGGCCATAGCGGCCATTTTGGGGGGGGTGAACCAATGGAAGGAAGACCTTTCTCTCTGTCTCTCTCTTACTGTCTAACTCTGCCTGTCAAAACAAAAAGAAGAAAAAAGAAAAAATAAATTTCCCACTTAAGTCACATTAATATAATTTTACTTGTGCATTTCTTCTAGCATAACCTATTTATGTTATTCATTGTCTTAAATTATTGCAAAAATTATAGATATATAGATGAAGAAAGAAAGGCAAAATAAATTCAATGTTTTCAACACAAAAAATAACTACTTACAAAACTTAAGCTATTTTTAGACACTCTAGAAAGTTATTGCTAAATTTTATACTTGAAATTGAATCAAATGTTTCCAAATAGTAATCAAGCATTCATTTTGATAACCTCCTTACATGGTCAAGAATGTAAATTGAATATTGAATTATTTGATAAGCAGTTAAAATTTGTAAAATATAAATGTATTAGCCAATGTGATGAATTCAAGTTAAAGAATCCATCATTTCTGAGGGTTCAAATTTTGCAGATTCATATTTCAGATAATTTTCTACTTCATTTCATTTTGAGCAGGAAACCTGTAAAAACAAATGTTTTATTCATCATTATTAGGGTAAGAAAATACATATTAGGGCTACATATAGGGAAAAATATAGATTTCTATAACTTTTGTAATATACAATGTTAATTAAAACTTAAAAATTTGGATTTCTTTGATTAGGGTTTATTGATTTTGGAACCTAATGATCTAAAATGTGCCTATTCTCAAATTTTTGGAAGAGTATTTAAATGCTCTATCATTGAGGGTACAGTGGGACGAAATCTTTAAATTGAAGTAACTTCTAATAATGTCAATTACCTCTTACTTCATTACTAGCAAATTTCAGACATAATTTTAGTCTAAACAATCACAAAGTTAATTTTTTATTTTTTATTTAGTTGAGAGGTAGAGTTATAGAGAGAGGGAGATACAGACAGTAAGTTCTTCTGTCACTGGTCACTCCCCAAATGGCTGCAATGACAAGAGCTAGGCCTATTAAAAGCCAGGAGTGAGGAGCTTCTGCTGGTTTCCACGTGGGTGCAGAGGCCAAAGCATGTGGGCCATCTTCCACTGCTTTCCCAGACCATAAGCAGAGAGCTGGATCAGAAGAGGAGAGGCTGGGACTCAGACCTGTACCCATATGGGATGCTGGAGCTGCAGGTGGAGGCTTAGCCCACAACCTCACATCACTGACCCCACAAAGTTCAATTTTATGGTTAATGGTTTGTTCTATTTTAGACAGTGGTAAATTATTTTCATTTGATAGTAACATTAAAGTAAACATGAATTTTAGCAGCTAAATTTGGAATATTTTTTGTTTTCTTTGTTCATTATTGATAAATTAATGTGATAAAGATTTATTTATGCAGTTGAAAGAGTTACAGAATCAGAGAAGGAGAGACAAAGAGAGATCTTCTTTCCACTATTTCACTCCCCAGATAATTATGATGGCTAGGCTGCCCCAGGCCAAAGCCAGGAGCCAGTAACTTTTTCTGAGTCTTTCATGTTGAGTCAGGGGTCCAAAAACGTGGACCATCTTCCCCTCATTTCCCAGGAGCATTAGAAGGGCTCTGGATCACAAGTGAAAAAGTTGAGAATTGAACTGGCATCTGTATGGGATGCCAGCACTGAAGGAGGTGGCTTCACTCATGGTGCCACAGTGCCAGTCCCATTTAATTGTAGTTTTAGCTCTTGTTTATACTCCTGTGAAACTGAGAAATTTATATTTTTACTTTTTAAATATTATGGTTAGTGGTATTTTTAAGCCTGTGATTATAGAGAGGACTGAATTATGGGGATTTTTGCACAAATTTTAAAAAATAGAAAGGAAAAAAGTAGTTGGATTGAAGGAGGGAGTAAGGGAGGGAAAGAAATATAGTTATCTTCTTAGAATTATGAATAAAGTTATCTTCTTAGAATTCCTATGAGATACATGGAATCTGTTCTCTTTATATTAATAAAATTTCTAAAAAATATTTTATCCTGCCCGGCGCCAAGTTGCAATAGGTTAATCCTCCGCCTGTGGCACCAGCATCCCACATGGGCACCGGTTCTAGTTCCAGTTGCTCCTCTTTTAATCCAGCTCTCTACTCTGGCCTGGAAAAGCAGTAGAGGATGGTCCAAGTGCTGGGCCCCTGCATCCACTTGGGAGACTGGGAAGAAACACCTGGATCCTGGCTTTGGATCGGCGCAGTTCCAGCCATTGTGGCCATTTGGGGACTGAACCAACGGAAGGAAGATCTTTCTCTCTGTCTCTCTCTCTCACTGCCTTTAACTCTACCTGTCAAATAAATAAATAAAATATTTATAAAATAATATTTTATCAGAAAATATATAATATCTATGCAATTTTTTGTAATGACTTATTAAATATCTGGATTCTATGCCCTATGGTCAGTTGAGAACATAGAGACATGACTCTCCTGTTCACTGCTGTAACCCCCAGTACCTTTCATGGTATCATGTTCAAAGAGGGCATTCAATACATACTTGTTCATTGAAAAAGTTACATGAAAACATGCACAAGACTACTGACTAAAGGGGAGACATGAGCTGCCCTATAAGAAATAATATGCTCAGTGATAAAAGTAGATTTCAGAAGGGACTATTGAATCCTTTGAATACCCAAATACCAATTTGTCAAATGAGTATTAATAGTACTTCTTTGTGTTATGGTAGTTGTTCCAGTCAGTCTTAAAAAGCATCTCATCCTAGATATAAAAAAAAAAAAAGTTTTAAGCAGGGGTTTAAAGGACAGTGAATTATGACACATGAGATACCTGCAGCTCTGTTGGTCCGTTGAAGCTCTCAAAGTAGAAAAAAACAGATCACTGTGATAACTGTATCTCTTCTTTTTTTATATATAAAGCTTTTATTTAAAGAATATAAATTTCCAAAGTACAGCTTATGGATTACAATGGCTCCCCCCCCATAACTTCCCTCCCAACCGCTACCCTCCCCTTTCCTGCTCCCTCTCCCCTTGCATTCACATCAAGATTCATTTCCAATTCTCTTTATACACAGAAGATCAGTTTAGTACATATTACGTAAAGATTTCAAAAGTTTGCCCTCACATAGCAACACAAAGTGAAAATACTGTTGGAGTATTAGATATAGTATTAACTCACAATGTACAGCACAATAAGAACAGAGATCCTACATGATATTTTTTAAATGATTAATTGTCTATGCAATTTCCAATTTAACACCAAGATTTTTTAATCATTTTCAATTATCTTTATATACAGAAGATCGATTCAGTATATACTATGTAAAGATTTCATCAGTTTGCACCCACACAGAAACACAAAGTGTAAAAATACTGTTTCAGTACTAGTAATAACATTATTTCACATTGGACAACACATTAAGGACAGATCCCACATGAGATGTGAGTACACAGTGACTCCTGATGTTGATTTAACAATTGACACTCTTGTTTATGGCGTCAGTAATCTCCCAAGGCTCTAGTCATGAGTTGCCGAGGCTATGGAAGCCTTTAGGGTTTGCCGACTTCGATCTTAATCTGACAGGGTCATAGTCAAAGTAGAAGTTATCTCCTCCCTTGAGAGAAAGGTACCTCCTTCTTTGATGGCCCTGTTCTTTCCACTGGGATCTCACTCGCAGAGATCTTTCATTTAGGTCTTCTTTTTTTTTTTTTTTTTTTTTTTTTTTGCAGAGTGTCTTAGCTTTCCATGCCTAAAATACATTCATGGGCTCTTGAGCCAGATCCTTAATGGCTAATTCTGAGGCCAGAGTGCTATTTAGGACATCTGCCATTCTATGAGTCTGCTGTGTATCCCACTTCCCGTGTTGGATCATTCTCTTGCTTTTTGATTCTATCAGTTAGTATTAGCAGACACTAGTCTTGTTTATGTGATCCCTTTGACTCTTAGACCTATAGTGTGATCAACTGTGAACTGAAATTGATCATTTGGACTAGTGAGATGGCCTTGGTACATGCCACCTTGATGGGATTGAATTGGAATCCCTTGGCTCAATTCTTTTTTTTTTTTTTTTTTTTTTTATTTTATTTTATTTTTTTTTTTACAGGCAGAGTGGACAGTGAGAGAGAGAGACAGAGAGAAAGGTCTTCCGTTGCCGTTGGTTCACCCTCCAATGGCCGCCGCGGTCGGCGCGCTGCGGCCGGCGCACCGCGCTCCTCCGATGGCAGGAGCCAGGAGCCAGGTGCTTTTCCTGGTCTCCCCATGGGGTGCAGGGCCCAAGCACCTGGGCCATCCTCCACTGCACTCCTGGGCCACAGCAGAGGGCTGGCCTGGAAGAGGGGCAACCGGGACAGAATCGGTGCCCTGACCGGGACTAGAACCCGGTGTGCCGGCGCCGCAAGGCGGAGGATTAGCCTGTTGAGCCACCTTGGCTCAATTCTAACTCCATCATTTGAGGCAGGTCCGATTGAGCATGTCCTAAATTGTACATCTCCTCCCTCTCTTATTTGTTGCAGTTGGGTTTCTCAACAATGTAGCAGTGGATTCGTTTCTGAGAGGAGCAGCGTGGTGGGGGCAAGAGGCGCGGAGTCAACACACAGACCCCGGGAGTCGGGTGAAAGCAAGCTTGAGGCGAGCAGCCCACAGACTCGTTTATTACAGTTGGTACAACTTCTTATATAGCCAAGACCAGCCAATCTGGTCAAGGGGCGGTCTATGCCCCAACCAATCACAGCCTATTGTCAGGCAGTTTCCAAAGCCATCCAATCAGAGCCTTTTATCAGGCAGTTTCAAATCCATCCAATCATAGCCTGTTGCCAGGCAGTTTCCAAAGCCATCCAATCATAGCCTGTTCCCAGGCAGTTTCAAATCCATCCAATCACAGCCTGTTGCCAGGCAGTTTCCAAAGCCATCCAATCATAGCCTGTTGCCAGGCAGGCTCCATTGCCAGGTGGGTTTCAAAGCCATTCCTGAGTAACTGACGCTCGCTTGCCAGTGGCCACCTTGGCATGGCCTTCTCATTCCACCACATTTCCCCCTTTTCGTTTATTTTTGAGCAACGGGAGGCATGATTCTTGGCCATACCATTGTTGACCCCGTTTCCATGTGGTCTCCGTATGCAGCTGTGCCTGTCTTAGGTTGTCCCCCAGGGGATCTTACCCGTCGTTGACTAACCAGCGCTCAAATCAAGAGACCACAGGATTGCTTGCTCAGATAGGGGTAGGAATGAGGAATAATTGTTATCAGGAACGGCATGACCGCACACAGGCTGTGGGCCATTTGAGTGGCTGACCAGAGCTAGTGGGGTACAAAACAGTAACAGATGTGGCTATGGGCAGTTTCTCAGGGTAGGATGATAGGGCAGGTGCATCTGCTAACAAGGCGGAGTCTCGGTCTTGGTCAGCTGGTCCTGGTTGGCTGTCCATTGCAGGCTTGATGTTTCGGGCTGGAACCCAAATGGGCTGTTCTGCATTCTCTGGAAAGACACAAGCATATCCTCGACCTTTGGTTAGTAGAGGGTGTGGTCCTTTCCATTCTCCTGTCAGGGCATCTTTCCACCTAACCATAGGGGCTGGGGTCTGGGATGGAAAGGATCCCCAGTGTTTATAAGCTGGGCTGATCCCTTGGGGATCAAAAGTAAGAAAATTGATAGTGAAAAGGACCTCAGTCAAAGCAAGCTGTGGGTCTGGGGGCATATGATTGCTTTTCTGTCTTTGTAAGAGATCTTTAATCGTCCTATGAGTTCTTTCAATGATGGCCTGTCCCTGTGGGTTGTATGGGATACCTGTGGCAGACTGTATGTTCCAGGATTTCAGGAAGGAATTAAATTCCTGTGATGTATATGCTGGCCCGTTATCAGTTTTTATGGTCCAGGGAACACCAAGGACCAGCATGGCTGATTTAACCGCCTTTATCACGTTACTAGCTTTTTCTCCAGATTGGGCTGTTGCAAATACAGCCTTTGAATAAGTATCTACCACCACATGGACAAACTTAAGTTTACCAAAGGAGTTAATGTGGGTGACGTCCACTTGCCATAGTTTATTAGGAGCAAGGCCTCGCGGGTTCACTCCTGCTTGCTGCAGTGGTCCTAATGGGGCGTGGGGTGCACAATTCTTGCAAGAGTGCACTAGGTGTTTGCATTGGCTCATTGTTAGCTCTGGGAAAAGCAATTTTATGTTGCTTGCTGACATATGGAATTTTTGGTGTAAAATACAGGTTTGTTCTAATGTCCAATGGAAGCCGTGTTGCAGGAGATAAGACCATCAACCTTTCTGTTGCCTTGGAAAATAAAGCCAGGTAACCCAGTATGTGATCTTACCTGTGAGATATACCATGGGTATTTTCTGTTCTCAGTTAGTTCTTTAAGTGTTGTGAACATCTGGTCAATTGGCTTATTGGTCGGGTTAAAGACTGCAAAAGGGATCGTCTTTGCTACCTGCACTGAGTATTTGCTGTCTGAGAATATATTTACCGGTCCATTTTGGCTAAGAAGTAGAACCTTGACTATTGCTTTTATTTCTCCCAACTGTACTGATCCCCCATGGGGTTCTACATGGATCTTATCTTTTTCTGTTAAAGATTTGATCATTATTCCAAAGAGTGACTTGTTGGCATCTGTAAACGCACATGGTGCCATGGGTATAGGTTGATTAGCAGGGAAAGCATGTTTTGGATAGTCTATTTCTAAGGTTTGTAGTGTCTGGAGTAGCCTATCTGCTGGCAGGTGATTGTCAATCTGTCCTGGAAAATTTATCATTAAAGTTTGAAAGAGCGTGCTATTCTGCATCAATGTTGACAGTTCTAATTGTGATAGGGGTAGGACCACTATGTCTGGCTCTGTGTTAAATATCTTATTGGTATAATATCTTAATTTAAGTCCCATCATAAGGATGGCATCTACTTTGTTTACTATTTTACGACAATCGCTCCAAGCTATGTGTACCCAAAAAAGTGGTCCGTGTTGTTGCCAAATAACCCCTAAGGGGGCCTTAAGGGTAGATATGGTTATGGCAAACAGAGGCACCTGAGGGTCATATCTAAAGGTTTTTAAATTTGACAATTGGGTGTTAATCTTTTCTATAGTGGATTTGGCTGCTGGTGTCAATGTGATTTTTGAGGAAGGGCTGTTTCCCTTAGTTAGTAAATCATATAGCGGTCTAAGTTCTGCAGGTGTTAGGGGAAGGAAGGGTTTTAGCCAATTGATTTGGCCACATAGTTGCTGAAGTTCATTAAGTGAGTATTTATGCTTGACTTTTAGGTTTGGGCCCATTGGAGATATATGGGAGGAGATTTGATAACCCAAGAATTGAAAGGGGGGAAAATGTTGTACCTTTTCTGTGGCAATAGAGAAACCCAGGAATTGTAAATTTCTTACTGTCTCACTTAGACAGGCATTCAGAATTGCTGCATTCTTGTGAGCAAGTAAGATATCATCCATATAATGTATGATCAAGCACTGATCTTTAAGTGTGCTGGTTGCATGAGAAACGTATCTTTGGCAAATGGCAGGGCTATTTTTCATGCCTTGTGGGAGTACTGTCCACTGAAATCTTTTTGCAGGGAGCTGGAAGTTGGGCTCCCATACTGTAAAGGCAAAGTAAGCCTTATCCTGTTCTGCAATGGGAATGGAAAAGAAGCAGTCTTTGATATCAATGGTAACTATGTGGTATCCATTAGGAATGGCCCCTGGATGGGGAATGCCAGCCTGGAATGTTCCCATCTTTTTTATATTTTTGTTAATAGCTCTTAAATCCTGTAGAAGCCTATATTTTCCCTGTTTCTTTGGTATCACAAAAATGGGTGTGTTATGAGGGCTAGTGGAGGGTTCTATGTGTCCCTTTTCCAATTGTTCCTGTACCAGTTCTTTAAGGATGCTAAGTTTGGGTTGTACTATTGGCCACTGCTCTACCCAGATGTTTCCTGTTTTTTCCCATTCAATGGGGATTGGGCTTGGCTTTCGTATGGGGTGAGCAGTGGCCCCTAGAATTGGGGGTGAATCTTACTTGTAGGTTCTCCATTAAAGCTGCTGGCTTGGGGAGATTTGTGATCCGTAGTAAGGACCGCTTGCATTTGTGAGAGTACATCTCTCCCCCATAAGGTCATGGAAACTTCAGCAATTAGTGGAAAGATGGTTCCTGTATCTCCATTGTCATCTCGCCAAGTTACAGGTGTGATGACCTGATCAGACAATTTTAATCCTCCAACACCTTGGAGGTCAGGTCCAGGTGCTGTCTTCCAATGTGGTATTTTTCTTGCATCCCTAGCTTTTAAGACAGTAACATCTGCTCCTGTATCAATTAAACCTACAAAGGCAATGTCATCTAAATATAGGGTCAATTTCGGCCTCAGATTGAAAATGGGCATCGACCAGTTAATGGTAGTGGGACTCCCTCTTACTTGCTGGGCTGAGGGCCGCCCCACTGGGAGTTTAAAGGCTTGGTCTTGCAATCTTTTGCCCAATGAAAGCCTTTTTTACATCTGGGACACAGTGTTTTGGGCTTGCCCCATCTTTTAGTGTTTGGGCAGTTTCGTCGTAGGTGTCCTATTTCCTGGCATCCCCAACAAACCAGAGGGTCATTAGACTTCTTTGTGCTTAATTTATTAATGGCTGCAGTCAGGGCCTGTATGGGAGTATCAGCAGGGTTTACCTCCTTTGTGGCTACTATCCATTTAGAAATGTCTTCATTATGGACTGGGGCGATTGCTGCTTTTGCCTCTTTGGTAGCACCTTCCCAAGCTAATTGTTTGACCAAATTGTCTTGATCGGGGCCAGGCAGTAATCTTTTCTCTACTGCCTCCAAGACTCTGGCAAGGAAATCGGGGAACCATTCGCCTGGACCTTGAACCAGGTTTCTAAAGAGCTGACTATAATCAGGAGGATTTATATTTTTCAAGGCTTTAAGTGCCAAATCTCTGACCTGATCAAAATAGGCAACTACTCCAATGCGGGCCTGTTCTTGAGGATATATGTAGGTGCCACGGCTTGTAAGCATATCAAAGGTTACTGCTATTCCATAAGCAGCATTATTTCTTGCCACAGTTTCAGCCTCTTCCTGATAGGAGGCTTTCCACTGTAAAAACTGTGGTCTTGACAAACATGCTTTGAGCAGGGCAACCCAGTCAAAATGAGTTTGAAGGTTTGCTGCCCATTGTTTGAGCACTTGTTCAAAGTAGGGAGAGTCAGGATCTGACTCTTGTGAAGCCTTTTTTAGCATAGTAAGGTCATTTATGGGCGTTGGAATCCAGGGTCTGAATTCTGCATCCTCTCCTACATTAACAGCAAATGTGCAGGTGGGATGGGGTCTAGTGGCTCCCTTAAGAGCTTGTGGTGCCCGAGTACTGCCACAAATATGAGGATCCTCACTGGGTGCAGATGGGATGACCTTGCATGGGTTATTATCTGGAGGTCCTCTAAGTTCATCCCACGGGTATGTGGGGGGTGGCGGACTAGGCATTGCTACCTTGTTTGCTACATCGTTTGCTACCTTGTATGCTACATTGTTATTTTCACTGTCCGAGCTCTCTCTCCCTGAATCATCAACTATTGTCTGTGAGACAGGGACCTGGAGTGTCAGGCTCTTATCACTCACAAATTCACTATCTTTGATAATCTGCGCAGGATTCTTAAGAGCAATACGGCATGCCAACTGTAGCCAAAGTAAAGACACGCACAGCACTGCTGCCATAACGAGGCAAATTCCTAGCACCTCAGTGGCTGATGGCATTTTGCAGGAGGTTTCCCTACGTTAGACAAACAGACAGTGGAGTATCAGATCGTAGTATGTCCTGTGCTTAGTGGGGGACTTCCTTGATTCGTTAGGTCAAGGCCGTATGCCCACACGGTGTCTCCGGAGCGTCACCTCTCTCGAGTGAGGGAAGATGACTTGGTTCCGAATTCTGGGATGATCAGTCCCTTATGTGAATTCGCCGGGTGAACCGAAAGTAAAAGGAGGAGACGAGAAGCGACGTACGCTTCTGGGCGGTGTGTGCTAACCTGGGGTCACTTAGACCGAGGACAAGGACAAGGAAAGGGGCGTAGGAGGGGGTTCTGTGCTCACCCTCACAGAACCGAACAGCACACAAAACACCGAGGGGCCTGCTTGCCGAAATCCTGGGGGGACCTCGCCGAGTCCGACACACTGTCTCTTTCTCAGTCACGTTGGCGCGCCAGATGTTGCGGTTTAGTTTCTCAACAATGTTGCAGTGGATTTGTTTCTGAGAGGAGCAGCGTGGTGGGGGCAAGAGGCGCGGAGTCACCACACAGACCCCGGGAGTCGAGTGAAAGCAGGCTTGAGGCGAGCAGCCCACAGACTCGTTTATTACAGTTGGTACAACTTCTTATATAGCCAAGACCAGCCAATCTGGTCAAGGGGCGGTCTATGCCCCAACCAATCACAGCCTGTTGTCAGGCAGTTTCCAAAGCCATCCAATCAGAGCCTTTTATCAGGCAGTTTCAAATCCATCCAATCATAGCCTGTTGCCAGGCAGTTTCCAAAGCCATCCAATCATAGCCTGTTCCCAGGCAGTTTCAAATCCATCCAATCACAGCCTGTTGCCAGGCAGTTTCCAAAGCCATCCAATCATAGCCTGTTGCCAGGCAGGCTCCATTGCCAGGTGGGTTTCAAAGCCATTCCTGAGTAACTGACGCTCGCTTGCCAGTGGCCACCTTGGCATGGCCTTCTCATTCCACCACACTTATTCCCACTCTTATATTTCACAGGGATCACTTTTCAGTTAAATTTAAACGCCTAAGAATAATTGTGTGTTAATTACAGGGTTCAACCACTAGTACTAGGATTTTAAAAATACTAAAATGGATAAAGTATTACATTGTACAACAACAGTCAGCACAAGAGCTGATCAAGTCACTGTTTCTCATAGTGTCCATTTCACTTCAACAGGTTTCCACTTTGGTGCTCAGTTAGTCGTCACCAATCAAGGAAAACAATTGATATTTGTCTCTTTGGGACTGGCTTAATTCACTCAGCATGATGTTTTCCAGATTCCTCCATTTTGTTGCAAATGACTGGATTTCATTGTTTTTGACTGCTGTATAGTATTCTGTAGAGTACATGTCCCATAATTTCCTAATCAAATCTACTATGATGGGCATTTGGGTTGGTTCCAAGTCTTAGCTATTGTGAATTGAGCCGCAATAAACATTACTGTGCAGATGGCTTTTGTTTGCCAATTTAATTTCCTTTGGGTAAATTCCAAGGAGTAGGTTGGCTGGGTTGAATGGTAGGGTTATATTCAGGTTTCTGAGGAATCTCCAGACTGACTTCCATAGTGGCTTCACCAGTTTGCATTCCCACCAAAAGTGGGTTAGTGTCCCTTTTCCCCCACATCCTCTCCAGCATCTATTCTTGGTGGATTTCTGAATGTGAGCCATTCTAACCGGGGTGAGGTGAAACCTCATTGTGGTTTTGATTTGCATTTACCTGATTGCTAGTTATCTTGAACATTTTTTCATGTGTCTGTTGGCCATTTGGATTTCCTCTTTGGAAAAATGTCTATTGAGGTCCTTGGACCATATCTTAAGTGGGTTGTTTGTTTTGATGTTGTGGAGGGAAATCAAAGCATACATTAGAAAATATCTTTGGCAAATGGCAGGGCAAACTTACCACTTATCAATAGCCACATTGAATGTTAATGGTCTAAACTGTCCACTTAAAAGACAGAGATTGGCTGATTGGGTTAAGGAACAAAACCCATCTATTTGCTGCTTACAAGAAACACATCTTTCCAACGAAGATCCATACAGACTGAAAATAAAAGGATGGAGCAAGATATACCATGCCAACAGAAATGAAAAAAGAGCAGGTGTAGCCATCTTAATATCGGACTACATAAACTTTAACACAAAAACTGTTAAGAGAGACAAAGAGGGACACTATATAATGATTAAGGGATCAATACTACAGGAAGATATAACAATTATCAATGTATATGCACCTAATTACAGGCCACCGGTTTATTTAAAAAATTTGTTAAGAAACTTAAAGGGAGACATAGACCCCAAAACAATAGTACTGGGGTCTTCAATACTCCACTCACAGATATTGACAGATCGACAGGACAGTAGATCAACAAGGAGACAGTATTTAAACAACACAATAGCCCAAATGGATCTAACAGATATCTACAGAACTTTCCATCCTACACGTAAAGCATTCACATTCTTCACAGCAGTACATGCAACATACTCTAGGACTGACCACATATTAGGCCATAAAGCAAGTCTCAGCAAATTCAAAAGAATTAGAATCATATGATGCAGCTTCTCAGACCATAAGGGAATGAAGTTGGAAATTAGCAACTCAGGAATCCCTAGAGCATATGCAAACACATGGAGATTGAACAACATGCTCCTGAATGAACACTGGGTCATAGAAGAAATCAAAAGAGAAATCAAAAATTTTCTGGAAGTAAATGAGGATAACAGCACAACATACCAAAACTTATGGGATCCAGCAAAAGCAGTGTTAAGAGGAAAGTTTATAGCAATAGGTGCCTACATCAAGAAACTGGAAAGGCACCAAATAGATGAGCTTTCAGTGCATCTCAAGGATCTAGAAAAACTGCAGCAAACCAGGCCCAAATCTACTAGAAAAAGAGAAATAATCAAAACCAAAGAAATCAACAGGATTGAATAAAAAAAAATTACAAAAAATCAGCCAAACGAGGAGCTGGTTTTTTGAAAAAATAAACAAAATTGACACCCCATTGGCCCAACTAACTAAAAAAAGAAAAGACCCAAATCCGTAAAATCAGAGATGAAAAGGAAATGTAACAACAGACACCACAGAAATCAAAAGAATCATCAGAAATTACTACAAGGACTTGTATGCCAGGAAACAGGGAAACCTATCAGAAATGGATAGATTCCTGGACACATGCAACCTACCTAAATTGAACCAGGAAGACATAGAAAACCTAAGCAGACCCATAAGTGAGTCAGAAATTGAATCAGTAATAAAGTCCCTCCCAACAAAGAAAAGCCCAGGACCAGATGGATTCCCTGCTGAATTCTACCAGACATTTAAAGAAGAACTAACTCCAATTCTTCTCAAAGTATTCAGAATAATTGAAAAAGAGGAAATCCTCCCAAATTCTTTCTATGAAGCCAGCATCACCTTAATCCCTAAGCCAGAGAAAGATGCAACATTGAAAGAGAATTACAGACCAATATCCCTCATGAACATAGATGAAAAATCCTCAATAAAATTCTGGCCAATAGACTGCAACAACACATCAGAAAGATCATCCACCCAGACCAAGTGGGATTCATCCCTGGTATGCAGGAATGGTTCAATGTTCGCAAAACAATCAACGTGATACACCACATTAACAGACTGTAGAAGAAAAACCATATGATTATCTCACTAGACACAGAGAAAGCATTTGATAAAATTCAACACCCTTTCATGATGAAAACCCTAAGCAAACTGGGTATAAAAGGCACATTCCACAATACAATCAAAGCGATTTATGAAAAACCCACGGCCAGCATCCTATTGAATGGGAAAAAGTTGGAAGCATTTCCACTGAGATCTGGTACCAGATAGGGATGCCCATTCTCACCACTGCTATTCAATATAGTGCTGGACATCTTAGCCAGAGCTATTAGGCAAGAAAAAGAAATTAAAGGGATACAAATTGGGGAGGAAGAACTCAAACTATCCCTCTTCACAGATGATATGATTCTTCACTTACGGGATCCAAAGAACTCTACTAAGAGACTATTGGAACTCATAGAAGAGTTTGACAAAGTAGCAGGATATAAAGTCAATGCACAAAAATCAACAGCCTTTGTATATACAGGCAATGCCACAGCTGAGGAAGAACTGCTAAGATCAACCCCATTCACAATAGCTACAAAAACAATCAAATACCTTGGAATAAACTTAACCAAGGATGTTAAAGATCTCTACGATGAAAATTACAAAATCTTAAAGAAAGAAATAGAAGAGGATACCAAAAAATGGAGAAATCTTCCATGCTCATGGATTGGAAGAATCAATATCATCAAAATGTCCATTCTGCCAAAAGCAATTTACAGATTCAATGCAATACCAATCAAGATACCAAAGGCATTCTTCTCAGATCTGGAAAAAATGATGCTGAAATTCATATGGAGGAATAAGAGACCTCGAATAGCTAAAGCAATCTTTTACAACAAAAACAAAGCTGGAGGAATCACAATACCAGATTTCAGGACATACTACAGGGCAGTAGTTATCAAAACAGCATGGTACTGGTACAGAAACAGATGGATAGACCAATGGAACAGAATAGAAACACCAGAAATCAATCCAAACATCTACAGCCAACTGATATTTGATCAAGGATCCAAAACCAATCCCTGGAGTAAGGACAGTCTGTTTAATAAATGGTGCTGGGAAAACTGGATTTCCAGGCACAGAATCATGAAGCAAGATCCCTACCTTTCACCTTACACAAAAATTCATTCAACATGGATTAAATATTTAAACCTACGACTCGACACCATCAAATTATTAGAGAGCATAGGAGAAACCCTGCAAGACATAGGTGCTGGCAAAGACTTCTTGGAAAATACCCCAGAAGCACAGGCAGTCAAAGCCAAAATTAACTACTGGGATTGCATCAAATTGAGAAGTTTCTGTACCGCAAAAGAAACAGTCAGGAAAGTGAATAGGAAACCGACAGAATGGGAAAATATATTTGCCAACTATGCAACAGATAAAGGGTTGATAACCAGAATCTACAAAGAAATTAAGAAACTCCACAACTGTTTCTTTTCTACAACTTGTACAACCAAGTATGGCCACAGCTCCATAAGCAGAGATTCCCTCAGGATGTGTTCCTGTAGAAAGCAAGATTCAGGGAATTTGATGTCCTTGTCCTTTTTGTGGAACATATCCCTACCACTCAGGATGGCATGTGAAATTTAAGAAGATATGTAAGGACTGTCCAAAGCCTTGTTCCATGGACATAGAGCAGAATAGTGATCCCCACTTCCAGTCCCCTCATTCACTTATGGCATCTTCCAATCGAATAGTTTTATTTCTTCCCTGGACAGCTCTTAGATCACTAACTTTCCATATTTCATGAGGGGAATCAATTATTGGATATTCTGAGGTTCAGGGATGCAGAGCTGATTAGTCTGTGTATTTTGTTTACTTGCAGTGTTTTGCTTGATTTATACAATGTGGGATGCACCCAACACCACTTCTTGCCTCCTCTATTTCCCCCACCAGCATTTTTCACTCTATTCTTACATGGTCCCATCTCCTAGACTGCTGGAAAACAATAGATTCAAATTGGTATTTATATAGTAGTTCACTAAAAATAAATAATTTCTGGAATAACGTTTCCATGTTGCTACATAAATGTCCTTTAATTATTAAAAATATCAATGTACATCCTTAGTTAAAATTTTTCTGTTTTTTCCCATTGCACTCTGTTGTCAATTACAAGAATGTGTGTAAGATAGCACAGATTTTCTATATGATCCTGTATTTTCTATATGTATTTCTATATATTCTGTATATGTATTTCTATATATTTCCTATATGATCTATTCCCTAGGTCTTAGTTTCTTTTTTTAAGGTTTATTTATTTATTTGAGAGATATAGTTACAGATATTGAGAGAGAGAGACAGAGAGAAAGGTCATCCATCCATTGCTTCACTTCCCAAATGGCTGCAACAGCCGGAGCTATGCCTATCCGAAACTTGGAGCCAGGAACTTCTGGGTCTCCCATATGGGTGCAGGGGTCCAAGTGCCTGAGCCTTATTCTACTGCTTTCCCAGGGCATAGCAGAGAGCTGGATTGGAAGAGGAGCAGTCAGGACTAGAACCAATGCCCAACCTTAGTTTCATAGTATATAAAGTGGACTAAAATAATCATATGAAATATTTGAGTAGAATCTGCGCAACATTGGTAATTAAGACAATCTGATAGTCTGATACAGAGAGAATGCGATATAAATTTCAGTGTCACACACAGCAAGTCGGGTGTACTTTGTAAAATATGTTGGTAGGCTAACTGTAGTAATGGATGACTGTAGCCTCCCCAAAATCTCTGGTATGCAAAGGAATCTGATTTCCAAAGTCATACTCAATTACAATAATCAAACTGTCAAGTTCTTAGCAAAAATCTTTAAAGATTTTTAAATTTTTTTATTTCTTTTTATTTTTTGAAAGCCAGAGTTATAGAGAGGGAGATGGGACAGGAAAGGGGGTTACAGAGAGATCTTCTATCCACTGGCTCACTCCACAAATTGCCACAATAGTCAGGGGTTGCCCAGACTGGAGTCCAGAGCCAGAAGCTGCACATGAGTCTCCCACATCTGTGCAGGAGTCCAAGAACTTGGGCCGTGTTCTGCTGTACCTCCACATGCATTAGCAGGGAGCTGGAGCAGAAGCAGAGTAGTTGGGTCTGAAGCTGATGCCTAAATGGGATGACAGCACCATGTTACACCAGAACACTGGTGCTTAAAACAATTTTTAAAAGACAACTGTGGGGGCCAGCGCTGTGGCATAGCAGGTAGATCTGCTGCCTGTAATGCTGGCATCACAAATAGGAATCGGTTCAAGTTCTGGCTGCTCAATTTCTGATTCAGCTGTCCGAAGTGGCCTGGGAAAGCAATGGAAAATGACCTTAGTCCATGGCCCTCTGCATTCATGTGGGAGACCTGGAGGAGGTTCCTGGATCCTGGCTTCAGATGAGCCTAGCTCCTGCTAGGTTGCAGTCATTTGGGGAGTGAACCAATAGATGGAAGACTTCCCCCCACCCCCATCTCCCTCTGCATCTCTGTGACTCTGATTTTCAAATAAATAAACAAATCTTTAAAAAAGGAAATTGTGGCTCAGTAAAAAAAGACATAAGCTGCCTTTAAGAAAATCAATAAATCGGGGCCAATATTGTAGCACAGCAAGTAAACCTGCCTCCTTTAAAGCTGGCATCCCATATGGTGCCTGTTCAAGTCCCAGCTGTTCCACTTCTGATCCAGCTCCCTGTTAATGCACCGGGGAAAGCAGAAGAGGATGGTGCAAGTGCTTAGGCCCCTGCACCTTCATAGGAGACCAGGAAGAATCTTCTGTCTCCCGGCTTTGGTGTGGCAGAGCCCTGGCTGTTGTAGAGTGAACCAGCAGATGGAAGACAGATACTCTCTCTCTCCCTCCCTCCCTCCCTCCCTCTCATCACTTTCTCTGTAACTCTTTCTTACAAATAAGTACAATAAATCTTTAGGGGCTGGCAGTGTGCTACAGTGGGTTAAAGCCCCTTCCTTCACAGCTGGCATCCCATATGGGTCCTGTTTGAGTCACAGCTGTTCCTCTCTATCCAACTCCCTGATAATGTGCCTGGGCAAGCAGCAGAGGATGGCCCAAGTGCTTGGACCCCTGCACTCATGTGGGAGACAAGGAAGAAGCTCCTGACTCCTGGCTTCAGATCAGCTCAGCTCTGGCTGTTGCAATCATTTGGGAAGTGAATCAGTGGATGGAAAACTACTCTCTCTCTATCTCTCTCTGTAACACTTTCAAATAAACACAATAAATCTTTAAAAATAAATAAATCTTTAAAAATACAATAAATTGTAATTGGTTTTTAAAACATTTAATTAAGTGTTCCACAAATGTCCAGTGGGTTAATGGAAATCATGGACAAAGCATTAAGGAAAGCAGGAGAAAGATGTATGAACTAAGAAGGAATGTGAACAAAAATAATACTGAAGTGAATGTGACACTACAGGCATCTCTTCTATATGTCGTTACATGTAAACTCAGAAATGGGATGGTTGAGTTAGAAAGAGAGATGCTGGTAGGCTCCAAACACAGGAAGACTTAAAAAGTGGAAAAGCTGATTACCTACTTTATACTGTGCCCACAAAACTGTACAGGTGTTATTTATTAATTAAAATGTAAAAAATAAATTAGTTAATATAAATACTATAAAACATAAAATCAAGAAGAAGAAATCAGAAAAAACTATCTGAAGTTGACAACTTGGCATGGAAGCTAATTGAAATTTTCATATAGAAGGCTTTAGCCTTCTAAAGCTCAATGAATAAATGATTCAATTTCCGCTCTTGTGGGATATAAAATACAAAATGACAAGAACTGTAGAATTGCATGCTCATATTTCTTGTGTGACAAAGATGGTTTACTGAATCTAAGGAAAATTAGTCTTTTGGCTTTGAAATTTATAAAACACATCAGATTAACTCTATGGCTGATTTTTATCAATATTTAATTAAGGCAGACTATATATATTTAATAAGAATGAATACAAAATGAAGTTATGTTTGAAGATGATATGAATAAGAATAATCTGGTGAATCAGAGAGGTTAATACACAGAATATACAATTTTAGGCACTATCATAGGCCATTAAATTGGTGAACTTAGTAGTTAAAATTTCCAAATTATTATCACAAAGATTGATTTAAAAAGAAAAAATGATAGATTTTCAATTATATCATGAGAGAAAAATCAACACAGAAATAAATCACTTTTATTAATTATTAAAATCTGTACATATGTAAATAACAGAATGAGCTACATGAACATAAATAATGCTAAGTAATTCCCTTAATAGTTTGAGTAATTAAGCATAGAAATAAATCAACAACATTATAATCCAAAAACAAAAGGTAAATTTACTTTTTAGAAACCAGATATAAGTGTTTAAATAGAAAGATACACTAGGTACAAAATTTGTCACCACATCCTTCACAACAGGAATCCAAAGGATCAAATTTTTCTGTACCCTGTAATGACAATAGAAACCACCACATAAAGTATAATCACAACAAGTGATACAGACCTACCTGTACAATTCATTAAGATCATTTAAGCTTACTCACAATTTAAATAAGAAATCCAGAAGGATTATTTTTGTAGATTCCTGGGAGTGCTAATGATGAAAAATGATTGAGGATAAAATCCTGAATTCAGATAAATAATCCTACCAATACTAGTTTCATGTTGTAGCAAATCCATAATTGTAAACTTGTATATAGGTACTATTCTTGGCAAGAAAGTATAACATTTAATAAATTTGCAAAAAATATGAAATTAGGTTTAAAAAATTAAAATTACCATATTTCACAAATTATCATTAGCCCATAGTATATTGGGGAAGAGGAGTGTGTTCTAAGTGAAAAGAAAAAGATTTCTCATGAAATATGGTTGTCTAATACAGAAAATCTATGTGTATACTGTTGATAATTGCACTTTTTGGGGGGATATATTATATAATCTAACAAATTATAGTGCAGAAAATTAAAGTGCTCTGATGCTATTAGATTCATTAGGATGCCTAATAGATTTGGAAGGAAAATTTGAAGCCTCCCAAGCTACAAAACAAACCAAGAAAATGGTCCGGGGAAGAAAATAAGTTAAGAAGAATGTTCTCCATTCATAGAAGATTTATCACAAAAATGACAAATCTATTTGGGTTACTCAGACTGGAGGGGGCAAGGGGAATTAAAAATGTCTAACTACAAATATTCCAAGGTTATATCTCACACATATGAGAATCAATCTTTATATTATTTTCACACAAGAAATAAACTACTACAATAACATTTCACACCACATAAGCTTCAGACATTGGGATTGTATTTTTAAAATATTAGTCTATAGAATGGAGATGGGGGATTAGGGCAAGATGGCGGAATAGGAAGGGAGCACACCGATAGTCCGGGGAGAGACAGTTTAATAAAAGTGGAGATACTGCAGGTTCAAGGAAGAGTAGGGGAAGAAACAGCAGAGGAAACTCTTCCAGAACTAGTGATTCACAGTGGACCTTTGAGGAGAGCGTGGGAGCCCGCAGTTCGGGACACCAGCGGCAGACTCAACGCACCAGCGCTGGAACGCCAGGTGAGCAGATCCTCAATAGCCCGAGACACCAGCAGGGAAGCGGAAAGAGGAGACTAGAGCGAACAAGGCTTGAAACCCTGTGGGGAAAAGTTCACCAGGTTAACTAGAAGAGAGAGAGAAAGAAAAAAGTGACCGATACAGACACGGGTTTCTCTCTCTCCGCCCACCTCTCAAAGGTGAGCAAGACAAAGAGCAGGCGCCATTTTGGACATACGTCATAAGCAGGGTGACCTCAGGTCTGCACCAGCCCTGAGCCTAGCAGAAAAACCTGACTCTGGGCGTGGGAGTGAAATAACAGGAGATTAGAACCTAATGAATGTGTGGTGCTAATGAACTGAGACTGTGAAAAAAGAGACTGTGGGGGAGAGAACTCACGGAATTCACCACGTGAGTACTCTCCAGAGACACTACAGTTCGGTAGCCTTGGTAGCCCAGTGGTGAGACTGCAGGAGAAACTGAACCCACACTGAAGGATGCAGAGATTCCCTCTGTGGTCCTTGGGAAAGAGCTTCCGATCTCTGGCTCCTGTGGATATATCATTTGCCTGCTAACCACCCCCAATTCCATTCAGCTGGGTGGAATTACTTCCCTTTTGAATCAAAAATAAAGAAAGAAACAGAATGAGATTTACCACGCCTACCCTGGGAGTGTCACCTTTGACACACCCTCAACCCTGAGGAACCAAACAGAGCTCTCAGGCCACACCCATCTCAAGCCTCTAAGGCTCCATTGAAAGCAGACAGTCCACTTATCTAGAGTCATAGTATAACAAGAAAAAACACCACAGTGAAGAAACCAATATGCCAAACAACAAACGCAAAAACCAAGGTAACAAGAACAAGGAAGACACTATGGTGTCCCCAAATGAAAAAGACACCCCAATTCAAGATTACGAAGATGATGAGACAGAAGAAATGCAAGAATCAGATCTCAAAAAATTGGTAAGAACACTAAGAAGTACTCAAAAACAAATTCTTGAACTACAGAAATCCTTAATGGACAAGGTCGAAAATCTCTCTCGTGAAAATGAAATATTAAGGAGGAATCAAGCTGAAATGAAACAACTAGTAGAACATGAAACTGTGATAGTGACGAGAAATCATAATGAAGTGAAGAATTCAATAGATCAAATGAAAAACACATTAGAGAGCCTTACAAACGGAATGGGTGAGGCAGAGAGAGAATATCAGATTTAGAAGACAGAGCACAGGAAACTATACAGTCAAACCAAAGAAAAGAAGAGGAAATTAGCAATCTAAAAAATATTGTTGGGAATCTACAGGATACTATTAAAAAACCCAACATTCGAGTTCTAGGAGTTCCTGAAGGCATGGAGAGGGAGAAAGGATTAGAAGGCCTTTTTAGTGAGATAATAGCAGAAAATTTCCCAGTTTTGGAGAAGGACAGAGACATCCTAGTACAGGAAGCTCATAGAACCCCTAGTAAACAGGACCAAAAGAGGTCCTCACCACGACACATTGTAATTAAACTCACCACAGTGAAACACAAAGAAAAGATCCTAAAATGTGCAAGAGAGAAACGTCAGATTACTCTCAATGGATCTCCTATTAGACTCACTGCAGACTTCTCATCAGAAACCCTACAAGCTAGAAGGGAATGGCGAGACATAGCCCAGGTACTAAGAGAGAAAAACTGCCTGCCCAGAATATTATATCCTGCAAAGCTCTCATTTATGAATGAAGGTGAAATAAAGACCTGTCACTGCAAAAAGAAATTGAAAGAATTTGTTGCCACTCGTCCAGCCCTGCAAAAGATGCTTAAAGATGTGTTACACACAGAAACACAGAAACACGGCCATCAACATGAAAGAAGGTAAACGAAGGGAACCTCACAGCAAAAGATCACAGGGAATTCAAAGCATACATTTGGATAAAGAAATTATGGGACATGTACTCTGTAGAATACTATACAGCAGTCAAAAACAATGAAATCCGGTCATTTGCAACAAGATGGAGGAATCTGGAAAACATCATTCTGAGTGAATTAAGCCAGTCCCAAAGGGACAAATATCATATGTTCTCCCTGATCGGTGACAACTAATTGAACAACAAAGGGGAAACCTGTTAAAGTAAAATGGACACTATGAGAAACAGTAACTTGATCAGCTCTTGTGCTGACGGTTGTTGTACAATGTAATACTTTATCCATTTTAGTTTTTTTTTATTCTAGTACTATTGGTTGAACTCTGTAATTAACAAACAATTATTCTTAGGTGTTTAAATTTTAACTGAAAAGTGATCCCTGTGAAATATAAGAGTGGGAATAAGAGAGGGAGGAGATGTACAATTTGGGACATGCTCAATCGGAACTACCCCAAATGATGGAGTTAGAATTGTGCCAGGGGATTCCAATACAATCCCATCAAGGTGGCATGTACCAAGGCCATCTCACTAGTCCAAGTGATCAATTTCAGTTCACAATTGATCACACTGATAGGTCTAAGAGTCAAAGGGATCACACAAACAAGACTAGTATCTGCTAATACTATCTGATAGAATCAAAAAGTGAGAGAATGATCCAACATGGGAAGCGAGATACACAGCAGACTCATAGAATGGCAGATGTCCTAAATAGCACTCTGGCCTCAGAATCAGCCCTTAAGGCATTCAGATCTGGCTCAAGAGCCCATGAGAATATTTTATGCACGGAAAGCCAAGACACTGTGGCAAAAAAAAAAGAAGAATTAAATGAAAGATCTCTGCGAGTGAGATCCCAGTGGAAAGAACGGGGCCATCAAAGAAAAGGTAACTTTCTCTGAAGGGAGGAGAGAACCTCCACTTTGACTATGACCCTGTTGGAATAAGATTGAAGTGAGCAAACCCTAAAGGCTTCCATAGCCTCGGCAACTCATGACTAGAGCCTAGGGAGATCACTGACGCCATAAACAAGAGTGGCAAATTGTTAAATCAACTTCAGGAGTCACTGTGTACTTACGTCTCATGTGGGATCTGTGCTTAATGTGTTATCCAATGTGAAATAATGCTATAACTAGTACTGAAACAGTACTTTTACACTTTGTGTTTCTGTGTGGGTGCAAACTGATGAAATCTTTACTTAGTACATACTGAATCAATCTTCTTTATATAAATATAATTAAAAATGAAAAAAAATCTTGGTGTTAAATTGGAAATTGCATAGAAAATTAATCAATTTAAAAAAATATATATCATGTAGAATCTCTGTCCTTAATGTGCTATGCATTGTGAATTAATACTATAACTAGTACTCCAACAGTATTTTTCACTTTGTGTTGCTATGTGAGGGCAAACTGTTGAAATCTTTACTTAATATATACTAAACTGATCTTCTGTATATAAAGAGAATTGAAAATGAATCTTGATGTGAATGCAAGGGGAGAGGGAGTTGGAAAGGGGAGGGTTGCGGGTGGGAGGGAAGTTATGGGGGGGGGAAGCCATTGTAATCTATAAGCTGTATTTTGGAAATTTATATTCTTTAAATAAAAGCATTATAAAAAATTTTTAAAAAAAGAATGGAGATGGGAGAATCACACAAAAACTGAAAATAACAGGAAATTATATGCATAAAATGCAAATTTGTAAATAGTAAACAACTGAAAATAAAATGAATCTGTTTAGTGCAAGTTATGTTAAACAGTGGAAAGAAAGAAAAGGCTACTGACTGTCATACTCAGTACAGTTACTGCAGTCAAACACAGTAAAATGGGAAAATCAATAGACTAAAAAAAGAGAATATAAATCTACATAGAAAAGGTAAGAACGAGAAGAAATCATCTAGTGGTATTTCTGGACTATACAAAAGAAGCAAAAGACAATATTGTAACTATTTTTACTAACTATGTCAGTTTACAAAATTAAACACAAGGCATAAATCCATTAATCCAGAATTTTATTATGTCAAAAAGTGAAAGTTTAATAAAGATACTTAAATAATATCTATATTTTAACACCAAAGAAGAAAAAGACTTATATAAGTGAGAAAAGGATGATGTTCTATGACAGCAAGAGCAAAATTGCCACAGTTATATAGTGGTAAAACAGAAATAAATATTAACAGCTCAACAGGGAGACTGTCATTACAGTTACAATTGGATACTTAGTTAATATTCCTTCATAAACAAAGGTAAATTTAAATTCCTTTCTGCAGTAAGGATACCATTTGTTGAATTCTTTAAAAAAAAAAAAAAAGATTTCAAGTTAGACACCAAAAAGAGCTTCATTAGTTTCACACTCCAAAAAGAAAGGTTTCCTGCTTTAAGTTAGAAAATGAGAGAAAAAAAATTTCAATACATGGAGATCATTGAACTAAGGGAGGCATACCATCTTTGGCAGTGTCAAGGTAAAGAAAATATTTAGATACAAATTAAAAATACAAGTAAAGTTCTGCATATATAAATTTGATTTTAAAATCTTGGAATTTTATAACATTTAACAGATCTTAGAATTTATGCTTTCAGATTTATTTCATCGATTTGTTAAAATTGATGCCATATGAAACATGTTTTGCAGAATACCAATTATTCTTTTATCAGAACTAATAAACACCAAAGGACTGACAGTGGCATAAACATTTGCCACAAGTCTCTGAACATCAAGGACAACTGGGTCATATTTCCACAATATGGTTGAGACAGATGACATTATGATATCCAAACAGTACATGATCACAAAGAAACTCACCAGCAACAGGACAGTCTGGGTGGCCCTTTTTGCTGGGGAGGTTTTTGGGAACACCCTCATGCTGTGAAGATAATCAGACCTCCTCTGATGGCTAGATAAGAAAATCACCATGTATGCACTGCAGAGCAGCATGATTCCTACAAAGAAGACATTCTGGGATAATGCAACTGTTAAAAATAGTTCCATGATGATGGGGTTCATTGAGGAAAGCGAGCAAAACTTATTGATATTAAATAGATTAGTCATGTTGGAATTAGCTACTGTGTAGATGATCATGTAACTATTGGAAGATAAGTTGAGAGACCAAAAACAGAAGAATGTGTCACTAATATAATTTGTGAATTTATGTTTAAATCTTGACAAGAAAAAGGTTCTGGGGCTAATAGTGATGACCTGAATGATGCTAAGGAGGCAGGTGGTGCAGATGGAGAGACCCCTCATCACCCTGCTCAAATACAGCCAAGCCTTACATTTTAAGTCATTTGGAAAATTCAATGACTTGAATATGTCTGCAGATAAAATATCCAGTGCAGTAAGTAGCATCACTATGTGAACAAAAGCTAAGTGGCAGGTGGTCACATCAGTGGGCTTAGGTCTATGATCCTGGTGGATGGTGAAGATGTGGAAGAGAAAGAGGAAAGCATTGGTGAAGATTCCAATACTGGCTTGGAAAATATACACATTTTTTAATGATAACATAATTGGAAATTGTGTTCTTCTTAATAGCATGTAGGAAGCATTTGAGATACCTGAAAAACAAAACAGAACCAAAAATAGACCTCCAGTCACCATCGCTCTTTCTTTTGTCATTAAAACCATTACAAATCATCATTTTTATTTTACCCCCTTATTGTTAACAAATCTAGAATATTTTTTAGAAATTTGTATAGTATAGCTAGCTTCTGTACTACCCTCCACAAAAAATGAATATTTTCATCATTTCCATTTTGTGAACCCTTTGAAGACTCTTTTATTTGTAGGTTACAAAAACTTACACAAACGCTGTCCTCAGAATCAGGCACTATTGTCTGGCTGAAAAGCCCCCAAGAGCATTTCAGGCATGGAAAGCCTAGACACTGTGGCAAAAAAGTCCTACATGAAGGACTTCCGTGGGTGAGATCCCAATGGAAGCAAGTGGTCATCAAAGAAGGAGATACTTTTCTCTGAAGGGAGGAGAGAAACTTCCACTTTGCTATGGCCTTGTCTAAATATTGACAGAGTTTGTGGATTCAGAAGGTTTCCATAGCCTAGGCAGCTCATGTCAAGGGCATTGGGTGATCACTGACATCATACAAAAGAGTGTGAACTGTTAAATTATCAACAGGAGTCACTATGCACTAACTTCCCATGCCGGACCTCTACCCTCAAAGAGTTGTACTATAATCATGTCTATGTGTTCACAAAGGATGTATCATTCTTAGGTACTTCTTTAAAGTTAATTAAGTTTCTAAAAAAAAAAGTTAATTTCAAGATGCAATGACTTTTTAACAGCCTTGTCTGGACTATTGAGACATAATTTTTTCATGCAAATGTACTCTTTACATAGTAAAGTTCTTGGGCCCCTGCACCCATTTGGGAGACATGGAATAAGCTCTAGCTCCTGGCTTTGGACCAGCCCAGCTCCAGCCATTGGGGCCATTTGGGGGAGTAAACCAGTGGATGGAAGCACACGTGCTCGCTCTCTCTGTCTCTGTCTCTCTCTCTCCGTCTCTCTCTCTCTCTCTCTCTCTCTCTCTCTTTCTCACACACACACACACACACACACACACACACTTTTTCTTACAAGTAAATAAATAGAAAAAAGCCAGCGCCGTGGCTCAACAGGCTAATCCTCCACCTAGCAGCCCTGGCACACCGGGTTCTAGTCCTGGTCGGGGCGCCGGATTCTGTCCCGGTTGCCCTTCTTCCAGGCTAGCTCTCTGCTGTGGCCCGGGAGTGCAGTGGAGGATGGCCCAGGTGCTTGGGCCCTGCACCCCATGGGAGACCAGGAAAAGCACCTGTCACCTGGCTCCTGCCATCGGATGAGCGCGGTGCGCTGGCCACAGTGCGCCGGCCGCGGCAGCATTGGAGGGTGAACCAACGGCAAAGGAAGAGCTTTCTCTCTGTCTCTCTCTCTCACTGTCCACTCTGCCTGTCAAAAAATAAAATAAATAAATTAAATAAATAAATAAATAGAAGAAATTTCTTATACAATATAAAGTATTTCTAGACAAATTTCTGATAAGCAGAATAATATGTTATCAGTAATCCTTATAAAAAAAAAACATTTACGGTCACCTGATAAACTCAATGCTGTTTAACATTAAGAATATTGCATGGCTTATGGAGCCATGCGGTGAAACAGTCCTAAAATTTTCTGAAATATTTTTAAATTAAGAGAACAAAATAAATATCACTAAAGCATAGTGAATTAATTCACATTTGGTTTGTCTTGCCAGATCAAATTTACTTGAAAAAAATATACATGTTAAATTTGGAAATATACCAGAATGAGGGAAATCAAATAATTCCAAACAAGTATATTTAAAAAATCACAAGTATACTTTTGCAAATCTATTCATTTAAGGACTTACATAATGATCATTTCATGTCTAGAAACATCTGTTGTGTTAACAGTGGAGTAATATTTAAGATTGATATCATGAGCAGAAAATTCTCACATTTCACTGAAAAGAATCCTCCTTCCCTCCAAGATCCACATGGCCTTGGAGCTCAGCTTGTGTATAAAACAGAAAGATACTCACCCTGCCAGGCCTCTGATGTGAATCCAGTATGGGATGAATACCCAAGATGTGGTTATAGGGAAGGGATGGCATCAGCTCATCTCCCTGCAGGCCCATAACTGACATTTCATCTTTAGAAGCAGGACATCCCTGGTCTTGGCATCATTGCAAATAGGAGCCACCTCAGGGAACAGTGAACTTTCCTGGTTTCTGGAAGACAGTGGAGCAGAACAGCTGAGGCCCACACTTCTCAACTGTGGACTCATTTCTCCAAGGCAGGCATGTCTGGGCAGGCTGTCTGCTCTCAGTCCTTGTCAACAGACACAAGTAAAACAGTGTCCACAATAACCTTTGCTTCAGAACAAGTACAAGCCACATATGGCTTTTCAAGCTATCCCCATTGCTCCAGGAGGCTCTCAGTGGTATCCCCGGTTCTTCTTCTGTGGTATCAGGGTCTCAGTAAAACAATACAGCACCTATAAATCAGGAAACTGCCCTACTCCAATCCGACTCAGGAAAAGTGATCTTTTTTCCCAAAGCACACATCTCAGCAGAATACAGGTTGCATTTCCTCTATTTCTCTCTACTCCAGACTAACTGCATTTCAGCAGCACAGAGGTCCAGGGTCTGCAGTGTCATTCTCAAGATAATTCATTCATTCATTCTCCTGTGTTGGGGTGTCCTGCCCCCGTCCCTCAGTCTCCTCTACCAGTTTCACTCACAGGCCTTTGTATTTCACAAATGTAGTCGAAGAACTACAGTTTACCAACTGAAAAATTTCCCATTTCTCTGATACTTAGTAGCCACCCCTTCATTAATACCTACACACAGGTGAACACCTTTGTAAGCAATTAGAACTGCAAAATCTGTGGTCACCTTTGTGAATCCACACCCTCTGATTTTGAAGTGGTGGCATTTATCTTCTCAACATGTGGATTCCCACCTGGACAAAACTCTCAGACTCTTATGTCCATTTTGATGGCTCTCTCATGTATCTTATTTGATCCACTCTGGAATAGTTATCCACCTGAGCAGTGTTAGACCCTTCCCAGTTATATCTGAATCAGGGAGGATGTACTTGTTTATCAGAGATGGAGAATGCTGTGGAACCAACCAGCTAGTACCTCACAGTGAGATTCACTGAGTGGCTGGCTCTCCTCCTTCATTTGCTCCTATTCTCTCTAGCCCTTCTGTAGTTGTCCTTGAGATATATATTAGGGATATATATAAATGTTATGTTTCCCTAATATATGTTCCCATATATATGTTATATGTTTCCCTAAAATATGTTTCTCTAATATATATAATATATATACCTAATATATTATATGATATAATGGAAAACATATATGATATGATATAATGGGAAACAAGAAGAAAAACTTAATTTGAATGCAATCCAACTGATTAATCTCTTCTTTATAGTTACTGTTTTATCTGCTGAAAGACACTTCCCGTATCCAATATCATGAAATTAATGTTCTAAAAAACCATTTTTAAATATTCCTTTTAAATGTTATATTCTTTCTGGAATTGATTTTCCAGGATGGTAGGATATATGCTTCAAAATTATTTTGATATATATGGCTATACAAAGGACTTAGCACTATTTCCATTTTATTTTAAAATTCATTTAGCTGAGAATAATTATGTATATTCATAGAGTGTGATGTGATGTTTTGATTCATATGTACATGACAATGATTCAGCTAAGCTGATTACCATATCCCTAATTTTACAATTTAGTATCTTGGTGAGAACACTAAAAATGTGTGCACATGTATGTTTGTATGTATCTAGAAATGCAAGTTGCATTTGAGAGGCAGACAAAGATACAGAGCTTTTATCTGCACACTCACTCCCCAAAACTCCATCATGTCTGAAGCTGTTTAGATGAAACTATGATCCAGGAATTTAATCTGGGTATCCTGTCTGGATGGGAAGGACCAAACTAACTGATCCCTCAGCTGCTCTATTTCAGGGTTTATATTAGTGGGGTGCAGAGATCAGAACCAGATACAGAACTCGAATCCAGGCACTGTGATAAGGGATGTGAGTATTCCAACCATGATCTTTCCACTAGGCTAAAAGTCCACCACTAAAAACCTGTTCTTTTAGCAATTGGGAAATACACATATATTATTAACTGTGATTCCCCATGCAGTACAATCATTCACTGATTCTTTTCTCTTTACTGGAATTTTTTTTTGTCCTTCAACATTTTCCCCTCTCCTATTCCTCCCCATGCCCCTTGACAAGCTCTAGTCTAGTAATCAACTTTATATTCTCTCTCTCTCTCTCTCTCTCTCTCTCTCTCTCTCTCTCTCTCTCTCTCTTTTGACAGGCAGAGTGGACAGTGAGAGAGAGAGACAGAGAAAGGTCTTCCTTTGCCGTTGGTTCACCCTCCAATGGCCGCCGCGGCCAGCACGCTGCAGCCAGCACACCGTGCTGATCTGAAGGCAGGAGCCAGGTGCTTCTCCTGGTCTCCCATGGGGTGCAGGGCCCAAGCACCTGGGCCATCCTCCACTGCACTCCCGGGCCACAGCAGAGAGCTAGCCTGGAAGAGGGGCAACCGGGACAGAATCCAGCGCCCCGACCGGGACTAGAACCCAGCGTGCAGGCACCGCTAGGTGGAGGATTAGCCTATTGAGCCGTGGTACCAGCTATATTCTCTTATATTATTATCTCCACTGCTGCAGGGACATAATATACCCTTACCAGACTGCCTGCAGGAATCTTTACAGCTTTTTTTTTATTTCATACAATCATTGCAAGCAAGAATTTTACTACATGAAATATTCTCCAGTAGCACTGGATGCCCAAATAGACCTGCCTCCCAGATGATATAATTCCAGAGATCAAGGTAGCAAGTGAAATCTCAAGTGATTTAACTCAAGTGATTTAACTGTGTACACTTTGTCAATCACATTAGAAAGGGCCCTGGAATAGACAGAAAGATTGAGAAAAAATAAGAGCAACGAACACTGCTCAACCAACAATGACGAATTAGTACTTATTAAGTATATGTTTACATTTTCAATAGCACATATTATTAAGCATGCCATATATTTTATATATTTATTTGTATATATTTTGTCCCCATGAAAGCATGCCCCAAAAGAGCATAGATTTGTGTCTCTTTTTTTACTGATAGGAGACAAGCACCTAGAATAGTATCTGGCACATAATAGGAAAGCAGTAACATGTGCCAATGAATGAAAGTACTGTGGTAATCAGTAATGACAACCATTACTCTCATGAATGCATTCTAGTCCCATCCTAAGCAACTTGTACGTTTTCTAGTTTATGTCTAAGTACTTTCATATATTTTTATTTCTTAGTTTTCATAGCACCACCAAGTTATCCCCTTATGATGGCTCCCCTAGCCGTGTTGCAACTTGGCAGAAAACTGGAAAAGAAAGTGACTATGTGTGAAGAGGCCAATCATATGGGGTCATCTCACTTATAATAGTATGCTCTTCTAAGAACTCACTCTAGGAGATGGAAAATACTCTTTTCCAAAGGAGCGGCTCTCTAGTAACCTAATCACCCAACAGTAGGATCCACCTCTAAAAGATTCCCCTACAGTACCATCATCCCCTAGGACAAAGCATCTACTATATGCACTGTCAAGTACATTCTCAAACCATAGCACCACATGGTATAGCAATCCCATCTCTGAGTATATCCTAGGGTATTGAAATCAGTATGCTCATGTTTATTGTAGCATTATTCACAAAATCACAAGATGAACTCAGAGGTGTGTGTCAACATTTCAATGAATAATAAAATGTGGCATATCAATAAAACAGACTATTATTCCACTTTTAAACAAAAGGAACTTCTGTCATTTATCACATGGAGAAAACTAGGAAACATAGCAATCTAAATGAGCCAAACAAAGACAGAAATACACTGTGAATTCTACTGATATGTGGGAGCTAAAACAGTCAATGATCAAGACAAATATCAATTTAATTCATGTTTTAAAGTTGTTTTGTATGAAAGCAAGATCAGTAAAGGGGCTGGCGCTGTGGCGCAGTGGGTTAATGCCCTGGCCTGAAGCACCAGCATCCCATATGGATGCTGGTTCGAGTCCCGGCTGCTCCTCTTCTGATCCAACTCTGTGCTGTGGCCTGGGAAAGCAGTAGAAGATGGCTCAAGTCTTTGGGCCCCTGCATCTGGGTGGGAGACCCAGAAGAAGCTCCTGGCTCCTGGCTTTGGATCAGTGCAGCTCTGGCTGTTGCGGCCATCTGGGGAGTGAAACATCTGATGGGAGAACTTTCTCTTTCTCTCTCTCTCTCTGCCTCTCCTCTCTCTGTGTAACTCTGACTTTTGAAGAAATAAATA
This sequence comes from Sylvilagus floridanus, assembly GCA_949820135.1. Classification (NCBI taxonomy): domain Eukaryota; kingdom Metazoa; phylum Chordata; class Mammalia; order Lagomorpha; family Leporidae; genus Sylvilagus; species Sylvilagus floridanus. The sequence goes on from OX463231.1 coordinate 81,867,607, forward strand.
AATCTTTAAAAAAAAAAAAAAAAGACCAGTAAAAAAATGTGACGGGGAGGCCTACACAGGTATATGTGGTTTGAAATGTACAAAATGTAAAGGGATGTTTCTTTAAGAATACACATATACAACTACAAAATTAGTCAAGGAAATGAATTTTAACTTAGAAAACAAACATAAAAGTACAAATTTTAAAATGCTGAAATTTACCACAAAAAGAGAAAAAAACTCACTTTTAAATAATTTCCTGAAACTTCTTTATAATACATGTTACCTAGCAATTTTGTAGGAAGATTTGGAAAGACTTACTAAGTTTTCCTTATGTAAAAAATTTAAAAATACTGTTTTCTGAGGTCTGTAGCTACTAACACAGCACTCATATTTTTCCTATTTCTTAAATTTATTTAAGGTGGAAATATTTCCTGTATCTGACATATTCAGTTGCAAGAGCATAATGATACATCCTATTCTATAATCCCCTCATCCCTCTCTTCTCCCACCATCCCTCCTTTCTCATTTTTATTTTGATTTTATAATGACATGCTTTCAATTTACTTCATTATCATAAAATAAATTAAAAAGTTCCACAAGTAACAGAGGTTCCTAGTGTGAGAAAGTTATAGCACCTTTCGTTCCTGCATAAGCAAACCAAAGTCTAACTTGAGCAATGAAGCAAAATTTAAGCTTAACTATTAGCATCTAAATAGATTTTCCAATGGGTCACATCTACGAAGGCCAAAAACCCAACTTTTTCAAATCAAATAATGTCCTTTTTGTTCCATATTCAGCTGGCTAAATGGAGTTCTCTGAATGTCTTCTATTATTGAGTGCTGTCTGATTCATGAATCTGCTAATGCTTAAATAAATGAACTTTTAAAGTTGTTTACCTGAATATTTTTATTTTAACAACGGGTTCTGAGAAATTCTATGTCTCGTAACTACCACATTGCTATTCAGTAATAGGGAGCCCCACGTTCCATTCACACTCAGAGGAGGAGATTACACAGTGTGTGCCAATCAGGATCTATCGTCCTTTGCACTGTGGAAGCTTCTTGCCATGGTGCCCTATTTCGCATGGTGCATGCTGGTCTTTCACCTTACTTCCATGCTGCTAGTTGAGCAGACACAGTGGGTCACAGAAGATTCCAGGAAGTCATTTCAATGCGACCCCAAAACATAAATGTGCCTTAGATACACACACCCCAAGTGACTGGAGATCATCAAGCACACATTACTAAACTCAAGAACATATGTCCTTAAATTTTTCCCCTCGTCTAGATCGCATAAGTGCCACTGGCCACTCTAACACCACTTCACACAAGTGCCCTTAACCGAATGCTCTTGATAATACTACAAAAGCATGACTATGTGGATATGTCTGAGCAAGTCAAAGGGCTATTATTCTTCAGCAGATTTTCTGTAATCTTCCCCTGAGCAGAGGTCATTACTATAGATCAAGAAGATGAAAATGACATAAAGGAGCTAAAACCTAAAAGCTTACCTGAATACCAGTTTCTCCTATTACAATTATACACCATGAGAAATCACTGTGGCATCAACTTCTTAGTGTCAAATTCCTTCAGAAAGCTATTAAAGAATTCAGAAAAATTTTTTAAAGATGCTTTCTCTATTAATTTTCAGAAGCATGCAGTGTCATGTTGTTATTATGTCAGATTACTCACTGGCCAATTTAACACAAAATAAATATAATGGTAATATGGAAGTAATATTATCTTCAGAAAAAGGTCAATTCTGAAGCACAACCATAAAGACTTAAGAGTTTCTCTCCAGGTCAATCTTGCATCTGGTGAACACTTTGATCCTATTATCCTCTTTGACCTTAGAGTGAACATCTGAAAAATACAATTTTTAAATGCTGAACATTTTAGGTCCTTTCTAACCTTCAAAATATTATGCATAACGAAGTAGCAAACTTTCCCTAAAGAGTTCTGCCCAACTTTCAGTTTAACAAAATGAATGCTGCTATTACTCTGAGACAAGGAAATGGAATTTTTGTGCAAATATGTAATGTTTAAATTTTTATAGATGTATAACCTCCCTAGAGAAACACATGGGCAAAGAAATACATGGACAAAGTTCCATGAATTACTATCTAGTGAAGACCCTTGTGCAACCAAAAAATAGAATGGAACTTGTTCATGTTCCTAACAATCAATTTTGTCCCTCTCTCATTCTCAGAGATAGTCTATATATATATACACACACATATATACATATATATAAAAGAGAGAGAGAGAGTTAATTTTGTAGATCATCTTTTTTTTCATTTTTTAACAGGAAGATATTTAAAGAAAAACTCATACTGAAAAAAAGGTATGAGACTTGTCATCAGTTTCAGCTACTATTAACCATGTGCCATTTTTGTTCTAATGATACCTAAACCCACTACTCCTACTACTTAAACATTTTTGGTTTTCGTTTTTTAGAAGTTTCTTAATTATAAGTTCATAGTTATAGAAAAAGAAGAAAAGACAGAGACAAAGAGAGATACATCCGCTGGTTCACTCCTCAAATGGCTACAGTTGCTGGAGCTGCACCAGGGTGAAGCCAGGAGCTTTAACTAGGTCTCCCATATTGGCAGAAAGGATCCAGATATTTTCATTATCCTCCACTGCTTTCCCTGGTGCATTCGCAGGGAGCTAGATCAGAAGTGGAGCAGTTGGAACTCGGACCAGTGCCCCAATGGGATTTCAACCACACATGTAGTGATTAACCAAATATGCTACAGTGAAAGCCCTGGTTTTCTTTCTTGTGGGGTTTAAAATGCACAGAAAACTTAACTATATGAAGGTAACAAATTAATACATCCATGTAATCTTCATTCTTTTTAAAAAATAGAATATGTCTGCCTTGAAAAGAAAATTTCCTCATGTTATTGGACATCTTTCTAGAAGGTGTCTGCATATAATGAATAGCTAAATATCCTTTAAAACTATCCAATGTTCATCAAATACCTGTGTTTGGAGAACCCTGAAAATATACTCTTCCTTATATTGATAAACGGAAGTTTGTTCAACAAAATGGATCAACTTTTATATGTTCAAATTTTGGAAGAATAAGAAATGAGAAAGAGGGAATGGTGGTTGAAATATAGGAGGATACATATTTTCACAGATGGTGAAAATGTGAGTGTAACAAGTGCTTTGGTAGAGAGTCATAATCCTGGGTGGACATTGTGGATGGATTACATCAGATTGTGTGGAATTGGATCCACCCCTGTTTATTTATTTATTTATTTATTTATTATGAATTTATTTATTTATTTTAAAGGCAGAGTGACAGAGAAAGAGAGATACAGAAAAATACACACAGGGCCGGCGCCATGCCGCACTAAGCTAATCCTCCGCCTGCAGCACCAGCATCCCACATGGGTGCTGGGATCTAGTCCCAGCTGCTCCTCTTCCAGTCCAGCTCTCTTCTGTGGCCCAGGAAGGTAGTGGAGGTTGGCCCAAGTGCTTGGGCCCCTGCACCCACATGGGAGACCAGGAGGAAGCACCTGGCTCCTGGCTTTGGATTGGTGCAGCTCTGTCTGTTGCGGCCATTTGGGGAGTGAACCAACGGAAAGAATACCTTTCTTTCTGTCTCTCTCTCTCACTGTCTGTAATTCTACCTCTCGAATAAATAAATAAAATTTAAAAAGAGAGAGAGAAAGATCTTTCTTTGACTGGTTCATGCCCCAAATGGCCACAGTGGCCAAGGCAAAGTAAAGATCTCAGAACTCCATCCATCTTTCAAAAGCAGTCAGCGGATTCAAGTACTCAGTCATCCTCTGTTGCTTTCTCAGTCACATTAGCAGGGAGCTGATTAGAGCATCTAGGACTTGATGTGAAATGCCAGCAGAGCAGTCAGCAGCTTAGTCCACTGCCCCACTAGGCTGTCCCTTACCTTGAGTTCCGATCCAACTTCTGAATAATTTTCAGCCTGTTCAATAGCAGATACTGTCATCACAGGGCCAGGTTCAGCTGAGAAAGTTTCTAGCCAATGCCAGTGCTTTCCTTAGTTCTATCAGTAGTGAATTCTTCCCCATTCAAGTCATTTGTTTGGCCAGCAGGGAAGATTCTGAATGACATCTACTCTCCATTTTCAATAGTCACATTTTCACAGAAACTCAGGATTCAAGACTGAAAAGAGGGGTCGGAGCTGTGACGCACTAGGCTAATCCTCCACCTGCCACACCTGCATCCTATATGGGCACCGGGTTCTAGCCCTGGTTGCTCCTCTTCCAGTACAGCTCTCTGCTGTGGCCCGGGAAAAGCAGTGGAGGATGGCCCAAGAGCTTGAGCCATGCACCCACATGGGAGGCCAGCGGGAGGCACCTGGCTCCTGGCTTCTGGCCATGGTGGCCATTTGGGGGGTGAACCATCAGATAGAAGACCTTTCTGTCTGTCTCTCTGTCTGTAACTCTACCTGTGAAATAAATAAATAAATAATCTTTTAAAAAAACTGAAAAGAACAAGGACCTAGTTATGTAGTCTGGGGTAAAAGAAACCAGCAACAGCCCTGTTCAGTAATCACAAATCATGATGCAAATATTACCCTGGAAACATCCCTAGCTTCTTTTTTTAACATTTTAAAATTATTAACATAAAGAGAACATGTATTTCATAGATTCAATTCTAAGAATATAATGATACTTCTCTCCTCCCTACCTCTCCCCCATCCTTTCTTTCTTTTAATTTTTGTGACAAAATACTTTCAATTTACTTTATAATCACAGACTTAATTCCTCGCAAAATAGAAAATTCAAGAAATAAAAAGCAAGTCAACCATCCCACAGGAATATAGACAAACACTATAAAGAACAATCAAATCATAAGACATCACTTTCATTCATATACATTAAGGTTTTTTTCTGATATTCTGTATCTTAGCTGCCACAAATCAAAGAAAAGCCCTGGGGCTATTCGCCCAGGGGCGTCGGATTCCGTTTCCCCAGGCTGTTGTGCAGAATGGCGGGACTATGTGAGCTGTGCAGTGCGTGCCTCACCAGTCTCCAGCCTTCACCGCGCCACCTCCTGCTCCGCTGTCCCTGAGCCCCTGCAGCATCCCCTCATGATTGGGAGGGTTGTGTGAGATGCGGCGCTGCACCAGGCAACTGTTCAAACAGGGGCCCCAGGCGTTCTGGGTTGCAGAAGCATAACCAGGACTGACCGCCACAGACGCTGCTACTGGGGATGAGGGAAGCCTTGGGGAGTCCGTGCCCAGTTTTCTGCCGAGGTCGGTGCCAAGACTGCCACTTGAGCTCAGCGGTGAGCAAGGACTGCTAAAACCCGGTGCTGAGCCGGGCGCCGCCCTCAGTGCTCCGGCGGAACCAGAGGGGCTCTGCAGCCACAAGCCCAAGGCAGACCTCATCAGACGCTCCTCTCCGCCACCAACCCGGCAGCTGCCACCCAATGCCTACCTGGAAGCCGGAATGAAGGCTGTGAGACTCTGGGACTCCGGCCCTGCAGGAGCGTGCCCAGCTTTTTGCCGGGGCCAGGCATCCAAGCAGTCTCGACCTTTCTCCCCTATGGAGCGCAAGCTGGAAACTTTGGGGAGTAGCATGCAGATGGCCAATGAAGCATCTGGACAGAACTGGCCCCCAGCCCTCAAATCTGTCAGCAAGGGCCACCAGAGATATTTGTAGGAATTTGGCTGTCTCCAGCCCACCCATACATTGATACTCAAGGCCTGGGTGCTGGAGCCTAGGGGTGCCTTTTGTGGATTCTTGCATCCCACCCAGGCGTGCCTTTCTACTTGGCCTGCATGTATTCTGTGAGATTCCAAGCTCCTCTGCCTGTTCAGCGGCGGGGAAGCTGCTGCACAAGCCCCAAGGCACACAGGCAGCCAAGTGCAGGGAAGCAGCCAGTGGTCCAACACTTGGACTCGGGTAAAGTTGTCATCAAAGACAAGACACCTCCAGTTCTGCAGGCCAGACTCAGGGCACACTTGGAGTACAAAGCCTGGCCTTTCAGGAAATTGAGAGTCAAAGAACAAGCCAGGAATCCACAGTCCTTTGCACAAATCCTCATAACCAGATTCCCAGACTTTCTTCTTTAAACCACTAGGAGTGGATGTGGAAGTGCTTCCCAAACTATAGAGTGTGTGCACACATGTGGAGGGTGCAGACATGTGTGGCAGCTGATTCCTAATGCTACTTCTCACCCTTGTCCCTTTATTGCTTGAGGGTACATCTATCCCTAGAAGGTCTAAGGCCCTAAAGCTCTGAGGCCCTAAAAGTTAGTCCAGCATCCACGGCAACCACCACAGAGATCACATAGAGAAGACTACAACTGGCAAGAAACCAGGTCTGGCAGAGAGGGGCATTCTCTAAAACCTGGTCATGTTCCCCTGCAAATAACGCCTTTGACAGAAAATTCAGCAATGAAAGATTAATTCAGATGTAAGACCAGTCTTAGACTCTTACGTAGGACTGCTTTTTCCATATAGACTTTTTTGTTTATTTTTTTGTTTATTTGTACTTTTTAAATAAAAACAATTTTATCCTGAAAATACAAGGTGGTTTTTGCAGTTCACAATTCCTAACAGATGATGATACCATTTGTCAAGATCTTATATAAATTGTGGCTTTGGGGACTGTTTATTTTAACTCCCAAGTAAAGCTTGCTTTCCAGGACATTTCCATCATTGTGGTAACCGTTTGGGGAGACACAATGCAGACACAGCTGATTATGAGACTCAGTTGTACTTGCATCTTCAGAGAAGGCCCTGGGCCAGGCAGCTGTCAGACCAGAGTGTGCAGCAGAATTCCATGACACAGAAGAGGGTCTGTGATACACTGAGAAAGAAATCCCCTCATTGGGTTTTGAGGGGCCATTACTCTGTGGCCGTAAATACTGCACTCCAAGCAAATTCATGACTCTGTTGAAGATATTCCATTGGGCCACTCAAAACACTTCCTTTTTCTGTTTTTTTTTTTTTTTGAACACTCATTTATTATTTGAAAGGCAGGGTTTAAAGAGAGAAAGAGAGAGAGAGCTATCTTCCATCTGCTGGTTCATTCCCGAATTGGTCACACTGTCCAGGGCTGGGCCAGACCAAATCCAAGAGCCAAAAGCTTCATCTGGGTCTCTCATGTGGGTGCAGAGGCTCAAGAACTTGGATCATATTTGGCTGCTTTCCCAGGCACTAGCAGGGAGCTGGATCGGAAATGGAGCAGCCAGGACAGGAACAAGTGCCCATGTGGGATGCCAGCACTGCAGGCAATATCTTATTCAGCTACACCACAACACAGACCTCTTGGTACTATATTTATAAGAATTCCTCAGGGGACTTTCTGAGGATCTTTGTCCATATGCCTGAGATTATATGAAGGATCATTTCCCCCTCATCATGAACTTTCAAAATAGTACCCAGGAGTTGTGGTTGGGCCTATTATTTAGGAGGTTTGCAAGAACATCCCAACACTGGGTACATGTGAACTGGCAGATGGGTGGGTGAATGCATGTGTGACCACCAGAGAGGCCAATGCAAACTTGGGAGGGTTGGGGGGGGCTTTAGGTAATTTGGGAAAAAAGTAATTCTCCCTAGTGTGTGCACCACTCTTACTGTACTTTTTATAAAATGATATGTTTATTTGAAAGTCAGAGTTACAGAAATAGAGAGGGATGACATAGAGAGATCTCCAATCCGCAGGTTCACTTCCCAGATGGTTGCAATGGCCAAGACAGAGCCAGGCTGAATCCAGGAGCAAGGAGCTTCATCTGGGTCTCCCATGTAGGTGGCAGGGACACAAACACTTTGGCCTTATTATGCTCTTTTCCCCAGACCATTAGCAGGGACATGTTCACCAAAGCCTGTCCCTGGTGCTTCTTGTGGAAGAACACCATTGCCTCACTATCCCTGATATCTTTTGTATAATAGCATAGCCAAACAAGAGCTTAAATCATAAGGTCACAGTGCAACTTACTTCACCATGGGATCTCAAATCACCTTGGGCTAGATGGTTAAAGTAACATCTTAAGTTTTAACATAATTGTATAGATTGGATTAAGTTTTAAAGTGGTAGTATAGATGGGACTAATTGTTAAAGTGATCATATCAATAGAATTAAAGATGATTAAATGCTCCAACATGAGAAGCAGTCCATACAGCAGACCCATAGAATGGCAATTGCTTCAAGTAATGCTCAGGGACCTGAGTCAGCCCTAAAGACCTTCTGGTCTGGCTAAAAAGCCTGTAAGAGTATTTCAGGCATGGAAAGCCGGGACACTTGTGTCAAAAGGTGCCCCTACTTGGAGAACTTCCCTGGGTGAGACCCCAGTGGAAAGAAGTGGTCATCAAAGAAGGATGTACTTTTTTCCAAAGGGAGGAGAGAACTTTCACTTTGCTCATGGCCTTGTCTGAATACTGACAGAGTCTCCACAGACTCAGAAGGCTTCCATAGCCGAGGCAGCTCATGTCAAGACCACTGATGTCATACATAGTGTTAATTGTTAAATTAACAACAGGAGTCACTGTGCACTAACTTCCCATGCAGAACCTTAATACTATGCTTAAAAAACGGGGAGGGAGGGAGGACTTGCTACTTCTCCATGAGCATGTTAACCTTGCTCCTTTCACAATAAAGATGATCTTTAGCTCAGCAGAGTTACCTAAATTTAAGACCAGTAGTCATTTAAAAAAAAACAGTTTTGTTAACAAACAATAAAGGTAGACTACAAAACATTTTGTAATGGTCCTGGCAAAGAAGTGCTCATAGTGCACAGAACGGACCCAAATGGCTGTTTTCTGGATCCAAAAACAAAATCCTAGGATGCTTTTCATTGACCTTATTGTCCTGTTGCAAAAGGAAGCAATATCCTTCTGTTCCCTCTCAATTAAAGAGCTAATGACCTCTCAAATCAAAACCCAGGAGCAGATACGAAGACAAAGTAGAGCTCAGGCAAAGCTGTAGAATTACATTTTGATGCCTTCCTGTTGATTGAGCTGTGGCAATGCTTCTTTCACCTTAAATTCCTTAAAAGTCTCACCCCCTGGAGAGCCGACAGCAGTGAGAAACTGGAGACCTCTCCCAGGTCCAACCCAGTTGCCTCTGGTTCATTTGAGGGACACAACCAAGCAACGGAAGGGGCCTGATTCCCTCATAACAATGGGGAGAGGCTTCATTTGTGTCTTTCCAGAGATCATCCCACAGCCTGTGTGGATACCCGCCTGAAATGTCAAACCCTGGACCCCAGTCTCCAAAATCCAACGGACCTAAAAGCCAACTTCAGTGCCCTTCCATGGACAGGACATCTGTAGAAAGATCCCCTTCAGATGGGTTACAGCTTAAATGGCAGGGAACTTACCAGGTGCTACTAAGCTTGACCAACTCAGTTAAATTAGGATTGAACTTCTACCTCTTAAGTCTTTTTTTTAAAGCTTTTATTTAATGAATATAAATTTCCAAAGTACAGCTTATGGATTACAATGGCTTCCCCCTCGTAACTTCCCTCCCAACCACAACCCTCCCCTTTCCTGCTCCCTCTCTGCTTCCATTCACATGAAGATTCATTTTCAATTCTCTTTATATACAGAAGATCGATTCAGTATATACTAAGGAAATATTTCATCAGTTTGCACCCACACAGAAACACAAAGTGTAAAAATGCTGTTTCAGTACTACTTATAGCATTACTTCACATTGGACAACACCTTAAGGACAGATCCCACAAGAAAGGTAAGTACACAGTGACTCCTGTTGTTGACTTAACAATTTGACACTCTTGTTTATGGCGTCAGTGATCTCCCTAGGCTCTAGTCATGAGTTGCTGAGGCTATGGAAGCCTTTAGGGTTCGCCGACTTCGATCTTACTCCGACAGGGTCATAGTCAAAGTGGAAGTTCTCTCCTCCCTTCAGAGAAAGGTACCTCCTTCTTTGATGGCCCCGTTCTTTCCACTGGGATCTCACTCACAGAGATCTTTCATTTAGGTCTTCTTTTTTTTTTTTTGCCAAGCATCTTGGCTTTCCATGCCAAAAATATTCTCATGGGCTCTTGAGCCAGATCCGAATGCCTTAAGGGCTGATTCTGAGACCAGAGTGCTATTTAGGACATCTGCCATTCTATGAGTCTGCTGTGTCTCCCACTTCCCATGTTGGATCATTCTCTCCCTTTTTGGTTCTATCAGTTAGGATTAGCAGACACTAGTCTTGTTTGTATGATCCCTTTGACTCTTAGACCTATCAGTATGATCAATTGTGAACAGAAATTGACCACTTGGACTAGTGAGATGGCATTGGTACATGCCACCCTGATGGAATTTTATTGGAATCCCCTGGCATGTTTCTAACTCCACCATTTGGGGCAAGTCTGTTTGAGCATGTCCCAAATTGTTCTTCTCCTCCCTCTCTTATTCCTGCTGTTATATTTAACAGAGATCACATTTCAATTAAAATTTAAATACCTACGAATAAATGTGTGCTAATTACAAAGTTCAACCAATAGTACTAGAACAAAACAGAGAAAAAATACTAAAATGGATAAAGTATTACATTGTACATCACCAGTCAGCACAAGAGCTGATCAAGTCACTGTTTCTCATAGTGCCCATTTCACTTCAACAGGATTCCCCTTTGGTGCTCAGTTAGTTGTCGCTGATCAGGGAGAATATATAATTTTGTCCCTTTGGGACTGGCTTAATTCACTCAGCATGATGTTTTCCAGATTCCTCCATTTTGTTGCAAATGACTGGATTTCATTGTTTTTGACTGCTGTAAAGTATTCTGTAGAGTACATGTCCCATAATTTCCTTTGGGTAAATTCCAAGGAAAGGGATGGCAGGGTTGTATGGTAGGGTTATATTCTGGTTTCTGAAGAATCTCCAGACTGACTTCCATAGTGGCTTGACCAGTTTGCATTCCCACCAAAATGGGGGTAGTGTCCTTTTTCCCCACATCCTCTCCAGCATCTATTGTTGGTGGATTTCAGAATGTAAGCCATTCTCACCAGGGTGAGGTGAAACCTCATTGTGGTTTTGATTTGCATTTCCCTGATTGCTAGTTATCTTGAACATTTTTTCATGTGTCTGTTGGCCATTTGGATTTCCTCTTTTGAAAAATGTCTATTGAGGTCCTTAGCCCATCTCTTAAGTGGGTTGTTTGTTTTGATGTTGTGGAGTTTCTTGATCACTTTGTAGACTCTAGTTATTAATCCTTTATCTGTAGCATAGTTTACAAATATTTTTCCCATTCTATCGGTTGCCTCTTCACTCTCCTGACTGTTTCTTTTGAAGTACAGAAACTTCTCAATTTGATGCAATCCTAAAAGTTAATTTTGGCTTTGGTTACCTGCGCCTCCAGGGTCTTTTCCAGGAAGTCTTTGCCAGTACCTATATCTTGCAGGGTTTCTCCAAAATTCTCTAATAATTTGATGGTGTCAGGTCACATATTTAGGTCTATAATCCATGTTGAGTGCATTTTTATATAAGGTGTAAGGTAGGGTTCTTGCTTCATGCTTCTACACATGGAAATCCAGTTTTCCCAGCACCATTTATTGAATAGACTCTCCTTACTCCAGGAAATGGTTTTAGATCCTTGATCAAATATATGTTGGCTGTACATGTTTGGATTGATTTCTGGTGTTTCTATTCTGTTCCATTGGTCTATCCATCTGTTTCTGTACCAGCACCATGCTGTTTTGATAACTACTGCCCTGTAGTATGTCCTGAAATTTCGTATCGTGATGCCTCCAGCTTTGTTTTTGTTGTACAAGATTGCTTTAGCTATTCGAGGTCTCCTGTGTCTCCATTTGAATTTCAGTATCATTTTTTCCAGATCTTTGAATAATGTCTTTGGTATCTTGATTGGTATTGTGTTGAATCTGTAAATTGCTTTTGGGAGAATGGACATTTTGATGATATTGATTCTTCCAATCCATGAGCATGGAAGATTTCTCCATTTTTTGGTATCCTCTTCTATTTCTTTCTTTAAGGTTTTGTAATTCACATCATAGAGATCTTTAACATCCTTGGTTAAGTTTATTCCAAGGTATTTGATTGTTTTTGTAGCTATTGTGAATGGGGTTGATCGTAGAAGTTCTTCCTTAGCCGTGACATTGCCTGTGTATACAAAGGCTGTTGATTTTTGTGCATTGATTTTATATCCTGCTACTTTGCCAAACTCTTCTATGAGTTCCAATAGTCTCTTAGTATAGTTCTTTGGGTCCCCTAAGTAAAAAACATGTCATCTGCAAAGAGGGATACTTTGAGTTCTTCCTCCCCAATTTGTATCCCTTTGATTTCTTTTTCTTGCCTAATAGCTCTGGCTAAAATTTTGAGAACTATGTTGAATAGCAGTGGCGAGAGTGGGCATCCCTGTCTGGTCCCAGATCTCAGTGGAAGTGCTTCCAACTTTTCCCCATTCAATAGGATGCTGGCCGTGGGTTTTTCATAAATTGCTTTGATTTTATTGAGGAATGTTCCTTCTATACCCAATTAGCTTAGCGTTTTCATCATGAAAGGGTGTTGAATTTTATCAAAAGCTTTCTCTGCATCAATTGGGATAATCACATGGTTTTTCTTCTGCAGACTGTTAATGTGGTGTATCACATTGATTGACTTGCAAACATTGAAACATCCCTGCATACCAGGGATAAATTCTACCTGGTCTGGGTGGATGATCTTTCTGATGTGTTTTTATATTCTATTGGTCATAATTTTATTGAGGATTTTTGCATCTATGTTCATCAGGGATATTGGTCTGTAATTCTCTTTCAATGTTGCATCTTTCTCTGGCTTAGGGATTAAGGTGATGCTGGCTTCATTGACAGAATTTGGGAGGATTCCATCTTTTTCAATTGTTATGAATAGTTTGAGAAGGATTGGAGTTAGTTCTTCTTTAAATGTCTGGTAGAATTCAGCAGGGCATCCATCTGGTCCTGGGCTTTTCTTTGTTGGGAGGGCCTTTATTACTGTTTCAATTTCTGTCTCAGTTATGGGTCTATTTAGGTTTTCAATGTCTTCTTGGTTCAATTTAGGTAGATTGCATGTGTCCAGGAATCTATCCTTTTCTGATAGATTCTCGTGTTTGCTGGCATAAAACTCTTTCTAGTAATTTCTGATGATTCTTTTTAATTCTGTGATGTCTGTTGTTATATTTCCTTTTTCATCTCTGATTTTATTGATTTGGGTCCTTTCTATTCTTTTTTTAGTTAGTTGAGTGAATGGTGTGTTGATTTTATTCATTTTTTCAAAAAATCAGCTCTTCACTTGGCTGATTTTTTGCAATTTTTTTTATTCAATCCTGTTTATTTCTTCTCTGGTTTTAATTATTTCTCTTCTCCTACTTATTTGGGCCTGGTTTGCTGCAGTTTTTCTAGATCCTTGAGATGCGCTGAAAGCTCATTTATTTGGTGCCTTTCCAATTTCTTGATGTAGGCACCTATTGATATGAACTTTCCTCTCAACACTACTTTCGCCATATCCCATAAGTTTTGGTATATTGTGTTGTTATCCTCATCTACTTCCAGAAAATTTTTTTATTTATTTTTTTTTAATTTTTGACAGGCAGAGTGGACAGTGAGAGAGAGAGACAGAGAGAAAGGTCTTCCTTTTGCCGTTGGTTCACCCTCTAATGGCCGCCGCGGCCAGCGCGCTGCGACCGGCGCACCACGCTCATCCGATGGCAGGAGCCAGGTGCCAGGTGCTTCTCCTGGTCTCCCATGGGGTGCAGGGCCCAAGCACTTGGGCCATCCTCCACTGCCTTCCCAGGCCATAGCAGAGAGCTGGCCTGGAAGAGGGGCAACCGGGACCAAATCCGGTGCCCTGACCGGGACTAGAACCCGGTGTGCCGGCGCCACAAGGCAGAGGATTAGCCTGTTGAGCCATGGTGCCGGCCCTTCCAGAAATTTTTGATTTCTCTTTTGATATCTTCTATGACCCAGTGTTCATTCAGGAGCATGTTGTTCAGTCTCCGTGTGTTTGCATATGCTCTAGGGATTCCTGAGTTGCTAATTTCCACCTTCATTCCACTGTGGTCTGAGAAGCTGCATGGTAGGATTCTAATTCTTTTAAATTTTCTGAGACTTGCTTTATGGTCAATCCTAGAGAAGGTTCCATGCACTGCTGAGAAGAATGTAAAATCTTTATATGTAGGATGGAAAGTTCTGTAGATATCTTTCCAATCCATTTGGGGAATAGTGTCGATTAGCTCTGCTGTTTCTTTGTTGATCTTCTGTCCAGATGTTCTGTCTATTTCTGAGAGTGGGATATTGAAGTCCCTCAGTAATATTGTATTGGAATATAAGTCTCCCTTTATGTCCCTCAGCATATCTTTTAAATACACTGGTGCCCTGTAATTAGGTGCATATACATTTATAATAGTTACATCTTCCTGCTGAATTGAACCCTTAATCATCATATAGTGCCCCTCTTTGTCTTTCTTAACAGTTTTTGTGTTAAAATTTATTTTGTCTGATATTAATATAGCGACACCTGCCCTTTTTTGGTTTCTGTTGGCATGGAATATCTTTTTCCAGCATTTCACTTTCAGTCTGCATGCATCTGTGTTGGAAAGATGTGTTGTAGGCAGCAAATAGATGGGTCCTGTTCCTTAATCCATTCAGCCAGTCTGTGCCTTTTAACTTTAGAGTTCAGTCAATTAACGTTCAATGTGACTATTGATAGGTAGTGACTTTGCCCTGCCATTTTCCCAAAGATATTTTCTAGTATAAGCTTTGAGCTTCCTATGAACTTTTACTGGTAGGTTTTCTTCCTTTACCTTCTTTCCTATTGATGGCTGTGTTTCTGTGTTTCTGTGTGTAACACATCTTGAAGCATCTTTTGCAGGGCTGGATAAGTGGCAACAAATTCTTTCAATTACTGTTTGCTATGAAAGGTCTTTATTTCACCTTCATTCACAAATGAGAGCTTTGCAGGATACAATATTCTGGGCTGGAAGTTTTTCTCTCTTAGCACCTGGGCTATGTCTCGCCATTCCCTCCTAGCCTGTAGGGTTTCTGGTGAGAAGTCTGCTGTGTGTCTAATTGCAGATCCTCTGAGAGTAATCTGACGTTTCTCTCTTGCACATTTTAGAATCTTTTCTTTATGTTTCACTGTGGTGAGTTTGATTACAATGTGTCGTGGTGAGGATCTCTTTTGGTCATGTTTATTAGGGGTTCTATGAGCTTCCTGTACTAGGATGTCTCTGTCCCTCTCCAAACCCGGAAAGTTCTCTGCAAGTATCTCACTCAAAAAGCCTTCTAATCCTTTCTCTCTCTCCATGCCTTCAGGAATTCCTAGAACTCTGTGCTGGGTTTTTAAATAGTATCCAGTAGATTCCCAACAATATTTTTTAGATTTCTAATTTCCTCTTCTTTTCTTTGGTTTTACTGTAATCTTTCCTGTGCTCTGTCTTCTAAGTCTGATATTCTCTCTTCTGTTTCACTGACTCTGTTTTTAAGACTCTCTAATGTGTTTGACATTTGATCTTTGAGTTCCTCATTTCATTTTGATTTTTCTTTTTTCTTTTCTCTTTTTTTTTTTGACAGGCAGAGTGGACAGTGAGAGAGAGAGACAGAGAGAAAAGTCTTCCTTTGCCATTGGTTCACCCTCCAATGGCTGCCGTGGACGGCGCGCTGCGGCCGGCGCAGTGTGCTGATCCGATGGCAGGAGCCAGGTGCTAGGTGCTTTTTCCTGGTCTCCCATGGGGTGCAAAGCCCAAGCACCTGGGCCATCCTCCACTGAAATCCCGGGCCACAGCAGAGGGCTGGCCTGGAAGAGGGGCAACCAGGACAGAATCTGGCACCCCAACCGGGACTAGAACCCGGTGTGCCAGCGCCACAAGGTGGAGAATTAGCCTGTTGAGCCACGGCGCTGGCCTCATTTTGATTTTTCTTCACTATCACCGTTTCCTGTTCTACTAGTTTCTGCATTTCATTTTTGTTCCTCCTTAAGATTTCATTTCATGAGAGAGATTTTCTATCCTGTCCAGTAAGGATTTCTGTAGTTCAAGAATTTGCTTTTGAAAACTTCTAAATGTTCTTATCAGAAATTTTTTGAAAACCGTGTCTTGCATTTCTCCTATCTCATCATCTTCATAATCTTGGTTTGGGGTTTTTTGCTCGTTTGGGGGCGTCATAATGTGTTCGTTGATCTTGTTCCCTCGGTTTCTGTGTTTATTGCTTGGCATTTTAGAGGAATTATTTGAATTCTTCTTCCCTTACTGTGTTTTTTTTTCTTGTTACACTATGACTGTGTTAAGTGGGCTGTTTGCTGTTGGAGGAGCCTTGGAGCCTTGAGATGGGTGTGGTCAGAGAGCTCTGCTTAGTTCTTCAGGTTAGGTGTGGTAGATCTCTCTTTTTATTAATTAATTTATTTATTTTTCCTCAGGAGGGAAGTAATACCGCACAGCTGAGCAGAATTGGTGGTAGTTAGCTTCGAATCTCTGGCTTCTGTGTGTATAGCATTCGTCTGCTTTTTTTTACACAGACCATCCACAGAATCTGTCCTGCCCACGGTGTGTGTTCAATTTCTCCTGCAAGCTCCCTCCGGGTTGCCAGGGTAACCGAATTGTAGCGTCTCTGGAGAGTAGTCACGTGACCTCCGTGAGTTCTCTCACCCACCGCCGTTCCCACCCCTCCTCAGTTCACTAGCTCTACCCTTTCACTAAATCCTAACCTCCTTGTATTTCACCACCTCAGAGTCAGGTTTTTCTGTTTGACTGAGTCCACTCTCAGCTCTGAGTTCGCGCACAGGCCTTATGCCGTGCACAGCTCTGACGTCACGCACACCTGAGGATGCGCACCTTTTATGTATATCCAGAATGGTGCCTGTACTTTGTCTCTTCCTCGCCTTTGCAAGGTGGGCAGAGAGAGAAACTCATACTGGTCCCCTCCACCCTTTGTCTTTTTCTTCTCTCCTGAATTTAGCCTGGTGATCTCCCCACCGCGGGGCTTCAGGGCTAGTTCCCTCTCTGTATGCCATTTCCCCAGCCAGCTTCTCAGCTTACAGAGCTCACCTCCTCTTCCAGCGTCTACCTCTTAAGTCTTAACAGGTGAACTCAAAAGACACACCTGTTTATTCCTGTAAGCCAGAGAGGTTAAGCAAAAAGATAAGTAAGGCTTTTGCCTTCGTCACATCAAAACTGCTGCACCTGAAGGCAGACATGCAGTACCTGCCACTTTTGATTCTCTCTATGAACTGTTATTGACAATAAAACTCCTAATGAGTTCTTCTATTATAATTCTCTATACTCAAACTAAGTGGGCTTACAGTCTATCACCACGTTTAAAAGGCAGGTAAACTGCTCCCAGCTGTGGCTCAGGACCACCTGGAAAGCTACCCTAGCTAGCTACGTGGCCTTCAAGGTGATTGGAGTTTTACTGGCACCTGTGTCAGTTCAGTCCTATAGTTAGTGTTGCCCTATCTGGGAGTCTATAAGATATGTTCTTTTCATCTTAAAGGGGCACTCCACTTACAGTTGGTCTTGTTCCATACTAATTAACAAACTTACATGTTTCAGAACTCAGCTTCTAGGAATAACTGACTATGCAGGGGACACATGCATTGGCGGTGATCGAGACTGCTCTAGCTCACAAAGCAAATTCGTTAGATGAGATAGGCAAAGACTTCCAGACCCAGGACAGGCAGGGCCTGCACTTGCCCCTCATAAGCAGGAAGCAGCTATAGAAGATGTGATGATTCTGCACCCTTCAACATCTCTTAGGATTAGGGAATGGAGTCTTTGAGGGGGGAATGATGTAAGCAGGCATATAGAATTGTTTGTGAGCTGGAAGACCATGTCTTCACCATGCCTACACCACACCCCTGCCTGACCATACCTGTGCACCCACATGCCAATCAAAGACCTGAAACACGGTGTCCCTGGCCTTTTTTCTCTTTGCCCTTCTTTTCCCTCCTGCCCTTAGTCCCTGAGCTAGGTACTCATCAATTTAACCCAAAGCTTATTGTGGGTTGCAGCTTGTTGCTGTGCCCTGCTAAGTAGGGTCATATCCATCGAGTGAAAGCTACCTTACTAGCTGAGATTTTGGCCATACAGATAGATTGCCCTAAAACAAAAGGGGGGCAATTTGGGTGATCCCATGAGACTGCCTGCCTGCCTAGCCCATGCAGTTAGCCTGACTGCTGGCAGGCAGCAGATCCCCAGGCACATTTCCCTCCACCCCACCTTCTGCCAATCAGGTAAACTGCTCCCTCCCAGGTATGGCTCAGGACCACCTGGAAAGCTACCCTCGCTAGCTACATGGCCTTCAAGGTGATTGGAGAGTTATATTGGCGCCAGTGTCAGTTCAGTCCTATAGTTAGTGTTGCCCTGAATTAGTTACGCCCTTTCTGACTGCCTTTTAAAAGATGTGCATAAAAAGTTGTTAATAAAGTGGACATGCTCAGCAAAGCCTGTCCCAGGTGCTTCTTGTGGAAGAACACTGTCACCCTGCTCTCTCCAATGATGCAGCCTCACAGGACGATGACGAGTCTGCAAGTCGTAAATTATTTTCCATTTGATAGAAACATTAAATTAAGTTTTTTGTTCATAACTGACACATTAATGTTTTCAGTATTTTTAAGTATTTGAAAAAGTTACAGAAGGAGAGAAAGAGAGACAGAGAGAGATCTTCTGTCCACTAGGTCACTCCTTAGATGATCACAATGGTCAGGCTGGGCCAGGAAAAAGCCAGAAGCCAGTAGCTTCTTCAGGGCCGCTCATGTAATTGTTGGGGGTCCAAGGACTTGGGACTACCTCCCCTTCATTTCCCAGGAGCATTAGCAGGGCTCTGGATCACAAGTGGAGAATCTGAGATTTGAACTGGTATCCATATGGATGCCAGCACTGAAGGTGGTGGCTTCACTCAGAGTGCTACATTGCCAGTCCCATTCAATTGTAGCTTTTAGATCTTGTTTATATGGAATTGAGGTATTTCTACTTTTAACTTTTGAAAATTATAGTTAGTGGTGCATCAAGCCTACTATTATAGAGTAGGCTAAAATTACATGGGTTTTTTCCACAAATAAAAAAAAAGGAAGGGAAGAGGTGGATTGAAGGAAGTATGAGGAAGGGAGGAAAATTTGGTTATCTTCTTAGAATTTTACCTACTAAATACATGAAATCTGTTCGCTTTAAATTAATGTTTTTAAAATATTTTATCACAAAATATATAATATTCTTCGCAAATTATTGCAATGACTTTAATATCTGGCTTCTATGCTGTGTAAGGACATATAGGGACCTGTCTTTCCTGTTTCCTGGTGTAATACCCAGTATCTTTCAAGGTAACATGTACATATAGGTCATTCAATAAATACCAGTAATTGAAAACAGTTGCTTTTTCTAAATTTTTAAAATTTATTTGACAGGTAGAGTTAAAGACAGTGGGGGAGAGAGAGAGAGAGAGAGAGAGAGAGAGAGGAGAGAGAGAGAGAGAGAGAGAGAGAGAGAGAGAGAGAGGTCTTCCTTCCATTGGTTCACTCCCCAAATGGCCACTACAGCCAGCGCTGTGCGAATCCGAAGCCAGGAGCCAGGTGCCTCTTGCTGGTCTCCCATGTGGGTGCAGGGGCCCAAGCACTTTGGCCATCTTCCACTCCCTGCCAAGCCACAGCAGAGAGCTGGACTAGAAGAAGAGCAGCTAAGACTAGAACCCGGCACCCATATGGGATACCGGCGCCACAGGCAGAGGATTAACCAAGTGAGCCACGGCACTGGCCCCCAAAAAAGTTACTTTTAAAACATGCACATGACTACTTTCCAGAGGGGAGACGACTGCCTTATCAGAAATAATGTGCAGTGATCAAAGTAGACTTCAGAAGGGAATATTGGATCATATGAATACTGTAATATCAGTTTGTCAACTGAGTGCTGGCAGTGCTTCCCTGCATCATGGTAGTTGTTCCAGTCAGTCTTGAAAAACATCTCATCCTAGGCTGGCACTGCAGCTCAATAGGCTAATCCTCCACCTGCGGCGCCGGCACACCGGGTTCTAGTCATGGTGGGGGCGCTGGATTCTGTCCCGGTTGCCCTTCTTCCAGGCCAGCTCTCGGCTGTGGCCCGGGAGTGCAGTGGAGGATGGCCCAAGTGCTTGGGCCCTGCACCCCATGGGAGACCAGGAGAAACACCTGCCTCCTGGCTTCGGATCAGTGTGATGCACCGGCCACAGCAGCCATTGGAGGGTGAACCAACGGCAAAAGGAAGACCTTTCTCTTTGTCTCTCTCTCTCACTGTCTACTCTGCCTGTCAAAAAAAATCTCATCCTAGATGTTAAAAAAAAGAGTTTTAAATATGGACTTGAAGGACCAATGTATTAGGACTCATGGGATCCCCACAGCAGTGCTGAATTATGTGAAGCCCTCATGGTAGATACATTCTGAGTCACTGATAGCTGCTCCTCTTCTGGAATTTCTACAACCAAATATGGCCCTAGCTTTACACCAAAAGATGACCCTGAGATGTATTTCTGTAGCAGGAAGATTCGGGAATGAGGTATAACATGATGATGCCCCTGTCCTTTTTGAGGAAACATAACCCTACTACTCAGGATGGTGTGTGGAATTTGAGAAGATGTGTAAGGAATGATATGTCAGGAACTCTGTTCATGGATGGCAGGGCACAGCAGTGAAAACATGGCAAAATAGCCAATGAAAAATGAGCACAGCAAAAGCAATTGAAATTGTAGAGTCTCTCTTCTGCTTTATGAATACATAGATTGCAGTCTTCTGGAAAGGGCAGCGGTAGAGAACCTTGTATCAGACAGCAACTCTGAAGCAAATTTCAGGGTAACCTAAGAGATCTGGATTAACATCTAGCCAGATGTGACTGCCTTAGATGTTCTTTCCACCCTGTCAGCCATGACATGGGGTGTGAACAAGACAGGGCCACCAGGTTACAACCTGTACCATCCCATAACTCCTCTCCTTATGTGCCCATTCACCTCACACACAATAGGAGAGAGCGGCACTAAGTGGGCTCACAGTGCTGGCCTATTCCTGAGAGATTTGTCTTGCACCATTCTTTATTCTGTATTATTTTTAGGGCATGTGGGGTGGTAGCCTAAAGTAAACATCTGAAGTAAGTGTTGGAAAAGGCTGTGACGCCATGGCCTCCTGAAGCCATAATCTCTGGAAGTGGGAATTCAACACGAGAATATCTTGTCCCAGTTGCCTCTGCCTTTTAGCTGAGTGGTGACTCTCTCTTGAATTGTAGGTGCTGGTCACCAGGTTTCTAAGTTCTGTTGTGTTCTACCACTGAGGAAGTGATGTCAACCTGGGCTCTCCTTACCTGACCACTCTCTTCTGGCTGGGTGGGGGCTGGGGTGGGGTGTACAGTACAAGTCTGGCTTATTGTAGAGAGGATCTGTCCCATTGCCAGTGCACCTCAGTCCTGGGTTTACCAAATGAAAAAGTGAGGGATGCAGGGCAGAGTGGTGGAGCACTGAGCTGCAGGAGGATGAAATTTCAGGCTGTGGTTGAAGGGACACAAGAGGATTTCCCAGCCAGACTGTGGATCCAGAGTGTGGAAATGAGGTGAGTCGCTTGGATCAGGAACTCAGGAACTTTGAGGTAGGGGCCTAGGCCCAGGGACCCCTAAGGCACTCTACTAGAGTCAGGGACTGCGAATGGTCAGGATCCCTCCCTGTGGCTGTGGGGACCCTAGGGAGTGGTGCTGTGTGTTGATATAGAGTCCCAGAACTCCTCCACCTGTGGGGGCTGCGATGTCACCAGGGAAAGAGGGAGTGCTGGACTATTCATGGATGATGTTGATTTCTGTGCCTTTGTGGGTGTGGCAGGGTGGGGCTCCAAGGCAGGGCTGTGGAGGCTAGGGTTGACTCTTGATCATGAATGGGAATCCTGCCCAGGGCTGGATCCCCTTCCAGAATACCACATTTCAGCTTCTAAGCCTTTGGGGCCTCCCTTTAGCTGAGGGAGATCTTTCTCCTTGAAGACAGATGGTGCCCCAACAAGTGAGGATCTGGTTTCTCCCAGCCGCTGAGAGATGGACAGTGGTGCATGCCCAACAGAGACAAATGTCTGTTCTTGAAGGATGTGGGTAGCACCTCCATGTAGAATCTTGGGTAAAAATTAATTTTTCTTTTCATTCTGTAATTAAGTTGATCAACTGTTTTTCAAACCATATCAGAAAAATACTAGATTTTATATTAGTGGGTACTATAAAAACCATATATAAAAGTATTTTCCATATATAAAAGACATATACTTCCCTGACAGGATTTTTTCTTGTTTTCCTGCATTATGTTTAATTACTGCCTTGTTCATAATAGTGGTAAATGAAAATTATACACACTCTTTTTTTACATAAGATAATATAAAACACAGCTCTTTGTTTACAAATGAAAGTTCTGGAGCTTCAGAAAGCACAACTGGGAAGATGTAAAAGTATTTCAACAATTGATTAAAACAGTGTAACATCAAATTGTAGGAAATAGACTAAACATTTTTGGAGAAATTAGCTAAATACAAACAAGCTACTTTTAAAGACATTATTATGAAACATCCTTGAACAGTTTCAAACCCTATTCTGCAATCCAAAGAGTCTAGGCATATTATATATTACATGACCTACAACGCACAAAGTTGTATGTATACAAGAACTTCACAGGAGTGCTAATGAGGAAAAAAGATAATTGAAGAGAAAATCCTGAATTCAGAAAAATTATCCTATGAATGCTAGCTTAATTTATAGCAAAACAGTAATTCTGAACTTGTGTATAGGTACTGTTCTTGGAATATAAGTGTAATATTTCATAAGTTTGTGGAAACATGAAATTAGGTTTAAAATATTAAGATTACCATATTCCACAAATTGTCATTACCCTATAGCACATTAAGGAAGAGGAGTGTGTTCCAAATGAAAAGATAATATGGTTGTCTACTACAGAACATCTATGTGAAATGTTATTTTGTATATTTTGGTAATTACATTATTGGAGAAAAATGTAATATAGTCTAACAGCTTATAATGCAGAAAGTTAAAATCCTCTAATGCTATTAGCTTTATTAAAATACCTAATAAGGAAAATTTTAGGACTCCAAAACTACAAAAATAAACCAAGTAAATGGTTTGGGGAAAAAAACAAAACTAAGAAATAAATTCTACATTCATAGTAGATTTATCACAAAAATGACAAATCTATTTGGGTTGTTCAGATTAGAGGGGACAAAAGGAATTAAAACTAACCAACTGCAAACATTCCAACATTTTGTCTCACACATATGATAATCAATCTTTATATTATTTTTCACATAAAAAATAAATTCCACATCACATAAGCTTCAGACAATGGGCTTGTATTTTTAAACTATCAGTCTATATAATGGAGATGGAGAAATCACTAAAAATGGAAATGGCAAGAAATCATAGGCATAATAGGCATATTTGAAAACATCAAGTAGCTAATATAAAATATGGGGAATCTGCTTATTACAAAACATGGTAAACAATAGACAATAGACTGAGTGGAAGAAAGAGCTACTGGACTTACATACGGAGCACAGTTAGTGCAGGCAACTCCAGTAAAAAGAGGAAATCAATAGAAATTGGAATATAAATATACAGATACGAAGGTTAGAATGAGAAGAAATTAAATAATCTAGTTGTTTCTCTGAACTGTACAAAAGAAAAAAGATAATATTCTAATTATTTTGATCACATCAGTTTACAAAATTTATCACAAGACATAAATCCATGAACTCAGAAGTTTATTGTGTCAAAAGCAAAGTTTAATAAAAATATTTAAACTATTTATACCTTGTAACATCAAAGAGGAAGAAAAGACTTACAAAAGTGAGAAAAGAAGGATAATAATCTACAAAGACAAGAGCAAAATGCTCAGTTTATCTAGTGTCAAACAGAAACAAATATTAACAGATCATAGAGAAACTGTCAATTAGAATTGGATATGTAGTTAATATGCCTTCAATAAACAATGGTAAATTTAGATTCCTTTCTGAAACAATAACAACATTTGTTGAATTCCTAAATAATAGAAGATCTCAAGATTAGATACTAAAAGGAGCTTCATAAGGTTCACACTCCAAAAAAATAAGTTGTCCTATATTAAGTTAGGAAAGTGTGAGAGAATGAAACTTCAATACATGGAGACCACTGAACTAAGAGAGGCATATTATCTTTGGTCATGTCAAAGTAAAGAAAATATTCAGATACAAGTTAAAAATACAAGTAAAATTTAAATTAGATTTTAAAATCTTGGAATTTTATAACATTTAACAGATCTTAGAATTTATGCTTTCAGATTTATTTCATCAACTTGTTAAAATTGATGCCATATCAAGCATGTTTTGCAGAATACCAATTATTCTTTTATCAGAACTAATAAACACCAAAGGACTGACAGTGGCATAGACATTTCCCACAAGTCTCTGGACATCAAGGAGAACTGGATCATACTTACCCAATATGGTTGATAAAGATGAGAAAATGATATCCAAACAGTACATGATCACAAAGAAACTCACCAGCAGCAGGACAGTCTGGGTGGCCCTTTTTGCTGGGGAGGTTCTTGGGAACATGCTCATGCTGTGAAGATAATCAGACCTCCTCCGATGACTAAATAAGAAAATCACCATGTATGCACTGCAGAGCAGCATGAGTCCTACAAAGAAGACATTCTGGGACAATGAAAATGTGAAAAATATTTCCATGATGATGGGGTTCATTGAGGAAAATGAGCAGTACTTAATGATATTTGGTAGATTGGTCATGTTGGAATGAGCTACAGTGTAGATGATCATGTTGCTACAGGAACACAAGTTGAGAGACCAAAAACAAAAGAAAGCATGGCTCATATAATTTGGAAGTTTATGTTTAAATCTTGATATGTAGAAGGTGCTGGGGCTGATGGTGATGACCTGGATGATGCTCAGGAGGCAGGTGGTACAGATGGAGAGACCTCTCATCACCCTGACCAAATAAAACAAAGCCTTACATTTTAAGTCATTGGGAAAATTCAGTGACTTGAACATGTTCATAGATAAAATATCCAATGTAGTCAGGAGCATCACTATGTGAACAAAAGCTAAGTGGCAGGTGGTCACATCGGTGGGCTTGGGCCTATGATCCCGGTGGATTGTGAAAATGTGGAAGAGAAAGAGGAAGGTATTGGCTGAGATTCCCATGCCAGCTTGCAAAAAATACACATGTTTTAATGATAGCATAAGTGGCAATTTTGTTCATCTTAAGAGCAAAGAAGAAATATTTTAGAAGCCTGAAAAACAAAAAACAGACCTCCTGTCACCAATGCTCTTCCTGTAATGAAATTCATCACAAATCATTTTTATTTTACCCACTTATTTTTAACGAGCTCAGAATATTATAAAGAAATTCCTGCTGTAAAGGTACTTCAGTACTCTCTACAACAAATTAATTTTTTCATTATATTTATTTTCTGAACCCTTTGAAGATTCCTCTATTTGTAGATTTCAAAAACTTTTGCAGCAACATAAAATTATCATTTTATGTTATTTGCATTTTATTTTTAAAGCTTTTATTTAATGGATTCAAATTCCACAGGTACAACTTTAGGAATATACCCTCATACCCACCCGCTCACCCCCACTCCCATCCCACCTCCAACTCCCTCCCATTCCCTTCATCATTAAGATTACTTTCTAATTAACTTTATATACAGAAGACCAACTCTATACTAAGTAAAGATTTCAACAATTTGTATCCACACATACACATACAACGTAAAAATTACTGCTTTAGAACAAGTTTTGCAGTTAATTCTCATAGTACAACTCATTGACAGAGGTTGGTCCCATATGGGGAGTAAGTGCACAGTGACTTCTGTTGTTAATTTAAGAATTAACACTCTTATTTATGATGTCAGTGAACACCCAAGGCTTTTGCCATGAGCTACCAAGGCTGTGGAAGTCTACTGTGACCACAAACTCTGTCAGTATTTAGAAAGGACCATAAGCAAAGTAGAAGTTTTCTCCTTCCTTCAGAGAAAAGTACATCTTTCTTTGATTAGCCCTTCTTTATACTCAAAAGATCTTTCAAGTAGAATTATTTTTAATTTTATTTTCTGTAAAGTTGTTGAAGCACTCCTTTTAAAATATTCTCTCTCTCTCTCTCTCTCTCTCTCTCTCTCTCTCTCTCTCTCACACACACACACACACACACACACACACACCTACGCACACACACACGGTGCAAACAAAACTCATACTCAGAAATGAATGGCTAAGTAGAAGTTCCTCTACAACTACATGGCATGCATGAGTTAAAGGACATATTCCATAGTTGATTAAATGGTTGTTGAAACATTTCTGTATCAGAAATGGCTAACTGATTGCTCCATTATCACATGTCTATACCCTCATTACAATTTGGGACCAAAACAAGCACCAGGATCATGTTTACTAAAGGGTAAATTATCTCCACATTTGAAGGATTATAATTAATTCAATTTCAAGAATATATTTAAGTATAGAATAAAATCTATGCAATTATTTTAGCTATATTTGTATATAATATGTTGTTCTACTCCATACATTATAAACCATTCAGTAAAAGAGATTAAGTGATACATGGAAGAAAGTAGATAAGAATTCAGTATTTTCTTCTCCCACCACATTGATATTTGGCTGATTCTCTCCAACTCTTATCCCTCATTCCGTAAATGCCCACCATATACTAAGCAGACCTAACACTATTGTTCTGTTTCTAATGAGGCTCTTGCTAACATGAAAACTGAGAAAAAATGTGATTATTTTGAGTGATCATTAATAGATGATGTATAATCATTTACATAATTTCTTTGGAAAACTTTTCTAAATTCCCAAAATTATGTGGTCTACATCTATATAAGAACCTAAAATGTCATTGATCATTTATTTAAAATTTAAAGTTAATTTTGTACCATATTTTTATGTGAGTAATCTGGCAGTCCAATCATGGAAAGATCAGTGAATTTGCAATAATGTGTACTGACCTGTGAGAAATGGAATAGAGGGAAACTTGAGCATGGTCACCTATCACTTGGTCAGAATGAAACGGATGCAACTGGAAGCCATTATACTTAGTGAAATAAACCTGTACCAAAAAGAAAATACCATGTTGACTCTGATCTTTGGCAACTAATAGAGTACCTAAAAGGTAATCTATAGGAGTGAAATTGACCCCTTAAGATTGAATAATTGCTTACAGTCCATGTCTTGACTGTTGAGGAACAATTTTTTTCATACTATTTATTGAACTCTTTACTTTGTATAGGATTAGTCTTATGAATTTAAAGCTAACTGAAAATAACTTATTTTTTATTCTGTTCATCAGCAGTGTTATTTACATCATAAGTTCTACAATATTTACTGAGTAGCACTTTAAGACATTTGACATCATTGATAACATTAAAATGATGAAACTTTCAGATGAACAGATGTGGGAGACTAGATGAATAGTGTTCATTGATGGAAATGAGTCAGCTCACAGATTCAACTATCTCTCTCACCATGATTGGCTCCAAAAAAGGAATTTTTTATAAAAGAACAAATTCCAGAAAAATAAATAGGGCAAACATCCAATAGCATTGATTGACTGCAATGTGTCAATTGCTCCTTGGAAACTGAAACTAATGTAGATGCAGCTAAAAGCACAGAGTTAATGATGAGGATATTAATAATCTCACACATTGAATTTACAGTTCCCTGAGAAAAAGCATAGGTAACATAACTGTCACTGCAGATTTAGGAGACAAAAGCTGTAGCAAGACAAGACAATAATAAAACATATGCTGGGGCAGGTGCTGTGGTGAAGCATGCAAAGCCACTGCCCGAGGCATCAGCATCCAATGGAGTGCCAGTAGTGTTCTGGCAGCCCCAATGCTGATCTCTCTATTAATGTACTTGGGAAATCAGCAGAAAATGGCTTAAATGCTTGGGCCCCTGCTACCTAGGTGGGAGACCAAAAATAAGCTTCTGGTATGAGTTGGGCTTTGGATTGGCCCAACTCCAGCCATTGCAGCCATTTGCAAGTGAACCACTGGATGGAAGCTCGCGCGCGCTCTCTCTCTCTCTGTCTCTCCCCCTTCCCCCTCTCCCACCTCTCCCTCTCTCCCTCTCTCCCTTTCTCCTTCTCTCCCTCTCTCCCTCTCTCCCTCTCTCCCTCTTTCTTTCTGTGACTTTGTCTTACAAATAAATTAATTAATTAAATAAATGAATGAATCATATGCTGTGGTTTGGGGGACATGCAAAAGTCCTCCATGAGATCACATTAAAAAAAAAAAAACAAGCAGAATCAAGTACAAACCAGGAAGGGACAAAACTGTGCATTTAAAACCTAATAACTTGCCTCCCTGTGCATCACTCTGATAGCCATAGCAACTCTGTCAAATGCCAAATTTAGAAAGCAATGAAAGATGTGTCCTGTGCACCAAGTTCCCTGATCAGGCCCATGTGGACACAGGGTACCTGATGCAAAGTTTTAAAATGAAGACTTTAAGACCTAGCATTCTATAATATTTCAACATATCAATAGAATTTTCCTGCTGATCAGATTTCTTAAATGGTTAATGTCTGTGTGGCCACAAACAGACAACTCTTGTCATTTTTTTCACGTCATTCACAGCAGTGTCACATTTGCACCCTCCCTTTCCTGCATTTTAAGTACTCAACAGTACTAGAGAGTAGTAGTCTTATTCAAGTAAGATCATTTTAATGGGAAAGTTGTGATGATTCAGCAACTAAATTGAAACTGAAGAAGTACTTTTTATACATAAAAATTTAAAAACAAATGCAGATTGAAACTTTTGAAAAAATCAGAAATAGTGACAGTGGTGATTAATTTTCTAACATTTACAATATTCCATTTATGTATTATAAAATATTTTTCTCTAATTTCTGTAAAAGTTTCAATATTCTTATCAATGTTGAAGTTTTCACATTATTTTAAATACCTAAATGCTAAAACCAAAATTATTTTATGAAAGACTTTGAAATTATGCTGCTTATTTTTATGTACTATTCATCTAAATTAATAACTTTTAAAAATATTTCATACAGAATGTAAAGTATTCCTAGATAAATTTCTGATAAGCAGAATAGTATGTTCTCAGCAATCACTGCAATGAGAAAACATTTTCATGGCCACCTGCTAAACTCATTATTGTTTAATATTAAAAATACTGCATGGCTTTTGGAGCCATGAGGTGAAACAGTCCTAAAATTTTCTGAAATAGCTTAAAATATTTCCAAACTTGAGAGAACAAAACAAATACCACTAAGGCATACTGAATTAGTTCAGGTTTGGCGTGTCTTGTGACAACAAATTTACTTGGAAAAAAATAAACTAAATGAGAAATAAACTAGAATGAGGGAAAAAAATACAATTTCAATACAGGTCCATCAAAAATCACAAATATACTTTTGCAAACCTATTCATTTAAGATCTTCCATAACTCATGCAGTTCATCATTTCATGTCTAGAAACACCCATTTTGTTAATGATGGATTAATACTGAAGACTGATGTTATGAGCAGAAAATTCCCCTATAAGTTCACTGAAAACGATCTGCTTCACCCCAGAATCCACATGCTCTTGGAGCTCACTCTGTGCATAAAACAGAAAGACACTCACCCTGCCAGGCCTCTGATGTGAATCCATTATGAGATGAATACCCAAGATGTGGTTATAGGGAAGGGTTGGCATCAGCTCATCTCCCTGCAGGCCCATAACTGACATTTCATCTTTAGAAGCAGGACATCCCTGGTCTTGGCATCATTGCAAATAGGAGCCACCTCAGGGAGCAATGAACTTTCCTGGTTTCTGGAAGACAGTGGAGCAGAACAGCTGAGGCCCACACTTCTCAACTGTGGACTCATTTCTCCAAGGCAAGCATGTCTGGGCAGGTTGCCTGCTCTCAGTCCTTGTCAACAGATGCAAGAAAAATAGAGACTTCTGATTCAGAACAAGCACAAGTACATCTAATTTTTCAAGCTAACCCCAGCCCTCCAAGAGACTCCCCATGGCAACCCTGGTTTTTCCCCTGTGGTGTCAGTGTCAGTGAAACAATTCAGAACCTGTAAATCAGGAACTTGCCCCTTCTGGAAATCCACATGCCAGGGCTTCTGCATTGATAGCAGAATGCAGGCTGCATTTTCTCTACTTCCCTCTGCTCCAGAGAAAGTGTGTTTCAGCAGCACAGAGGCCCATCGTCTGCACTGTCCTTCTCAAAACAAATTTAGAAGTAGACCCAAAGCCTCTTGTGTTGGTGTGTTCTGCCACCTGTCCCTTAGTTTCCTCTACCAACTTCACTCACAGGGCATTTTATTTCACACACATGGAGGTAGAAGTGTGGGTCTTTTTGAATGAAGATATGGGCACAGGAGCTTCCATCAGAAGAATGTGCCAGTGGATAGCTCTCAGACAGAAGCAATTCTACAAGCTAGCAAGCACATAGGCACAGCAATACATTAACAAAAGCCCACCACATGAACAGGAAAGACCAGAACCTATGTTCCAGGAAGAGAAACAGCAAGCTGATCCCTATCATACAGCATGAAAATTCAGAATCTTATTTACAATCTTGAGCTCACAAAACCAGTATTCACCATTAGTTACAGATTACCCCCTCCCCGCTGTCTTTTGCCACTGCATTCCACTGGATGTGTGTGCCCTCACGCAGCCTGCATAGGCAGAGACAGAATTGCAGCTATGTCCTATTCCAGAGGAGTGTGCTCCCATTAGGACATTTAGGCAGTATCCTCTACATCCTCCTTTTCTTTGTTTTAATCAAAGATCATAGGTTTCAGGATACTAGTGTAAGAGATACAAGAAATAATGCAGACTCCAAAAAGACATAGGAGTAATATCACCAGCAACGGTACTGCAAAGGGCAATAACCAATTAAACCAGGATCCAAATTGCCACCCTTCAGGCTGAACATGTAAATGAGACCTCTCTTTAATTTTGTTGATTTCTTTTTGTATAAGCTTAGAATCAACTGAAATATTGAAACAACATTGTCCAGGAAATTATTTACATCCAATATGATGCTTAAGTAACAAATAATCAATAGCACCATGATTTTGTAAACATCTTCATGAATTTGACTTAACTCTGAATTAGTATAAAGTAAGGCAGCAGTGGTGGCATTGACAGTTTTTTTCTAAAACATAGGCAAGCTCCCCCAGGATGATGGGTGAGAACAATTACAAAATTAGAAGAGCAACACAGGGCTTCCTTTTGGTATCTTGACCTCGGGAGTAACAGTCATTAAACAATAAGAGCCAACAGTGAGGGGAAAACATAACATAATGATTAATAAGATCAAAGTAGAATTGTACTTAAGTTGAGCAAAAATATCAGTAAGTAAAATCTCAGGAGTCTCTGTGATGAGTTCTGGAGCCAGGAAAAGCAGGAATTGGATCCCGTACTGTGTGTACTGTGTTAACTCATGGTGTTGTGCAGGTCAGAGAGCTGGAATCCATACAGGACATGTAGGGGATACACCAGAAGCAAACCCTCTGATGAGTTGTTTGGGGTCCTTCCAGTTAGGACTGGGGGACTCCTTGTAATAAAGTAATGCCCGTGGTTCTTCACAAGCTGGATGGAAATGCTTTTGTGCTGGGGTTTCACAATCTATAGAGGTAGAATTAAATTTTAAAATAAGTTAAAAGAATGGTCACTGTCTGATTAATCTCCCCGGGCATGTTTTCCCCCTTTTTATTTGTTTTTGAAGAAGGGATTCTAGTGTATGATGGGCCTATTCAACAATGACTTGACCTGTAGGATTATAGGGAATGCCATGAGTAAGTTTAATATCCCCTAATCAACAAAAATGATTGAAAGCAGAAAAGGTATAAGCGAACCCATTACCAGTCTTTAGTTGAATAGGTTTGCCCATCATAGCCATAGTCATTAATGGATGTTTAATGACATAGTGAATGGATTCTCCTTTAATTGGTGCTGCCCTAATGTAACCTGAGTGGATATCAATAACAACATGTAAATAAGAGAAGAATTTTAATAAAGGACAGTGAGTTATATCCATTTGCCAAAGCTGGTTGGCACGATGGCCTAGAGGGTTGACAGCAGCCAAAGGAAAATAATGAGGGGTTTCAGCACTTTGGAAAGAACTAGAGATAATGACATGAGCATCAGAAAGAGGAATTTTAAACTGTTTATGGTGAGGTTTAGCTGACTGATGAAAAGATTCTTGACTCTGAAGAGAATTGGTAAACAGGAACCAACATGCATGTAAAGCTTCACCACATGCCTCTCTGCCTCTCTCTCTCTCTCTCTCTCTCTCTCTCTCTCTTTGGACAGGCAGAGTTAGAAAGTGAGAAAGAGAAACAGAGAGGTCTTCTGTCTTCCATTGGTTCACCTCCCAAATGGCCACTGCACCAATCCGAAGCCAGGAGACAGGTGCTTACTCCTGGTCTCCCATGTTGGTGCAGGGCCCAAGCACTTGGGCCATCCTCCATTGCCTTCCCGGGCCACAGCAGAGAGCTGGACTGGAAGAGGGGCAACCGGGACAGAATCCGGCGCCCCAACCAGGACTAGAACCGGGGTGCTGGCACTGTAGATGGAGGATTAGCCAAGTGATCCACGGCACTCTCCATCACATGTCTCTTCCCTTCTGGAAGAAAACCGGGTAAACAGGAGTGACAGCAAATATGAAAAACTTATAAAGAAAGGTGGCACTGGCGTAGCAGAGTCTAAGGTTAAAAAAGGCTAAGTAAATTAAGATCAATGGCAGGACTAACCTGAGCATGTTGTAAATGAAACAATAAATTAGTAACATTGAGAATCAGCAATATGATTAAAGGGTTGATCTTTAAACAATTGTAAGGCCAAAATAACTGGTGCCAGCCCACTGTGTTGAGCTGTCTTTGTGGCCAGGTGCACTTTTTTATTTAATGAGGATTTTGTTGTAATCACTCCTCTTGTAGAAGATCCATCTGAAAAAATAGTAAGAGCTTATACTATGGATACTTTACTAATCATGCAACAAAGGAAGATGTCAATACTGTAAAAAGTTAATTGAGGATCCTTAGGAAGGTTATAAGAAAGATATTTTACATAATCAATGAATTCAGCTTGATAAATAAGTTGAAATTGTTGTAACAGATGTTCATGTTCCTGTTTAGAAAAAGGCAGGTAAATAGTAACTAAATCAAGCCCAATCAAGGTAAGAGATTGGTGACATCCTTTGGCAATTAAATCTGCAACAGCCTGTGAGTAAGCATAGAAGTCAAAGGAAGGTGTGGGAAGTAAATAAAGCCACTCAACAATGTAAATATTTTCAGAAACCTTTGCAAGCAGTACTCGAGTAGGGTTAATAGGAGTGGGAAGAACAGCTAGTTGTAAAGGGGCATTATGAGGAATGTGATTAACAAAACTCTGCCACAAGGTCAGATTAATATGTACTACAGGTTGTTGAATTTTAGGAGAAATCTTAGTGGTATTTGCTGAATGTGTTTTTCCTTCAAGGTTACAAAAAGTGGTTATAACTGTTGGATAGTTAACCTAAATAAGGATGAGCCCAAGTAAGGTGACCTAATACTGTTGTAATTGTACCAAGGTTAAAGGCTGAGGCAAAAGCAATTGGGCAAGTGTAGGGATAGATCTGGTATTAAGTAACTTATGACCTATTTGCACTTGTTCTTGAACTAGGGTCTCCATCTCCAGTAACCTCTCTTTAGGAAGGGGCCATTGTTTAAGCCCTTTTGGCTCCCCAGGTAACCAAGTTAAAGGCAGCCGTGTGCAGGAATGGGTTGATTTGGTGTAGGGACCTATTATATGAATAGTAGCTTGAATTTGTTGTAGTAAATCTTGACCCCAAATAGAAATGGGAATAAGAAGACTATAACAGCAAATGTGAGCAACAAGGCATTGGCCTCGAGGATCATAACAACAAAAACATTTTTATCAGGACCTTTAAGAGTGACAGCAAGCAGATTGGTTTTATAAGTTTCAGGTTTATTACCAACAAGCTTTAACACATCCTTACAAACCTGATTAGCATTTTCAAAAGCCAATTGTCACAACAATACCTGAGCAGATTCTTGATGTTCTACTTGTTACCCAATAGCCTTTTACAATTTATTAATAAAGGAAATATTTTTCAGTAGGTCCTTGTTTTACTGAAAAGAAAGAGGTGGATGGATCACAGGCATCAGGTATCTTTTTCTAGGCTTTTAGAGCCATATAAGAAATTTGAGTGTGTGCTTCCCTTAGGGGATAATTAACTTGTTAATTTGGATCAGCAAAAGCTCCTTCTCCTAATAGTTGATTAGCTCTATTGAGTATATTTTGAGTCAAATTACCCATGGCTTGGGCATGAGCAAGATCTCAGTACTCTTCTGTCCACACTGTATACTGTGTTGGAGTTACAAGCACCTTTATTAAAGTTTGCCAGTCCCAGGACATCATCTCATGACTTCCTCCAATAGTCTCAAACAATCCTACAGTATAAGAATTTTGCATGCTGTACTCATTAAGGCTCTTTTTTTTTAATTCTTTAAATGCATTACAGGGCAGATTCATGATGAGGGGCCTCATTATTTAGGGGGCAATGGAGAGGAAAGGATGCCAATAGCAGGTCTCCTTGCTCTTTTAACATGCCCAGAAGGGCAGATCAGGCAAGGGGCTCTTCCATGGAAAGGATTCATTTTTTTAGTTAGATTAGTTCCAAGGATTTAGTTTTTTCTTCACCAGCAACCATTGGAGCTGATGGACAAGTCTCCTGGCCAGGGAGAGGTGTCACTGGGCTTAAAAATATGACTGACATCATTGCTACAACAAAACCATCCATGAAACACAGGAATGGGAGCCCATGGCTCCTGATGAAATTTTTTGGACTATTTTCTCCCAATCTGTCACCTTCAAGTTACCTACATCAGGATATGCAAGGCAACATCTATCTATTTCCTGAAGTAATTTCCTAATGATCTTTTTTGAACAACCCTAACAATGGTCACACCATTTTAACTACCCCAGTACCATCTTAGGCAACTCTAGCAAAACATTTCCTGGAATTTGGGCCGAAACCATAAGTCATGGACAGGCAGCTGCGGTTTGAGATAACACCGCCCGATAAACAGGAACAGGCACAGAAAGTACTCAACCGCCCCTTATCTGTGGGTCCGGGCTGACGGCAAAAAGTATGCAATGTATTTCCTGCATACCCCCACCCCATTGTCTTATCGAAACCCTGTAACCATGCTTCTTCTGCTTCTGTACTCCCGCTTTTGCAATCCCCCGGGTATATAAGTGCCCCCCAGACACTGCTACGCACGCTTCTCCTGCCTCCCGCTGTGTCGGGTCTGGAGACAGCATCCGCGAGCGCTCGTGAAATAAAGCCGCCTCTTGCACTTGCATCGTCTGGTCTGAGGATTTTTGAGTCTGGGGTCGCGATCTGAAGGACTTTGAGGGGATTAGGGTCCTTCATTTTGAGGGTGGAGTATCCCTCCTGTTTTAAGAAATAATGCAATTCTGCTCTATGCTTTTGTTGCTCCTGGAATAGGTAATTCCCACATACCAGTGACTCACTGGGATCTTGAAGAGATGAATGACATGTCTGTAACCCTTGCTGGGTGTGGTGAGCCATCCCTTGCTCATTGTGCCAAGGGTCCTTGTTCAGGTGCCACTGTTACCAGAGAATGGCACGGTTCTTGTCTTTGCACAAGAAATAATTCAGGTGTGAGACAGAGAGTAGTGAAAAGTAAAATAGCAAGGTTTATTAGGGAAGGGACATCCGTAAGAACGGATGGGCACCTATCCAGACAGAACCAGAGAGAGAGAGTGAGTACCCAGTCACTCAGACTGGGGAAGAGCAGGATTACATGATTGAGTAGAGAGATTACACCTGGGCAGGCCAGGTGGGCCACTCCGCAAAGAGGCACAGGGCTGAGCGCACAGTCTGGTTGAGGCAGGGGCTCTTGTCATGAGTTGCCAAGGCTATGGAAGTCTTTTGAGTTCACAGACTCTGATCGTATTTAGACAAGGTCGTTTGGGGTGTTTAAGGAGATAGGTCTTTGTCTTCACACATATCCTCCTGAAACAAAGGATTTCATGGATGTAAATATTAAGAATCTCCTATCTGAGTTTCCCCCTGAAGGTATCAGACAGGAAGAAGCCTAGCTGGTGCTGTCCTAACCCAGGATCTAGAGCAGGGTATTTGAAATGAAAATACTGGGCTGCATCTGGAAGATTGTGGAAGATTGTCAGGCAGAAGGGGCGGGGACCCCCACCTGGCAGGTTACCAGGCAAAAGGAGGCAGGGCAGGATGCAAATATTGGGCTGCCCTTGAAACATT
Organism: Sylvilagus floridanus; assembly: GCA_949820135.1. Classification (NCBI taxonomy): domain Eukaryota; kingdom Metazoa; phylum Chordata; class Mammalia; order Lagomorpha; family Leporidae; genus Sylvilagus; species Sylvilagus floridanus. The sequence goes on from OX463231.1 coordinate 81,903,846, forward strand.
ATTGGGATGTCTTTGAGATACAGATGCATATGCTGGACATAGATGTGTGCCTTTGTCACACACACATAAGCTCATATCTGACTTCCTACCTAACACCACTTTATTTTTCAAATGAAGAGACAAAACATGGGGCCCCCATCAGAAAAGCATACCACTGGAGAGCTCTCAGCCAGAACTTTTATTAGAGGGTACAAACAGTTCTACAAGCTATCAAGCATGAAGGCACAGCAATACATTAACCAAAGCCCACCATATGAACAGGAAAGACCAAACCCTATGTTCCAGGACAAGGAATAGCAAGCTGATCCCTATCATGCAGTACAAGGATTCAGAATCTTATTTACAATTTTGAGTTCCTGAAACCAATACTCACCATTAGTTACAGATTACCCACCCTGCTGCCTTCTGCCACTGCATTCTGTTGGGAGGCTGTGCCCTTACCCAGCCTGCATAGGCAGAGACAGATCTGCAGTAATGCTCAACTAGGGGACTGGGGTCCCTCTGAGAACACTTCGGCAGTATCCTCTACACCCATGAAAAGTTGTATGTCCTTTATAGTTAAGTAACAAAAAGCTATTGGATGTCAAGTTGATAATGAGAAAGTTGCTCAGTTTCTGCTAAAACAAATGGCTTAAGAAAACACAAATCAAGATTGTAAAAATGTTTTAAAAGCTGCCGCCTCCAAAACTACAACAACCTTGGCAGAAATGATTTGACTATGTCAGACAGTAGGTACTCAAACCTATAAAACTAGTTTGCTGGCTACTGCCCTTAGACTTCCACACAGTTAACAGGCCCCTTACCTAAAAAGTCTGTGGGATTAATTTTGCCGAGGTCCCACATCTATAAAAAACACATTTTTATTGTTCCCAAAGAAATAAATGTTGATCATACAAGAATTATTTATGTTTAATTATGGACAAACTTACTCCAAGAACTTTCCTGTCAGACTTCTGTTGCTCAGCTACTTGCCATCCCATATGTTTCTGCCTCTAATAAAGATGTTTTACAGAGAAACCAGGACTTTGGATCTACACTAGTATTTGCGATTACTCAAATTTCCAATAATCATCTTCAAATGACTATACTAATTGAGTCTCATGAGTTTTCAGGGTTAATTATAGTGGTGCTAACGTCTCTGCTATTCCTTTACAACACTGACCTTCCTCGTGGCCTTCAGTTTCTGCTGACCTGTTGTGGGGAATAGGCAGTAACTCACAAACACGATAAAGTTTTAATAATGTAGGAGAGCTTAGATAGATAATTTTAATTTCATGAGCTATACCCTGTAGCTCCTTTGCTGTGTGTTGCCATGTAATCCCTCCCAAGGAAGTAGCACCTCTTACCTGGGATGTAGGGGTGATGTCACATAAAAACTTCCATTTTTCTAAGTGCATAAAAAGCTAGGAAGAACAGAAGTGCTCTCTCTCCTCCACAAGGACTCAGGATGAGCAGAGCAGGGTAAGATAATTCACTTTTTTTGATCCCATTCTCACTTAATAAAGCCCTAATGGGTCTGTATATTTTTCTATTTAAATAAATTTTATCACATTACATGCTGTGTTGGGCCTGTATTTAGAATTCTTCTCTAAGTCAAAGGCAATAACCTGGAAAATTAATTTGGGCCCTACACCTAGACCTTAACATTTGGCGCAGCCAGCTAACAGATAAATTCATTTTCAAACACAGCAATGTGATTTGTTGAGCAAATGCACAGGGTTTTTACCTCAGCAAACATGCAGTTTCATTTTTCTCAGGAAACACGATTAAGGTAGGTTTTGGTTTTCAGAAGCAATAGAGCTCAAGAAATTGGAGCTTCCATTTCAGTTTCAGTTTGAGAAGCAGTGGAATGTGGGAGGCTCCTGCCTTGGAAACAGGAAGTTTCTAAAGCTAAAATGCAAGTGTCTTTTTTGTTCCTAATCTTGGTAGCTTCAGACAAGCAAACCCAGATACAAAATGTTAATAAAATTAGGAAGAAAAGGTGAGAAAAAAGGGTCTAGTTTGCAAGTGCTTGCTGATATTTAAATTCTTTTCACTTGTTTCTGACATGTTTTAAGAGTAATATATGTATTTTGGAAAGCTAAAACTTAAGCCTTTAAGTCATAGAAAAAGATTTCATGGTTATCCACAATGGTTTTGCCTCAGGTTGTGTTTTAAAATCAGGTATTGTGATGCCCCCTGGTTTATTTTTGTTGTATAAGATTTCTTGTCTCCTGTGTTTCAAAATGAATTTCAGCATTGCTTTTTCTAGGTCTGAGAAGAATGTCATTGGTCTTTTGATTGGCATTGCATTGAATCTTTGTTATTTTCAGTAGAATGGACATTTTGGTGCTGTTGATTCTTCCAACCAATCCATGAACATCGAAGTTTTTTCCATTTTTTGTGTCTTCTGTTTCTTTCATTAATGTTTTGTAATTCTTATCGTAGAGATCTCTGACATCCTTGGTTAAATTTATTCCAAAATCCTTGATTTTTTTAGCGATTGTGACTGGGATTGATCTTAGAAGTTCTTTCTCAGCCTGTGTATACAAAGGCTGTTATTTTTTGGGTGTTGATTTTATATCCTGCTATTTTACCAAACTCTGCTATGAGTTCCAATAGTCTCTTAGTGGGTTTTTTTTTTTTTGGGGTCCCCTTTGTATAGAATCATATTGTTAGGTAGGAAGTCAGTTATGAGCTTATATGTGTGTGACATAAAGGCCTAAAGAGAAGACATCTATGTCCAGCATATGCATCTGCATCTCAGAGTCATCCTGACAATGTTTCAGGGCAGCCCAGCCTTTGCATCCTGCCCTGCCCCCTTCTATCTGATAACCTGACAGGTCTCCTCCCTACCCCCCCCCCCCCCCCCCCCCCGCCCGCTCGTTCTGCCTGACAAATCTTCCACAATCTCCCAGATGCAGCCCAGTATCTGCATTTCAAACACCCTGTCCCGGATCCATTCTCCAGGGGGTCTTGCTCACCCTTCCTCCAAACTCAGGATGGCGACAGTTAGGCTTCCTCCTGTCTGATACCTTCAGGGGAAAACACAGATAAAAGTTTTTCTATTTACATCCAAAAAGCCCTTTGTTCCAAGAGAAGCAGAGGTGGGGAAGCAAGACCCATCTCCTTAAAAACCCCAGCCTCAACCGGACTGCACGCTCAGCCCTCTGCCTCTCTGCTGAGCCATCCACCTGGTCTGGCTAGGTGTACTCTCTCCACTCAAACATGTAACCTTGCTCCTTCCCTCCCCCCCCAGGTCTGAACAACTGCACTCTCTCTCAGGTCCTGTCTGGAGAGGTGCCCATCCGTTCTTACGGATGTCCCTTCCCTAATAAACTTTGCTACTTTTACTTTCCAGTACTCTGTCTCACGCCTGAATTCTTTCTTGTGTGAAGACAAGAACCCTGCAATTTCTCTGGTAACAATATCATCTACAAAAAGGGATAGTTTGACTTTACCTTTACTGATTTGAATCCCTACTCTGGCTGTAGGGTGGAAGGCTCTGTAGTCTGTAGATATCTGCTAGGTCTATTTGGTCTATGGTGTCAATTAACTGTTGTTTCCTTATTGATTTTCTGTCTCATTGATCTGCCCATTTCTGAAAATGGAATATTGAAGTCCCCCATTACTATTGTATTTGAGTCTGTATCTCCCTTTAAATCCTTCACATTTCTTTTAAATAGCCATGTGCCCGTGATTATTTACAAATGCATTTATAATAGTCACATTTTCCTGTTGAATTGATCCTTTAATCATTATATAGTGTCCTTCTTTGACTCTTCTAATAGTTTCTGTGTTAAAGTCTGTTCTGCCAGATATTAGGATGGCTCCAAGAGCTCTTTTCGGTTTCTGTTAGCATGGATTATCTTCCTATCCATGTTTTTTTAAACTTGTTCAAAGAAGCTGGATGAAAAGTGTGGTCGAGTTTTTCATTATGTGAATAAGTAAAGACAATGCTGTTAACATGTTCTTCCATCCCCACTACGTTCTACAAATCCATAGCTAGTTCTAGAGACACAATAAAAATCAGAGTTTAAATCTAGGCTATTTCAAAAGTTGTGGGAGCTTCCACCAGAAGATACACATAGTTATACTCTCTTCCTTTGTGTAATGTTAGCAGGTACCTTTTTTTTTTGACAGGCAGAGTTAGACAGTGAGAGAGAAACAGAGAGGAAGGTCTTCTTCCTTCTGTTGGTTCACCCCCCAAGTGGCCTCTATGGCCAGCGCGCTGCACTGATCCAAAGCCAGAAGCCAGGTGCTTCTTCCTGGTCTCCATGTGGGTGCAGAGCCCAAGGACTTGGGCCATCCTCCACTGTCTTCCCGGGCCACAGCACAGAGCTGGACTGGCAGAGGAGCAACTGGGACAGAATCCCCAACCGGGACTAGAACCCAGAGTGCCGCGACCACAGGTGGAAGATTAGCCTCGTGAGCCACGGTGCTGGCTAAGTGACTTTTATTGATGCCTACATCCATTCATTCATCCGAGATTACAAATGGTTGGTTTTATTCTCATACTAGAATCTTCTCTTCATTTTTTACATAAAATGCTTTGATAAATGAAATTGTTATTCAGTAATAATTTATTGTTTTTCATTTCTTAAAGAAAATTGAGGATAAATGCTTTGTTTTCTTTCCAGTTTATCAGTGTTTAAAACAATGGTTTGGTTCCTAGAATACTCTAAAGATGTTCAGTGATGTTTTCATTTACAGTATCATTATGACACCATGGATATAAATGTATTTGTTTTGTAAAATCTATTACTTTTTCTCTTAATAATGTCAAAATTTTCAAAATTAGCCAAGAGAAACCTCTTTAAGTAGGTTCGTAAGTCTTTTTTATGTAATCCTACAAGTAATTGATAGCATTATTTTTTCTGTATGACATTAAAAGCAGGACTCAAATGCTACAGGATCATTTAGCAATTCAGAAAACAAAAATAAATAAGATAAGGATAAGGAATATAAAAAGACACTTAAAATGCATTTAGAGGTTAAACATTTGTTTTATTTCATTTATTCTTTCACTATACAATGATAATTTATAAAAATCTTATGTTTTTTGAAAATTATTTACTTATTTGAATGATAAAGAGAGAGAGAGAGACTGCTTCACTCCCTAAATGACTGCAAGGACCAGAGTTGGGTCAGACCAAAGCCAGGAGCCTAGAACTCCATCGAGGTCTCCCACAGAGGTGGCCAGGGCCCAAGTACCTGAGCCATCTTATCCTTGGCTGCTTTCCCAGACACATTGGCAGCCCCTGGATTGGAAGCAGAGCAGCCAAGGCTAGAATTGATGTTCTGATATAAGATGCCAGCATTGTAGGCAGCAGTTTAGGTTGCTGTGCCACAATTCTGGACCCACAAAATTTTTTAAAGTATGTTTAATTATATATTATTCTCTGATTTATTTATGGCAATGGAAAATTGTAAAAAATAATATAACAATAAGATACTGGTTAAAATAAATCATGGTATAAAAATAAAATGGAATATAGTTCATAAATAACATTTTAAAAGCTAAAATGATACATGAGTAAGCCAATTAAAATGTGAAAAATACTTTTTTACCTATTTTTTTTAGCAGATCATGTTCCAGGAAAGGATAAATTTTTACAGAAGTAACATGGCTAGCTATTCCCATGAAAACTCACCAAGAGTACATATTATTGATTTCTAATTTAATTCTCAATTTTCCAAATTGCATTTCAAAGTACTCTTTGGACTTTTAGGTTCCACTTTAAGAGTCAATGCTATAATCAGTGTAGGTCTCCCAACACCAGTGTATCATGCTGCTCCCTTCTAGAACCAACACCACGTCCTGGCATTTCTTGGAATTCAATCTGACTGTTATAGGGTATAAACTGCAGCTCTTTGTGTTCAGTGTTAATTCTGCCACACTCTATGGACTTTCTTCATAATCATCCTTAGTCTTACTTAATGTTTAAGCAGCAAAGCACTATCAAGTCTACCTGTATCCCATTGGTGTTAGAAGCACATTTTAACTGCTTCACTTTTGAGTAACTTTTTACAATGGATGAGATGGGAAAGGAAAAAACTGAGTCACTGCAACCACAACAACAGTCAGCACCAAAATCATAAAGGGTACAAGAAAGCCGCTGACTAATGCGTATTGGAGTTTTAGAGTCTGTAATAATGAACAGCGAATAAACATATTTCAGACTGTGCATACTATGTAATGAGTCTTCCGGCAGCTTTGATTTAAACCCAGGATCTTATAGTAGGGAGTATAGAGTTTCCAGACTATGAGGAAGTCAGTGCCTACTTAGAGGTTATCTTTATTTGAAACAGCAAGAGTGATTATCTCCTCTGTATCTCACTCGCTATTCTGTATAATGCATGACAAATTACCATATTCCTTCTCACAAAGATGGCAGCCCAAAGCAGGGCTCAGGAAGTAATCATACAGTGGTGTGTGTTTAACAATAAGACAGCTTTGTGGTAGGCCCCAGACCTCAGGGTTCTTTCCCCTAAGCAAAATTAAATAGGGTATATAAATGTGTTTTTTTTTTTTCAATTTTTAAAATTTATATAGGGTGAGCAAATTTCATGTATTTCATATACACAGATTTAGGAGCATGGTGATACTTGCCACTCTACCCTCCCTCCTGCCCATACTCCCTCTCTCCATTCTCCTTTGTTTCTTATTCTCTCTTGCAATTTTATCCTCTCTTCTAATTTTTACAATGACATAATTTCAGTTTACTTTATGATCATAGCTTCACCTTCCATTAAATAAATAAAGGTTTCTTTAAAATATAATTTCTCTTTTATCTTCCTCTCTCTACTCCCCTCTTCCCCATCCAGTATCAGAGTTTTCAAAACAGCTACACCAAGAACGTTGACTACACACTTTGAGATCTGATGTCACTAAGGATACAAACAAAAAGAAGTTGAATCACTTAATAGAGATGCCTCCAGTCCACATCAGAGTACTGAGATTTTAGAGCTGGCTTTAGTCCTAATTCCAACTTCCTGCTAATGAGCAATCTGGGAGGCAATAGGTAATGGTCCAGGTACTTGGGCCCCTGCCACCCATGTGGGAGACCCAGGTGGAATTCCTTGCTCCTGGCTTCAACCTGATCCAGTACTTGCTGTTGAGGGCATGTTGGAAGTGAACCAAGGCCGGTGCCATGGCTCAACAGGCTAGTCCTCTGCCTTGAGGCGCCAGCACACCAGATTCTGTCCCGGTTGCCCCTCTTCCAGGCCAGTTCTCTGCTGTGGCCCGAGAGTGCAGTGGAGGATGGCCCATGTCCTTGGGCCCTGCACCCCATGGGAGACCAGGATAAGCACCTGGCTCCTGCCAAAAAAAAAAAAAAAAAAAAGAACCAGTGCATGGACCTTGCTCTGTCTTTCAAATCAATTCTAAAAAATTATACTTTTAAAAACTCATTACCCAGAGATAGAGAACCTTCTACAGCCAGATTAGTTATCTTATTAAAAGATGACCTGATCTAATAAGAATTTTCACAGTCTTGGTAAGACACACAACAGGAAAAAGAAGAACCGATAGGACATGGATGATGATGGAAAATATTTCATATCAGAGTAAGGCAAAGATCTCACAGCTACAGGTGGCTATATATTTCCTAGAATCCAGCTATTCAATGCAAAATCACACCTGTGGTCTAGCAATTATGATAGAGACATTCCTATAAGGGTACTTCCAAAAGTGGTGGAAAATGGAATTAAAATAGAAAACTTTATTTTGGTGAAAAACATTTTTGAAGTCCACCATAGCTTTTTCATAATATAAATTCCTCATGAACTTTTTTAAGGTCCTTAATATTCTGGGATTTCAAAAGTTTTTGTACCAAAAAACTTAGCTTTAAACTCCACTTAATGGCCTGTTTGTACTTAATTCAAACAGTTCATTTTATATGTACCATTGTTAAGAATGATTTTGGCAAGTGTAAGACTTTTCCCTAGGATATTGTTACTTTTAATCTCTCCCATTGTAAGAGTGTGGATACTTCCCTCTCCACTGTAATCTCCTCCCAACAAATTTTAAATTCAAATTTTTCACACCCACCAAAATCTTTACAACTATATTAACTTTACCACTAATTACTAACCTTTACTCTATGTAAATAGGGAATAAGGTGGGAGTTAATAAAACTAAGGAATTCTGGTTAACTCTTGATAACTCTGGATAACTCTTTCTTAAGAGATAACTCTTTCTTACCAGGATGACACAATTTGTATTGACAGGCAATGATGCTGCTCAGAGAGTGAATACAGAATGTCACCAATACCTTGATGAGCCTGTGTCTTCTAAGAATCTGTTCTGCTTTGAGGGTAAAACTGTACCTCCAGAACATACTCCATTGTGTGGAATTCAGAAGCTCAATTAATATTTACTGCATAAATGAATAACAGATAATTTCCTTTCTTACCTAATTTTTTTTCATTTTTTCCTTCCTTCCATCTTCCTACCCCATCCTTCTTCCCCTTCCTCTTCTCCATACTTCCTTCCTCCCTTCATCTTCCTTTCATTCTTTCTTTTCTTTTTTTCTTTTCTTCTCTTCCTTTTCTTTTCTTCTCTTTTTCTTTTCTTCTTGCCTTCTGAGACAGAAAGTCTCTTATCTATGGGTTCACTCTCCCCAAATGCCTGAAATGGTTTTCTGGAGCCAAAAGTGTGAGACAGAAACTAAATCCAGGTCTCTCAAAATTGGTGGCAGGAGCTCAACTACTTGACTTGTCACCTGTGCCTCTGAGGAGCTACATTGCAAGAGCCAGAGCCAGAACCAGGTGTCAAACCCAGACACTCTGACATGGGAAGCAGGTGTCCTAACTGGAATTCCAACCACTAGGCCAAACACCTACCCTCTGAACTCAATATTCTTAACTGAAAAATGTTGAATACCTAAGGGTTTTTAAAACATTTTATTTAGCAGACAGCCCCATTTCAGTTCTTACAAATCCTTAAGCTGCTTTTTTTTAAGATTTGATCCCTGGAAGCAATCCATGATGACAGAATAAGGTATTGCTGCACTAAATTAAGGTTCTCTGGAATGTGAAAAAAAAGGAAGGACTGTGTTTCCAGGGGTGTGATTGATGCAAATTTTCAATGAAGAAGAGAAAAAAATCAACAAAGACTCTGGGACAAAAGAGAGGACAGAGACAGCACCACAGTCAGCTTCTGGCTGTAAGCCACCATCTCGCCATCTGAGTCAGGAAGACATCACTGCACAGCCACCACCTGCAGTGTTAGCTGAGAGCGAATTCCACACCACCCACTGACTTTACTTCACCCTGGAGAGCTAACTGGGGTCTGAACAGCTGATGGGGTTGGACCAGGGAAGCTGTTTTCCTTTCCTCCCCTCCTCCACCCTCACAGAGCACCATACTTGGCAGCAAAAAGCCATGTAGTGTACCTCTATTCTGCGCCTACGAGCATTGTAATCAGATTCAGAACAACGTGTGGGGCAAAAAACAGATCCCATGCATCCTGCAACTGTGGGAGTTTTTGAGTACTGGTCCCAGTGCTACCCTCACACCCTCTACATTAGCCAAGGGGATTCATCACAGCTTCTGGGGGCTAACACCAGAAGTAGACCATGAAACAATCTACTTCCAACCTGGAAGATCTTGATAATGATCTCATTATATCCTGCAATACCATGGCCTTAACAATTCATATTAAATTTTTCAATGCCACTGGAATCTACACAGTGTAGGAAGAACTTGCCAGCATTTCACCTCTCTAGACTCATCCCAGAGTAAAATCACCTGTATAACTTGTGGTCGCCCTATAGGAATAGAACCGGCTTCACTTCCCATCTTCTAGTACTATGACTAGGGCTGGACTCTCCTAGTAGTGCCTGAAGAAGCATCTATCCATATCACACAGTCCTAGAGCCAGAGAAATTGGTGCCACAAATGCTGGTATCACTTGGGCAACCACCCTTATCTCCCTAAACACCAGCAAGAAGGCTTTGACTGTCACACTCACCATGGAGACTGATACCAAATTCTTTTGGGACCAAATAAACACACCCAAGGCATCTCTTATTCATCTCAAGGACACACTTCTATCCCTATGAATGGCAGCAGACGAGACCACTATGTCACTTACAGACATAGCTAACATTGATTCATACAAAAGATATCAATCAAAGACTGCACCCCTCCACCTCTAATCCAGTTCTCTGCTGTGGCCTGAGAAAGCAGTAGAAGATGGCCCACATCTTTGGACCCCTGAATCCATGTGGGAGACCCAAAAGAATCTCCTGGCTCCTGGCTTCAGAATGGCACAACTCCCTCCAGCTGTTGCGGACAACTAGGGAGTGAACCAGCAGATGGACGATCGATTCTGTCTCCCAGGAGCTTCTTCTGGGTCTTGCACATGAGTGGAGGGGTCCAAGCACTTGGGCCATACTCTGCTGCTTCCCCAGGCACAATTGCAGCTGGGAATGGAATCTGTGCCCATATAGAATGCTGGCACTGCATATGGCGGCTTAACCTGCTGTACCACAGCACCAACCGCAAGGTAAGCATTATTTTTATGCCAAAACCAAAAACTTGACACAAAAAAGATAACTATAGACCTATATCCTTACTGAATATAGATGCAAATATTCTCACATGATTCTAGCAAATCAAAGAAAGAACCACATTTAAAAAGATAATAAATCATGATCAATGGGATTTATCTCAGAAATGCAAAGATGGCTCAACATTTGCCAATCAATAAACATCATAAATCACATCAATATAATAAAGAACAGAAACCATATGGTTTTCTCAATAGGAACAGAGAAAGTACTTGATAAGATTCAGCACTCTTTCATGATAAGAACTACGCAAAAATTGGGTATAGAAACAATCCTCAAAATTATAAAACCTAAATATGGGCCGGCACCATGGCTCACTTGGCTAATCCTCCGCCTGTGGGCTGGCATCCCGGGTTCTGGTCCCAGTTGCTCCTCTTCCCATCCAGCTCTCTGCTGTGGCCCAGGAAGGCAATGGAGGATGGCCCAAGTGCTTGGGTCCCTGCACCCACATGAGAGACCAGGAGGAAGCACCTGGTTCCTGGCTTCGGATTGGCACAGTGCTGGCCATAGCGGCCGTTAGGAAAGTGAACCAGTGGAAAGAAGACCTTACTCTGTCTCTCACTGTCTGTAACTCTCCCTCTGTCTCTTTCTCTCTCTCACTGTCTAACTCTGCCTGTTAAAAAATAAATAAAAAATTAAAAAGTGGTCAAAATCAGTTGGGGGAAGCAGCAAGATGGCGGAATAGGAAGGGAGCACACTGATAGTCCGGGAAGAGACAGTTTAATAAAAATGGAGTTACTGCAGTATCAAGGAAGAGCAGGGGAAGAAACAGCAGAGGAAACTCTTCCAGAATTAGTGACTCACAGTGGACCTGCGTGGAGGGTGTGGGAGACCAAGGCTCAGGAACCCAGCGGCAGAATAAACGTGAGGGGAGCTGAACCTCAATAGCCCGAGACACTGGCAGGGAAGCAGAAAGAGGAGACTAAAGGGAACAAGGCAGAAACCCCATGGGGAAAAGTTCACCAGGCTAACTAGAAGAGAGAGGAAAAAAACAAAAGTGAACAGTACAGGCACAAGTTTCTCTCTCTCCGCTCACCTCTGAAAGGCAAGCAAGACAAAGAGCAGGCACCATTTTGGACATACATCATAAGCGAGGTAACCTCAGGGTTGCACCCACCCTCAGCCAAGCAGAAAAACCTGACTCTGGGTGGGAGGGGGGTGAAATAACAGGAGATTAGGACCTAGTGAATGTGTGGTACTAATGAACTCAGACTGTGAAAAAAGAGACGATGGGTGAGAGAACTCACGGAATTCATGTGAGTACTCTCCAGAGAGGCTTCAATTAGGTAACCTTGGCAACCCAGTGGGAGACTGCAGGAGATTTTGAGCCCACACTGAGAGCAGCACAGATTCCCTATGTGGTCCTTGGGAAAGAGCTTCTGCTCTCTGGCTCCTGTAGATATAACATTCGCCTGCTAACTACCTTCAATTCCGCTCAGCTGTGCGGAATTACTTCACTTCTGAATCAAAAAAAAGAAAGAAAGAAAGAGAGAGAGAGAGATTTACCACGCCTAACTTGTGAGTGTCACCTTTGGCACACTCTTATCCCTGAGGAACCAAACAGAGCTCTCAGGCCACGCCAATCTCAAGCCTCTAAAGCTCCATCAAAAGCAGACAGCCCACTTAATACAGTCATAGTATAACAAGAAAAAAACACCACAGCAAGGGAAGAAAAATCCAAACACTATCTCCACAATGCCAAGCAACAAATGCAGAAACCAAGGAAACAAAAACAAGGAAGACATTATGACACCTCTAAAACAACAAGACACCCCAAGCAAAGATTAGGGAGATGATGAGATGGAAGAAATGCAAGTAATTGATTTCAAAAAACTTATAAGAACAACTAGAAGTTTTCAAAAACAAATGCTTAGGCTACGGAAATCCTTTCTAGACAGGATAGAAAATCTCTCTCATGAAAATGAAATCTTAAGGAGGAATCAATATGCAACGCAGAAACTAGTAGAACAGGAAAGTGTGATGGTGAAGAGAAATCAGAACAAAATGAAGAACTCAATAGATCAAATGACAAACACATTAGAAAGCCTTAAAAACAGAGTCAGTGAAACAGAAGAGACAATATCGGACTTAGAAGACAGAGAACAGGAAAGGAAACAGTCAAACCAAAGAAAAGAAGAGGAAATTAGAAATCTAAACAAAAATTTGGAATCTACAGGATACTATTAAAAAAACCCAACATTCAGGTTCTAGGGGTTCCTGAAGGCATGGAGAGAGAGAAAGGATTAGAAGGCCTTTTTAGTGAGATACTAGCAGAGAACTTTCCGGGTTTGAAGAAGGACCGAGACATCCTAGTACAGGAAGCTCATAGAACCCCTAATAAACATGACCAAAAGAGATCCTCACCACGACACATTGTAATCAAACTCACCACAGTGAAACATAAACAAAAGATTCTAAAATGTGCAAGAGAGAAACGTCAGATTACTCTCAATGGATCTCCAATTAGACACACAGCAGACTTCTCATCAGAAACCCTATACAGGATAGGAGGGAATGGAGAGACATAGCACAGGTACTAAGAGAGAAAAAATGCGAGCCCAGAATATTATATCCTTCAAAGCTCTCATTTGTGAATGAAGGTGAAATAAAGACCTTTCATAGCAAACAGAAATTGAAAGATTTTGTTGCCACTCATCCAGCCCTGAAAAAGATGCTTAAAGATGTGTTACACACATAAAAACAAAGAAACATAGTCATCATTATGAAAGAAGGTAAACAAAGGGTAACCTCACAGCAAAATATCACAGGGAATTCAAAACATATATTAGAAAATATCTGGCAAATGGCAGGGCAAAGTTACCACTTATCAATAGTCACATTGTACGTTAATGGCCTGAACTGTCCAGTTAAAAGGCACAGATTGGCTGATTGGGTTAAGGAACAAAACCCATCTATTTACTGCTTACAAGAAACACTTCTTTCCAACAAAGATGCAGGCAGACTGATAGTGAAAGTTTGAAAAAAGATATACCATGCCAACAGAAATGAAAAAAGAGTGGGCATGGCATCTTAAAATGGGACAACATAAACTTTACACAAAAACTGTTAAGAGAGACAAAGAGACGCACTATATAATGATTAAGGGATCCATTCAACAGGAAGATATAACGATTATCAATGAATATGCACCTAATTACAGGGCACTGGTTTATTTAAAAGACTTGTTAATGGACTTAAAAGGAGACTTAGACCCTAATACAATAGTACAGGGGGACTTCAATACTCCACTCACAGAAATACACAGATCAACAGGACAGAAGATCAACAAGGAGACAGTAGATTTAAATGACACTATAGCCCAAATGCATCTAACAGATATCTACAGAACTTTTCATCCTACACATAAAGCATTTACATTCTTCTCAGCAGTACATGGAACCTTCTCTAGGATTGACCGCATACTAGGCCATACAGCAATTCTCAGCAAATTCAAAAGAATTAGAATCATGCCATGAAGCTTCTCAGACCATAAAGGAATGAAGTGGAAATTAGCAACTCAGGAATCCCTAGAGCATATGCAAACACATGGAGAGTGAAAAACATGCCCCCTGAATGAACACTGGGTCATAAAGAAATCAAAAGAGAAATCAAAATTTTTTGGAAGTAACAGAGGATAACAGCACAATATACCAAAACTTATGGGATACAGCAAAAGCCGTGTTAAGAGGAAAGTTTATAGCAATAGGTGCCTACATCAAGAAACTGGAAAGGCACCAAATAGATGAGCTTTCAGTGCATCTCAAGGATCTAGAAAAACTGCAGCAAACCAGAACCAAATCTAATAGGAGAAGAGAAATAATTAAAATCAGAGAAGAAATCAACAGGATTGAATCCAAAAAAAATTACAAATAATCAGCCAAACGAGGAGCTGGTTTTTTGAAAAAATAAATTGACACCCCATTGGCCCAACTAACCAAAAAAGAAAAGACCCAAATCAATAAAATCAAGATTAAAAAGAAAGGAAACAACAGACATCACAGAAATAAAAAGAAATATCAGAAATCACTACAAAGACTTGTATGCCAGCAAACCTGGAAAGCTATCAGAAATGGATAAATTCCTGGACACATGCTACCTACCTAAACTGAACCAGGAAGACATTGAAAACCTAAACAGACCCATAACTGAGACAGAAATTGAATCAGTAATAAAGGCCCTCCCAACAAAGAAAAGCCCAGGACCAGATGGATTCACTGCTGAATTCTACCAGACATTTAAAGAAGAACTAACTCCAGTTCTTCTCAAACTATTCAGAACAATTGAAAAAGAGGGAATCCTCCCAAATTCTTTCTATGAAGCCAGCATCACCTTAATCCCTAAGCCGGAAAAAGATGCAGCATTGAAAGAAAATTACAGACCAATATCCCTGATGAACATAGATGCAAAAGTCCTCAATAAAATTCTGCCCAATAGAATACAACAACATATCAGAAAGATCATCCACCCAGACCAAGTGGGATTTATCCCTGATATTCAGGGATGGTTCAATGTTCGCAAATCAATCAATGTGATACACCACATTAAAACAATATGATTATCTCAATAGATGCAGAGAAAGCATTGGATAAAATACAACACCATTTCATGATGAAATCTCTAAGGAAACTGGGTATGCAAGGAACATTCCTCAATACAGTCAAAGCAATTTATGAAAAACCCACGGCCAGTATCCTATTGAATGGGGAAAAGTTGGAAGCATTTCCACTGAGATCTGGGACCAGACAGGGATGCCCTCTCTCACCACTGCTATTCAATA
Organism: Sylvilagus floridanus; assembly: GCA_949820135.1. Lineage (NCBI taxonomy): Eukaryota > Metazoa > Chordata > Mammalia > Lagomorpha > Leporidae > Sylvilagus > Sylvilagus floridanus. The sequence continues at coordinate 81,919,179 of OX463231.1, forward strand.
TAGTGCTGGACGTCTTAGCCCAGAGCCATCAGGCAAGAAAAAGAAATTAAAGGGATACAAATTGGGAAGGAAGAACTCAAACTATCACTCTTTGAGATATATGATTCTTTATTTAGGGGATCCAAAGAACTCTACTAAGAGACTATTGGAACTCATAAAAGAGTTTGGCAAAGTAGCAGGATATAAAGTCAATGCACAAAAATCAACATCCTTTGTATACACAGGCAATGCCACAGCTGAGAAAGAACTGCTAAGATCAATCCCATTCACAATAGCTACAAAAACAATCAAATACCTTGGAATAAACTTAACCAAGGACGTTAAAGATCTCTATGATGAAACCTTAAAGAAAAATAGAAGAGGATACCAAAAAATGAAGAAATCTTCCATGCTCATGGATTGGAAGAATCAATATCATCAAAATATCCATTCTCCCAAAAGCAATTTACAGATTCAACGCAATACCAATCAAGATACCGAGGACATTCTTCTCAGATCTGGAAAAAATGATGCTGAAATTCATATGGAGACACAGGAGACCTTAATAGCTAAAGCCTTCTTGTACAACAAAAAACAAAGCCGCAGGCATCACAATACCAAATTTCAGGACATACTACAGGGCAGTAGTTATCAAAACAGCATGGTGCTGGTACAGAAACAGATGGATAGACCAATGGAACAGAATAGAAACACCAGAAATCAATCCACAATCTACAGCCAACTTATATTTGATCAAGGATCTAAAACCAATTCCTGGAGTAAGGACAGTCTATTCAATAAATGGTGCTGGGAAAATTGGATTTCCACGTGCAGAAGCATGAACCAAGAACCCTACCTTACACCTGATACAAAAATCCACTCAACGTGGATTAAATACCTAAATCTACGACCCGACACCATCAAGTTATTAGAGAGCATTGGAAAAACCCTGCAGGATATAGGTACTGGCAAAGACTTTTTGAAAAATACCCTGGATGTGTAGGCAGTAAAGCCAAAATTAACTTTTGGGATTGCATCAAATTGAGAAGTTTCTGTACTTCAAAATAAGCAGTCAGGAAAGTGAAGAGGCAACTGACAGAATGGGAAAAAATATTTGCAAACTATGCTACAGATAAAAGATTAATAACCAGAGTCTACAAAGAGATCAAGAAACTCCACAACAACAAAACAAACAACCCACTTAAGAGATGGGCCAAGGACCTCAATAGACATTTTTCAAAAGAGGAAATCCAAATGGCCAACAGACACATGAAAAAATGTTCAAGATAACTAGCAATCAGGGAAATGCAAATCAAAACCACAATGAGGTTTCACCTCACCCTGGTGAGAATGGCTTACATTCTGAAATCCACCAACAATAGATGCTGGAGAGGATGTGGGGAAAAAGGGACACTACCCCCCTGTTGGTGGGAATGAAAACTGGTCAAGCCACTATGGAAGTCAGTCTGGAGATTCCTCAGAAACCTGAATATAACCTTACCATACAACCCAGCCATCCCACTCCTTGGAATTTACCCAAAGGAAATTAAATTGGCAAAAAAAAAAAAAAAAAAAAAAAAAAAAAAAAAAAAACCGATGTGCACCTTAATGTTTATTGCAGCTCAATTCACAATACCTAAGACCTGGAATCAACCTAAATGCCCATCATCAGTAGACTGGATAAAGAAATTATGGGACATGTACTCTATAGAATACTATGCAGCAGTTTAAAACAATGAAATCCAGTCATTTGCAACAAAATGGAGGAATCTGGAAAACATTATGCTGAGTGAATTAAGCCAGTCCCAAAGGGACAAATATCATATGTTCTCCCTAATCGGTGACAACTAACCGAGCACCAAAAAGGATACCTGTTGAAGTGAAATAAACACTTGAGAAACAGTGACTTGATCAGCCCTAATCCTGACTGTTGATGAACAACTTAATACGTTATCCCTTTTATTATTTTTTTGTTTGTTCTACTTAATGCTATTGGTTGAATTTGGTAATTAATACACAGTTATTCTAAGTGTTGAATCTTAACTGAAAATTGATCCTTGTTAAATATAAGAGTGGGAATAAGAAAGGGAAGAAATGTACAATTCGGGATATCATGAAGCTGACTTGCCCAAATGGTAGAGTTAGAAATGTACCTGGGGATTCCAATTAAATCCCATCAAGGTGGCATGTTCCAATGCCATCTCACTAGTCCAAGTGATCAATTTCTGTTCACAATTGATTATAATGATAGGACTAAGAGTCAAAGGGATCACATAAACAAGACTAGTGTCTGAATAATACTAACCGATAGAATCAAAAAGGGAGAGAATGATCCAACATGGGAAGCGAGATACACAGCAGACTCATAGAATGGCGGATGTCCTAAACAGCACTCTGGCCTCAGAATCAGCCCTTAAGGTTTCGGATCTGGCTGTAGAGCCCATGAGAGTATTTTAGGCATGGAAAGCCAAGACACTCTGGAAAAAAAAGAAGACCTAAATGAAAGTTCTCCGTGAGTGAGGTCCCAGTGGAAAGAACGGGGCCATCAAAGAAGGAGGTACCTTTCTCTGAAGGGAGGAGAGAACTTCCACTTTGACTATGACCCTGTCAGAATAAGATCGAAGTCGGCGAACCCTAAAGGCTTCCATAGCCTCGGCAACTCATGACAAGAGCCTAGGGTGATACTGATGCCATAAACAAGAGTGTCAATTTGTTAAGTCAACAACAGGAGTCACTGTGCACTTACTCCTCATGTAGTATCTCTGTCTTTAATGTCCTGTATATTGTGATTTAATGCTATAACTAGTACTCAAACAGTATTTTTCACTTTGTATTTTTATGTGGGTGCAAACTGTTGAAATCTTGCTTAATATATACTAAATTGATCTTCTGTATGTAAGAGAAATGAAAACGAATCTTGATGTGAATGGAAGGGGAGAGGGAGCAGGAAATGGGAGTGTTGCAGGTGGGACGGAAGTTATGGGGGGAAGCCATTGTAATCCATAAGCTGTACTTTGGAAATTTATATTCATTAAATAAATGTTAAAAAAAAAAACTATCAACTCTTAGATGGAGAATGTAAATACTGATTCAATTTGTTCCATGGTTATAGGTCTGTTTAGATTTTCTATATCTTCACCGCTCAGTTTAGGAAGGTTGTATGTGTCCAGGAATGTATCCATTTCTTCCAGGTTCCCCAATTTGTTAGCATACATGTCTTTGTAGTGGTTTCTGATGATTCTTTTTATTTCTATTGTGTCTGTTGTTACATTTCCATTACCCTCTTTGATTTTACAGATTTGGGTCTTCTCTCTCCTTTTTTTGGTTAGTTGGCCCAGGAGAATGTAAATAAAATAAGTAAAGATACTTTCTAAACAGGAATTATAATATCATGACTGTGAAGATAACTTCTGGAGTCAACTTGGAATTCAGATCCTGGCTCCTGATTCCACCCCTCAATGCCACCCTGATCTTGATCAAAGCTCTTTAATGTTTGGTTATTTGGTTTTCTCAATTGTTAACTGGAAATGATCATATGTTTTTTGTGAAAGCTATTGAGATGATTTACACCACTACATGGTGGACTCTCCATAACAATTGATGCAGACTAAGTCAATTTCAAGTTTTGGCTTGAATACCCACTAACTTGAAACCAAGGTTGATTAACCTCTCCACTCTGTGCATAGAATAACAATAGTGTCAGTCTTTTACTGTTGCACAACAAATCATCACAGTTTATAATAACTCCAGTTTACTCACAATTCTATAGGCCCAAATTCCAAGTGGTCTTGGATGGGTTTTATGCTTTTTGTTTCAGAGGCTAAATAAATCTATAGATAATAGGTATTTTGATATTAAATAAAAAGTTTTTGAAGTGCAAAAGTTCAAAAATATGAAATGATAATTGAGTAATTTGAATAATCTCAGATTCTTTAATCAGTGTACTTGTAAATACCACTCCATAATTGTAGTAATAAGAAATATTGTATTTAGTATTATTTCCTTTTTATTTGAAAGTTTTTTGATTCCATTGAATTTAATGGGAGTAGGAGAAGAGGAATTGAGATAATCAACTATTGAGGGAAACTATTTTTGGATTTTTGGATAATACTTATTTAGTATTATCATCACTGTCCATCAGCCCTGTATGCTCCCTTCTGGGCTATAGGCTTTTTGTGCATTACCACAGCATAAAACTATGAACATGGTACTCTTTTTAAAAATTTTTTAAAATTTTATTTTAAGTTCTACAAGTCTCTTCTTTCTGTGTCTTCACATGGCAGAGAGCATCTTTCATTTTTTCTAAGAACAGCACCAATCCTATTTATGAGGCTCGACTCCCATGTCCTAATTGCTTCCTCAAGAATCCACTCCCCAGTAGCATCACATTGGGGATTTAGGCATCAGCACAGCAGTATGAGGGAGGCAGAAACATTGAGTGCATAGTGAAAACCAGAAAATTTTCTACAGTTCATTTGCTATATCACTGCCACTTATTCGGTTTTATATTAATGTGACATTCCCAAGTTATTTTATCTAAAACATTGAATCTACAATATGGTAATAAGTGCTCTCTGACAAAAGATCATGTAAAAAAGGTGGGGGGTTGCAAAATGCTAGCTAAGCATTTTTGGAAAATTTATAGGGCCTTTCAGAGTATTTAATATAGTACCCTTCACCATGAATCTCTCAACAGACTGCTTTAATATGGCATGTTTCCCAAAATTATTTGGCCATGAAATTTTATTCTCCAGAAACAAATTAAGAACTTGGGTGGATAAGAAGGCCTGCAGAAAAAAAATTGAAAAATGATATATAGATTCATTTTCAGTACTTTAAACACATATTTGGAAAAACCATAGAATGGCAGACTGGGCCATATGTGATTAGCAAAGATTCTTTGCCATTTTATATGAGGCAGAGGATTCATAACAGTTTTGTCCTTTTGCATTTTTGTCATTTTTGTATCTCGATTTCTGTAGTATTCTAACACTTCTTGGAATAGACTAGATTAAGTTCACTAAGAATGCAATGAGTCCTATAAATTTAAATTAGGAAAAATTCCTGCACTCTTCAAAATGAAAGGCTCATTGTTAGGTGATCATTATCAATCAGAAGGAAAAAATGAGAATAAATGCACATGCAGCTATAGATCTAGGAGAATGTATCAATTTTTGATAGAAAATGGAACTTAAGAAAAACCTAGGGGATTCTGAATTGGCAACATCTTCCACAAGTTGTCTACTAGGTAATAAAGATTGGTGTTTACTCTCACTGTTCCAGACATTTGGACATAGAATATATAATTAAATTAGTTTTATGTCCTCTGGGGATTTTTCTAAAAAATCTTTCTTTAAATTCAAATAGTTTAATAGCATACACCATTACCAAATGTTATTTAACTTCCTAACATAATTGTTAAGATCCACGTATTATCAGAATAGTAGGAATAAACAGAAAATGAGAATTAAAACTCTTAGCCTGCTTTTTCCTTACGTAGCTCATAAGAAACTGGTTTCTAATTTTATAAGTTGAGATTTAGCATTGTCCTGTAGAAGTAATATCATAAAACTAATATTACACATCTCATTCAATTAAATACTTTTTGATGAAGACGCCACAAGATGACTGAAGCAGGCTCTCAAATGTAACAGTGATTTACCAGGAAGTTGGAATTCCTTTGAAACTACTTTGCTGCAACTCTATAGATGTCTTATTCCAACATTTAAAACAGTAAATAAATGAGTTTCCCTTTCCTTTAGCTAAGTGATTTTTTAAGATGTGTTTTTACCCACCACCCAACATGTGGTTTGAACAAATTTGGCTCTGAAAGGGTTTTTCTATTGTTGCTTCTTTGTTCGCCAGTGAATACAAGAGCTCATCTACCCCTTACTGGTCTTTAGAATTATTTCCCAGGCAGCTTTCCACCCTCACTTCAACTCCAAAAAGAAGGCAGAAATTGAACTTGAAGGATTCAAGGAGGCAGTTAGATGAAGTTCCATGATTATTGATCATTATCTTAGTAACTTATCCTTTCAACTTCTTGCCTTCAAAAAGGCTTCAGTTTCTCTGTGTTTCTTCCTACCTTCCTCTTAGAAGGGGAAAAATTTAACAAGAGCTGTGTTTCATTGTGGTACCTGCAACTGCCAGAATTAAGTCTGTGTACCTCAAGCTGCCATTTTAACAACACGGGGGCGCACGCTCACACCCACACAAGCAAAGCACAATTGTAAGCTGCGAGCTACATCACTCTCTGCAAAGACCAGTCCACTTATCTTGGTATTGGTGGGTAGCTGTGGAACCTGATCCACCTGAGTGATGATTCAAGCATCTGTCCTTGCCTTCTGCCTCCTGCTTTCCTTTCTCTGCCCCCTGAGTTCACCCATTTCCCGTCTGCTCAGGAGAGGGTGGTCTGCTCCTAGCTTCCACTGTGCCCCCTGTAAACACATGAGTCCACCGCCTACACCTGCAGTCCCGACTGCAATGCAGCAGAGCAGCCTGCCTGGCTCATAGGAGTCGCATCTCCTGAGAAATTGGGCACAATTCACTGTGTGTGATTTGACCTCTCCCAAAGCTCTTTTCAAAATCTCCCAACTAATTTTGCTGGCTATGCTGAGAAAGGAAGTTTAGGGGAATCCCTCTCTTGGTTATAGAAAACCAAGAGACTCAGACGTCAGTTTCCCCCTTAACTCAGTTCTAGCGGCTGTGAAGATCCAGGCAATAGAGGAACATTAGAGGGGTCGGCAGGCGCCAGTGTATGGCTGGGGTGGTTCCCTGTTCTGTCCAAGCAGAAGGGAAAGAGGTGGCGGGAGCAGAGAGTGAGAAGAAGGAAGTGGAGAAGGAGAGAGAGAAGAGGAGGAGATCTGGAGGGAGGGGCGGCGGCTGGGCGCACAAGCAGGCCCTCTGTACATATAGTGAGCTCTTGGGCGCCTCTCCTCTGGCTGACAGTTCAACGTTTTCCAAGTCAGAAGTCCAGCAGTGGCGGCAGTTAGAATAGTGCCAGATGGCGGTTCCACGCTCCTTCCATCCGCGCGGGATTGCTGTAGCCTCCGCGCCTAAGGCACGCGAATGGCAGGACGACCGCTAGCAGGACAACCGTTTTCTGCAACCACCGCTCTCGCTCATCTCTTCTCCAAGTGCTGGCTTAGGAAAACGCGAGCACCGGAGCTTCCAATGCTGCTTTGCGGTGCTGCCAGCAGTCCTGTCCTTTGTGAAGACTGCTTATCACCAAGTATCACATCGGGAGATGGGATCCTGAGACATTAGATTGCTGCCTGGCTCTGGGCCTCAGGGAACCCCAGCTCTACAGAGGTGAGACTGCAGAGCATGGGTGGCCGGGAAACCCTGGGGCTCACTCTTGGGGCACGAGAAATCTGTGCAAACCCTGTCCAGTCGTGTCTTGGACCAGCGTTCCTTTGCAAGGTTGAGTTTCTGGCACCCCAGTGGCACTTGGGGAGTCCCGGTGGTTGTACTCCCAAGCTGGGTCAGCTGAAGAAACCCACACGGAGAGCCCCGCTTCCCCAGCAGACAAGCTGGCTTCTGCTCAGACAATAGGTGCTTCCCTGTGCTCCACCCTCTCTGGGAGGTTTTTCTTGTGTGGATGGGAAAAGACAGCTTTAGGAAAGGAGCAGACCATTTCGGATTCACTGTGTTTAATACTTAACGCTTCGCTTTTTCTCTCTTGCTTGGGTGGCAGGCAGGGTGCAGTTTGCATGACAGCTGCAAGCCAGTGTTAGCGCTGAGAATTTTCCTTAATGCCCCCTGCCCCCCATCTTTTAGCCAATGTTTCTAATGCCTTTTGGGAACTGGTGTTTCCTGTTTGAGTGGGTTGTAATTTGCATTCGTTAATGCCTGGGATTTGTTAAGGGACATGTAATTCCTTTTACAAGTCGCTTTTATTTTAAAATTAAGCTAATGAATTGCTCAGATTGACTATACTATTAGCTCATTATTTGTCATTATGGGTTGCTTTAAAAAATTCAATAACATGCATCCCATTGTAGTTAGCATGTGATATTTTACGGACTCTGTCCCCATAACTGTAGATTGTGTCACAAGGCTTTAAGCAAATGAAACTTTCCAAAAATTTTTAGACATGTTCTAAATGCTATGAATCATGAACATTTGCATTTCCTTCTCTTAATCAGTGACAATTTATAGTAAATTCTACCTGAGAATAAATTGATACCTAAACCGTGTCATTCCAGATAATGACACTGGGCTTCTATGACTGGTATAACAATATTTGTACTGAAATAACAGATTTCTATATTTTTACTATTATCATATATTGGTGTCTTCCTTATCTAATTTGCATGGTCATTAACTGTATAACTTAAAATTAAGCATGAACTTCAGATTCAAGGTGAAACGTTTAAAAACAATTTTTAAACACTATTACAAATAGCACTCTGGCCTCAGAATCAGCCCTTAAGGCATTCAGATCTGGCTCAAGAGCCCATGAGAATATTTTAGGCATGGAAAGCTAAGACACTCTGGAAAAAACAGAAGACCTAAATGAAAGATCTCTGCAAGTGAGATCACCGTGGAAAGAACGGGGCCATCAAAGGAGGTGGTACCTTTCTCTGAAGGGAGGAGAGAACTTCCACTTTGACTATGACCCTGTCGGAATAAGATTGAAATCGGTGAACCCTAAAGGCTTCCATAGTCTCAGCAACTCATGACTAGAGCCTAGGGAGATCACTGACGCCATAAACAAGAGTATCAAATTGTTAAATCAACATCAGGAGTCACTGTGTACTTACGTCTCATGAGGGATCTGTCCTTAATGTGTTGTCCAATGTGAAGTAATGCTATAACTAATACTGAAACAGTATTTTACACTTTGTGTTTCTGTGTGGGTGCAAACTGATGAAATCTTTACTTAGTATATACTGAATCGATCTTCTGTATATAAAGATAATTGAAAATGAAAAAAAACTTGGTATTAAATTGGAAATTGCATAGATAATCAATGTTTTTAAAAAAATATATCATGTAGGATCTCTGTCCTTAATGTGCTGTACATTGTGAATTAATACTATAACCAGTACTCCAACAGTGTTTTTCACTTGGTGTCCCTATTTGAGAGCAAACTGTTGAAATATTTACGTAATATGTACTAAACTGATCTTCTGTATATAAAGAGAATGGAAAATGAATCTTGATGTGAATGGAAGGGGAGAGGGAGTGGGAAAGGGGAGGGTTGCGGGTGGGAGGGAAGTTATGGGGGGGAAGCCATTGTAATACATAAGGAAATTTATATTCTTTAAATAAAAGCTTTATATAAAAAAACAATTTTTAAACACTATTACAAATAATAAGTAAAAGTAAAGCTTGCTGCTGTGACAATCTGACATTAGTGCAATCTTAGCCATGCCGTATACCACTATGATACAAGGCTAGTTTTCCCTTGATCTTGATGAAGCTTTTCTGATTATTCCTGAAATGTTTTCTGAGACTTGAAATGTATTTTGTCTTAAATTTGTATGGCTTTGAGAAAACCTTTACATTAATAATAGTTTTAAAAAAAGTGGCATACTGTTTCTTTAGTATGGGAGTTGCAGAGACTCCAAAACCAGGCAGATGAATTGTCTTTCTGAACACTAATGTAAATAAAAACTTAATTGTATTTTTCTTCAGTATCTTATGATCAATGTTAATATAACACACATATTCCAGAACTAGGATATTTAAATAAATATTTTAATAGTTTTTTCTTGTGAAATACATATCCTTTTCACAAAATTTATAGCAGTATAAATGAATACAATATACAAGACTAAAATAAAATGGATAATTACTCAATACCACTGCAAACCCAAGTTTGGCAGTTCTTAGAATCTAAATTGGCAGTCCAAACACTGGATTTCATTGTTGATCAAAGTAAAGTTCTTAGTTATGTATGTTTTTTCCTTTTTTAAAGATTTATTTACTTATTTGAAAGAAAGAAAGAGAGAGAATAAACAGAGGATAAATCACTGGTTTATTCCCCAGATTATAGCAACGCCCGGGCTGGGCCAGATTGAAGCTAAGAACGAAGGGCTTCAACAGGTCTCCCATGTCCATGGTAGGGCTCAAATGCTTGTGCTGTCTTCTACTTTCCCAGGCCATTAGCAGGGAGCTGGAACAGATGTAGAGCACCTGGGAACCAGCATTCATATGGGATGCCAGCATTGCAGGCAGCAGCTTTACCTTTCCGGATTTCACCATTTTTGCTATTAAGCCACTGAGGTAGTCCCCCAAGCCTTTTTCCATTCTTAGAACTAAGAAAATGTGAATGCTGTGAAAAGTGATAGGATCCATAGACCAGAAGCCCTAGTGGGGCTGACAGGCTGAATAGAGTTCATAAAAGGGATTAAAAAGAAATACAGGAAGTGGTTAGCTGAGGAAAAATATTAATGAATTGGAATAATTATATTGTAATTATATCATGGCTAATTATAGATTTTGGAATATGACCCTATAAGTTGTAATTGGGAATGGCAGAAAAGAAGACTGCAGGATGGGGTCAACACTGAAAAATCAGATATCAGAAAAAGTCACATATGTGGGTAAAAAAATCACAGAACCTTCATGGCCTGAGAAATGGAGGGGATGACAGAGGACCAAGAATAAAAACCTTCAAGGAGTGAAATGGTATGATGCAGAGAAAAATAGTAGTAATAATATGTAGGAGGTACTGGGAAGTAGAGATCTCCAATGTGAAATTTAAACTGGGTGACTTTAGAAGGGAAGCAGGAAGAGTGTTCCAGAAGTAGTATTTAGGAGAATGATTAACTCATACCACACCTTTAGACCTAGAAGTTGAGAGAGAAAACAGCATCCAGTTAAGAGAAACACAAGATAGTGATGTGGAGCCTGGTTACAAAGAGCTAGTCTCAGGCAACATTCTCTTTAGTTGTCTTTAGCTTACAATTTTTGGCACATTTAACTCACAATGGAATCTGACTCTGTGGCATAGCTGGTAAAACTGTCACCTGTGGTGCTGGCATCCCATATGGGCAACAGTTCAAGTCCCAGCTGCTCCACTTCTGATCCAAATCCCTGCTGATGTGCCTGATTAAAGCAGAGGAGGATGGCCCAAGTACTTGGGCCCCTGAACCCACACGTGAGACCTGGAAGAAGAAGCTCCTGGCTTCAGATCAGCCCAGCTCCAGCCACTGAGGTCATTTGGCAAATGAACTAGTGGGTGGAATCTCGGTTCTCTCGTTCATTCACTCGCTCTCGCTCTCTCCCTCCCTCCCTCTCCTTCTCCTTCTCTGTAACTCAAAAAAATAAATATTTTAAAAACCTCACAATTATAACAATATATCTCACTAAAACAATGCTTTTAAGTGCATAAAAACAATGCTTTTGAATATATATGGAAGTTCCAAGATGGCAAAATAGCAACAGGACAGTATGATTTACAGGGGGAAAAGTTAACATTTAAAAAAAAGGGGAGAAAGTACACTCTTAGGATAAAGCTAGGGGATTACCACAGCAGGAGATCCTGCGAAAGCAAAAATAGTCCAGACACATGCCCAAAGAGCAAATACACAACAAAAAACAACAAAAGCTCCTATCCAGGGAGGAAGATGCCTGCCCCAGCAAACCAGGTGAGAGGGGAATCCACAGGCCCATAGCACTGCTTATAACAGTGGGAGGGAAGGCTTGGTGAGCTTTTTTTAGAGTTCCAGGTGGACTCCCTAAGACAGCAAGCAAACAAGCACCAGAAGCGGGAGCGGGTGGGGGAGGAAAAAAGAGGTGGTGTACCTCTCCCCCTCCCCCTTCCCTTCTACAATAGAGACCTGCATCCAAGAAGTGAGTGGGGCTGCAGCAGGAGGATCCTTTGCAAACCTGCAAACACAGACCTAACCAGAGAGGAAATCCCACCCCACCACACACCGACACTGAATTTGGTTAGGAGGACTACACACAGACAATGGCTCTGCACAGGAAACTATACAGTCAAACCAAAGAAAAGAAGAGGAAATTAGAAATCTAAAAAATATTGTTGGGAATCTACAGGATACTATTAAAAAAACCAACATTCGAGTTCTAGGAGTTCCTGAAGGCATGGAGAGGGAGAAAGGATTAGAATGCCTTTTTAGTGAGATAATAGCAGAAAATTTCCCAGTTTTGGAGAAAGACAGAGACATCCTAGTACAGGAAGCTCATAGAACCCCTAGTAAACATGACCAAAAGAGGTCCTCACCACAACACGTTGTAATTAAACTCACCACAGTGAAGCAGAAAGAAAAGATCCTAAAATGCGCAAGAGAGAAACGTCAAATTACACTCAGAGGATCTCCAATTAGACTCACGGCAGACTTCTCATCAGAAACCCTACAAGCTAGAAGGGAATGGCGAGACATAGCCCAGGTACTTAGAGAGAAAAACTGCCAGCCCAGAATATTATATCCTGCCAAGCTCTCATTTGTGAATGAAGGTGAAATAAAGACCTTTCATAACAAACAAAAATTGAAAGAATTTGTTGCCACTCGTCCAGCCCTGCAAAAGATACTTAAAGATGTGTTACACACAGAAACACGGCCATCAACATGAAAGAAGATAAACGAAGGGAACCTCACAGCAAAACATCACAGGGAATTCAAAGCATACATTTGGATAAAGAAATTATGGGACATGTACTCTATAGAATACTATACAGCAGTCAAAAACAATGAAATCCGGTCATTTGCAATAAGATGGAGGAATCTGGAAAACATCATTCTGAGTGAATTAAGCCAGTCCCAAACGGACAAATATCATATGTTCTCCCTGATCGGTGACAACTAATTGAGCACCAAAGGGGAAACCTATTGAAGTGAAATGGACACTATGAGAAACTGTAACTTGATCAGCTCTTGTGCTGACTGTTGTTGTACAATGTAATACTTTATCCATTTTAGTAATTTTTTTATTCTAGTACTATTGGTTGAACTCTGTAATTAACAAACAATTATTCATAGGTGTTTAAATTTTAACTGAAAAGTGATCCCTGTGAAATACAAGAGTGGGAATAAGAGAGGGAGGAGATGTACAATTTGGGACATGCTCAATCAGACGTGCCCCAAATGATCGAGTTAGAATCATGCCAGGGGATTCCAATACAATCCCATCAAGGTGGCATGTACCAAGGCCATCTCACTAGTCCAAGTGATCAATTTCAATTCACAATTGATCACACTGATAGGTCTAAGAGTCAAAGGGATCACACAAACAAGACTAGTGTCTGCTAATACTAACTGATAGAATCAAAAAGGGAGAGAATGATCCAACATGGGAAGCAAGATACACAGCAGACTCATAGAATGGCAGATGTCCTAAATAGCACTCTGGCCTCAGAATCAGCCCTTAAGGCATTCAGATCTGGCTCAAGAGCCCATGAGAATATTCAAGGCATGGAAAGCCAAGACACTCTGGAAAAAAAAGAAGACCTAAATGAAAGATCTCTGTGAGTGAGATCCCAGTGGAACGAATGGGGCCATCAAAGAAGGAGGTACCTTTCTCTGAAGGGAGGAGAGAACCTCCACTTTGACTATGACCCTGTCAGAATAAGATTGAATTCGGCGAACCCTAAAGGCTTCCATAGCCTTGGCAACTCATGACTAGAGCCTAGGGAGATTACTGAGGCCATAAACAAGAGTGTCAAATTGTTAAATCAACTTCACGAGTCACTGTGTACTTACGTCTCATGTGGGATCTGTCCTTAATGTGTTGTCCAATGTGAAGTAATGCTATAACTAGCACTGAAACAGTATTTTACACTTTGTGTTTCTGTGTGGATGCAAACTGATGAAATCTTTACTTAGTATATACTGAATCAATCTTCTGTATATAGATAATTAAAAATTAAAAGAAATCTTGGTGTTAAATTGGAAATTGCATAGAAAATTAATCAATTTAAAAAAAAATATGTCATGTAGGATCTCTGTCCTTAATGTGCTATACATTGTGAATTAATACTATAACTAGTACTCCAACAGTATTTTTCACTTTGTGTTGCTATGTGAGGGCAAACTGTTGAAATCTTTACTTAATATATAGTAAACTGATCTTCTGTATATAAAGAGAATTGAAAATGAATCTTGATGTGAAGCAAGGGGAGAGGGAGTGGGAAAGGGGAGGGTTGCGGGTGGGGGGGAAGATATGGGGGGGGAAGCCATTGTAATCTATAAGCTGTATTTTGGAAATTTATATTCTTTAAATAAAAGCGTTATAAAAAAAAAAAAAAGACAATGGCTCTGGGAACACCTTTGTTTCCCTATAGAGAGGACTGGCTAGCAGGGTGGAATGATCCCACCGACAATCCATGACCTGGAAGCTGAGTCTGAGAAAATAGTGACTGCATAAGAGAAGACAGGGAGTGGCTAGGTCCTGGGCAATCACAGAGAGCTTCCCTGCACTCTCTGAGCTCCTAGGTTGCCTACAGCAGCTCACAACAGAAGGATCCACCTTCATAGGAAAGACTCCACAGATCAAAAGTGCAGTTAAAAAAAATAGTGCAAATGAGTGCTGAGCATACTGGGGACTAACACTGGGGCATCATGTAGCAGTAAGAAGTGCTGGTCACACCAACAGAGGTGACCATTCCTCTCCTGACAGATAACCAGTGGAGAGCTACCAGGCCCAACTGGAGTCTTACTCTGGATATTCACCCTACCCTGGAATACTGAACTGAATACCTGGGCCATACCCTGCACACACCTCTTGGTATTCACTGAAACTATAGGTGTCCCACTAAGCCACAGAGACACAGACCAAGGATAAAAGCCATCAGACAAAAACAATTCTACAAATGCCAAAAAATAAAGGCAAAAAAATAAGAATGAGGAAGACCTATGAGCCCCCAAAAGGAACATTACAACATCTCAATATTACAAGGTGATGATGAAGAGATAGAGGACATGCCAGAAACGAAATTCCAAAAACTAATCATCAGAAGCTATCAGAAGCAAATTCATGAACTAAAGAAAACTATATATGATATGAATGAAAATTATTCCCATGAAATTGAGATCTTAAATAGAAATCAAAATGAAATGCTATAAATGAAGAATTCACTCAGTGGAAAGTCAACAACAGTGTTGGTAAGGCAGAAGAAAGATATCAGAGCTAGAAGACAAACATCTGGAAATTTTATAGTCAGAGCAAAAATAAGAAGAAATTAGAAAACTAGAAAAGACTGTTGGAGATCTACAAGATATTATTAAATGACCCAACATACTGGCCTTAGGAGTTCCTGAAGGCATGGAAAGAAAGGCATTCTGGTCTGGTTGAACAGCCCATGAGAGCATTTAAGGCATGGAAAGCCAAGACATTGTTGCAAAAAGTGTCCTGCACGAAGGACCACTGTGAGACAGACACCAGTGGAAAGAAGCAGCCATCAAAGGATGATGTACTTTTATCTGAAGGAAGGAGAGAACTTCCACTTTGCTTATGGCCTTGTCTAAATATTTAAGGAGTCTGTGGATTCAAAAGGCTTCCATAGCCTAGGCAGCTCATGCCAAGAGCTTCAAGTGATCACTGATGTCATACATAAGGGTGTTGTTAAATTAACAAGAGGAGACACTGTGCACTAAATTCCCATGCAGTATCTCTATCCTGAAAGAGTTGTATTATGAGAGTTAATAGCAAAATGTAATTACTTCATTTTAGTATTTTAAGTGGAGGATATTCTTATGTCGCATAAGTTATAGTTATGTCTACATGTTCACAAAAGATACATCATTCTTGCTTCTTTAAAAATAAATTTCTAAAAAGAGAAATGGAGAGAAAGAGAGAAGGGAAGGAAAAAAAAGTGAAATTAACATCAAAATGCAATGCCTTTGAACAGCCCTTGTCTGGACTGTTGAGGAACAGTTTTTCTTTTTTCTTTTTTTTTCCTCTTACAAAGTGTTGAACTCTTTTCCTAGAATAGAATTAATCTTTGGTGTATAAAGTTAATTGAAAATGGATCATAGTCAGGCCGGCGCCAGGGCTCAATAGGCTAATCCTCCACCTGTGGCGCCGGCACTCCGGGTTCTAGTCCTGGTCGGGGCGCCAGATTCTGTCCCAGTTGCCCCTCCTCCAGGCCAGCTCTCTGCTGTGGCCCGGGAGTGCAGTGGAGGATGGCCCAAGTCCTTGGGCCCTGCACCCGCATGGGAGACCAGGAGAAGCACCTGGCTCCTGGCTTCTGATCAGTGCGATGCACCGGCCACAGCGTGCCAGCTGCGGCGGCCATTGGAGGGTGAACCAACAGCAAAGGAAGACCTTTCTCTCTGTCTCTCTCTCTCACTGTCCACTCTGCCTGTCAAAAAAAGAAAAAAGAAAAGAAAAGAAAATGGATCATAGTAAAAAAAAAAAATAAGACTGGGAATAGGAGATGGAGGAGGAAGAGGGGTAGCAATGTGAGTGGAAGTGTGGGAATGGTGGGATGAATTATTATGCTCCTAAAGTTGTAATTATGAAAGGCAGGCAAATAAATAAACTGTGTGACTTCAATGAGGATTGCAGGAGAAACTCTTACCTTTCAAATCATTGACACTGGGCATGCTGTATAAATAGAAGACTTAAATATCAGTGTGCTTTTTTCTCTGCAAATATATTTTTTAATGTTTTCCTTTTATGAATTGTGCTGCAGCTTATATAAAAAAAGTGCACAGATGTTCAAGTTGTTGAGTTTTGACAATGATCAAGACCTGTATGATCACAACATAAAAAATGATAATGTTTCCAGCATTCCCAAAAGTTCCCTTGTGCCCTTTTCCATGCCAAACTGCAGCAAATTATTGGAGTCATCTGGCATACATTACATTTTTTCCTTCCTTGGATGTTATGCAATAAAATTATATGTCATCTGAAAAAAGTCTATATGTGGGGAAATAAGCCCACCTGAGAACACCTACCTGCTAAAAGGTGGACTCAGAAGCATGAAGGACGCAGAAAATAGTCATTTTGAAATTTATAGTCATTTTGAAAGGAAGGTTTAGATTTGTTTTAATAGATCAATTTGCAATAAAATGGTGATAACTTTATATAAAAGATAGTCAGCTTTTTATTTTATTTCCAAGGATTGACAGGAAAATATTTGCAGCCATATCAAAGCACTTGGTGTTTTTAATTGTCAGGAGTAGGAGACGCAGGTAGCCCTTTGATCAAAAAATTGCCCCAGTGCCCTGACAATCACTTTCAGAAGCAATAACAGCAATGGCACTCCTCCAACCATGACTTCTTTTCCATCTGTTGGGCCAAAAAGTGTAGCGAGGAAGATAACATCTGGGAGCTGTGTCTGCCCAGGAGCCAGGAGCCTCAGAAACAGCTATGTTTATAGAGTTGTTTGTGTGATGATGATCGGTACTTCACTGCAATCTGTAGTTTATTCCCTGAGAGAAAACTATGCTACTTGCTTAAATGCCCCTGTGGCTCTAAAACAGTTTCTACGCTTGTGCTCCTACTAAGTATGGGATTTCTACTCCTAGTTTGAAAATTCTAAACAAGACAAACCTTTCTTTAAAAAGGTCTATAACAGAAAGATTTTAGAAAAACTATCAAATCTAACCCTTGTTATTTTTTATGTGATAAGAAAGAACATTTGGCAATTTTTTTTAAAGAATGGTGATTAACCTCTCATCCTTTAACATTTTAGGATTTTTTAAAACCTCTATGCCGGTATACCCTCTTTGAAGAGCAGTTATAATGGTAAATTTTTTGTATTTATATTTAGACCCTTGTTTGAATAAATAAATATCTTAAATAAATAATATTGAATCAAAAAATTAATCATAACTTATAGAATTTTTTGTTTTTCAAATTTTCATTGCAGTAGAACACATTTAACACAAAAATTTATGGTCTTAGCCATTTTTAGGTATACAGGTCAGCAGTATTAAATGGATTCATAATGTTCAACCATCATCATCCATGTTGGTAACTACTTTCAATTTATACAACTGAAAAATTTTTTACTCATTAATACCTCCCTATTCCTCTCATTCTTAAGGCCTTCTCTACTTTCTATATCTGTGAATTTGACTACTCTAAGTGCCTTATAAAAGAGGAATCACATTTACCCTTCTGTGACTGGCTTATTTCACTTAAGATAATGTCCCCAATGTTCATCAATGTAGCATAGGTTAAAATTCGCTCCCTTGTTAAGGTTAAACAATCTTCCATTTGTATGCCTTTTGATATTTGCATATCTATTCATCCATGAACAATCTCTCAAGGTTTTGCTATATGCATAATGTTGGTGTGAATATGGGTTTACAGGTATCTCTTTGGGACACTGTGCTCAGATCATTTGGTCTTTCCCCATCATGGAATTTCTGGATCCTGTAATGTTTCTACCTTTAGCTTTCTCAGGAATTTTCATGGTGTACTGTACAGCAGCAATAACATTGTACTTGATCATCAGTAGTACACAAAGATTTCAATTTCTCCACTTCCTTCCTAATGCTAAGTATTTTGTTTTGCTAATAGCCATCTTATGGTTTTAAGGAAGTATTTCACTTTAATTTTGACTTGCATTTTCATAATTATTAGTAATGTTGAACATCTATTCATGATGATTTTCATCATGATTTTACATTTGTGTATCTTCTTTGGAGAAATATATAGTCAATTTCTTTCTTCATTTTCTAGTCAGGTTTTTTTATTGAGTCTTATTAGGCTTTTCTCTATATTCTGGATATTAATTTATCATATGGTTTGCAAATAGTTTTTCTTATAATTTGAGCTGCATTTTCATTGCAAAGATAATATATTTTGATATGCAATTATGTATTTATGAAGTCAAATTTGTCAAATTTTTTTGTGATTCCCTGTGACTTTGGTGCCATATCCAAGAAATCATTGTCAAGACAATTAAGTTTTTTGTCCTATATTACCTCCTAAGAGTTTTTTTAGTTTTGGGTCTTAAATTAGATTTGATTTCTTTTGAGTTAATTTTGTATATGTTAGATAGGAGTCATTGTTCTGCATGTGGATATCCAGTTTTCTCCACACCATTTGTTGAAATGATCTTAGCATGCATCAAAAATTACTGGGTCATATATGTAGTGGTTGCTTTCCCTGCTCTCTGTTCATATATATATATATATATATATATATTTTATATATATATATATATATATATATAGAGAGAGAGAGAGAGAGAGAGAGAGAGAGAGAGAAGGCAAGATCAGTCTTCCATTTGTTGGCTCACTCCCCAAGAGGCCACAACTACCTGGACTGGGACAGGATAACAGGAGACTAGAACTCCATCCATGTCTCCTGTAAGAGTGATAGGGGCCCTGATACTTGGAACATCTTCCACTGCTTTCCCAGGTGCATTAGCAGGGAGCTGGATCAGAAGTAGAGCAGCCAAGACTCAAACTGGCACTCATATGGTATGCCAGCATTGCAGGTAGTACTTTTACTCACTGGGCCACAATGCCAGCTCCTCTATGCTCTGTGTTCTATTGGTCTGTATGCATATTTTTTAAGATTTTTATTTATTTGAGAGGTAGAGTTATAGACAAAGAGAGGGAGAGACACAGAGAGAAAGTTCTTCCATCTGCTGGTTCACTCCCCAAATGGCCACAACGGCCAGAGGTGGGCTGATCCAAAGCCGGGAGCTAGAAGCTTCTTCTGAGTCTTACACAAAGATGCAGGAGCCCAAGCACTTGGGCCATCTTCCACTGCTTTCCTAGGCCATAAGCAGAGAGCTGGATAGGATGAGGAGCAATCATATGGGTTGCCAGTGCTCCAGGAAGAGACTTAGCCTACTACACCACAGCACTGGTCCCTGAATGTTTATCTTTAAATCAATATCAGACTCTTTATTTCTGTAGCTTTGTAACAACTTTTCAAGTCAAAAGTGTGAGTTCTCCATATTCATTCTTGTTTTCCAAGATTTCATGTGAATTTAAGTATAGAATTTTTATTTCTGCAAAGCCTACAAATGGGTATTTTATAGATTGGAATGAATCTGTAGCTTGTTTGGGGTAATAGTTATATCTTGATATTATTAATCTTCTAATCTATGAACAACAGATGTTTATCTATTTATATCTTTATTACAATATTTGTTTCTTTCAGAGGCGGGCAAACATATTGAAACGGAGATGGTACTATCAGCTAGTTCACTACTCCAAAGCCCACATGATTGAGGCTGGACCATGCTGGAGCTAAGAGTTGGGAACTGAATCAAGATCTCTCACATGGTGGCAAAGACCCAACTACTTGAGCCAACACCACTGCATCTCATGATCTGCATTGGTAGGAAACTAGAATTGGGAGGGGAGTTGGTACATCAAACCAGACACTCCATAATAGGAGACAGGTATCCCAAGCAGCATCAACGGCCAGGACAAAACACTTTCCTCTTCTTTAACCATGTAGGTTTTTTATACAAGTCTTAAACTCTATGGCTAAATTTATTTCTGTACTTATTGCTTTTAATGCTATGAAATCCATCATTTGCAACAAAATGGAGGAATCTGGAAAACATCATGCTGAGTGAAATAAGCCAGTCCCAAGAGACAAATATCATATGTTCTCCCTGATCTGTGACAACTAACTGAGCGCCTAAAAGGAAACCTTTAGAAGTGAAACCGACACTATGAGAAACAAGGACTTGATCACCCCTTGTCCTGACTGTCAAGGAACAACTTAATACTTTATTCTGTTCGGTATTTTTTTGTTATACTTAATACCATTGATTGAACTCTTTAATTAACACACAATTATTCTTAGGTGTTTAAAGTTAACTGAAAATTGATTCCTGTTAAAAATAAGAGTGGGAATAAGAGAGGAAGAAGATCTACAGTTTGGCACATGCTCAATCGGACCTGCCCCAAATGGTAGAGTTAGAAATATGCCAGGGATTCCAAATCCCATTAAGTTGGCATGTACCAATGCCATCTTACTAGTTATAGTGATCAGGTTAAGTTCATAATTGATCATAAAGGTAGGATTAACTGTCAAAGGGATCACATAAGTAAGACCAGTGTCTGCTAATAATAATTGATAGAATTAAAAAGGAGAGAATGGTCGAACATGGGAAACGGGATACACAGTAGACTCATAGAATGGCAGATGTCTTAAACAGCACTCTGGCCTCAGAATCAGCCCTTAAGGCATTCAGATCTGGCTAAAAAGCCCATGAAAGTTTCTCAGGCATGGAAGGTGAAGACACTGTGATAAAAAAATTACCTAAATGAAAGATCTCTGTGATATCCCAGTGGAAAGAAGGGGCCATCAAAGAGGGAGTTTCCTTTCTCTGAAGGGAGGAGAGAACTTCCACTTTGATTATGGCCTTGTCTAATAATGTCAGAGTTTGTGAACTCAAGACACTTCCATAGCCTTGGCAGCTCATGACAAGAGCCTTCAGTGATTAATGATGTCACAAATAAGAGTGTCAATTGTGAAATCAACCATAGGAGTCACTATGCACTTACTCCCCATGTAGGATCTCTGTCCTTAATGTGTTATACTATGCAAATTAATGGTAAAACTAATACTCAAACTACTTTATACTCTCTGTGTCTGTGTGGGTTCAATCTGTTGATTAGTATCTTTACTAATCAACTTTATTTAGTATATACTAAGTTGATCTTCTGTATATAAAGATAATTAAAATGACTCAATGAAGAATGGGATGGGAGAGGGAGTAGGATATGGGATGGTTTGTGGGTATGAGGGTAGTTATGGGGGAAAAACTGCTATAATCCAAAAGTTGTACTTTAGAAATTTATATTTATTAAATAAAAGTTTTCTAAAAAAAGAAAACACATTTCTGAATAAACATCTGAAGGGGTTACCATGTAAATTCCTAGAAATCTCAAGTAATTACTTGGAAACATAGCATGAATTTCTGTTTCTTTTTTAATAATGCACAATATTTAGGGATAATGTGCAAAAAATATACATTTCAAAATAGTTTAAAACTGAAAGTGTCTCTGGCTTCATTTTGACGTGTTTATAACCAAAACTGTTGTAATTCTCATAGTATATGTCAAATGGACTTTAGAAAGACTCGGGTTATTTTGCATGGTAATTTGAATGTATAATCTTGAGTTTTCTCAGCACTCTGTACCATCTCCTTTTATTGATCTTGCAATTCGTGGTAATGTCTTTGGGTTTCCCTTAAAGCCTTCTTCAGATTTTTTATTTCATTCTCTATCTTAAAGCAGTAACTCTTATAGTCTCCAGTGACTGCTCTGATACAACAGGATGTGGGTTTTTGGTATTAGCCTGTTGATGAAGTTTGCTCACCATTTCCTCATGATTCCTTTGGTGCAATGTCTACCTACTTTCATTGGCAAAGGTTACTCATCTGCATTTCAGCTTGTGGTTTTCTTGTACTCTCTTGTCCAGAATGATGATTCTGGATGGTGTTTAGCTGTTCTCTCACCTGATTCAAATCATTTTTTTAAAGTCCTATCTTCCAGTTTCAGTGTGCTAAGTGCTCGTTCAAGTTGTTGGTGCATGTCTGCATCTTCATGATATTGCTTATTTAATACTGCTTCTTTAAAATATCCCTCATCCTTCTTGATAGGAAGTTACAGGTTATGGAGGTTTCTATTCTTTCTTTGTGGAATGAATCCACCATCATCACTGTCACCTGCAGGAGCAGCACGTTCACACAAGTTTTCTGATACTTGCACTTCATTGCTTTTGAACTTCATTTCTTCTTCAAACTGTGGTTGGTTATGTTCACCTCTTTCAATCTGTTCTTCTACTTTCGTGGATGCAGTTTCTAAGTCATTGTTTGTTGGAGGTTTGACATGTTCTAATGCAGGTACCATGCTTACAGTTACTAATTCTTCAGTGACCACAGAATAGATTCTTGAACATGGGCTATCATGGTTTTCTTTTTTCACTTCTGGCTGATGTAGATGTTTGTGCAGTCTTCATTTCTATTGATTTAATCTGAACAGAACCTTGCATTTCAGTGAGAGGCCAGGAGTTCCATTACCCCAAGAGATCACTAGGTTCAAAAGACGTTGGCATGTTTCTGGTATGGTGGCTTAATGCTCCTGAGAACCACTGAAGCTTCTACTTTGGATTCACCAACTACAGCAATCCAAGTGGTCACCACATGCACCAGATAGTGCATACTTCTTCAAAATCCATGGACAACTTTAAGGGTCAGTGGCCATGGACAAAGCAAGCTCCAACCCAAGCAGGGGAGTCATGAATGTGGAGGCCATGTTACAGCCTCCACCCAGAACTCTGGGGCACCTCCATTCCCGGTTCTGCACCTTGCCTGAACCATGGTAGTAGACTGATAATTTCCATAAATTAATCCTTAGATTATTTGTTGCTAATATGTAGACGACTTTTGTGTCTTAAGTTTGTGGCCTATAACTTTGCTGAATTTATTTGTCCAAGTAGGTTTGTGTGTGTGCATGTGTAATCTTTAGTGTTTTCTACACATGGGAAAGCATAGGATCATACTACATGCAAACAGATAAAAACACTTCTTTACAACTTGGATGTTTTATTTTTTCTTGCCCAATTGCTTTGTCCAGGACACTGAGTTATATATTGAAGAGAAGTAGCCAAAAAAAGAATTCTTATCTTATTCTTGGTTTTAGGTGAAAAGTTTTCAGTATTTCACCACTGAGAATGATGTTTGCTTTGGATTTTTCATATATGGCTTTTATTGTGTTGGTAGCTTTTGCCTTCTCTAGTTTTTAAGCTTCCACTGGCATTATGGTTTTGTGGGGACACTTATGTATGCATATGTTTGTCTCTGATGCTATATCACATGTCCCATCCTTACTACTATGACTGAAGAAGTATGTGTTCACCAAAGTGTGCACATGCTCAGAGAAGCCAAGGGGTGGCTTTCTGTTGCTTTCTGCCTCATCCAGGAATTACCTTATTTTCTTCCTTCCATTAAAAAGCCTGCCTACAGCCAGATAATGCACAAGAAATGGTATTAGAGGGTGGCATACTAAAGGGTCTGTGTTCTTGTATGGACAATGACACAGAAAGATGAAACTGTTAATAACCAGCATTGAGGGACTAAGTGGAGGTGACTGCAGGATAGAAGATGTTATAATTCATATGATTTGAGTTCTATATTGTTTTTGTTTCAAGCACATATTCATAGTCATTATATGTGAGGGCAGGGGGAGGAGGATTAAATAGAATGAGATGAAGTGTAGTATCTAGTTGGAGCAGGAGATTATGAGACAGGTGTTTCAGTCTAGAAGAAATGAGACTTCAGAATGCAGAGCTAGAATATCCAAAGGCCTATGTCAGTTGAGAAGTGGCCCTCCAGTACTGCCAAGTTGTCATTTATCTGCTGTAACACTGCTGATAGCTCTAGATGAGTCACATTGCTGCCCATAGTCATGGAACATCTCTGTACCCATCCCATCCTCTTCTCTACAAGCCTACCATAGGGAGACTCTGGGTGTCCCCTTCCCTCCTGTAGGGCTGGCAGTAGCAGGAAGAGGCTTCCTCAGGGCACGGTGTAGCCAGGGTTCCCTGGAGTTCTCACAGCTCTGTAGCTGTTTCCTTCAGAGCTGGTAGCACATGTTGACCAGGACACTGGGGAGTTAGAGAGGGGATCTTCTCCATCTACCTTCAGTCCAGACATGGCTGTTCCCAGTTAGACTATAAAAGTGCCCTAGATATCTGTGTTCAGTTCATGGGCCTGTGTGGCTCTGAGGAAACCAACAAACAGAAAAAAGGCAGATTTTCTTACTGTGCTTGTAAGCATTGAGCCATTCCTTTAGAAAACTCAGAGAAAATACTCGGTTCCATCCTATGGATGACTTCCAGAGAACGGAAGGCAAGCCCTTTATCCATCCATTACCTCAAAACATACTCTGTGATATGAACCTGACCTTGTGAAAAGTATGCTGCATTTAACTCTTCCCGGGTTGTCACTTGTTTGATGCTATAACAAACATAAAGAAAAAATGTGATAATTGTGAAGGCTCCTAAAGGGGCACAAGAATCCTCCAGGAATAAAATCACATTAAAAATAGCCAGCATTATCCTTGGCAGGATAACTCTCTGTCCCTCCTTCCCAGTTATCCTTAACATCTTTGAGGAAAGACTCTTCATTCCCAGTTCCTAGTAGGTACCTCGTGGCACTTTCCCAGGGGGAAAGGTGCACACTCACTGTGGTTGGAGGAACGGTTGAAGTTCCTCAGTATTTTTCTCCTAGGTGTGCACCTCACAACACAGAGACTGAGATCTTACATTCCAGGAAAGGGCAGGGCCACAATTAGTCTGCACACCAGCCCTGCCTCCAAGACAAAGGGCTGTCTCTACCTTGTACTGCTCCCTTTGGAAGGGAGCTAGGCCAAGAACTAAACCTAGAGTGGCTGCTGTTCTGGTCCCTCTTGGTTTGTGTAATGGAGGACCCACTTTGCTCTGTTCAGCTGAACTGCTAGACAGGACTTTGCCCCATTCCTTCTTGAAGCATGGACAGGACTCATTCTGGGGCTTGATCATCAAGCACGTACTTTACCTCCGTGTGTATGTAATTCTGAAGTAATTCCTTCACCACAGTGACTGTGAGCCCTGGGAGGCATCTCAGGGGAAGGTTCCTCTATAATCCCCCATCAGCACCTGACTCACAAGCACTTTGGGATGCTTTCCTGCCCGTGGACCCTCACCTGTTAAGAGCATTCATAGTTCTCACTTCCCGTGAGTCCTCTCCTCTCTACTTTAGTAGTGAGAATGATACACTGTGTGCCCTGCTGGATGGACAGCTAGACATGTTGCTCTGCTGTGTGGTGTCTTCCCTCTTCCACCTGTGGAGAAGAGTGGATTCCACCAAAGGGGCCCCCAGATCTCAGTGGCCATGATAGCGGTGGGTGTGCATGAGAGCCTGTGGCTGTTTAGAGATAATGGGGATGCCTGAATAGAATGTGGCTACTCCATGTTCTCTTTTGTAGGGGCTGACAAGGGTCTGATAATTGGCAGGTGCGCTGTGGTATGGGGTATGTGTGTTTTGTGTGTGCTCTTTGTGGTAGGGTTGTGCGTGTTGTGTGGCATATGTGTTCTGTGTTGTGGGGTATGTGTATTTTATGTGATGTGCATGTGGTGTATGTGTGTATGTTTTTTGGTGTGGGATGTCAGTGGTTTGTTCTGTGGGGTGTGTGTGTGTACTATGCTACATGTGGTGTGCGTGTTCTGTGGTACAGGATATATGTTGCTTGTGTGTGTGTGTTCTCTGGTATGTTATATATATTCTGAGGTGATTGTGTATATGTTCTGTGGAATAATGTGTGTGTCCATGTATGTGCTGTGATGGTGGGGTTCATGACAGTGCATGAGATGGTAGACATAGCATGTTGGAGGAAGCATGAAGGAGCTCTCAGAACACATGCCCACATAGCAGTGAAATAGTATGCTGAATGCTGTTTGTTGAGTGTGTGTAAATTCATGACACATTGCTTCAAATCGGGCTTGAGATTAATATGCAATTTATTTGGAGTTTACAAATGAGAACACTGCAATGAGTTTGAGTTAGGTTGGAAGAGTCAATGATGTTTGTGTCTGTGTGTTACCTTTACATATATGTATATGTGTCAAGGACATATTCTGGGGTTTTGGATTTATGTGTGTTTTGTGCTATGTGTGTGTATATGTGGATGTGTGTGTTCCATGATGTGTATGATCTGCAGTATAGAATGTGTGTGTGTGTGTGTGTGTGTGTGTGTTGTGGTGGAGGGGTTCTTGAATGTGTTAGTCCATAAGATAGATACAGTGTGTTGGAATATGCTCTCAGCACATGTTTCCTGTTGAAAGGCTGAAGGCATTGTGGATGCAGTGACATGTGAGAGGAAAGGTTGCCTGCCTACCTGTGAAAGTGAATTCTCTTCAGACATAGGAGTGTTCTGGTGTGTGGTCTAGAGATAGGGAGTTAAGATGGATCAAGTTTGTGAGGGGACATGAAGTATTCACGAGTTTAGTTAGAGAAAAGTGGTGCAATAATGAGGGTGGGAGGATGTCCTTGTGAAATGCCACTAGAGTACGGGAATAATCTTCTGACAGGGATGGTTTTGAGAGTATCAGAGAAATTAACAATGGGGCCACACCTCGTGTAAAGGGCAGAACAGGTGAATATGTGAGTAGGAGCTTCTGCCAGTGTGTATGGAGAGGCTCTGATCAGATTTCCATTCATGTTAGCACTGCCCATGGCCTCACCTGTGACTCTTCCAGAGCTCATACACGGTTCATACATGGTGCTGAGGAGTTATGACCTGTTCTTGGAAACACAACCACTATGTGACCCTCCTCCAAGTCCACAACCTAGTTTTCCTGTGCCCTGAAGCACTTTCTTGTTGTGTGGGGGGAAATTGGGTGAGCAGAGGTTGAGCTAGGTGACTCAGCTGTCTCTCATCTAAGCTCTGACTTCCCTTTGCATCTGCCTTATCATCTTCTTAAATAAGAATGGGCTCATTCAGCAAAGAAACAAAGTAGACATCATCAGAGATAGAGGAACTCTCTACTTCTGCCTTAAAAGTTCTGGAGCCTCCACATGTTGAAGGACCCTTACGGGGGGAGGGACAAGAAATTAGGCCTGGGCAAATATCAGAGGTTTCTTAAGAGGTTAGATGTTCCCCAGAGACTAGCGGTCAGGACATTCTGTGGGAAGGAAAAGACAATCCCCGCCCAGAGCAGGGCTGCCCCTCTCCTTCAGAGAATATCTAGGCACGCCCAGAACAGAGCTGCCCCTCCCCTTCAGAGTCTCTAGGCGCGCACTTATGATGTCACTGCGACTGGCCAATCCCGTGCCACCTCAGCATTCTCCCTCAGCACCCTCCCTCAGGATTCTCCCTCAGAACTCTCCCTCAGCATTCTTCGTCAGCATTCTCCCATATGCTAATTGTCCCTCTGGACTGACCAATCCTGTAACACCTCTGCATTCTCCGCCAGCATTCTCCGCCTGCATTTTACGCATGTGCATTAGGAATATGCTAATTCATTGCCTATATAACCTGTGTGAAACTGCCACTCAGGGCTCCTCACTGCCTGAGGTGGGGGCCCGTTTGTGCAAACATTCAATAAAATCCTCGTGCTTTTTGCATCAACTCCTCTGGAGTCTGGATCTTTGGGCGTCCTCCCGAACAAGTGGGCATCTCAGCAATTGGGAGGTCCAACAATATGACCCAGAAGGTTTCTGTTGAGGCTTGTGGAATTCCATGGAACAAAATAACAACCATGAGACCAGATATTATCTGAGTTCAGCATCTGTGCAAAACAAGAGCAAATTAGGTGGTTATGTCATTTAAGGCATGTGACCACTCATGGGATTTGCTCTCACAGGAATGAAGGTGACTTCACCATTCAGTGAATCTCTATGGTCCATTACACACTAGATACTCATACAGACCACAATATATGTCCTAGGGAAAAATTCAAAACAGAAGTCTTCAAATATTTTTATTTTACTTGTCTGAAAGGCAGAGATACAGAGAGAGGGGGAGAGACAAAAACAGAGAGAGGAGAGAGAGAGTGAGAGCAAGAGAGAGAGAGAATCTTTCATCTGCTTATTCACTCCTCCAATGGGCACAGTGGCCAGGACTGGGCCAGATTGAAGCCAGGAGACAGGAGCTTTTACTAGTTCTCCCACATAGGTGCAGGGGCCCAACGACTTAGACCATTTTCTGCTACTTTCCCAGGCACATTATCAGATTTATCTACTATTCCAAAATGCTTTCCCCAGAAGTCTAAGAGCTATCAGTTTCATTTGAGTGTTGATGGCCAGAGGGACACTATATATAGACAGAGTCTTTATGGAGACACTTTTGCTGTGTGTCTTAAAACCATAATGTCACTTAGAGTGCAATTAATGTAAGATAGTTCAGTATTCATATACCTACTCTGTATCTCTCATTGTGTTTAACAATTTCATGATGAAATGATGAGTAATGCTCCCCACCCAAGATGTCTATATATTAACTGCTAGAGCCTGTAAATGGTATGCCAAGGGAGACTTTGCAGATACTATTAAGCCAGGATGTATGATGGAGCGATGGTCTTTTATTACATAAGTGAGTCCTAAATGTAATCCCAAAGATACTTAACAAGAGGAAGGCAGAAATTTCAAAGGCAGGGGAGAGATGTTACAAGAGGCTGAAGCCGCCGGCGCCGTGGCTCAACAGGCTAATCCTCCGCCTTGCGGCGCTGGCACACCGGGTTCTAGTCCCGGTCGGGGCGCCAGATTCTGTCCCGGTTGCCCCTCTTCCAGGCCAGCCCTCTGCTGTGGCCCAGGAGTGCAGTGGAGGATGGCCCAGGTGCTTGGGCCCTGCACCCCATGGGGAGACCAGGAAAAGCACCTGGCACCTGGCTCCTGCCATCGGATGAGTGCGGTGCACCGGCCGCAGCGCGCTATCCGCGGCGGCCATTGGAGGGCGAACCAACGGCAAAGGAAGACCTTTCTCTCTGTCTCTCTCTCTCACTGTCCACTCTGCCTGTCAAAAAAAAAAAAAAAAAAAAAAAAAACAAGAGGCTGAAGCCAAAAGATGAAGGGTCTGCAAACCTAGGGGCATAATAAACCAAAGGAGGCAAGAATATTCCCCATTACAACCAACAGAAGACCCCAGTATTGCTAATACCTTAATTGTTAGCCTTAAAACACATATTAAAATTTCCAAACGCCCCCCAACCCAGGACAATTAGCAAATAGTTTATTGCATGTTGTTGTAGATTGCTAACCTCCTGGTAATTTGTAACAGTGGTTAATAGGGAATAAGCAAATAAACTAAGTTTGAATATAGGCTCTACCTCATGGGTGGGCCCTACTTGCCAAATTCTGTTAGTTTCCCCAGTTCAGTGTTGTTTGCCAGAGTAAATGGTTTGAATCCTACTTTGAACAATAGAAGGAGCTTAGAATACTCCTGCTTCTAGTCATTATCTGATGTGTTATTGTCATTCAGCTCTTTAATTATACCTGCTGTATTAGTTTTGGATTGATGATTCCTCTTTTGGGAATTTAAATTGAGAAAGCCTCTCTATATTCAATCACATTTTCACCAATATCTTAGGTCAGAATTTGTTCCTGGTTGTCACTTTTATTCTCAGTTTAATTTTTTCTAAATAGATTCTTTCCATTAGTGTTGCTAATGTGGAGATAGGGAAATGCAGGCCGCGGTAGCATGCTCTTGGAAGATAGTGAATTTCCATCATTTCACAAACTTAGCGTTTTGTATGCCCATCAGGACCTGCCTAATCATCTCCCCTGGGGAGTGCTCACAGATAGACCCCAGCCACATCAGTAACGTTCCATACCCCATGTCTTGGCAGCCACACCAGGTAACATAGATAAAGGGAATTTAGATTATCTTTTAAAGACCAAGAATCATATGCCCCTAACAGACATCCAGCTCTGGGGCCCCCTCTCTTTGTCTTACAACAGCAGAGTTCTGCTGTTGCTCTCTCTGATTTCCCTTTGTTTTCTGGCTCACCTAATAAAATACTCTCAATTCAAATTGGACTTTTTCCTTATTTCTATACTGAAAGAAGTCAAGGACCAAATTGCACTCTCCTACTACTACACTTTTACAACTTCCTTTGCTATCATTTTTATCTTCAAATACTCTTATTGAACCCTCATTCTTTATGATTGTGACTGCTCTCTGTCCTCAGAACACTACTCTGTGATCATTTGTTTTCTGTGACAGCTGTTGATTTTATCCCTCTCCCACTGCCTTGATCTGCTCAGGCTCAGCTCTCCTCCCCTTATCAGCATGAGGGGCAATGGACAAAGAATATTGACAGATGTAGCATTCCAGTGCATCACTTGATTCTTTTGAGGACCAGCTTCTTGCCCTCCAAAGAGTACCCAGGTTGTGAATTACATTGATGTATGTTTGCAGTTCTTAGAAAATTGGACAAAAGTCATGGATATACAGTTTCTGTTGGATTTGTTGATTTGTCAAATTAATATATATTCTGAAGATCATGCTCTGAGTTCTGAGAACATGAGGCCTATGAGTTTACAAGAAATAATATCGATATCCTGCTAAAAAAAAAAAACTCTGACACATTTGCACAAAGAATTTGTCTTATCATTGAGTGTTGGAGTCTGGATTAGATGTCATACATATGGGTTGGATTCCATGCCATTCACTAAAGCTCTGTTTCTGGTAGTGTCAGAATTTATGATGGAATGTAACTATCAACCTGAGTTTGCCTTACTGTGCTTCCAAAAGCTCCTGTGTACAGCCCTGATGCTCTCACACATGAGTCCTTTGTTTGTGGGACCCAATTCCATATTCAGGGGAACAAATATTGCTGAGGAATCTGTAGTGTTCCTTGTAGGAACATGGCTGCTTCCATTCTCCATCACTGCACTCTTCACTGAACCCTACAGCACCCCTCCCCCAACAGGAAGCCATTGTCCCTCAAATTCTACTTCACGTGCCGGGGGCTGATGTCTCTCAGTTGTCTGTACTTCTTCCTGGAACCTGTGCTGCAAGCCTTTCGAACCCAAAATCCTTGTCTAAGACTGATGCCTCTGTTTTTCTCCATGACACTTTTCCCTCTTTCACTCTCTTCATCTCATGTCTAGATGTGCACAACCTCAAATGAAATAATTTTTAAAGAAAGAATGTATTCATGATTTTATCATGTCACTGTTGCTGTTAAATGCTAAGACAGCTCAACACTTGATATTTAACTCTTACAATTACCAAGCTATCTTATGTGACTATGTCTAATTATTCATTATATACACATTCCAACAAAATTGCATGGAGAATTCCTTATGCTTAGTGTGTGTAACTGTATAACATGCTGTTTCAAATAATTTTGGCATTGGTATTTGTGGATGTTGCAGTGAGTTTTATTTGGGTAGGAATGGTTCGTGAAGTTTGTGGGTGTTAATTTGACTCATACCTATGTTTCAATGACATATGTAGTTATGTAAATGGCACATCCTGAGGTTTTATTTGTGTGTGTGTGTGTGTGTGTGTGTGTTCTCTTAGATAGTACCTCTGTACTATGTCTCAAGTCTGTTTCTTGGGGGCTGCACTGTATTGGGTGTACTTTAAGCTGTAGGTGTTTTCATAGTGGTCTGACACTGTGATATCCTATTCTCACTCACACTGAGAGATTGCCTCTGGGAATCTCTGAGGATCCCCTTATTCCCTTTCCACTATTTTTAAGCAGAACCCAATTTTCCACTGATCTCTTTTGTCTTTCTTTAGCCTTCTTAGGTGTTTTCCCTTTGGAATGTATTGTTCGCGTTGCTGCTCACACTAAAAAAATATGGAAGAATGTTGCTGTCATTGTGTATCGTTTGAGCATTCCCCAAAGCTTCCTGTCATGAAATTTAACTGCCATTGTGGGGCAAAAGAGGATTGGAACAATCCAACTTCATGATGTAGAAGTGGGGTCTAAGGAAATGATCAGATCAGTAGGGTAGTGCCCAAATGAATGAATTCTAGTGGCTTTATAAGAGGGTCACAGACACATTCTCATGCATTTCCATGTGTTATTTGCAGGTCTCTATTTTTTCCCAAAGAAAACTTTTATTTAATGAGTACAAATTTCATAAGTACAACTTTAGGAATATAGTGATTCTTCCCACCATACTTTCCTTCCTTCCCCCACTCTAACCCCATCTCTTCCTCTCTCTTCCATTCCAAGTCCCATTTTCCATTAAGAACAAAATAATGTTCCTCAACAGTCAAGACAAGGGCTTTTCAAGTCAATGCTTCTCAAAGTGTCAATTTCACATCTACAGATTTCCTTTTAGATGCTCTATTAGTTCTCAGATATCAGGGAGAATATACAGTATTTGTCCCTTTGGGATTGGCCTATTTCACTAAGTATGATGTTTCCTAGATTTATCCATTTTGTTGCAAATGATAAGATTCATTTTTTATTGCTGTGTAGTATTCCATAGAGTGCATCTCTCATAATTTCTTTAACCAGTATTAGGTTGAGGGGCATTTAGGTTGATTCCAGGTCTTAGCTCTTTGAATTGAGCTTCAATAAACATGGAGGTGCAGATAACTCTTTCATGTGCTGGTTTCATTTCCCTTGGGTAAATCCTGAGGAGTAGGATGGCTGGGCCATATGGTAAGTTTATATTCAAATTTTTGAGATATCGCCAAACTGACTCCCATAGTGGTTTTACCAGGTTATAATCTCACCAACAGTGGATTAGGGTACCTTTTTACCCACATCCTCACCAGCATTTGTTGTTTGTTGATTTCTGTATGAAATCCATTCTAACAGGGATGAAGTAAAACCTCATTGTGGTTTTGATTTGCATTTCCATGATGGCTAGTGATCCTGAGACATTTTTTCTTGTGTCTATTGGCAATTTGGATTTCCTCTTTTGAACAATGTTTCTTTAAGTCCTTAACCCATTTCTTCAATGGGCTCTTTGTTTTGTTTTGTGGAGTTTCTTAATCTCTTTATATATTCTGGTTATTAATTGTTTACTAGTTGCAGTGTTTGCAAATAATTTCTCCCATCCTGTCAGTTGCTTCTTCACTTTCCTGAGTGTTTCTTTTGTAGCACAGAAACTTCTCAATTTGATATAAACCCATTTGTTAATTTTGGGTTTAATTTCCTGTGCCTCTGTGGTATTCTCCAAGAACTCTTTGCCTGTGTCAATGCCTTGCAGGGTTTTCCCAATGTTCTCTAATAATTTGATGGTATCAGGTCATAGATTTAGCTCTTTAATACATTGTGAATGGATCTTTGTGTAAGGGAGAGTTGCTTCATATTTCTGCATGTGGAAATCCAGTTTTCCCAGCACCACTTGTTGAAGAGACTGCCCTGGCTCCAGGGGTTGGTTTTAGCTCCTTGGTAAAATATAAGTTGGTTGGAGATGCTTAGATTGATTTCTGACATTTCTATATGGTTCCAATGGTCATTCCACCTGTTTCTGTAAAATACCAGGCTATTTTGATGACAACTGCCTTGTATATGGCTTTAAATCTGGTATTGTGATGCCTCCGGATTTTTTGTTATAAAAGATTGCCTCAACTCTGGCCTAAAATCAGTCCTTAAGGCATTCGATCTGGATAAAAAGCCCATGAGAGTATTTCAGGCATGGAAAGCCAAGACATTGTGGCACAAAAAAATGACCTCAATTAAAGATCTCTGTGAGTGAGATCCCAGCGGAAAGAACAGGCCATCAAAGAAGGAGGTACCTTTCTCTGAAGGGAGGAGAGAACTTCCACTTTGATTATGGCTTATCTAATAACATCAGAGTTTGTGAACTCAAGAGACTTCCATAGCCTTGGCAACTCATGACAAGAGCCTTGGGTGATTACTGATGTCATAAATTAGAGTGTCAATTGTTAAATCAACAACAGGAATCACTGTGCACTTACTCCCCATGTAGGATCTCTGTCCTTAATGTGTTGTACTATATCAATTAACGGTATAACTAGTACTCAAACAGTACTTTATATTTTGTATTTCTGTGTGGGTTCAATCTGTTGAAATCTTTACTTAGTATATACTAAATTGATCTTCTGTATATAAAGATAATTGTGGGAGTGGGAGATGGGACAGTTGTGGGTAGGAGGGAGGTTATGAGGGAAAAAGCCACTATAATCCAAAAGTTGTACTTTGGAAATTTATATTTATTAAATAAAAGTTAAAAAAAAGATTGGTGTCCTGTGTATCCATATTAATTTCAGCATCATTTTTTCTATATATGAGAAAAATCTCTTTGGTATTTTGATTGTTATACATTGAACCTATAAATTGCTTTGGACGAATTGACAATTGGATGATATTGATTCTTCCAATCCATGATCATGGAAGATTTTTCCATTTTTTTGTATCTTCTATTTCTTTCTTTAAGGTTTTGTAATTCTAATCATAGAGATCTTTTACAACCTTGGTTAAATTTATTCCAAAGTATTTTTATAGCTACTGTAAATGGGATTGATCTTAGATGTTCTTTCTCAGCCATGGCATTGTCTGTGTATACAAAGACTATTGTTTTTTGTGTGTATTGATTTTACATCATGCTACATTTTTAAGACTTATTTATTTATTTGAAAATCAGGGTTACACAGAGAGAGAAGGAGAGGCAGAGGGAGAGAGGGAGGTCTTCCATTCACTGGTGCACTCCCCAATTGGCTGCAACATCCAGAGCTGTGCTTATCTGAAGCCAGAAACCAGAAGCTTCCTCCGGGTCTACCAGGTGGGTACAGGGTCCCAAGTGGACCATCCTTTACTGCTTTCCCAGGCCATAGAAGAGAGCTGGATCGGAAGTGGAGCAGCCAGAACTCAAACCAGTGCCCATATGGGATGCTGGCACTACAGGCAGTGACTTTACCCACAGCACCGGCTCCCTATATCCTGCTACTTTACCAAACTCTTCTATGAGTTCCAATACTCTCTTGGTGGAGTCTTCTGGATCCCCTATATAGACAATCATGTATCTGAAAATAGGGATAATTTGATTTCCTCTTTCCCAATTTGAATCCCTTTGATTTCTTTTTCTTGCTTAATGGTTCTGGCTAAAACTTCCAGGACTATATTGAATAGCAATGGGGAGAGTGGACATCCTTATCTGGCTTTGGATCTCAGTGGGAATGTTTCCAACTTTTCCCCATTCAATAGGACACTGGCCGTGGGTTTGTCATAAATTGCTTTGATTGTGTTGAGGAATGCTTCTTCTATACCCAATTTGGTAGCGTTTTCATCATGAAAGGGTACTGTATTTTATCAAATGCTTTCTTTGCATCTATTGAGATAATCAAATAGCTTTTCTTCTTCAGTCTTTTAATGTGATATAGCACATTGATTGATTTGCAAATGTTGAAATATCCTTGCATACCAGAGATAAATCCCACTTGGTCTGGGTGGATTATCTTTCTGATGTGTTGTAGGATTCAATTGGCCAGAATTTTATTAAGCATTACTGCGCCTATGTTCATCAGGGAAATTGGTCTGTTGTTCTCTTTCTCTGTTGTCTTTTCCAAGTTTAGAATTTAAGGTATTACTGGCTATGTAGAAAGAACTTGGTAGGGTTCCCTCCTTTTCAATTGTTTTGAATAACTTGAGAAGAAGTGGAGTTAGTTCTTTTTTAAATGTCTGGTAGAAATCAATAGTGAAGCCATGTAGTCGTAGACTTTTCTTTGTTAGGAGGGCTCTATTCTTGATTCAATTTCTGTCTTGGTAATGGGTCTGTTTAGGTTTTCAGTGTCTTCATGGCTCAATTTAGATAGGTTGTGTGTGTTCAGGAATCTTTCCATTTCTTCTAGGTTACTTGGTTGATTGTCATACAACTCTATGTAGTAACTTCTGATGATCCTATTTGTTTCTTTGGGATCTGTTAATACATTTCTTTGTTCATCTCTAATATTACTGATATGGGTCTTCTCTCACCTTTTTTGGTTAGTTGGTCCAATGGTGTGTCAATTTTGGTTATTTTTTCAAAAAAACAGCTCTTCAGCCAGTTTGTGACTAAGCTGGAGAGTTATGGCCATTTACATTCAGAGGACTATTGAGAAGTAACAACTTTCTCCTCCCATTTTTCCATAAATATTCCTAGTTTTTTAACTTTTATTTAGTAAATATAAATTTACAAAGTACAGTTTATGGATTACAATGGCTTCCTGTGGTGGAATGAGAAGGCCATGCCAAGGTGGCCACTGGCAAGCGAGCGTCAGTTACTCAGGAATGGCTTTGAAACCCACCTGGCAATGGAGCCTGCCTGGCAACAGGCTGTGATTGGATGGCTTTGGAAACTGCCTGGCAACAGGCTGTGATTGGATGGATTGGAAACTGCCTGGGAACAGGCTATGATTGGATGGATTGGAAACTGCCTGGGAACAGGCTGTGACTGGATGGATTGGAAACTGCCTGAGAGCAGGCTATGATTGGATGTATTTGAAACTGCCTGGCAACAGGCTATGATTGGATGGCTTTGGAAACTGCCAGGCAACAGGCTATGATTGGATGGATTTGAAACTGCCTGGTAAAAGGCTGTGATTGGATGGATTTGAAACTGCCTGATAAAAGGCTCTGATTGGATGGCTTTGGAAACTGCCTGACAACAGGCTGTGATTGGTTGGGGCATAGACCGCCCCTTGACCAGATTGGCTGGTCTTGGCTATATAAGAAGTTGTACCAACTGTAATAAACGAGTCTGCGGGCTGCTCGCCTCGAGCCTGCTTTCACCGGACCCCCGGGGTCTGTGTGTTGACTCCGCGCCTCTTGCCCCCACCACACTGCTCCTCTCAGAAACAAATCCACTGCAACATTGTTGAGAAACTCAACAGCAACAGCTTCCCCCCATAACTTCCCTCCCACTCACACCCCTCCCCTCTCCCGCTCCCTCTACCATTCCATTCACATCAAGATTCATTTTCAATTCTCTTTATATTCAGAAGATCAATTTAGTATATATTAAGTAAAGATTTCATCATATTGTACCCACACAGAAACACAAAGTGTAAAAATACTGTTTCAGTACTAGTGATAGCTTACTTCACATTGGACAACATATTAAGGACAGATCCCACATGAGATGTAAGTACACAGTGACTCCTGTTGTTGATTTAACAATTTGACACTCTTGTTTATGGCATCAGTAATCTCCCTAGGCTCTAGTCATGAGTTGCCAAGGCTATGGAAGCCTTTAGGGTTCGCCGACTTCGATCTTATTCCGACAGGGTCATAGTCAAAGTGGAAGTTCTCTTCTCCCTTCAGAGAAAGGTACCTCCTTCTTTGATGGCCCCGTTCTTTCCACTGGGATCACACTCACAGAGATCTTTCATTTAGGTCTTCTTTTTTTTTCCAGAGTGTCTTGGCTTTCATGCATAAAATACTCTCATGGGCTTTCCAGCCAGATCCAAAACCTTAAGGGCATATTCTGTGGCCAGAATGCTTTTTAGGACATCTGCCATTCTATGAGTCTGCTGTGTATCCCGCTTCCCATGATGGATCGTTCTCTCCCTTTTTGATTCTATCAGTTAGTATTAGCAGACACTAGGCTTGTTTGTGTGATCCCTTTGACTCTTAGACCTATCAGTGTGTTCAATTGTGAACTGAAGATGATTACTTGGTCTAGTGAGATGGCATTGGTACATTCAACATTGATGGGATTGTATTGGAATCCCCTGGCACATTTCTAACTCCACCATTTGGCGCAAGTCCAATTGAGCATGTCCCAAATTGTACATATCCTCCCTCTCTTATTCTCACTCTTATATTTAACAGCGATCATTTTTCAGTGAACTTTAAACACCTAAGAATAATTGTGTGTTAATTACAGAGTTCAACAAATTGTACTAGAACAAAAAAATACTAAAAAGGATAAAGTATTAAATTGTATATCAACAGTCAGGAAAGGGTTGATCAAGTCACCATTTCTCATAGTGTCCATTTCATTTCTACAGGTTTCACCCTTGGTGCTCAGTTAGTTGTCGCTGATCAGGGAGAACATATGATATTTGTCCCTTTGGGACTGGCTTAATTCACTCAGAATGAAGTTTTCTAGATTCCTCCATCTTGTTGCAAATACCGGATTTCATTTTTTTTTTTTGACAGGCAGAGTGGACAGTGAGAGAGAGAGACAGAGAGAAAGGTCTTCCTGTGCCGTTGGTTCGCCCTCCAATGGCTGCCACGGACAGGGTGCTGCGGCCGGCGCACCGCACTCATCCGATGGCAGGAGCCAGGTGCCAGGTCCTTTTCCTGGTCTCCCATGGGGTGCAGGGTCCAAGCACTTGGGCCATCCTCCACTGCACTCCTGGGCCACAGCAGAGGGCTGGCCTGGAAGAGGGGCAACCGGGACAGAATCCAGCACCCCAACTGGGACTAGAACCCGGTGTGCCGGCGCCACAAGGCGGAGGATTAGCCTGTTGAGCCACGGCGCCAGCCGGATTTCATTATTTTTGACTGCTGTATAGTATTCTGTAGAGTACATGTCCCATAATTTCTTTATCCAGTCTACTGTTGATGGGCATTTGGGTTGGTTCCAGGTCTTAGCTATGGTGAATTGAGCTGCAATAAACATTAAGGCGAACATCGTTTTTTTGTTTGCCAATTTAATTTCCTTTGGGTAAATTCCAAGGAGTGGGATGGCTGGGTTGTATGGTAGGGTTATATTCAGGTTTCTGAGGAATCTCCAGACTGACTTCCATAGTGGCTTGACCAGTTTGCATTCCCACCAACAGGGGGGTAGTGTCCCTTTTCCCCACATCCTCGCCAGCATCTACTGTTGGTAGATTTCTGAATGTGAGCCATTCTAACCGGGGTGAGGTGAAACCTCATTGTGGTTTTGATTTGCATTTCCCTGATTGCTAGTGATCTTGAACATTTTTTCATGTGTCTGTTGGCCATTTGGATTTCCTCTTTTGAAAAATGTCTATTGAGGTCCTTGGCCCATCTCTTAAGTGGGTTGTTTGTTTTGATGTTGTGGAGTTTCTTGATCTCTTTGTAGATTCTGGTTATTAACCCTTTATCTGCTGCATAGTTTGCAAATATTTTTCCCATTCTGTTTGTTGCCTCTTCACTTTCCTGTTTCCTTTGAAGTACAGAAACTTCTCAGTTTGATGCAATCCCAAATGTTAATTTTGGCTTTGACTGCCTGTGCCTCCAGGGTCTTTTCCAAGATGTCTTTGCCAGTACCTATATCTTGCAGGGTTACTCCAATGTTCTCTGCTAATTTGATGGTGTCGGGTCATAGATTTAAGCCTTAATCCATGTTGAGTGGATTTTTGTGTAAAGTGTAAGGTAGGGGTCTTGCTTCATGCTTCTGAACATGGAAATCCAATTTTCCCAGCACCATTTATTGAATAGACTGTCCTTACTCCAGGGATTGGTTTTGGATCCTTGATCAAATATAAGTTGGCAGTAGATGTTTGGATTGATTTCTGATGTTTCTATTCTGTTCCATTGGTTTATCCATCTGTTTCTGTACCAGTACCATGTTGTTTTGATTACCACTGCCCTGTAGTATGTCCTGAAATCTGGTATTGTGTTGCTTCTGGCTTTGTTTTTGTTGTACAAGATTGCTTTAGCTATTCGAGGTCTCCTGTGTCTCCATATGAATTTCAGCATCATTTTTTCCAGATCTGAGAAGAATGTCTTTGGTGTTTTGATTGGTATTGCATTGAATCTATAAATTGCTTTTGGGAGAATGGACACTTTGATGATATTGATTCTTACAATCCATGAGCATGGAAGATTTTTCCATTTTTTGGTATCCTCTTCTATTTCTTTCTTTAAGGTTTTGTAATTTTCATCATAGAGATCTTTAATGTCCTTCTTAAATGTTAAGTTTATTCCAAGGTATTTGTTTTTGTAGCTATTGTGAATGGGATTGATCTAAGAAGTTCTTTCTCAGCCATGACATTACCTGTGTATACAAAGGATGTTGATTTTTGTGCATTGACTTTGTATCCTGCTACTTTGCCAACTCTTCTGTGAGTTCCAATAGCCTCTTAGTAGAGTTCTTTGGATCCCCTAAGTAAAGAATCATATCATCTGCAAAGAGGGATAGTTTGAGTTCTTCCTTCCCAATTTGTATCCCTTTAATTTCTTTTTCTTGCCTAATAGCTCTAGCTAAAACTTCCAGAACTATATGGAATAGCAGTGGTGAGA
Source organism: Sylvilagus floridanus (assembly GCA_949820135.1). NCBI lineage: Eukaryota > Metazoa > Chordata > Mammalia > Lagomorpha > Leporidae > Sylvilagus > Sylvilagus floridanus. The sequence goes on from OX463231.1 coordinate 81,959,673, forward strand.
GTTGGCATCCCTGTCTGGTACCAGATCTCAGTGGAAATGCTTCCAACTTTTCCCCATTCAATAGGATACTGGCCGTGGGTTTTTCATAAATTGCTTGATTATATTGAGGAATGTTGAGGAATGTTCCTTCCATACCCAGTTTCTTTAGAGTTTTCATCATGAAAGGGTGTTGTATTTTATCCAATGCTTTCTCTGCATCTAGTGAGATAATAATATGATTTTTCTTCTGCAGTCTGTTAATGTGGTGTATCACATTGATTGTTTTGCGAACATTGAACCATCCCTGCATACCAGGGATAAATCCCACTTGGTGTGGGTGGATGATCTTTCTGATGTGTTGTTGTAGTCTATTGGCCAGAATTTTATTCAGGACTTTTGCATCTATGTTCATCAGGAATATTGGTCTGTAATTTTCTTTCAATGCTGCATCTTTCTCTGGCTTAGAGATTAAGGTGATGCTGACTTCATAGAAAGTACTTGGGAGGATTCCCTCTTTTTCAATTGTTCTGAATAGTTTGAGAAGAATTGGAATTAGTTCTTCTTTAAATGTCTGGTAGAATTCAGCAGTGAATCCATCTGGTCCTGGGCTTTTCTTTGTTGGGAGGGTCTTTATTACTGTTTCAATTTCTGTCTCAGTTATGAGTCTGTTTAGGTTTTCTATGTCTTCCTGGTTCAATTTATGTAGTTTGCATTAAATATTCCTATTTTTTACTTTGGATTTCCTTTGTACTTTCACTGAGAGATTTCATTTCTTTACCTTATTCCATAGTGACAACCATGTTTTTGTGTTTCTATGTGCACATCCTTAAGCATCTTCTGCAAGCCTGGACAGGTGGTTTCTGAGTGACATGGAAGGTCTTTATTTCATCTTCGTTCACAAGTGAGAGCTTGCAGGCTATAGAGTTCTGGGCCGACAGATTGTTTCTCTTAAGACTTGGACTATATCTCACCATTCTCTCCTATCCTGTAGCGCTTCTGATGAGAAGTCTGCTCTGGGTCTAATTGGAGATCCTCTGAAAGTAATCTGGCATTTCTTTCGTGCACATTTTAGAATCTTTTGTTGTTGTTGTTGTTGTTTTAATGTGGAGAGTTTGATTACAATGTGTTGTGGTGAAGATCTTTTCTGGTCATGTCTATTAGGAGTTCTGTGTACTTCCTGTGCTTGGATCCCCCTTTCTTTATCCTAATTGGGTAAATTTTTTTTTATTATTTCACTAAAAAGGACTTCTAATCTTTCTCTCTTCCCACACCTTCAGGAACTCCTAGAACCCATATGTTGGGTTTTTGATAGCATCCTAATATTCTCAACAGTGTTTTTTTAGTTTTCTAATTTCTTCTTGTGTTTTATGATTTCCCATGCCATTTCTTCTAAGTCAGATATTCTTTCTTCTGCTTCACCAATTCTGTTAAGGCCTTTCACTGTATTTTTTATTTGTTCCATTGAATTCTTCATTTTTTAATTTCATTTTGCTTTCTGTTTAAGATCTCAATTCCTGGCCGGTGCTGTGGCTCAACAGGCTAATCCTCCGCCTTGCGGCGCCGGCACACGGGGTTCTAGTCCCAGTTGGGGTGCCGGATTCTGTCCCGGTTGTCCCTCTTCCAGGCCAGCTCTCTGCTGTGGCCCGAGAAGTGCAGTGGAGGATGGCCCAAGTGCTTGGGCCCTGCACCCCATGGGAGACCAGGAAAAGGACCTGGCACCTGGCTCCTGCCATTGGATGAGCGCGGTGCGCCGGCCACAGCACGCCAACTGCAGCGGCCATTGGAGGGTGAACCAACGGCACAGGAAGACCTTTCTCTCTGTCTCTCTCTCTCACTGTCCACTCTGCCTGTCAAAAAAATAAAAAATAAAAAAATAAAAAAATTTTTAAAAAAGATCTCAATTCCTTGGGAGAAATTTTCTTTCATATCATGTATGGATTTCATTAGTTCATGCATTTGTTTCTGATTACTTCTAAGCAATCCTATGATCAATTTTTTGAATTCCATTTCTGTCATTTCTTCAATCTCATCATCTTCACAATCTAGAATTGAAGTGTTGTTTTCTTTTGGGGGTGTCATGTTGTCTTCCTTATTTCTGTCTCTTGAATTGAGGTGTTTGTTCTTTGCCATTTGTAGTGATACTCATTTGTTTCTTTGTTTTTTTGTTTTTTGTTTTGTTTTGTTTTTGTTTATGTTTTTGTTTTTCTGCTGTGGCGGCTTTTATCTTTGGACTATATCAGAGTGGATTAGTGGAGTGTCTGCTTTCAGGGAATACCTAGAAGGGTGCAGTGGATGTGGTCAGGGAATTCTGTTCAGTGCACCAGGGTGGAAGGCGTGTCTAAGGTGACGCACCCAGGTTTGACATGGTAAATCTCCTTATTTTCATCAGAGGAGAAGTTTCTTCTTGTCTGTTGGCATAGACAGCTGAGCTCCTCTCCTTGAAGGAGACCAGTGCCTGGGTCTAGCACCAGTGAGTTTATTATTCATCTGCTCTGCCACAGGGACCACATAAAGGATCTGTGCAGTCCTCAGTGTAAGCTCAGATTCCCCAGCAATGTCCCTCACCAGGTACCCTGAAACCAGGAAGACTTGAGCATGTGGAGCCTCCCACAGTGACTACCCAATGTCCTAGTCACACCCTGAGTTCTCCCATGCAGCCTCTGTGTTTCCACAGTCCCTACACATAAGATTCCCACAGCCACGAACACCCAGTCCCCAGTCTGTTCTCCCCACCAGACTTAGGAATCTCCACTTGGCTTGCTGCTGGGCATGGACACGAGCTGGTGCAGCAGTTACATATTTTCAAAATGATGCCCGCAGTCAACCTGTTCCAGGATGCCTTTGCAGGATGATCAGGGAGAGAGAAAACATGCCCCTGTCTGTTTTTCTTCTAGTTTGGTGAGTACACTATCCCCATCAGGGCTCCAAGCTGGATTCCCTCTAGGTTGTTCCCACAGGTTTTTTGCCAGTGGCTTGGACTGCTGCAGACCAGTTTCACCTCACTCTCCAATGCTGGTGTGGAGGCTCTCGGCTACAGGTTGTGTGTGTCCTCTCCCTCTATGTAGGTCCACTGTGTTCCTCAAATTTGTGTAGTTTCCTCTGCTGTTTCTCCCCAACTCTTTCCTGAGACTGTACTCTATCCACTTTTTTAAAAAACTAACTTCATGAATAAATTTGCCATGGAAAGTCTCAGGAGCATATTCCCTTTCTTCAGGACACATGGGGAGCAAACCAGAGAGTGGGGGGCAGAAAATGTTCCCAGCATGTGGGACCCACAGGTGGCAGATGCAGAGGCACAGAAGCAGTGGGTGAGAGGCTCAGTGTGGGTGCTCGCAGAAGAGATATGGTAAATACAAGAGGAGGAGCCTCACCACCTCCCTGGGCTGACTCTGATCTCTACGTGCCTGTCTCTTTTTTATTATTTGACAGATTTAGACAGTGAGAGAGAAAGACAGAGAGAAAGGTCTTCCTTCCGTTGGTTCACCCCCCAAATGCCCGCCACGGCTGGAGCTACACCGATCCGAAGGCAGGAGCCAGGTGCTCCGTCCTGGTCTCCCTTGTGGGTGCAGGGCCCCAAACACCTGGGCCATCCTCCACTGCCTTCCCGGGCCACAGCAGAGAGCTGGACTGGAAGAGTAGGAACCGGGGCTAGAACCCAGCACCTGTATGGGATGCTGGCGCTGCAGGCAGAGGATTAACCAAGTGAGCCATGGCGCCAGCCCCTGCCTGTCTCTTAATATCTGATTTTCTCCATCATCTTGGGAGTCTTGCTCACATTCCAGTCATCACCAGACAAGGCCCCTAGACTTTACATCTCCAGAGTCATGAGTCAAAACAAACCTCTTGTCATTACAAATTCAGGGATTTCATGATAGTATTAGAGAACTGACAAGCATTTTGAGTTTTGTTTTGTTTTGTTTTGTTTTGTTTTGTTTTGTTTTGTTTGACAGGGAAGACTTGTGTAAACTGATGAGCAACATCATTCCGCTCACCTCTGTGCTAAATGCCTAGATCCTGGCTCCCCTTCAGCTTCCTCTCTAAGAGTCTCTCCCTCTCTGTCCCAGTGAGGTTTTCTTCAGATAAGATGCAGGAGAATTAGCACAGAAAGGAAAGAAGCAGTGGCCCTTGCTTTGGGTGCTACGTAGAAATGGTGTCTTTTGTTTATGCTGTAGATTATCTCTGCAAATTCAACTTTGTTGGTAAATTTAACATAAGCAACAGGTTCAGTTCATGTTTGGTGTATATTTATCCATCCTTAAGTAATGTGTCTGCTATGTGACAGATCCCATGAACACACAGTGTGTCCAGAGTCTGTTCCTACAACTATAATGTAGTATTTAGCATTTTATTATTGTGTCACTGCATGCTGTGAATGATGGGACTACACAGTGTGTCATTTGTCAATAGAATAGAAAAAACTGTTAGTGACTTACCCATCTGTGCATTGTACTGCATTATCTATCTACCTCCCTTATAGTTAGTTCTGGTCACATGACTAAGTTAATGGAAAAGGAATGACACGTGCCTCTTCTAGGCATAGCCTTATAAGTCTCTGTATCATACATGATCTTTTCCAGTGGGCAGGGATGTCAATAATCCAGGTATCCCTTGAAAGCTGACTGTAATGATGACAAAGTATAACAAAGTGCGCAAACTTTTTTTCAATGTTCCCAACATCTAATAGTCACAGCTTCTTCACTAAAAAGAGACATTGTTAGTGAAATGTACTAATGTTACTTCTCCAGGGCTCTAAGAAAGCAGCTGTGTGTATGTGTTTGTGTGTGCCTATTGTTGAAATCTTTACTGAGTACAGAGTTGGTCTTTTGTGTATAAAGTTAATTTAAAATGAATCTTAATGGGCTGGCGCCGTGGCTCAACAGGCTAATCCTCCGCCTTGCGGCGCCGGCACACCGGGTTCTAGTCCCGGTTGGGGCGCCGGATTCTGTCCCGGTTGCCCCTCTTCCAGGCCAGCCCTCTGCTGTGGCCCGGGAGTGCAGTGGAGGATGGCCCAGGTGCTTGGGCCCTGCACCCCATGGGAGACCAGGAAAAAGCACCTAGCACCTGGCTCCTGCCATCGGATGAGCGCGGTGCGCCGGCCGCAGCGTGCCGTCCGCGGCAGCCATTGGAGGGTGAACCAACGGCAAAGGAAGACCTTTCTCTCTTTCTCTCTCTCTCTCACTGTCCACTCTGCCTGTAAAAAAAAAAAATGAATCTTAATGGAGAATGGAACTGGGAATGGGAGAGAAAGAGGAAGAGGTGGGGTGGGAGTATGGGGGGGAGGGTGGGTATGGTGGGAAGAATCACTATATTCCTAAAGTTATACTTATGAAATTTGTACTCCTTAAATAAAAAGTTTCTTTGGGGAAAAAAATAATTTTTTGAAAAACTCTAAAAACAGTCCTTAACAGAGTAAATACGTAAATTTTGCCAGAAAGAAACAAAAGAAAACTTAAACCTGGGAATTGGTTTACATATTTATGGGATGGTAAGTGCAAAGGAACAGGATAATCATACAATTATAGAAAAATAGATGTTAAAAAGGAATGCTAAATGATGTAACAAAGTAACAATAGTGGTAATTGGTATTTCTGAAGTACAGAGATTAATAAACAAACCAGATAGTTGTTTAAAGACAGAATACAAAGAAACTTCAAAATGTTCATGGAAAATGGAATTGAAAGACATTTGTTTTGGTATCAAAATGTTTTGAAATCCATGCAAAGTATTTTCTGTGAACTTTTCAATGACACTTGGAGTTGAGATTGAAGCACAATACGCATTTTCCATAAACTTTTTGAAGAAACCTGTGTAACAGTCTTTGAATATTGATTACTTAACTACTGATAACAGTTTCCTCCATTTAAATGGAAGAAAAAATGAGCAGTAATCAGGTAAATGCAAGCTAAAACTATAACATATGTGATCAAATATGTGCTGTTGTTCAGAGAATAAAAGCCTGAGATTACTAAATCCCAAGCAGTGGAGACTCTCTCTCTCTCTCTCTCTCTCTCTCTCTCTCTCTCTCTCTCTCTCTCTCTCTCTCTTTTTTTTTTTTTACTCTGGCAGGGCTGATCCAAAGGCCTCACTAAACCATCCAATTGGTAGTAGCGACGGGCAGTTGTACAAAGAGCAGGGACTTAATCAACACAAGCTTATGACCCATGCTTACTGGGAATTCCTCGTTCATGGGGAATAATTGCAATCCCCGATCCCCATCACGAGTGGGGTTCAACGGGTTACCCGCGCCTGCTGGCATAGGGTAGGCACACACTGAGCCAGTCAGTGTAGCGCGCATGCAGCCCCGGACATCTAAGGGCATCATAGACCTGAGACTCTGATACTTATGAGTGAGAATGCAAAGAAGTAATACTGCTCTGGAGAATAGTTTGAGACCAGCTTCGTAGTGTATGTCATTGGATGCAGTGACTCCACCTCTAGCTACGTGTTCCACAGAAATGTTAGTGCACAGCAGAAATATACAGACATGCAATAACAAACAATACAAAACAAGGAAAAATGTACTCCAAAGATCCATAAATCAGAGAACGGAAAAACTTGGTAAAATATATTTGCACACTAAATAAAACAATTAAAATCCATGAATTGGAATAAACATGAATATATTTCAAAATCACTGTTTTAAGAAAAAAGGCAAAATGTGCAAGGATGCATTCAGTATGATAAATGTAAAGTCTGGAGCTTAAAATATATAACTTTAGATTTGTATGGGTATAATTTTTATTTTATTTAAATGTCAGAGAGACAAATAGAAAGAGAGGGAGGAAACAATGAAGTTGAGAGAGGGAGAGGGAAAGAGAATCTTTCATCTGCTAGTTCACTTCCCATGTGGCAACAATAGCCAAAGCTAGACCAGGCCACAGTCAGGAGCCTAAAACTCCACCTGGGTCTCCTGTGTGGATGACCAACTGGTTGAGTTATACCTGCAGCCTCCCAAGGTGTGTGTGCATTAGCAGGAAAATGGATCAGAAACAGATCCAGAACCTGAAATTGGGAGGCCTGACATGAGCTGCGGGCTGCAAGCAAACTGCTGCACTAAACTTGTGCCCCTGTAGCAATGCAAACTTACATGGTAACAATATAAATCACACATTTAATCAATTTTGTATTTCTCATGTTAACATTATAAACTAATTCATTGAAAGTTTCCTCTACAGAAGGAGTGAAGAAATCTAGAATGGATGTACACAGACTTACAACGATGGCTCTAACCCTGCTTCTTCTATTTCTAATGAAATAAAATATAAGGAAGCTAGAACTTGGCCGTAAAGTGGTAGATACAAGAGCATGCATTTTATTATTCTCCATGCTTCTCTGTGTTCTTCTAACATATCATAATTGGAAAAGAATACTTGGATGCCTGAGATTATAGCTTCTTCTTAGTGAAGATCTGGGCATAATAATAAGGGAAGCAGAACTCCAGCGTGGACCTAAGCACCCATGCAGAGAAAGACAAGGTATGCAGTTGTCATTTGCACAGTGAGGTCACGATGTCTCCCACAAACCCTATTAACAGCTAACATTTTAAGCATTGATCAGATACTTTGCTGAGTACTTTATGTGGATGACATCAGGTTAGGATGAAAACTCAAGTCAAAATCAATCTCTAATGAGATTTAAAATGAATTATAGGCCAGCGCCACAGTCCCGGTTAGGGCGCCGGATTCTGTCCCAGTTGCTCCTCTTCCAGTCCAGCTCTCTGCTGTGGCCCGGGAGTGCAGTGGAGGATGGCCCAGGTCCTTGGGCCCTGCACCCCATGGGAGACCAGGAAAAGCACCTGGCTCCTGGCTTCAGATCAGTGCAGCATGCCAGCCTCTATGCACTGGCCGTAGCAGCCATTGGAGGGTGAACCAACGGCAAAGGAAGACCTTTCTCTCTGTCTCTCTCTCTCTCACTATCTAACTCTGCCTGTCAAAAAAAAAGAAAAAAGAAAAAGAAAATGAATTATAATTGTCTGCTCATTACCAAAAGAGAATTCCAGTTGCAAAAGGCATTTCAAAGATGAATGATGTGCTGGGGGATAAAGTGAGGTCAGAGGGTAGATTCAACATTTTCTTTTTTTTTTTTATAACGCTTTTATTTAAAGAATATAAATTTCCAAAATACAGCTTATAGATTACAATGGCTTCTCCCCCCATGACTTCCCCCCCCACCCACAACCCTCCCCTTTCCCACTCCCTCTCCCCTTGCTTCACATCAAGATTCATTTTCAATTCTCTTTATATACAGAAGATCAGTTTACTATATATTAAGTAAAGATTTCAACAGTTTGCCCTCACATAGCAACACAAAGTGAAAAATACTGTTGGAGTACTAGTTATAGTATTAATTCACAATGTATAGCACATTAAGGACAGAGATCCTACATGATATATTTTTTTAAAAAATTGATTAATTTTCTAGGCAATTTCCAATTTAACACCAAGATTTTTTTTTCATTTTAATTATCTATATACAGAAGATTGATTCAGTATATACTAAGTAAAGATTTCATCAGTTTGCACCCACACAGAAACACAAAGTATAAAATACTGTTTCAGTGCTAGTTATAGCATTACTTCACATTGGACAACACATTAAGGACAGATCCCACATGAGACGTAAGTACACAGTGACTCCTGAAGTTGATTTAACAATTTGACACTCTTGTTTATGGCCTCAGTAACCTCCCTAGGCTCTAGTCATGAGTTGCCAAGGCTATGGAAGCCTTTAGGGTTCGCTGACTTCAATATTATTCCGACAGGGTCATAGTCAAAGTGGAGGTTCTCTTCTCCCTTCAGAGAAAGTTACCTTTTCTTTGATGGCCCCGTTCTTTCCACTGGGATCTCACTCACAGAGATCTTTCATTTAGATCTTCTTTTTTTTCCAGAGTGTCTTGGCTTTCCATGCCTTGAATATTCTCATGGGCTCTTGAGCCAGATCTGAATGCTTTAAGGGCTGATTCTGAGGCCAGAGTGCTATTTAGGACATCTGCCATTCTATGAGTCTGCTGTGTATCTCGCTTCCCATGTTGGATCATTCTCTCCCTTTTTGATTCTATCAGTTAGTATTAGCAGACACTAGTCTTGTTTGTGTGATCCCTTTGACTCTTAGACCTATCAGTGTGATCAATTGTGAACTGAAATTGATCACTTGGACTAGTGAGATGGCCTTGGTACATGGCACCTTGATGGGATTGTATTGGAATTCCCTGGCACAATTCTAACTCCATCATTTGGGGCAGTTCCGATTGAGCATGTCCCAAATTGTACATCTCCTCCCTCTCTTATTCCCACTCTTATATTTCACAGGGATCACTTTTCAGTTAAAATTTAAACACCTAAGAATAATTGTTTGTTCAGATTCAACATTTTCTACTAGGAGTCAAATTTGTTTTCCATTTTAAACTTATTTAGATAATGACCTTGTGTAAACAACCAGAAATCTTGAAAGCCATTGTGAAGTGTGTTGATCATAGTAAAGGTAAGATGTGGAATTGTGTGAGAATGGACTGATAGGAAAGCAGGAACATATGGAATACTTCTGGAAAATGCTGACCCCCTTCAATGGATGTAGGGAGTCAGTACTGATAACAAGGCTCCTCTGTTGAGCACTTGCTGTGTGTCAACCAGTGCTCTCTGGGCTCTGCAAACAGCCTATCCTTTAACTTTCACAGTGACCCTGAGAGATATGTGCTTAGGTTTTCTTCCTTTATAGAAGTGATCATGAACGCACACATTTTAAGTCATTTTTCCAGTCTCAGAAGGAACAAGGTTTGCTTTTTCTTTTTGTTGAATGCTTTACTTAAATACGTCATTGTAAAAACTGAAAGAAAGATAGAAAAGGAAGGAGGTAAGGTGGGAGACTGGGCTGCATTTGTTATTTTAAAGAGACAGGCGGGCCGGCATCGTGGCTCAACTGGCTAATCCTCCGCCTAGCAGCCCTGGCACACCAGGTTCTAGTCCCGGTCGGGGTGCCAGATTCTGTCCCGGTTGCCTCTCTTCCAGTCCAGCTCTTTACTGTGGCCCGGGAAGTGCAGTGGAGGATGGCCCAAGTGCTTGGGCCCTGCACCCCATGGGAGACCAGGAGAAGCACCTGGCTCCTGCCTTTGAATTAGCGCGGTGTGCCGGCCGCAGTGGCCATTGGAGGGTGAACCAACGGCAAAGGAAGACCTTTCTTTCTGTCTCTCTCTCTCACTGTCCATTCTGCCTGTCAAAAAAAAAGACAGGGGAACTCCCATCTGCTTGTTTGTTCCCCAAATGAGCAGAAACCAGGAGCAGAGAACTCAACGTGGGTGACAGAAACAAAGTCTGGTGAGTGATCACTGATGCTCTCTAAGGTCTGCACTGGCCAGAAACTTGAATCAGGGGCAATATGATATGGGATATGCACTTCTTTTTAAAATGCTTATCTGCTTATTTTAAAGGCAGGCAGGCAGAAAAGAAAGAATCTTATCTACTGATTCAATCCCCAAATATCTGCAAAGGCTGGGGCTAGGCAAAGTTGAAATCAGGCAACTTGTAACTCTACCTTGGTAGTCACCTGGATAGCAGAAACTCAAGCGCTTAGGTCATCATCTGCTGTCTCCCAGGATGCATTAGCAGGAAACTGAATCAGAAGCAGAGGAGCTTGGACTCTACCCCAAGCACCCCAAGATGGAATGTGACATTCTAAGTGGTAGGTTAATCAGCTGCACAAGGACTGCCCCTGGATATGGGTATCTTAACTAGCATCTTAATCATCAGGGAAAATGTCTGCTCCTTGAGAGAAATATCTTCTAGGAACTTCTACTTCATGTTTATACCTTGGATGGTGGGGCCACAAAGGAAAAAAGAAAAAAGATCAAGATAGACCAATCCAAATTAGTACTTCAGAGATAAGCTTAAAAACAGCAAAGTGCTCTGAACAATAGTAGTTTTGACTGCGCATAAATATGCAGTAGCTTTAAAATATGCAGGGCATAATCTAATCTGTGCCTAAGCATCCATCATTGTATGTTTAGAAGCCAATTTTGAACCAGCAAATGGAAGATATCTCTCTCTCTCTCTGACTCTAAAATAAATAAATCTTTTGAAAAAGAATTGTATCTATGAATCTATAAATTCATATGAATACATGAAATCTGTTCTCTGTTAATAAAATATTGAACATAAGTCTCTATTTCACCTAACATTAACTCAGTCATGTGTTTATACTTTTGTCTACAGAGTACATTCTGAGATCCTTTCAGAATCATTAGAAGAGAGATGAGCTCCAGCTAAGTAATGGAAAATTGACTGTAATTATGAAATTAATATAGAATAAGACATTTCCCATGTGGTTTTGCTTTATTTTGCCATATAAACAGAATATGTGGTGCTGCAGACTATAGCAGCCTACTGCTCATAGTTGAGTGACACTCTCCTGACACACTCAACTGTTATTCCCATGTGACAAATGAATGGCACATTTTGTGAGGTGTTGCCAGGTAGATATAGAATTTGGATCCATGAAGAATCTGAATATGTACCCTGTAACAAAGGATTAAAATCATAACTTTTGTTGTACAGCTTCTTGATCATGTGGTTTTCCTTTAAATAACCTAAGTTAGTGATTGGACAAGATCTTACATTATTTTCCATTAACAGGACACTGCATGACCAAACCTGACTGCCTCTTCAAGTTGCAGAAAGGATCAGAGCCAAGGGTGATGCAAGGAAACCCAAATGAGAGCCTCTCAGGTCATCCAGCACATACTGGGCAGGGAGGCCATGCCAGAAAAATGAAGCAGATTTGACTAGAGTTCTTTTCAATAATTTTCCCTAGGTCTCTGCCATGAGGACCTGCATCAGGTACAGGCCTTCTGCAGTATCCAGGAAGGGCTTTCATGGGGTTAGCCTTCAACCCTTCAACTATTTCTGCTGTTGGTGAATATGTTTTTGATTTTAAAATTTCAATCCCTTTCTGTTTCCTAAGGCTTTTATCTAGTTCATTTACATTTCCTAAATTCTAACTTATTTTTCTCTCTGTTATACTCTGTCTTCCTTCATTCATTCTTCTTGTATTTATTCTTTTAATACTTGTTAATTGGGAATCTCATATTTGCCGGTTTCTTACTAGTTGCCCAGATTGATTTCCCACTCTCCGTTTTAACTGGGCACAAAATTGGCTGTTGCAATTATTCCAGGTCTGAATCAATCAATTGGAGCTCTCTCTTTGACCCTCTTCTCTCTTTTGCCTTCTCCATAATAAATTAAAAAAATATATATGAGCTGCTTCAAGCATCTGAGGAGTGAGTGGAGGGGAAGTCTGTCTCTTTGCCTAATCCTCGTTCTGTCTGTCAAGTAAATGAGGAGTGACACAAGATGTTCAAGAGCAACATGCTGTGCTTGTGACATCAGAATTATTTTTTCTTTTTTATGTATTTGACAGGTAGAGTTATAGACAGTGAGAGAGAGAGACAGAGAGAAAGGTCTTCCTTCCGTTGGTTCACTCCCCAAGTGGCCATTGTGCATATCCGAAGCCAGGAACCAGGAGCTTCTTCCGGGTCGCCCATGTGGGTGTAGGGGCCCAAGGACTTGGGCCATCCTCCACTGCACTCCCGGGTCACAGCAGAGAGCTGGACTGGAAGAGGAGCAACTGGGACTAGAATCTGTTGCCCATATGGGATGCCGGCGCCGCAGGTGTAGGATTAACCAAGTGACCCATGGCACCGGGCCCCAACAGCAGAATTATAAAGCTAAGCAGAACCTAACATAAAAACATGAAAATAGGTGGTCCTAGACTCACCAAGAGAACCAGGAGATTCTGCATCCTAACATGGCTTCATGTTAGATGGTTTGGATTTGGTTGAGAGTGGAGTTTGAAGTTCGAATTCTCCTTTTTTAAACATAATTGAAAACCACAAAAAGACAATTGCATAGGAAACTCTGTTTTATGTGCAAATAGGAGAAAACTAACCTCCAACCCAGAAATCCAACACTTTCAGAAAGTTGAATTATCAAGCAAGGGTGTTTACACACGAAGAGTGGAGAGGCGAAATCTGGGACTTTTGATCCCAGGATGTGCTAGAACACACTTCTCAAAGAAAGTGAACACACTGTGGGTTGCAGGAGTAAATCCCATAACTTGATAGGGAGAAACATGGTATACTGGGACTTTCTCTCCTTTTCTGTACCTGTTATTGTCTGAGGAACTGAAGAGGTCAGATTTCCTTAGGAATATGAGGAAAACTGCTTTATTTATTTGAAAACTCCACCAATACTATTCCCTTGGGAAGACTGATGCAACAACCATAGCATCAAATCATGTTCTAAAAATGTCCTGCTTAGGGGACAGACATATGTCCCTCCCATCAATCTTTGAGTAAATGATCCCATTCAACCTTCCCATCGTTCAAACAAAAACACAAAACAAAGTTTTTATGAGAAAAATAGAGAAAAGAGACAGGGACAACAAATGGCTACTAGAAAGGACTCACAATTTTACTCCAGCAACACAATGAGGTCAATATTTTTACTAAATATTTCACCATTGTTTGAAATAATACAGTTTTCATCTTGGAAGGCAGAGTGACAATGGCAGAGGGAAACAGAAAGAGATCTTCTATTCACTAGCTCACTCTCTAATGCCTGAAGCAGGACAGGACCAGGCGAAACTCAAAAGCCTCAATCTCTATTCCAGTCTATGCCAGGAGCTCAGGCACTTGAACGATTATCTGTTGTCACCTAGGATACATTGGCAGAAAGATGTATTGGAAGCAGTGTAGTCAGGACTCAAGCTGGGATTGGTATGTGATGCAGGCATCCAAAGCATGGCTTACCCCACCTTACATCTCTATCACACTCAGGAGAACATTTAAGGTTTTAAAAAGTGATTGATCTGGCTGGTGCCGCAGCTCAATAGGCTAATCCTCTGCCTGCGGCGCCAGCACGCCGGGTTCTAGTGCCAGTCGGGGCACCGGATTCTGTTCCAGTTGCCCCTCTTCCAGGCCAGCTCTCTGCTCTGGCCCGGGAGTGCAGTGGAGGATGGCCCAAGTCCTTGGGCCCTGCACCTGCATGGGAGACCAGGAGAAGCACCTGGCTCCTGCATTTGGATAAGCGCTATGCGCCAGCCACAGCGGCCATTGGAGGGTGAACCAACAGTAAAAGGAAGACCTCTCTCTCTCTCTCTCTCTCTCTCTCTCTCTCTCTCTCTCTCCACTCTGCCTGTCAAAAAAATTGATTGATCATCTGGAAATCTTTTCCTACAATTTATTATATTAATCTATGAAGAAGAAAAACTGGAAAATGTTCAAGAATGACTATCTTTTACTGAGTAGTTAAAATTGTTTTTAAAATATTTATTGATTTGAAAGAGCTACAGAGAGAGAGGGAGAGACACAATACACAAATAGATTTTCCATCCACTCCCCAGATGGCTCCAATGGCCAGTGCTAGACCATGCTATAGTCTGGAGCCAGGAGTTCCATCTGGGACTCCCTTATAGATGGCAGGGGCCCAAGCACTTTGATCATCTACTGATACCTTTCCCAGGTCATTTGCAGTGAGCTGGATCAGAAGTGGACCAGCTGGAACATGAACTGGCACCCATATTGTAGCTTTACCAGCTATGCCACAATGCCAGCCCCAGATATGTTAAATCTTATGAAACTGGGTTAACAAATACCTCCATTGTCTTTATAGGAACATTACAGAAGAAATACTTCGATGTGGCTCATGGAAATGGTGAAGTTTTTCTCATCTCAGTTGCCCAGAAAAAGGATGACTTGATTGGGACCCAACAGGGAATCAAGACATTAATTTAAGACAAGATATAATAACAAACAGCAGCACATCAACTCATAAGAGAGTTGAATTAAGAAAAAAACAATTTAACAATTTAATCTCAAACTGTATAACAAAACTAATATCAAAAGGGGAAATTGTTCAAGAAAGAAACCTGATGTGTATTTCACAATGCGCATCTCCATAGTTGCACCTGATGAGAGGCAGCCTTTGCATAAAAATTCATATCTTTGTAAGCATCAGCAAACCCACACAGGAGATAAACTCCTTGGGTCTACTGAATATGAGGAGTCTCATTTACAAATTAGATCTTGTAGGAAATCAAAGAACACAGGCAAGGGAAAAATACTTGTATAAACTCATGGGAAATCTTCCAGCTGTAAATCCTGCCATTCATCACAAAACTCACAAGGGGAAAACCCCATGTGTGTGAATGTGGAAGAAGCACTTAAATGAAACAGACCTTATTAAAAATCAAAGAATTCACACAGCAGAAACTCCATGAATGTAACAAATGTGGAAAAGTTTTTTGCACTATATCAGTCCTCAATACTACATGGAAAATTCACATGGGGAGAAATCTTATGGATATGGTGAATATGGAAAAGCCCTTTGGCAGAGGTAAATCCTCGTTACACATTAGAGAATTTCTTGAGAAGCAATGTAATGAATATGGAAAATCATTTTCCTGAAATACAAGCCTCAAGAAGCATAGAACACACAAAGAGGAGAAACCTTTTCCATGCAGTAAATGTGAAAAACACAAATCTTTTGCCAGAAGTTAGACTTCAGTAGATAACAGAGAAGTCACACAAAGTGGAATCAAAGCCTGATCTATGTAAAGAATGTGAAAAAATATGTTTGCCTGAAGTCAGTCTTCAGCACACAATAAAGGAATAAAGGGATGAGAGAACATGCACATATATGAGAACCTTCTACCCTAAGAAAGACATCTCTCACTACTGGAGAAGTGAGAAATCAAAAACCCTTTAAATGTAGTAGAAGTAGAGAAACCTTTATTATAAGGCAAACTTCAAAAATGTCAGCAAAATTACAGAGAGTAAACACAGAAAATGTAATGTGGGTGGGAAAACCCTTTGCTGAAATCACACCCCAGCGACTGGTGGGAAATAGTTGACAGACATTGGCTGTATGTTCTTCAAAATCTACATTTTCTGTTTGACAAACAATCTGCATTTTACTTCCCATTATTTTGAGTAGGACCACGTAGATGTGCTCTGTTTCCACAAATTTTCTTAACAATATTCAATCTACAATACTTATTTGAAATACTGTATTCCTTGTTTGCCATGCTACTTAGAGGAGTAGTTTTGCTGTGTGCCCATGACTCCTTTCCCAACTTATTTTAGTAACAGCCATTGGCGTGAGCACAGACATGCCACTTCACTCATGCGTCAGCCATAATGCTCTGCCCCGAGAAATCTGAAAGCCGTTCCACAGAATTTCAAAACTCTACTATAAACCCTTTCATATAGTTTTTAAAAACTCTTTCGAACTGCTAAATCATCTTTTTCGAATTTATGTGGCTTGTAAGGGAGTGGATTTTCATGGTATGTTGCACCGATTGAATTCAAAATAATCCCCACAAGTATATATGCCTGTCTTGCTGATTCTGTTCTTTCTATAGACAAAATAATCTCTAATAGATGGAGATAGTTGTAAGCATATAACTTAAATAAGCCTAGCTAATAATTAGGAAAAATGGAAATGTGCCAAATTTTCCATATGAGATGCTGTTACTTGATATATGAAGACCCAGGAAAATGTGACCAGATCTACAAGAGTGGATGGCAGCCTTGCAAGATAATCTATATACTGATTATTGAACATTTGCCACTATTAATTTTGTGCTCCAACACATAAAAACAAATATGCTGATAA
Organism: Sylvilagus floridanus; assembly: GCA_949820135.1. NCBI lineage: Eukaryota > Metazoa > Chordata > Mammalia > Lagomorpha > Leporidae > Sylvilagus > Sylvilagus floridanus. Next base: position 81,976,316 of record OX463231.1, read on the forward strand.
TGAAAAAGTATAGGCTATCTCAGCAAAGAAACAAAAAAATATTTGAAAATGGAAATTTTAGGTCTAAAATATCTGAAAGAATGATGTAGTGGATGAACTACAATCAGTAAAATGACAAATGGAAGTTGGTTAATTTGAAAATATATCAATGAGAAACATCCAGTCTGAATAAGAAAAAAAAAAGTATAATTGAAAAAATTAACAGAGCTTGAAGGATCAAAAAGTTTATTCACTATCCACGTAACTAGAATCCCAAAATGAGAAAAGGTACAAAATGGTGAAGGAAAAAAATTGCAGTTTCAAGTTTAGCAAAGATAAAAATTTATAAATTTAAGAAACTCAGAAGATCCCACACAGAATCAGCTAAAAGAAAACCATGCTTTGCACATTAGAATCAAATTACTGCAGTCAGACATAGAGAAATTCCAGAAATGACTGACAGAAAAATGAAAAGGCACATATGGATGCTCAATGTGGAATGAAAAGACTATTCATCAGAAAACATGGAGCTCAAAAGACAGTGTAATATCTGTATTCTGTAGAAAGCAAAATATTATCTGAGACACTTTTCTATATTCAAAAATTATTTCAAGAGTGAAGTTGAAATATAGACCCTTTCAGATAAAAGACAATTAGACAATCTCTTGGCACCAGAGCTTTACTACAGAAAATGGTAAATTACAAAAGAGCATTGCAGGGAAAATCAAATTTTTAGGTATGCATGAATAACAGATACTTTATGTAAATTATAGCTGAATAACTTGGATTTTGAAAAATTCCAAGGTTATTTAAACTTCTAAAGGCAGTCATTTGCCATGACTGAAACTGAAGCAGGCAGAGACAAGGCTGTTCCTCCTCACAGGAAAACTAGATTCTCACCTCATTCAGGCAGTTCCTCTGGTCATTGGAAACTGCTCATAAAATTTGCCTGGCTACAAATATTTGCTGGGAAATACCTTTTGTGGGCAACCCCTTTTTCCACTGAAAAGACTATTTTGTTTGCTCTAGAGTGGATGGAAAGGACATAGTCACTTAGAACCTGTGATATTCTGATCTCTGCTATGAACACTGTGGCTAAGGCACCACAAATTCAGAAATCTAATCTGATCTACCTGAAAGCTGTTCTCCCCAACAGCATAGAAAAAAATGAGCAGACACATATGGATCTCTTAAAAGCTTCCTATCCTCAAGCTCAATTCAATCCCAACAAAGTCCTTTGTACTGGATGTAACAGGAGTAGATCTTGTCCCCTAAAGGGAGTATTACAGGAGTAAACAGCGGACTGGAACATGAATAGTATATGACAGTACTAATAACAATGTTCAATTTCTGGGTGAGGAATGTATGGTGGTTATACAAGAATCTATCTTGACTTATACAAATATATGGGTATTCAAGGAGAAAGGGGCACAGTGCAGGTAACTGCCTTCAGAAAGACGCACACACAGACACATAGGAAAAGTTGCTGATGTTCTTTGTGATAATTTGCAGGGGAATACTTTGTGGATCATACTTCTTTTTGGTTAGACTGATGGACCTTTGAAGGAAATGATGCCATCTCTCCTTGAATTCGGAAGAGAAGGTGGCCTCAAAATTCAACATGTGCCATCCCAAGAGAAAGGAGCACTTGTAATGGGTGTTGCCTTCCCCCACATTGTCTACAATGCATTCAGCCATCCCAGGGCACTCAGTGCTATAGCTGATCTCAAAAGTCGTCTTCTATGGAATTAGGTACAAGCAGTGTATTGCTTTAAAGAAACGCCTGGTGTTCTTTGTCCTCCAGCCACTCCGTTTCACTGGGCAATGGATCAAGAGTGGATGCTGGGCATGCTGCAGTGATGTGGGTTTTTCCTTTTATTTTGCCTGTCAGTCTCATGAGCTCAGCTGCCACCCACAGGGCACTCAGTACTTTTTCAAATTTGATCTTCAAAGTTCTCTATTTGGAATTAGATATGAGTAAAACTGGACCATAGAGGAATCACTGGTGCTTGTTGGCCTCTAGCCACTTTGAGTTTGGGCAATGGCTCACATCTTGCCTGTTTCCTGAGCTCAACTGTCCCTGGTGTTTGATTCTTAAGACAAACTATACAGAAAGGATAGGATGAAGTCTCTGTATCTTGTTTCCTGTTATTCACTGGTGAGTCATAGGATGATGGAATAGAAAGGTGATTGCTGGCTGGCGCAGTGGCTCAACAGGCTAATCCTCCGCCTAGCAGCCCTGGCACACCGGGTTCTAGTCCTGGTTGGGCGCCGGATTCTGTCCCGGTTGCCCCTCTTCCAGGCCAGCCCTCTGCTGTGGCCCAGGAATGCAGTGGAGGATGGCCCAGGTGCTTGGGCCCTGCACCCCATGGGAGACCAGGAGAAGCACCTGGCTCCTGCCTTCAGATCAGCGTGGTGCGCTGGCCGCAGCGCGCTGGCTGTGGCGGCCATTGGAGGGTGAACCAACGGCACAGGAAGACCTTTCTCTCTGTCTCTCTCTCTCACTGCCCACTCTGCCTGTCAAAAAAAAACAAAGAAAGGTGATTGCTGTCTCCCTGTTTTTGCCTTCCCATTTGGGTGGGCTTCTCTAATGACTTCTCTCAAAGTCCAAGTGTGTTTCAGTGTTTTCAGGACTTGATATCTGATCTTAATGAGTTCAACTGGAACAAGCTTTCACTTCCTCATCTTGCTACTTAACATTCTCCATTAAGAGAAGTAGCCATAATCATTTTGGGGGTAGAAGGAGTGAAGATCTATATTCTGCATTTTCTTCAAGTTAGCATATGGTGTAGAGCTGCTTGTGGGTCTTCTCTTGCTGTCCTATGGCGTTCAGAGGTAGACTGGGAAAAGATTGTCTCCTGTGGCCCAGAGGACTGGTCACATCATCTAATAGTATAGGCTGGAAGCCTTGCCTCATGACCACCTGGAGCTGGATAGCATGCGTTAGATGTTTTTCACTGCTCTGCTCTGCTTGCCACCTGCTTCTTCCCACAGTGGGTTGGAGCAAAAAGCTGGAGTCAGACCCACAGCTGGAGCAAAGCCACTGGCAAGCTTGGTGCAGACACAGGAGGCCAGTAGCCCAGTCACCATCTCATTTCACTTTAACACATGCATTAGCCTGGACTCGCTTCCCCTCAGCATATTAAACGCAATTCAACTTTGTTTTGGCTTATAATGGTATTAAGTAAGTCAACTAACTCTTTAGGAAACAACCTGCTTTTTATGATTGGATATTTAAAAAATCGTGACAAACATGTACCAGTCTAACATGTCTAACAGTCAAACATGTACATGTCCTGTCTAGAATGTTATTGACATTTCTTGGATTTTCTGGGCTTTAGAATTTTTTGAGTTGTCTTTATGGCATTGTTGGTAAAACCATCTTTTTAAAATATTAGCTCTTAATTTTCTTTTGTATTTTTTGACTCTAATTAAATGAATTATACACTTCAAACAGTGTCCTCATTCATGTTCTTTCACAAGTGTTGTTTCTTCATGGTTTGTGTTGATATGAGTAATATCTTTAGCTCTGCATTTTAGATCCCTAATCCATTTTTCAATTGTGTCTAATATGTTCACCAACCAAGTATTTTATTCTCAGTGATATTTTTCATTTTTGTTAAGGCATACTTGGTGTTTTTCAATGAATTGGTAATTATAAAAATTATGTGTCCTTTTCATATATTTGACACTGCAATTTTTTCTGTCTTTAAACTGAACAAATGTAGTTATACGTTGGATGCTACATCCCACATCCAAGTCTTGCTGAATCTGTTCCCAATATAGTCGCTGTGGGAATCACCTTAGCTCCCATGCAGAAGCAGCTTACTTCTTTGTAGCTTTATTTGTGAGAAGCTTTGTGGGCCTGGGATGAAGATCAGTTCCTTAGAAGTAATTCTGACTGGCACCTGGCCATGCACTTGGTGTTAGACCGCGGAGGGATTTGTGATCACCCACATACTACCAAGCCCAGGAGAGTGTGAGAGTGAGTCAGTTTACTGTTCCACATCACTCTGAGTTGGAGGAATGGGTCCATCACCCACTGCAACGAAGTCATAGCCACTAAACTCACCATAACGAAAGCACAGCCATTAAGGGCTTATTGTGAGTATTGGCTTCCCATCTTGGTCATTCACAAAGGCCATCTGTAGAGCCACTGGATTTCTCTCTGGACTTCCCTGCCCAAGTCCTCTGGCCTCATAACTCCTTTTCTTGACAGTTCATGGATGTCCCTAGCAATGCTAACATTCAGATGGACACAGAAACACATGCACATTAAGGACAGATCCCACATGAGACATAAGTACACAGTGATTCCTGATGTTGATTTAACAATTTGACACTCTTGTTTATGGCATCAGTAATCTCCATAGGCTCTAGTCATGAGTTGCCAAGGCTATGGAAGCCTTTAGAGTCCGCCAACTTCGATCATATTCCGACAGGGTCATAGTCAAAGTGGAAGTTCTCTTCTCCCTTCAGAGAAAGGTACCTCCTTCTTTGATGGCTCCATTCTTTCCACTGGGATCTCACTTGCAGAGACCTTTCATTTAGGTGGTGTTTTTTTTTTTTTTTTTCCCAGAGTGTCTTGGCTTTCCATGCCTAAAATACTCTCATGGGCTCTTCAGACAGATTCAAATGCCTTAAGGGCTGATTCTGAGGCCAGAGTGCTGTTTAGGACAGATGCCATTCTATGAGTCTGCTGTGTCTCCCACTTCCCATGTTGGATCGTTCTCTCCCCTTTTGATTCTATCAGTTAGTATTAGCAGACACTAGTCTTGTTTGTGTGATCCCTTTGACTCTTAGACCTATCAGTGTGATCAATTGTGAACTGAAATTGATCACTTGGACTTGTGAGATGGCCTTGGTACATGCCACCTTGATGGGATTGTATTGGAATCCCCTGGCATGTTTCTATATCCACCATTTGGGGCAAGTCCGATTGAGCATGTCCCAAATTGTACATCTTCTCCCTCTCTTATTCCCACTCATATTTAACAGGGATCACTTTTCAGTTAAATTTAAACACCTAAGAATAATTGTTTGTTAATTACAGAGTTCAACCTATAGTACTAGAACAAAAAAAAAAATACTAAAAGGGATAAAGTATTAAATTGTACATCAACAGTCAGGACCAGGGCTGATCAAGTCACTGTTTCTCATAGTGTCCATTTGACTTCAACCGGTTTTCCCCCTTTTTATGGCTGAGTAATATTTCACTACCTATAAGAACTACCTTTTATTTATTTTATATTTATTTATTTATTTATTTATTTATTTATTTATTTATTGACAGACAGAGTGGACAGTGAGAGAGAGAGACAGAGGGAAAGGTCTTCCCTCTGTTGGTTCATCCCCCAAAGGCCGCTATGGCTGACATGCTGTGGCTGGCGCACCGCGCTGATCCGAAGCCAGGAGCCAGGTGCTTCTCCTGGTCTCCCATGCAGGTGCAGGGCCCAAGGACCTGGGCCATCCTCCACTGCACTCCCTGGCCACAGCAGAGAGCTAGACTGGAAGAGGAGCAACCAGAACAGAATCCGGACCGGATTCTAGTCCGGACCAGGACTAGAACCCTGGGCACCAGCGCCACAGGTGGAGGATTAGCCTAGTGAGCCACAGCGCCAGCCAAGAACCACCTTTTGCTTTATTCATTTATCAGTGGATTGACACTTAGTTCATGTCTATTTCTTGGTTATTGTTAATTGTGCTGCAGTAAACAAAAGAAAGCAGATGTCTCTTCAGCAGATTGATTTCATTTCACTTGGATATATACTCAGTAGTCGATTGCTGGATCATGTGGCAGTTCCATTTTTAGTTTTCCTTCATGCTATTTTCCACAATGGCTATACTAATTTACATTCCCACCAAAAATGTGCATGATCTAGCTCATATGTGTCATCTGAAAAAAAAAAGAATAATAACAAGAAGTGATCTCACAGAAGCTAAAATTGAAATTCTAATGGTGGTTACCAGAGACTGGGACAGAAGTGGTAAGGGAGAGATGGGATAGAAGCTGATTAGTGAGTATTAGGATAAAGCTAGGTAGGAGAAAGAAGTTCTGAGGCTCTATTGCACAATGGGTAATACCAAATATGTTAATTTACTGTATATCTCTCTATTCAGAATCCTAGATGATAGGATTTTGGATGTTTGCACCATAAAGAGATGTCAAATGCCTGAGGAGATGCAAGTATTCACCCTGATTGGACATTACACAATGTATACATGGGACAAAATACCACACAGTACCCCAAAAATATGTACAATTTATCTTTTAAAAATTTTTAAAAGAAAAAGCATTTAAATAAAAAATTTAAAAAAATATTTTCCAAGTATTGTATTGAGTTCTGCTTATTTTAAAAATGGGAAGCTTTTTTTTTCTCTTCTAATTCCTGAAAAAGAATTCTTAAAATTTTTGAGACTAAACTGTTAAATCCTAGAATTTCTTTGAGGGGATGTTTTGTTTGCAAATTCAGTTTATTTAGAAGATAATTTAAGGGGCTGGTGCCGTGGCGCAGTAGGTTAATCTTCCGCCTGTGACGCTGACATCCCAAATGGGTGCCGTTTCTAGTCCAGGCTGCTCCTCTTCCCGTCCAGCTCTCCGCTGCTTGTCCTGGGAAAGCAGTAGAAGATGGCCCAAGTGCCTGGGACCCTGCACCCTTGTGGTAGACCAGGAGGAAGTCTCAGATCAGCTCAGATCTGGCTGTTGAGGCCATCTGGGGAGTGAACCAACAGAAGGAAGACCTTTCTCTCTGTATCTCCCTCTAACTGTCTGTAACTCTACCTCTCAAATAAATAAAATCTTTTAAAAAACAATAAAAAGAAGATAATTTAATTTTCTGTTGGTTTTTGTAAGTTGTATTCTCCAAGAATTTGCCCATTTGTCCAATTCACCTAATTGCTATTATGAGGCAATTCTCCATGTGTCAAATCCATTTCTGTATAGTCTTGTGAGTAAAAACTGATAGTTTTTGGTCCAAGCTGTGTTTTCAAGGTGTTTGTATAGGAAGTGCTCCAAAAATAGGTTCCCTGGTTGCAGCAGAAGGCAGGTTTGCTTGCTATCCAGTATAATATTAATGTCTTCCTCTGGAGCAAAGATCAGGGAGGCTCACTTGCAGCTCCTTGTTTAAGATTGGAATCTCCTAGTCTAGAAATTTCTCAGCTCTGACACGATTGGATGCACAACATTCACCTGAACCACTTGGATCATCCCATGGAACTTGAACCATTTTTGTCACCACATTGAACTTGAGCATTAAATGGTAATTGACTCAAACAAAAGGCTCACATGGCTGGTCCTGTTATAAATAACAAAGTTACGAACCCAGGAGTCTCAAGTCTTCTGTAACTTGTAATCTTGAAAATAAAGTGAAATTATTATGGTTCTTTATTTAGTGTAGGACTAATCTTATGTGTGTAAAATTAATTGAAAATAGATCTTTGTAAAAATAGAATGAGAATAGGAGAGGGAGAAGGAAGAAGGATGGGAGTGTGGGCTGGAAGGAAGATAGAATGAGAAGAATTACTATATTCTTAAATTTGTATATATGAAATACATGAAGTTGATATACCTTAAATAAAAAGTTTCTAGGTAAAAAATTCAAGACTTTTCATTGTTTCTGTTCATTGATATAAGTTGCTTATAATACTCACCTTTTAAAAAACGTATTCATTTACTTGGGAAGCAGAGACAGAGGGAAAGCGATACAGAATACACACACACACACACACACACACTTGCATATGCTAGTTCAGTTCCTAAAAGCTCCATGGCTGGGACTGGACCAGGGCTGAAACTGGGAGTTGAGAACTTAATCCAGGTCTCCCATGTGGATGGTGGGAGCCCAATTACTTGAGCCATCCTCACTGATGCTCAGGTTCTTCATTATCTTCATTAGCAGGAAACTGGAGTCAGGAGTTAGAGCTGGATATTGAACACAGGTTCTTCAGTATGGGGCATTATAACCACTAGGCCAAATGCCTCCCTCCTCTTCCCACCTTATCTTTTGACTATTTCTACTTCTGTGGTGAAACAGTTCTTCTATTCACATTATTGATTTTTTATTCAATTTTTTTATTTATTTGAAAGAAGACAGAAACAAACAGAACTCCCATCTACTGACTCATTCCCCAAACGTCCACAGCAGGTAGGGCTGGGCCAGGTGGAAGTCAGGAGCTAGGGACATAACATTGGTCTCTCATGTGGGTTCCGGGGACCCAACTATTCGAGCCATCACCTGCTTTTTCCCTGAGTTATATTTGCAGAAACTGAAATCAGAAAAGGAGTAGCTAAGACTCAAAACATTCCAGATATGGGATGTAGGCATCCCAACCAGTTTCTAGAATGCTGTGCCAAATGTCCACCACATTCCTATTATTATTATTGCCTTTTTCCTTTGATCAATCTTGATAGTTTATAAATTTTATTGATTTTAATTACTGCTTTTGTCTACTGATTTTCTCTACTTTTGTCTGCTTTTTATTTCACTAATCTTCCCTAATACACATTATTACCAATCTTTTAATTCCTTTGGGTTTAATTTTCTCTGCCTTTTAAAGGTGAATAATATCACCATGTATGTGTGTATCAAATTTTGTTGATCTGTGCCTCAGCTTGGCAGACATCTGAATTGCTTCTGACAATTGGCTGCTATGCTGCTATGAAGATGGAATTGCAAATAACTCTTCAAGACCCTGCCTTTGTTTCTTCGGCATACATGCCTAGGTGTGATATTGCTGGATCACAATGAGGTTACACCTCTAATTTTTAAAATGCATCCCCATACCCTTTTCTATAGCAGTGCACTGTTTTGTAATTTCACAGAAGCCCAAAGGTTCCAACTATTTCAAGGGTCATCAACCTGTTATTTTTTTAAATATAGACATTTTATGTAAAAAAAAAAAAAGATTTACTGATGTATTTGAATAGCAAATTTATAGAGAGGATGGAGAGACAGATCTTTCAGCTACTGGTTCACTCCAACCTAATGTCCACAATGGCCAGCAATGGTCCAGGCCAAAGCCAGGAGCCAGGAACTCCATCTGGGTCTTCCCCATGGGTAGATCATCTTCCACTGCTTTCCCAAATGCATTAGCAGGGAATTGGATCAGCAGCAAAGCAGCCAGGACTTGAACTGGCTCTTCAGTGAGGAAAGACAACATTGCAAGCAGCAACTTAACCCAGTGCACCACCATGTGGCACCTAAACACATTCATTCTAAAGAAGTATAAAATCGTGGATTTTTCTTTTTTCTTATTTTTATTAATATAAAGAGAATATATTTCATAGATACAGTCCTAAGAAGAGAACCATACTTCCCTCCCTCACCTCTCCTTCCTTCCTCCAATATCCCTCCTTCCCCCCTTTTTTTCTTTTCACTAATTCTGACTTGTATTTTCCTCATGATTAGTAATGTTGAACATTTTTTCATTTGCTTATTGGTCATTTGTATATCATCTTTTTTAAAAAGCATTTATTTTATTTCTTTGAAAGGCAGTGAGAGAGAGAGACAGAGACAGAGACAGAGAGATCTTCCATTCACTGGTTTACTCCCCAAATGGTCTCAATGGCAAGAGCTGGGCTGATCTGAAACCCGGATCCAAGAGCTTCTTCAAGGTCTCTCACCTGAGTGCATGGGCCCAAAGAATTGGACCATCCTCCACTGCTTTCTGAGGCACATTAGTAGAGATCTGGATAGGAAGTGGAGCAGCCGGGTCTCTAATCAACAACCATATGGGATTCCAGTGCTGTAGGCCAGGACTTTAACCTGCTGAGCCATGGTGCCTGCCCCTGTATATGTTCTTTAGAAGAATGTTAGTCAAGTCCATTGCTCTCTCTCTCTTTTTTTTAATTTGAGAGACAGAGAGAGCTCCCATCCCCTGGTTCACTCCTCAACTGCCCTCAATGTCTAGAGCTAAACCAGGCCAAAACCAGGAGCTGGGAACTTAATCCAGGCCCCCCGGGTGGGTGGAGGGATGCAGCTACTGGATCCATAACCTCTGCCTTCCAGCGTGCACATTAGCAGGAAGCTAGAATCAGAAGTAGAGCTGGTACTCAAAATCAGAGGCTCTGGGATGGCAAGCAAGGATCTCAACCAGCGCCTTAGCCACTGAGCCAAATGCCCACCCCTTTGCTCATTTTAAAAAATGTGCTGCAGTGAGCATTTGGTGCAGCAGCTAAGACACTTGCATCCCATATCAGAGTTCCTGGGTTCGAGTCCCAGCTCTGCTTCCAGTCCAGCTTCTTCCTAATGTGCACCCTGAGAGGCAGAAGTTGAAGCCTCAAGTAAGTACTTGGCTCTCAACCACCAATTTGAGAGACATGAATCCAGTTTCTGGCTTGTTTTGCAGTCTTGAAACCTCTTATTAAGAGAATATAAAGCTGGATGGCACCGCGGCTCACTTGGTTAATCCTCCACCTACAGCGCCGGTACTCTGGGTTCTAGTCCCGACTGGGACGCTGGATTCTGTCCCAGTTGCTCCTCTTCCAGTCCAGCTCTCTGCTGTGGCCCAGGAAGGCAGTGGAGGATGGCCCAGCTCCTTGGGCCCTGCACCCGCGTGGGAGACCAGGAGGAAACATTGGCTCCTGGCTTTGGATCAGCGTGGCGCGCAGGCCATAGCAGCCATTCGGGGGGTGAACCAAGGGAAGGAAGTCCTTTCTCTCTCTCTCTCACTGTCTAACTCTGCCTGTCAAAAAGAGAGAGAGAGAGAGAGAGAGAGAGAGAGAGAGAGAATATAAATCTGTGAAAGGCAAAAGATTTTAAATATCCATGCTTAAAATTATAAAATTCATTAATCAACACCAAGCGCCTATTTACTCCACACAGAATTTTAAGAAGGCACCTGTAGGATTTTATAAAATGTTTGTCTTTGTCTTCCAGGCCAGCTCTCTGCTATGGCCCAGGAGGGCAGTGGAGGATGACCCAAGTCCTTGGGCCCTGCACCAGCATGGGAGACCAGGAGAGGCACCTGGCTCCTGGCTTCGGATCAGCGCGGTGCGCTGGCCTCAGCGCACCAGCCGCAGCGGCCATTGGGGGTGAACCAACAGAAAAGGAAGACCTTTCTCTCTGTCTCTCTCTCTCACTGTCCACTCTGCCTGTCAAAAAAATAAATAAATAAAAAGAAAAAAATAAAATAAAATACCACTTCATTCTCATTCTAAACAAAAAGGAATGGGAATAAAAGTAACAAACATGATTTTACCACTGAATACTGTGTAGTGAGTGATTGTAGTATTATATTTGAAATTTGAGAAGAAAAAAATGCATCCCAAAACAGCTCAATATGCAGGTCCAAAAGAAGGTATTTTTTTACAGCCACATTCATTCAGAAGCTATACCTCTTCTTCAGTGTCCCACAGATGGAGCACACGCTCTGCTGAGCTAGATACAAAGAGTGGCACACACATGCACTGGGAATATCACAGGACAGTTCCATATGAACCTAGGCTTCTGATTCCTGCCTCTGGCTGCACTTAGCCGTTATCACCTCAAGCAGTTGTCTGAGCAATGGCTAAGTTGTGCTTACACTGCACAGACAGTGTGGGTTCACAACCACCTCTGGTGGGGCTAGAGCAGGCATGGCAACGAACTCCAAGTTAGGGTCTCCAGTGAGCTTTCTTACCAGCCAGGGGAAGGGATTCTCCAAGTACTTATTTTTGGCAGAAATGTCACAGCCCTGGAGATTGTATCTTTGGTGGAAGACAGTACATTGGCCATCACTTCCAGTCCATAATACATACAGTGTTGCCACACAAGCAGCAGAGCTTTTGCAGCTTCTTACCTCTTAACAACGGATGTTAGAACGAGCATTATAATGGCACAGTGGGCTTGGTGCAGTACCCAGCCAGCAGGCTGTTGCATCAATTAAATTGAAACTGAAAGTAACTTCGGTTTACATCGATATTTTATTTTGTCATAACTTACTGATTTATAGAGGGCTTAACACATAAGAGTTGCTTCACAGTACAGTCCACATCATGATTCAATACAATCAGAAAACCACACAAATAATAAAAATCAGGAATGAAGTAATCTCATGTTGAATTCCTAAGCATGTGACCCAAAGTGGGCAGAATGACAGAGGGTAAGTGAGCAAATAAAATGAAAATATCACAGGCCGCTGTTGTGGCATCGCTGATTAAGCCACCGCCTGCAAAGCTGGTGATGCTTATGAACACCGGTTCAACACCCGGCTACTCCACTTGCACTCCAGCTACCTGCTAATGTGCCTGGGAAAAGAGCAGAAGATGGTCCAAGGTATATATTTCAGTCTGTAGCCAAGTCAGGACCTGAGCAGAAAAGAACATGAGCAGAGGCACCCATCCCTGGGACTCCCTTTCCCTCCCCTAGATCCACCCTAAAGAAACACATGCTTCTATCAAAATCTCCGCATTTTAAACATAATTGTCACTCAGTTGCTAAGTCACTTGCTATTTGCTGAAGACAGATTCGAGATGACTGGAAAAACCATAGCAATAGGAGATAAGAACGTGAACTCCATTTTGCTGTGGGCAACCACCCTGTGCACAATTTCTTGTTTAAGAGGGAAAGGGATTGCCTTCGAGCCCTTCATAACTGTGTGTTGCTGGCATCCTGGGGCAACAGTTTTTACAGTGTTTGGTGAAAAGAGGTGGTAAACAAAGTTCTTGAATAAAATAAGGCTCTCATGAATCAAATCAAATAATTTTCATGGTCACCACACAGTTGTGGCTTTTAATAGTGTTTCTGGGATTTTATAAAGCTTTAGATTTAGAAATATCACTCTACTAAATATCACTCAAAGTGACTACATCCTCAACTATTTCAGTTTTGTGTGAAAACCACACTCAACGTTGGCAAAATTCTGAGCTACTGGCAGTGCCTTTTTCACTCTTCTGCCACAGAATTTCTGCAAACCACAGGGATCAGAAGCACCAGTTCTCACTGATTCTCACAAACTTCATGCTCCTACTGGTACTACCTACAGCTTTCTTCCTTACTCGCCAGATGCTACATCCACTCTCAACCCACACCAGAGAGGACATATGGACTGTCTTTATCCTGTTCATACTCATTTTAGCATTTTTGGAATTGTTCTAGAAACAATGACATGAAATATGGTCAAACAGTAATTAATTCCAAGTATGCCATGTCACTTTCAGAATCCATGCACCAGTGAGTAAAACATTTCCCTATAATTTGTAATCCTAGAAACAGAAAAAACTCATCTACCTCCATGGCCAGGGGATAGTCAAGTATCGAGCTGGCTGTTTGAGAAATCAACCTGATAATTTTGTAAGATATATCTGGCAATAAGTATTATAACCGTGCTTCGCTACAAGAAAAAAACAACATGACAGTTATTGGAACAATAATATTTTGGAGGCACTAAAAGAAATTACATGCAAATATAGATGGCAATATCTTTGTACAATAGATGAGGAAATCTTCAGATTGGAAGAATAGAGGCACAGAATCACGGACAACTAGGAGACGGGGATGAGGGTAAATAGTGTTTATAAAACGTGACCCTGAGGTTACAGAGAAAGCCTGAATAGAATGCCAGCTCCCCAAACGGCAGTTTAATGGCTGACCCACAACTCCTGCCCTCCTCAGGAAGCTTTGCCCGTATGTTTCCTTCTTTTTTAAAAAAAAAACTTTTATTTAATGAATATAAATTTCCAAAGTACAGCTTATGGATTACAAGGGCTTCCCCCCTCCCATAACTTCCCTCCCACTTGCAACCCTCCCCTTTCCCGCTCCCTCTCCCCTTTCATTCACATCAAGATTCATTTTCAATTCTCTTTCTCTACAGAAGATCAGTTTACTATATATTAAGTAAAGATTTCAACAGTTTGCCCTCACACAGCAACACAAAGTGAGAAATACTGTAGGAGTACTACTTATAGCATTAAATCACAATGTACAGCACATTAAGGACAGAGATCCTACAATATATTTTTTTTAAATTGATTAATTTTCTATGCAATTTCCAAATTAACACCAAGTTTTTTTCATTTTCAATTATCTTTGTATACAGAAGATCGATTTAGTATATATTAAGTAAAGATTTCATCAGTTTGCACCCACACAGAAACACAAGGTGTAAAAATACTGTTTCAGTACTAGTTATAGCATTACTTCACATTGGACAACACATTAAGGACAGATCCCACATGAGACGTAAGTACACAGTGACTCCTGATGTTGACTTAACAATTTGACACTCTTGTTTATGGCATCAGTGATCTCCCTAGGCTCTAGTTGTGAGTTGCCGAGGCTAGGGAAGCCTTTAGGGTTTGCCGACTTCGATCATATTCCGACAGGGTCATAGTCAAAGTGGAAGTTCTCTCCTCCCTTCAGAGAAAGGTACCTCCCTCTTTGATGGCCCCGTTCTTTCCACTGGGATCTCACTCGCAGAGATCTTTCATTTAGGTCTTTTTTTTCCCAGAGTGTCTTGTCTTTCCATGCCTAAAATACTCTCATGGGCTCTACAGCCAGATCCGAAACCTTAAGGGCTGATTCTGAGGCCAGAGTGCTATTTAGGACATCCACCATTCTATGAGTCTGCTTGCACTGCTTTTTCTCATGTACCAGTGTGTCACATATACTCCCATTAGTGACTGGGTACAGTGATCACAATTTTTATGCACACATAATTTACTTAAGTGCATGAAGTCAAAGTGCTAGTCAGTGATTGATTATTTGACTGGTTTGGAGAGGCAGAAAGAGCTGGAGACAGACAGAGCTCGCATTTGCTGATCCACCCTCCATGTGCTTGCCACACCCAGGGTTGGACCAGACTCAAGCCAGGAGCTGAGGACTCAATCTGGGTCTCCCACATGGACAGAAGAGACATAATCTGCTTGAGCCATCATCTGCTGCCTCCCAGGTACACATAGAAGGAGACTGAAGAAGGAGTCAGAGCTGGGAATTGAAACCAGACACTACTATATAGGATGAGGGTATCCCAAGCATCATCTTAACTTCTATGCCAAATGCCCACCACCAACTGCCAGGCTTTTTAACTGCAATCTCTGTTCATTTTCACTTCCTTTTTGTGTCTGCTTCCCCTCCTTTTTCCTCCTTTGGCTTGTAACCACACCCCAGCATCACATGGCTCTTGTAAATCTCTCCAAGTTCATGTGGTCAACATGCTCATGCACACTGATAAAATCACACAAACGATGCACTGCAGCTGAACAGGCACAGAGTCCCAATCCTCTTATCTCTGACCTGGAGCTGTCAGCCAAGATGGGCTGATCTGTACCCATGTCGCCTATCCACTGTTATTTGTTATCCATCCTGCATGGGGATGGATGGCTAAGTTTCTTGTTTAATTTTCGTGGCTCCATATGCCCCAATACCGAGTATTTTTTTCTCATTTCCTGTTTTGCCACAAAACACAAAGTCTGCAATAATTAATCATAAGATTTTGCTCTAACTCTATCATGCCATTTTTTTTTTACAGCCAGAGTGGACAGTGAGAGAGAGAGAGACAGAGAGAAAGGTCTTTCTTTGCTGTTGGTTCACCCTCCAATGGCCACCACAGCTGGAGTGCTGCAGCTGGCGCACCACGCTGATCCAAAGCCAGGAGCCAAGTGCTTCTCCTGGTCTCCGATGGGGTGCAGGGCCCAAGCACTTGGGCCATCCTCCACTGCACTCCCTGGCCGCAGCAGAGAGCTGACCTGGAAGAGGGGCAACCGGGACAGAATCCGGCGCCCCGACCGGGACTAGAACCTGGTGTGCCGGTGCCGCTAGATGGAGGATTAGCCTATTGAGCCGTGGCGCCGGCTATCATGCCATTTTTTGAATATGGATGCCCAATTTCTGAGTCACAGATTTTCTTTAAAGATTTGTTTCATTTATTTGAGTGGCAGAGAGTGGGATAGAGAGACAGAAAGAGAGAGATCTTATATTCCCTGGTTTACTCCACAAATGACTGCAACTATGCAAAAAACGAGTACATATCACAAGGAATAATCACCATATTTCTCCTCCATGATTACTTTAAATGTCTTTTGATAGTCAGGCTCCCATAGTGTCCTGCCTATGTTTCTTTTCCGTGTAAATTTTTTACTTGGATTATCTCAATATATAATATACACTTAAATGCTTCAGCCTACATCTTCCTATAGTGTCCTTTACAAACCTTATACTGTCCCCCTTATATGTGTGTTGGTTTCTTTTTTTAAAGACTTATTTATTTGAGAGAGACAGAGAATATATTCCATTGTCTGGTTCACTCCCCAGATGGCCACAATGGCCAGAGCTGGGTCAATTAGGAACCAAGTGCGAGGAGCTTCTTCCAGGTCTCCCACCTGGGTGCAGGGGACTAACAACTTGGCCCTTGGCCCATCTTCCACTGCTTTCCCAGGAATATTAGCAGGGAGCTTGTCAGAAGTGGAGCAACCGGGTTTCAATCCATCGTCCACATAGGATGCTGGCACTGAAGGCAGCAGCTTTGCCCACTCTGCCTCAGTGCCAGCACAAGGTTGGTTTCTAAAGTAAATATTTGGGGGAAAGTTGAGGGAAAGCTGCTGTGGGAGGTTCTGTGGAAGTAATGGAAATGGCCTGGACCTGGAAGATGCAGATGCACAGAAACAAGCACTGGCAAAACAAAGGACCCTGCAGCCCAGAGCACCTGCTCCAGCGAGCAAGGTGCAGTCAGAATGCATGAGCCCATGCCACAGCTGGAGGGAGAGCCTAGTGGACTACACTGTCCTTGAGTCCAGCCCAGAACCCTGAGGGAAACAGGGCAACTGCTCACCCAGAAAGGGAAATAAAAAAGCAGCACCTCTCTCTCTCTCCCCATCTCCTACCTGCACATCAGCACCCTGTAGCCAGCTGTGGGTGGGCTGGTGCCACTTGGACATAAACAGGTAGCAGCCGCTCCAGCTCTTGGGTGTACACCCAGTAACTAGTGAGGACGGTCTCCATCCTGTCGGCAGGGCAACCACAGCAGCTGGAGTGCAGTAGGTGGGGATGGTCCCACCTTGTCAGCTGGGCAATAACCATAGCTCTACTGCACACATCAGGCAACGTGTGGGGAGGGGGAGCCATCCTGATGCAATGGAAGTACTGCTTGCAGGAACACGTGTAGGCACCCAACACAATTGAGAAGCAAGTGGGGCTGTTGATGGTGGGTATTGTGCACACCTGTGATCCAGGGATTTTTATCAGAGGGAAAAATCCACATTCCCCACTGACTTTGAAGCTGGTGGGGAGGATCAGGCTCAGTCCACCTGGGCAGAACCCACATGGGCAGCAGCTCTGAGAACACCTCAGTCTCTGTAGATGGGACAGTCTAGTGGGGCAGAGTGGATCCTCTTGCACTTCTTGACCATGTTAGCCCTGGGTGCTGAGACTAGGAAAACACTTTGATGGAGTGAGAGGGTGCAGGGTGTGGCTGGGTCTCTGGGCAATCAATGTAAGTGACTCACATTCACAGAGCGCCCTGATTGCCTAGGGTTGTTCACTTCAATAGGATCTGGGCTTACACTGAGGACTGCACAGATCCTTGGTGCAGTCCATGCGAAAACACGGATGAATACTACACCCTCCGAGGGCTAACATCCAGGCACTAATTACTCTGGAAGAGAGAAAGTGAGGGAGTGGTGAAGCCAAAGAGATGACCATACCCCCTCTTCCATTAGCAAGAGATCTACCACAACTTACTTGGGTGTCACCCTCCATAGTTACTCCACTCTGGAGCACTGACCAGAGCTCCCTGGCCACACCCAGAACACACCTCTGGGTATTGACTGTAAGAGCACAAATTCCACAAAGCAACAGAGGAAAAAGTATACAAGCATCTTCTCAAATGCCCAAAATAAATATAGAAACTCAAGCAACAAGATTAAGGAAGACAACATGAAACCCTCAAGGAACACAACAACACTTCATTACAATGCAAAGATGAAGACATTGATGAAATTCCTGAAACTAAGTTCGAAAAATTAATATTATGATCACTCTGGAGTTACCAGAAGCAAATTCATGAGTTAAAAAAAAAACACATGATGTGAATGAAAATCTTTTCCCATAAAATTGAGATTTTAAAGAGAATCCAAGCTGAAATATTAGAAATGAAGAACTCAATAGATCAAATCAAAAGTTGGAAAGCCTTAAAAACAGAATCAGTGAGGCAGAAGAATGAATATCTGAGCTAAAATACAAATCTTTAGAAATTTTTCAGTCAGTCCAAAAAAAAGAAGAAATTAGAAAAATTTAAAAGACTATTAGAGATTTCTGGAATGCTATCAAATGATCCAAAACAGGGGTCTTAGGAGTTCCTGGAGGTGTGGAAAGAGGGAATGGATTAGAAGGCCTATTTAGTGAAATAATCACAGCAAACTTACCCAATTTGGAGAAAGAGACATTCAAGTACAGGAAGCACATAGAATTCCTAATAGACATGAACAGGAAAGATCTTCACCACGACACAATGTAGTCAAATCTCTCCACAATAAAAAATTTAAAAAAATGATTCTAAAATGTGCACAAGAGAAAAGCCAGATTACTTTCAGAGGATTCCCAATTAGACTCACAGCTGACTTCCCATCAGAAACCCTATAGGCTAGGAAAGAATGGCGAGATATATTCCAAGTCTAAGGGAAAAAACTGGGGTTGGGGCTGTGGTACAGCAGTTTAAAGCCCTGGCCTGAAGTGCCAGCATCCCATATGGGTGCCAGTTCTAGTCCTGGCTGTTCCTCTTCTGATCCAGCTCTCTGCTATGACCTGGAATAGCAGTAGAAGATGGCCCAACTCCTTGGGCCCCTGTACCCATGAGAGAGACCTGGAAGAAGCTCCTGGCTCATGGCTTCAGATTGGCTCAGCTCCAGCCATTGCAGCCATAGGGGAGTGAACCAGTGGATGAAAGACCTCTCTGTCGGGGAGAGCGGCAAGATGGCGGAATAGGAAGGGAGCACACGGATAGTCTGGGGAGAGACAGTTTAATAAAAGTGGAGATACTGCAGGTTCAAGGAAGAGTAGGGGAAGAAACAGCAGAGAAAACCCTTCCGGAACTGGAGATTCACAGTGGACCTGCGTGGAGAGCGTGGGAGCCCGCAGTTTGGGACACCAGCAGCAGATTCAACACACCAGCGCTGGAACGTGAGGTGAGCCGAACCTCAATAGCCCGAAATACCAGAAGGGAAGCGGAAAGAGGAGACTAGAGCAAACAAGGCTTGAAACCCTGCGGGGAAAAGTTCACCAGGCTAACTAGAAGAGAGAGAGAGAGAGAGAGAGAGGGGAAAAAAAAAAGTGACCCATACAGACACGAGTTTCTCTCTCTCCACTGACCTCTCAAAGGTGAGCAAGACAAAGAGCAGGCGCCATTTTGGAATACGTCATAAGCAGGGTGACCTCGGGTCGGCACCGGCCCCGAGCCTAGCAGAAAAACCTGACTCTGGGTGGGAGGGGTGAAATAACAGGAGATTAGAACCTAATGAATGTGTGGTGCTAATGAACTGAGACTGTGAAAAAAGAGACGGTGGGGGAGAGAACTCACGGAAATCACGAATTCATGTGAGTACTCTCCAGAAACACTACAGTTCAGTAGCCTTGGCAGCCCAGTGGGAGACTACAGGAGAATCTGAGCCCACACTAAGGGCCGCAAAGATTCCCTCTCTGGTCCTTGGGAAAGAGCTTCCAATCTCTGGCTCCTGTGGGTATATCATTCGCCTGCTAACCACCCCCAATTCCATTCAGCTGGGTGGAATTACTTCCCTTTTGAACCAAAAAAAAAAAAAGTAACAGAGAGAGATTTACCACGCCTAACCTGGGAGTGTCTCCTTTGACACACCCTCAACCCTGAGGAACCAAACAGAGCTCTCAGACCACACCCATCTCAAGCCTCTAAGGCTCCATCGAAAGCAGACAGTCCACTTAATCTAGAGTCATAGTATAACAAGAAAAAAACACCACAGTGGAGAAACCAATATGCCAAACAACAAACGCAAAAACCGAGGTAATAAGAACAAGGAAGACACTATGGCATCCCCAAATGAAAAAGACACCCCAATTCAAGATTACGAAGATGATGAGATAGAAGAAATGCAAGAAGCAGATCTCAAAAAATTGATAAGAACACTAAGAAGTACTCAAAAACAAATTCTTGAACTACAGAAATCCTTAATGGACAAGGTCGAAAATCTCTCTCATGAAAATGAAATATTAAGGAGGAATCAAGCTGAAATGAAACAACTAGTAGAACATGAAACTGTGATAGTGACGAGAAATCATAATGAAGTGAAGAATTCAATAGATCAAATGAAAAACACATTAGAGAGCCTTACAAACAGAATGGGTGAGGCAGAAGAGAGAATATCGGACTTAGAAGACAGAGCACAGGAAACTATACAGTCAAACCAAAGAAAAGAAGAGGAAATTAGAAATCTAAAAAAGATTGTTGGGAATCTACAGGATACTATTAAAAAACCCAACATTCGAGTTCTAGGAGTTCCTGAAGGCATGGAGAGGGAGAAAGGATTAGAATGCCTTTTTAGTGAGATAATAGCAGAAAATTTCCCAGGTTTGGAGAAGGACAGAGACATCCTAGTACAGGAAGCTCATAGAACCCCTAGGAAACATGACCAAAAGAGATCCTCACCACCGCACATTGTAATTAAACTCACCACAGTGAAACAGAAAGAAAAGATCCTAAAATGTGCAAGAGAGAAACGTCAGATTACTCTCAGAGGATATCCAATTAGACTCACAGCAGACTTCTCATCAGAAACCCTACAAACTAGAAGGGAATGGCAAGACATAGCCCAGGTATTAAGAGAGAAAAACTGCCAGCCCAGAATATTATATCCTGCAAAGCTCTCATTTGTGAATGAAGGTAAAATAAAGACCTTTCATTGCAAACAGAAATTGAAAGAATTTGTTGCCACTCGTCCAGCCCTGAAAAAGATGCTTCAAGATGTGTTACACACAGAAACACAGAAACACGGCCATCAACATGAAAGAAGGTAAACGAAGGGAACCTCACAGCAAAAAATCACAGGGAATTCAAAGCATACATTTGGATAAAGAAATTATGGGACATGTACTCTATAGAATACTATACAGCAGTCAAAAACAATGAAATCCGGTCATTTGCAACAAGATGGAGGAATCTGGAAAACATCATTCTGAGTGAATTAAGCCAGTCCCAAACGGACAAATATCATATGTTCTCCCTGAACGGTGACAACTAATTGAGCACCAAAGGTGAAACCTATTGAAGTGAAATGGACACTATGAGAAACAGTAACTTGATCAGCTCTTGTGCTGACTGTTGTACAATGTAATACTTTATCCATTGTAGTATTTTTTTTTATTCTAGTACTATTGGTTGAACTCTGTAATTAACAAACAATTATTCTTAGGTGTTTAAAATTTAACTGAAAAGTGATCCCTGTGAAATATAAGAGTGGGAATAAGAGAGGGAGGAGATGTACAATTTGGGACATGCTCAATCAGTCGTGCCCCAAATGATGGAGTTAGAAATGTGCCAGGGAATTCCAATACAATCCCATCAAGGTGCCATGTACCAAGGCCATCTCACTAGTCCAAGTGATCAATTTCAATTCACAATTGATCACACTGATAGGTCTAAGAGTCAAAGGGATGACACAAACAAGACTAGTGTCTGCTAATACTAACTGATAGAATCATAAAGGGAGAGAATGATCCAACATGGGAAGCGAGATACACAGCAGACTCATAGAGTGGCAGATGTCCTAAATAGCACTCTGGCCTCAGAATCAGCCCTTAAGGCATTCAGATCTTGCTCAAGAGCCCATGAGAATATTCTAGGCATCGAAAGCCAAGACACTCTGGAAAAAAAAGAAGACCTAAATGAAAGATCTCTGTGAGTGAGATCCCAGTGGAAAGAACGGGGCCATCAAAGAAAAGGTAACTTTCTCTGAAGGGAGGAGAGAACCTCCACTTTGACTATGACCCTGTCAGAATAAGATTGAAGTCAGCGAACCCTAAAGGCTTCCATAGCCTCGGCAACTCATGACTAGAGCCTAGGGAGATCACTGACGCCATAAACAAGAGTGGCAAATTGTTAAATCAACTTCAGGAGTCACTGTGTACTTACTTCTCATGTGGGATCTGTCCTTAATGTGTTGTCCAATGTGAATGCTATAACTAGCACTGAAACAGTATTTTACACTTTGTGTTTCTGTGTGGGTGCAAACTGATGAAATCTTTACTTAGTATATACTGAATCAATCTTCTGTATGTAGATAATTAAAAATGAAAAAAAAATCTTGGTGTTAAATTGGAAATTGCATAGAAAATTAATCAATTTAAAAAAAATATATATCATGTAGAATCTCTGTCCTTAATGTGCTATACATTGTGAAGTAATACTATAACTAGTACTCCAACAGTATTTTTCACTTTGTGTTGCTATGTGAGGGCAAACTGTTGAAATCTTTACTTAATATATACTAAATTGATCTTCTGTATATAAAGAGAATTGAAAATGAATCTTGATATGAAGCAAGGGGAGAGGGAGTGGGAAAGGGGAGGGTTGCGGGTGGGAGGGAAGTTATGGGAGGGAAGCCATTGTAATCTATAAGCTGTATTTTGGAAATTTATATTCTTTAAATAAAAGCGTTATAAAAAAAAAGAGAAAGACCTCTCTGTCTGTAACTCTGCCTTTCAAATAAATAAAATAAATCTTTAACAGAAAAGAAAAAAACTGTCAACCTTGAACACTACCCTGCAAAGCTCTCATTCATGAAGGAAGGTGATATAAAGACCTTCCATAACAAACAGAAATTAAATTTGTCACCACTTGTCCAGCCTTACACACCTAAGGACGTGCTGCAGACAGACAGAGAAACATGGTCATCACTATGAAAGTACACAAAGACAGAAAATATTCCAGTAAAAGTACTAAGGAAATCCAAAATAAACAACAGGAATATTTATGGCAAAATGACAGGGTCCAATCATGACATATCAATACTCATCTTCAATGTAAATGTCCTCAACTCTCCAGTTAAAAGATACACACTGGCTGAAAGGATTTAAAAAAAAAAAACCTAGACCCATCTATTTTCTGCCTACAATAAACAAACTTCACCATCAAAGATACGTACAGACTGAAAGTGAAAAGATGGAAAAAGATATTCCATGTGAACAGAAAGCACAAAAGAGCTGGCATAGCCATCCTAATATCAGACAAAACAGACTTTAACACAAAAACTGTTAAAGGAGACTGGGAAGGGCACTATAGAATGGTTAAGGAATCAATTCAACAGGAAGAGATGACTATAATAAATGTATATGCACACAATTACAGGGCATCTGGCTATTAAAAAGAAATGTTAACAGACCTAAAGAGAGACAAAAAGTCCAATAAAATAATAATGGGAGAATTCAACACCCCACTTACATCAATGGATAATTCAAACAGAAAGAAAAAAAAACAAACATCAGGGCTAATCAAAACTATATACCAAATGGACCTAACAGATATCTATAAAACTTTTCACCCCACAGTTGCAAAATACACATTCTTCTCATCAGTACATGGAACTTTCTCTAAGATAAACCACAATGTAGGCTATAAAGAAAGTCCCCAGAAAATTCAAAATAATCAAACATGCCATGCATCTTCTCCAACCACAATGGAATGAAGCTGGAAATCAGGAATCTCGAGATCATATGCAAACACATCGAGAATGAACAACATGCTCCTGAATGAACAGTGAGTAATGAAAAAAATCAAAAGAGAAATCAAAAAATTTCTGGAAACAAATGAAGATATCAATACAGCATAACAAAAATTATGGGACCCCGAGTTCTAGTTCTGGTCGGGGTGCCAGATTCTGTCCCGGTTGCCCGTCTTCCAGTCCAGCTCTCTGCTGTGGCCCAGGAGTGCAGTGGAGGATGGTCCAAGTGCTAGGGCCCTGCACCCGCCTGTGAGACCAGGAGAAGCACCTGGCTCCTGGCTTCAGATCAGTGCAGTTCGCTGGCCACAGCGGCCACTGGAGGGTGAACCAACGGAAAAGGAAGACCTTTCTCTCTGTCTCTAAATCTCTTACTGTCCACTATGCCTGTCAAAAAAATAATCAATAGCCAGGAACGGCACTGAGGTACAGCAGGTAAAACTGACACCTGCAGTGCCAGCATCCCATATGGGTACCGCTTTAAGTCCCAGCTGCACAACTTCTTATCAACCTCTCTGCTGTGGCCTGGGAAAGCAGTGGAAGATGACCCAAGGCCTTGGGCCGCTTCACTCACGTGGGAGACCCAGAAAAAGCTCCTGGTTTCTGGCTCAGATCACCACAGCTCCGGCAATTGCCATCATCTACGGAGTGAACCAGAGCATGGAAGACCTCTTTCTCTCTCTGCCTCTCCTTCATGCTCTGTGTAACTCTGACTTTCAAATAAATAAGTAAATCTTACAGGCCCAGGACCCAGGGCAAGCATGGAAGATTTTGGTGCTGAGTCAGTCACTACGCACCAATGCTCCAGGGCCCAACCCTGCATACCAAAGCTCTAAGCCACAATCAATAATAGAAGGGATATTGGAAAACGCACAATAGGGAAATAAAGGTACCTGACCCTGAATAATCAGTGAGTCAAAGACAAAAGAAAAGATGATTTTAAACTGTCTTCAAAAGAATAAGAATGCACACACCACTGAACAACAAGTAAGGGGATTGATCACTAATAAATTCTACTGTCAAAGGAAAGGGCAAGATGTGATGATTTCACTGTGGAATTCTATCAATCATTTGAAAACTGATACAGAGTTTTCCCAAGTTCTTCCAAAAATTTGAGGATGGATCAGCACTCCAAAACTCAGTTTACATGAACAACATTACTCTGATTCTAAAACTATACTAGGATGCCAAAGAAAAGATTACAGGTCAATATTCATACTGAGCATAGATTTTAAAAAACCTTAAAAAATATCATCCAGCAAAATTCAACAGCATACCATATGACTCAACATATCAAAATCAATACATACAATTCATCCACCACATTCATGAAAATTGGCATGTGGAAAATAAATGTGGTATACAACTTTACCAGACTGAAGGTCAAAACCCATATGATCTCCTCAATGGACCCATGGAAAGTACTTTACAAAAGCCAGTACGCTTTCATGAGAAAATCTCAACAAACTAACTAGACAAGCAAAGTACCTCAAAACAATGCAGGTTAGATGACGATCCCACACCTAACATCACATTCAATGAAAAGCTGAAAGCTTTTACACTAAGATCAGGAACAAGTCAAGGATAAACCCTTCTAACACTTGTATTCAATCTAGCACTAAATGTCCCAGTAAGAGCAATGAGGCATGAGAAAGAAAAAAAGATATCCACATTAGATAGGAAGAACTTAGTTGCAGCTGAAACCAGGAGCCAAGAGCTCCATCCAGGCCTTCCACAAGTGTAGAAGGGACCCAGCTACGTGAGCCATCATCGGCTGTCTCCCCAGGGGCACATTAGCAAGAAGCTGATTGGAAGAGGACACAGGACTCAATCCCAGGCACTCAGATTGGAAGGCAGACATCCCAACTAGTGACAACCTAGTAGACCCAGAACTCAAAGCTAAAATGTCAACACACCAAATGAGCTCTACATATTCAAAAATATCCCTACCAAAATTCCAAAGGCATTTTTCACAGCATTAGAAATAATAAATCAAAAATTCATAAGGATCCACAAAATATCTCAAAGAGCCAAAGGACTCTTGAGCAGAAAGAACAAAGTTAGAGGCATCATACTACCTGACTTCAAAATCTACAACATAGCTATGAGAATCAAAACAGCATGGTTGGGCCGTGCCCTGGCTCACTTGGGTAATCCTCCGCCTATGGCGCCAGCATCCCATATGAGCCCTGGGTTCTAGTCCCTGTTGCTACTCTTCCAGTCCAGCTCTCTGCTGTGCCCTGGGAGGGCAGTGGAGGATGGACCAGGGGCTTGGGCCCCTGAACCCACATCTGTCTATTCCATCTGTCTAAAGCAAAGGGAGTTATTTGGCTCAAATAGTGGAAGGTGGAAAGTCTGAGATCCCTTGTCCCCTCTGGTGAGGACCACATGCTGCATCAGTTCATGTGGAGAAGCAGAAAGAAGAAATGGCTGCATGAAGAAGAGGAGTACGTGTGTAAGGGAGGCGGGAACAACAGGACCAGCCGTGTCATTTGGAAAGGAATCCTGCCAGAGTGAGAACTGGCTCCCAGGAGAGGCCTACTCATGAGGCCTCCAGCCCCTGAGTCTGAACACCTTGCATTGGCCTGCACCCCTAATACTGCCTCATGGAGAGATTCAGCCTCTGCCTGGTTTTGGTTAGGACAAACCATACTCACACTACAGCAGACATACTTCAGTAGGAGGGTTCCTGGTTCGTATGGTAGATCTACTTTTAATTTTTTGAGGACTGTCCATACTGCTTTCCATAATCATACAAATTTGCATTCCCACCAACAGGGAGGGAGTGTTCCCTTCTTTACATCCTCACCAGTACTTGTTCCTTTTTGTCTTGGTTTTCAAACTGGCTATTCTAACATTAATGAGGCACTATATCATTGTGTGTGTATGTGTGCTTTCAAGATTTATTGATTTATTTATTTGAATCAGTTACACATTTAGAGAAGGAAAGGGAGAGAGAGAGAGAGAGAGAGAGAGAGAGAGAGAGAGAGAGAGGTCTTCCATCCACTGATTCACTCCCCAGTTAGTTGCAATGGCTGGAGCTGCGCTGATCCCAGGGCAGGAGCCAGGAGCTTCCTCTGGGTCTCCCACAGGGGTGCAGGGATCCTAGGACCAGGGCCATCTTGTACTGCTGTTTAGGCCATAGCAGAGAGCTGGATGGGAAGTGGAGCAGCCAGGACACAAAGTGGCACCCATAAGGGAAGCTGGCACTTCAGACGACAGCTGTACCCTCTACACCAGAGACACTGGCCCCTCACTGTGGTTTTAGTTTGCGTTATGATGAGAAGTGATGTTGGGCATTTGTTCACATATCTCTTGACCATATGCATGTCTTAGTTTGTTTGTTTGTTTGGAGAAATGTCTATTCAGGTCCTTTGTCTAGTTTTTAACCAGGTTAATTGGTTTTTGCTATTGAATTGTTTCAGGTCCTTATATATTGTGGATATTAACCCTTATCAGAGAGATGATTTACACATATTTTTCCTATTCCATTTATTGTCTGTTCCATGTGTTGACTGTTTTCTTAGCTATTTTATATTATTTTTAGCTTGAGGTTAATCCCACTTTTCTTTTCATATTTTACTTCCTATGCTTTTGGGGTCATATGAAAAACTCATTGCCCTGAACAATGTCATGAACCCTTCTTCTAGTAGTTTTATATTTCGAGGTGTTAAATTTAAGTTTTTCAACAATTTTAGTTTATTTTTGGATAAGGATCCGATTTCAGTGTTCTGAACGTGGATATTCAGTTTTCCCCAAATTATTTATTATTGAGAGTATACTTTTCCTATTGTGTATTCATAGCAATTCTGTAAAATATTAGTTGAACTCAAGTGTGTGGGTGTATTTCTTGTCTCCCTATTCTGGTCTGTTGGCCTAATTTTTGATTGCAGTACCATGCTGTTTTTTTTAATGTCATGTAGAGTTATAGACAGTGATATGGAGAGACAGAGAGAAAGGTTTTCCTTCTGTTGGTTCACTCCCCAAATGGCCGCCACGGCTGGCACTGCACCTATCTGAAGCCAGGAGCCAGGTGGTCCTTTAGATAGATAGAATACCTCTCTCTCTCTCTCTCTCTCTTTCTCTCTCTCTCTATCTCTATCTCTATCTATCTTTTTTCAGTAACTGCCTTTCAAATAAATAAGTAAATCGTTAGAAAAACCAATATCCTTTGTAGACACAAACAATGCATTTGCTGAGACAGAATTTCTTAGATCTATCCAACTCACATTAACTGCAAAAAAAAAAAAAAAGGCTAAACACAATACAATAAATTTAAGCAAAGACATCAAAGAACTTTACAATGAAAATTACAAAACATAAAAGAAAGAAATAGTAGAAGGCATTAAAAAGTAAAAAATCTTGCTGGCACGACGGCTCAATAGGCTAATCCTCTGCCTGCAGCACCGGCACCGCAGGTTCTAGTCCTGGTCAGGGCACCAGATTCTGTCCCATTTGCTCCTCTTCCAGTCCAGCTCTCTGCTGTGGACCAGGAGTGCAGTGGAGGATGTCCAAAGTCCTTGGGCCCTGCACCCACATGGGAGACCAGGAGAAGCACCTGGTTGCTGGCTTCGGATCAGCGCAGTGGGCACTGGACCCAGCAGCTGTTCTGGGGGTGAACCAATGGAAAGAGGAAGAACTTTCTCTCTGTCTCTCTCTCACTATCCACTTCGCCTGTAAAAAAAGAAAAAGAAAAAGAAAAAAAGTCTTTCATATTCATGAATGGGAAGAATAAATAACATAAAAATGTCCATACTACTGAAAGCTGGGGCAGGCGATGTGGGGTAGCAGGTAAAGTCACTGCCTGCAGTGCTTGCATCCCATATTGATGCCAGTTCAGGCCCCAGCTGCTCAACTTCTTAAGGATCACTAGCCATAGGGAACTGCAAATCAAACGCATAATTACGTTTCACCTCATCCCAGTTAGAATGGCTTTCATACAGAAATCAACAAACAACAAATGCTGGCAAGGAGGTGGTTGGAAGGGTACCCTAATCCATTATTTGTGAAAACGTAACTTGGTGCAGCCACTGTTGAAGACACATACCTCAGAAATCTGAATATATACCTACCATATGACCCAGCCATCCCACTCCTGGGAATTCATCCAAAGGAAAAGGAATTCCGAACACGAAAGAGTGATCTGCACCCCAATGTGCACTGCGGCTCAATTCACAATGGCTAAGATATGGAATCAACCCAGATGTCCATCCACTGTGGACTGGATGAAGAAATTCTGGTGTATTTACACTGTGGAATACTACTCAGCTTTAAAAAAAGATCCTGTATTTTGCAACAGGTCTATGACTTCCCAGGGTGGGCTTTGGCTGGCCCAGGCCTCCCTCAGGAAGCTGATGGGTGACACTGGCATAACCGTGTGCACACGACATCTGTCCCGGGAAGGGGGTGGGGGGACACGGAGGGTGGCAGTCAGCAGCCCACAGAACCTTAGGGGAGGTCAGCTAAGTGGACTTCAAGAAGTGACCTCACTTCCTTGACGATGGCCACAACAGAACCTGGAACCCCGGTTACCAGGTGCCCACTATGTGGTGCTGGTGACCCAGCCAGTTCAGTTGGTCAGAGGCCATCGAGCAGATATGTTCTCGTGTTGTCTCCCAACATCCCAAGGCCCAGGCCTGGGCCAGCCCCAGGCTGCGGATATTCTCCAGAGCTACAGACATTGGGCCAGCCCTCGCCCACAGCAGCTCTCTCAGAGGGAATTCTCTCAGAGGGAAACCAAGGTGATCTCAGACAGCCAGGCCAGGACCCCTGGGCAGACCTCCCCCGCTGATCCTCCTGGGTGGCCCTGCATCCATCTTGGGGGGTGTGGAGGGGGCAGTTTGGGGACGTCAGTGACCCATGGGAAGGGATGGGGGTGGGATGGGGACCAGGTGGTCCCATGACAACCGCAGGAGGGTGGGGGCAGAACATCAGGGCCAGGATTACAACTACCCTCCTTGTCCCACCCCAGAATGACGGTGACATTGCCACACCCCTGGAGGACATCATCGGAGTGGGGACCATGGTGGCAAGCAGGCTGGAGGGAAAGCCCTTGCCAAGAGCAGCTGATTCAGCTCCAGTGGAGCCGGACCCAGCCGAGATGGCAGCAGCCAAGATGGGGCCAGGACCAATCCTGGAACCTGAGGAACCAGCAACAGTGGAACCACCTGTGCCGTCCCTGTCGCCTGCCAGCAACGTGGGGACCCAGGAGGTAGGCATGGTGCAGAAGCTGGTGAGTCAGCTGGTGCCTGCCCAGCAGAGAGGGGACCGCTTCATCGTCCCTGCATTCCTGCTCATCTATCACAAGTTTGCCACCACCCAGCAGGTGCTGCATCTGCTGTTCCAAAGGTGAGGGCTTGCACCTGCAGGCGCAGGGGGGACTCGCCACCCGTGGCTGGAACTTGGTGACACCCTGCTCCCCTTCAGGGCCTCAGTGTGTTCTTGCAGCATCTTGGTGATCAGGGGAGTGTCTCTGAGGGTGATAAAGTTCTTTCTAACCCTGGTCCTGAGGGACAGGCTGCCCAGGAGGTCTGATGTAGAAATTTCCTCCCATGGCTCATGAAACAGCCTTGGACCTAAGGATTCATCTCTCATGGCCCTAGGCAAAGCTGTTTTCCTGTTCACAAAGAACCTTCCAGATCCCTCTGGGGGTCCTTATCCTGATAATGGCCTGAATAGGACCCCGAGGGGCTGGCAGAGGGGACTCAGACCTCTAGACACCTTAGAAGGAGCTCAATTCACAACAGAGCAAACATCAGAAAGCGCCCACTGTGTGCAGGCACACACCCAGGAACTTAGCA
The DNA here is from genome assembly GCA_949820135.1 of Sylvilagus floridanus. Classification (NCBI taxonomy): domain Eukaryota; kingdom Metazoa; phylum Chordata; class Mammalia; order Lagomorpha; family Leporidae; genus Sylvilagus; species Sylvilagus floridanus. The sequence goes on from OX463231.1 coordinate 82,006,751, forward strand.
AAACACAGTGCACAGCACAGACCACCCTATCTGCCCTGCTTTGCTTCCCTTCTAGTCAGCGTGTCAGCCCCTCCCCCAGACCTCCTGGCAGGTGGCACACAGGACATCACAGGTGACACCTCCTGTCCTCCTCTAGGTATGCATCCTTTCAACCTCACTGTGAAGAGGACGACCGCACTAAGGAGTGAGTGGGCTTTGGGTCAGGAGGGAGGTTTCAAATATCCACAGCAGGGACATGGGGTGCAACTGGGGGGCTGGCCTTGACCCAGGATTGCACCCTTCCTTTGATTCCCACTTGAAGTCTGAGGTCAGGCGTGTTACCTGAAGAACGAGAGACACATACGAGGTTCCTGGGCATCCTGAGAGCACTGGGAATCTGTCCCTACCACAACCCTTCTCAGAAGGGCTGGCCCAATCCTTCCCATCTCAAGAACCCGAGAGGAGGTGGGAGCATCGGGCTACACATGGGCCTCTCTCTGCCCACCTGCACCAGGGGCTGAGCATCCTCTGCCCAGGTCTCAGAGTCACAGGGGCGAGGGTGGGTGTGGACAGGAGACATCTGACTCTGCTGCCCACCTGCCTGTCCCCAGTGCCCTGTGCTCCCTCCTGGGAACCTGGCTGGACCGCTATCCCGAGCACTTCTGTCAGCCTCAGGACCTGACCTGTCTGCATCAGCTGGTGGCCTACGTCCAGCTCCATATGCCATTCACAGAGCTGGCACTCCGAGCCCAACGGCTCCTGACCCAGCTGGAGGACCCCAAGCCCAAGGAGGCTGAGGCTGAGCCCAAAGGTGAGGAGGGCTTGGGTACGTGGGAGATTGGAGGGCATTGGGGCAGAGCCACACTGAGACGAGGCTCCAAGCCTGGCGTTGGCAGGGGGCAAAGACCAGGCTCAGAGCCCTCAGGGCTCACCACATCTGGGCAGGGTCTCGTTGTGGGCAGGGCTGGGGCTTCCCTGCAAGGCAGGAAAACTCCTGGTTGACCACAAGGAGCAGGAAAGGCTGTGGTGCTGATATTTTCTCCTGCTGCATTTGCTCCTGCATTTCTGTGCTTAGATCTAGCGCCAATTACAGCAGCGCCACCCCAACCAGAGTCGGCTGAACCATCGCTGCCCCGGGCACTCCATCTTTCAGCTGCAGAGGCGCTGGAGGCCCCTGAGGGTCCAGCAGCTGAACCAAGGGCAGGACCTCACCAGGAACAAGACGTTCAAACGGTGCCCTCCTCGTCGGCTGCCAGCACGGTCGGGACCCTGGACACAGGCATGGTGGAGAAGCTGGTGAATCAGCTGGTGCCTGCCCAGCAGAGAGGGGACCCCTTCTTCGTCCCCACATTCCTGAACATCTATCGAAGGTTCGCCACCACCCAACAGGTGCTGCACCTGCTGTTCCAAAGGTGAGGGCCGGAACCTGCAATAATGGGAGGACTCAGTACCTCTCCACTGGGTCTTGGTGATGTCCCAGACCCTGCGTGGTCTCAAATTATTCACGCAGACTTTTGGTGCTCAGAGAAAAACCCCTCGGTGATTTCGGGACCAATGGGATGTGCTCCAGAAGTGCTTCCCTGAGGAGTGGGCTGCCAAGGACAGGGGTCTCATTTAGCATTATGTTCACCCTACAAGGAGGCTCTGGCCCCTCAGGCCTCACCACCCATGGCCTCAGGCAAAACAGTCTTACTATTCACAAAGAACCTTCCAGATTCTATGAGTGGTTCTCTGTTCTGGTAGTGACACAAACTGAGACCCCAGAGGGTGAGAAAGGGGCCCAGGCCCACTTAGACCCCTGGGGACAAGCTGCTGCCTTCACAAGCTCACACTGCAAACACATTGAAGCGCCCACTGTGTGCAGCCACATGTCCAGGAACTTAATAAAATTCAGTGCACAGCACAGACCTCTGTCCCTACCCCACATTTCTTCCCTTGTAATCAGGGAGTCAGCCCCTCCCCCAGACCTCCGGGCAGGTGGCACCCAGGACACCACAGGTGACACCTCCTGTCCTCCTCTAGGTATGCATCCTTTCAGCCTCACTGTGAAGAGGACGACTGCACTAAGGAGTGAGTGGGCTTTGGGTCTTGAGGGAGGTTCCATTTTCCCCAGTAGGGACACTGGGGTGCCACTAGGGGGTTGACCATGACCCCATCTCCTACATTTCTGTGATTAATGCTATAGGGCTGAGGTCAGTGACGTTGCCTACAGCAGGGAACAGAATGGTCTGGGTTCCTGGGCATCTGGGCAACACTGAGAATTCATCCACAACACAACTCAAGCCAGGCTGGCCCACCCCTTCCCATTTCAGGGGCCTGCCTGGAGGCAGGCGGCAGTGGCTCACACATGGGCCACTCAATGCCCACCTGCAAACAAGGCCATATATCCTCAGCCCAGAATCCAGAGTCACAGGGGTGAGGGAGGGTGTGGGCAGAAGGTGTCTGACTCTGCTGACCTCCTGCTACCCCTAGTGCCCTCTGCTCCTTCCTCGGTACCTGGCGGGACCGCTACCCGGAGCACTTCTGTCAGCCTCAGGACCTGGCCAGCCTGAAGCAGCTGGTGGCCTACGTGCAGCTCCATATGCCCAGCTCAGACCTGGCACGCCGAGCCCAGCTGCTCCTGATGCAGCTGGAGGATCCAGAGCCCAAGGAAGCTGAGGCTGAGGCTGAAGCGGAGCCCAAGGGTGAGGACGACTGGTGTGGGTACATGGGAGCCTGAGAGGGTCTCGGGGATGCCCCACACTGGGAGGAGGCTCCAAGGCTGGTGTTGGCTGGACTGAAGACCTGGCTCAGAGGCCCAGGGCTGCAGCACATTCTGGCCAGGGCTCTGCTGTGGGCACAGGCCTGGGGCTCTTCTGGAAGGCAGGGACATCTCCCTCTTGGCAAGGACAGCAGGAAGGGGCACTGGTGTTCATGACATGTTCTCTTCCTGCAGCTCCAGCACCAGGTGGAGACCTGGAGGCACCTCCCGCAGCGGCTGCTGCACTTCTGGGGTCAGATTTGGTGGCAACCCCAGCATCTGCTCCCCAGCCAGAGCCACCCAAAGCCTGTCTGTCCCTGGCAACTGTGCCAGCTGTGGAGGCCCTGGAGCCCCCTGCATCTCCACAAGCCAAACCAGAGCCGGGGCATCCCCAACCCTGGTGCACGAAGCGGCGCTGGCCCTGGAGCCGCCGGCGTGGGCAGCACACGATCCCCAGCCAGGACCGTCCCCGTCCCCACCATCGTTCACCCAGCTGGGTGCGCACCCTTCTAAGCTGTTTCCCCATCCGCTCATCGGGGCCCCGCTCTGGCCCCAGCCACCAGTGAAACAACTGTGGTAGCAGCAAACTCGGCTCTGCACAGCTCAGCTCCTGGCTCCTCCCAGGGCCACCTCCAGCCAGAGCCATTGTCCCCCTCACCATCAGTTTATAGCTCCCTCTCCTGCTTTCTAAGACAGTTTATTTAAGTCCCCCTCTGTATGTAGTACAATATAGCTCTCTTCATGCTCCTGCATGGATGCCAGTGCATTGAGTCCCCACCCGTGCTGTGCAGCCACCTTCTTCCTGCTCTACAAAGGAGCCCCACGCCAAGAACAAGGGACCTGGGAGGGACCCGCCGCTGTCCTGGGGCAGGGAGGAGGAAGCCCCTGTGTGTCCACGGATCACTGACTGCCCAGAAGAGAGAGGAATCCAGGGGAACCATGGGCTCGGCCACACGGGCTGGGTCAGTGCTCCCTCATGCTTAGGGACACGGGTTCTGAGGGTAGGCAGAGTGGCTGGTGGCCTCACTGGAGCCTCAGTGTTCTCATCTGTGACATGGGCTCACAGTCCTCCCCACAGGGCCCCATGCAGCCAAGTGGAACGAGATTCACTGAGGCTCCCCGCACACTCCGTGAGCTCCCAGATCCTCAGCTCCTGGCTCCTGGGTGAGGACTCACACAGCTTCCACATGGACAGGGAGGCCTTTCTCCCAGCAGGGGTAAACCTCGGTGTCTGGGAAAAGGCGTCACCATCTGTCACTGTGGTCTGAGCTCTGACAGCCCATATCCCAGTGCCCATGGATGGGGCTCTGACAGGAGGAGCCCAGGAGAGTTTGGCCTGGATGGTGCAGGCAGTGGTGTCCACAACTCAGGAGAGAAACCTGGCCAGCCAGGAACCACCCCCACTGACAGACCACCCAGGATCCAGGCCGAGTCACACTATGGCTGCACATGCGAGTCTGCGCAGTGTCCCTGATTGGGGGGACGACTCCCTGCATGGACTGCTGCTCTGTGCCTGGCACCTGTCCGAGCATTGGGCCCCTCCTCACCTGCGAGAGAGTGAACGTGGACACCTACACCTTACAGATGTGCAAACAGCTCTGAGTGGAGCCCCTGCCCACCATGGGTCTAGGACTCAGGGGTGCACTCAGCTAATTGCATGCAAACTCACAGTTCAGAGCCTGAAGGCTCAGGGAGGTCAATGGTCAGGGCTTTTTGTCTTTCTAAGGATGGTGAAAGCTGTGGAGATGTTCTTCATGGAATCTCAACTTTTCACAAGGCTTCGTGGTGGCCTATGGAGGAAAGAGTGGAGGCAGTGGGAATTGAGCAGGTGCGTGCTTTGTGGGAGTTCCTGGGCCACACCATGGCGTCCCCACCCACACAGGACTATCTCTGGGAAAAACCAGAGATCTCTTCCCACCCACCCACCCCCCAGATCCCCAAGCTCTGCCACCTGTGCCGGAGGTCTGGGAGGGTGCACCTGTCTTGGGGACACACGGCAGCTCCATTTGGACATTGTAGGGGGCAGGGAGCCCACCCAAAAGATCACCCTCACATCTGGCCCATGGTGTGGAGCACTCAGGATGGTTCATGTCTGCAGACACACAGAAAGAACCAGAGGTCATTTCCTGTCCCAGAACTAAGGGGTCAGGTTGGAGCAATGGCAGCTCAGGCTAGTGAACCCCTGACTGGGGTGCACACTGGGTCACTCGAGGAACACAGCAGGTAGAGTGAGTCAGCCTGCACGGTGAGGGGACAGAGTAGACAGTGGCTGGTGGCGGAGGCAGCTGCAGGCTGCAGGGGTGAGGTCAGTGTCAACAGCTGGGGTGTCTGAGTCCCTGCAGGGCCTTCTATCCTCCCTGTGGTCTCTCACTGCCTCCTCCTGGGCACTCGGGGATGGGATGGCGGTTGTGGTCGTCTCATGAGAGCCGTTTCCCACTGCTCTGTGTAAACAGCCAACAGCAGCCTTCAGATGTGGGAGGAAAGCTCTGTACTTCCTGGTCCTGCAGTTCGCAGTCCTTGGCGGGTCCACCCCATGGGCTGCAGCCTGATAAGGCAAGGGTCAGCACACAGGAGTGGAGGGATGACCACATTTGTTCCCACGTCACTGGGATACTGTACCCCTGCAATTTTTAAGAGGAGCCTTCTCCTGGGTATGAGCTCCTAATGCCTCTGCCATGGTGACCCTGGACCTCACAAAGTCTACCTCTGGATCATCCACTGAACGAAGCCTCCAGCCTCTTCCCCCTGCACCGTCTGCTACCAAGCCATTAACACTGGGGTTTAGAGTCTGAGAAACTGGTGTCCAAATGATGGCTGACCACCCACTGTGCTCAGCAGGAAACTGAGGCTCCCAGAACCTGCTCTCATGCCCCACAGACTGGCAGAGTTGGATTTTTAACCCAGAGCCTGCTAGATTCTGGCACGCAGGCCTGACAAAGAGGCTACACCCAGACACACCATGAGGGAGCTCTGCGCCCTGCGGTGCTGAGGATCTTTGGTCCCAGAGAGAAACCTCATCCTGCACACACAGGAGCTGGTCTTGCTACCAGGACAGCCAGGCCTGCACTGGCCCTTCCCCGGCTGCCACACTTCACTCAGCATGAGGGGCAGGCTCTGACCCCAGTTCTCCCAAGGTCAGAGCATGCTGAGACCTCTGACCCTGGAGAGGCCTCGCTGGGGGAAGGCAAGCAGGACAGAGCCCAGGCTGGAAAGTCAGAGACGAGGGTCCTTGTCCTGCTAATCGCTTTGTAGCTATGACTGCAGATAAGCTCTGGGCCTCAGTTCCCATCAAGAGAACAAGAAAGATACAGACCTTCCTGGTGGGTTGTCAGAAGACCTCCCTGAGATGGGGCTGATGGGATCGTATCCCTGAAGTGGGGTCCCCTTTCGGGCTGCCTGCTGGCAGGGCACAAGGTCTGGGAAGCACCTCGCATGTGGCTTCTCCTGCAGCCTGGCCACCAGGCTGTCAGCATTACTGAGGAGCATGAAGCAGGTCGAGAGCCACAGTCTGTTTCAGGTCAGGGGGCTCAGCAGGACAGGCGGACGTGCTCTGGGTCTCTGGGCAGGGCCTGTACAGGGACCCCAGAACTCCACCCGCAAGGAAAGGAACATGGCTCTCTTCACTCAATCATTCACTGAGCCAATGCCCCCAGTCCTTGCTGTGTGTCCCTCTCCTGTCTTCATCGGGGACGGCCCCTCGGAATCCACGGGAGCCTTACACAGTCAGGTCAGCCCTTAGGAGGCTGCGGACTGCAGTGTTGGTCGGAAGGGGGGATTCCCCTTGGAGTCCTTCAAATTTCAGTCTACAGTCAGTTCCTCCTAGTCAGAGTCTCAACTATTCCTGCAACAAATCTCTCAGATGTCCCAGTGTCCCACTGCCTCTGCTTCCTGGGAAAACCAGACTACCATATAAATTATAAAGAACAAACGACAATCATAAAGATGTGTTAAATGGGCTTATAACTTATAAAGATGCAATTTCAGTCATATAACAGCACCAAGTAGGAAGAAGATCAGGAGTTGTACAGGAACCAAGTTTTTATATGTTGTTTTATATTATATATATATATATATATATATATATATTACATAATATTATGTTGGTATTAATCCAAACTAGATTGTTTGAAAGTTATTAGTCCTAATATGCAAGACAATCATTAACAAACTTTAATTATAGTAAAAGAAGCAACGTGAAAATTAAAATCATAAGATGCCTATTTAGTGCAAAAAAATAGGGATAGATGAAGAGAGGGAAAAAAGCACCAGACCAGATCTCACAGACCAGGCTTCAAACATAACTCAGCATCAGTCCAGCCCCACAGACCGACAGCAGCCCAGGACCCACACAGCAGACATCAGCCCAGACCCAACGGTCCAGACATCATCCCAGCTCCCACAAACCAGACATCAGCACAGCATCAATAGATCAGATATCAGTCCAGCACCCACAGACCAGACGTAAACCCAGCACTCACAGAACAGACATTAGCCCTGCCCCACAGACCAGACATCAGCCCAGCTCCCACAAACCAGACATCAGAACAGCACCCACACACCAGACATCAGCCCAGCACCCACAGGAGCAGCCTCCTGGCCTGCCCTATAGCCCCAACCTCCAGGCTGACCCAGGGCCCCATGCTCAAATAGACCAAGGGTCTGTGCCTGCTTCAGGAGAGCCCTCATAGACGACCTCCTAGTAGAATCCAGTCCAAGGCCTTCCTCCAACCTGCTGCATCTAGGCTCCAGGACACTCCACCCCATATGCATTCTGCTTCTAAACAGTTCCTCAAAGCCCCAAGGCTTAAACCCATCCTCATGGACCCAGCCTCCAAAATGACCCCTATGGATTCAGGCTCTGTGACTCTCCCCATTTTCCCAGATTGCAGATCACCCCTCATGGCCCAGGCAGCTGGCCACACCTGTGACCACAGACCTTACACTGATTAGCACAAGCTCAAGCTACATGCCTGCCCTGGCACCTGTGTGCCCAGGATTCAGCCGATCCCTGTGACCACAGTTTCCAGTAACCTATGTCCATGTCTGGTCTTACAGACCAAGGACCAAGGACAAGCATGGAAGATTTTGGTGTTGAGTCAGTCACTACGCACCAATGCTCCAGGGCCCAACCCTGCGTACCCAATCTCTAGGCCACAATCAATAATAGAAGGAATACTGGAAAACACACAACAGGGAAATAAAGGTACCTGACCCTGAACAATCAATGAGTCAAAGACAAAAGAAATGGTGATTTTAAAATGTCTTCAGAGGAATAAGAATGCACACACCATTGAACAATGAGTAAGGGGATTGAATCAATAATAAATTTTACCATCAAAGAAAAGTGCAAGATGCAATGATTTCACTGTGGAATTCTGTCAACCATTTGGAAAACTGATGCAGATTTTTCCAAAGTTTTTCCAAAAATTTGAGGAAGGAACAGCACTCCAAAACTCAGTTTACATGGTCAACATCACTCTGATTTTTTTTTTTTTGGGGGGGGGGGGACAGGTAGTTTTAGACAGTGAGAGAGAGAAAGAGCGAAAGTCCTTCCTTCCGTTGGTTCACTCCCCAAATGGCCACTACTGCCAGCGCTGTGCCGAACTGAAGCCAGGAAGCAGGAGCTTCTTCCTGGTCTCCTGTGGGAGCGCAGGGCCCAAGCACTAGTGCTATCCTCCACTACCCTCCCAGGACATAGCAGAGAGCTGGACTGGAAGAGGAGAAACCAGGACTAGAACCCAGCACTGATATTTGATGCCAGCGCTGCAGGCAGAGGGTTAACCAAATGAGCCATGGTGCCAGCCCCTACTCTGATTCTAAAACTAGACTAGGATGCCAAAGAAAAGATTACAGGTCAATATTCATACTGAACATAGATTTAAAAAATCCTTAACAAAATACCATCCAGAAAAATTCAACAGCATACCATATGACTCAACATATGAAAAGTCAATAAATACAATTTATCCACCACATTAACAGAATGAAAACTGACATATGGAAAATAAATGTGGTACACAACTTTACCAGACTTAAGGTCAAAAACCATATGCTCTCCTCAAAGGACCCATAGAAAGTATTTTACAATTTTACAAAAGCCAGTACCCTTTCATGAGAAAATCTCAACAAACTAACTAGAGAAGCAAAGTACCTGAAAACAATGCAGGCTAGATGACGATCTCACACCTAACATTGTTGGACCTCTCAGTAGCAGAGATGTCCACTTGCTCGGGAGGACGCCCAAAGATCCAGACTCCAGACGAGTTGATGCAAAAAACACGAGGTTTTTATTGAACATTTGCGCAAACGGGCCCCCACCTCAGGCGGTGAGGAGCCCTGAGCAGCAGTTTCACACAGCTTATATAGGCAACCAGTTAGCATATTCCTAGGCGGAGAATGCTGAGGTGTTACAGGATTGGTCAGTTCAGAGGGTCCATTAGCATATGGGAGAGTGCTGAAGAAGAATGCTGAGGGAGAGTGCTGAGGGAGAGTGCTGAGGTGGCACAGGATTGGCCGGTCACAGTGACATCATAAGAGCGCGCCCAGAAACTCTCTGAAGGGAGGGGCAGTTCTGCTCTGGGTTCACCTAGAGTTCACCCAGAGAAGGGAGGAGCAGCTCCGCTCAGGCTCTGGGTTCACCTAGAGTTCATCCAGAGAAGGGAGGGGCAGCTCCACTCTGGGCATGCTCAGAGGCTTCCCGAAGGGGCGGGGCGGCTCCGCTCCGGGCGCGGTCCCTCCGCACCGGCGCCTGTGGCCTTGCGGGGCGCCCTGAGGAGACCCAATGATCACCCGCCGGCCGAGGGCGAGGAGTCTGGTCCGGGGGCGACTGGGCCCTCACAGGCTCTATGATCACGCGGGGCCGGAGCGTGATAACCCGCGGCCGCGGAGCCCCGGCGACGACCTGGGGCTGAGGTGGCCCTACCATTCCAGAGCGGCCCCGCCGCGATGCTGCCACTAAACGAGGGGGGAGGGACCCGGGGCAGCTCTCCCCGTAAGGGTCCTTCAAACATCACATTCAATGAAAAGCTGAAAGGTTGTACTCTAAGACCAGGAACAAGAAAAGGATGAACCCTTCTAACACTTGTATTCAATCCAGCACTAAATGTCCCAGTAAGAGCAATGAGGCATGAGAAAGAAAAAAAGATATCCACATTAGTTTAATGATTATGGAAATCAGTATGGACCATCCACAAAAAATTAAAAGTAGATCTACCATACGACCCAGGAACCCTCCTACTGAAATATGTCTGCTATGGTGTGAGTATGGTTTGTCCTAACCAAAACCAGGCAGAGGCTGAATCTCTCCATGAGGCAGTATTAGGGGTGCAGGCCAATGCAAAGTGTTCAGACTCGGGGGCTGGAGGCCTCATGAGTAGGCCTCTCCTGGGAGCCAGTTCTCACTCTGGCAGGATTCCTTTCCAAATGACACGGCTGGTCCTGTTGTTCCCGCCTCCCTTACACACGTACTCCTCTTCTTCATGCAGCCGTTTCTTCTTTCTGCTTCTCTACCATGAACAGATGCAGCATGTGGAGGTCCTCACCAGAGGGGACAAGGGATCTCAGACTTTCCACCTTCCACTACTTGAGCCACAATAACTCCCTTTTCTTTAGACAGTACAGTCTGGGGGGATTTTGTTACAGCAATACAAAATGGCCTAAGACAACACCCAAACAAATTAGAACATTATGCCGAGGAGCTATCTGCACTCTGATGTAGCAACAGTATCGCAACAGCCAAGAAATGGAAACAACCGAGGCATCCTTTGATGGATCAAAGCTTACAGAAAATATGGCAGGGGCTAGCATTTTGGTCTAGCGGTCAAAACTGACCCCTGCAATGCCGGCATCCCATATGGGCTCTGGCTTGATCCCTAGTAGTCCACTTCCAATGCAGCTCCCTGCCAATGTGCCTGGGAAAGTAGCAGAAGACAGCCCAAGTGCTTGGGCCCCTGTACCCATGTGGGAGACCCAAAAGGAACCCCTGGATCGTGGCTTGGGACTGGCCCAGCTCTGACTATTGTGACCATTTGGGGAGAAACCAGTGGGTTAAATATCTCTTTCTCTCTCTCTCTCTCTCTCTCTCTCTCTTTCTCTCTCTCTCTCCCCCCCCCCTTCAGTAACTGCCTTTCCAATAAATAAATAAATCTTTTTTAAAAAGAAGTTGAACTCACAGAAGTAGAGTAGAATGGTGTGCACATGGGGAGGGAAGCAGCTGCTGAGATTTTGGTCAAAGGATACAAAATTTCCATTAAATACAAGGAAAAGTCTGAAGAGATCATTATACAGCCTGGTGGCTACAGCTTACAACATACTGTATTCTTGAAAATCAGTAAGAGTATATTTAAATGTTATCCAAAAAATATAAGTACTTAAGTTATACATGTCTACTAGCTTGATTTCACCATAACAAAATTTAAACATATTTCAAAACATCATGTTTACGTAACAGCTAAAAACACTGTCATTTGTCAACTTAAAATTGACTGGTTATGGGGAAGGCATTTGAAGAAGCAGGTAAGCCACTTTTTAGGACATCTGCAATCCATATTGGAGTGCCTAGGTACAAGTTCCTGCTCCACTCTCCTTCCAGCTTCCTGCAAGTGGGTACCCTGAGAGGCAGCAGTTTAAGGCTCAAGTATTTGATCCCTTATGTGGAAGACCCAAATGCTCCTGGCTGTTATAGGCATTGGGGTAGTGAACCAGCAGATAGGAGATTCATTCTCATTCTCATTCATTCTCTCTCTCTCTCTCTCTCTCTCTCTCTCTCTCTCTCTCTTTCCCTTCCCCCCTCCCTCCCTCCTTTCTTCCCCCCATCTATTTCTCTATTTCTTCCTTCAAAGAAAATAATAAAATTAATCATATAATTTTAATATAAATAAGTAATGCAAAGTATCATATAATATCAAGAAGAACCTTCTGTCATTTGTAATCCAAATATGCAGGTACTTCAAAAAGCCCATGGGAAATGGATTAAAAATAAGTTTACTGGGCAGGTGTTTGGTCTAACAGTTAAGATGCCCACATTCCACATCAGGGTTAAATTCTCAACTCCAGTTTACAATTGGAGCTTCCTGCTAATGGGCACCCCAGGAGGCAGTAGGTGATAGCTCAAGTGGCTGAGTTCCTGCTGCACACTTGGGAGACCTGGACTGAGTTCCCAGATTGCAATTCCAGCCCAGTTCAGCCCCAGCCATCACAGGCACCAGTGAGTGGAAACTCTCCTGGTTAACTATTTCTGTAACTTTGCCTGCCTCTTAAATAAATATTTCAAAAATTTTACTTTGATTTAAAAATGTTTTAAATGCATATGCATGAAAGGTCTTCAAAAAGTTCATGAAAATGTATATTATGAAAAAGCTATGTATGTATTTCAATATTTTTGCACCAAAACAAGCATATCTTTTAATTCAACTTTTTGAAGATTTATTTATTTGAAAAGCAGAGTTACAGAGAGGCAGAGGAAGAGAGAGTCTTCCATCTACTGGTTCACTCCCCAGATGGCCTCAAAAGCTGGAGCTGGGCTGATCCAAAGCCAGGAGATAGAAGCTTCTTCTGGGTCTCCCATGTGCATGCAGGGACCCTAGGACTTGGGCCATCTCCTACTGGATTCCCAGATCATAGCAGGGAGCTGGATCAGAAATGGAGCAGCTGGGACTCGAACCAGCACCCATATGGAATGCTGGCACTGCAGGCAGCAGCTTTATCTGCTATGCCACAGCACTGGCCCCTTAATTTAAACTTCCATGTTGGTTAATATGTATTTTTTTTGACAGGCAGAGTGGACAGTGAAAGAGAGAGACAAAGAGAAAGGTCTTTCTTTTGCCGTTGGTTCACCCTCCAATGGCCACCACGGCCAGCGCACTGGGGCCGGCGCATAGCGCTGATCCGATGGCAGGAGCCAGGTGCTTATCCTGGTCTCCCATGCACATGCAGGGCCCAAGCATTTGGGCCATCCTCCACTGCCTTCCCGGGCCACAGCAAAGAGCTGGCCTGGAAGAGGGGCAACCGGGACAGAATCCGGAGCCCCGACCGGGACTAGAACCCCGTGTGCTGGCGCCGCAAGGCAGAGGATTAGCCTGTTGAGCCACAGCACTGGCTAATATGTATTTATATAGTTAAAATGTAGAGTGGCAGAAAGAGACACACACACACTTAGAGATTGTTTTGAAGTACCTCTTAATGTGATCTGCCTATTTGTAAGGACAGTTATGTCTCATAAAGAACATGGTAATCAGTCACACATCTTTTAAAAAAAAAGTGAAGGCATCAACCCAAGGATTAATCTAAAGAATAAAATGAACAGCAGTTATAGTTATACAACTCCAGGCCTTTAAAATAGTCTTCACTAAAGATACTTCTATCATTGCTTGCAATTTAATTAGATAGTTGGAGTATAGGGAAGGCAGGGTAGAGAGTTTTTTTTGTTTTATTTATTTATTTGAGATGTAGAATTATGACAGGGGTCCAGCACTGTGGTGGTAGGATATTAAACCTCCACCTGCAGCACTAGCATCCCATATGGGCACCAGTTTGTTTCCCAGCTGCTCCACTCCAGATCCAGCTCTCTGCCAACGGCCTGGGAGAGAAGTAGAAGATGGCCCAAGTGCTTGGACCCCTTCACCCACATGGGAGACCTGGAAGAAGCTCTTGGATCCTGGCTTTGGCCTGGCCTAGCCCTGGATATTGTGGCCAGTAAGGGAATGAAGCAGCAGATGGAAGCTAGCTTTCTCTCTCTCTCTCTCTCTCTCTCTCTCTCTCTGCCTCTCAAATAAATAAATAAATCTTAAAAGGGGGGGCACTGTGGCATAGCAGGTAAAGCCACTGCCTGCAGTGCCAGCAACCCATATGGGTGCCAGTTCGAGACCCGGCTGCTCCACTTCCAATCCAGCCCTCTGCTATGGCCTGGGAAAGCAGTAGAAGATGGCCCAAGTGCTTGGGCCCCTGCACCCACGTGGGAGACCAGGAAGAAGCTCCTGGCTCCTGCTTCGGATCAGCGCAGCTCCGGCCATTGTGGCCAACTGGGGAGTGAACCAGAGGATAGAAGACCTCTCTCTCTCTCAATCTTCCTCCCTCCCTTGCTCCCTCTCTGCCTCTCCTTCTCTCATTGTGTAACTGATTTTCAAGTAAAATAAATAAATCTTTAAAAAAAAAAAAAGAGTTATAGACAGAAAAGGAGAGACAGAGAGATAAGTTTTTAATCTATCAGTTCACTCCCCAGATGGTTGCAATGGCCAGAGCTGGGTTGATTTGAAGCCAGGCATCAGGACTTTCTTCCAGGTCTTCATCATGGGGGCAGGGGCCTAAGCACTTGGGCCCTCTTCCACTGCTTTCACAAGTCATAGCAGAGAGCAGGGCTGGAAGAGGAACAGCCAGGACACCCATGTAGGATGCTGGCACCGCAGGCAGAGGCTTAGCCTACTAGGCCACAGCAGCGCCCCCAGGGTACAGAGATTATGCACACATACAAACACACTCTGGCATGTAAGCTTGAATGATGACTATCAGCATGTCTTAATCCTTGGGTAACACTGTTGGGGGACTGCTATTAACCTAGATGTGTTCTGGCCTCTTTGTGAACCACTTAGTATCTTCTAATTTTCACCTCTGACTTCAAAAACAATCTGGAAATTTATTCTGTATTTGTCACAGATCTCTAAGATTCGTGCTCTCAAAAACCTGTCATCAGAATCGGAAGGTAATATATGTAGACTGGTAATGCTGGAGATGGCAGAGTAGGATTATGGAATGGATATTTCTTGGAGGAGAACACACTGAAGCTGTGCCTCAAGACCGCGCATGGCCAGACTAGTGACTAAGAAAACCAGCCTCTGTATTTTGTTCTCCCTCACTCACCCATGCATAACAAGGAGAAGGCTAAAATGAGAAGAAGAAAGCAAGGCCTTTTCATCCTATTTCTGGAGAAATTACCCCCAGGAAATCTTTGGTTAGCAATTTCAATAAATCATTGTGAATCCTGTGAATCCCAACTTTCAGAGGAAACCCCATTATTTACATTTTCAAGTCTACATGGTGTTCCATCCAGGCCAGTTTCAATGGACAGTCCCTGTCTTCATCTGTTTTCTATTGTTATAACTGAATACCACGGTCCAGCACTGTGGCAGGGCAGGTAAAGCCACCATCTACAATGCTAGCATCCCAAATAGGTGCTGTTTTGAGACCCAGCTGCTCTGATCTAGCTCTCTGCTATGGCCTGGCAGTGGAAGATGGCCCAAGTCCTGGGGCCCCTACACTCACATGGGAGACCCAGAAGAAGCCCCAGGCTCCTTACTTCGTATCAGCTCAGCTCTGGCTGTTGCTGCCATTTGGGGAATGAACCAGCAGATGCAACCAGTTGTTGCAGCCATTTGGAGAGTGAACCAATGGAAGAAAGACCTTTTTCTCTGTCTCTCCCTCTCACTGTTTGTAACTCTAACTCTCTCTGCCTCTGCCTCTCTGTAACTCCACCTTTCAAATAAATAAATCTTAAAAAAAAATTAAGCAAATGTCGGATGCTGGGAATTTCATAAATAAAACAGGTGTTTTCTGAAAAATTATTTACTTTTAAAATTTAAGTAAATTGTATCTTCCATCCACTGTTTCACTTCCTATATACCTGCAATAGCCAGGGCTGGACCAGACCAAAGTCAGGAGCCTGGAACTCAATCCAGGGCTTCCATGTAGGTGGCAGGAACTCAAGTACTTGAGCCATCACCTGTTGCTTCCCCCGGGTGCACAATAGCAGGAAACTGAAGTGAAACAAAGAGTTAAACTCAGGCACTCCAAAACAGAATGCAGACTTTGTAACCCCTGCAGCAAATATCCACCCCAATTTAGCTTCACTGTTTTAGAGATTCCAAAGCAAGGTGCCAGGATCTGCTCAGCTCTGATGAGAGATGGCATCATGATGTCAGAATCACATGCAGAAGAGGAGAGCAGTGCACGCAGAAGAGGGATTCAGGGGAGGTGCCAGGTTTGCCAATAGCAACTGGGAGGAGATCCAGATCCATGGGACAGGAACTACTCACACAAGACAGCATTAGTCCACTTATGAGGATGGAGTCCCTGTGACCTAAGCACCTACCACTATGCCCTACTGCTTACAGGTCCCACTATCTCACCCGGGTCAGACTGGTAACCAAACTTCTAGCACACAACTAATGAACCACATTCAATGTGCAAACCACATCCAAACCACAGCAGTCCCAGTCCCAAGGTCCCCAAGTATTGTGTTTACGGTGTTTGCAGTTCCATTGCCTATGAGAACACTCCAGGATCTGTATCTTGCACAGGTCTTCAAAAGAAAAAAAAAACTGTCCATGGGGCCGGCGCCTTGGCACAGTAGGTTAATCCTCCACCTGTGGTGCCAGCATCCCATATGGGCACCAGTTCTAGTCCAGGCTGCTCCACTTCCAGTTCAGCTCTCTGCTATGGTCTGGGAAAGCAGCAGAAGATGGCCCAAGTCCTTGGGCGCCTTCACCTACACAGGAGACTGGGAAGAAGCACCTGGCTCCTAGCTTCGGATTGGTGCAGCTCCAGCTGTTGCAGCCATTTGGAGAGTGAACCAATGGAAGAAAGACCTTTTTCTCTGTCTCTCCCTCTCACTGTCTGTAACTCTAACTCTCAAACAAAATAAATAAAATATTTTTTAAATGTCCAAGGGTAAATTCCTAGCAATGGAAACGACTGGCCAAAGGATGGACATGAATTCTTTTCAAATTTATACTTTTTGAGCCAGAATACAAGTGCTTATTTTCCTACATAATCACCATGTCTGGCTCTCAAACATTTACTGCTTGCTTACACCACATGTGAAAATGGTATATTATTATACCCTGAATTTGTCTTTGTTAAAATATGACTGTGATTAACCACATTTCAGATATTCATTAGCTGTATTTATTTTCCTATCCTCTGGCCAAGCTGTTAGGAATTAAGAGATGATGTCACTTTGAGTATCAGTATACACACACACACACACACACACACACACCCTTGTATATATGATATACTTCAAAAAGTTGATAAAAATGGAATTAAAAATAAATTTAATTTAGGTGCAAAAGCCTGTAAATATGGCTTTTCAAAACTTTATATCAAATTAGGCTTGTTTTTAATTCTATTTCCATGAACTTTTTGAAGTACCCTCATTGGACAGTCCCTGATATTTAAAGCCTCAAAAAATGAATGAGATTCCCAAGGAAGTAAGCAGAGTGAGGCAGACCTGGGACACTCCAAAATCAGAAAATCAGAGGTAGGAGGAACCAGCATAGACCATGAAGAGCAGCCAGTGAGCAAGGAAGAAAATTAAGAAAGGGTGATATCCTGAAAGCCAAGTAAAGAAAGTACATCTAGGAGAAAAGAATGATAAGTTGGTCTGATCTCCGCTTTAAAACAGTGAGATGAAGCCTGAGAACAGCTGTTGGATTGCACAGAGGAGGTTCCTGGTGGCTTCACAGAGGTCGTTTTAGTGGAATGATGTGTGTGAAAGGCTGATTAGAGCAGATTCAACAGATGGGAAAATGCTGAAGACGCAAAAGTGAAGTGAAGAATTGCTGAAAAGAGCTCGCAAAGAGTGGGAATCCAGTGAACAGCAGAAAACGCTGGCCACAGGAAGTAATAGAGGAGGGCCAGTGCTGTGGCTCAGTGGGTTAATGCCTTGGCCTGAAGTACCGGCATCCCATATGGATGCCGGTTCAAGACCCAACTGCTCCACTTCTGATCCAGATCTCTGATATGGCCTGGGAAAGCAGTAGAAGATGGCCCAAGTCCTTGGGTCGCTGTACCTGCATGGGAGACCCGCAGAAAGCTCCTGGCTCCTGCTTCAGATCTGCTCAGCTCTGGTCGTTGCGGCCAATTGGGGAGTGAACCAGCAGATGGAAGACCTCTCTCTCTCTCTCTCTCTCTCTCTCTCTCTCTCTCTGTCTCTCCTCTCTCTGTGTAACTTTGACTTTCAAATAAATAAATGAAACCTTTAAAAAAGAAAGAAGTAATAGAGGAAGTTCATTTAAGGATACAAAGCAAGTGAATTAGTGACTGACTGATAGTTACTGGGCAGATATGGGAACCTGAAATACTCTTCCGGTTATTTCCAGATCATCCCTATCCACCTAGTAATGTCTCACTCAGACAACGTTAAACTCGAGGGGAAAATCTCTCAAGGTCATGGAATTGTACTGAACTTACACAAACAGGAAGGTAGGAAGGGCAGGGAGAGACTTTCCCTGAGGTAGGCAAGGACAGGCTCAGTGTTGCTATCAGCATCCTGAAGCAACAGTGCAGTTCTGCAGAGTGCAGAGTTCAAGAGAAGCAAGTGCTACCGTTTAGTCTCCATTTTATTTGTTCTTGGATCAACTACATATCTTTTACTTAAACTTTACTTCCCAAAAATGTGAAGATCTCCTGTAACTACTAGTAACTGTCAAGACAACTAATTTAACTACTTAGTAATTAGAGTTCCATCTATAATGAGGAATCTGGTCACAGGAAAACTCATTAGCCCACAAAAACTATCAGTAGCATCTGAAGCCTTAAAACACTTACATTTAGGAAGCATTAAGGCTGCTAGGATGTACCCCATCTGGCTGTGATAGTCCTTTAAGTAGAAGAGCGGACGGGTCATGAAATGCCATTAGACGTATTGTCACAAAGGGAAACATGTCAAATAACTCAACCCATTAAAAGGATTGCTGATATATTCGTCTGTACCTCATTTAAGCTAAGATTTATGCCTAAATCAATACATTCTATGTACACATCAGAAAAAAAAGACACTGCTCCAAACTATAAGCTTCATCTCTATAAGCAGTTTTATGCTAAATTTTTTCTGACATTCCAGGTAACTAAAAGTAAGTAACTCCAAATAATGCCTCCCCAATTTGCCTGATTGCTAATCTAAATGGCCATAATTGGTGGCCTGAGATTTATTTAGCTCACAATTTTGCAGGTTCAAAGTCCAAACAGCATAGAGCAGGCTCAACAGACACCAAATGGCTTTATCATCTCATGGCAAATCACAGATGGCAATGAAATGAGTGTGGGAAATTACATCTCCAACCAGGAGCAGAGAGAGTTAAGTTGGAGCCAGACTTCATCCTTTCATAAACACCCTACTGCAAGAGCTCCAGAGGAGTTGCATGAGAACCACTTATCCTAAGGCCCTCCCAACAGGCTCCACCTCCCAAAGGTTCAGCACCACCCTGAGGATCATCTATCACAATGGAGCCCTGGGCAACACCCAAACCATAGCACCAAAGTAGCAATATGTCAATTGTGATTCTTCTGCACGACAGAAATACAAGGTAGTCTGCCATTACAGAAGAAAGCTCTACTAACAGAGAGAGAAGCCAGCTGAGGGGACGACATTGTGGTGTAGTTGGATAGGCCACCATCTGCAATACCACCATCCCATATGAGCACTGGTTCTTGTCCCAGCTGCTCCACTTCCAACCCAGCTCTCTGCTAATATGCCTGGGAAAGCAGCGTACCATGTACTTGGTACATGCGATGTACCATGTACTTGGGCCCCTGCTATCCATGTGGGAGACCTGGATGGAGTTCCTGGCTCCTGGCTTTGACCTGGCCCAACTCCAGCTGTTGCAGCCATTTGGAGAGTGAACCAGCAGAAGTTTGCACTTGCTCTCCTTCCAACTCTTTTAAATAAATAATATAAAACTCTTATAATATAAAACTCTTTTAAGTAAATAAATAACTTTTTTTAAAAAGCCCAGAGGCTGGCACTGTGGCATAGTGGGTAAAGCTGCCACAATGCAGTGCTAGCATCCCATATGGGCACCAGTTCAAGTCCTGGCTACTCCACTTCTGATCAAGCTCTCTGATGTGTCCTGAGAAAGCAGAAGATGGCCCAACTCCTTGGGCCCCTGCACCTGCGTGGGAGACCTGGAAGAATTTCCTAGCTCTTGGCTTCAGATGGGCACAGCTCTAGATGTTGCCACCATGTAGGGAGTGAACCAGCAGATGGAAGACCTCTCTCTCTCTCTCTCTCTCTCTCTCTCTTGCTTTCTCTCTCTCTCTCTCTCTCTGCCTTTCAAACAATAAATAAATCTTTTTTTTTTAAAAAGCCCTATTGTTAATCATATGCCTCAAGGGTTGACAAATAATTTCTGTAAAGGTCTAGATAACAAACACTGTAAGCTTTTGTGGTCACACTCACTTGTAACCACTCAAGCCTCCCACTGTACTGTAAAAGTAGCAAGAAAGCACAGACAGAAATGACTATGTTGTGTTCCAGTTGTTAAAGGAAAACCTGAGCTGAGTTAATTTGGGCTAATTTCTTTGGGCAAGGAAAAGGTTCTAGGAGCAGGCAGCATTCCAGACAAAAGCTGGTTCAGAATGCACCATCGCACCTCGTGTGCAAGCTGTTCTCGGCCATGGACAGGGAAGAGACCTACAGAAACCACTGATGGGCTGCAGTCCGACTTCCCTGTCGCGTTTCATTGGCTAAGTTGCTTGGCTACAGTTTATTCACACACCCAGCTAGGACTCAGTTCCCACGGAGCTGGGAGGCCACTTTGGGACAGAAGCCACTACCACACACACAGTTTTAGGCCACATTGGACACAACATTTGAATTTCATATAATTTCTGTATGTCACAAAATGCTTTTTTTTAAATCAGCCATTCAATAATAGCTCCACAAAATCAGGTGACGAACCCAAACTGGCCTGTGATACATCATTTCCCGTCACCGATGATAAACAGGCAGCTAAATCTCAGTAAAGTTACCCACCAAAGCAGCACACTAGTTTCAAGAACCGCATTCCAAGCCCTGCTCACGCCGGGAGGGGAAAGAGGGTCTAAAGCCAGCTGCGGGAAGCGGCTAAACGGGAAGAATAAACCACTTCCGCCACCAGCCACTGCGGGACAGATGCCCCCCTCGCGCGCTTCCATACCCAGACCCGGGAGTCTCGCGACACCTACCGGTTCCCAGACGTTCGGGTGTGAGACATCTCGCGGGATTCCCGGTGAGACTCCGGCGCGCTCGCGGGGACTCTCGAGCGGCGCACGACAGTCAGGTGACCTCAGGACACGGCCCACAACGCCCAGGCCGGGCCGCCGCTTCACGCATGCGCGGGCGGCAGCTGTGGCCGCGGCGAGTTGGCGCGTTGCTGTTCTTTGGTGGCCGGCGGTATGGGGCTGAGTCGCGTGCGGGCCGTTTTCTTCGACCTGGACAACACGCTCATCGACACCGCCGGGGCGAGCAGGCTAGGCATGTTGGAGGTAACGTCCCCGGCCCCTCCGGGCGGGCTCCGCGCGCTCTCGCGTCCGCTCGGCACCCCGGCCTGTTGGCGCGGGTCGCGTTCCGCGTTCGAGACCCTGCTGCCGTCCCGGAGCCGGAGAGCGTGGCCCAGGGGTGAGCGGGCGAGGGTCGGGGTTTGGGCACGCCGCGTTCCGGGAGGCTCCGCGGAGCGGGGTCAGGGCCCGGAAGAGTGTCCGGGAAGTGCCACGGCGGCAGGGCGCCCGCGGACGTGCAGGAGCGCGCCCGCCTCGGGAGGGGACGCGGCCGCGGCGGGGGCGGCCGCACGCTCGACCCCCGAGGCGCACCGCTGGCGGAGGTGCACCGGGCTGAGCCTGGCCTCGGCGCTTTCTCCGCAGGAGCGGCTCCGGCCCCCGGGCCGCTGCGTGCGGGCATCGCTTCGTGCCCAGGCCTTCCACCTGCTCCTCCAGGTCTGATCCCCCGCTGCTTTCTCCCTCTGCCTTTGGCTTCCAAGAGAGTCAAGGATTAGCACGTGCGGAAAAAACTTGTCAAAACAAAGTCTTTCAACCCTGAGTGTCTTTTTCTCTTCTTGGACCTACAGCCTTTTCATCCTGTTCTTTCCTGCATTTCACTCTTGCTGCATGTTCACTCTGCCCCGTGCTTTAAATTTGTGTTATTGTATTTATTGTAGAGAGAGGGAGAGAGCCCCCATCAATTGGGTCACTCCTCAGGTGCCCAGAACAGCTGGGACTGGAACATAGCAAAGCCAGGAACTGGGAACCCCATCCAGGTCTCCCTCAGCCAGTTGAGCCATCGCCAGCCAGGATGCCCAGGAGCAGAACTGGGGGTCAAACCCGGGCACTGATACCAGGTGTCCCAGAGCTGCTGCACCAAATGCCTGCCCCTGTCTCATACTTTTAAAACATTGTATTAATTATTTTTAAAAAAGATTTATTTATTTATGTATTTGAAAAGTGGAGTCACAGAGAGAGCAAGAGATAGAGGTCTTCGACTGATTCACTCCCCAAATAACCACAGTGGCCGGGGCTGGGCCAGGCGGAGCCAGGAGCTTTTCACGGGATCCCCTGCGTGGATGCAGGGGCTCAGGTATTTGGGACGTCTTGTGCTGCTCTTCCAGGCACATTAGCAGAAAGCTGGAGTAGAAGTAGAGCAGCAGGGTCTCAAACCAGAGCCCATATGGAATGCCAGTGCCCTAGGCTGTGACTTAACCGCTATCCCACAAGCCAGCCCCTAAAAGCATTTTAAAAGAATATCTTCCCGGCCGGCGCCGTGTCTCAACAGGCTAATCCTCCGCCTTGCGGCGCCGGCACACCGGGTTCTAGTCCCGGTCGGGGAGCCGGATTCTGTCCCGGTTGCCCCTCTTCCAGGCCAGCCCTCTGCTGTGGCCCAGGAGTGCAGTGGAGGATGGCCCAAGTGCTTGGGCCCTGCACCCCATGGGAGACCAGGGAAAAGCACCTGGCTCCTGGCTCCTGCCATCGGACGAGCGCCGTGCGCCGACCGCAGCGCGTCATCCGCGGCAGCCATTGGAGGGTGAACCAACGGCAAAAGGAAGACCTTTCTCTCTGTCTCTCTCTCTCTGTCCACTCTGCCTGTCAAAAAAAAAAAAAAAAAATCTTCCTGGGATCTTCCTGCTGTAGATAACACCTTTCTTTGTGGAAAAGAAATCCTTACCATTACCTCCTTTATTCCTAAACTCATTGCGGTGTTGCTTCCTAGAAGGAAATAGATTTGCCTGGTCAGCCTGTCCCTTCCAAAGTACCCGAATCAGTAGACATTTTCAGTCTGTCTGAATGTCTGCTGAGGTGCCCCTTCCATCTTCTTACTCTGGACCTTGGCATTGGGCACTGCCCTGTGCTGAAAGTACACATTTACCTTGTTGATGGGGTTAATGATTATATGAATGTCAGGCTATGATGAAGTAAAGGTGATTAATTTTAAAGATGTGGATGATGGAGTGAAGAGGTTTATTAGCAAGATAACCTCAGTGTGTTGCAATTAAAGTTTTTTAGGCCAATTCTTAACCGTGGACCAAGAGTTCAGGTTTCTTTTAAATTATCAGGTTGAAAGGCAGTTACAGAGAGGGAGAGAGAAAGGGAGATCTTCCATCCTCTGGTTTACCCCACAGCTGGCCATAGTGCCTGGTGCTGGGCTAGGCCAAAGCCAGGAGCTTCATCTGGGTCTCCTGTGTGGGTGCACGGCCCAAGGATTTGGGTCATAATCTGCTGCTTTCCCTGGTGTATCAACAGGGAGTTGGATGGAAGTGGAACAGCCAGGACTCAAACCAGCGCTCATGTGCCACCCATGTGGGAGACCTAAGGTGAAGCCTTTGGCTTCATTGTGGCCATATGGGGAGTGGACCAGTGGATGGAAGATTCCGTGTGTCCCTCTCTGTTACTCTTTCAAAATAAATAAATACATCTTTAAAAAAAAAAAAAAAAGATGAAGTAGCATTAGTTTCTCTGAGAAGAACCTAAGTAAAATTGTCAGAAATTTACAGTGTTATATTGAGTGTAAGCACAAGTTTTACTAAATGGAGTGGTTATTGAGTATGCCAAATAAATGAAGAGTGTGGCCGGCGCTGCGGCTCAATAGGCTAATCCTCCGCCTTGCGGCGCTGGCACATCAGGTTCTAGTCCTGGTCCGGGTGCCGGATTCTATCCTGGTCGCTCCTCTTCCTGTCCAGCTCTCTGCTGTGGCCCTGGAGTGCAGTGGAGGATGACTCAAGTGCTTGGGCCCTGCACCCACATGGGAGACCAGGAGAAGCACCTGGCTCCTGGCTTTGGATCAGTGTGGTGTGCCGGCTGCAGCGGCCGTTATGGGGGTGAACCAACGGAAAAAGGAAGACCTTTCTCTGTCTGTCTCTCTCTCTCACTGTCCACTCTGCCTGTCAAAAAAATAAATAAATAAAAAATAAAAATAAATAAATGAAGAGTGGTTACTGAGTATGAATGAAGAATCTTCTTAGGAGAGAAACTGGTTAAAAAATAAACACACACACACATAAATTAGTCATCTAGAGCGAATGGAAGATCATGATTTTCGTGTCCCTCAAAATACCACCAAAAAGGGCATAGGGGTGGCCCTACTCTAGGACAGAACAGTGGAGCTAGACTCCCTCAGCCACCTGCAGGAGCACAGCTCCTCAGAGCGTGGCTACCCAAGGTGTGAAGTGTTAATGAGTCTGTTCTCCTTTATTTAGGTGATAAAGCTCTTACAATCAAAATACCAGTATGAAGAAGAAGCTGAAATCATCTGTGATAAAGTTCAAGTTAAACTCAGCAAGGAGTGTTTTCATCCGTACAACACATGCATTACTGACCTGAGGACATCACATTGGGAAGAAGCAATCCAGGAAACAAAAGGTGGTATGGACAATAGGAAATTGGCTGAAGAATGTTATTTCCTGTGGAAGTCTACCCGTTTACAGCATATGACACTAGCAGAAGACGTCAAGGCCATGCTCACTGAACTTCGAAAGGAGGTCCGCCTGCTCTTACTGACAAACGGTGACAGGCAGACCCAGAGGGAGAAGATTGAGGCTTGTGCCTGTCAGTCCTACTTTGATGCCATCGTTATAGGTGGAGAGCACAAAGAGGAGAAACCGGCACCTTCAATATTTTACCACTGCTGTGACCTCCTCGGAGTCCAGCCTGGAGACTGCGTGATGGTGGGTGACACGTTAGAAACCGACATACAAGGAGGCCTCAACGCAGGGCTGAAAGCCACCGTCTGGATAAATAAAAATGGAATAGTGCCGCTGAAGTCATCCCCTGTCCCCCATTACATGGTTTCATCGGTGCTGGAGTTGCCTGCTCTCTTGCCGAGTATAGACTGTAAACTCAGTAAGTCGGCCTGAGGCGCACACAGGCCACAGTTGTGAATCCCCAGCGCTGGAACTAAGTGCTGAGGCGTTCCGTTACTGTGGTGCAGTTCTGAGAGTAGTTTCACTTACGATACAATGGCCGTTATTGTGAGTGTCTTTCCAATCCTGCTGCTTTGGACAGCCAACCGTTGCCTGGTGTTAGTATCTGGAAATCCAGATTGCATTAACACAAGTTACTATTAGTGTAGCTCAGGAAACTTGAGGAAATAATATTATTTGTTAGTCTGTGACTTGAGATTTTTGAAAATTAATTTATTAATCTTTTAGTATCTTGATTCCATGATACTAAGCAGGGTAACTTACACATGATTGCATAGGTATAGGTTTTATGGTTTAAAATTGATATTAAAAAAAGATATTCTAGATTGTATGTAAATAGAGAATCACCAGAACAACAACTGAATATGGCTGATATGAAATAAGTAGTAAGTCATCCAGGCATTTCATAGTGAAACTATTTTGCATATTTCCCTTTTAAATGTGTAAAGTTTTTACCTACTTTGGGTGTATAGTATTTTGAATCTATTTCTGCATGACCTTTTCTGGTGGTCAGTTTATCAATGCTGTGTACGGGACTGATACATTCCTCCATGGGAAAGTGTTACAGTCAATCAACTTGTGGTGCTCCTTTTCCACACCTTTCCAGAGGGAGCTGGTAACTTCCTTGTAGCCTTTACTTTTTGAGGAGGTATTTTTACTTCTTTTCCCAGGCACACAGTAGGGTTCAGCAGGCTGGGCTGTTTTGCTGGGGATAAATGCAAGCCATGGCACCAGAAGTTATTTTCCCTGTAAATGGATCCATAAGAGGATAATTTACCCTATGTGGCCTAACCAGGCAGGCTCATCTTTCTCATTGGCTGAATGGTTTCACCTCATCGTGAAACTAACAGAAGATTAAGCTTTGCTATGAATCATTTCCCGAGTGCTATTTTAATACTTCAGTGACTTCCTAGAGTTCCGTTCTGCCTTAACTCTTGTGAATACATCACTTCACAAATTTCTATATCCAATTCAGGGTTCATGTTGAGCTTAATAATTAACAGCTCTGTAAAATTTGCCCTAGATTGTCTGTGATTCTACTCACCAAACTTGGAGTAAAGTGGTTAAAAAATAAAGGGAAAAAGTGGTTATTAAAGTGGGAAACATGATTTCAGTTGGGTGAGTGGGTTTTTGTGTGTTTGTTGTTGTTTTTGGAGGGTGTAGATTTTTAAGACTTATTTGAGACAAGTGCTAATTTAAAGTATGTTTGGATATGCCTAAGTGTGGCTCCAAGATTGATATTCAGAATCAAATTCTAGATGATGCCCATCTGAGAACCTATTTCTTTAGCCAGTTGTTCCCTCTCTAGTACCCTGAACAGAATTCTCTTTCTTATACAAATGCCCTTTTGTGTTTATTTGTCTCTCAATTTTTAAAAATATGATTGTATCCTTGCCTGGGTGCTGTTGCTGTGAAACTGAATGTCTGAACAGAGTATGTTTGTAGTTCCAGCTCTGGTGTCCATGTGACCTTGGTTGTCCTTTAACTATTTAAAAATCATTCGGTTGAAAGATTTGGGCAAAGATTGAGCATGATTTCTCTGATGTGTGATGCTGAGTGCTTGTCCTTTCAGCTACAGGGTGGGTGCAGGCCTCATCACCTTTGTTACACTAACTCTTACATCATGGTGACAGACCTCAACAAGATAGCTCCTAGGGTGAGCTGTTCTTCAGCAACAGTGATTTGGGGGAGAATAGGGAATGATTGACTTTCCCTGTCTTCACAGTTTGTATTCTGTATAGTACAGTAATGCAATCTTACATTCCATTTGCACCTTCCTTCAGGAAGAACTTTGTGGTTTTCTACCTTCTGAGTGGAATGTTACAGAAGATATTTTAAAATATTTGAGATAGACTTGTGATTTTATTAATAATGTTTTGGCTTAGAATCTTATTCCTTAAAATTAAAAAATTATGTAACTGCAGTGTTTTGTCATCTGTATTTTTTCATAGCTTCCTCCATAGTGGCTGGTACAGAGCCAGCAATCCTCTCCCAAGCATCACTCTTCTAGAAGACCTAGAGTGGACATAGGGAGCGAACGCTGTGTGGGAAACTGATGGAGATGGATGTGTCCTGGCTCCACGTCCACGCACCGGCACACGGATGACCTAGCTCTGGCGGTGCTCGCTGCTGTGGGAGAGCAGGGTGTTAGGCTCACAGGAGTTCACTGCTTTTCAGAACTTCTTTGCAACCTGCAAAAAGATACATTTTCCAACATAACACCTTAAGTGCACTTACAGAACATAAATATGTGTGTATTAGATATGGGTTATATAGATAACATAAAACCTACCGTGCTTTGTGTGATGCTTAGATATTTTTTCATTCTTTTTATCTAATTAAGGAATATATTAATTTCTGAACCAGTAGTACTTGTAGTACACAAATCAAATAAAACAGCAAATGGCAGAAAGTCAGTCTCCTTATCTCTCCCCAGACCCGCAACCTGGCTAAAGACTATTTTGTTATCAGCCTAGCTTCATATGAATCTGCATACTGAAGTATGTGTGACTACGGAAAAGTCCTTGAATTCAGGCAGGTTACGGCTGCATTTCAGTGTTAGGAAATAGTGTTCCTAAGGAGTCGTGAAGCTTCTGTTTAAGCCAATTCGTGTTAGGAACATTTTTGTGATCTCAGCCAAATACAGAGCCTTCTTGGATCTCATTGAAAAGGTACTGGTTCTGTTGATACTCTGTTTCAGCTCACCTGAGGAGAGGGGAGCACAGCTGTGGAGCCCTGGCCCTTGTGTCAGCCTGGGGGAGCCGCCCACTGCCTGGTGCCTGTCACCTGGTGGTTCCTCTTGTCTCTTAGGTTGGATTCCTTGTGTTCTGTATCTTGTGTATTCCTGGTTTTAATTCATTCCTTTTGGTGACATACCTCCTCACTATCCATGTGTGTGAGAGATGAAATTTGGGGGATGTTACATGTCTGAAAATGTCTTCATTCTCCCATCATTGATTGTTTTCATTTGAATTCCAAGTCTCTGGTCTTCTAGGAACCATTTATTTGAAGTCAGAAACATCAGAGAAAATGAATATTGTGAAAAAAACTGCACAGTTTTCCTTTTTTTTTCTTTCCCTTTTGCACCAAAATAAATTTTTTAAAATTCCATTTTCCACAAACTTTTTTTTTAAGATTTTTTTTTTTATTTATTTGAGAGAGTTACAACAGTGAGAAGGAGACACAGAGAAAGATCTTCCATCCATTGGTTCATTCCTCACTGGCCGGAGCTGAGCAGATCCGGAGCCAGGAGCTTCTTTCTGGTCTCCCATGCGGGTGCAGGGGCCAAGGACTTGGGCCATCTTCTACTGCTTTCTCAGGCCATAGCAGAGAGCTGGGTCAGAAGTGGAGCAGCCAGGACTAGAACTGGCGCCCAAATGGGATGCCGGCACCACAGGCGCCACAATGCTGACCCCAGTAACTGCAACTTTCAAGGAGTCTCCTGCATACCTCACTGTGTCACAGCTTTTCCCACTGTAGGTCTTGAATCGGTTATGTCTTTTGCCCATTTTTCACATGCTTTCCAGTTCCCAAAATGTTACTACACCCACTTTTCCAGTCTGTGTGTGTGTGTGTGTGTGTTTGTATGCAAATTTCCTTACTGCAGTTTTCTAGTTGGGTTTGGGGTAGAAGCTGCCAGGTGTGTACTTCCATCTTCCACTTTGATGTGGAAAATCTGTCCTGTTTCCTGTTCAGGACCACAGAACTGATCCTTGCCCCAGAGTCACTACCCCTAGCTCCAGAAATACTCATTTCTTTTTCTTCTAATTTTGATTTGAATTACCCAACTTCATGTATTTATTTGAGAGGTAGAGGGACAGAGAAAGATCTTCATCCGCTGGCTCACTCCCCAAATGCCCACAATGGCCAGAGCTAGGCAGTAGGCTGATCTGAAGCTAGGAGCTTCCTCCAGGTCTCCCACATGAGGATGGCTTGGGCCATCCTCTACTGCCCTCCCAGGCCATAAGCAGAGAGCTGGATTGGAAGAGGAGCAGCCAGGACACGAATTGGCACCACAGGCAGAGGCCTAGCCTACTATGCCACAACACTGGCCCCATAACACTTTCTTAATTCTCAGGGTTGATATTGGTGTTCCTTTTTGTCTTGTATTCTTTTATCAGTAATTTTTAAGGCATTTGTTTGAAAAAGTGACAGAGAAAGAGATATATCTGCTTGTTCACTTCCCAAATGGCTACAAATGCTGGGCCAGGCTGAAGCCAGGAGCCAGGAACTCCATCCTGCTATATGGGTGGCAGGAATTCAGCACTTCAGCCAGCAACCACTGCTTCCCAGGTGCATTAGCCTGGAGGTTGATTAGAAGCAGAGTAACTAGAACTGGAACCAGCACTTTGATATGGGATACAGGCATCCTAAGGAGAGGCTTAACCTGCTGCACCACAATGCCTGCCCCTTAAGAAAATTATTTTCGGCCGGCGCTGTGGCTCAACAGGCTAATCCTCTGCCTTGCGGCGCCGGCACACCGGGTTCTAATCCCGGTTGGGGCGCCGGATTCTGTCCCGGTTGCCCCTCTTCCAGGCCAGCTCTCTGCTGTGGCCCGGGAGTGCAGTGGAGGATGGCCCAAAGTGCTTGGGCCCTGCACCCCATGGGAGACCAGGAAAAAGCACCTGGTACCTGGCTCCTGCCATCAGTCCTTCTGACTAGGATATGTCCAATTTATACTTTAAAAAAAAAAAAAGTATTTCAAAGGGAGTGTCCCAGAGAGCTGGAGAGACAGACCTTCCACCTGCTGGTTCATTTGCTAAATGGTCACAAAGGCCAGGACTGGGCGAGGCTGAATCTAGGATTCAAAATGGTGTTATATGTACAGCTTAGCCCATTGTGCCACAACGCCAGCATCCCATTTATACTTACTTAATGTGTATATATGTATATGTATAAATAATCTCCGGGCCCAGCATTGCCATACATGTGAAGACAAGTTTAAAAAATACAATTATATTCTGACTAAATTTTAGCTCCATTTCTATGAGTAATTTTTAAAAAATATTTTTATTTATTTACTTATTTTTTAAAGATTTATTTATTTATTTGAAAGTCAGAGTTACAGAGAGAGGGTTACATGCTTCACATGTATGCCCAGCATTGCGGTACAGTGTTGTGATGCTGGCATCCTATAAAGACACTGGTTCTAGTCCTGGCTGCTCTACTTCTGATCCAGCTCCCTGTTAATGTGCCTGGGAAAGCAGGGGAAGATGGCCCAAGTGCTTGGGCCACTTTACTCATGTGGGAGACCCAGAAGAAGCTCCTGGCTCCTGGCTTCAGAACTGCCCAGCCATTGCAGCCATCTGGGGAGTGAATCAATAGATGGAAGATCCCTCTCTCTCTCTCTCTCTCTCTCCCTTCTTCACTCCCCCATAACTCTGCCTTTAAATAAAATAAAAATCTTTTTTTAAAAATCACTCATAGAGGGGCCGGCACTGTAGTTAACGCTCTGGCCTGAAGCGCCAGCATCCCATATGGTTGCCGGTTCGAGACCCAGCTGCTTCACTTCGATCCAGCTCTCTGCTATTGCCTAGGAAAGTAGTAGAAGATGGCCCAAGTCCTTGGACCCCTGCAGCCACATGGGAGACCCGGAAGAAGCTCCTGGCTCCTGGCTCCTGGCTTCGGATCGATGCAGCACCAGCCGTTGCAGCCAATCGGGAGTAAACCAATGGATGGAAGAACTCTCTCTCTCTCTGCCCCTCCTCTCTCTGTAACTCTGACTTTCAAATAAATAAATAAATCTTTAAAAAATAAGTAAATAAATAAAAATCTTTTTTAAAAATTACTCATAGAAATGGAGCTAAAATTTAGTCAGAATATAATTGTATTTTTTAAACTTGTCTTCACATGTATGGCATATAAAATAGTTGTGTCCCCTGGATTTCTTGTGATTTTTCTCATAGGAAGTCAGTCTGACCTTTTACAGATAAAATCTTCAATTTGAAATTTTTAAAAGTCACAGGAGATTAAATGACTAACCAGATAGCTTGGGAAAAGCAAGCTCAGTATTCGAAAAGTTCCTGTTTAAATTGTAGTTGTAATTCCTTTTTTCTTCTAATTTTACTCTCTCCCCCTTCCCTTCCCTCTCCCTCTCCTTCTCCTATTTGAAATAGTCTTTAGAGACTGGGGATCCTGACTCTTAGGACCATTGCAAGGCAGTGGGCTGGGGACCAGGGAGGGGGCAAAGAGACCCTGCTGGGGCAGAGGGAGACAATTGCAGCACCACAGGTGGAGACGGAAGGGGATGAGGCCAGAGCAGCACACTGGGGATGCAGAACCCACCTCAGGCCCATTCCATTCTCTCGTTTTCCCCACTGGTGTCCTCTGCAGTCTTGGAGGCCTTTGGTTTTTCCAACTGACAGAACCATGGGGGAGGGCCTTGAGCTGTCCATCCTGGGCCTCATCTTACACTTGTCCAGATCAGGCTCCGAGGGATGCCAGTTATCCTCATGGGGCCACTGGGTATAAGCAGAACAGGAGACACAAACCGGGCCAGCAGACCTCCGAGTGAGAGTGGGGAACATTACAGGGGTGCAGCTCTTGGAGTCTTCACGTTCCACCGTGCCCGTATCCAAGCCTTCTCATCTTCTCACACTCAGTGAGGAAACCACACGCCCTTCCGCCTCATTCGAGGAGGCCTGTGACACTCATTTTTCAGGTCCCACCTGTAAGTGGCAGTTCCCTGGCCCTCTCCTGAGCTGATGAGAACGACCACAGCACATTCTCCATGGACCTCAAATTCAGCTTTCTCGTGGTCTTTCTGCTGTGGAATTCCAGATACCAGCTTTCTCTGCACACTCCTTCAACTGGTACGAGTTAACTGGCAAGCAGTTAAGTGAGATATGACCCAGTACAGGGCAAGGGACACCTGCTTTCCACAAAGTGACTCAGGGTCCCCGAGATCATCAGCCACAAAAGCATGAGCCGCTTTAGCAGTGCAGCCATCCTCGTGGACCCCACTGCCAACGTTTTATCAAGTTTCCTTCCTTGAGGATAGATTCCTGGTAACTTTCAGAGTTACCTACCGAAATGCTGGTAGGAAAGACAGCAGCTTTCTTTTCTTTCTTGCAGCTCTTCCCCATCTCTTCCATCTGATGGCATCACATTTCTCACACAGGCTCAGTCCCTACACACCTGAGCTGGGTGCCTTCCCAAGTCCCTGGTCAGCAATGTTGAAGCCCCCCCCCCCCCCCCATCGTTGTCACGAGCAGATCCGCAGTGTAGTTTGCTCCTGCTGCTCATCTTCATCCAGCTTCCTGCACCACCCTGCAACCTCTTTCCTCTGAATCACTGTCTTTTTCTTCGCAGCCACAGGCAGAGACCAGAGCCCAGCAGTTTTCAGTTCTTAAAGAATAATATTTAGGCTGGCATTACGGCATAGCTGGTAAAGCTGTTGCCTGTGATGCTGGCATTCAATATGGGTGTGGGTTAGTGTCCTGGCTGCTCCACTTCCAATTCAGGGCCCTGCTAATGGCGTGGGCAAAGCAGCAGAGGATGGCCCAAGTGCTTGGGCCCCTGCACCCACATGGGAGACCCAGATGAAGCTCCTGGCTCCTGGCTTGCAGCCATCTGGGGAGTGAAACAGCAGATAGAAGATCTCTCAGTCTCTCCCTCTCTCTGTAACTCTCAAATAAATAAATTGTCTCTAAAGAAGAGAGAATGATGTTGATCATTTTATTGAAGCTCAGAGGCTAATGAAATGAACCAATTTAGACTCCTAGATACAGCCTCAGTGCAGTTGGAACCTGGGTTCAGATGTCATAGACATTGCCAACCTGATTCCTCCCAAATCAGACTCCTATCTGCTCTGCCTGCCATCTTCCACATCTCTGTAATGATGCTTTTTTTCCCTCTTGTAGGAAACATTTCCAATTTTAATTCATCACATTATGCATCAAAATTGCAAAAGTAGATCTGGAAGCTACAGATGAGTAGCAGAAGCAGGAGGGAAATGAAATGTCCTGGGACATCTTAGAAAGTTCTAAAGATGCAAAGGCGCGGTGAGAGAACTGAAGTGAGCGGGTGTTTGCACAACAGGTCACATCTACTCTGACACCGCATCAGGAAGTTCTCCCTTAGTCTTACCTTCCTCTTTCCTAACTTGTTAATACGGCTTTGCATTCCTGAATAGTCTCCCCATCTGGGGGAGACCCCACATCTGCTCAGGTGAGTACTACCGGGGCACTTTACTCCAGTGGCCTCTTCACACAGCACCTGTTCCATGTGGGGAATGGATTTCCTCCTGTGCACCTGCAGCACCTTTC
The DNA here is from genome assembly GCA_949820135.1 of Sylvilagus floridanus. Classification (NCBI taxonomy): domain Eukaryota; kingdom Metazoa; phylum Chordata; class Mammalia; order Lagomorpha; family Leporidae; genus Sylvilagus; species Sylvilagus floridanus. Next base: position 82,039,894 of record OX463231.1, read on the forward strand.
AATGTGCTGACCTTGAAGTGTCCTCAACCCACCTGAGCCTTGTCGTCCCACATGGCCATGGGGGACATTGCACTCCTGCCCAGCTCCCTGGAGAGTGGACCACAGGGTCTTCCTGCACATATTCAGAGGGGTTGGCGGGGGCGGGGGCCAAGTGTTGTAGTGTATTTGCGGTTTTTGCTATGGTCCGAGGTCTCGAAGGGGCTGAGCTTCATGGTGACCATCTTCTTGGTGCTGGACGTTCACCTTTATCTTTCATCTCCATGTCAACAGAAACTTGGAATGGTTCTGGCAGGCACTCAACAAATAGTCATTGGTTGAAGAAGTAACTGACTATTTCTGTGAGAATTATTGCAAATTAAACGCACTCCTTCCAACAAAGAACAACTCATCTACTGGTTGGTTTTTCTTAAAATGTTACTTTTCTCCCTCTCACATGTTGAATTAACGATGATGCCATTTCACTTCCTGTAATAGGCGTGTCTCCATGTACCAGCTAACTCCTGTGCCAATGCTGTCTTGCTCACGCAGAATTGACAGCTGATTGGTCACAAATTCTAATTTAATAAGGAGAAATCTTCTTGAGTACATTTACAAACACCAGCAGGGACTATCCTGGTGGGAAATATTCTAAATACAGCTTGAAACATACCTTAATTTTAAAGGACTTTTCAGTCACAAGGGAAAGGGGGAAAGTAGCCGGAGTTGACTGCAGAATAGATGTGACCAATAAAAAAAAATTACTCTTTCAGCAATCTATTGTGAAACACACACACACAAACTTAATGAATTAAAGTACAACAATCATTTGTGGCATCAGTTAGGTTACTGGGTCTCTGGAAGAACAAGAATGGCTCATTCATGTACCTGGCACTTCCTGTTGGCTGCTAGCCCGGGGCTCAGTTTGGTCCGTCGGGAGGGTTGGGACACCTGCACCTCTTGCCACGCGGCCTAGGACCTCTCCATGGGGTTAACCTGGGATGTTTCTCAACATTCAAGGGGCAAAGCCCAATGCATAAATGCTTATTAAGCCTCAGTAAGCCTCATCCTCTCCAGTCCCTCGTTGCAAGAGCTAGTCAGATAAGAATCATGCACCTGTGAGCGGGACAGGCTCTGCAAAGTCCTAGCAAGGCCTGAGGGAGGAAGGGAAAGGCAGTGCTTCCTCTGAGGGTAAAGCTGGATCCTGGCACACACTGGGGTGTCCCTGCCTTGCTGCTTTTCCATTCATACTTCATTTTTTTATACAGATTAGGGGCCAGTGCTGTGTCACCCACAACCCATGTGGGTGCAGGATTGAGTCCTGGTTGTTTTACTTCTGATCCGGCTCCCTGCTGATACACCTGAGAGGGCAGCAGAGGATGGCCCAGGTCTGTGAGACCCTCTCTCTCTCTCTGTCTCTATCTCTGCCTCTGGCACTCCCTCTCCGTAACTCTGAATTCCAAATAAATAAATAGATCTTTAAAAATACATATTTATTTATTTATTTGAAAGTCAGCATTACACAGAAAGAGATCTTCCATCTACTGGTTCACTCCCCAAGTGGCCACATCAGCCAAGGCTGAGTCAGGCTGAAGCCAGGAGCCAGGGTCTTCATCCAGGTCTCTCACGTGGGTGGCAGGGATCCAAGTACTTGGGCCATCTTCCACGGATTCAGGCTGTTATCAGGGAGCAGGATCGGAAGTGGAGCAGCTGAGACACAAACTAGCACCCACTTGGGATTCAGGTGTCATGGGTGGCAAATTTTTCCACTATGCCATACGCTGGCCCCAGTTACTTCATTTTTTACATCAGAGTTTTCTGTTTGAGTTGCTGGTACTTCAAGAAGTCAGAAAAATGAAAGACTGTCTTCCTTCCACATTTAATTTATTCACATACTCAGAACACTTAATGGGGGTGGGCATTAGTAGTTAAGACACCACTTGGGGCAACTACATCCCATACCAGAGTGCCTGGATTTGAGTGTCTGGCTCCATTCCCAATTCCAGGTTCCTGCTAATGTGCACCCTGGAAGTCAGTAGGTAGTGGCTCAAGTAATTGGATCTGTGAACCCACATGGAGGCCTAGATTGAATTTCAGGCTCCTGGCTTTATCCCTGGCCCAACCCCAGCTATTGTGGGCATTTGGGAAGTGAACCAGCATATAGGAGCTCTGTGTCCACCTCTTTCTGTGTGTCTCTCTCTCAAGTTAAAAATAAATAAGTTGGGGACCAGCGCTGTGGTGTAGAGGGTAAAGCCACTACCTGCAGTACCGGCATCCCATATGGGTGCTGGTTCAAGTCTCGGCTGTTCCACTTCCCATCCAACTCTGCTATGGGCTGGAAAAGCAGTGGAAGATGGCCCAACTCCTTCGGCTCCTACACCCTCATTGGGTGACCCGGAAGGCTTCGAATCTGCATAGCTCTGGCCATTGCAGCCATCTGGGGAGTAAACCAGTGGATGGAAGACCTCTCTCTCTCTCTCTCTCTCTCTCTCTCTCTCTCTGCCTCTCCTTCACTCTGTGTAACTCTGACTTTCAAATAAATAAAATAAATATTTAAAAAATAAATAAGTTGTTTTTTAAAGCCTGCATATTATTTCAAGGGTCTACACCCCTCTGCCACACACATTCACCCAAGACCTCCCCTCTCTGGAATAAAACCCTGGCTTATTTGTTGGTGTCTGCCACTGTTATTACATTTAGTGAGTCTCTCGTAATTTGAGATGTCTATTTAATCCTTTTGTGTATCTCCAAGGTTGATATCTGTGCTTGGAGAATAATAAAGTCAATAAAACTATAGTGAACAAAATATACTTTGAGAACCAAAGACAGGGCTTTATGGGTGTCTGGCATATGTCTCCAAAAACAGCTCTATTTTCACATTTCTCTCCTCAGAATGGCCAGATTTGTGGGAAGTAGTTGAGTTGACTCTGCCCTCAGGAATGAGAGCATGAAATCAAAGACAGGAACAGCTGGAGCAGGCATTTGGCACAAATGTTAATATGGCAATTGGGACAGCCATATCCCATATCAGAGTGCCTAGGTTCGAGTCCTGGCTCCGCTTCCAACTTCAGCTCCCCACTAATGTGTACTCTAGGAGGCAGAAGGTGATAGCTCCAGTCCTTGGGTCTCTGCCAGGCACTTGGGAGACCTGGATTAGGTTCTGGCTCTTGCTTGTGGCCTGGCTCAGCACTGCCTATAGTGCAAGCATTTGAAGAGTGAACAGTGGATGGAAGACCTCTCTGTTCCTGTCACTCTACTTTCCAAATTAAAAAATTCCATTATTACTTCATCAGATCCATGATACTGAAGTCCACCGTTGACCAAAACATTATATGGTATGATTGTGTTTCAGGAAAAAAGTATACGGTACAGAACGAAGCGAAAGATAAATTACAAGCTACTGGTAAGATCTCAGGAGGGAAAAGATGTGAACAAATACAAGAAATGGAGAACACCAGAAGAGGCAGAAACCCATCAGGAAGTGGTTGGCTCTGGACTCGCCAGCCAACAGCAGAGTCAGAAATCTTCACAGAGGTGACCATTAAAGCCCAAGACCAGGAACATGTAACACACCGGAGGCTCCAGAACAAACCTGATTGTTGCGGTTCTCCTGCAGCGGCGAGGTCGTGTCGTCGGGAAAGGAGCTCACGTTCCGCCGCTTCAGCATCTGGTCATCCTTCTTGGCCTTCCTCAGCTCCACGTTAACTTCTATTCGGCACCGTCTCATTTCCTTGAGACAACACACACATCCCCTCACCTATCCGCATAACTTCTCTCCCACCCACAACCCTCCCCTTTCCCACTCCCTCTCCTCTTCCATTCACATCAAGATTCATTTTCAATTATTAAAAAAAAATGAAAATAGGGTGACATGGGGGCCAGTGGGTTAAGCCATAGCCTACAGCAATGACATTGCATACAGGGTGCCAGTTCATGTCTCAGCTGCTCCACTTCCTATCCAACTTCCTGCTAATGTGCATGGAAAAGAAGTAGAAGATGGCCCAAACCCCTGAGCCCCTGCCACCCATTTGGGAGACCCAGAAGAAGCTTGTAGCAACCTGGTTCCACCTGGCCCAGTCCTGGTTGTTGCAGTCATTTGGGGAATGAACCATAGGATGGATGCTCTCTCGCTCTCTGTTTCTCTCTCTCTCTTTTCTCTCTCTTTAACTGTGCCTTACAAATAAATAAATAAATCCTTACAAAAAGTAAAATGACATGGTTTTAAATGAGGACACCAGGCCAGCGCCGCGGCTCACTTGGCTATTTCTCTGCCTGCGGCACAGGCACCCCAGGTTCTTCTCCTGGTTGGGGCACCAGATTCTGTCCCGGTCGCTCCTCTTCCAGTCCAGCTCTCTGCTGTGGCTCAGAAAGGCAGTGGAGGATGGCCCAGGTCCTTGGGACCTGCACCCACATGGGAGACCAGGAGAAGCACCTGGCTCCTGGCTTCGGATTAGCACAGCACACCGGCTGTAGCGGCCATTTTGGGGGTGAACCAACAGAAGGAAGACCTTTCTCTCTTTCTCTCTCTCTCACTGTCCAACTCTGCCTGTCCAAAAAAAAAAAACAAAAAGAGGACACTGGAGATTATCTCAGAGTACCGTATCTGGCTAATCTGACAGAATTTATAAGACAATTACAACTCAGTGCTTGCTAATGACTCATGGTGGGGACACAGTACTCTTTACTGTCTCCCCAAAACACTGAGCAGCATGACAGATGTTTCCACCTAAGCAAAATACCTTGGCGGCATTTCAGATTTTCATTTAGCTTTGCCTCTCCCTCCACTATTTAATTCAGAGCTAAATCCTACGACTTCCTCTTATATGCCAGCCACTATTGCCTCTTTTCCCCAGCTACTACTTCAGGTCTGGTGGCCTCCTGCCTGTTTTTCCAGCTGAGTTTACTTACTGGCGTCTTGGACCCACCATTCTCTTCTTTTAAAAAATTATTTATTTATTTGAAAGACAAAGTTACAGAGAGGCAGAGAGAGAGAGAGAAGTCTTCCGTCCGTCCACTGGTTCACTCCCCAGATGGCTGCAACAGGCAGAGCTGTGCCAATCTGAAGCCAGGAGCCAGGAGCTTCTTCCAGGTCTCCCACGCGAGTGCAGGGGCCCAAGGACTTGGGTCATCTTCTACTGCTTTCCCAGGCCACAGCAGAGAGCTGGATCAGAAGTGGAGCTGCTGAGACTCAAACCAGTGCCCTTATGGGATGCCGGCACTGCAGGCAGCGGCTTTAACAGCTACAACACAGTTTCAGCCCTATCCCTTCTCTGTCTTCATTATTTCATGCCCCAGTCCCTGGCCACCATAGATTGGATCCTCCCACTTTTTGGTAGACACTTATGGCCGTCTAAGTGTGCAGAGCCGTGGTCCCTGTCTGGAGAGAGGGTGGTAATGGATCTCTCACATGGGAAGGAGGCTGAGCTCTGCAGGCAGTCAGGTGAGTAAAATATTCTTAATGACTGTGAGGCTGAAAATAAAGCAAGACCCAAACAGTCTATACAGTTCTGTTGAAGACTACTTGTCAACACCGTATCCATTTTTTTTTTTAAGTTTTTACATATTTACCTACTTGAAAGGCAGAGTGGTGAAAGAGAAAGGCAGAGAATTAATAGCCACTGGTTCACTCTACAAATGGCTCCAACAGCCAGGCCTGGGCTAGGTTGATGCCAGAAGTCAAGAATTCCATCAAGGTCTCCCAAATGGGTGACAAGAACTCAAGTACATGAGCCATCAGCTGGTGCTTGCCAAAGCATTACCAGGAAGCTGGATCCAAAGTGAAGTGGCTAGGATCGAAAGGACATTCTGATATGGCCTGGAGGGATCCCAAGCAGTGGCTTAACCCACTGTGCCACAACGCCAGCCCCATCCGTTTTCTTTCAGTATTCATTTCACTCTGAATAAAGTTCTCTCCTGCCGTCCTTCCCCAAAAGGAGCTCAAAAACTTGTAGAAGAGCAAATTAGTTAAGGAAATGATCAAAGTCGAGAGTGACACAACTCTTGCTAGCCGTGAACGTGGGTGTCCTGGGAGGACAGAGGGGGCAGGTGCTCATACTGGAGGTGTTACTGTGTTCACCAGGAGAGTGGCAAAGCCTTGGAGGAAGGAGACCTGGAGAACCCCGAGAGGACTCCTAAGGCCTGATGGCTGGGTGGGAGAGGCAGCAGGGCCAGGTCTGGAAGAAGGCTCCAGGCGAACCATTTCAGCAGGAGCGCTGGGAGGGCTTTCAGGCAGCAGAGGGTTGACGCACGTGTATACTTTAGAAGCCGAACCTGGCTGCTTGCACGGGGTGAGGGGAGAGTACAAAAGTACTGAAGTTGGCATCTTTCCCGCTTGAGCAATCTTCCTGTGGTGGCTTCAGGACTGTTAGAGGGCTGGGCCTAAGTGGATGGGCTCTTAGAGAGAAGACCTGTATTCTACACAGCTTGGCAGCTGTGAGTTGAGGGAAAGACAGTGACCTTCACTCTGTACATGAAGAAACAGGCGCTTTAGAGGAAAGACATGATTCTGTTCGAGACTTGTTGACCAGTTGAGTTGGAACCACTGTGGGATGTGGAAGCAGAATACCCTGTGGGCAGTGGGAACCAGAGTGAGAGCAGGGCTAGAAATGCTGACCAAGGCACAATCAGCACATGGGTGGTGACTTCAGAGAGAACAGATGGAAGCGCCCAGAAGACCCCATCACTGAGAGAGGGAGAGAGAGAGGGAGAGAGCACCAAGTCTAGGTCTGTGGGTGGAAATACTGAAGGAAGGGAAAAGACAAAAGAAACAGACAAGAAGGTGCAGCCGCCGGGGAGCCCTGCTGGGGGTGCTCATGACGATAAGGAACGCAGATCAAATGCTAGATTTAGTAACCAGGAGGGCAAAAGGGTCGCCGGACCACTGTGCGGCAGTGTCCCTGAGGTGTGGGAGACAGAGAGGAAGCTGACCCAGGTGGGGAGTGTGGACGTGGTAGCCTTAAGGACCAAGAGGCCACAGTGTCATGAGGGTGGGCTGGTAGGGGTCTGAGACACAAGCAGATGACTCTAACGACCTCCATGACACTGAACGTGGAAAGCCAGGGAGGGGGACACCTCAGGACTTGGTTCCGGGGCCTGCCGGCACCAGCACCAGTTCTGAGAGCTGTGTGGATCCTAGCAAATTACTCAACCTCCTAAGGTTCATTTTCCTCCTTTGTACAATGTCAACAGTGCCAACTATGACCTGGCATTGTCGCGAGGCTCAGGACGTCATTCAGGGCCTGTGCTGTGGCTCAGAAGGTTAAGCTGCCACCTGCAGGGCTGGCATCCCACCCATTCTGGTGCCAGTTCAAGCCCAGGCTGCCCCATTTCTGATTCAGCTCTCTGCTAATGCACCTGGAAAAGCAATGGAAGAGGGCCCAAGTGTTTGGACCCCTGTACCCTCGTGGGAGAGCCACAGGAAGCTCCTGGATCTGGCCTGGCCCAGCCTGGCCATTTTGCGGCCATATGGGGGATGAACCAGAGAATGGAAGATCTCTCTGTGACATCTCTCTAATTCTGCCTTTCTTTTTTTTTTTTATAAAGCTTTTATTTAAATATAAATTTCCAAAATACAGCTTATAGATTACAATGGCTTCCCCCCCATAACTTCCCTCAACCCGCAACCCTCCCCTTTCCCACTCCCTCTCCCCTTCCATTCACATCAAGATTCATTTTCAATTCTCTTTATATACAGAAGATTAGTTGAGTATATATTACGTAAATATTTCAACAGTTTGCCCTCACATAGCAACACAAAGTGAAAAATACTGTTGGAGTACTAGTTATAGTATTAATTCACAATGTATAGCACATTAAGGACAGAGATCCTACATGATATATTTTTTTAAATTGATTAATTTTCTATGCAATTTCCAATTTAACACCAAGTTTTTTTTTTCATTTTTAATTATCTATATACAGAAGATTGATTCAGTATATACTAAGTAAAGATTTCATCAGTTCGCACCCACACAGAAACACAAAGTGTAAAATACTGTTTCAGTACTAGTTATAGCATTACTTCATAATTCTGCCTTTCAAGTAGTGTTAAAAAAAAAAAAAAGAGGTCATTCATAGAAAGAACCCAGCACACAGTCAGGAATTGTCCCTTGGGCCAAAAGCTCGAGTCACCCTTGACTGCTCTGCATCACCCATCAGGCACCAACAATGTGGAGGCGGACAGTACCTGCTGGACACTCGCTCGGCCCCTCAAATACCACACACATAGCCGGAATCCAAAGGGGTCTCACCCCAGCATGCTGGTCCAGGCCACTCCAGCCTCTGGGGACAGTGTCCAGACTCCCTTCACCTTTCCCTCCCAGCGGCCACAGTGGAAGGCGGGTCCTCCGTGGGGCCGCCCTCTCACCTGCGTGGGGAGTCTGCCAGAGCCACGGCCCTGCCTGTCGCCCACCTCCCCTGGAAGGTGGCCTTCTCTGCATCTGCGCTGGCCAGCCGCCGCCGCTCCTCAGCGCCCCCCAGACCCCTGTTCTCAGCAATGTGTACCCAGCTGCCACGTTAGTATTTTACTTAAGCTTTAACCGAGTTTGCCCGCGTGTGAACGCCTCGGCTGGCAGGGAATTTGTGTCTCCCTCCGTCGTCACTGCTGTATTCTCACCCCAGGACAGTATGTATTGACTGACTGCGTGATGGAAACTCGAGTGTGCACTGACTGCGTGACGGAGACCCGCGTGTGTACCGTCTGCGTGACAGAGACGCATGTTGTGCTCTGGCTGCGTGACAGAGACCCGTGTGTGTACGGACTGCATGACCTGATGTGTGTGCACTGCGTGACAGAGACGCGTGTGTGTACGGACTGCCTGACGGAGACGCAAACGTGCACTGATTGCCTGACAGAGACGCGTGTGTACTGTGTGACAAAGACCCACGTGTGCACTGACTGATGGAAACCCGCGTGTGTATGGACTACGTGAAGGAGACCCGCGTGTGCACTGACTGCATGACGGAGATGCGCGTGTGTACGGAGTGCGTGACAGAGACCCATGTGTGTACCGACTGCGTGACGGGGACCCGCGTGTGTACGGACTATGATGGAGAAGCGCGTGTGCACTGACTGCGTGACAGACGCGAGTGTGTACGGACTGTGTGAGGGAGACCCGCGTGTACACCGACTGTGTGATGGAGACGCGAGTGCGTACCGACTGCGTGACGGAGACCCGCGTGTGTACGGACTGCGTGATGGAGACCTAAGTTTCCTGTCCCGTAGTTTCCGTCATTGCGAATTGGAGGATTACGTAGCCCACAGCTGGGGACCCCCACCCGACACGGTGGGACGGGACCCCGCCGCCCACCCTCCGCACCTCACCCCCGCCCCCTGCCGCCGTCGCCCCGCCCCCCGCCTCTCCGCCCGCCCACTCCGGGCCCGGCGCCGCCGGGACCAGGGGAGGCGCCCGCAGCCGACACAAAGAGCGGGCTGGGCGCCGCGTCCCGGCCCCGCGCGCCGGCGGAGACGAGAGCCGCCCACGCCGCAGGTGAGCCGGGCCGGGACGCGGGCTTGCGCGGAGCTCCGCCCCCCGGGTGTGGCGGGCAGGGTGCGGGAAGCCCTCCCCGGAGGGGCCGGCGCAGCGTGGAGCCGGGAGCGGCGTGGCGGCCTCGCGGCACTGTGGCGGGAGGCGGGGTGTCCGGACGGACGGGCCCCGAGGTTCCCGGGTCCCTGGGCGCACGCGGCCTCGCCCGCCGCTCCTGGCTGCGTGAGGAGTTAGCCCCCCCGGGACAGGCTTGGCCCTGGTTCCTCAGAGGCGCCGGAGCCCCCGGGTGGGATTCCCGCAGCCCCTGCCCTGTTCACCCTGCCTGGGTGAACTGGGTCTGCCCACGGCATGTTTTAGTTCCTTCCTGTTAGCCTGTTCCGTGTTGTGCATCCTATGAACACTTGGCCTCAAGTATTCAGGCCGGCCCGTTCACGGTGAGTGGCTTCGGGCGCTGGTTGGTGGCTGTGTTTTCAGACAGCACGGAGTGCATGGCACAGCTCCCTCTGAGCGCCGTCTGCCCACCTGCGGTTCTTACCTTGAGCAGGTAGCTGCCAGGTAGTGCCCTTCCTCCCTGGCTCAGGAGGCAAAAACAGGAGCAGTGTTCTGGCCTCCCACCCAACCTGGAGTTGGGGGCGGGGGCAGAGACAGGGCTGCGGTGGGGCTGCGTGGGGCTGCGTGGCTGGAGGAGAGGGGCCTCTCCCATCTGGGGGGCCCTCTCTGTTGTCTGCTTCCTCAGTTTTTTCCCAAGGAGTTAGTGACAGAGGCTGCAACTGGACCCTCGGTCTGGCCTGGGCTGTAAGTACAAATTAGGAATTCGGGCTCAAGTCCAGCGATTTGGTTAATCACAAGCAAAAGGCCATCATGCTCCCCCTGGAGCTATTTGGGGGGTGGCCGTGGTGGGAGGCTTTCCTTCTTCCATGGTGGGGGTGGCCTTGAGCCTACTGGATGCTGACGGGTCTTCCGTGGACAGAGGAGCCCTTTGGTGTGAGTTGGGACTGGAATACAGGATGGTCTCCCTTGAGCGAAAGTCATTTCTCCATTTCTCAGGGAAGCCAGTGCCCTCCAGGTAGCTCCGATCCCGTAAACTTGATTTGAGAAGCCCTGGTGTGCACAAGGTTGGGGCCTTTGACTGTTGCTTTGTATCTCATGAGAGGAAAATGGCAGTTTTATTTTATCTTTTGTGATGTGACACATTGTCTTATAACCCAGTTGCCTATTTTTGGGAATCTACTTTGCTGAATAGTAATGATTTTGGTGCCTTGGAGTGTCTCACTTAGGTCATTGTGTGTTGTTGTTAAAGGTATGAGAGGACGTGGTTCTGCAAAGTCTGCAGGTTTTAGGGCTGCAGTAAAGAATTTCACATGCGGAGATAGATAGTGTTGGAGTGTTTTAACTGCCGGTGACGGAAAACCCGACTCAGTCTGGCTTAAGCAGAGGCCACAGTAAAAAGTACGGGGTTCAGGATGGACAGGCTGCTCTGTGGCCGAACCAGCCACTGGGGACTCAGGGCACCCAGGTCACTCTTCTGAGCAGTGTCAGGCTGGCTGCAATGCCAGGGAGAGGGAGGCCAGTCCCCTGGCTGTCTTTAGGAATGAGAAATGACACACCCGATGCCTCTGGCCAGGCCAGGTGGAGTCAATGCCATTTGAACTCATTGCAGGCAGAGAGGCATGGGGCTGGGTGAGTCCAGGCTGTGGGGGCCTGGTCACAGTGGGCTTGTGTGAGCCTCACCTCCCAGGTACTTGCCCACTCCACCGGGGCCCAGAAGCTCCCAGAATGGAGCCCAGCTCTCTTGATGTTTTCTTTTTAAATTTTGGATGAGGATTCACTATGTACCAAGCACTGTTTTCAATGCTTTTGGTGCATTCTTTCACGGAACACTCACAGCAGTTCACCGGCTCAGGCTAGGGCGTGCTGTGCACTATCTCCCACAGTCAGGGAGTTCAAGGGTCAGAGGTTAATAATTGCTCAAGGTCAGTGGAGTTCTGGATGCTTGGCTCTGGATAGACTCCCTGCAAATTCCACCTCCCCCGCTGTGCTACATACACCATGTTGTCTCCCAGCTTGATGGGGTTCCCACCATCCCTCACCGCCTCAGAATGACTGGATTTCTGTACCTTAAAAGGAAGATTGTGTTTTCAGTGTTGATGAGAAGCTGTGACTTGGGACTCCTGCCTCCAAGTAGGGGGCCACATGGGAACTGTTCACTCAAATTCCAGTTTTAAGCAGGAGTACTAATGACCTTGTGAATTGTGCTTTGCTTTTTGTGTTTTCCTGGAAATGATATTTTACAAATAGTCTAACACTGGGATTGGGACTGGAACAAACCCTGAGCCGCCATCAGCCAGGCACAGAGGGATGGGGGCCTCGCCCTGCGGGCTACACCTCCTCCAGAGCTCCTCCCGCACTGGGGCCTCCCAGTGCCTCAGGGTCTCCCTTAGGCTTGCAGATGGTATCAAACAAGAGTGAAACATTCCTGGATTTGGAATTTGAGTCCCAAGGGTACAGGAATTTAGGAAAACAACTGGGAGAGTCTGCTCAGCTTAGATGTTGAGGAGCAGGTTGTCACAACCCCAGGGAGAGCACCTTGTGCCAAACTTCTCCACCTGCCAGAGAGGATGGGGGAAGGTGGGAAGAGGAGCAGACTTTGGACTCAAGGCCTTGGGGCTTCTAGCTGCGTCATAGAAGGAAGTTGGCAAAACCAGGCAGGCAGATCACCAAGTCCCCCAGGAGGGAGAGGTGACAGATCCTGGAACAGGGTGCATGTCCTGAGGGCATGGGGGCTAAAACTGAGATCTCCGCCTATGAGAACCAGGACAGCAGAGCCTTCTGCTCCCCGAGTCCCCAGGGCCAGCTCTAGCCACTCCTTGAGTCAGCTGATTTACTGCTGTCCTCCCTGAGGACCTAGAGGAAGGGACTCGATGGGGCAGGCGTGTCCCCGGGCTCTAGGCAGAGACAGAAATATGGATGTCCCATCTCTGAACCCCTCAGTCCACACAAATACCCTGTTCTCATTTCTCTTGGAGTTCCTGCAGGATATAAGCATGGCTCCTGTGTGACATCAGCCAGTCCCCCACCTATGTGAGCCTGCTGCCACGCGGCTTTAGAACTGGGCAGTTCTGGGGCCGTCGTTGTGGAGTACCAGGTTAAGACACCGGCAGCAACGCCAGCATCCCATATGGGTGCTGGTTCGAGTCCCAACTGCTCCACTTCTGATTCAGCTCCCTGCTAATGCATCTGGGAAAGCAGTGGAAGATGGCCCACATCCTTGGCCCCCTGCACCCACAGGAGAGACCCGATGAAGCTTCTGGCTCCTAGCTTCAACTTGGCCCAGCCCTGGCTGTTGCTGCCATTTTGGGAGTGAACCAGAGGATGGAAGATCTCTCTCTCTCTTTCTCTGTCTCTCTCTCTTTCTCTAACTCTGACCTTGAAATAAATAAAATAAGTCTTTAAGACAAAAAGGACTGGGCTGAATTGTCATGATTCCAAAGTACACACACTAAGACTCTGGTATTTGTAGACTGTACTATTGAAGAGTCTCATCATGCAGATTGATACAGAAGGTGACTGCTCTGTTGTGAACCCCGTCTCAACTAAGGGACCAAGGTTAGCCTCTCCGGTAGTGAGGTACACCAGGAGGACACCACCCTGCCCCGGGGCTGGTCCCACTGCAGCTGCCTGAATCAGCTGTGCACAGGCACATCCGTTTCTAGGATGCTCTACAAAATACACAGCCTGTGTATTCTTCACAATTCTCAGGGTTAGGAAACACAGTGAAGGGTTGAAGAACAGTTCTAGCTTAGAGGGGCCTAAGAGGACATTCATCTCAGATGGAGCACGAGGAGGGAGAGTTATGGAGGAAATGATATGATGGGCATGATAGATGGGGCAGAATGGAAGCAGTTGGTGAAACTAGTTGGCAAGGGAGTATTCCAGAATTCTTTGCACTGTACCTAGAACTTTTCAAGATTTTTGAAATTATATTGATGTAAAAAGTTGCCTGAAGAGGGGCCGGCACTGTGACACAGTGTCACCCTGGCCCGAAGCGCTGATACCCATATGGGCATCAGTTCTAGTCCCGGCTGCTCCTCTTCTGATCCAGCTCTCTGCTGTGGCCTGGGAAAGCAGTAGAAGATGGCCCAAGTGCTTGGGTGCCTACACCCACATGGGAGACCAGGAAGAGGCACCTGGCTCCTGGCTTTGGATTGGCGCAGCTCCAGCTGGTGCAGCCATCTAGGGAGTGGACCAGCAGATGGAAGCCCTCTCTCTGTCTCTACCTCTTTTTGTAACTCTTTCAAATAAATAAAAATAAATCTTAAAAAAAAAAAAAAAGTTGCCTGCAGAATATCTGCCCTGTGTTCACTGCATCTAAAGGCCTACTGCCAGTAAGAAAAGTTTCCTGTAGTTCATCTGTGTTAACATACGGCTTGTTTCACACCTGGTGACATTTCTGAATTTGAAGTGTGTCTTTTTTTTTTTTTTTTGGACAGGTAGAGTCATAGTGAGAGAGAGAGACAAAGAGAAAGGTCTTCCTTCTGTTGGTTCACCCCCCAAATGGCCGCTACGGCTGGAGCTATGCTGATCCGAAGCCAGGAGCCAGGCACTTCCTCCTGGTCTCCCATGCGGGTGCAGGGCCCAAGCACTTGGGCCATCCTCCACTGCCCTCTCGGGCCACAGCAGAGAACTGGACTGGAGGAGGAGCAACCAGGACTGGAACCCGGTGTTCATATGGGATGCCAGCACCACAGGCAGAGGATTAACGGATTAACCAAGTGAGTCTCAGTGCCGGCCCTGAAGTACGTCTTAAGATCTATGCTGTCTTAGCCTTGGGTTAGATGTTGACTACAATTTTTCTTTCTTCATCATTTGTCATGAAATTATTTTTTTCTATAATAATTGTCAATTTTATTCCTCTGCTTAAGAGATCCAGAGGTAGTTTGAGGTTTATATTTCTTTTTTATAGTTCTTTCATCAAGAATTTAGTTTGTCGTTATTGCCCCTGTTAACTGGTTGCAAATTATTTGACTCTTAAACAAACAAAAAAGAACCTTAATACTTTTTGTGTGTATGAGACATAGGTGTTCATTTGAAAAATACACATAAGCAGAAAGAAAACCAAACTTTACACTGCACAGAAACAAGCAGTTATGTTTTTAATAATGTTTCATATATACCCAATTTGGAATTTTATCTTATATGTGTAACCCAACACTTGATATGCTTCTTTGTAGCATGTTAGGTTTTATTTTGTACTATGGAATGAATGTATTTCCAGCGTATGTTTGAAACTTTCCAATTGGAAAACAGATCTGGAAGTTGGGTCAATCCAAGGAGATGCCAGTAATAAGGAAGCTACCTTGGGGCTGGCTCTGTGGCGCAGCAGGTTAACACCCTGCCTGAAGTGCCGGCATCCCATATGGGTTCCGGTTCAAGACCTGGCTGCTCTACTTCTGATCCAGCTATCTGCTATGGCCTGGGAAAGCAGTAGAAGATGGCCCAAGCCCTTGGGCCCCTGCACCCACGTGGGAGACCCAGAAGAAGCTCCTGGCTCCTGGCTTTGGATCGGCACAGCTCCAGCCATTGCGGCCAATTGGGGAGTGAACCATCGGATGGAAGACCTCTCTCTCTACCTCTCTCTCTCTCTCTCTGCCTCTCTTCTCTCTGTGTAACTCTTTCAAATAAATAAATAAATCTTAAAAAAAAAAAAAAAAAACAAGGAAGCTACCTGAAACAAAATGCCACCAGATGATAACAAGTGAAATGAAGGTCATATGTCAGAAAACGCTAACAGAAAGAATGCAGGGACCAGATTTTAGGATCCAACAAGAATTCAAGGCCTACAGCACACAGGAGAAGGGTGGCTGCGGGGATGTCTGCTTCCAAGGCATCTTCACAAACTTGCTTCTTATTCTTCTTGTCTCCTCCCTAAGCCTTTCCAATTCATCTGCTCTTATCATTTCTTCAGAACACTTGCCTGATGGGAGTGTCCCCTGGGCCCTGCCAAGCCGCCTTATTAGGCCTTCTTGGAAAAGGTGGGGAGTTCCTTGCTGTCATGGGGGCTGTCTTCTGTGATTTTCCTTCACAGAATTTTGGCAAACTGAGTATTTTTTATATTTCTCTTTTAAATAATTCTCTGGGATCCAGGGAGTTTCCTGTCCCTTCTCTCACCTCAATTTGTGTGGCGACCAAGAAACCAGGAATCCAGAAAGGATTGGGCACTTTTCTCCTCCAGTGGTAGGCAGTGGCTGGATGAAAAGCTGTCCTGTAGTTTTGATGAAATGCGGAATCTTTCTCTGGTCCGATGTGTGATGAGGTGGGAAGAAAGGAGACAGACCTTGCAGTGGCTGGTACACAGAACGTGTTCCATTCCTCATGCCTGTATCTCCCCAGGGCAGATACCTGGCCTCCCTCCTCACATCCACCCCGGGCCCTTACAGATACTTCTGACTCAGCACACTGCACACCTTCACCTCTGCCACCCCCAGGAAGTTCTTCCCCTGTGCATCTTGCCTCGGGGGGAAGAAACCTGGTTGGGTTGTTGTTGTTGTTGTTGTTTAAAGATTTATTTATTTATTAAAAGCAGAGTGAGTCTATGTGGGTGCAAACTGTTGAAATCTTTACTTAATGTATACTAAACTGATCTTCTGTATATAAAGATAATTGAAAATGAATCTTGATGTGAATGGAAGGGGAGAGGGAGCGGGAAAGGGGAGGGTTGCGGTGGGAGGGAAGTTATGGGGGAGGGGAAGCCATTATAATCCATAAGCTGTACTTGGGAAATTTATATTCATTAAATAAAAGTTAAAAAAAAAAAAAAAGCAGAGTGAGGAGAGCGAGGTATCTTGCATCTGCTGTTCACTCCCCAAATGATAGCAACAGCCAAGTCTGGGCTGGGCTTAAAACCCAGAATTCCAGGTGAGTCTCCCACATGGGTAGCAGGGGCCCAAATACTTGGACTCTCATGTGCTGTCTTCCCAGGTGCATTAGCAGGAAGTTGGATTGGAAGCAGAGCAGTTAGGACTTGAACTGGGATATGAGAGACTTAAGCCACAGCACCAGCTTCAGAAACCAGATTTTTATAATTTTTATGATTTTTTTAGAGATTTATTTTATTTATTTGAAAGGCAGAGTGACAGGTAGAGAGGGAGAGAAAGAGAGAGAGAGAGAGAGAGAGAGAGAGAGAAAGAGAGAGAGAACGCTTCCATCCACCTGTTTATTCCCAAAGTAGCCTTGAGGGCCAGGGCTGGGCCAGGCTGAAGCCAGGAGCCTAAAATTCCATCCTGGTCTCCCACGTGGGTGGCAGAGACTCACATACTTGGGCCATCTGCTGCTGCTTTCCCAGGTACATTAGCAAGAAGCTGGATCAGAAGTGGAGCAGCTGGGACTCAAAGTGACTCTCTGATACAGGATGCAGGCATTGCAAGCAGTGACTTATCTGTGGCACCACAATACCAGCCCCAGAAACGTGACTTTTAAAAGCCAGTGATGCGGAGGATCTCTGTGAGACCTCAGAGGAAAGGAAGGGTCATCAAAGAAGGAGACATTCTTCTCTGAAGGGATAGGAGAACATCCTCTTTGCTTGTGGTCGTGTCCAAATACCGATGGAGTCTATGGTCACAAATGGCCTCCATAGCCCTGGCAGCCCACGACAAGAGCATCGGGTGATCACTGACATCATAAAAGAGTGTTAATTGTTAAAGGAACAACAGTAGTCACTGTGCACTTGCACCCCAGGTAGGACCTCTGTCCCTATTGAATTGCAGTATGAAAATCAACTGTAAATTCCCTCCCCAAACTGTACTCTATGTTGTGTGAGGGAGTGGGGGCAAATTGTTGAAATCTATGATTAGCATAGAGGTGTATATAAAGTCATACTAAAAATGATCCATAATCAAGAAGGAGATGAGAGAGGGAATGGGAGGCGGGAAGGGAGCGGGATGGGGAGCACGAGGGAAAGAACCACTATATTCCTAAAGTTGTATCTATGTAAACATGCATTCATGGAATTTAAAAAAAAGCCAGTGATGGTCCTAGGATGTCCAGGGGGCGTCGGGAGGGGATTACCTGGCTGTGCAGCCTCCGGGGTGCACTGGTTTCAGTGCCACTTGTTCCTGAGAGGACTTTGGGATCTAGATGTCTGTGCTCACATTACCCGCCTGTCAAGTGAAGGTGGTTTTCCCGCAGCCGGAAGATAACACATGAAGCAGCCTGAGGCACCATAAAGCTATGAAATTCTGTGACCAAAACTAGGAGGGTTTTTTAAAAAGTCTTAATGCTGGGATTGTTTGTATCCCAGATGCACATTATTATTTTTTTTTCTACTGACTCTTGCTCACGATGGCTTTTTTTTTTTTTTTTTTTTTTACAGGCAGAGTGGACAGTGAGAGAGAGAGACAGAGGGAAAGGTCTTCCTTTGCCGTTGGTTCACCCTCCAATGGCCGCCACGGTCGGCGCGCTGCGGCCGGCGCACCGCACTCATCCGATGGCAGGAGCCAGGTGCTAGGTGCTTATCCTGGTCTCCCATGGGGTGCAGGGCCCAAGCACTTGGGCCATCCTCCACTGCACTCCCTGCCCACAGCAGAGAGCTGGCCTGGAAGAGGGGCAACCGGGACAGAATCCGGCGCCCCAACTGGGACTAGAACCTGGTGTGCTGGCGCCGCAAGGCGGAGGATTAGCCTATTGAGCCATGGCACCGGCTCCAAATGCACATTAAACAAACAGCTCAGGTGTCAGTCAGTGATGGGCAGGTGTGTGGCTGGGTGTCTCTGCTTTGTCGTTCCCAGCCCTTCCTCCCAGGTTTCTTCCTTGCCCCGATCCCAGTGTCTGAGCGATTTTCACACTGGACCCTAGTAGGAAATGTATCCCTGGTTACTAGAAATAAGGGGCGTTTGTGTAGGATTGTCAGTGTCCTGATGCCCAGACTTCTGTCCACTCTGCTCTGGGCTGCCCAGTGGTGGCAGTGTCGGGAAGCTGGGTAGCAGGGCATTTCAGTAGCCCTTGCCCCCCCTCCCCCCCCCCCGTTAGACCAGAAATGGTTTCCTCTGACTTAATGTTCCCTAGTCCTGTGTGACTCTGGAAACTTTGCATCAGTTCAGCATCACAGCGTTTTATTTTCATTTGTTTTTCTTTGGAAGAGTTCATTTAATTGCAACAGCAGAATGTGGTCATTTCCTCATCTCCTGGTTTCTCAGATGGCCCTGTTTTATCTACATTTAGAATGACTAATTCTTGGCAATCCTCAATCCCTCCTAGGGCCTTTGAATTATTGGTGTTTACACTGACCCTCACAGCCGGCTCATTCTTTGGAAGTGGAAACCAAAAATATTCAGTACTAGGTCAGATTCTGTGGGCTTTTAAATACGTGTGGAGGGGCCGGTGCTGTGGCGCAGTGGATTAAGGTCCTGGCCTGCAGCACCAGCATCCCATATGGGTGCCTGTTTGAGACCCAGTGGCTCCACTCCCTATCCATCTCCCTCCAAATGCACCTGGGGAAGCAACAGAGGACGGCCCAGGTGCTTGAGCTCTTGTACCCTCGTGGGAGACCTGGAAGAAGCTCCTGGCTCCTGGCTTCAGATCAGCTCAACTGTAGCCATTGCAGAGATTTGGGGAGTGAACCAGTGGATGGAAGACCTCTCTCTGTCTCTGTTTATACTTCTCTCTGTAACTCTGTGTTTCAAATAAATAAATCTTAAAAAAAAAATAGATGTGTAGAGAGAGATGGGCATTAGGTGGTAAAGCTGATGCTTGGGACATCCACATCCCATATCAGAGTGTCTGGGTTCAAGTGTCAGATCCACTTCCAGTTCCAGCAGCCTAGGAGGCCTCAAAGATGGCTGAAGTACTTGCATAGGAGACTCAGGTTGCATTCCAGCCTCCTAACTTCAGCCTGGTGTAACACTTGCTGTTAGGACCATTTGAGGAGTGAACCAGCAGATGGAAGATTGATTCTCTCTCTCTGTCTCTCTCTCTGTCTCTCTCTCTGTCTCTCTCTCTCCCCCTCTGTTATTCTGCATCTCAAGTAAATAAAAATTAATAAATAAAACTTCTAAAAATGTGCAGAGAGCAGAGAAGAGCAGTAGAGTGTGACATGCCTTTAGGTTCCTCACTGCTCGGCTAGAATTTCAGATACACAGGTTGGGAAGGTCGTGAGAAGGGGGTGAACTGTGTTTCGGCTTTCTAGTATAGGTTTAACGGGCTGTGATATTCTATTGTCTTCCTTTCTGTGCAGACAACAGAAAACACGGAAGGTGGCACTCTGGCTCTGGTGAAGAAGAAACGCCTACTGTTTCATAACAGATGGCTAGAATGGATTGGGGTATGGACTGCTTGGTTGAAACACGGCTTTTTAATTCTAGGGAGTATTCAACTTGATTTTCTTTCTTATAATTAGGTTCACTAACAAAGATCCTTGCAAGACATCAGGACTTTCCAGTTTGGTTCAGAGCTGCAAGAGATATTTTCTCTGTGTTCTCGATATCAAATTCTTGCACTTATTTCTTAGAAATTTTTTAAATATTTAGAAATAATTTATGTGTTTGCATGGTATTTGTGCTCATGAGGAAGCATGAGTACTTCGTAAAATTCATAGAAAGATGAAATGAATACGTTTATTTTGGTGCAAAAAAATTTCATGGAAAACAGTTCATGAAAAATGGTATTGTGAAAAAATATGCATAGACTTTAAATTTTTTTGCAGAAGCATGAACATCTTTTAATTCCTTATTTTTCACAGACTTTCTGAAGTCCCCTCATGCATAAAGGATGGTGTCCTAACTCTGGAGTTGGACCTCAGTATGAGTTCACTTACTAGCTGTGTGACCTTGGGAAAATTGCCCAACCTCTCTGTGCTCCGATTTCTTCAGTCTATAAAATGGAGTTGATAATATTGTCCCCCTCACAGGTTCCTTAGAGATGTGCCCAGCACATGACAAGTGCTCTGTATTGTCAACAGATTATGGGGCCCAGGCAAGCACCCTGCTGAGAGTCGCCCTGTCCCTCCACAGGTGTGGGAGTGGGGTGGGGTTGGGGGTGGTTAGAAAACCTCCTGGAGCCCTTTTTATTCTTTTTATTTATTTTAAGGTCATGTGACCAAAACAAAGTAGGTGGCAACAGCCGTTCCATAAACAGTCCCTACTCAGAATGGCAAAACGCAAACGCTTCCAAAAATTGGCAGTTTCTAAAAGGGGAAGACTGCACTAAACCAAACCTTACCTTGCCACCCCCACCCCGGTCGCTCCCCAGGTACACTGGTGTGTGCAGGTTTATCTGGTGGGGCTGAAGCCTGAGTGAGGGACCTGTGCTTTGTTCCTCTGGTTTTAGCCTTTTTAATAGATGAGTATTGGAAATACACACCGGGCTGTGCTGTGTTTGCCCTGTGTTAGGCTTTTAGCGTTTTTCTGAGTAGTTAGGGACCCTTGAAGTAGCTGTGAAAAGTCTTCCCTCTCCCTCAGCCCTGCCTCCTGTGTACTCAGGCTGCCCGTGGGACTGTGAGGGTCTCTGATCAGAGCCTCTCCGCTGGCTTCTCCTTCCGTTCATTCATTTGAGGTATGCTGAGGAGTCTGGGCCGGTCTGGCTCACAGGCCCGACCTTGACCGTGGCGTGTGAGACACAGAATCAATCCTCTGACCTTGCCCGGTGGAGAGAAGTGAGGGGAGCCCTTTCCTGAGCTGTCTGTGGTGTGTGTGGCCCTCAAGGTTGGCAGCACTGTGCTTACATTACCATGGAAATCAGGATTCCGCCCTAAGGCAGCCGGATATTTTTTCCCCTCCCTGGACGTCTGATGACCTTATTCTGCCAGTGGCTGTTTGGTCTTGCTGGTTGGAATCTTGGTGGAAAAGGCGCGTTCACAGCCACGTGCTCCTGCTCAAAGAGCAAAAACAGCCAGTCGCCTGGCAGCTCAGACATTTTGGGAAATGAAAAAAAAGTTAGTGTTTGTATGAACTCTCCCCCAATCTGTGGCTTGGATAGACAGCCAGAGGCTCCAGTGGGCTCACTGACAATGCTCTGGGTGAGTGTCCCGGGGGCTCAGGTTGTCCCCTGGCAGCTTTCAGGACCTGGTTGCCATGTTGCTTGCCCTCTCCAGCATGAACCCTGGCCTTCCACTTCAAAGAGAAATCTAGGTTAGGGGTCCTTGGCCTCTGCCTCCCTGATGCTTCTCAGTGTGTATCTGCACCCACATCTCCCTGTGTCCTGGGGAGTGACTTCCTGGGAGGCAGTGGCCCACCCACTTCCCTTGAACAGGGTGATCCTGACCTCCCCTGCCCCAAGACCTTGGCATGGTCCCCTACTGTGGGGTGAGGGGTGCATTGTAGCCTGGTGCACTGTCCCCACAGCATTACTGCTCCGGATTCAGTCAGGTTAAGACTCCTGGGGAGATTGACAGACACACCTTCCAGGATGAACACAAAATCATTTTTTAAAATAAAACTAGGTATAAATGCCGTAGCATGAGTAATCCTGCAGCAGGATCATTTACTGAAGTTTAATGTGTATCTTCTGCTGCTTTTTTCATTCCAAGACATCAGCCAGAACTTTTGCTTCAGGGGAGTTTATGTCGAGGCTGTAGGCTCCCTTCCTTTTTGGGAAAAAAAATTGCATCTTGAAATTGACTTGTATGTGCACATGTGTGCATGTGTGTATCCAATTCACAGGACTGGGATGTATGTAGAGATTTCTGTGACACTCCAAGGAGAATGCAGAATCGTTCTATCACCCACAAAATGGGCTTGCTGTCCTGTAGTCCTGACCCTTGCCCACCGTGATCTGCCCTCTGTCCCTGCAGTTTCGCCTTTTCTAGAACGTCCTTTGAATGGACTCTTACAGCATGTGACGCTCCGGTCGGGCTTCTGACCTCAGTGTGTGTTGTGTTGTGTGTACTCACACGTTGCTCTGTTGTGTTGGTGAGTTATCCCAGGTAAGGGTGTACCACAGTATGAACCGGTTGAAGGACCGGAGGGTTGTTTGCTGTTTCCAATGATTGTGAATAGGGTCGTGGTAAACATTTGTGTACAGGTTTTGTGTGAACGTGTTTTCCTTTCCCTAGGGAGATCACTTAGACTGGGTCACAGGGGCAGGCTGTTTAGTTGTATAATAAATGGCTTTTCTCTCCAGAGGGTGGTTCTACCATTGTGCATTCCTGCTCCTGTTCTCACATGCCAGAGTTTCGTTTGCTCTCCGTACTGGCTCTTGATATTGGCAATTTATTGATGATTAATTTTCTTGAGATTGATTTTATGTTATACTAGGTGGTGGGCACAAAGCGGTCCATTTAATAAAGTTGACAGTTAGCTTCTCTCAGAACGTTTTTAATAATACACAATTAAAAAGTATTCATCTCACAAGTTGTGCTGCAATCCACTCAAACGGTAGTTTGCAAAACACCACTTATAAAGCAAAAGCCAGTGCACCAAGGCAGATTCAAACAACTCGAACAGTGCAGGTTTTTGTGGCTCAGATCTTACAGTGTCAGAAGTCTTCCTTCAGCTGGCTCCGTTGCAGTGGACTGAGAAAGGCCTCTTCAGCCTGGGTTTCACATCACCCCCTGGATCCATCTAGCATTCTCCAGGTTCACCTAGAACCTTCCCTGTAAATTACAGCCCAGAACACTGACATCCTCCCCACCTGAAATGTGTTAGCATCTCTGCCGCTTCTTCCGTTCGCAAGATGACAGCTCTGGAAGTCTCACCATTCTTTTGCTGCTTTGCACATTGCTTTGAGCAACTTTGCTTTTTCCTCTTTATCTTCTTGTCAGCCTCCCTGTCACAGTCAACTGAGGGCAGAGCTCAGCAGTCGAGTTTCTTTGATGTGGCATTTTTTTGTTTTTATTCCTTTTAGTTGAACATCTGCCTGCTTGCTTGCCACTGGTGTTGGCAATTTTCAAAAAGTGCTCATTTTAGCGATTCTAATAGTCATGGAGTGATACCCTGCTGCAGTTTTAATTTGCATTTCCCTGGTGGTGAATGACGTAGAGCATTTCTTGTGTGCTGGTTTGCCGTGTGTATGTCTTCTTTAGGGAACTGTGGCCGTATCAGTCTTGTGTGTGTGTGTGTGTGTGTGTGTGTGTTTTAAAATTAGGCTTGTTTCCTAACTGTTTAGTTTTAATAGTTTTTATATATCCTGAATACAAGAAATCTGTTGGATATGAGAGTTGCAAATGTGTTTTTCCAGTCTGTGGCTTGTCTTTGAACAGTGCCTGCCACCACCACCCCCTTTAAATTTATTTATTTGAGAGGCAGAGCTACAGACGGAGAGAGGGAGACACAGAGAGAGAGGTCTTCCATCTGCTGGTTCACTTCTGGGACTCCACGGGGTGCATGAGCCCAAGGATTTGGGCCATAGCAGAGAGCTGGGTAGGAAAAGGAGCAGCTGGGACATGAATGGGAGCCCGTATGGGATGCCGGTGCCGCAGACAGAGGCTTAGCACACTATGCCACAGTGCCAGCCCCTGAGCAGCGTCTTTTAGACAGGAAAATATTTGATTTTGCTGAAATACTATTTTTTGAAATGTACTTTTTGTATCTTATCTAAGAACTTGGTATTTAACTTGAAGTCATAAAGATTTTCCTCGATAGTTTCTTCTGAAATTGTTATAGTTTTGTTTTGCATTTAGTTTGATGATGAATTTTGAGTGGTTTTTAGATGATGATAAGGTGTGAAGCTTAGAGTGATGATTATTTGTTCATTTTTTGTACATGGATGTTCCATTGGCCACACACAGTCTGCTGAAAGGACTGCGCTAACTCTGGAATTGCTTTTGTGATTTTGTCAAAGTCCAGATGATCACTTTATATTCTGAGGAATATGCAATTATCCCTTTGTCAGTACCATGCTGTTTAATTACTGCAATTTTAAAATGAGTCTTGGGTCCAGCATTGTGGTGCAGTGGGTTAGGCCACAGCCTGCGTGCAATGCCAGCATCCCCTATGGGCATCAGTTCAAGTCCCAGCTGCCACTTCCAGTCCAGCTCCCTGCTGTGCCCTTGGGAAAGCAGTGGATGATGGCCCAAGTAGTTGGGTCCCTGCCACTATGTGGGAGACCTGGCTGAAGCTCCTGGCTCCTGGCTTTGATCTGGCCCAGCCCTTACCATTTGGGAAGTGAATGAGAGGATGGAAGATCCCTCTCTTGTGTCTCACCTTCTCTCTGTGTAACTGTGACTTTCAAATAAATTAATTAATCTTTTATAAACAAAAGAATCTTTTTTTTTTTTTTTTGGACAGGCAGAGTGGACAGTGAGAGAGAGAGAAAGGTCTTCCTTTGCCGTTGGTTCACCCTCCAAAGGCCGCCATGGCCGGCGCACCGCACTGATCCAAAGGCAGGAGCCAGGTGCTTCTCCTG
This sequence comes from Sylvilagus floridanus, assembly GCA_949820135.1. Classification (NCBI taxonomy): domain Eukaryota; kingdom Metazoa; phylum Chordata; class Mammalia; order Lagomorpha; family Leporidae; genus Sylvilagus; species Sylvilagus floridanus. Next base: position 82,064,688 of record OX463231.1, read on the forward strand.
GTCTCCCATGGGGTGCAGGGCCCAAGCACTTGGGCCATCCTCCACTGCACTCCCAGGCCACAGCAGAGAGCTGGCCTGGAAGAGGGGCAACCAGAACAGAATCCGGCACCCTGACCGGGACTAGAACCTGGGGTGCCGGCGCCGCAGGCGGAGGATTAGCCTATTGAGCTGCGGCCCCGACCTAAAAGAATCTTATAATTGGGTGATGTGAATCCTCCAGGTTTATTCCTTTGTAAAAGGCAGTTTCAGCTATTCTAGTTCCTTTGCCTGATGCACTTTTGTTGAAGATTTATTTATTTATTTGAAAGAGTTACAAACACACACACACACACACACACACACACACAGAGGTCTTCCATCCGATGGTTCACTCCTCAATTGGCCGCAACAGCCAGAGCTGCGCCGATCCAAAGCCGGGAGCCAGGAGCTTCTTCCGGGTCTCCCACGCGGGTGCATCCTTGAGCCATCTTCTACTGCTTTCCCAAGCCATAGCAGAGAACTGGATTGGAAGTGGAGCAGCCGAGTCTCGAACCAGTGCCCATAAGGGTTGCCGGCGCTTCAGGCCAGGGCGTTAGCCCACTGCACCACAGCGCCAGCCCCACCTGATGCATTTTAAAATCAGCTTGTCTGTATCTTTAAAAATTGTACTGTGATTTCTATTGAAATTGTGTGAAATCTATAGCTCAGTTAGGGAAAAATGACATCTAAACTATATTTTATTTTTTTACAAAGATTTATTTATGTATTTGAAAGTCAGTTACACAGAGTGAGGAGAGGCAGAGAGAGAGAAAGAGAGAGAGAGAGGTCTTCCATCTGCTGGTTCACTCCCCAATTAGCGGCAACAGCCGGAGCTGCACCAATCTGAAGCCAGGAGCCAGGAGCTTCTTCCGGGTCTCCCACGCTGGTGCAGGGGCCCAAGTACTTGGGCCATCTTGTACTGCTTTCCCAGGCCATCACAGAGAGCTGAATCAGAAATAGAGCAGCCGGTCTCGAACCGGCACCCATATGGGATGCAGGCACTTCAGGCCAGGGCTTTAACCCACTGAGCCACAGCACCGGCCACCTAAACTATAGCCACTAGCCAAATGCCTTCCCCCCTTTGCTGATTTTAACTGAGCATTTTATGATTCCATTTTCTCTCAGCTTATCAATTCTTTATTTTTTTAAAAAAGGATTTTTATTTTATTTATTTGAAATTTACAGAAAGAACAAGAGAGATTGATCTAACATCTGCTGGTTCACTCCCCAGGCAGCCACAACAGCTAGGACTAGGCTAGATTGAAGCCAGGAGCCAGAAGCTCCATCTGGGTCTCCCGTGTGCATGTAGAGGCTGGAGCACTTGGGCCATCTTCCGCTGCTTTTCCCAGGCCATTAGCAGGGAGCTGGATCAGAAGTGGAGTAGCCAGAACACAAACCAGCACCCCTATGGGATGCTAGCATTGTAGGTGGCAGCTTTACCCACTGTGCCACAATGCCAGCCCCTCATTTCTTGTTTTTAAAACATTATAGTGGTTGTTCTAGAGTTTGCAGTACACATTTATAGCTAATGTAAGTATAGCTAAGGTAAAGTAAGTTTCAAATAGTGTCACACTACTTCACGGAGGTACAAGTGCCTGATAACAGAGTGCTCGGTTCCTCCCTCCCACTCCTGCAGGGTGCTGTCATGCATTTCACTTATCCAGAAGCTGTACTTACCCAATGCTGTATCACTCTCACCATTTCAAAGTCATCTATTAGACCAGTTACAAATAAGAAAAATAGAGGCGGAGTATAACCTGATGAAGACAATGCTGTCCCATATTCAAGTGCCTGGGTTTAAATTTCTGGCTAAGACTACTGACTCCAGCTCCTGGCTAATACAGACCCTGGAAGGCAGTGGTGATGACTCAAGTAACTGGGTTCCGGCCATCCCCGCAGGAGACTTGGATTGTGTTCTTGGCTCCTGGCTTTGGCCCCAGCCCAACCCCAGCTTTTGTCACCATTTGGGGAGTGAACAAATGAATGGGGGTCTGTATTTCTCTCCCCCCCCCATAGAAAGAATATGAGAGGTAAAAGATTGTATTTTACCTTCATTTATTCTTTCTCTAGTGCTTTCTGTTTCTTTATATTGATCCAAGTTTCTTTTTCTTTTTTTTTTTTTTTTTTTGACAGGCAGAGTGGACAGTGAGAGAGAGAGACAGAGAGAAAGGTCTTCCTTTGCCGTTGGTTCACCCTCCAATGGCCGCCGCGGCCGGCACACCGCGCTGATCCAAAGGCAGGAGCCAGGTGCTTCTCCTGGTCTCCCATGGGGTGCAGGGCCCAAGCACTTGGGCCATCCTCCACTTCACTCCCAGGCCACAGCAGAGAGCTGGCCTGGAAGAGGGGCAACCGGGACAGAATCCGGCTCCCCAACCGGGACTAGAACCCGGTGTGCTGGCACCTCAAGGCGGAGGACTAGCCTATTGAGCCGCGGCGCCGGCCGTTATTCAAGTTTCTGACATAGTATTCTTACTTTCCTTTTTTTTTCCTAGAGAACTGTTTTTTGTGTTTTTTTTTGGTTTTGTTTGTTTGTTTGTTTGCAAAGCAGATCTACTGACAACACATCCCTTAGCTTTTGTTTTGAGAAGGTCTGTCTCTCCTTTGTTGCTGTTTGTTTATTTCTGGGTGGGCTGAGTGTGCCTGTCTTCTCTGTCTGCCCTCCAAGGTGACTCCGGGACTCCACATCTTCCTGGAATTTACACCCCAGTTCTGTGAATAAAACAAAACCCAGCCACCAGTCTGTGTGCCTGGCAACACTGCAGCACGGTGTGCCAGCTCCTCCGAACCCAGCAGGTGTTTCCAGTGGGTAGTGTGGGTCACATCATCACTTATCCTCACGGAATGCACTCCCAGCAGTAGAGAGCGGGCAGATGAATAGTCGGATTCAGGGACCCCTACGTTCTCGCTGAGAATGAGTAGGGCACAGTCGTTTGGAGCTCGCCTCTGTGCCCACAGGTGTGTGCGCCCTCACACACACATGCAGTGTCCCCATCCCTGTCCCCGTCCGCCTTGCTAAAGGCTGCAGGCCACATCCCCACGCTTCCTACAGGACTTCTCTCCACGCATCACCATCCAGAATGTCATCTGCGTATTTACTGTGTCAATGTCAGACAAATATAGCTCAAAAAGAATTCCCATGAAAGAGAACTTTTATTGGGGGATGACAAATAGGACTGCATTCCGTCATAGAAGTGCACAGGCCGAGGTGGTCTCTGATACTCCTGGAGAGCAGAGGTAAGGTGGACGGTCTCACCAGGTCAGAGTCATCCACGCCAGTTGTCTGGGGAGCTGGCAAGGTCCCAGGTTGCTATGCAGAGCTGGTCTTGGGGTCACAGTTGACAGTTCAGGGAGTTGCAGAGAGGAGGTGAATCTTGAAGGCAGCATGGGCTGTTGTGCTGGATTCCCCTGGTAGAGTGGTTCCTGGCACAGTCATTTCTAAGCTGAGTGTTTGCTCCCCGTGCCCGTCAGCTCTATTCCTGGATGTGACAAGAATGTTTTCAGTTACACCGTACTCACTCACCAAATTTTAGTTTTTATTTATTTTTATATTTTTTATTTTTTAGAAAAATTAAAATAGTATTTACAATTTTATCTGTGCATTTATTTGTTTATGTTGATTTGAAAGATGGAAAGACAGAGTAGGTGGGCAGAGGTAGACAAAGAGATCTTCTGTCTCCTGGTTCACTTTTCAGATGCCCTCAATAGCTGGGACTGGGCCAGAACAAAAATCAAAGACCTGGACCTCAATCCAGGTCTCCCATGTAGGTGTCAGGGATCCAATTAGTTAAGTCGTCACCTGCTGCCTCCCAGGGTGTGCATTAACAGGAAGCTGGGATTGGAAGCGCAGCCAAGACTCAAACCCAGGCACTCTGATATTATGGGATGTGGGCATCCCAAGTGGCATACTTTTAAAAAATGTATGTTTTCATTTTTTAGAAAGCTTTTATTTAATAAATATAATTTCATAAGTACAACTTTTGGAATATAGCGGTTCTTCCCCCAATATCTGCCCTCCTACCCCCAAACCATCCCATCTCCTACTCCCTCTCCCATCCCATTCTTCATTAAGATTCATTTTTAATTATCTTTATATACAGAAGATCAACTCTATACTAAGTAAAGTTTGCACCCACACAGACACACAAAGTATAAAGTACTGTTTGAAGATAAGTTTTAGTGTTAATTCTCATAGTACAACTCATTAAGGACAGAGGTCCTACATGGGGAGTAAGTGCACAGTGACTCCCGTTGTTGATTTGACAATTGACATTCTCACTGATGATGTCAGTAATCACCTGAGGCACTTGTCATGAGCTGCCAAGGCTATGGAAGCCTTTTGAGTTTGCCGACTCTCATCATGTTTAGACAAGGTCATAGTCAAAGTGGAAGTTCTCTCCCTTCAGAGAAAGGTACCTCCTTTTTTTTAAACTTTTATTTAATGAATATAAATTTCCAAAGTACAGCTTATGGATTACAATGGTTTTCCCCCCCATAACTTCCCTTCTACCCGCAAACCTCCCCTCTCCTGCTCCCTCTCCCTTACCATTCACATCAAGATTCATTTTCAATTATCTTTATATATAGTAGATCAATTTAGCATATATTAAGTAAAGCTTTCAACAGTTTGCACCCACACAGAAATACAAAGTGTAAAATACTGTTTGAGTACTAATTATAGCATTAAATCACAATGTACAGCACATTTAGGACAGAGATCCTACATGAGGAGTAAGTGCACAGTGACTCCTGTTGTTGACTTAACAAATTGACACTCTTGTTTATGGCGTGAGTAATCGCCCTAGGCTCCTGTTATGAGTTGCCATGGCTATGGAAGCCTTTTGAGTTTGCTGACTCTCATCATGTTTAGACAAGGTCGTAGTCAAAGTGGAAGTTCTCTCCTCCCTTCAGAGAAAGGTAAGGTACCTCCTTCTTTGATGGTCCTTTCTTTCCACTGGGATCTCACTCACAGAGATCCTTCATGTAGATCATTTTTTGCCACAGTGTCTTGCCTTTCAATCCCTGAAATGCTTTCATGAATCCGAAGTGCTGTTTAGGGCATGTTTTTATCTTTTTTTGAAAGTTAGAGAGGCCGGCGCCGTGGCTCAATAAGCTAATCCTCCGCCTTGCGGTGCCTGCACACCGGGTTCTAGTCCCGGTCGGGGCACTGGATTCTGTCCCGGTTGCCCCTCTTCCAGGCCAGCCCTCTGCTGTGGCCCGGAGTGCAGTGGAGGATGGCCCAGGTGCTTAGGCCCTGCACCCTATGGGAGACCAGGAAAAGCACCTGGCTCCTGCCATCGGATGAGCGCGGTGTGCCGGCCGCAGCGCGCCGGCCGCGGCAGCCATTGGAGGGTGACCCAACGGCAAAGGAAGACCTTTCTCTCTGTCTCTCTCTCTCACTGTCCACTCTGCCTGTCAAAAAAAAAAAAAAAGAAAAGAAAAGAAAGAGACAGACACAGACGGAGCTTCTGTCTGCTGACTCACTCCCCAAATGCTTGTGCCCCCCCCCCATCACCACCACCACGAGGCCAAGGCTGGATCAGCTCAAAGCCAAGAGCACAGAACTCCATCTGGATCTCCCACGTGGGTGACAGGAACCCAGGTGCTTGAGCCATCTCTGTGTGCCTTGCAGGGCACACGTTATTAGGAAGCTGGATCAGAAGTACAGCAGCCAGCACTCCAATCAGGCATTCTGACAAGGAATGCACATATTCCAAGTGGCGACTTAGCACTGTGCCAAATGCACGCCTGTCTGACGCCAGACAAATACTATGCCAAATACTGTCTCCCGATTAGTTGTTCCTAATAAACTTTGGATTAAGGGCTGGTGTGTGGCATAGCAGATAAAGCTGCTGCCTGAGACACTGGCATCCCATATGGTCGCTGGTTTGAGTCTCGGCTATTCCACTTTTTTTTTATTTGTGGAAATTAATATATTAGAATACAAAAATTGTGTGGATGTCGTATCATTTGGTATTTAGTTATAAACAGTGAACCATACCATGTACATGATAACAACCCTTCCGTCTGCTGTGCTTGGATCATGTCATGAACCCCTCACTTTGTGATGTTAATAGTCCTGGTTTTTTTCCTTTTTTTTCTTTTTCTTTTTTTCACTTTTATTTAATAAATATAAATTTCTGAAGTACAGCTTATGGATTACAATGGCTTTTTCCCCCCATAACTTCTCTCCCACCCACACCCTCCCATCTCCCGCTCCCTCTCCCATTCTATTCACAACAAGATTCATTTTCAATTCTCTTTATATACGGGAGATCAACTTAATATATATTAACTAGAGATTTCAACAGTTTGCACCCGCACAGAAACATAAAGTGTAAAATACTGTCTGAGTACTAGTTATCAGCCGTTTCACTTTTAATCCAGCTCCTTACTAATGCACCTGGGAAAGCAGCAGAGGATGGCCTAAGTCTTTGGGCCGCTGCACCCATGCGGAAGACTTGGAAGACGCTCCTGGTTCCTGGCTTCGGCCTGGCTCAGCCCTGACCATTGGTAGCCATTTGAGGAATGAACAAGCGGATGGAAGACCTCTCTGTCTCTCCCTTTCTCTATGTAACTCTGCCTTTCAAACAAATAAATCTTTAAAAAAACCTTTTATTAACATGTAACAGATTTTTATGGTGCACAGTGCAGTATTTCAACACATGTACAACAATGTAAACTTGATTAGCTAGGAAATTAGCATTTGTATTTCCATTTCCTTTTTTAAAGCACCTTAGTTAACTGAAGTCTGACTTCTAAAACACTTTATGTTTAAAAAAGTATTAATTGTGAGATACAAAGAGGAACAGAAGGACACACAGACAGAGAGAGAATGGGTGAAAGTAAGGGAGAGGGTCCCATTTTCTGATTAACTTCCAAAATGCCAAAAACAGCTGCAGTTGGGCTGGGCCTGGGCCAGAGCAGAAGCCAGGATCCAGGGCATTCAGGTCTCCCATGTCAGGGGTGACAGTGATTACTTGAGCTGTCACCTCCCCCCCCCCCAGGGGTGCATATGAGCAGGAAGCTGGAGAGCATACTCAGGTGCTCAGATGTAGGATGTGGCTATCTTAACTGTAGCCAGGTGGGGTGCACGCTCCTTTCCTCTGGTTCTCTCTCTGTCTGTAATACATTCATGGGCACCATAGTCATTCCACAGTGCTGTGGAACACTCAAACCAGTACTGCACCTATTACCGTCCTCTTAAAGAACAGACTGTCCCTGCCACCCTCCCTAGCCTCATGCCCATATTCCCTGTGCTCCCTGAGCCGAGCAGAGCACTTTGTGTGATCCAGCCGTGGTCTGACTTGGGTCACCTGGTTGAGGGAGGAGACACCTCTGACCTGGCTACATTAACCTTGGAGAAGCTCCCTGGGTGTGCAGATGCTTTATCTTCCCTTGGTCTCACCTGATGAGACTCTGAGGGTCATCACTTCATTGAACAAGGTTGTTCATGTCTCTTGAGACAGAAGCTTGCAGGTAATTGCCGCAGGTTACAAAACATGTGACACCCTGGAGAATATTACAAGGGCCTGGAAGCAAAACAGCCTCACTGGGAACAGCAGAAAGGCAAAACCTGCTCTGCTCCTGCGGCTCAGTGTTGAGAAATAAACATTTGACTCCACAAGTGTCTGTGTCTGTGTTTGCAGCTCTGAACAAACACCTATACGAGAGACTCACTACCCCTGCCTGACCATGTAGGCTTGGCCCTAAACACATTCCTCAAGGAAACCAGGCTTGGTGCTGGGGAGTTGAGAATTAGAAGCCTGGGAGGGAGGAATAAAGTGAACTCCTTTGAGGAACATGGAATGGTTCTGAATGAGTCTCCATGCTCGGAACAATTTGTCAAGAAACAAAAAGATATCGGTGCAGATTACCTCCGTCAGCTTCTTAGAGAAGACTTGACCAGTAAAAACTCTGTAAGTTGGCCGGCGCCGCGGCTCAATAAGCTAATCCTCCGCCTGTGGCACCGGCACACCAGATTCTAGTCCCGGTCGAGGCGCTGGATTCTGTCCCGGTTGCCCCTCTTCCAGGCCAGCTCTCTGCTGTGGCCAGGGAGTGCAGTGGAGGATGGCCCAAGTGCTTGGGCCCTGCACCCACATGGGAGCCAGGAGAAGCACCTGGCTCCTGCATTTGGATAAGCGCGGTGCGCCTGCCTCAGCAGCCATTGGAAGGTGAACCAACGGCAAAGGAAGACCTTTCTCTCTGTCTCTCTCTCTCACTGTCCACTCTGCCTGTCAAAAAAAAATAAAAAAAATTTTAAAAACTCTGTAAGTTCCAAGGAGGTAAATTATTTTTAAGTGGGTGCTTAATTACTGCTTACTCTATTCAGCATCTTTATCTTTATTGATTCTTTTTACAGATCTGATTCTGTCAATTGCCAAGAAACTGAAGTTTCGAGCTCAGTTTGTGGAATTGTCTGTTTCTCTCTTTCTGTCAGTTTTTATTGTGCATATTTGAGGCTCTGTCTTGTTAGGTGCATGCATATTTATGAGAAGTCTTTGTACTAAGTACTCTGCTTTGCTGAGCGGTATTAATAGGGCCTCTCCAGCATTCTTAAGTAGTTTTAAAAGATAATAACTTTATGGAAGTATAAGTCAGATATCCTACAATTCAGCCGTCTTCCAATTCAGTGTACAATATGATATATTCACAGAGTTTTGCAGCCACTACCAGGAAGATTCAAGTGTTACCACCCTCAAAAGAAACCCTGTATCTGTTAGCAGACACTCTCCATTTCCTTCTAGCTCCTAACCCCCTGCAGCTCTAGACAACCACACATCTGCCTTCTGTCTCTAGATTGGAGTGTCCTGACCATAGAGGCAGAGATTAGTGGTGTAGCCATAAACCATGGAATGCCTGCAGCTCCCCAAATACAAGAGAGGAAAGGAACAGATGCCCTCCTAGAAGCTAGAGAGAAAGTGGCCCTGCCAACACCTTGATTTTTGGGTTTCTGGTCTCTTTAAAAGAATAGATTTGTGTTGTTCTAAGCCACTTTTTTTATTTTTTATTTTGACAGGCAGAGTGGACAGTGAGAGAGAGAGACAGAGAGAAAGGTCTTCCTTTGACTTTGGTTCACCCTCCAATGGCTCTTCCTTTCGCTTGTTCACTCCAAAATCCTGCAACAACCAGGGCTGAGCCAGGCCACAGCCAGGAGCTGAACTGCACTTGAGTCTTCCATGTGGGTGAAAAGGATCCAAGTACTTGAGCCATCACCTGCTGCCTCCCAGGGTGCTCGTTAGCAGAAAGCTGAGACTCAACCCAGGCACTGGTAAGGGATTCAGGTATCCCACATGGTAACTTATCCAACATGTCAAATGCTCTTCCTTTTGGTTTCCTCCTTTACATTATGTTTAAGAGTTTTCACTGCAGGTACCAATATATATTCTTTTTTTTTGACAGGTAGAGTGGACAGTGAGAGAGAGAGAGAGAGAGAGAGACAGAGAGAAAGGTCTTCCTTTTGCCATTGGTTCACCCTCCAATGGCTGCCACGGCCAGCGCACTGTGGCCAGTGCACCTCGCTGATCCGATGGCAGGAGCCAGGTGCTTCTCCTGGTCTCCCATGCACATGCAGGGCCCAAGCACTTGGGCCATCCTCCACTGCACTCCCGGGCCACAGCAGAGAGCTGGCCTGGAAGAGGGGCAACCGGGACAGAATCCGGCGCCCCAACCGGGACTAGAACCTGGTGTGCCGGCGCCGCAGGCGGAGGATTAGCTTATTGAGCCACGGTGCCGGCCACAATATATATTCTTGCCTCTTTGCCTTCTTCAGAGTTAACATTCTACACTTCACATGTAATACAGAAATCCCACAAGTGCATGCAATCATCCCTATGGTATAGTTGACATATGTACTACATGTATGGTATCTCTTCAATATAGCGATTTTGCTTTAAACAGGTGTTTGTGTTTTTGAAAATGCAGAACTTGTTTCTCTTATTTTTCTCAGATGTTTACTTTTTGGATGCTGTTTATTAATTCCTGAAAAATCTAAAATTGCCTCTGGTGTAACTTGTCAATCTGAAGATCTTTTAGTGTTACAGTTTTTTGTTTTTTAAGTCTCCTGATATTTTTTAGTGTGTGTGTGTTTTAAATAGACTAGCTGCCTTCACTGAGCGGTGTTTCTGGTGTGAGCAGTGCAGCTGGGCAGGTTTCTCCCAGGTTCTCAGAGCGATGCTGTACATTGCTGCTGGTGAGCGGCCCGCCTCCGTTTGAGTGGTTGCTTGCGTGTGGTACCTTGTTTTTCTTCTTCTGACAAGTTTTCTCTTTATGTTTGCCTTTTCATCAGTTTGACTCTTGTGTGCCTCAGTGTCATTCTATTTGTATTTCTCATAAGTTCAGAATATCGAGCTTCTTTAACCTGTACATGTTTTGTTTTTCACCAAATTTGGGAGAATTTTTGTCGTTTGTTCTTCAGCCTGTTTTTCTGCTGAGTTCTTTCTCCTGGGTTGAATGCTGGACCTTTGACTCCTTAAAAGTGAACTGCTTTTTTTAAATTTTTATTTATTTACTTCAAACACAGAAAGAGATGTGTTCCATCCATTGGTACTCCCAAATGCCTACAACAGCTGAGGCTGGGACACGCCCAAGAGCCTGGAACTCAATCCGTGTCTCCCACATGGATGTCAGGGATCTAACCATGTGAGCCATCACCTACAGCCTTCCCAGGTGTGCATTAGCAGGAAGCTGGAATCCAGAGTGGGGCCAATACTGGAACCCTGGCATCTCTAGCTGCAGCTTACCCCGATGCTCCACACATCACCCCCCGGCTCTTCATTTCTAAAAGATCCCATTTACCCCGTTGTTAAGATCAGGTGTGTGGGCAGTACCCTCACCTGTCCACTCAAGAGATGGACTCAGACTCAGGAAGCACAAGGAGGGAGAATCATCATTGTTGGCCTTGCAAGATCAGGTGTCTGATCAGCAGGCACTCCTGCCCCAGTCACAGCAAGCCCCGACTTACACACTGGCTCAGTAGGTGGGGCTACAATCTTCCAGCAGTTGCCTGAGTTACAAAGTTACCTCCCTCCTTCCTTCCCTGTACTTTAATTGCTTACTGTGAATTGGTGACTCGCAACATCCTGTTTTTCTAGTGAGTTTCCCTACATCCAGGAGTCAGCTGACAGTGATTTCCATGCTGTGTTGCAGATGGATCTGAAGATAGGAGGTGATTATAGGTGATTGCTATCCATCTGTTTTTCAGGTCACCTCTCTGCATTCCTCTGTTGAGCCTTTCCTTTCTATTCTTATTGAAGTTATTTTGTTTTTCAGGTCTAGAATTTCCACTTGGCTCTTTTCCAAGTTTCTGTTTTCTGCTGTTTCTCTACTGTCTATGGGTACATTCATCCAGAGAACATTTTCCTCTCTCTACTTGAGCGTAGTCACATGGTGGACAGGATTTTAAAGTAGCTGATTTCACATCTGAGTCATCTTGCGGTTGGGCTCTGGTGGGGTTCTCTCTTGAGAGCGGCTTATTTTTCCCGAGTTTTCATTTCTGTGAACCGTTTTGGATTGCATCCTGGATACTGCGACAGTCAGTTGTGGAGAATGTGGGTCTGTCTTCCACTGAAGAGCATTGATTTTTGTTTCAGTAGGCAGTTGAACTGATGGCACTGGACTGAAAACTCTGCCTGGTTGGACGGCTGCTCAAAATCACATTTCTTTTAGTTTCAGTTGAGCTGTTGGGAGGCTGCTTCACGCATGCCTAGTTCAGGGATCATCTGAAGATGCTGGCAGATTTAGACAGTTTGGAGCTTTTTGTCCCTGGCCTCTTCCTGTCCAAGATCTGTTGCCTCCAACTCTTGTGCTTGGTTTTTCAGCATCAAGACTGTGGTCATCTGTGACGTTCTAGCTGCTTCTCATGGAGTGGCTGGGTCTGGAAGCTGCGAAGGTGTAAGCTCCCCTCCCCACAGTGTTCCCTTCAGAATCCTAATTCTGGTTGCTCTCTGTATCTGTTTTCAGGTGGTTGCTTTTCTTGTCTTTTATCTAGAGTTTATTGTTGTGATGGGGAAGAGTCATTTTAGTCAGATTACTGGCCCCTGTTGATTTAACAGATAAAAAAGTTTTGTGCTACATGAAACTTTTCACATGTGGCATTGATTTATTATATAATACTTAGTAATATTTGTGATACAGCTTTAATGTAAATCTAGGTGTGTATCTTCTTGTTTGTTTCATTTTATGACATTGTAAGCCATATCTATGATTTATATGAAACTGAAATCTTTTTTAATACATTTATTTTTTTATGAGGCAGACAGAAAAAGCAAGAGACAGAGAGAGCTTCCATCTGCTGGTCCACTTCCCAAATACCTGTAACAATCTGGGCTGGGTCAGGCCAAGGCCAGGAGCCCAGGGCTCCCATGTGAGTGCAGGGACCCAAGTCTACTTGAGCCACCACCTGCTGTCTCTCAGGGTGCATATCCCCAGGAAGCTGGAATTGGAAGTGGGGCCAGGACTCAAGCCCACTGTGGGCGTCTGTACCACTGTGCCAAACATTCGCTGTCTGAAGAATCCTTGATTGTTTAGCCTCAGTAACAGAAGAAAATGAATGTGAGAATATGACCCATCTGAGACAGAACCTTGTGATGCTTAAAAGAAATGTCACATTTTCAGGGGCTCCATAGAGAAACTGGGGGAAATGTTATTAAAATGCCTATCAGACTTTTTATGGTATGTAGATTATACCCCAGTAAGGTGATGAAGGACACCTGTGTGATGTTGAACAGGGCTCAGCGGCCTTTCTGGGCCTGCTCTCAGCATGCCTGTCTTACTAGGTGTGGTAGCTATGTGAGTGTTTTCTCTTTGGGAATATTCTGTGGGCAGCAAAATCATGATCAGTGCACTTTGATCTCTGAATATTCATTCTTAAATTTTGCATTTATTTTAATTTGAAAGAGAGGGAGATACAGAGTGAGATCTCCCTTCTGTTGCTTCACTCTCCAAATAACTTCCAACAGCCAGAACAAGGCCAGGACAAAGCTTGAGCCCAGAACTCATCCGGGGTCTGCTATGCAGGTTAGAGGGGACTCAAGCACTTAAGCCGCCATCTGCTGCCTCCCAGGATGCAGATTAGCAGGAAGCTGGATCTGAAGTTGAAAAGCAGGGACTCAAACACAGGCACTCGAATATGGGGTGCAGGTGTCCCGGGTGGTGGCTTACCCCAGTGTGCCACGATGCCTGCTCTCTGCGTCTCCTTTCTTTTCCCGTACCTGCTTCTTCCCTCTCTTTCTCCTGGGGGGTGGCTCTTTCCAGAGCTTCTCAGCCTCCTGGGGCCCTTTTTCCAGACCTGGCTGAATTTACCTGGAACCTGAAGGTCCCTGCCGGATGCCGTGGCCCTGTGGCCCTTTGCAGTTCTCTCTCAGCCTGGGCAGGGGGTGTCTGCTTCTGCAGGGCTGGCAGAGTTTGACCAGAGCTCTGCCATCCACCTTCGTGTTTCATCAGTAGGCGAAGGTGCAATTGGCCTAGCAAACCCAGAGGACTCTTCTTTCAGATTTTTAAAAAAGATTTATTTTTTATTTATTTGAAAGGCAGAGTGACGGAGGAAGAGAGAAAAAGAGAGAGAGGGATCTTCCAACCAAGTACTTGGAGGAGCCCAAGTACTTGGGCCGTCTTCCACTGCTTTTCCCAGGCGTATTAGCAGCAAGCTGTATTGGAAGTGGAGCAGCTGGGACTCGAATCGGCACTCATATGAGATGCCAGCACTGCAAGCCACAGCGTAAACCCACTGAGCCACAGCACCAGCCCCATACATTTCTTTAAGTACATTTTTTCCACTTGGGTTGGGAAAAGGAGAAAATGAAAGAAGGCTTAAGGGAACTAGCTTCCTGCATTCTTTATTCTGTGTCTGTTAGGGGCAGATTCCTTTTCTCTCTAAGTAAACATAATGCAAGCCAAAGTATTTGAAAATGAGAGATTAAAATGTCCTTGGTCGTATAGACGCTGAATGTTCTGCACATTCCTGTGTATGTGGAATTTATTTCTGATCCACTTACGTCCTTCTGTAGACATAGAAGCATGTTTGCAGGCACGTTCCACGTGCACACGTGTGGCGAGGAGGCTTAGTTGCAACCTTGTACTGCCATCTGGGACTTTTCAAGTTCTTTCCCACGAGGAAATATTTTTAAAAAGACGTGTCCATGTGTGCAGGACCCTGTGAAATTATTTGGAAGGAGTGGCACAGGTCGACTTGAAGAGGAATGTCTGGCACTCCGGGGGTGGGTGAGCCTTCCCTCCCTGCATTGGGATGGCTCTGCTCAGCTGCTGTCCGGTACGCTCCAGTGCCTCTGGTTGCACAATGCATCTGCTTGCACTGGTACATAATGAGTTTCTGCCAGCCTTCGTTAGGGTGTAAAAGAAGAATCCTCAATTGCCTATTTGGCAGCACAGAGCAGGAAAAGGAGAGAGGCGGTGAGACTCAGCAGCTATTGACACAAGGACTAGGAAGAGTGATTCCCCTACTGAGCAAAGGCCCCCAGAGTGTATGTCCTGGGCAGTGCTGGGTGTAGCAGACGCAGCTGCCAGTGAAGACCAGGTGAACAGAGCTGGAGTGTCGGGTCAAGGGTCAGGCTTCTCCTTGTGCCTGCAGCCTCACCTTTGGGATGCGTGTGGAACTCAGCGTTGTGGGGGAGCTCAGAAGTCATTGTGCTGAGCCCATGAGGATCCAAACTTGAGAGCATGAGAGCCCTCAGGTCAGATTTGGCTTCAGTCAACCCAGGCCCAGAGTTTAAGCGACTTGACTGGGCCATACACCAGTCAGGAACTAGACCTATTACCATAGCTGGGTTGTCCCAGGGGTTGTAGCAAAACTCCCGAGACCAAGCAGCACCGGACGGCTTGAATGGTGGTGATCCTCCTTAAATGTGCCCTTGTGGGAAGGGGTGCACGCTGGTTACCCTTGCTGTGCATCTGTGGGTGGGTCCCAGGACTGACAGGGAGCAGGGGTGCCCTGTGATCTGCCCTTCCTGGAGATGGGAACTGGGAAGCCAGAGGCTAGAGGGTGTGCTTTCACGCCCGGCATTCCTGTCCTCTAGAAGGAGGTCAGGTGATCAGTGGTGTAAGTGGGACTCAGCCGTGGGAGTCAAGGTTGGCGGAGACTGTCAGTTTCTGGGGGAAGAGAGATGTTTTTTCATTTATAGGGAGCAGTTGAAATCTGAGGACAAATGACAATATCAAAACTGTTTAGAACACCCTTTTCAAACCTCACATCACATTTTAATTTAAGAATATAAAAGGAGGAAGCCTGGTGCCGGCGCTGTGGCACAGTGAGTTAATGCCCTGGCCTGCAGCTCCGGCATCCCATATGGGCACCGGTTCAAGACCCGGCTGCTCCACTTCCAGTCCAGCTCTCTGCTGTGGCCTGGGAAGGCAATAGAAGTCGGCCCAAGTCCTTGGGCCCCTGCAGCTGCATGGGAGACCTGGAAGAAGCTCCTGGCTCCTGGCTTCAGATTGGCACAGCTCCAGTTGTTGCGGCCATCGGGGGAGTAAACCAGTGGATGAAAGACCTCTCTCTCTCTCTTTGCCTCTCCTCTCTCTGTGTAACTCTGACTTAAAATAAATAAATAAATAAATCTTTAAAAAAAAAAAAAAAAAGAAGAGGAAGCCATCATTTGGCCTGGCACTTAGGGCACCTGATCCCAGGTTCCTTTCTCAGCTCCAGCTCCCGATGTCAGCTTCCTGCCAGCGCACATCCTGGGAGGCTGTGGCAATGGCTCAAGTACTGGGATTCCTACCACCCCCATGGGAGACCTGGGTTGAGTTCCCAGCTGCTAGCTTCAGCTCCAGCATTTGGTTAGTGAACCCGTGGATGGGGTAGCTCTAGCTCTGTCGCCTTTTCCTCTGCTTCTAAGACAAAGTAAAAAAGTAGCATACATGTGTTTATGAGTACTTAACATGTGCAGGGCTTGGCAGTAGGAACTGAAAACGGGAAGGCGAACAGGATGTTCGTCCTTGGAGGGGGTACACAGAGCAGGGGGAGACTTAGCGAGCTGCAGCCACTCAGGTGAGCAGGATTCATCCTGAGGGGACAAGGAAAGTATTGGGGACCAAATAACACTGACTTTTACTGACATGTCCAGCATATTTCCAGGTATGTTTTAGCACTTGTATTTTTTAAAAAAATAATTTGTCATCCTTTGCCTATTTTTAAAATGTAGACATCTTAGAGATTTACAAGAACTCTTTATAAATATAATACAATAATATAAATAATAGCCATTTGTATTTTGGTTCCATGTGTTTTATAAGTTACTGCCTTAAGGGCCAGCGCTGCGGCTCACTAGGCTAATCCTCCACCTTGCGGCGCCGGCACACCGGGTTCTAGTCCCGGTCGGGGCGCCAGATTCTGTCCCAGTTGCCCCTTTTCCAGGCCAGCTCTCTGCTGTGGCCCAGGAGTGCAGTGGAGGATGGCCCAAGTGCTTGGGCCCTGCACGTGCATGGGAGACCAGGAGAAGCACTTGGCTCCTGCCATCGGATCAGCGCAGTGCGCCGGCCTCAGCGGCCATTGGAGGGTGAACCAACGGCAAAAGGAAGACCTTTCTGTTTGTCTCTCTCTCTCACTGTCCACTCTGCCTGTCAAAAAAAAATTTTAAGGGAGGGAAGTTGTGTGTGGTGGGGGAACCATTGTAGTCCATAAGCTGTACTTTGGAAACTTATATTCTTTAATATAAAAGCTTTATAAAAAAATAAATAAAATAAAATAAGTTACTGCCTTAAAATTTTTAAAAAATATTTTTATTATTTATATATTTGAAAGGCAGAGTTACAGAGAGGCAGACACAGAGAGAGAGTGAGAGAGAGAGAGATATTCCATCCACTGTTTCATTCCTCTAATGGCCACAATTACCAGAGCTGGACCAATCTGAAGCTACGAGCTTCTTCCAGGTCTCCCATGTGGGTGCAGAGCCCCAAGCACTAGGGCCATCTTCTACTGCTTCTACTTGCACCATCTTCTACTTCCCAGGTCATAGCGGAGAGCTGGATTCAAAGTGGAGCAGCTGAGTCTCAAACCAGCACCCATATGAGATGCTGGCACTGTAGGCGGTAGCTTTACCTGCTATAACACAGTGCCAGCTCTTGCCTTAAAATTTCTTATAGAGCTTTATTGATATATAACTTATTATACCATAAAGTTTACCCACTTAAAGAGTATTGGTTTGATTAGAGTGTTGATTTTCAGTACATTTATAGGGTCATATTCAAATTTTGGGTCCTTTTTCCTTCCAGAAAGAAGCCTGAACCTGTAACAGTCACTCCCCATTCTCCTCATCCCACCCCTGTCCCTCTCCTGGGCCGAGGCAGCTACTAACCTACTGTGTTCTTTTACTTACTTTGGATATTTCATGTAACCAAGACATATAATATGTAGTCTTTTTAAAATTTTTATTTGTTTATTTTTATTTTAAAGGAAGAGATTGTCTGTCCACTGCTTCACTCCTGGCATGTTTGCAACAGCCAGGGCTGGGACTGTCTGAAGAAGCTAGGACCCAGAAACTCAGTCCGGGTCTCCCACATGGCTAGCAGGAACCCAACTACTTAAGCTATCACCTGCTGCTTCCCAGGATGCACATTAGCAAGAAGCTGGAATTAGAAGTGGAGCCAGGACTTGAACACAGGCTCTCAGATAGGGGATGTGGGTATCCCAAGCAGAGCCTTAACTGCTGAGCCGAATGCTCTCGCCTAAGTGTGGTCTTTTCCATCTAGCTTACTTCACTTAGCAAATGATTTTGAGGTTCATCCTTGTTGTAGCATGTGTCAGTACTTAATTGCACTTCTTGCTAAATGATCGTCTTCTGTGTGATATGCTCTGTCATGTTTATCGTTTGGGTTGGTTCTACTATTTGGCTCTTATGGAAAATACTGCTATGAATATTCTTGTATTGGACTTTGTGTAGATATATTTTAATGTCTCTTGTATATATGAGGGCACTTCAAAAAGTTTGTAGAAAATGGGATTAAAAGATAAATGTGTTTTGGTCCAACGAATTCTGCAATCCATGCATAGTCATATACCTAGGGGTGGAATTGCTGAGTCATAGAGTAAGTCTGCATTTAACATTGTTTTCCAACGCGGCTGCACCATTTTACATTTTAACCAGAGATGTAAAAGGTTCAGTTTCTAAAGATCCTTTCCAATACCTATTATTGTCTAGCATTTTGAGTTTAGCTATTCCAGTAAACCTAAAGTGTGTCACCATTTGATCTGTCTTTCCCTGAGGACTACACAGGGTTGTGCATCTTTGCATGTGTTAGTCTTCACTAGTTGTTTTGTGGAGAAATGTGTGTTAAGATTTTGATACTGATATATTGCCGTCTGGTGACTGGATTTCCGAGGTCTTGTCAATAGGGTGCTAATCTGTTATAGGTTGAGTTGTGTCCCCGAAATTCATTGGTTGAAGATCCAGCACTCTGTTCCTTAGAAGGTAATTAAGTTAAAATGAGGGAAAAGGGAAGGCAGTTGTTTCTCTACTCAATCAACAGAACACAACTGACACCGAATGTGGGACTTTACCTCTCCAAACAATTCTCCAATCCTCTGCAGACACCAGATGGATGCCCACACTTTAAATCAGGCCTCGCGCTGATGACCTGGTGTTAGCCCAGCCCCACAGGTTAAGGGCCCAGCCCCATAGGGCGGCCCCCCTACTTAAAAGGCCAGCCACAAGTCCCAGGTTGTAACTTGTTGTGACTGATTGGCTGTTAATGGGGTTCCTATGACTTCCTCCTTGGACTTGATGATTTGCTAGGGCTCACATCTACAGAGATTTATCAACTGGCTTCATATAAGAGATGTTAAAAAGGATACAGTTCGGCCGGCACCGCGGCTCAATAGGATAATCCTCCACCTGCAGCACCGGCACACCAGTTTCCAGTCCCGGTAGGGGCGCTGGATTCTATCCTGGTTGCCCCTCTTCCAGGCCAGCTCTCTGCTGTAGCCAGGGAGTGCAGTGGAGGATGGCCCAAGTGCTTGGGCCCTGCACCTGCATGGGAGACCAGGAGAAGCACCTGGCTCCTGCCTTCGGATCAGCGTGGTGTGCGGGCTGCAGTGCACCGGCCGTGGCGGCCATTGGAGGGTGAACCAATGGCAAAAAGGAAGACCTTTCTCTCTGTCTCTCTCTCTCTCTCTCACTGTCCACTCTGCCTGTCAAAAAAAAAAAAAAAGAGGATACAGATCAACAGCCAGATCATGAGATGCAGGGGCTCTGTCTCCAGTCCCGCCTCTCCTTGGAGGTCAGCGATCATGTGGTTGGTGCCCCCTGGTAACCTGTGCCATCCTCCAGAGTCACCTTGTAACAAAGCTGGAAGGGCTTATGGACAACAAAAGATGCTCCTCTCATCCCCTTCACTGAGGTATTTCCAAGGACTTCAGGAATCATGTGTCAAGAACCTGGAAAGAAAATCAAATATATTCATCCATTCAAGGACACAAGCAGATAAAAAAAACCTGTGGATGCTCAAATTCCTTATACAAAATGGCAAAATATTTGCATACTACATACACACATCCACCAGGTATATTTAAGCATCTTTAGTTAAAACTTTTTTATTTATTTTATTTTTTGAAAGACAGAGTTACAGAGTGGCAGAGGCAGAGAGAGAGAGAGGTCTTCATCCTCTGGTTCACGCCCCAAATGGCCGCAACTGCCAGAGCTGGGCTGATCTGCAGCCAGGAGCTTCTTCCAGGTCTCCCACATGGGTGCAGGGGCCCAAGGACTTGGGCCATCCTCTACTGCTTTCCCAGGCCATAGCAGAGAGCTGGATGGAAAGTGGAACAGCCAGGACTCGAACTGGCACTCATATGGGATGCCGGCGCTGCAGGCAGCAACTTTACCCACTATACCACAGCACCAGCCCCTACTTAAAATCTGATTCCAGCTTCCCACCAACATGAACCCTATGAGGCAGTGTTGATGGCTTAAATGATGAGGTTCCTGCCTTCTTCATGGGAGACCTGGATTAAGTTCCCTGCTCCTGGCTTTGGTGCAACCTAGTGCTAGCTGTTGTGGGCAGTTGGAGAGTAAACCAGCAGATAGGAGCTCTCTCTGTCTCATTCTCCCTCTCTCTCTCCTCCTTCCCCCTAAAATTAAATTTAAAATGATCATTTTTACAGAATGATTCATTGGACCAACGGATAGAAGACCTTTCCTTCTGTCTCCCTCTCTCTGTTAACTCTACCTCTCAAATAAATAAATAAAATCTTAAAAAAAAAAGATTCACTGGGATCAAGCCAGGGTCTATACTAGCCCCCAAATCAGTTTGTTCTTGCTTTGCTCTGTTTTCATACCCAGCTATTTCTTCCATGAGCTGCACAAACTGGCAGTCTCAGTGTGAGAGAAAGACCAGGGGGACTGAGCATTGCCTCAGACTGGTTCCTTAGCCGCTGTCGAATGTGACTGCCAGCAGTGTCATGTTCACATGACGTCCCGAGACAATCAAGTTACATTTTTAGTGTTTTCTACATTTCCACTGATTTCTGCCTTGGAATCTTGGCAGCAAAGCCTTGGCATTAAAATATTAGTTTCAAGAGATGAGTATCCAGAAGCTGACATACCATAGGAGCTTAGGAAATGTTTGGTGCATGAATCTTTGCTAATAAAATCTTTAGTTCATTTTCTTCTACACATAAAAGATGAAATACACATTTTCAAAAAAGACTAAATCTGCACACAGGCTTCCATTACAAGATACTGTGGACTGGAGCTTGAGCACCAGACATTTCTTCTCTCATTTCTGAGGCCTGGGAATCAAGGTGCCAGCAGGGGTGGTGTCTGGTGAGACCACTCCCCTTTGGTTGTAAACAGCCACTTGCTGGCCGTGTCCATGCATGACGTCTTGTTTGTGAGAGCAGTGAGAGAGAGAGAGAAGGCAGAAGAGCTCTCTGGTGTCTCTTGTTGTGATGGCCCTGATCCCATTGGATCAGGGACCCAGCCTCATGACCTCACTCACCCTAAGTACAATCTGTCAGCATCCACGGGGATTGGTTCCAGGACCTCTCGTGGATGCGAGAGTCTACACATGCTCAAGTTCCTTGTATAAAATGACATGCTTGCATATGACTTACACAACTGCTCCTCAATACTTTTATTTTTTAACATTTTACTTTATTTAAAAGGCAGGGGAACAGAGGGAGAGATTTCCCATCTGCTGTTTCACTCCCCAGATGCCTACCACAGCTGGGACGGGGCCAAGCTGACCCAGGAGCTGGGAACTCAGCCCAGGTCTCCCTCATGAGTATGAACCATCACCTGCTGCCTCCTAGGGTGCACATGAATCAGAAGCTGAAGTCAGGAATGGGACTGGTACTCAATCCCATGCACTCCAGAATGGGTGCCAGCATCCCAAGTGGCATGTTTGTATGTCAAACACCCACCCCCATTTTGTATACTTTAAATCACCTCTGGGCCAGCACCGTGGCTTAATAGGCTAATCCTCCACCTGCAGCGCCGGCACACCGGGTTCTAGTACTGGTCGGGGCGCCGGATTCTGTCCCGGTTGCCCCTCTTCCAGGCCAGCTCTCTGCTGTGGCCAGGGAGTGCAGTGGAGGATGACCCAAGTGCTTGGGCCCTGCACCCCATGGGAGACCAGGAGAAGCACCTGGCTCCTGCCTTTGGATCAGCGCGGTGTGCCAGCTGCGGCAGCCATTGGAGGGTGAACCAACGGCAAAGGAAGACCATTCTGTCTGTCTCTCTCTCTCACTGTCCACTCTGCCTGTCAAAAAAAAAAAAAAAGAAAAAAAATCACCTCTGGATGACTTGTAACACCTGATACAATGTAAATGCCATGGGAGAATCGGGGTACTTCAAAAAGGTCATGGAAAGTGGAATTAAGAATTAAGTTTATTTTAATGTAGTCCGTGCATATATCAAAGTTCTGGAAACTATGACCTATGGAGAAACTACATCAAAATTGTTTAGAGACTACTGATAAGGAAGAGGAGTCTGTACGTGTCCAATACAGACAGAATTTTTCCCAATGTCTTCCACTTCCAGTTGGTTGAATCCGTGAATGTGGATCCATGGGTAGGGAGGGCTGAGTGCATTTCCTCAGAGGCCGCATCTCCCAAGAAACCACACTGGAGGCCAGAGCTGTAACGGGAGTTGTCACAGAGTACATGTGAACAACCGCTGTCCCAGAAAACAAAGCCACTGTCCCCTTCATTGTTGCACCTTCCAAGACCTGGATTAATTGTTCCTGCTTTTGCACGTGATGCAAATGGACCCGAGCAATATCTGGCTTTTTTCCTGTAGTGTTGTTGCTATGCCGATCCGAAACCAGGAGCCAGGTGCTTCCTCCTGGTCTCCCATGGGGTGCAGGGCCCAAGCACTTGGGCCATCCTCCACTGACTTCCCAGGCCACAGCAGAGAGCTGGACTGGAAGAGGAGCAACCGGGACAGAATCTGGCCCCAACCGGGACTAGAACCCGGGGTGCAGGCTCTGCAGGCGGAGGATTAGCCTAGTGAGCCATGGTGCTGGCCATTATTTTTTAGTTTAGATTTTTAATCTGTCTTCTGTTTTATTTGAAGGGCAGAGGGAAATCTTGTTTTTTTTTTTAAGATTTTATTTATTTATTTTTATTTTTTTATAACGCTTTTATTTAAAGAATATAAATTTCCAAAATACAGCTTATAGATTACAATGGCTTCCCCCCCACACAACTTCCCTCCAACCCGCAACCCTCCCCTTTCCCACTCCCTCTCCCTTGCTTCACATCAAGATTCATTTTCAATTCTCTTTATAAACAGAAGATCAGTTTACTATATATTAAGTAAAGATTTCAACAGTTTGCCCTCACATAGCAACACAAAGTGAAAAATACTGTTGGAGTACTAGTTATAGTATTAATTCAAAATGTATAGCACATTAAGGACAGAGATCATCTCTACATGATATATTTTTTAAATTGATTAATGTTCTATGCAATTTTCAATTTAACACCAAGATTTTTTTTTCATTTTTAATTATAAGATTTTATTTAATTGAGAGGTAGAGTTCCAGACAGAGAGAGGGAGAGACAAAGAGAAGTGTCTTCCATCTGCTGGTTCACTTCCCAGGTGGCCACAGTGGATGGAGCTGGGTTGATCTGAAGCCAGGAGCAAGGAGCCTCTTCCAGGTCCTCAGTGTGGGTGCAGGGGCCCAAGCACCTGGGCCACAGCAGAGACCCGAACAGCAGCTGGGACCTGAACTGGTGCTCACATGGGATCCCGGTGCCACAGGCCGAGACATAGTCCACTACGCCACAGCACCGACCCCAAGAGGGAGAGAGATCTTCTATACTCTCCATCACCTGATGCCCCTCAGGGTGCACATTAGCAGGAAGCTGGAATCAGAAGTGGAGCCAGGACTCAAACCATGCACTCCAGTATGGGATACACCCATTCTAAGCTGCTAACCACTGCACCAACTCTCTGTACTTGCTGTAATTTTGTAATTGCTCATTTATTATGGATATAGACTCTTACGATGCACAGGAAATTGTGGCAAAGGTACACTTGTTCCCATTTGCCTGCCCCCAGATGCTCCCCATGGCAACGTCGTACATGGCTGTAGTTCAAACTCAGACTCAGACTCAGGAGACTGATGTTAGCACTGTGAGCCCCACTACAGAAACTTTGTCAGTTTCACCATTTCTTACATATAGTCTTTGTTTTCGGGTGTATGCACTTTGTGCAGTTGTAGCCCATGTGTAGATTTGTGTAACCACCACCATAATCCAAAATCAAGATGCAGAGTAGTTGTATCACCTGCTACAATGTCACATTCATACTCATTGTCCTTCAAACACGACTTCATACATGACTTATATCATAAAAGCTTTAATAGTGTAACTCATATACCATTCAGGTTACTCATGTAAAGTACACTGTTCCCAAGGCTGTTCAGCCATCATCACAGTCCATCACACTTGGCAGTGATCTGCAGCCACCTGCTGTTTCTCCCCAGTGCTCTTACAAAACTGTTTCTCTACTTTCTGCCTCTGGATTTGCCTGTTCTGGGCATTTAATATAAATAGAATCATACAGTATGTTGTCTTTTGTTACTGTCTCCTTTCTCTTAGCATGTTTGAGAAGTTTCTGTCATATGTTGAAAAGATGATTCTGGGGCCAGCCCTGTGGCACAGTAGGTTAATCCTCTGCCTGCAGTGCTGGCATCCCATATGGGCGTGGGTTCTAGTCCCGGCTGCTCTTGTTTCTATCCAGCTCTCTGCTATGGCCTGGGAAAGCAGTAGAAGCTGGCCCAAGTCCTTGGGCCCCTCCACCCACATGGGAGACCAGGAAGGAGCTCTTGGCTCCTGGCTTCGGATCGGTGCAGCTCCGGCCATTGCGGCCATTTGGAGAGTGAACCAACTGAAGGAAGACCTTTCTCTCTGTCTCTACCTTTCACTGTCTGTAACTCTACCTCTCAAATAAATAAATAAAATCTTTAAAAAAAAGATTATTCCTTCCCTTTTGAAGTGTTTTGGCACCCTTGTCAAAAATCAGTAGATGGGGCCAGTGCTGTGGCATAGAGCAGGTAAAGCACTGCCTGCAGTGCCAGCATCCCACATGGGTGCCAGTTCAAGTCCTGGATGCTCCACTTCTGATCCAGCTCTCTTCTATGGCCTGGGAAAGCAGTAGAAGTTGGCCCAAGTCCTTGGGCCCCTGCAGCCCTTTTGGGAGACCTGGAGGAAGCTCTTGGCTTCTGGCTTCAGAAAGATGTAGCTCTGGCCATTGTGGCCATCTGGGGAGTGACCCAGTGGATGGAAGATTCTCTCTCCCCCGCCCCCTTTCTCTCTGCCTTTCAAATAAATAAATAAATCTTTAAAAAATTAATAGATTATGGGGCCAGTGTTGGCACAGTGGGTTCAGCTGCCACTAGGAATGCCAGCATCCCATATGGGTGCAGTTTGAGTCCTAGCTACTCCAATTCTAATCCAGCTCCTTGATAATGCACTTGAGAAAACAGCAAAAATGGGCCAAGTGTTTGGACCTCTGTACCCACCTGAGAAAACAGGATGGGATTCTTCTGGTATCTGGCTTCAGCCTCACCAAGCCCTGGCCAGTGAGGCCATTTGGGGAGTGAACCAGTGGATGGAAGGTCTCTCGCTCTGTGTGTAGCTCTGCCTTTCAAATAAATAGATATTTTTTAATTTCAATATCAATTGGCTATAAATGTGAGGGTTTATTTCTGGGCGGTGTTCTGTTCCATTGGTCTAAAACTGGTTGCCTCTCTTTGTGCCACTATCATTCTGTCTTAGTTACTGTGCTTTAATTAGTTCTGAAGTGGGAAATTATAGGTCCTCCAGTTTTCTTGTTTTCCAAGATTGTTTTGGTTGTTCTGGGTCCCTAGCATTTCCATGTTGAGTTTTTTTTAAACAGGTTTATTTATTTAGTTAGTTATTTGACAGAGAGAGGGAAAGACAGAGAAAGAAAAAGAAAGAGAGTGATCTTCCTCCACTGGTTCACTCCCAAAATGGCCACAGTTGCCTAGGGTAGACCAGACTGAAGCCAGGAGCCAGGAGCTCCATCCTGGTCTCCCACATGGGTAGCAGAGGTCCACGTACTTGGGCCATCTTCGGCTGCTTTCCCAGGTGTACTAGCAGGGAGCTGGATTGAAAGCAGAGCAGCCAGGACTTGAACCTATGTTCCTATATGGGACGCTGGCGTCACAGGCATCAGCTTACCCAACTGTGCCAAAACACCAGCTCACCTGTGAGTTTCTTTAAAGAAGCAGCTGGGATAGTGGCAGGTTGCATTGAGTCTGTCCATCACTTAGGAAGTATCACCATCCTCACAGTAGATGGGATGTTGTGTTAGGTTTCCAGAGTTGCTGTAACAAATTTCCACAAACGAATTGGCTTAGAACAGCACAAACTTATTTTACAGCTAAAGAGACCAGAAACCCAAAATCCGGGGATTGGTTGGGCCACTTTCTCTGCAGATTCCGGGAGAGCATCTCTTCCCTGCTGTTCTCGTGTTTGGGAGGCTGCAGGCGTTCCTTGGTTTATGGCTGTACCACTGATCTCTGCCTCCGTGGTCACATTCTCTCTGCCTCTTTTCTCAGAACTCCCCTGCCCCTGTCTTCTGTGTGGATCCTCAGATGTGTGACTGCGTGGGGTCTTACCTGGATCATTTCAGGTTACATCCTTTGCTCCATCAGGTGAAAGTCACAGGTTCTGGGATGGAAGGAGACCTGTCTGGGGGACTCCCACAGGTGTCTTTGCATTTATTCAGTTCTTTTTAAGTTTCTTTCAGCTTTGTGTCCAGACTATAGGTTTCACATTTTTCTTTTTATATTTTTCAAAATTTTATTTTGAGAGGCTGGGGGAGAGAGAGAGAGAGAGAGAAAGTAAGCTCTCCCATCTTCTGGTTCACTCTCCAAATGCCTTCAATGGCCAGTGCTGGACCAAGGCCAAGACCTGTAGCAGAGAATGCAACGTAGGTCTCCCACCTGCTGCCTGTCAAGGTGCATATTAACAGGAAGCTGGAGTCAGGAGGCGGATACAGAACCCAGATAACCCAATATGGTCTGCAGGCTTCCTAACAGGCAGTCTAACCACTAGGCTAAATGTTTTCCCCAGTGTTTGCATTGCTTTGGTTAAATTCATACTTACATATTGTGTTCTTTTTGATGCTGTTGTAAATGGAATGTGTTCTTAATTAATTTGGGATTATTCATTGCACATGTGTAAAAATGCAACTAAGTTTTGCATATTGGCCTTGCATCCTGCAACCTTGCTAAACGCATTGACTAGTCATAATATAGGTGTTGTTTTTTTTTTTTTTTGGACAGGCAGAGTGGACAGTGAGAGAGACAGACAGAGAGAAAGGTCTTCCTTTTGCCATTGGTTCACCCTCCAATGGCCGCTGAGGCCGGCGCGCTATGGCCAGTGCACCGCGCTGATCCAAAGGCAGGACTAGTCTCCCATGGGGTGCAGGGCCCAAGCACTTGGGCCATCCTCCACTGCACTCCCGGGCCACAGCAGAGAGCTGGCCTGGAAGAGGGGCAACCGGGACAGAATCCGGCGCCCCGACCGGGACTAGAACCCGGTGTGCCGGTGCCACAAGGTGGAAGATTAGCCTGTTGAGCCACAGCGCCGGCTCTAGTCATAATATAGTTTTTAGTGTAAGTGATTTTAGTGTAAGTGATTTTTTTGTGTAAGGCCGTGTTATCTGCAAAGAGATATTTTACTTCTTCCTTTGCAATCTAGTTGCCATTTACTTCTTTTTTTAAGATTTACTTATTATTATTTACTTATTTTTATTATTTTTAAAATAATTTTAATTATTATTTTATTTTTAATATAATTTTTAAAATTACTTATTATTTGAAAGGCAGAGTTACAAAGGGAGAGGGCCAAAGATAGAGAGAAATCTTCCATCCGCTGGTTCACTCCCCAAATGAGTGTGTATTAATAGCAGGGCTGGGGCAGACTAAAGCCACGAGCCAGGAGGTTCCTCATTGCCTCCCACGTTGGTCAGAAGCCCAAGCACTCGGGCCATCCTCTGCTGCTTTCCCAGGCCCATTAGCATGCAGCTGGATCAGAAATGGAGCAGCCGGAATCAAACCAGCACTGCAGACAGCAGCTTAACCCTCTGAGCCGCAGTGCTGGCCCATTTACTTCTTTTTCTTGCCCAATTCTGTGGCTACAACCTCCAGTAATATTCTGAATAGAAAGGGTGAGAGTGTCCTTGTCTTTTGGATCTCAGGAGAAGTGTTCCATCTTTGACCTCTTAGTGTGGTGTTTGCTGTGTTTTGCATAGTTGTGACATTGGCTTTGGTTTGATTCAGTGTGATGCTGGCTTTGATGTGATTTGGTGTGACTTTGGCTCTGGTTTGATTTTGTGTGACACTGGTTGTCATTTTGTGTGATATTAGCTGTGGTTTGCATAAATTCCTTCTATTTCAAGTTTGTTTTTCACTTTAATCATGAAAGGGCATTATATTTTATTAAATAATTTTCTGTGCCTGTTGAGATAACCATGTGGTTTTTGTCTTTTTTTATTGATATAGTATAATTATTAGCTTTCAGATAAACCATCTATATATTATATTTATCTTTTAAGATTTTATTTATTTATTTGAGAGAGAGAATTATAGACAGAGAGAAGGACAGACAGAGAGGTCTTCCATCTGCTGATTTACTACCCAAATGGTCCCAACAGCTGGAGCTGGTCAGATCCAAAGCCAGGAGCAAGACTTCTTCCAGGTCTCTCACGCAGGTGCAGGGGCCTAAGCACGTGGGCCATCTTCTGCTTTCCTAAACCATAGCAGAGAGCTGGATTGATAAAGGAACAGCCAGGACTAGAACTGGTGCCCATGTGGGATTCTGGCACCATAGGCAGAGGCTTAGCCCATTTTGCCACTGCACCAGCCCCTATATATTGCAGTTCTAATGTAAGCTGCACCTGATCATGAGGTAAGATTATTCTTTTTCTTTATATTGGTGGATTTGATTTGCTGGTATCCTGTTGAGAACTTCTTGCATCTCTATTTATAAGAGCTATTGGTCTGTGGCTTCTTTGTGAGGCTTTTGTCTAGTTTTGGTATTAGGATAACACTGGCTCCAAAATAAGTTGGAAAGTTTCCCCTCTCTGTTTTTTGGTGGAGACTGTGAAGTATGTATGTTTTCTTTAAGTCACTTGGAGACTAGGCCAGTCAAGCTGTCACTCGTCAACCTTTCAGCTGTATGTTGAGTGAATATGTATGTAAGGTCTTTGAAAAGAGTAATTCATCGTTTGTGGAGTCTAAAGAAGGAAGAGAAAAACAACATATTTCTTGTTTCTGATTTTAAGAAAGTTTTAAATATGTAACTTTAAAATATCACATGGTGGGGCTGGCACTATGGCACAGTGGGTAAATGCCTTGGCCTGAGGCACCAGCAACCCATATGGGTGCTAGTTCGAGACCCTGCCACTCCATTTCCCATCCAGCTCTCTGCTATGGCCTGGGAGGGCAGTGGAGGATGGCCCAGTGTCCTTAGGTCCCTGCACCCGCGTGGGAGACCTGGGGCAGGCTCCTGACTCCTGGCTTTGGATTGGCACAGCTCTGGCCATTGTGGTCAATTGGGGAGTTTACCATTGAATGGAGGACCTCTCTTTCTCTCTCTCTGCCTCTCCTCTCTTTGTGTAACTCTGACTTTCAAATAAGTTAATAAATCTTTTTTTTTTTTTTGACAGAGTGGACAGTGAGAGAGACAGACAGAGAGAAACGTCTTCCTTTTGCCGTTGGTTCACCCTCCAATGGCTGCCGCGGTCGGCGCGCTGCGGCCAGCGCACCGCGCTCCTCCGATGGCAGGAGCCAGGTGCTAGGTGCTTATCCTGGTCTCCCATGGGGTGCAGGGCCCAAGCACTTGGGCCATCCTCCACTGCACTCCTGGGCCACAGCAGAGGGCTGGCCTGGAAGAGGGGCAACCGGGACAGAATCTGGCGCCCCGACCGGGACTAGAACCTGGTGTGCCGGCGCCGCAAGGCGGAGGATTAGCCTGTTGAGCCACGGCGCCGGCCAAGTTAATAAATCTTAAAAAAAAAAAAAGAAAAAGAAATCCTTTAAAAAATATCACATGGTAAGAGAAGAGGTAAAGGCAAAATATAGTAAATTTTACCCAACATTTACATCTTAAAAAATATGGAGCATGGAAGGGTATTAGTTGATATAACCAGCAGAGGAACAGCCATGTCATGCATTTAAAAATACACATTTGAGTCTACAGCCACACCACCCTGAATACACCTGGTCTCCAAAACTAAAAATACAAAGTCACATTCTCTCCTGTAGCCACAGTAATGCCATCTCCCCTGAGAACATCAACCCTGATTTAATCATCAGTACAAAATCCACTTTTCAGTGTTTCCAGTTCTTCTAAATTGTGCTTTGAGATCAGGTTCTGAACACCATGCATATACTGCAATTGTTTCTTACAGTTGGAGCTGCTTTGAGAGTGGAAGCCACACTTCCCACGTATCCTTACCTACAGGGTTAATGACATTGATGTTCTTGAGTAGTGCAGGCAGAATGATCTGGTAAAATCCGTGACTCGATGTTTCTTTTCACGATCAGAATCTAGTGCAGCAGTTGCAGAAAGGTCCCTGCATCTTGATCTTGTGTGCTTCTGATGACGCTCCATCAGGAAGAAACGGCTGTCAGGGTGCCCCACAACTGACGACCCCAGTGTCATAACCTAGACCAGGTGGCAGCCCCGGTTCTTTGCATCTTTGTGCTTGGTGAGTGTGATCTGTATGGTGATATTCTGACACTGTGTCACGGTGTGTCTTTGGGGGCTGGTGTTGTAGCTTAAACCCCTGCCTGCAATCTCAGCACTCTGTCTCAGAGCCCCAGTTCAAGTACTGGCCATTCTGCTTTCCATCCAGTTTCCTGCTCGTGTACCTGGGAAGACAGTAGTGATAGCTAAAGTGCTTGGGCCCCTTCCACCCATGTGAGAAACCTGGATGGAGTTCTTGACTCCTGGCTTTGGCCTGGCCCAGCTCTGACTGTAACCATCACCATTATTTTGAGAAGGTTTACATCATCAGAAACATAAACTCTGGGGTGGATGCTGTAGCTTAGTCGGTAGAGCTGCTGCCTGCAGTGCTGGTTCAAGTCCCAGCTGTTCCACTTCTGATCCAGCTCTCTGCTATGGTCTGGGAAAGCAGTAGAAAATGGCCCAAGTCCTTGGGCTCCTGCACCCACGTGGGAGACCCAGAGGAAGTTCCTGGCTCCCGGCTTCAAATTGGCGCAGCTCTGGCCATTGTGGCCATCTGGGAAGTGAACCAGTGGATGCAAGACTTTCTCTCTCTCTCTCTCTCTCTCTCTCTCTCTGCCTTTCAAATAAATAAGTAAATCTTTTAAAAAGAAAAAAGAAACACAAACTCTGCGCCAATTAGGTAATAGCACATCCACTCACCTTGGTAACCGCTTGGTCTGTTTGGGCTGCTGTAACAAATCACCGTAATCAGGCACCTTATACACAGCAGACATTTATTCCTTATAGTTTTGGAGGCTGGGAAGTATAAGGTCCAGATGTCAGCAAGTTCGGTGTCTGCTTCAGAAATGCTACCTTCTTGCCGTGGGCTCACTCCCGGGTGGGGGGAGGTGCCTCTCTCAGGTGTCTTCTGTGAGGGTGCTGGTTCCATCCATGAGGATTCTACAGTTGTGACCTAACCATCTGCCAAAGATCTCACTGCCTTGAGGGCCAGGAAGGATGCAAACATTCAGACCTTGTATCTCCATTTCTATTCTACTTTCTGGGTAGAATCTGGTAGAATCTGACAGACAGTATGTGCCCTTTTGTGTCTGGCTTATTTCATGTCGCATAATGTTCTCAAGGTCCATCCATGTTGTATCACGTGTCACAGTCTTGTTCCTTTGGAAGCCTGAGTACTAACTATCCCGTTGTATGTTTGTATGTTACTTACCCATTTATCTGGTGGTAGGCACCTGGATTGTTTTCCCCTTTCTGCTGCTGTGAATAAAGCTGCAGTGAACGCTGGTACACAGATATCTCTTTGAGTCTCTGCATTCAGTGCTGTCTGGGTGTTGGATCATTTGGTGATTCTGTAGTTCTCAAGGAACTGCTGGACTTTGCTGAACGGATGTACAATGCCAGTTTCTCCACATCGTCACTAGCACTTGGCTTCCTGACGGCTTTGAGGTGGTGTCTCACTGCGGTTTTGATTTGCATTTCCCCATGACTAATTGTGGTGCATGTGCTTATTGGCCATTTGTATATAAAATAAATCTTTTTGTTTGTTTATTTTATTTGAAAGGCAGAGTTACAGAGAGGGAGGGAGAGATAGAGAGATCTTCCAGCTGCTAGTTCACTCCCCAAATGGCTGCAACGGCTGGAGCTGAGCTGATCTGAAGCCAGGCGCCAGGAGCTTCCTCTGGGTCTCCCATGTGGGTGCAGGGCCCCAAGCACTTGGGCCATCTTCTACTGCCTTCCCAGGCACATTAGCAGAGAGCTGGATCAGAGTGGGGCAGCCAGGACTCAAGCCAGTGCTCATATGGGATGCCAGCACTGCAGGAGGCGGCTTTACCCACAGTGCAGCAGCACCGGCCCTAGCACTTGTTATTTTGTTTTATTGAAAAGAAATCCTGATGGGTTTGAGATGGTGTCTCATTGTGGTTTTGATTTGCATTTCCCTGTGACTAACAGTGGTGAGCATTTTTTCATGTGCTTATTGGCCATTTGTATATATATTTTTTCAAGAAGTGAGTTGAATCATTTGTCCAATTTTAATTGGGTTATTTTGTTGTTGAGTTATAGGAATACCTTATTTATATGTTCTGGATAGGAATTCCTTGTCAGATCTTTGGTTTGCAAATATTTCTTCCCATTGTATGTGTTTTCTTTCTTAAAAATATCTTAAATTTTTTTCCCTGAGAGGTGATAAAGAGGAGGCAGATAGCATGTATGTACTGCACGAGAGAGAGGAATGAGGAGTGAGAGAAAGAGAGAGGAGTGAGAGACAAAGGGGGAGAGAAAGAGAGCAAGAGAAGGAGAGAGAGGAGGAGAGAGAGAGGGAGGGAGGAGAGCAGGACAGAGAGAGGGAGGAAGCGAGCGAGCTCCCATCCACTGGTCCACTCCTCAAAGGCCTGCAACAGCTGTGTGGGTGAAGCCAGGATCTGGGAACTCAGTCTAGGTCTCCCTGTGGGTGCAGGGACTCCGTTACCTTGAACAGTCCCAGCTGCTTTCCCAAAGTCTCATGAGCAGGAAGCTGGAATCAGGAACTAGAGCCAAGTCCCTAACCTGGGCACTCCAAAACGAGATGCGGGTCCTAATTGGCATCTTCACTGCTAGCCCAAATGCCCCTTGGAAGTATCTGTTGTTCCACAGAAGTTTTAAATTTTGATGAAACGCAACTTATCTTCTAGGTCAATATGGCCACTCCTCAAAGTATCTTTTGATGCACAAGATTAATTTCATTGAAATGCAGGTCATCAGCTTCTTCTGTGGTTGCTTACAGTCTTATTCCGTGTTGCTCTGCTGTAATAGAACACCAGAGATGGGGTGATTTATACGGAAAATATGTATGTCTCTCGCAGTTCCAGAGGCTGGGAAGTTCCAGTATCAAGCTGCCAGCATCTTCTGAGGGCCTCTTGCTCTTGCCGTAGCATGTTATGGCAGAAGAGGAGGGGGCAAGAGGGAGCCAAACTCACTTTAATTTTCTTTTCTAAAGAAGATCTTATTTGAGAAGCAGAGAGAGAGAGAGAGAGAGAGAGAGAGAGAGACTCTCGCCTGCCAGCTCCCTCCCCAGTTGCCTGGGAGTCAGGAACTCAAACCAGATCTTGGCAGGGGCGCAAGCACTTAAGCCATTCCCTGCTTGCTTCCCAGGTGTGCATTAGCAGGAAACGGGTATCGGGGCAGAGCTGGCCGCCAAACCTCAGCTCTCCTCTGTGGGTCATGAGTGGCCCAGGTGGTGTCTTAACTGCTGTGCCAAATGCCTTGCCCCTGAACACACTTTTCTAACTAAACCACTTTGGAGCTCATAAATCCATGAATAGGACAGTCCATTCGTGGACAGGGCCCTCTTTAAAGCTTCCCTCTCCACACTGTTGCACTGGGGATTGAGTTTCTGACACGTGAACTTTGGGAGACACATTCAAACCGCAGTCCTTTCACTCTTGGTGCCATGGCTGGGAGATTACTGCCATGTCTAGTATCGTGCAGCTTTTCCACCTTTAGCCGTTGGTTCACCCTCCAATTTTTTTTTTATTTCTGTTAGCAGTGTCTTGTACTTTACATTATATACATCTTTTTCACCCTCCAGCTGCGGCTGGCGCACCGCAGGAGCCAGGTGCTTCTCCTGGTCTCCCATGGGGTGCAGGGCCCAAGCACTTGGGCCATCCTCCACTGCACTCCCTGGCTACAGCAGAGAGCTGGCCTGGAAGAGGGGCAACTGGGACAGAATCTGGCGCCCCGTCCGGGACTCTAGAATCCAGTATGCCGGCGCCGTAGGCGGAGGATTAGCCAGTTGAGCCGCAGTGCTGGCCCACCTGTGTTTCTTTTAAATAGTTGTGTAGTTTTATTCTTTTAAGGACCCAGGGGCCGGCACTGTGGTGCAGTGGGTTAATGCCCTGGCCTGAGCGCCATCATCCTATATGGGCACCAGTTCAAGACCTGGCTGTTCCACTTTCAATCCAGCTCTCTGCTAAGGCCTGGGAAAGCAGTGGAAGATGGCCCAAGTCCTTGGGCCCCTGCAACCACATAGGAGACCCGGAAGAGGCTCCTGGCTCCTGGCTTCGGATCAGCACAGCTGCAGCCGTTGCAGCCAAATTGGGAGTGAACCATCAGATGGAAGACCTCTCTCTCTCTCTCTCTCTCTCTCTCTCTCTCTCTGCCTTTCCTCTCTCTGTGTAACTCTTACTTTTAAATGAATAAATAAATCTTTAAAAAATATGTAAGGACCCAACCTCTCTCTTTCCAGTACTACGCTGTTCTGGTTCCTGTGGCTTTGTAACGAGTTTTTCTGCAGAATAGTTCTCTGGGTGGCCTTGGACCCACCTGCCTCCTCCACGTTCTTGCTGCTTGTGGTTCTCCAGAGTAACTCGAATGTGCTGGGAGTGCAGTGTCCTGAGATAGGACCTGGCTGCCTGGAACAGCCCAAGCTTTGTTCATTTCACACCTCTCTCCGGAAATGTAGCGTCTTGAGTTAGGGAGGAACTGCCCGGGACAGACTGCACCTTGTTCCTCTCTCCCGTGGAAGCAGGATGTCCTTCAAAGCTTTGCCCGGTGTGTCACATGCAGAGTGCAACAGGCACAGTCAGGACTCCATCAGCCCTGGGCAGCTTTCCTGAGCCTTGGAGAACCAGCTCACAGTGGATCCGAGACTTACTCTGTCCTCTGCTGCCCGTCTATAGGTAACAAACCCCCTTCCCTGGTGCGTGATCGTGTTCCGTGTGTCTCACCTGATTCAGACAAGCAGGTAAACTATGTGTGGTGGCCTTGAGTAGTAGCCACAGATGTGGTGGGTGTCGTGAATGGGCTCCTGTTTCGTGTAGTTGGCACATTGATGATGTCTTCTGTTCTCCGTGCAGTGGGAGTCCTCTTGTCAGTGACGCTGCTCCATGTCTTTTTCCTCAAGGCTGTTTTGGCTACCTGGGATCACTTGAGATCTCATGTGAATTATAGGATGGGTTTTTTCTTCCTCTAAAGTACAACTTAGGGATGTTAATAGGGATTATGTTGAATTTGTAGATTGCATTGAAGAGTTGTCATTTTAACACTGTTAAGTCTCTCAGTCCTTGAACATGGCATAGCTTTATATTTATGTGTTTTTTTTTTCATTTCTGTTATCAGTGTCTTGTACTTTACATTATATAGATCTTTTGCATCCTTGGTTAAATTTATTCCTATTCCTTTTGATGTTAGTATAAATGGAATTGTTTTCTTAATTTCCCTTTTGGATTGTTTGCTGCTAGTGCGTGGAATTTGTAATTTTTAGGTGCTAATTTTATATGCTGCAATTTCGCTGAATTCATTTATCAGCTCTCACGTCTTCTTTTGTCTGGTTTGTGTGTTTATAACCCTTGCGGCTTTTCGCATGTAAGATCATGCCACCAACAAACAGGTTATTTTGCTTCTTCCTTTCTCACTGGGAAGTCACTTATTTCTTTTTCTTGCTTACATCCTCTGGCTAGAACTTTGGGTACTGTATGGAAAAGAAGTGAATGTAGACATCTTGTTCATGATCCTAGGGAAAAGCTTTTAGTCTTTGACCATTGAGTATGGTCTTCACTGTTTGTTGTTTTTGGTGTATGACCTTTATAAAACTGAAAAAGTTCCTTCCTATTCCTAGATCATTGGATGCCTTTGCTGTGAAAGGTGTTGGATTTTGTCTTGTCGGATGCTTTGTCTGTATCAATTGAGGTGATCATTTTGATTTTTTCCCCCATTCGAGTGACATAGAGTATTATCTTAATCGGTCTTCATAAGTTGACCCATCTCTGTGTTCTGGGGATCAATCCCACTTGGTCATGGTACACAGTCCGTTTATTGTGCTGCTGAAATAGATATGCTAATATTCTGTTGATAGTTTTTACATCTGTAGTAATAATGGACATTGATGTATGGTTTTTGTTTGGTTTTTGTGTGTCTTGCTGTGGTATCAAACTAGAGAAATTCTGTCAGACCTGATAGAATAGGTTATGCATGTTCTTTCATTTTCTCATTTTGTTGGGAAAATCTGAGAAGATTTGGTGTCAATTCTTTAAATGTTTGGTCAGTTTCACCAGGGTAGCCATTTGTACCTATGCTCTTTTGTGTGTATGGGGGGGGGGCAGGGTTCCTTTATCTGTTTGCCTTAACTGAGTCAACCTCGTCAAGTTAAAAAGGTCTATTCACATTTTCAATTTATTTGAGACAGACGGAAAAAGAGAGCTGCCTTCCACTGGTCCATTTCCTAAATGCCTGCAGTGGCTGGACTGTGTTAGGACTGGGTTGGGACCATGCCAGGAACTGGGAAGGCAATCCAGGTCTCCCCCAAGAGTGGCAGGGACCTGATTACTTGAACCATGCACATTGCTCTCCAGGGTCTGTACTGGCAGGAAGCTGGAGTTTCAAGCCAGAGCTGGGAATTGAACCCAGGTACTTTCACACTGGACACAGGTACCTTAACTACTAGGCTGAATACCCAGTTGAGGTTAGTTACTGCTTTTGATGTATCTCATAATTTTTGGTGTGTTGTATTTTTGTTTTCATCTCTCTCAAAATATTTTGTAATTTCTCTTTGACCCATTGGCTGTTTAGTAGTGTGTTGTTTAATTTCCACATATTTTTTTGTTTTCTACTTTTCTGTCTGTTAATGCTCTCTAGTTTCACTCTGTT
Organism: Sylvilagus floridanus; assembly: GCA_949820135.1. NCBI lineage: Eukaryota > Metazoa > Chordata > Mammalia > Lagomorpha > Leporidae > Sylvilagus > Sylvilagus floridanus. The sequence goes on from OX463231.1 coordinate 82,101,502, forward strand.
GTGACTGCAAAATACTCTTTGCCTAACTTCAGTCTTTTTAAGTTCATTGTTTATGACTCAGTTTATCATCTGTCATGGAGAATGTTCCATATGTGCTTCAGAAAAATGTATATTCTGATGTTGTTCGGTGGAAAGTTATAGATTTTGGTAATTTTTTAAAGATTTATTTATTTATTTGAAAGGCAGAGTTACAAAGAGAGAGGGAGAGACACAGAGACAAAGAGAGACTCCATCTGCTGGTTCACACCCCAAATGGCTGCAATGGCCACTGCTGGACCAGGGCAAAATAAGGAGCCTGGAATTCCATCCTGTTCCCCCACGTGGTTGCAGAGCCTCAAATACTTGGGCCATCATCTGCAGCTTTCCCAGGCACATTTGCAGGGAGCTAGTTTGGAAGTGGAGCAGCCAGGACTCTAATTGGCTCTAATAGGAGATGCTGCCAGCATGGCAAGGGGCATCTTAATCCACTCCACCACAACATAGGCCCCCAGGTCCTCTACTTTGTTGTTGATTGTTTTATTGACTGTTGAACGTGGGCCTTTGAAGTCTCAAACTCTTGTTGAGCCATTTCTCCCTTCAGTTCTGTTCATTTTTGCCTCAAATATTTCCAGGCTCTGTTCTTAGGTATGTATGTATGTGTGCATGTATGTGTAATTGTTGTATATCTGTGTGCACCGTCATTCTTTTTATCAGTGTATTATGTCCTGATTTTGTTTCTTGTCATCCCTTTTGATTTAAATTCTGTTTTGCCTGACAATGTTGGAGTCAAAAGGCAGGGATCAGGTTCTTTTGAACCTCAGACAACAAGTTGAATGCAACCCACACAGTAAGTGTAGTAGCAGAAGTTCATTATGGGGAAAGAAAGTGCAAGAAAGTCCTCCTGAAAGGACAGGAGTGGGCCAACAGGCTGAGAGCTGAGGCCCCGAATGTGGACAAGGGCCACATTTTGCAGGGCTATTTTGGTAGGGGTGGCTGTTGGGTGAAGGGTGGCCCTTAGTGTGATTCTGAGGCCATCTGGCATGGGGGGCTTCCAGGGAGTGGTTTTTTAAGCTTGCAGTTTCTTGTTCTCAGCTTTCCGGATTAGCCCTGCTTTGTCAAGGTCAATGATGAGGACAGAGAAGGGGAGGCAGAAACAGAGAAACAGACTAAGACCCCCGAAAGAGCTTTGGAATTTGCTTTTCTCAGCTTCCCCAGTTAACTCTTCGCTGTCTCCTGCCTCACTTAATAGAGCCACTGCTGCTCTCTTTTGGTTATTATTTATTATAGAATACCTTTTTCTTGCTTTTTTGCGTTCATCCTTTTTCCCTTAAATCTGAAGTGTGTCTCTTGTAGTCATCACGTAAATGGATTTTTTTTTTAGGATTTATTTTATTTTAAAAGCAAAGTTATGGGGGAAGGAGAGAGAGAGAAAACTCCTATCCAAATGACTACAACAGCAAGGGCTGGGCCAGGCCAAAGCCAAGAGTTTCTTCCAGGTCTCCCCTGTGGGTAGCAGGGGCCTGAGCACTTGGGCCATCTTCTGTTGCTTTCCTGGGCACATTATCAGGGAGCTGGATTGGAAGTGGAGCAGCCAGGACTTGAATGGGTGCCCATATGGGATGCTGGCATTGCAGACAGTAGCTTAACCTATTATCCCACAGTGCTGGCTTCTGGATCTTGTTTATAAATTCAATCTGCATATGTCTTTGCTTTAATAAGAGTTTAATTCATTTACATTTAGTGTGATCACTGATAAATATTGATTTATTACAGCAATTTGTCATTTTCTTTATGCTTTTTTATATATATTTTCTGTTACTCCTTTGTTTTGATATATAATGTTTTAATGTACTTTTATTTTAGCTTCACTACTCAGGAAAAACCTGTCCTTCTTTTATGCTCTTTATATTTTTTTAACTTTTATTTAATGAATATAAATTTCCAAAGTACAGCTTATGGATTACAATGGCTTCTCCCAGGCCATCACTGCGGCTCAATAGGCTAATTCTCCACCTAGCGGTGCCGGCACCCCGGGTTCTAGTCCCAGACGGGGTGCCAGATTCTGTCCCGGTTGCCCCTCTTCCAGGCCAGCTCTCTGCTGTGGCCCGGGAGTGCAGTGGAGGATGACCCAAGTCCTTGGGCCCTGCAACCCAAGGGAGACCAGGAGAAACACCTGGCTCCTGCCATTGGATCAGCGCGGTGCGCCAGCCGCAGCGCGCTGGCCGCAGCGGCCATTGGAGGGTGAACCAATGGCAAAGGACCTTTCTCACTGTCTCTCTCACTCACTGTCCACTCTGCCTGTCAAAAAATAAAAAAATAAATAAAATTAAAAAAAAAAAAACAATGGCTTCTCCCCCCATAACTGCCCTCCCACCGCAACCCTCCCCTCTCCCGCTCCCTCTCCCCTTCCATTCACATCAAGATTCATTTTCAATTCTCTTTATATACAGAAGATCAATTTAGTATATATATTAAGTAAAGTTTTCAACAGTTTGCACCCACACAGAAACTCAAAGTGAAAAATACTGTTTGAGTACTAGTTATAGCATTAAATCACAATGTAATGTACTCTTTTGATTTCCTTTATTCTGTATATATTTTAGTTCTTTTCTTAGTGGTTACATTGGGGGTTACAATTAACACCTTAAATTGATAATCTAATTTGAATAATATGTAGTTTCCTTTTTAAAAGATTTATTTGATTTATTGAAAGACAGAGTTACAGAGAGAGGTAGAGACAGAGAGAGGTCTTCCATCTACTGGTTCACTCCCCAGATGGCTGCAAGGGCCAGAACTGCATTGATCCGGAGCCAGGAGCTAGGAGCCAGGAGCTTCTTCTGAGTCTCCCATGTGGGTGTAGGGGCCAAAGACTTGGGCCATCTTCTACTGCTATCCCAGGCCAGAGAGCTGGATTGAAAGAGGAGCAGCCGGGACTAGAACCGGCGCCCATATGGGGTGCCGGTGCTTCAGGCCAGGGCTTTAACGCGCTGTGCCACAGCACCGGCCCAATGTGTAGTTTCAATACTAAAAAATACTCTATTCCAATACATCTTCATTATCCTCTTTATATTGTCACAAATTATATTTATATACATTTAACATAGATTGATTATTATTGACTTTTAAAAAAAAAAGATTTAATTATTTTTTTTTGAAAATCAAAATGAGAGAGAGAGATCTTGCATCCACTGGTTCACTGCACAAATGTCTGTGAGAGTTGGGGCTGGGCTAGACCAAAGCCAGAAGCCAGGAGCTTCTTCCAGGTATCCCGTGTAGGTAGCAGAGGCCCAAGCACTTGGGTCATGTCCCGCTGGTTTCCCAGGCCGTTAGCAGAGCTGGATTGGAAGTGAAGCAGCTGGGACACAGAAGCGGCGCCCATATAGAATGCTGGGGACACAGCCGGAGCTGTGGCACAAACATCGCCTCCGTTACTGCCTTTTACATCAGAAAGAAGAAACAAGGAGGTTGCAGGCCAGAAGGGCAATAGTGCTGGCTTTTGTGTTTACCTGTCTACCGCCCTTCACCAGGGCTGTTTATCTTCACATGGACTCAGGTTAGTGTCTGGTGCCCTTTCCTTTCTGCCTCGAACCCAACCTGGCATTTCTTACAGGGCAGGTCTGTCAGTAATGGACTCACTCAGATTTTGTTGCTCTGGAAATGCCTTTTATTTCTCCTTCATTCTTGAAGAATAGTTTTGTTAGACACAGAATTCTTGGTTGATAATTATTTCTACCGCCGCCTCCTCAGTTGCCTTGTTTCTGGAGGACCAGGTGGCTGTCAGTGTTACCAGGCAGCATTTGTATAAGAAAAGCTGCCTGTGTTTTGTTGCTTTCAGAATTCTCTGTCTCTGGGTTTTGAGAGGATGGCTTTGACGTGTGTCAGTATGGATCACTTAGAAATTGTCCTGCTTGGAGTCTTTACCTTCCTGGTCTGTGTATGCACATCTTTAATCAGATGTTGGAAGCTCGGGGCCTTTTTTGGGCTGTTTTTTGTCCTGCCTCTTTTTCCCTTTGAGTCCTATGATATTTTTCCATTCTTGATGGTATCTCACAGAACTCTCACACTCCATTCAGTTTTCTTTTCTTTTTTTTTTTTTTTTGTTTGTTTGTTTCTCCTCCTTGGACTCAGTTCTTCTTCTTGCTCAGATATACTGTTGGAACTTTCTAGTAAAGTTGTTGTTTCAGTTATTGCGCTTTTCAGTCCCAGAATTTGGTTTGTCTGTCTTCTTATTGATACATACATCTCATATATGTATATGATTGCCTGATTTCCTTTGGTCTTTGTCATTGGTTTCCTTTAGCTCATTGAGCTTATTTAAGGCAACTGATTTGGGGCCGGTACTGTGGCGAAGCAGGTAAAACTGCCTCCTGCAGTGCCAGCATCACATATGGATGCCGGTTCAAGACCCTGCGACTCCATTTCTGATCCAGCTCTCTGCCCTGGCCTGGGAAAGCAGTGGAAGATGGCGCTGCACACTCATGGGAGACCCAGAAGCAGCTCCTGGCTCCTGGCTTTGGATGGGCCCAGCTCTAGCCGTTACAGCCATTTGGAGAGTGAACCAGCAGATGGAAGATCTCTCTCTGCCTCTGCCTCTGTCTCTCTGTAACTCTGCCTTTCAAATAAATAAATAAATCTTTAAAAAAAAAAAAAAGACAACTGATTTAACATCCCTGACTCATAATTCCAGTGTCTGGCATTCCTCAGGGTCAGATTTGCTTCCTCTCAAATGGCTTTTTCTCTCGAATATGCCGCATATGCATTACTTGTTGGTAGGTTGTTGTTGTTGAATGGCATTTTGGAAATTATACTGTGATAACAGTGGAATTCTAATTCCTCCACACCTCAGGGATTGACGATGATACTAATCGAGGACTGCAAGTGTCTTTTTATGACTTTTCCAAGCCATTTTTTTTTTTTTGACAGGCAGAGTGAACAGTGAGAGAGAGAGAGACAGAGAGAAAGGTCTTCCTTTGCTGTTGGTTCATCCTCCAATGGCCACCATGGCTGGCACACTGCAGCCGGTGCACTGCGCTGATCCAAAGGCAGGAGCCAGGTGCTTCTCCTGGTCTCCCATGGGGTGCAGGGCCCAGGCACTTGGGCCATCCTCCACTGCACTCCCAGGCCTGGAAGAGAGCTGGCCTGGAAGAGGGGCAACCGGGACAGAATCCGGCGCCCACTCCGGAACTAGAACCCAGTGTGCCGGCGCCGCAGGCAGAGGATTAGCCAAGTGAGCCGCGGCGCCAGCCCCAAGCCATTTTTGAAACTCATGCAAATCTTTGTGATAGGCACTGAATTGAAATTTCTGATTTTTGCATTCAGCCAGTGGGTTGGCAAAAGGCATTCCTGTCCCCTTGCATCTTCTGATAGACACTTCTGAGGGAAGCTGGTGCAGCTCAGAAAGGCTAAACGCAAGACAGATGTCTGCTCTCGTCCCTCGGGGAAACATCAGACCAACCAAAACACTCAGCCCTGTTTGTAGGAGGACAAGGGTTCTCTCTGTCCACCCTGGCACAAGCCGGATGCTGGAGGATTCTGGACTGCTGTTCTGACAGCTGTGGTGTTGCTCAGGAGTGGAAGATGGAAGGTAGCTGGCTCACTCAGGCCCATCTCTTACAAAGATTGGTAGCCTCTTTCACCATGCTACTATGAGTGTTGGTAAAGATTATAGAGTTTCAAAATAGTTGATTCCACTTGTTCAATGTGGTTTTTTTTTTTTTAAGATTTATTTATTTATTTGAAAGTCAGAGTTATACAGAGAGAGGAGGAGAGGCAGAGAGAGAGAGAGAGGTCTTCTATCCACTGGTTCACGCCCCAGATGGCTACAACGGCCAGAGCTGCGCCAATCCAAAGCCAGGAGCTTTTTCCAAGGTCTCCTACGTGGGTGCAAGGGTCCAAGGACTCAGACCATCTTCTACTGCTTTCCCAGGCCGTAGCAGAGAGCTGTATCGGAAGTAGAGCATCCGAGACTCGAGCCAGCACCCATGGGATGCCGGCACTGCAGGCAGAGGCTTTACCCTCTTCGCCACAGTGTCGGCTCCCAAAATGGGTTTGATGGAGGGGCTGGGGACCCCTTGGAGCTTCCTGCCTGCTGCTTTGCATGACACATCATCTCTGTCACAATGGCAGCTGCGAAAACTATGGTTTTGCCAGTTCTGCATTTCTTCTACATTGTTCCTGGCTGTTTCCAGAAGAATAGAATAACTGCTACTCTCTTTACAGTGGAATTTTCTGGATGAACTTAAGCTAGAAGTTGATCTTGGTGCAGTAATACAGAGACTATATCCGTAATCATGACTGTAGACTTACAAGTGTAGATGGAGCACCTCGTGTGTGTAACTACTTGTATGTGGGCAGTCATGCACTGCATAGCAATGTTTGCCTCACTGCTGGGCCACGATACAACTGTTACCCTATAATGGAGTCCAGAGATTTCTATGATCCATTGATGCAACTGTCAAGATGTCACTGTGCAATGCATGACTCACTTATTTGTAGTGATGCTTTTGTAACCAAACCTTCTGCTCTGCTATTCTGCATCTGTGTATCTATCTACCTAAAAGTGTAGGACATGGGGCCAGCACTGTGGTGTAGTGGGTAAAACCACTGCCTGCGGTGCCAGTATCCCTTATGGACGCTGGTTCAAGTCCCGGATGCTGCACTTCTGATCCAGCTCTTTGCTATGGCCTGGAAAAGCAGTAGAAGATGGCCCAAGTCCTTGGGCCCCTGCACCCATGTGGGAGACCTGGAAGAAGCTCCTGGCTCCTAGCTTCCCATCAGCATAGCTCCAGCCCTTGCAGCCAATTGGAGAGTGAACCAGTGGATGGAAGACCTCTCTCTCTCTGCCTTCCTTCTCTCTTTGTGTAACTCTGACTTTCAAATAAATAAATAAATATTTCAAAAAAGTGTAGGACGTGCAATTATGTACAGTACAGAATGCTTGGTAATGATGGTAAACAGCCATGTTGTGGGTTTATGGAGTTATTGTTGTATTTTTTATGTGCGTGTACTCCATCTGCTTATTAAAAAAAAAAAAAAAACCCTCAGGCAGGAGCTGTCCCAGAAGACGTCATTACTGTGATAGGAGATGACAACTCCATGTCACTGCCCCAAAGACCTCCTAGTGAGACAAGACATGTAGGTGGAAACCAGTGATGCTGATGATCCTGACCCAGTGTGAGTCTAGGCTAATGGATGTGTTTATGTCTGAGTTTTTCACGCACACACAAAAAAGTTTAAGGAGTTAAAAAATATAATAGAAAAAAACTTGTAGAAAAAGTGTAAAATGGAGGAAACGATTTTTTATTTTTTTTTTATTCTTTTTAAGAATTTATTTATTTGAAAGTCAGAGTTAGAGAGAGAGAGAGAGAGAGAGAGAGAGAGGTCTTCTATCAACTGGTTCACTTCCCAGTTGGCCGCAATGGCTGTAGCTGAGCTGATTCGAAGCCAGGAGCCTGAAGCTTCTTCCGGGTCTCCCACATGGGTGCAAGGACCCAAGGGCTTGGGCCATCTCCCACTGCTTTCGCAGGCCATAGCAGAGAGCCAGATTGGAAGTGGAGCAGCCGGGAATCAAACCGGCACCCATATGGGATGCCAGCACTGCAGGCGGCGACCTAACCCACTACGCCACAGTGCCAGCACCAATTTTTGCATTTCTGTACAGTGTGTTTTTGTTTTCTGATAAAGATTATCACAAAAATTGAAAATTAAAAACAAAGTATATAAAGTAAAAAAAAAAAAAACAGAGGTTAGTGCTGTCCTATAACTGATTAAGCTGCCACCTGCAGCACAGGCATCCCATATGGGTGCCAGTTTGTGTCCAAGCTGCTCCACTTCTGACCCAGCTCCCTGTTAACACACCTGCAAAAGCAGGGGACGATGGACCAAATGCTTGGGCCCTGCACCCATGTGGGAGACCCAGAGAAGTTCATGGCTCCTGGCCTCGGTCTGGTCCAGCCCCAACCATTTCAGCCACTGGGGAGTGAACCAGTGGAAGATCTCTGTCTCTCCCTCTCTGTAACTCTGCCTTTCAAATGAATAAATAAATATTTTTTTTAATTTTCATAATATCCTAACGATGTTATTCAGATCAGGAAATAGCCCAGAGAGTAAAGTGAGTTGTCCAAGGTCATGGAGCCGGATGCCAGAGTCAGCCCTCCTGTGTACTAAGATGTCATCTTCAAGAGACCCTAACCCAGTAGGTTTTTTTGGACAGTTTTAAATCTTTATGTTGTTTTTTTTTTTTAAAGATTTATTTATTTTATTTGAAAGAGTTAAAGAGACAGAGAGAGGTTTTCCATCTGCTGGTTTACTCCCTGAATGGCTACAATGGCTGGAGGTGAGCCAGTCTGAAGCCAGGAGCTTCTTCCGGGTCTCTCTCATGGGTGGCAGGGCCCCAAGCACTTGGTCTATCTTCCACTTCTTTCCCAGGCACATTAGCAAGGAACTAGATTGGAAGTAGAGCAGCTGGGACTCAAACTGGTACCCATGTGGCATGCTGGCACTGCAGGCAGAAGCTTAGCCTGTTACGCCACAATGCTGGCCCCAGAATTTTAAATCTTTATGATATCTTCTCAAAAGTCTAGGAAACAGATGTTAAAATAATAAATTAAATGAGTTATTAGTTTATTTTTACTTTGTTTGAACAAGCACATTAAAAAACATAGCTTCTTAACATTACTTGATTTAAAAAAAAAAAAGAAAAATCAGCTTCTCAAACTTTATTGCTGAGATCTTTAGAGCTTGTTTTGCAAAATCAATAAATTAGCATACGATTTGAAAAGCAAGGAAAGGCCATGCTAGCAGTAATAGAGAGCAAGCGTCATGGTCAGAACTGTGGAATAGAAATGTCGGAGTTGGCTGTGAACTGAACTGCAGGGCTGTTTAAAGTGGGTCCCAGCTGTGCTAGGCAGCACCTTGTTTGGTACTGTCCCTGCTCCAGGAGCCCTATGGGTCCCCACACAATCCACACACCCAGGCTGCTTCTGAGAGCACCCTCCTCTGCCATGTCCTCCATACCCGGCACAGATTAAATTCCCTCATTGCTGTGCATAAATTAAATGCAACCCAACACCTAGCTCCTTTGGCCTCCAGAGGGCCACATTGTCCTGCAAGGAGAAAGCCGAAGACAGCTAGCTGCCTCAGGGGCAGTGTCCATTTTGTTTGGGGATAGGGTTTTTCTCTTCTGAATGAAAATGGGATTTTGTTGGTGGGGTTTTAAATTAAGCCTTATAGCATTAGAATAATTACTGAAATTCTACTCATTTCAACTTTATAAAGAAATACATACAGCTATGAGAAACCCAGGTGTTCTCTTCATCTGGAATATTGCCCCCAGTTTTGCACTCAGCTGCCGGATGCTGGCCAAGTTTGCAGGCGGTTTTCATGTGCAGACATTCTGTGCATGTGTGGAATCCTGAATTCAGTTCCGATGAAGAAGAAACTGAAGAGGCTTTTGAACTGCCCAGGTAAATAGTGTTTATTATTTATAACGAGCCTCTTAGCTGTGAGTCCTGCACCTCAGCACCGGAGTCGTTCTGGGAGCCACCCAGGAACCTGCAGGGCTTGGGGGCAGTGCAGATGCATGTCCCTGGTAGGCCCTGCCTGAAGCTTCAGAGAAAGACTCCCTGGGCTTCTTTTCTCTTTCCCTTGGGCCTGTGGCAGCTTTATAGGGAAAGGGGTGTTCTCATCTCTGCCCTCACCCTGATGCCTCGGGGCTCTAAAGAGATGCCAGGATTTATGTGTGGTGGCTGAGTTGATTGCTTTTTATTTTTAAATATTTATTTATTTACTTGAAAGCAGAGTGACAGATAAAGTAGATAAAGAGAGAGAGAGAGAGATTTTCTATCTGCTGGTTTACTCACCAAATGGCTGCAGTAGCTGGGGCCAGGCCAGGTCTGGAACTCCGTTCAGATCTCCCATGTGGGAGCAGGAGCCCAGGTACTCGGGCCGTTCTGCTGCTGCTTTCCCAGTTGCATTAGCAGGGAGCTGGGTTGGAAGTGGAGCAAGTCCAGGGTTGTAAGATGCCCTTGCAGGGTGGTAGATGCTGATGTCACAGGTGGCAGCTTCACCTGCTGTGCCATTACCATGGTGCCAGCTGTTTGCATTTCTAAGGAGGGAGGGAGGGAGGAGTGGTGTGCAGTGAGGCATTTCCGGAAATTGGAGCAGCACCAAGACTCTAAGTGGCCCCTTGTGGGGACGATCATCCTGGCTTCGCTGGTGGTAGAATAAGGAGCAGCAAGGGGAGCAGTGGTTTCCATGGACGAGGTGTTTTCAGTAACTGTTCCCAACAGCCCACAAGGACATGTTCTGGACTACCTTGTTGACAGCCCCCAAGAAGCTATGATGAGCCAAGAGGCCTCTGGTAGCTGGGCAGGACTCTGCGACCCTGCCCCTATAATTGGGGCAGGGGGTGCAGATCAACAGTTTCTCCCTTTATTTAGGACTGTCTTTGCATGGGTCAGGAAGATTCCACTGAACCTCATCTTCAGTCTCTTTCTGTTGACCTTGGCAGCAGGAGAATGGCTGCTCCCTGCACATTTTGCCCAGGTTGTTTGTAACTAACACCACCAGTGTGCACAAAGCCATACTTTTTTGGTTTTTTAAAAAGAATGCATTTATTTATTTGAAAGGTAGTTACAGAGGGAGAGCTTCTATATAGTGGTTCACTCCCCCAAATGGTAGCAATGGCCGGAGCTTGGCCAAGCCAAAGGCAGGAGTCAGGAACTCCATCCAGGTCTCCCATGTGGGTGACAGGGGCCCATGTACTTGGGCCATCTTCTTCTGCCTTCCCAGGCACGAGAACAGCAAATGGATTGGAAGTGGAGCAGCCAGGACTCAACTGATGTTGCTACATGGGATGCCAGGTCCTGCAGCGCGCCACAACACTGGCCCCAGGAAGCCGTGTTCCAAGGAAAAGATGGTTGGAGAGTCACATTGTGTGGCTTTGGCACTTCCTTAAGGGGAAAGAGCCTGGCCCAATCTATTTTAGCAGGTGTCTCGGTGAGATTTATCAAGTACCTGCTGGACACAGAAGGGCAGCACTCACGTCATTTGAGCAAACGCTACAGGTTCAGCAGCTGCCGACAGGAGCCCCTGTTGGCCAGTGTCTTCTGTCACCTCCCTGGGTCAGGGCCGGAAGCCCACCACCATGCTTCCCCACCCTGCCCAGTGCTGCCCAGTCCTGGCCACTGGGGGTCAGGCTGCATCTGCTCTCAGTAGCTGAGGCCACGCAGGAAGGTACAGCCCACAATCACAGCTGTCCTGCTGGAGACAGACAGGGACCTCGCCGTCTACACCAGCTGGGGCATCAGAGAGAACTCTGGAAAGCATATATTGCTGTAATTAGTGTGCTATATATGAATATGTTGTAACCCATAGACATGAAGGCGTGTCTTTTTCAATTAAAATTTTTTTCAGTTAAAAGAAATCTTTTAAAAAGACATGCAATATGAAATTTACCCTCTTAACTGTTTTAAGCATACCATTTAATCATGTTAACTGTATCTGCATCTTTGGGTAATGGATCTCTACTACCTTTTCATCTCCCCTCCCCCCAGCTTTATTAAGATATAACAGAGGGCCGGCGCCGTGGCTCAACAGGCTAATCCTCCGCCTTGCGGCGCCGGCACACCGGGTTCTAGTCCCGGTCGGGGCGTCGGATTCTGTCCCGGTTGCCCCTCTTCCAGGCCAGCCCTCTGCTGTGGCCCGGGAGTGCAGTGGAGGATGGCCCAGGTGCTTGGGCCCTGCACCCCATGGGGAGACCAGGAAAAGCACCTGGCTCCTGGCTCCTGCCATCGGACAAGCGCGGTGCGCCGGCCGCAGCGCGCCAGCCGCGGCGGCCATTGGAGGGTGAACCAACGGCAAAAGGAAGACCTTTCTCTCTGTCTCTCTCTCTCACTGTCCACTCTGCCTGTAAAAGAAAAAAAAAAGATATAACAGAGGAAAAAAATCAAAGATATTTGATTTGTGGTGTGCAGTGTGATGTTTTGATGTATGTATACATTATTTGATGTATATCAAATATGTATGTATGTATACATTCAATGTATGTATACATTGATGTATGTATATATTCTGATGTATGTATACATTATGAACTGAATAAATCAACCTATTCACAGTTCCATCACCTCAAACACTTAATGTTTTGTGTGCGATGAGAACATTTAAGATTTACTCTCAGGGCAGGCATTTGGCACAGAGGTTAAGATACCTGCATCCCATATCAAAGTGCCTGGGTTCAAGTCCCACCCCCACTTCCAAAACAGTTTCGGGAGGCAGCAGGTTGTGGCTCAAGCACTTGAGTCCCTGCCACCCACATGGGAAATTGTGTTCCAAGTTGCTGACTTCATCCTGGCCTAGCCCTAGCTGTTGAGGGCATTTGGGGCCTGAACCAGCAGACGGAAGACTTCTCTCATTCTCCATGCTGTTCAATAAAAATGAAAATAAATTTTAAAACAAGATTCAGTCTCTCAGCAGTTTTCAAGGGTACAGTGCCATCATGCTGTACAATAGATTCTGAACTTACTCATCATGTCCAATCGAAACTTTGCACCCTTTAACCAGCACATCTGTATTCCCCACTCCCCACCGCCCCCTGGTAATCACCATTCTGCCCTCTGCTTCTCTGGGGTCAACTTTTTTAGATTTTACATCCAAGTAAGATCACTAAGAGTACTGTCCTCTAGGTTCATCTGTGTTGTAGCTTGTTTCCAAGTTCCCTTCCTTTTTTTAAAGTCAGGGTTACACAGAGAGAGAAGGAGAGACAGAGAGAGAGAGAGAGAGAGAGGTCTTCAATCCACTGTTTCACTCTCCAGATGGCCACAACGGCTGGAGCTGTGCCGATCCAAAGCGAGGAGCCATGAGCTTCCTCCTGGTCTCCCACATGGGCGCAGAGGTCCAAGGCCTTGAGCCATCTTCTACTGCTTTTCCAGGCCATAGCAGAGAGCAGTATCGGAAGTGGAGCAGCCTGGGCTTGAACCAGTGTCCATATGGGATGCCGGCACTGCAGGTGGCAGCTTTATCCTTCAGTGCTGGCCCCAGTTTCCTTCCTTTTTAAGGCTAATATTCCACTGTATGTATAAAACACATTTTCTTTATCCATCCGTCTGTTGAACACATGGGTTGCTTCCACCTCTTGGCCGTTCTGAATAGGACACCAGGGTTTGCGTTGGCAGAAAGCTGAAATCAGGAACCAGAACCAGGTATAGAACCCAGGTGCTCCAATATGGGACACGGATGTCTCAACCAGTAGGCTCAGTGTCCACCCCTTAGCATGCTATTCTGTTTCATGACTGTAATGATTTTCTCTCATCTCTCTTTATGAAAAAAAAGAAAAGATTTATTTATTTATTTGAAAGAATTACATAGAGAGAGGGATAGAGTGAGAGAAAGAGAGAGCTTCCATCCACTGGTTCACTCCCCAAATGGCCACAACAGCTAGGGCTACAGCAGGCCGAAGCCAGGAGCCAGGAGCTTCTTCCAGGTCTGCCACGTGGTTGCAGGTGCCCCAGCACGTGGGCCATCTTCTTCTGCATTCCCAGGCACATTAGCAGGGAGCTGGATCAGAAGTGGAACAGCCAGGACTCAAACCAGCGCCCGTGTGGGATGCCTGCATCGCAGGCAGCTGCTTAGCACACTGAACTAACTGGGCTTTTCCTTGAGGCACAGAGGATTTGTAGTGGTGTGGTCCTGAGCCTCCTCTGCCTTCAGGCCTTGTCCCATGTGTAGCCTGCTCTTGAGCAGCTGGGAGTCTTGTGGAACAGTACACCTCCACTATCAAGTCCTTGTTTTGTGCCACTTCCTGTAAATAAGTGAGAGCTGGGCGGGGCACCCCCAGCTGGCTCTGATGCAGGACTGCCCACAGCTGGGAGACAGGCTTCTTGGACAGGCTTCTTTTCTTCACTGTTTGGCCTTGGGACACTAGCTCAGCAGTCTTATCAATTCTCCAGCCCACCTGCCCCCAGGGCTTTCTCCTGAGCCCTCCCAAAGGCACGTCCTCCTGGGGATGGTTTCTTTTAAAATGGTTGTTGGTTCACTCTCGGGACAGAGAAGGAGGAGGAGGAGTGAACAGGGTGTTTTCTGCAGAGGGTTTGTCGGAGAAGACCTAGATTTGCGCAGTGTCTCTCTGAAAGAGATACATCGTGCTTCACCCTGCAACAACAGTGAGTATTTTTTAAGATTTATTTATATATTTATTTGAAAGGCAGAGTTACAGAAAGAGAGGGAGAGGTCTTCAATCTGCTGGTTCACTCCCCAAATGGCCACCAATGGTTGGGGCTGTACCAGGCTGAAGTTAGGAGCTTGGAATTCCATCCAGGTCTCCCACATGGGTGAAAGGGGCCCAAAGACTCGGGCCGTCCTCTGCTGCTTTCCCAGGCACGTTAGCAGGGAGCTGACTCAGAAATGGAGCAGCTGGAACTCAAACCATTGCCTATATGGGATGCTGGTGTCAGCAGGCATTGGCTTAACCCATTGCACCACAATGCCAGCTCCAAATGCTTGCTTTTTTTTTTTTTTAACATGAAGAAGGCATGGAAAGATCTCTTGGATAGTATAAGTTTGACAAAAAAAGCAGACTGCTGGGACCAGCCCTATGGCACAGCGAGTAAAGCTGCTAGCTGCCTCACCAGCATCCCATATGAGTACCAGTTCAAGTCCTGGCTGCTCCACTTCTGATCTGCCTCCCTGCTAATGTGCCTGGGAAAGCAGCAGAAGATGGCCTAAATGCTTGGGCCCCTACCACCTACATGAGAGACCTGGAAGAAGCTCCTGGCTTCAGACTGCCAAGATCTTACTATCGTATATATTTGGGGAGTGAACCAGTGGATGAAAGACACTCTCTCTCTTTCTCTCTCTCCCCTCCCCCTCCCTCTCTCTCTCTTTCTCTCTCTCCCTCTCTCCATGTAACTCTGCCTTTCAAGTAAATAAATCTTTTTTTTTTTTAAGCAAACTGCAGAGTAATATCCCTGTTACGTAAAGATAACATAGCTTGTGTGTTGTGTGGTGTGCGTGGCTGCCCTTCTGCCCTGAAGACTTCCTCGGGGAAGCAGGATTGGGGTGGAAGGACAGGGTCTTGAGGTATTTATTTATTGTTTTATTTATTTATGCACTTCAAATTGCTTGAATTAGTTGCAACTGAAGGTAAAACAGGAAAAAAATGGAGGAAATTTCAAAACTTCACTTGCCCAGGACCCTGGAGCTGGGTGGTGCGCACTCTGGGGCGGCAGTCTAATGGTGTCAGGTTGCTCAGCAGTCCAGTCCCCTGCACCCTGCATGCCCGCATCCCTGCCTGGCAGGCTCTGAATTTTCTACTTCCAGATGTTCTTATATCTCTGCTTCCAGTTTATCACAATCTGGCATTTGGAGCAGGCGTCTGGCACCCCTGCTTGGGATTGCATTGTCTCAGTTTGAATCCTGGCTCTGCTTCTGAGTCCAGCTTCCTGCTGATGCTCACTCACACCCGAGAGGGCAGCAGGTGTGGTCCAAGTGCTTGGGTCCCTGCCACGCACATAGGAGACCCAGAATGAGTTCCAGGCTCCTGATTTTGGCCTGGCCCAGCGCCAGCTGTTTGAGGGCATTTGGGAAGTACAGCCACAGATGGAAGATTCTCTCACTCTTTCTCTCTCTCTCTCTCCCTCCCTCCATCCCTCCCTCTCTGTCTCTCTCTGCCTTTCAAATAAGTAAAAAAGTATTTAAAACCAACTAAAAATTTGCAAATATCAGCATTTCTCTGTAGGTTTCCCAGGAGGACTCTTGTCTACATAAGGGTACAGTGTCCTGATTAGGGAAGGAAACATATAGTTTGACGGACGTTGACTTAGGAAAAATGTTGAGTTTCCTTTCTGAATTACTGTTTATGCTTTCCTGTCCATTTACTGTTTCAAAACAGCTGGAAGGGAGGTGGGTGTTCACAGCTCACCTCGCTTGGCTACCTCAGCTTCTGTGTCCTGTCCAGGAAGAGAAGGCGTAACTTGACTCGCCCATCCAGGTTGCCGGGCAGGTTCCCTGCTGTTTGTACCTGCCTGGGATCAGAGATGGCGGACCAGTCTGTTCATCTGCTATGTGGACTCTGGCTGGTTTCAGACCCTATAGGTCAGATGAGTTCACCATCATAGTTAAGACGCCATTGTGAAGATTCCACCTAGCATTTATGTTTGTGGTGTTGATTATGTTGTTTTGCTGAGCAAAGTGAAGAATGCACAGATTTTCCTGGATTCTGGCCCCTGGTCAAGTCTGACTCAGGCCTTCCTTGTCGTATTTCCTCCTGTGGAACCGATCCTTAGTTCTGGTGCCTATATAATAAGCTGAGCTATAAGAAATTGCCATTTTTGTGGCTCAGAGTGTTCATATATGGATGGTTTCATACGATTTACCTTAATATCTTCACGTTTCAGTACTGTGTGTCTGCTTATAAAAGTGTACTACTTATCATAAATTTTGAGAAATATAAATTATAAAATAGAAGATAAAAACGTTTAATACTGTGAAAACATCCATTGCAGTTTTAATGTCTTTTTGCTTTCCCTTTTTAAAAATATATTTTACTAGGCTGGCGCTATGGTGTAGTGGCTAAAGCCGCCACCTGCAGTGCTGACATCCCATATGGGCACTAGTTCAAGTCCCGGCTGCTTCATCCAGCTCTCTGCTATGTCCTGGGAAAGCAGCAGATGATGGGCCAAGTCCTTGAGCCCTTGCACCCGCGTGGGAGAACCAAGAGGATCCTGGCTCCTGGCTTCAAATCAGCGTAGCTCCAGCCATTATGGCCATCCGTGAACACATGGATGGAAGACCTCTCTCTCTCTCTCTGCCTCTGCCTCTCTGTAACTCTGCCTTTCAAATAAATAAATAAATCTTTAAATATATATACATATAAATATACATATATGCACACATATATTTTACTTTAGAAAGTACACAGGCTTATGATAAAATTGTGATGAAGTGTAGTTGATTTATTATATGTAAAATGACCCATGAAGAAGCTGCTGTTACTACAGTTTTTATCCTGCCTTGGCATTTACCAAGGACACTTCCCCATGCAGTGGATTACTGAGATTATTTACTACTCTGTTGTATAAATATCCTGTAATTTTTTTAAAAAGAATTATTTATTTATTTATTTGAAAGGCAGAATTACAGAAAGGCACAGAGATGGAAAGAGAGGTCTCCCATCCGCTGGTTCACTCCCCAGATGGCCGCAACGGCTAGAGTTGTGCCGATCAGAAGGCAGGAGCCAGGAGCCTCTTCTGGGTCTCCCATGTGGTACAGGGGCCCAAGGACTTGAGCCATCTTCTGCTGCTTTCCCAGGCTGTAGCAGAGAGCTGGATCTGAAGTAGAGCAGCTGGGACTCGAACCAGCACCCATTTGAGATGCCAGTGCCGCAGGTGGTGGCTTTACACACTACACCACAGCACCAGCCCCAGAAATACCCTGTAGCAAGCTATTTTTGTTTTGCCAGGCATTTTAGTTTCTTTTCTTTGCTGTCCTTATAGAATAATGCTCTGATAAAGTTGTATCCTGGTTTGCATCTCTGTTTCTCTGAACGTGAAGACTGTCAGAATTCGTGTAAGTGGAACACTAGTTTAGGCAGTGAGAATGTTTTCACATTTCTTGGTCCAGGGAGCACTGAAGCCTCTTCCTAAAGATACAAACAATACCTGTATGTAACAGGAGCATTTTTACACAGCTGTTCATAATTTACTTTTTTCTTTTCGTGGTTAACATCCTCTGTGTATTTTTTATTAGAATTACTGTTTTTTTCCTTTTTTAAAAGATTTATTTGTTTACTTAAAAGTCAGAGTTTCAGAGAGAGAGGGAGAGTCAGAGGTTAGTTGGTTCAGTCTCCAAATGGATGCAATGAGCAAGACTAGGCCAGGCTGAAGCCAGGACCCAGAAGACTAGGCCAGGCTGAAGCCAGGACCCAGAAGCTTCTGCTGGGTCTCCCGTGTGGGTGCAAGGGCCCAAGCACTTGGGTGCCACGCTCCACTGCTTTCCCAGTAGCATTAGCAGAGAACTGGATGCAAAGTAGAGCAGCTGGGACTCCAACCAGCATCCATATGGGATACTGGCGCTGGAGGCCATGGCTTTAACCCACTGCATCACAGCACCAGCTGCTGTTGTCTTTATATTGCAAAGAAATTCTGGTTCTTGTGATGGTTCCTGTCTGCACCCTCTCTGGCTGCTCTGGGCTCTGCTGAGAACACAGGATCTGCCCATCCACACCAGATCCTAAGGGGGCTGTGGATGCCTTCTGTGCACGCATGTGCCTTACGGCCTGCATTGCCCCGATGGGGGACGGGGCAGGAGTGTGCAGGTGTGGCAGGAGGAGCGTCTTGATGTTTCCCTCCTGCTCTTCCTGGGCAGCCTGTATGGGATGGACGGAGAAGAGGAGAGCCGCTACGTCTTGCAGCTCAAGGAGCTCTGCAGCAGCTGCGACACCACAGGCACAGGCTTCCTGGACCGAGACGAGCTGACCCAGCTGTGCCGGAAACTGCACCTGGAAAAGCAGCTGCCTGTCCTCCTGCAGACGCTCTTCGGCCAAGACCACTTAGCCAGGGTGAGTACTGGACTCTGCCCTCGTCCAGACAGGCACAGGGCTCTGCTGGGGGTCTCCATGGGCGTCTGACAGGGCTCAGGGGGACAGAGGCGCTCGCCGGAGCACAGCTCTTAGGAAGTGGGCTGGTGTTTTTCCCTCCGTGGAATGTCACATCGAAGAAGGAGCTTCCCTGAGGCTGCTTTTGTTTTGGCACAGGAACTTCCAGAGGCTTGTTCTGCAGATGGGGTAGCGGTTTGGACCACAGTGGGGAGGAGAGGGGATTGGTGCAGGTGGACAGCCTGTGGGTCACAGAAACGCAGGCTGGATCTGGCACTGCCGCAGGCTTGGGCCAGCTTCACAGCACCTCGAAGGCAGATCCGCTGTAAAATTCTTCCAGCAGTTGAGCACAGCTGTAACTACTGCTGTAAGAACAGAGGGTTCCTCTCGTGCCCTCTGGCAGATAGAAAACGTGAACTTGAAGGATTCCTTCCTCCGGGAATCCAAGGTCATCAGGAGGGGTGACCTCCAGATTTTAGACCACAGTCTGCCGCATGATGGAAGCACTGAGCATCTCCCTGTCCCTCCTCACCCCTGCGCAGATGTTAGTGTGTTAGTGCTGAAAATAGTGCTGTTACCTTGTTGTCCATCTTGACTTTGAAGAAGGAACTTCCTCTCCTTAGGCCTTAATCAAATCCATAACAGGGGGGAAAATCAGCCTGTAAATGTTCCTGAATTGGCTGTTGTGCAGAAAGAAAAGAAAAACAAACCCCTGCCCCCCACATCCCTCAGTGCTGGCCTAGGGGGACACCCAGGTGGATCCAGGCCTTGTCAGCCTCTGAGGAGACCTCTGTGCCCACCCAGCAGGGCAGAGCTCTGACTCCGGGAAACAGGCCGTGCCCTTCCTGTCTCCCTGTTCGCTTCCTGCCTTTTTCAAAGTGGGCTTAAGGACAGATGGATTTTCGATACTGTCCTGGCCCCTCTTGACATTACCTGGAACAATATTTGGGACCTGTGTAAGCAAAAGACACATTTGTAAACCACTGACACTCTTGTTTATTTACTTATTTATTTATTTTAAGCACACGTAATTTCCAAACCCCTGGTGGGGAGGTCTGTCACACAGATCGCTGTGGGATGTTTGTTGTTGGTTTGGTTTTTTTTTTTTTTAAATATTATTTATTTATTTGATTGAAAGGCAGAGTGACAGAGAAAGAGATCTGCTAGCCACTGACTCATGCCCCCAAAGTTCTGCGAAAGTCAGGGCTGGGCCAGGCTGAAGCCAGGGACCCAAGGACTCAGGCTGTCTTCCACACTCTCCCAGGCACGTTAGCAGGGAGCTGGATCAGAAGCAGAGCAGCCAGGACTCCAACCAATGCTCCATCATATAGAATGCCAGTGTTGCAAGCTGAGGCTTAACCCACTGTGCTATCCTACCAACCCTTGACACTCTTACTTATTGGAGCAATGATATTTTCTTGATATTTTTGACATTCTGGAAAATTCAGACCAGAAGAATAACTTCTGGGCCTGTAGCCCTGTAGCAGCCTCAGCTGACTGAATAAACCCTGCCATTCACCAGCCTCTCTACGTCATGCTGAGTATTTGCAGAACTGGTGGAAGATTTAGAAACATCAGATAATGACAGGAGAAAAATGATCGGTATCTGAGCATCAGCAAAGAGACAGCTTAGGTTACTTGAAATTCCTTGGAGATACTGCCCCTTCTAGGGGCCTGCAGGCGTCTTACAGCACTGTGGGGAAAGATGTTGGAAGATAGACAGACAGTGACAAGCATTGACAGGAACCTGGCCTTTCCAGCGAGCACTCTTTCCGGGCAGAGCCACACGGGCGTCCATCTGGCCTTCCTTCTGCCTGTTCCATGTCTGCTCTGTCTTACTCCCACGACTCTGTTTCCCAAAAGCAAGTAGCTGCTGCGGAAGCTAGGAGGTTCTGCTGGCATCAGTGCTCCTAAGCCTTCTCTTCCCTCCCTGACGTTTCCAGAGGGGCTCCCAGCAGCTGTCCCTGCAGCTCTTCTCTGTGCCCTGTCCCCTCTGTGGTGTGCTCACAGCTGGTGATCTCTCTGTTCAGAGCCCTTCCTGTCCCTGTGCTTTGTCCAGGGCAGAGCTCACTCAGCCCCCGTTTAGTTGGAACATTACTCAGAGGTTTTAGGGAAGCAGGTGTCAAGCCAGAAATATACAGTTGTCCCCACTCTGAACCAGATGGTGGAGAGTTCAGGAAATCTCATGGAAAATCAAGATGAATCCGTCATCCAGGAGAGTGGATGAGCTTTTCGGTGCAAACTCCGTGTATCATTTCATAGTAGTAACTAACATTTATATTAAAACAAAAGCCCAATTCTCATATTTGAAATAGCAAAGTAATTTTTAAAGGTTTTAAGGGTATGCTTGTTTTTAATTCCTATTTCTTGTTAAAGAAATATCAAGCTCTGCTTTCAAGTCAGAAAATTAATGTAGCCTAAAACTCGTGCATGATGTTCATGGGGCATTTCCATGCCCATTTTATGTAATGTCCTTGTGTGGTGTGTGTGTGTGTGTGTGTGTGTGTGCGCGCGCGTGTGTTTAAACAAATGGCTAGGATCTTCACCTTGAATCTTTTCTTATTATTATTTTAAAGATATATTTATTTATTTGAAAGGCAGAGTTACAGAGAGAGACAGACAGACAGACAGAGACAGGGGGAGAGAGAGAGGTCTTCCTTCCATTGGTTCACTCCCCCAAATGGCTGCAACAACCAGGAGTAGTTTTGGTCAGGCTGAAGCCAGGAGCTAGGAACTTTTTCCAGGTTGCTGGTCTTCCACTACCTCCCCAGGCGCATTAGCAGGGAACTGGATCAGAAGTGGAACAGCCAGCCCCAGCTTGAATTTTTAAATTTGAATTAGAGGGGCCAGCACTGTGGCACAGTGGGTAAAGCCACCGCCTGCAGTGCTAGCATCCCATATGGGCACCAGTTTGAATCCCGGCAGCTCCACTTCTGATCCAGCTCTCTGCTATGGCCTGGGAAAGCAGCAGAAGATGCCCAAGTCCTTGGGCCGCTGCATCTACATGGGAGTCCTGGAAGAAGCTCCTGGCTTCAGATCAGCCCAACTCCGGCCACTGCGGACATTTGGGGAGTGAACCAGCAGATGGAAGATCTCTCTCTCTCTCTCTCTCTCTCTCTCTGCCTCTGCTTCTCTGCAACTCTACCTTTCAAATAAATAAATAAATCTTTTTAAAAATTTTTTGAATTGGAGCAAAGAATTATTCTCTCAATTCTTAACATGTTATTGGAAATAATTTTAAAATTGAAAGTGTCTGTAGATCAAGGGGCCAACCCCTGGGCATTTTTGTGAAAGTGCCTGGGCTCATAGGAGGATGTGATGATGAGTCTTAGCAGACAAACCTCTCCTTCTGTGAGCCCTGGAGGGGAGGATTCAGGAAAACATAAGCACAGTCAGAATGGAGTCAGACTCACTCATCACCACACTGGAGCATTTGGTCCCACTGCGTTTGGGGGATGGAAGAACGTTTGTGGATTATTATCCAAGACACGAAGCTGTGATTAGATCAAGCAGCGTGGCCGTTTCATTATGCATCCATGTAGCCCTTTATTATCTGCTGAGCAGCATGCAGATGCCAGGGATGCAAAGATGAAAGAAACACAGCTTCTGTTTTCGTATGAAATAAAGTACTTCCCTGACTGAGACAGCAAGATATTGAATGCAGCCTTTGCAGTTTGGGGTTGGTTACTAAATTCTCATGGGTCCATTTGATGACTTTTTATGTGGTCCTTAAAAAGCTGCAGGCATCCTGGTAGTGGCAAGTTAGCAAACTCAGGCCAGCTTTCCAGGGAGGGCTACCCAAAGCACTTAACAAAATAATGACAAGGAGCAAAGAAATCAGTGAGAAATTATTAGTATAAAAACCCATGGAAGACAAGTATCCAGAGAGGAAAGCTTAGCACACAAAGTCCTGTTTGCCTTGAGAATATTTTCTGCTCTGAAGTAAGCAGTTATGAAATTGATCTGTGGTCTTAGGGGCCTCAAAAGGCCAGGAGAAAAGAGGAAGATACTGGAAAACTAGAATTAAAAGACAGGTCTAGTGGCCAGCATCGTGGTGCAGCAGGTAAATCTACTGCCTGCATTGCAGGCATCCGCTATGAATGCCAGTTCAATTCCTGGCTGTTCCACTTCCAATACAGCTTCCAGCTAATGTGCCTGGGAAAGCAGCAGGTGCTTTGGCCCCTGCACCCATATGGGAGACCTGGATGAGTATAATAAAAGATGTATCATGTAAATGCTAACCAAAAGAAAGCTGGCTAGTCTTTGCTATAAAGGAGATGAACTTTCAGGTGAAGGGTTGCTGATGAAAAAGTCTTGGACTTCACCAAGAATAAGTAGGTGCATTCTGTGCACTGGCAGTGCCTGTCTTGGGAACCTGCAGAAGGCACACTGCTAAGGACATGGGCACCACAGCGTTCAAGTCAGTATTGTTCTTGTTTTCATTTTATTTGAAAAGCAGAGCAGCAGAGACATGGGGTAGAGAGGGGAGCACACAAGAAGTGTACAAAGAACATTCACTGCATATACAGTGAGAGAGAGTGCTTCCATCTGCTGATTCATTCCCAAATGCTTGCAAGAGCTGGAGGCCAGAACTCAATCCAGTGCTCCCATGTGGGTAGCAGACACCTGTGCTTGAGCCATCTTCTGCTTCCTCCCAGGGTGCACATTGGCAGGAAGCTGGAAGTAGAGCAGGGACCCCCCCCCCCAAATGGTCCCAACAGCCAGGCCTGGGCCAGGCCAAAGCCAGGAAACTGGAACTCCATGTGAGCCTTCCACATGGGTAGCAGGGGCCCAAGTACTTGAGCAGTGATCTGGATTGGAAGTGAAGGAGCCCTGCAATATAGGATGCATGCTTTGCAAGGAGGCAGCTTAACTTGCTGTGTCAAAACACCGGGGCCTGAGTGACGTCTCCACCGCAGTATTGTTTTTGATAAGTAAAGCGTGGAAGTGTTCATCAGCAGGAGGGTGGGTTGCTTTCACTGTTGCATTTACCCAGTGACCCACTGTACAGTAGAGGAAGTGAACGAACTATGCCTGTGCGTGACGACTTAAATGAGTATCACAGCAGCAATGCTGAGTCAAAGAAGCAAGACCATAAAGAATGTATGCGTATGATTCCATTTAGATCCAACTCGAGCCACATTTGTTAGGGATGCATGCTGATGAGGCATACAGAGGCAAGACAGTTGGAGAAATCAGAGAAGAGACAGGGGATGGATGAGGAGTGCGTGGTGCTGGGGCCTCGAAATATTGGCAGTGTTCTGTTTCCTGATTTGAGGGGTTGCCCTTTAGGTTTCCTTTATATGTGGTGATGCTGTGTGCTCGCTGTGTGCTCACTGTGTCTCTCTGATTATGTCGTTTGACTTGTTTTTTTAAGTTTATTTATTTATTAATTTAAAAGAGTGACAGAGAGAGAGATTGATATTCCATCTACTGCTTCACTCCCCAAAATGACCAAAGTGGCCAGGCCTGCACCAGGCTGAAGCCAGGAACCAGGTGCTCCATCAGGGTCTCCCACATGGGTGGCAGGGGCCCATGTACTTGGGGCATCCTTTGCCTCTCTCCTAGGCACATTAGCAGGGAGCTGGATTGAAAGTGGAGCTGCTGGGACTCGAATCTACACTCCAAGACAGGGTGCCAGCCTCGCAAACTGCACCTTAATCCACAGCATCACAACACCAAACCCATACTTCTTTCTTATAAAATTGTTTAATAGTGTTTATTTGGTGGTTGGATTAGGATTCACATTTACTTTCCTTCTAATGCTCTTCTTTAAAAAAAAAAAAAAAAAACCTAAATATCTCAATGTTCTGAGAACAAAGCCCTAAAGGGTAATGAGTTAAACCTGTGATCCCTTGAAAATAACACTGTCTTCCTTTAAAACTTAAATCTCCATAGGTCAACTTTGAGGAGTTTAAGGAAGGTTTTGTGGCTGTGCTGTCATCGAACGCTGGTGTTGATCCCTCGGATGAAGAAAGCAGTTCCCTAGAATCAGGTGAGAGGATCACCTCGTGTTGAGTTCAGGTTTTCATTATTCATTGGTTGGCTTTTGGGGTATAACCTAGCAGTTCTGAAAGCTGCATTCTAGGGGCCAGCACTGTGGCGTAGCAAGTAGAGCCTCCACCTGCGATGCTGGCATCCCTTATGGGTACCGTTTCAAGACCAGACTGCTCCACTTCTTTTTTTTTTCTTTTCTTTAAAGATTTATTTATTTATTTATTTGAAAGACAGTTACACAGAGGCAAAGAAGGGATGGAAGAGAGAGGTTTTCCATCCACTGGTTCACTCCCCAGTTGGCCACAACAGCTGGAGCTGTGCTGATCCAAAGCCAGGAGTGAGGAGCTTCTTCCAGGTCTCCCATGCGGCTGCAGGGGCTCAAAGACTTGGGCCATCTTCTACTGCTTTCCCAGGCCACAGCAGAGAGCTGGATCGGAAGTGGAGTAGTTAGGACTCGAACTGGCACCCATATGGGATGCCAGCACTGCAGATGGCGGCTTGACCTGCCACAGCACTAGCCCCTGCTCCACTTCTGATCCAACTCTCTGCTATGGCCTAGGAAAGCAATGGAAGATGGCCCAAGTCCCTGGGCCCCTGTACCCATGTAGGAGACCCAGAAGAAACTCCTGGCTTTGGATCGGCCCAGCTCCAGCCATTGTGGCCATCTGGGGAATGGACCAGCAGATGGGAGACCTCTCTCTCTCTCTTGCTCTGCCTCTCAAATAAGTAAATAAATCTTTAAAGAAAAAAAAAAAAAGAAGCTTCGTTCTAGCTTCACCATCTGTCACTGCCAAGCTGGGGGCACTTGGATAAAACATCTGGGTTTTCCCTTCTTTCAGTTCCTTATCTGTAAGATGGTGATAAACCATAATAGGTGCTCCGCCTGTAGCACAGGGTCATGAGCCAATGCGTATGAGTGAGTGGAAGATTTGAGAATTTTTTTTAAGACTTTATTTATTTGAGTGGTAGAGTTACAGACAGAGAGAGGGAGGACTGAGGTCCCTCATCTGCTGGTTCACTGCCCAAATGGCCACAATGGCCTGAGCTAGGCCGATCCAAAGCCAGGAGCCAGGAGCTTCTTCCAGGTCTACCACACAGGTGCAAAGGCCCAAGGACTTGGGCCATCTTTTAACCGCTTTTCCAGGACATAAGCAGAGAGCTGGATAGGAAGAAGAGCAGCCGGGGCTTGAACCGGTGCCCATATAGGATGCCGGCACTGCAGACAGAGGCTTAGCCTGCTTCTCCACAGTGCCGGCTCCTAGATTTGAGAATTAACAGTGCGGCACAGATGGGCCTCTCAGCATGGCAGGCAGGCAGACCCAGGCCAGCCCTGCAATGTAGTTTGTCTCAGACAACGAGCTTGTGCCTGACAGGAATCAGTTACAGACTGGGGCTGATGATGTTCTCAGGGATCAGCCACACGGCCTTGGTTCAGGTCCCAGGTGCAGGGAGAGTGACAGGCTTGGTGGGAGGGCTAGAAAGAGGTCCTCTCATGGGCATGTGGATTGTGTGGGGAGTGGAGGGTGGTGGCAGGGCACTGTCAGTTGTGACTGTTCCAGGTGACATGTGTGGACACTTTCCTGTTTTCCCACCAGCCTGGTGGCCACTGCTGCGCGAGGTCCTGGCCAGGGGGTGGAGAAGGAAAAAGGGCAGGAGAGCACTGAGCTTTGTGTTTGCTTTAGTAGAGCCCCGTCAGCCCCCCTAGGAGTTCCGTGGCATGGCTGCACGTGTTACTCAGGTGAATAAACTGAGACCTGGCGTGGGAAGGAACTTACCCACAAGCCCGCAGTTAGTAAGTTAGTAAGTCTTAGTCCACTGTCTGTTGCTGCAATAGAACACTGGAGATGAGTCTCCTTTATAAGAAGAGGTTTGTGTGGGCTCAGGGTTCTGCCAGCTGCAAGTGCGAGATTGGGCGGCTGCATCTAATGAGCACTTCTTGCTGCTTCAGCTGTTGGTGGGAAGCGGAAGGGAAGCAGGCCTGTGCAGAAGAGACCAAATACGAGGCGGGGGTCGGTGCTCTGTGACAGCTGCGCCCTTGGAAACTAAGCCAGTGCTGGAGAGCCCGCGAGCACTCGTGAGAAAGGCGGGAATCCCTTCTCAATGGCTCTGTACTCCCAAGCCAAACACCTCCCAGGATCCCACCTTCCAGCCCAGCCCCAGAGTGAGTTTAGGTGAGGACAGACATTCCAAATCACAGCGGTGGCTGGGATTTCGGTCCTGGTCAGCCAACTGTAAGTCCTTGTGTGTGCATTGCCAGGCCCCGCTCCTTCCGCTGTGTGCTGGTGGTCGCCCTCCCACCACCTGCTGGGTGCAGAGGTTCTGGGACACCTGGAATCCCAGTTGGCCCCAAGCGAGTCCTGAGTGGCTTTGTCTCTCATGCTCTCTTTAAGACCCACACAGCCACTCACCTTCCCGAACTTGTGGGAGTTTGCAACATGATCATGAGTGTCAGAATGCCTTAGAGAAGGAAGGTGACTGTGGCTTCCACACTGTGCTCTCATACCCCTGCCAGAGAGCACGGGACCCCTGCCCTCTGTGTGATGCTTCTGACCTTGAATGCATCTCCACCCGTGGCACGTGTTATTGGTTCTTCCCGCGAAACCCTCAGCTGGGTTAGAACCACGCTGTTTCTCACCAGTTCCAACCTTGTCTTGTTTTCTTTCAGATTAGAATTTTCAAAGCTTTCCTCTCTTTGGTCCCGGGCCCCACCTGAGACACCTCCCCCTCTTGCTAGAGGGCAGGGCTCGCCCCGTCCATCTCCAGACACCCATCCACTATCTGAAGGGCTGGCCCTGGGGCCGTGGGAATCCACCAAGCTCAGAATGAGCCCTGCCTGTGCCCCCTGAGGTTGCATTTGTTTCAGTTCCCCGTGTCCCTGCTCCCCAGCTCGGTCCTCCTCATCTCGCTGCCCTGCATGCCTCTCCCTGTCCACTGTACCTGTGTCATCTCTTGTCCCCATTCTCTCTGCACCATCTCTCACTGTGTTCAGGAGGTGTTCTGGGTGCACAGGGGAGCGCCTGTGATAAGACCACGTGCCCTGGGGTTTGAAGAATAACCTTGCTCCCCTGCCATTTTCCTCACTTCGTTCGAGTCCAGTACTGAACACAGAACTAAGTGCCTTGGACTTCTGAGCTTGGTCACACTTTTCCTCTAATAGATTCACATTGAGGGCACAGGAGATGTCAGGCTTGCATTGTGGGTGTGCTGACCCCCAGATGTTGCACCTCCTGTGCCCTGTGCAGTGGACTGCAGGGATCCTGGGTCCAGGGGACTTAATTAGGGTGCTCTCCACCTGAGAGGAGAGATCCTGTGAAACTGCAGGACCCAATCTCTTTGACTGTTGCCCATTCCTCTGCCATTACAGTCTCTGTCCTGATGAGCCACATAGGTGCTGTTCTCCCAAGTTGTGTTTTCCCCGATGGAGGGAGGTGTGGGCTTCTGGACTGCATGAGGCGGATGCTGAGGCACACACTGTGAAAGAGACATGCAGTTCTGGCGGCTCCTCATTCCACGGCAAGTGCTGACTGGCAGGCGACGAGGACGGAATGCGGTGATGACGCAGCAGCATGAGGCCCATGACATGGCCTCAGTGGAGCCCTGAGTGGGTCAGGATCACCAGCGTCTCCCCTGGGTGGGCGTGACCTCGTTGGGGCAGGGTGACTTGGCTCTCCTTTGTATAGGTCTGACCCGCGTAGGGCTGAGGTGGCCCCCGAGGGTCTCTGTGACAATGGTCCAGTGGGAATATAGTCTCCCCGTGCCCCCAGGGTGTACCACTGCTTCCCACTGGACCAGAGTTTCCCTCTTGTGCACCATGTCTGGGTACCTCCTCTAGCAAAAAGGGAGGAGGAGGCGGTCCTGTAGGCAACATCTCGAGTAGGTAACAACAGGCTTCCCGTATTGATTGTTCTTTCATTTATACTTCCGTTTGCTCTTTAGTGAACACCTTCCTCCATTGTTATGGCTGAACACAGGTGAACTTTCGCTTATTCTTTGCTAATCTGGAAACTCTCCCTGCTTTTGCCTGTCTCTGGTGAAACTTTGCTGCACCAGGGGTGAGCATTGTCAGCTGCCTTCGGCGCCACACTCGCTTCCTGTTTGGCAGGTCCAAGAGCAGGGACGCAACCAGAGTGGGGTCCACTGGAGAGAAAGGGGCAGGCCCAAGTGAGGCACAGCCCGGCCAGGAAGCCAAAGAGCACTTCATGGCAGATGTGTCTCGGGCCTCATGCTCGTTAAGGCCAAGGACCACATCATTTCTCTCCTCCGTGCCCTGCACGACTGGTCTATGCCCGACAACCTTGGGTCCATCAGAAGAGGAGGCTGGGTTGAGCTTGGCTGACCAGAAGCAGCGCAAGGTCCTCACCAGAACTGCCAGAATCCCAACAGACACCGATATCTGCTCTTCTGTAACTGAACCAAAATAAGCTGCTTTCCTTTATGAATACCCAGGCTCGGGCGTCCTCTGATAGCAACATGAAACGAACAGAGATCCTTCCAATGCTGAAATCCACACCTGTCCCTGCCCCAGACCTTCAGACCAGCTGTGGGTTTCAGAGACCACCAGGCTGTGTGTGTGGCCCAAGCCCCCTCAGCTGGGGCCTCTGGAATGCTGTGCTCTTGGGTTCTCAGAAGGGTGCTTTCTGTTTGATTTTTTTTTTTTTTTTGGCATGGGAAGCTAGGTTCTGTATTAGCCTTTCAGGACACCAACAAAAGCAGAAGATGCCTGTGACAATGTAGGTGGCACCCGGAGGTTAGCAGAGAGCTCCAGCTTCCTCAGTCTCCTGCCCCCGTTTGCTGCATTCTTCCAGTCCTTCCTGTGTATCTAAGTCAGCGTGCATGAGACCAGAGCGCTCTTCAGAGGGCTCCCCCAGCAAGCCTCTCTTCCTTTCAGCTGTCCCGCCGAAGTATGTGAGTGGCTCTAAGTGGTACGGCCGCCGGAGCCAGCCAGAGCTGAGGGACTCTGCCAGTGAAGCCAAATACTTACCTGAGCAGCAGGCCGAGGCCAGCCTGAAGGGCCAGCTCTGCCGGTCTGTGTCTCTGGAAAGCGTGGAGGTGAGTCTGCACCCCAGGTCCCCAGGATTGGGGGAACAGTGTTGGGCTTCATTACAGTTCATAGCACATGATCTCCAAGGGTGTGTGTGTGTGTGTGTGTGTGTTGTGTGGTGGGGGTGGGGGAGTGGTGATAGCATTCCCAGGCACCTTAAGTCTCCGGAAGCATGGGTTCACACTGGATATTTTGTCTGCACTTGTGTTGGGTCTGATCATCCTCGGGATAATCCTGGCCCTGGGGCCTTCAGACCTCAAGGCAGTGAGAAGAATCTGCACCTGCATGCTCTGTTTCTCTCCCTCACCCCTCACCTGTCACTGTGAGAGGCAGTGTTCAGGAGTGAGATGTTAATATGCCCAGGAAAGAAATGGAAAAAAGGTGCCTTTTTTAAAAGATTTTATTTATTTATTCATTTGAGAGGTAATTACAGACAGTGAAAGGGAGAGACATAGAGAAAGGTCTTCCTTCCGTTGGTTCACTCCTCAAATGGCCACAACAGCTGGAGCTGCACTGCTCTGGAGCCAGGAGCCAGGAGCTTCTTCCGGGTCTCCCACACGGGTGCAGGGTCCCAAGCACTTGGGCCATCTTCTGCTTTCCCAGGTCATAGCAGAGAACTGGATTGGAAATGGACCAGCCGGGACTAAAACTGGCACCCATATGGGATGCCAGTGCCACAGGCAGAGGATTAGCCTACTGTGCCACAGCGCCAGCCCAAAGGTGCCTTTATTGATGTAACCTGAAGGTTAGAAATGTACCAGCCCATGGTCCTTCCTGTCTCAGGCATTTGGCATACACTAACCCCCCGCCCCGTGCTTACAACCTGGTAAATATGAGCCAGCCACCTCCTTTGCTTGGGAGTTGTTGCCCTGCTCGCCAGCTCTCCTGAGCCATCCACGACAGGTGCCTCAGATCCACCCAGAGGCTGGCAGCCAGAGGCCTGCAGTGCTTTCTGTAAGGAAATAAATCCCTGGGACTGGCCCACAGCTTGCAGGTTAGTCAAGGACCCCAGCAGGTCCCTGGTTCCTGCTCTTGTAATGTCAACTCATGCACAGGGAGCTGCATCTGAACATCTGTGACGGAAGACAGCTCTGGGGCTCCTCTTGGTTGGCTTATACTTTGAACATTTGTTGAGGCAAAACAAACATGGCTTTCAGCTGTAGAGTCTGTTCTCTTAGGGCCCAGTGCACCTGGGCATCCCCACTAAACTTAGGATGTCCCCTCTTTATTCTCTTTTTAAACATGGGCCTCGAGTCAAGAGGCTGGTGTGTCTACTCCTTGTCTCGTGGCCCTTCATCTTGGTTGTGAACCCAGGCAAGGCTCCCTTTAGCACTGTCGGTGGGTTGAATGTGTTAGAAGGGGGAGGCTGAGTATTTATTATCACTTGACTTGCAGTCTCTGACCCATGGGAGTCAGTGCCAGCGTTGCAGAGTGAGGCGTCTCGGTTACCCAGGTGTTTGTTCCAGAATCAGCACTTGGCCAGCAGCCAACGCCGGCCCTGGTTGGCTGCCTCAGACCCTGATACATGATGGTTTTGTCCGACATGTTTCTCAGCGGCCCGGTCTGCGATCTTGGGTTCAAGCGCGCAGAGACCACTAAGGGGTCAGGTGCCTGCTACATATCGAGCTGTCCCAGGGGGCCTCCGAGAACCGGAGCAGCCGCTTTTGCCTTCTGCCTGATTACTGAGCTGAAATGGGTGACGAGGACAGGTTCAGAGAGTGCTGGTGGTGCTAGGAGCGCCGACCAGCTCCGGGGCTGGCTCCTGAGCCACGGCACTGCTGTGGGGAGCTGGTTTCTCATCTCCGATGACCTTGGGTTATGTTGAGCCCCGAGCGTGGAGCAAGGCAAATCTGTCCCCATCTCTGTCTGAGCCCTTTGTGTCCGAGAGGACCTCAGTGCGTGTGGGGTGAGGACCAGCATTCAGCGCCGGGGACCTCACACTGCCCCTGCCGGTCCAGCAGGCATCCTCAGTCACCTGTTCCGTCTGTCCCTGGTACTCTATCTGCCACGTCATCTTCCGGGCTTCACATCCTTCTCTTTACATTTTCCCACAGAGTCTCAAGTCGGATGAAGAAGCCGAGAGTGCTAAGGAACCTCAGAATGAGTTACTTGAAGCACAAGGTAACGCTGTGGCCTCTCTTGGGTGCTTCCTGCCTTTGGCCAGAGCTGGGTTGTCAGTGCACAGCCACAGCTGTAACTCCTGGGAAATATGCGCTGTGGCTATTTTCCCTGGGGGACCCCTTCTCCAGGGGTGGGCAGATGTGGCCATCACACCTGCAAGGTGGTCACACTGTCCTCACCTCCCCTGGGGTCAGATCCTAGGGCAGGGGCTGCTTGCCTTGGGAGCATATGGTTCTACCACATTCTATGGTCTCTGAGTACCTCTGGACCCCAGCTGGTAGGTGTGGCCCTGGGGTCTCAGGCCAGAGGTCCCTACCAGCCTCAGCACTTCCCTGGACATTCTTCCTAGAGGGCCAGGCCTGGGCACAGTCTGTTCCTTATGTGATGTAACAGCCTTAACCACCAGAGTCCCTGTCTGTGCTTCAAACAGCGGGTAAGAGGTGGTTCTGTTCCTCGAGCCTTATGTAGCAACTAAAGGCCAGCAGCTGGTGCACATGGACAGATCACATGGCATCAGATCCCTGTGAGAAAGTGAGCTCAGCTGTCTGTGGTGCCATCTACACAGCCCAAGGCTTTGGGGACAGAAGCAGGTACATAGGAGTCAGCGGGATTTGGGATCTGTCTAGGGAAGCACATGTATGACTTGCATCTCATGGGTACAGCGACTTTTAAAAAAATAGATTTATTTCTTTATTTGAAAGGCAGAGTTATTATAGAGAGGCAGAGAGAGAGAGAGAGAGGTTTTCCATCCACTAGTTCACTCCCTAGATGGCTTCAACAGCTGGAGCTGTGCCAATCCTAAACTAGGAACCAGGAGCTTCTTCCTGTTCCTCAACGCAGATGCAGAGGCCCAAGGACTTGGGCCATCTTCCACTGCTTTCCCAGGCCATAGCAGAGAGCTGGATCAGAAATGGAGCAGCTGGGACTCGAACTGGCACCCATATGAGATGCTGGTGCTGCAGGCAGCGGCTTTACCTGCTGCGCCACAGATCCAGCCCCAGAGACTTTTTTTTATGTATTTGTTTTCATTTTTCTGAAAGGCAAGAGAGACAGAGATCTTCTATCTGCTGATTCACTCCCCAAATACCCACCACTGCCGGGGTTAGGCCAGGTCAAAGCCAAGAGCCCAGAGCCTAATCCAAGTTTCCCACATGGGTGACAGGGACTGGAGTATCGGACTATCATCTGCTGCCTCCCAGAGCGTGCATCAGCAGGAAGCTGAATCAGAAGTGGGGTAGCTGGGATTCAAACCAGGTGGTCCATCAGTGACTACCATCAAGCCAAACACCCACTCCCGAAACGTTTTAGAAACCAGGCAAAAACTCCCTCTCATGATTGTCTCTGCGGGGTCGGGATACTTACTTCATTTTCATTTTCTTGTGTTTACCTGTAGTGCTTCCTTAATAGAAAATAAAGCAAGCAAATATTGTTTAAGAATCCTGGAGTTTAGCTAAGGAGACACTTGTGGCAAAGAATGGCAGAAAGTAGCAGAGGCATAGAATTGACTGCTGCTGGCAGAAGTGAGAAAGGCTCTCTGATGAGGTCAGTGGGGAAGGAAAGCATGGCGGTGGATACCAGGCACGAGTAGCTGCGCCAGGCGCCTTTCCCGGCTTGTGTAACCTTAGAAACAGGCTTGACAGAGTCTGTGCGCTTCTCCCCGAAGGTCTTGCTCGTGTGGGGACAGGAGCGAGCTTCAGGCCAGGCTTTTCCCAGAGCAGCTGCAAAGTAGGCTTGAGTGCTCAGGGGAGATCTGCAGAAGGTGACGGACAGCTCTGGGGAGTCGGCTTCATGGCCCCTGGGACCTCTGCTGTGACCCTCAAGGGCTAGGTCTGAATATCCTATCAGGGGACACTCACACATGAGGGCTGCCTTGGTGCTGCCGCACGTGTGAAGGTCGTGGCACCACCTTCGGGGGCCTGCCTCAGAATTGCACAGCGTCCCTTCCACCTCATTGTTTGTCAGCGCTGTCACAGGACTGCCCAGACACGAAAGGGGGGACAGGGACCTGATGCAGACAGGATGGTCCCAGATGGTTGCATCTGGGAGGCACATGTGCCTCGGTGAACATCAGGGAGCTGACTGGAGAAAGCAGATAGACCCCTGTGCATTGGGAAGGTGTCCTTGGAGTCAAGGTCTCAATCGGGGTAACAGAGAGGAAAGTCAGCGAGCAAGTATTTCATGGAGCAGTTTGGTGGCTCTCTGCCTGCAGAACAAGTTTGAGTCTTGCCCAGCTTAGACAGAAATGTTCTGCCCAAGCACCCTTGTCAAACCTCGAAGCACTTTGTTGGCATCTCCTAGCAGCCCTGAAAAGTAAATCCCAGTGTCAGCATTACCTTCAGATTTTCTGCTTAAGAGATTTCAGACACCTTAGGCTGGATGAGATCTCAGAGGTGGCCTTGGCCCTGCCTGTCCTTGGCCCTGTCCACAGTGTTGTTCATGGCACACAGGCTGGCTCTCCTTGGGGAACAGCAGCTTTCCTATCACAAGAGAAAATCAAAGTAGTGAATGCCCATAGGGCTCATCTGTGAGAAAGGCCTAGACCTTAGAAACAGCTTGCAATACTTGATGTCTGTGTTAGGTACAAGTGCCTTCTTCCTCTGTGGGCTGGACAGCCTGGGTAAAGCATAGAGGTGCACCTGGTTTGACATGCAGCTCACCATACCTACTTGCTCATGGACATCCCAGTCTGTCCTCACCTACAAGTGGGTTTCCTATAGCTAAGCTTCAGCCACACCAGGAAGACTGGTGATCTCTCGTCCTGAGTGGGGTAAGTGGAGCACACAACGCCACCTGCAGAGGGTTGTTGGCAAACCGAAAGCTTACAAAGTTAAGCCTGAATCCAAACCAGCCCTCAGTGCTCACTTCAGGGATGCAGGGAACATTAGGGGTAGAGGAGCAATTTAAGTAACACCTGAGGACACACACACACAGCTAATTCCTGGAGGTGGGATATTCTACAAAGCAGCTGATCTGGTTTCTTGGACAAACGGAGATACGGGGAGGTTGGAGGGGCTTGTGACCCAAAAGAACTTGAGAGGAGAAACAGCCACGGGTACCAGGGACATTGTTTGGAAAGTGATTCAAAGATATCACTGCAGGAAGACATTTTTGAGATAGATGGGACATTTCTGTTGGCTTTGTAGGTGTGGAAGTGGCATCATAGAGATGCAAGCAAGTGTTCATACTTTCTGGACATCTGTACAGTGTGAGGGAGGGATGACATGAGATCTGGGATTGAACAATAAGGAATGGGGATGAAGTGAGGCCTGTGTGAGAGGCATCGCTGAGCCTAGGGGACAGTGCATGGGCTCTACTCTACTCTTTACTTTGAGTGAGCTAGAAAAGTTTCCAAAAATCAAGTTTTTACAAACCTGGAACTTGTATTGTAAATACAAATAATAGAGCCTCTCCTGTGTGCCTCAGTGGTCTGGCTTTGTAGGTTCTTTCCCACATGTAGTGGAGGTGGATTTGCAGGGGTGGGGCTTTGGCAGCCCACATTGGAGTGCTTGGGAGTGAGGCCTGGCTCTGCTGCGGACTCCATCTTCCTGTTAATGTGCAGGTGATGACTGACGTAACTGGGGCCCTGCCACTATGTCGGCAGGATTGTGTTCCTGGCTCCCAGCTTTGGCCTGGTCTAGTCCCGGCAGTTGTAGGCATTTGGGGAATAAATTGATGGATGGAAGTGCCCACTCTCCCAACCCTCCCTTCCCTCCCTCCATCCCTCCTCTCTCTTTTCCTCTCTCTGTCCCTCTCAAATAAATAAAAATTAAGAAAAAATTTGCAAACAGATTGAAGTGGAAAGAATTGCACCGTGAATACCTGTGTACCCACCACACAGGTAGAGTCGTGGATACTGTACAAACTCCCATGTGTCCATGTGTGCATCTCTGACCATCTGTCAGTCCATCTGATCACCAAGCACATTGCCAGCACTGATGTGCTTCTCCAGAATGCTTCAACCTGGAACACAGGGTTTAACAGTTGAGTTTTCCCCCAGGTTTGTTGAGGTATGATCGATAAATTAAAAACTGCATGTATTTAAGGTGTGCAGCGTGATGGTTTGTATACACTGTGAAATGATTGTCACGATGCAGCCAAAGAACACATATGTCATCTCATGTAGTGTATGATAACTTGAGCAGACTGCAAGTGTGCAGTGCAGTGCAGCAGTCCTTAGTATCACAGGGGACTGGTTTTAGGACACCCCCACCCCCATCCTTGGGTACCATCCATGGCGGCTCAGGTCGCTTCGATGAAACAGCGTAGTTTGCACGTAACCCACACACACCTTCTCATGTACTGTATGTCATCTCTAGGTGCATTCTCACACCTGATGTGTTGTAAATGCTCTGTGTTGTTTAGGGGGACAATGACCCTAAAAAATCTGTACCTGTTCAGAATAGATTCAAGTTTTTTAAAATATTTTCTACCAGGGGCCGGCGCTGTGGCGCAGTAGGTTAATCTGCTGCCTGCGGCGCCGGCATCCCATGTGGGTACCGGTTCTAGTCCTGGCTGCTCCTCTTCCAGTCCAGCTCTCTGCTGTGGCCTGGCAATGCAGTGGAGTATGGCCCAAGTCCTTGAGCCCCTGCGCCCACATGGGAGACCAGGAGGAAGCACCTGGCTCCTGGCTTCAAATTGGCGTAGCTCTGACTGTTGCGGCCACTGGGGAGTGGACCAGTGGATGGAGGACCATTCTCTGTTTCCCTCTCACTATCTGTGACTCTACCTCCCAAATAAATAAATAAAATCTTTAAAACAATATTTTCTACCTGAGATTGGTGTAACCAGGGCCACCTGTGCATCTGTAATCACAGCTGCACGTCAGGTCTCCAGGCTTATGCATGTGACAGCTGAGGGCTCATGTGTCCCCTTGACCAGCGTCTCCCTCTCTCTGCACGCCCAGTCTCTGCTCCCTCCATTCTCCTCTTTGTAACTGTGAGTTCCACTGTTTTTTTCTATTCCACATCTAAGTGAGGTCACGCAGTATTTGTCTTTCTGTGTCTGGGTTATTTCACTCAGCATAATGTTCTCCACATTCATCTGGTTGTCGCAGACAGCAGGACTCCTTCATGTGAAGGCTGAACACTGCATTGTGCATGTATCAGAGTTTAACCATGAGCATTCCCTTTGGTCCAGGCCAGATGGAAACCTGGGATTCCGAGGCTTTTGGAAGTCCCCAGAAATCCTGCAGCCCCTCCTTCGACACCCCTGGAAGCCGGGTGCGGGGCATCTGGGACTCACTGGGTGTGGGCAGCAGTGGCCATCTGAGCAAGCAGGAGCTGGCTGTGGTCTGCCAGAGCATTGGGCTCCAAGCACTGGACAAGGAGGTAAGGGACCCAGGTGGGCCGGCCCAGCCACTTATCCTCCTGCTCAGTGTTGGGTCTGGAAAACTCCTTTGCCCTTCAGACTTCGACTCAGTCCTGTCCCACTGCTCTGCAGTCCAAACCCGTGTGAGGGCTCCCAGAGCTTATGCCAAAGGCTGAACCCCCGACTCCTTTAGGAGAGCATCTCTGCCAGCCAGTCCAGCCTCCCTGAATTCCTGCTGCTCTGTGGGTATTTCTGACACCCTCTCCCCAGACACTTCCTCTGCCTGCAACTCCTTTCCCCTGCTCTGTGTGGCCGCATTCTGCCGCCCAGCACAAACGTGGCCCTTCTGAGCCTGCCTGCAATCCCTTCGTCTCAGGTGCCTGTGTCATGGGCATGTCTCACCTCGTGAATGCCATCCTCCACCCCGCACCCACGCCAGGCACTAGACTGCCTGGGCACGCTCGCCGTGTTCACCTCCTCAGCGTCCAGCAAGTTGCTGGCTACAGCAGACTCTGAATGAGTGTCTGTGGAATTAGGAAGCTCAGGTGATGCCCACGCAGGGTGGGATGGAGACCCATGAGGCTGTGTAGGTTTCACAAGCCAGAGAGGGGAGGCCTTAGGGAGACACAACCAGGCGTGGTGCAGACAGATTGAGTTGGGATGAGCAAAGCAAACTGCTCTTGTTGAGCACCTGGAGCCAGGAGGCGGGCAGGCAGGAGGTGACCCTGAGCTGAGAGCTGGTGGCTTTTTTTCAGGAGCTGGAAGACTTGTTTAACAAACTGGATCGAGATGGAGATGGCCAGGTGAGCCTTGAGGAGTTCCAGCTCGGCCTCTTCAGCCATGAGCCCACTTTACTTCCAGAATCTTGCACCTTGGTCAAGCCGAGCGGGCCTTGGTCTCATTACCAGGTAAGGTGGGCAGTCTTAAATGCCTGTAGTGATGGCTCTCACTGTGCCTGTGACTGTCACCCCTCTGCCTGTGACTCTGCAGTGAGTGAGCTGTGCAGGGCTGGATGGGGCATCAGCTCGTGGGTGTGCCTGCGAGGCCCTGTGACCTAGATTCTGGGTCTGTACAGACCTGGGGCTGCCCTGGTGTGGCTCCTCCCTAGCTGTGTGTCCCTAGGTGAATTATTCACCACTCTGAGGCCCAGGCTTACCTCTAAAAGCCCACCTGAGGGCTTACCGGAGGTTACGAACAGCCTGTGGCATGTGGCAGTTCCCCAGTGTGTCTTCTCAGTGTGGTGTGGAATGGGTTTCGGTGAGAAAACCCTCTCTCCCCACCCTGCTGTGCAGTGAAGGCCCGCTGCTGACAGCTTCCGTGGTAGTGCATCTGGGGTGGGTCCTCTCCAGAAGTTCCTCAGCCTGGGTCCTCTCCGTCCTGCATTCCTGAATTTGAATCTCTAGCCTAAATACTGCTTCTCTGTGCTGCTGTTTTTGGAGGGATTGCAGGTGGTTGTTTGTGATTCTGTTCTGTGACCAAGGGCCCAGACTTTAGTTTCTCAGCAGGAGGGCAGGGAGACCTCCCCTCCCGCCACAGGCACGGTGTCCTGGGCATACCCTCGGATGAGGCTCTGCCAACCTAGCTGGTCCCATGTTCGATGGGTGCTGGTAAGACCACCAGCGCTGTTCTCTGCCAGGTGCGGATGCACCTGGGAATGCAAGCTTCTGGCTCCAAGGTTCATGAGAATGAAGAAGCTGTGTGAGGACAGAAAGACCGAAGTGGAGGCTCACTGGGGAAGCGCTCAGTGTTGGTTGAGGGAAGTGCCGCCCCAGAGGTGAGGCCGCCCCGTTCCTGTGTGTCAGCACTGCTGATGGCCACTGTGAACCCCGGTCCTCAGGTGGCTGCCCTCCCGCCCGGAGTGGTTAGCAGCTGCCCCTGGGCTCTGGGCTGCAAGTGAGGACGACTGTGGGTCCCACTCACTTCACCTGAGCAGCCTCACCTGCTGTGGACAGCTGCATAGTCTCAAATGCATTGGAAGCCACAGACCCTTCTGGTGTGACTCAGGCCCTCTCCCTTCCTGGCCCTGGTGAGCTGTTCCCATTCACCTGGGCGCTGCAGGCTCTGTGCCATCTTCCCTTACTACCCAGTACCCTGCACACACGCTGCTGCAGGTCATGAACACGCCCTCTGCATACGTGCAACCATCCTCTGTGCACACACACACTGCATGCACACACATGTATGTACATGTGGACATGCTTTACGTACAAACCACATACACACATACACTTGATACATTTGTGCACCCCCTGTATACACCCGCCTTATACATGCACCCATCCACAGGGTGTTAACTCTGTATACACGCACTGCATGCCTGCACACAAAGGTACATGTGTATCTCCTGCATACATACATCACATATGTGTGTGTCCACTAGGTGTGTGTGTGCCCTGTGTACACATACCACACACATGCACACTTCCACTGCATGGATGCATCCTATGTATAAACACACTACATGTGCACACACATCCACTATGTGTGTGTGCCCCCACTGTATACATACCACATATGTATGCACATCTACACATGTGCACTCCCTCCACACACTGCGTGCATGCAACGTTAACTGCACACACACATATTGTTTACACACTGTGCATACATCTCACTGTACATGCACGCTCACTGGACACAGGCTGCATACATGCACACCCACTTAAAGCACGCACGTACACCTGTACACATGCCCTCGTCATGTACACACACCGTGTGACATACACAGCCAAGCTGGACAGAAGACAGGCTCTGATTCAGGCTGCAGAGCACTGAGTTTCTGCCTTCCCGATGCCTCTTAGGGCATCTGCGCAGCTGCTCCAGGGCAGAAGTGGGGGAGCCAGTGTGGCAGAGAGCCTGGCCTGACCGCAGTGAGGGTGCTGTCTCCTGTGTGATTGTGCTGGCCCCACATATGAGAACCCTGGACAGAGATCACCTCAGCTCTGCCCTTCTACTAATGCCCGGTGATGTGGGATATCAGTTGTAGTCCCCGTCTGCAAGATCATGACCTCATAGAGGGTCCGGGGCCAGCAGATCACAGGTGTTTTGGGTGCATTTGGGTGTCAGCTTCTCACAGGCGGCCCTGGCCAAGTCACTGGACATTCTGGAGCTGCTCTCTCACCTTGGCAGATGGGGTGAGCTGCCCACTTTGCAATATGATAAAGCGCCCCAGGGCTCAGTGACCTCTGGTTTCTCAGTGTCCATCTGTGGAGAGTCAGGGACTCAGCTGAGAGTGGGTTAATGTGGGTACAAGGGTGCTGCTCCTTGGGACTTGACCTACAAGAGAGGCAGGTGACTCATGAGCCCTGCCTTGGTCAGGGGAGGGTCTGGGGGCATCGTCTGAACAGACCCAGTGAGAAGGACACCAGAATGGGCAGAGCAGGGAGCCAGATGCTGGGCAAGACAGCAGGAAGGTGTTCCTGGCTGTGGTGGGGGGCAGGGGGGTCATGAGCAGAGGTGTGTGCTGCCACCCTCTGTCCTCTGCTTCCTGGTAGCGAAGGCTCATTGGGACCCCAGCCTGAGGAGAAAGCCTCGGGGAAGATGTGTTTGCCATTTGGATTCCTAGGGCACTGAAACCTCATGGTGCAGCTTTCTGGCTCTTTCTTCCATGTCACTTTCCCCAGCACTGCCCAGCTGAAGTGTGTGACTCTGTGCTGCTCCTCTCCTTTCTGATCCCAGCCTGTATTTCATTTTGCTATCCAGTACTCCTGGCACAGGCACACACCTTCCTGGCACTTCCTCTGTTAACCCAGGCTCACCCTGTCATCAGTTCAGGGGAGAAACCTCCAAACCCCTTTGTCATCATTCTGAGTGGTGTCCTGCTGACCGTGGCCAACAGTCTGGCCACACTGGAGCAAGGCCTTGGGTGGGCAATCCAGGAGCAGGTGTCCAGGTATCCTTGAGAGAGGAGCCCCAGGTGGAAATCCTGGGGTGGGACCATGCCTCTGTCCCCTTGGCTAGGAAAAGGAGCTGCCACCTGTCTCCTGAGTTGCTGTTGTTGAACCTGCATGAGACGGCCACGTGCCAAGCACAGGCCATGGAGGGTGGCTTGTGTGTTAGTGTGCAGACGTGAGGCTAGGGGCACCTGCGCCTGGGCACTCCATGTGTCTTTTCCTTCTGCGCAGGTCCCAGAGGAGAGCAGCTGCCACACCCCCACGGCATCATCCCTCGTGTCCGTGGGCTCCGGGCCACGCCTCTTCTCCAACGTTGATGATGGCACTGGCTCTGCCTTCCCGGAGCAGATCATTGCCTCGTGGGCCCAGGAGGGGATTCACAACGGCAAGGAGATATTGCAGGTTTGGAACTAGGGGGCAGCACCTGGGTGTGTGGGGCCAGGCAGGAGACCTGGGGGCCGGGTGCCCCCAGAGGGGGGGCGGAGCACCCTTGCCAGGGCAGGTCGTGCACTCCGTGCAGAGTATCTCACAGAGGAAATGTTTTTCCTTTCTGCTGTTACAATAAAGGCAGTTTAAGTTAGGTGATAAGTAAAACACGGAGAAAACAAGTCTGGGAAAAGTCCACTTGCTGGCAGGTTTTAGCATCTCGAACCTGGGTCCACATTGGACAGGTGACCCCCATTGGATTGAGTCCCACAGGTCAATGGGATGAAGCTTCTTACCTTGTGATGAAGAGGCCACTCTATGCATCTCCCTGAGCACTGCCAGCTGCTTGAGCTGCTCCCTGGGGTCTCCCTCCACGGGCCCTGTGTCCAGGGCTGCTGCCTCCACCCTCCTGTGGTTCCCGCAGGGACAGGGAGGGCCAGAGCCAGCCTTACCATTTGGAGGGTGCACTGTCCTCTAGGGAGCTCTGTGAGCTACAATTCTTATTTTCAAGATTTATTTATTTATTTATTTATTTGAAATGCTGAGTGACAGAAACAGAGAGAGACACAGAAAGAGATAGAGAGACACAGAAAGAGATAGACACAGAAAGAGATAGAGATAGAGAGAAAGAGAGAGAGAGATCTACCATCTGCTGGTTTAGTCCCTAAATGGCCACAACACTTGAGACTCAACCAGACTGAATGCAGGAACCAGGAACCCTTTCTGGGTCTCCCACGTGGGTGGCAGACATCCGAGTACTTGGGCCAGCTTCCCCTGGTTGTCCAGGCACATGTGGTAGCAGGGAGCTGGATCAGAAGTGGATCATCTGTGACTTGAATGAGCACTCAAACAGGATGCCAGTGTTAAAAGGGGCAGCTTAACCTGCTGCCCCACAACTCTGGCCTTCATTTCCAAACTTCACTTTCTATTGTTAAAAAAATGTACACAAATCTATAAAATTAGAAAAAAGCCCACCCCTTACCCCTCTTGCTCTTGTTTCCCAGGAGTGGGGTATGGGATATGACAGCTAATGGCACTAAAATGCACACACACACACACACACACACACACACACACATGCGTACCTACTTTCTGGTTCATTGGTAATACGCTGTTACTTCCTCCTAATTTGTGTAATCTCTTCCCTTTGGACATGCAGGCTTTTCCAGTTAGAAATCTCAGCCTTTGTTAGGTATAAGTAGCTCCCTGCCACTCTGCTGGTTTTTCTCTCCAGGGTGGACTCCTGAGCAAT
Organism: Sylvilagus floridanus; assembly: GCA_949820135.1. Taxonomy (NCBI): domain Eukaryota; kingdom Metazoa; phylum Chordata; class Mammalia; order Lagomorpha; family Leporidae; genus Sylvilagus; species Sylvilagus floridanus. Next base: position 82,144,110 of record OX463231.1, read on the forward strand.
ACATTTTAACTTTTTTTTTTTTTTTTAAGATTTATTCATTAGTTTGAAAGGCAGAGTTACAGAGAGGCAGAGGCAGAGGCAGAGAGAGACAGAGATCTTCCATCTGCTGATTTACTCCCCAGATGGCCGCAATGGCCGTAGCTGTGCCAATCCAAAGCCAGGAGCCAGGAGCTTCTTCCTGGTCTCCCACACGGGTGCAGGGACCAAGCAAGAGGCAGGGATGGGGCAGGTGTGGCCTGTGCTAGGCAGTGTGGGTTGGGCCCCTGGACCACTGGGCGAGCAGGCAGGAGCCCCTCATGCTCTTGCACCCACAGAGCCTGGACTTCAGCGTGGACGAGAAGGTGAACCTTTTGGAGCTGACCTGGGCCCTTGACAACGAGCTCCTGACGGTCGATGGCGTCGTCCAGCAGGCAGCCCTGGCCTGCTACCGCCAGGAGCTGAGCTACCTCCAGTAAGAGCCCACGGGGACTGGGGGTGGCAGTATGCCGCTGTTCAGAAGGGTCTCAAGGGGAGACGCAGGTGCTGGGCTGCTCCGTGCCCTGCCCTCTTCCATCCTAGTGGCCAATCCTGAGGGGGCTCTGCTCCAACTGTTCCCCTGTCCTCCGGCCCGTTTAGCCGGCACTCGGGTGGATTGAAGAAAGAGCTGAGCTCTGCCGAGCAGGGGAGGGGAGTTTTGTCCTCCTGTCTGGGTTGGGCAGGGCCTGAGGACCTTGTGGACAGTGTGGTGGCTACTGCTCAGGTTAAGGGTCACCAGCCATTTGTGGTGCTTGATGAAAAACTTGGAGGTCTCTGTGTCAAGGACCTCACTCAGCCCTTTTAGCCGGGCTCCAACAAGAAGGACTTGAACTTGACCCTCATCCTGCGGGTGCTGCAGGTCAGGTGTTGCCAGTCAGCCATGGACCTTGCTTCAAAGAGTGGCCGAAGGCATGGTCCAGCTGGCAAGAAGGGAAACCGAAGCATTCTTCAAACATGATCTCAAAGTGCAGAGTGATGGTTAGGCCAAGCCTCCATGCCATGTTGATGGATTTGGCTTTGCTTTTAGCTGACAGCTCAGGCCATCCGTCGGCTACAGATTGGCATAGATTGGTTTTGTGCTTTGATTGTTTGTCCCAAAGGTGCAGAAAAGATTGGCAGAAATCCCAGTCTCAGCCCTGAAGATTTTGTATCTGATTGGGTGCAGACAGATGAGCCCTCTGACCTCAGGCAGCTCCACAAACAGAACCAGACAAAGACTTACCCATGTCCCCCTCAAGGTGGGAGAAAAACTCCTTCTATAGGAAAGTCAGAATAGCAGGTGCCAGGGCTGGGGGACAGGGCCACATCCACATACACAGACGGCCTTTTGCTGTGAGTGCTTCACCGGCTGTCACTTGGATGCCAGGATGATGGGTGTAGAAATTATAGAAACTGCCCCAAATGGTGGTGGTGATGATGTCAGCACGGCAGTGGCCTCTGATTAACATAGAATGTAGCCATTGTTGTCTGCCCACGGTCATGGGGCTTGCAGGGTAGGCCAGTGGCAGTGTCCCAGTCTGACCCTGAGTTTGCTGCGGCAGAGGACAAATGGAGCAGCTGGTGCAGGAGCGAGACAAGGCGAGGCAAGACCTGGACAGAGCAGAGAAGAGGAACTTGGAGTTTGTCAAAGAGATGGACGACTGCCACTCTGCCCTGGAGCAGCTCACGGAGAAGAAAATCAAGTAAGTTCCAGGCCCCCAGCGGCAGCTGCATTGCAGCCAGGACCTCCCCCAGGGCCAGCCAAGTTGGAGGCTCGATGTGGGGCTGCTGAGGGCCAGGGCTGTTGCTAGCCCAGGCCACGGGCATGAGAGGGATGCATTTAAGAAGCAGCCTTGCTCGCTCTCTCGTGTTCAAGCACTGTGGCCTGCGTCAGGTGTGCAGGTCCGTGGGCTGCAGGGGGCACCATCTTCTGCTGTCACGTTCATCGAAGGTCTGTCCTACATGGGCCGAGTCTCCCAGATACGCTTTGAGAGAGACTGGCCAACAGCACCCATGCTGGTCAGCAAGGGGGGCCAGAGACTGAGACTTGACCCCTTGCATCACAACTACGGTGCGTTGGACCCACCTCATGTGAGGCCTGCCTCAACAGCTGGTCAAGGAGCCCTGCCTGAGGCCAGAGACCAGGCTGTGCTGTCCCCAAGCCCTTTGGTTCCTGGTCTGTAGTGTTGTGGGTGGAGCCAGTTCCACATCAGTGCCCAGGACAGAGCCTGGCATTTCCGCTCATGCTTCTGACATATGTGGCCAGCCATGAGCTTCCAACCTGAGGGGAGAGAAGGAATAGGCTACGAGTTCCTTAGTGCACCTGGCTCTCCCTGACTTTGGAGCATCACGCCCTTGGCATCAGGAGAAACCGTTTTCTCCTGTGACATTCATCGGGGTCTGCATCCCTCACAGCAGCTCTGCTGGCATGGGCCTGCACAGAGGTGTACCCATAGTGTGTGTCACTGTAGATAAAGGGAAGTCCCCAGCAAGGCTCCAGGTGGGCAGGTGAAGAGGTTTTATTGGAGTTTCACCTGCTCCCATTTGTTGTGTGCACGGGCACTTCAGTACCATGTGGAGCATGCTAGACAGCACCCTCTCACAGATGTGAGCAACGGACCTGGGGCCCTGCAGGGTGGCCCCACAGAGGGGAACTCTGCAGCCAGCACCTGCTGCTGTCCCCGGCTAAAGCAGGTGGCTTAAACCAGAAGACACTTGTGCTACAGGTGGCTTTGCCAGGCCACTCAGGGTCCAGAGGTTGAAGGGGTCATTGCTGAGTCCCAGACCCCAGCAAGATGCCTCCAACCAGGGAGACCCGGATCCCAGGAAGGCGCTCTGGCCAGGGAAGCTGCTGTCACGTGTCGAGTCCTGTGAGTGCTGATGCCCTCACCTAAGAGCTGCTGTGACCCAGGCAGGCTATTTTCTTCCCATTTCTCAGCCAAAGAAATGGGCTAGAAGCAGCTCTGTAAGAGGCGCCCATGGCCCCAAAGTGGTGGGCTGTATGACACTGAACCCCAGCTGGCTCTCTAATCTGGTCCTACAGCTTATTCACTTGGGGAGTGTAGAAAATGAGACCTTAGGTGAGAGAACCTGGTCACTTTGCACCAGGCTGGTGGAAAGGCTGGCCCAGCTGTGCAGAACCAGACATGGTCCTCGGGTAGCTCTGGGGCCTAGTGGCTCCTTCTCCATGTCCCGTTCACTTGTTTTCCATAGAATTGCATTGAGCATGGGCATGGTCACTGTCTTCCCCAAGGTACTATACATGAAAGGTGGACCCTGAGCAAGCTGAGACCTCCCTGTCTTCATCTCCCAGGTCTTCTTTCATTCTTTCTGGGTGGCTGGGGAAGACCACACACAGCAGGTTGAGATCCACAAGCACCTCTGTGGTGTGAAGTGTGCAAGAGTGTGACTGTGTGTATAGATGTGTGAGTGCTTTGGGGTGTTGTGTGGGTGTGTGTGAGAGGGTGTATGTGTGAGACTACGTGAATGTGAGTGCACAGGATGTATGTGTGAGACAATGGGTCTATGTGACTATGGGTGAGTATGAGCATGTGTGTGTTTGGGTGAATGTGAGAGTGAGTGAGCATGGATGTGAGTGTATGACAGTATGAGTGTGAGTAAGTGTAAGTTTGAGAGTGAGAGTGTGAACATTGGTGAGTGCTGGTGAGTGTGTAGGAGGGTAGTTTGTGAATGTGAGTGAGTGTGGCTGAGCATGATTGTGAGTGCAGGTAAGTGAATGAGCATGGGTGTGTGTGAACATGAGTGTGAGGGTGTGTACTGAGTATTGGTGTATGTGAGCATGGATGACTGGTAGCATGAATGTGAACATAGTGTGAGAATGAGCATGGGTGTGGGAGTGCATGAATGTGGGTGTGAGTGTGACTAAGCATGAGAAAGGGAAGGAGGGAGAGTGTGAACATGAGAGTGTGGTGTGAGCATGGATGTGTGTGTGAACATAGGGGAACATGGCTGCAGATGAGCATGTGTGAGTAGGCACTTACTGTGTGTGAGTGCAAGTGAATATATGTGCACATGGCTGAGTGATCATGGTGAGTGAGTACAGGATAGAGTGTGAGCATGGTTGAGTGCATGAGCATGGGTGAGTGAGAGCATGAATGACTGCAAATGAGAGTGGGCATGAATGTGTAAAGTGAGTGTGAGTGGTTGAGTGTGTGTGAGCATGGTGAGTGTGGGTGAGCATGGTGAGTGTGCATGAGCATGGGTGAGTGAGTGAGCATGGGAGTGTGTGAGCATGAGCGTGGGTTTGTGTGAAGGTGAGTATGAGTGAGCATGGATGAGAGTGGTGTGGATGTGTGAGTGCAGGCGAATGTGAGCCAGAGTATGTATAGATGAGTTGTGACTGTGAGTGTGAGCTAGGTGTGTTTGGGTATGAGGTAAGTGTGTCATTGTGTGTGTGAGGTAGGTATGGGTGTGACATAGGTATGTGTAAGCTAGGTGTGTGTGGATGAGTGAAGTAGATATGTGTGGGTGAGTACATGTGAATGAAGTAGGTGTGAGAGTGCATGTGAGCTAGGGGTATGTGTTTGTGTGAGGTGAGTGTGAGCTGGGTGGTGAGTGTGTGAGCTGGGTGTGGGTATGTGTGAGGTGTGTGTGAGCTAGGGGTATGTGAGTGTGTATGAGGTGATTGTGTGTGAGCTAGGTGTATGTGAGGTGAGTGTGTATGAGCTGGGTGTATGGGTGTGTGTGAGGTGACGATGTGAGCTAGGGCTGTGTGGGTGTGTGTGAGGTGAGTGTGTATGAGCTGGGTGTGTGGGTGTGTGTGAGGTGACAATGTGAGCTAGGGCTGTGTGGGTGTGTGTGAGGTGACAGTGTAAGCTAGGGGTGTGAGTGTGTGAAGTGAGTGTGTATGAGCTAGGGCTGTGTTGTGTGAGGTGAGTGTGTATGAGGTATGACTGTGGGTGTGTGTGAGGTGAGTGTGTGAGCTGGGGGTGTGTGGGTGTGTGTGAGGTGAGTGTGTGTGAGCTGGGGGTGTGTGGGTGAGCACAACTGTGCACTTGGTTCCAGTAGCTGCTGGACCAAAGGTTAGTAGTCATTTTCCAGGCAGCTAAACCATAAATGTCCTTCCAGCAAGCCTTCAGAAGTATTTTCTGTGAAACCCAAGATAGGCCATAAGCATGGCCCTAGTGGTAGGGGTGCCTGGATGGGCGAGTCCTGCCCAGTTCTGAGGTGGGGGCCCTTCCCTCGGGACCCACTGGGCCTCCCCTGCTTGGCACGGGGTGTGTGACTCCATCACCAAGGTGCTCGGTTAAGCAGCAACTCCTGTCGCTACAGCTCTTGTGGACAGCTGCCCGTCTGTTGGCAGATCCTCTGCAGCACCTGCCTCCCAGCTTTCTCCCCTGGTGCTGTAGTCTGGGCAGGCCTCTCGAGGTGGGGTCGGGAAATCCACTCCCCTATGTCCCCTGCTCTCAGAACAGGGAGTGAGGCCTCTTCACTCACTATAGAGTGAAACTGTTGTGCAGAATTCAGAGCAGAGACAACATGGAGAGGCCGACAGTGCAGGCCGCTGCTGGGAGCTCGCTCCCTCTGTCTGATGTCCCAGCTGCTTGGGCACAGGGTCAGTTCTCGCTGCTCCTACCATCCAGTGGCTGCCTCTTCCAGACCCCCTGGGGACGCCAGGGTGGGAGAGGCCTCTGATTTCCTCTCCAGCCCTTGGTTAGTGAAGTTCAGGGAAAAAGACTGCCCTTTTTAAACACTTGTGTTCAGAAGCTGAAAGCAAGTTAATTCCAGGCAATCCATTTGGGCAGCTGAGAGTTGATTGCCTCGGTCAGGGAGGGCAGGGCTCGATCCGTTGTCTGGCAGAGGATCCTGAACCCCCAGGCGGCACCTCTGTCCTCACATCAGGCAGAGGACACTGGAGGGGAGGTGCTGGCCCTCAGGGTGCCATGGGCCTCAGGCACATGTTTGGGTTTTGTCTCATGAGCAGTGAGGAATCAGCAATTTTCTAGAAATTACTCTTATGATTGTCTTAGGTTTTTTTCCCCAAGACTTATTTATTTGAAAGTCAGATTGAGAGAGAGAGAGAGAGAGAGAGAGAGAGCGCGCGAGAGCGAGCGAGCTTCTATCTGCTGGTTTACTTCCCACATGGCTGCAATGGTCAGGGCTGGGCCAGGCTGAAACCAGATGCCAAGAACTTCGTCCAGGTCTCCCACATGGGTGGCAGGGGCGCAAGCACTTGGGCCATCCTCCACTGCTTTTCCCAGGTGCATTAACAGGGAGCTGGATCAGAAGTGGAGCAGCCAGGACTTGAACCAGTGCCCTTATGGGATGCCAGCAACACAGGCAGTGGCTTAACCCAGTATACCACAATGCCAGCCCCTTATGTGTTTCTTATTACAAATATCATGAGTTACATTTACTATAGAAGACAGGAAATATAAGTAAAAGGAAAAATAAAACCAGACATTTCATGTTCCAGAGGGCGTCACTCAGCATGTTTTTTTTATTATTATTACAGCTTTTATTTAAAGAATATAAATTTCCAAAGTACAGCTTATGGATTACAATGGCTTCCTCCCCCCCTCTGTAACTTCCCTCCCACCCGCAACCCTCCCCTTTCCCGCTCCCTCTCCCCTTTCAGCATGTTTTTAATATACCCTTTCTTCCTTTTTCTTTGTACATACTTACTTGCGAAGTATGTTATACATATGGTTTCCACCTTTAGATGGTTGACTCAATTTTTCAACTTTATGGTGGTGCGAAATCATAGCCATACAAGCATTCTGTCCTTTACTTTCAAAGATTAATTACATGAGCTCCTCAACACTGTATTTTAAAATAGGCATTGTGTTAGGTGGTTTTGCCCAGTGGCAGGCTGGTGTGAGTGTTCTGAGCACATGTGAGGTGGCTAAGCCAGGCTGTTGGGAAGGTTGGGTGTGTTGACTGTGTTTTCCGTTTAACTACATTCACAACTTAAAATGAGTTAATTGGGGTGTAACTGCACTCACGGGTCGAGGAACATCTGTATGTCCTCTCCTGCTGGCTGCTGCCGAGTATCTCATCGTGGGTCTGCCATAGTTTAATCATTTCCCTTTTGCATTTTTATAAACGACCCCCAGATGTGTGTAATGTATTAGTCAGATTTCTGGTAGTGTTTTTCCTAACTGACAGCTGTCCCTTCCCCATCTCTTTCCCTCTGGGTTTTGTTTCTTCAAGTTCTGAGCTGAGACTTAAAGTCCAGGCTCTGCCAGCTGGAGCACCAGCCCAGGTCTTTTACCTAAATGCTGATGTGGCTGCAGTCAGTGTCACACTGTCTGGAATGTTAGGTAACCTGGGCTTGGCAAGTCCTGGAAGTAGCTTGTTCCCTGATAAGACTTGACACTGTTTTTTCTGCTGATGGAAATGATTATTGCTAAAGAGGAAATCAGCATCCAAGGGGGAAAAAAGTTCCTGCCTCTTCGTGTGATTGCTTTGTGAATTTGCTTTGCCTGTTTCCTGGGGAGGGAGGCTGACTTATGCATTGGGCATTAAAGGGCCTGATCAGAGGACTGTGCGTACGTGACAGCAGGAGAGGCACTCAGTAGCTCACCCACGGGCTTCAAGCCAGCCACTGGTGTTCACTGTCTGATGTACCAGCTCCTCTGTCTGAGGGTTACCTCCACCAGCCCGTGAGGGAGGAGTGTCCACTGCCAGCCTGCACCCCTCCCCCAGCATAGGCAGCTCACTTGCAGATGGTTGACCAAGTGCTGAGGTCAAGGGGAGGCAGGGGCCAGTGTGGGCCCCAGGGACAGACAGGGAGCCCCAGCCATGATCTGTGTGATGTGTTGTAGGCACCTGGAGCAGGGGTACCTGGGAAGGCTGAGCCTCCTGCGGTCAGAGGTGGAGATGGAGCGTGAGCTGGTCTGGGAGCAGGCCCGCAGGCAGAAGGCCGCGCTGGAGCAGGATGTGGACCGCCTGCAGGTGGAGGAGGCCAGCCTGCGCCAGAAGCTAAGCCTGGCTCTGAAGGTAGGTGGGGGAGCACTGGCAGCCTTCCTCCCACTCCCACGTTGTCCAGGTGAAGCATCCTAAGCATTTGCCTGTCCGTGGGAGGGAAACGCCTGGGATTCCACACTGAGGAACGTTTGCTGCGGGAGGGTCCTGGCCAGGCAGACGGTCTGGCTGTGGAAGGAGCTGTGAGGCCCTGCCCCCTGCCTCTTGCTCTCACGTGCTTCCTCTCTCTCTCTCTCTCTCCCTCTCTCTCTCTCTCTCTCTCTCTCTCTCTCTCTCACACACACACACACACACACACATTAACAATTTCTTTATTTGAAAGATAGAATGACAGAGAGAGGGGAATCTCCCATCCCAGATACCTACAACTGCTGGGGCTGGGCCAGGCTGAAGCCAGGAAACAGGAACTCCAGCTGAGTCTCCCATGGGGGTGGCAGGGATCCAAGTCTTGAGCCATCATCTGCTGCCTCCCAGGGTGCATTAACAGGAAGTTGGAGCAGAAGCAGAGGCGGGACTTAATCCCAGGCTCTCTGATGAGGGATGCAGGCGTCCCAAGTTGCATCTTAACCTGCTGTGTCACAACGCTCACCCCTTGTTCCTGAGTCACGTGGGTCTGGGTCCTTAGGATAGGCAACCATAGCCACACAGCTGCACTTGCAGAGATCACGAGCACCTATGAGGTCACCCACTGGAGCCTTGGGTGTGTGGCTTGCAGCCACAAACATGGTTTTGTGGGCTCTCGTGAGTGTTCCATGCCCTGCACTCACCCTGCCCTTGAGCCTGTTGAGTTGTCTGGGCTGCAAGGATGACTGGGAGGAGGTGGGCACAGGGGTACCATCTGTATTCCCCATCCATCTGTATCCCCATCCCTGCTCTGCTCCTTTCCTGTTCCGGAGCCCTCCAGCCTCTGTCCATGTGTCCTGCCTCCTTGGAGTCTCTGCCTCCAGGGAGAAGGTGCCAGGTGCACATGGAGCTGCCCCATGCACCTGGCCTTCGGTGCAGCTGTGCCTCTTGACCCTGCTGGCCCAAGCCCCAGGATCTGCACACGCTGCCTTCTTCTGGTGGACGGACTTCCAAGCTGTGTCAGCACAATCTCAAATCCCTCAGAACCTCTCTGAGCCTGGGGGCCAGAGGAGCTGAGAGAAAAGGCCAGCGGGAAGCATCAGCAGTGTGGGACTGCCCTCCAGGGTCTCTCTCCTGAGTGGGCATAAGCCGCCTGCTGCGAGGAATGCGCCTGCAGGTGACCCCGGGTCCTGCCGCTCGCCGGCCTGTATCTTACAGGAGAACAGTCGATTACAGAAGGAGATTATGGAAGTGGTGGCGAAGCTTTCGGATTCTGAGAAGGTGGCCCTGAAGCTGCAGAGCGATCTGGAGCTGGTGCTGAGGGAAAAGGTAGGTCCTCTCGCAGACTTGCGGTCTCCAGGAAGAGGCTGTGGGTGGCCGAAGAGCAGCTGGTGTCGGGAGAGGACGCACAGGTGACCAAGGGTTTTTCTGCTAGCACTCTCGGGACTGCAGGGAAAAGGGGGCCTGATGATGTTGCTCAGGTGTGCTGTCCTACTTGACCATGCAGGTGCCACCAGGGGCAGAGGTGTGGACAGAGCTTAGCACGCTGTGGCTCTGAGATGCTCCACCAGACCCTGCTAGAGAAGAAGGGGAGGAGGGGCTCCCTGGGGTAGGAGGCAGAGGAGGGACCCGGGGTTGTACCTGGAGATGCAGAGCCCTATGGGAGGAAGCCAGCTGCATCCTCAGGTCCTGGGACCGGAGGAGTGGCTCCACCAGTCTCATGGCCTGTCCCTCTGTCCTTCTGTCCATCAGCTGGAGCCACAGGGCACGGAGCTGCTGGCCCAGGAGGAGCGCTTTGCAGCAGTCCTGAAGGAGTATGAGCTCAAGTGTCGGGTACGTGGCCCACAGAGCGCCCCGAGTGGCCCCTGTGTCCCCCAGTGTCTCTGGATGGGGACCCAGACTTTTGTTGTTCTTAGAGATGTATTTATTTATTTATTTGAAAGGCAGAGTTACAGAGAGGCAGAGGGGGAGAGATAGAGAGAGAGAAAGTCTTCTATATGCTGGTTCACTCCCCAGATGGCCACAATGGCTAGAGTTGGTTCAGTCCAAAGCCAGGAGCCAAGAGCTTCTTCCAGGTCTCCCACATGGGTGCAGGGGCCCAAGGACTTGGGCCATCTTCTACTGCTTTCCCAGGCCACAGTAGAGAGCTGGAGTGGAAGTGGAGCAGCTGGAACTCAAACCAGTGCCCATATGGGATGCAGGCACCACAGGTGGCGGCCTCGCCTGCTACGCCAGGCCCTGGAACCTTCGCTTTTGTCATTGGTGCACAGCCCTCTCATGCATCCCAGGTCCCCCAGCCCACCCTGCAGCAGGAGTAGAATGGGTCCCCTGAGACTGGGCCAGCCTGGCGTGTTATCAGGGTCTGGCCTGTGTGGCCAGATGCAGACTTTGTCCCTCTCCTGCCCCGGGTGGGCTGCATCCTTGATCTCAGCATTCGGCAGTCTGCTGCGGGATGGCAGGAGAGGGTGTTTTCCAGGCCGAACCTCTGGTCCAAGGCTGAGACTGCACCTGGGCCTGCAGAGGCGTTGCTGAAATTTCAGTAATGCAAAAAGGAACAAAGCGGAGTGGAGCCAGGTGGATCACGAACAGCACAGAGAAATTCGTTCATTTATACTTCGTCACACACATCCATATTAGCTCCTGGTTAGGGTTCGATTCATGAAAAACTTACAAACTTCTGTGTGGTTAAAATCAGACCCCATCATGAATGTCCACCCTTGGCCCACCTGCCCCTCAAGTCCTTAGAATGAAGGAGGTTGTGTCCACACAAGTTACAGCAGTGGGAGCCAGAAACAGCCCTGTGTCCAGCATGGGAATGGCAGAGTGTATTGTGACTGTTACTGAAAATCGCACCAAGGAGGACGAGTCTAGAAGCGAAATCCTACCCAGGCCACGTTGTCCAGCAGATGAGGGTGTGTAACACACGTCCTCACGTTACAGCCTCTCAAAACCCCATCCAAGCCCCACTGGCAGAAATGGGGAGGACACTCCAAGGGTATCCATAGAGTTGATTTTTCACTCCTTTATTTCTCCCTCAAACTTGCTGTCACAGTAAACAATTAGAATAAAACTGTGCAGACAGAGCACCGTGATTTGTAACTCCCTGAAGAGGTCACGGTCTGGAACTGAGCTGGTTTTACCAGATCTGTAATGGCCAGTTCCCGCGTAGTGAGGCAGCACCCATCGCTGCTTGAGTTGTGTGTCATTCTCCCCACGTGCACATGACCTGTGCGGCTTTGCTGCGAGTTGCCTCACTGGGGACGTTGCCATGGTTCTTGTTAAGCAGCACTCCCCAACATTCCGTAATTGGCAAGTTGGGCAGAAACTGTGGGGGAAACGGCTCTCCGCGAAGCTGATTCTTGCATTCAAGGGATGTTTTATGGCCAGACTAAGAGGTTCAGCACTGTTGGGTTCTGAGCGATCTCCCTGCTGGGTTCCTGCTGCGCGTCACCCTGGCAGCACGGAGGGTCCAGGTTGAGCCCAGGCTGTTCCGAGTGGGCCCTGCCTCATGGCTTCCGCCCTGTGCTTTGCCTCTGATGGAAAAGCTAAGTCCCTCGGGATTCACATCACCCTGCCCTACATTGCCGGATTCTCCCTTTGAAGATCTTGTGTGTGGGCAGTTGAATTGCTTCCCTCCGAGGTTGACTGGTGGGGGTGGGGCTAGAGCTGTGGTGTGCGTGGATCGTGCTGGCCAGCTCTCTACCCAGGCTGTGGTCTCCCGCCCTGACTCAGACCCTGCAAATAGCCATCAATTAGACTGTTCTCTGAGTACCAGATTTTTCAACCCTTTCTTTAACATGATTCTTAAAGACCTGCTACTGGTTTCACTTCTGATTCTTGAAGTTTTATGTTTTGAAAATCCCAGCAGAGGTGTTTCCCAGTGCTAGCCTATTCATTTTGAAATTTTCCCTGTCTGCTGTTTGGATATTTTTGGCTGCTCCAAGGGAGCATTTTAAAAGCTTTTTATTTGAAAAGTAACCTCAGTCTAAAGTTGCAGCCATGAATACAGTGCCTGCCTGCCCTTTGCACAGGCTCCCCTGTTCACATTTTACATCGCTCATTTCGGTTTTGTGTTTGTGAGGATGCGAGTGTTTGCACGGTAGTATCCATAACCCATTTGGAGGTCAGGTGCAAGCACCAGGAGCCTTGCCCCTGAGCTCACCTGTGCATTCCCTGAAAGCAGGCCTCCTCCCACCTCTGTCCAATGCAAGGCAGGTGGCTGCTGCTACAGGTGCATGAGAGTTGATAAATGTTCAAGAATTTTTGCTAAGTGCTTCTTAAACCATTAACAGTTTTAACTGAGCAATGACAGGAATATGTGCACCATAGAAATTTGCAAATGCTACAGAGTAGGGGTTTTGTCCTAGGAGAGCCAGTTTCCCAACACCCTGCAGAACGAGACTGGTCTGTAACACACTCATTGGTTTGGTGTATTTGCACTGGTACAAGGCCCTGACCTGCTAGCTAAGCTTCAGTTTTCTTAGACAGCCAGTGCCCTCCTCTCAGGATTTTCTGGTGCTTTCTTTGGTTAAAGTAAGGCTCAGCGTCTTCAGCTGGGCCCTGCATAGGTGTTGTGTGCATCTGTCCCTCTGGTGATGTTAATTCTGATCACCTGGTCAAGGTATTGTCCTAATTTCCCCTCTGTGTAGATACTGTTTTTTCTCTCTTGCAACTAATGAACAGCCCACAAGAAGACACCTTAAGACCACACAGATTTTCTGCTCTTCTTCAAAATTTTCCCTGGATTTAGCATCCATGGATGTTTCTTGCCTGACTGAATCTGTAGCGAGATGGTTGCAAAGCCCCATGGGTAATTTTCCAACTGTCAATGCTGTTGACTGTGTACTGTAAGAAAGAGAAGCCCCTCCTGTCTGTCATCTGGCTATCATCGGTATAAACTCCTGAATCCACATTTCCACGCCCCTTCCCGTTGGTTTATAAGACTGTGCTCACTTATTCGGTGCAGGATCTGACCGGTGAGACTGTCTCCCAGCCTGTGACTTGCCACCATCACTTCCTGTTGTTTTGCTTGGTTAAGTAGTGCCATGCTTTCCGGCCCAACAAGGTGCTCTGGGCTCATCTTAGACTCTGCCTGCAGTTGCCTTGGGACCTGCCATTTCTCTAAGGCGTGCAGGTCCTGTCCTGAGCATGAGGGAGTGGGCACTCCACATGCTCACTTCCACCCTCCCCCCGTCGCTGCCTCCTCAGCTGAGGGCATCTCAGTGGTCTCCAGATTACAGGCGATTTAAGCCCGAGCCATCCCCGTCGTGTACACCGCGTGTGTCCAGGTCACCTCTCAGGGTTTCTTTGTGCTCTGTAACAGGGCTTCTGGTAGCAGGCAAACCGTGCCTCCCCTTGGTGCTGAATGCCCTTGCTAGTGAACCGTCATTTCAGCTTTTCCTCCTTCTTGCGCCTGGTCAGTCTGTTTTCTCGGCAAGACGGCCCTTGCTGGAGGGGATTGTGGGATGTGAATAGGGTCCTCACGGGGCTCCTGTGCGTTTGTGTTCTCACTGTGCTGCTTCAGTTGTGATGGAATCGTGTGTCCTCGGTCAGAAACTAAACTCAATGTTCTCTTTTGGAGCTCCCACCAGCCCCTGGCAGAAGGCCAACACTCCCCATCCTCTGGGCAGTTCTTTAACCACTTCTTGCTGTATTTGGTCAGCCTGGCGTATCCCAGGTAGCCTCCCTCCCGACACCTGCGAGAGCTGCTCCCTGGGCTCTGTTGAAATCCCCACCCACTCCTGGCGTCCTGAGCTTGCTTCTTCCCACTAAGAAGACAGAAAAGCTGTAGTGGGTTCAGAGTGCACAGCTCTTCAGTGCTGAGGGTGTGGCTGCTGAGCTTCTCACGAAAAGCCCCTCTTCCTGGCTGGGGCAGTGCAAGGGAGCTTCAGAAAGTTGGCAGAAAAAGCCTGTCATGAAGAAACTGTGCATGGGTTGCAAGGTTTCTGCATGAGGGTAATTTTTAATACTACTTTTTCATAAATGTTTTGAGGTACTCTTGCGTCCCACCGTCGCCTTCAGCATAGGTGAGAGCAGATGCCCTGGCCTCCACCCTGCCAGCCACTCCTGGAGCTGGTGCCCAGACAGCCCAGCCACCCCTGCCAGTCATAAATCACCACCTCCCTGGCTGTGCCTCCTTCTGGCAGCGCCGAGTTCGTGGGATTTCGTGTGCTCTCAGAGTGTCCATTTGGAGCAGCAGGAACGCATGCAGGGACACAGCGTTGGGCGCAGATGTTGCCTCTGGATGGGCGCTGCCCAGTAGCAGTTCAACACAAGTCACACTTGGCGAAGTCTTCTAGTTAGCACACTGAGGCATTTAAGAAAAAAAAATCATTTTTTTTCTTAAAAAATGTTCACTTTAACAATATGTTTATTTTACTCCAGTGATTTCAAAGTATTATTTCAGTGTATAATGTAAACAAATTATTGGGAATTTTTAAAACATATTTATTTATTTAGGCCAGCGCCACGGCTCACTAGGCTGATCCTCCGCCTGTGGCGCCGGCGCACCGGGTTCTAGTCCCAGTAGGGGCGCCAGATTCTGTCTCGGTCGCTCCTCTTCCTGTCCAGCTCTCTGCTGTGGCCCGGGAGTGCAGTGGATGATGGCCCAAGTCCTTGGGCCCTGCACCCACATGGGAGACCAGGAGAAGCACCTGGCTCCTGGTTTCAGATCAGCGTGGTGCGCCAGCCGCGGCGGCCATTGGAGGGTGAACCATTGGTAAAAGGAAGACTTTTCTTTCTCTCTTCTCTCATTGTCCACTCTGCCTGTCAAAAAATTTTTTAAAAAATTTATTTATTTAAAAGTCAGAGTTAGAAATTTTCCATCCACTGGTTCACTCCCCAAATGGCTGCAATGACCAGGGCTGGACCAGGCCAGAGCCAGGAGCCAGGAGCTTCTTCCAGGTCTCCGATGTGGGTACGGAGGCTCAAGTACTTGGGCCATTTTCCACTGCTTTCCCAGGCACATTAGCAGGGAGCTGAATGGGAAGTGAAGCAGCCAGGACTAACCAGTACCCATATGCCCACAGCGCTGGCCCCAAGACATTTTTTGGAGTAAGTCTTTGAAATCCAGTATACCTTTTGTGCACAGGACACATGTCAGGAACTCAGCAGGGCAGGGCCAGCTCCGTGGGCTGGTGGTCAGGCCAGTTAGCAACCAGCAGGAACCTGTGGCGTGGGCATCAGCAACTCTGATGTCTCAGTATACCCTTTTCCCTAGAGCGGTGGGGCTTCCTCAGTGGGGCAGTGCACACGTCTGCAGCGGACTCGCTGCATGAGGTGTGCGCCGCCCTCCAGGAGCTGTATAGCCGTTCCTTCCCCCACACAGCCGGGCCTGCCCAGGGAGTCTCCTTCTCCAGGGGAAATGCAGTGATGCAGCCAGCAGCCCAGACACTGGCCCCTGGGAATAGTTTAGGAAGACAGTTATTCAGCAAGAGCTGCCTGGACAGGCTGTAAGTGCAAGGAAGCAGAGACACGCAGTAGGATTCCAGGACCAGGGAGGGAGCCTTGGTGGGGGTGCAGTGAGGGCAGGGGGCTCGTTCCTCTCCACGTGGTCTCCGGCCTCCCACAGTAGGGGTGTGCCAGGAGAAGCCGGGTGGAAGCTGCATCCTCATAAATCACGGGGCCCAGCTCCTGCTGTCCCATGGCCTCAGTCCTGCTGCCTTTAGGTTGGCACAGTCACAAGCTCTGCCCAGGGCCCAGGGTGGGGCTGCAGATGCACAGGCAGGAGCAACCATGTTTCTCAAAAAGCTCAGGACTCTGGGGAGCTGCAGGGGAAAGTGGACTAGAAACTGTCCCCTTCCTATCCCTGTAAGAAGCCGATGACCACTTGGGCTTGTTCCAGGATGTCAAGACCATGTGAACCGAGCTATGGTAGCTGCAGCTGCAGGCGTGGGGCCCTGATCCTCTTGTGTTCTCACCCCACCCCAGCACCTGCCCACCGACCTGCACCTGCCCTTTCTGACTTGCTCATCTCCGCTCTGTGGCATGGGGCCGGAAGCACGCGGCGTCCTCCCTGGCAGGGAACCCTACAGAGTCTTTGCACGCTCAGCAGCAGCCGAGGGAATGATCGGGGCATGCAGCCTCACACGTGCTGTGACACCCGTGGTTTCATTTGCTGACGAGTCTCTGTGTTTTCTACATCTCTTCTTAGTGTCCACTGCATTTTTGCTTTCTTTTTAGCCTGTCCCGTGTCTCTAGTGATGGGAAGTGATGCAGGGCATGGGGAAATCGACCCGGTGGTCAGGGACTTCGAATCCAGACTGGGTGGCTGCTCACCTCGCAGTGCGCTTTGCCCACAGCGGTGCCCCTGGAGAGAGGGCCTGTTCTGGACTCACCCCGTTCTGGGCTCACCCTGGGCTTCAGCAGTTGGAGAAAGTATCTGGCTCCCCCCCACAGGACCTGCAGGACCACAATGATGAGCTGCAAGCTGAACTGGAGGGCCTGCGGGCACGGCTGCCCGAGAATCGGCACAACCCCAGCAGGGGCCCAAGTGGGCACAGACGGCGGCTCCCCGGACGCGGCCCAGCAGGTACCAGCCTGGCCCTGGGAGGGGATGGGGTGTGGGGCTCCGTGGGGTGTGCCCTAAAGCCCGACGTGCACATAGCAGCCTGGAGCCCAGGGGGGGCTGATGGAGGGCCTTCCTGTTAAGGTAGAGGTAATAGAGGCTGTGCTGACCTTATCGTGACCTTGGGGGAGGCACATCCATGCTGCCGGGATGTTTCCAAGGTCAGCAGCTAAAGCCGGCACAGGGGTGGTCGCCTGGAGAACCAGGAGGGAGGGGAGCCAAGGGCGGGCCCTGGGCATGCCCCACGAGCTGAGTGGACGGGCCTGCCTGTCTGCACATAGAAACCATGGTGTCAGCCTCTCACGCCCTTACTCATGGGGTTGGGACCAGCTCCAGGCACCCAGAGGCCCCAGGTTATGTGCTGGAAGTGCTCTCGGCTCCTTCTAGAGACTAGAACAGGTTCCCAGTGCCACAGCTGAACTGTGTGTGGCCCTTCTTGGGGACCAGCATGCTGCCCACTGCCCCTCCAGGCACAGGGCTATGCTGGGGGTCGCATGACCTCTGCTTACTCCCCCTGCCACATGCGGGGTCTGTGGCTCTGTGCCCACTGCTGCAGGTAGCACCCACGGGCACCCAGCGGCCCCAACATCTCCCTTCTATCACAAGTCATAGAAAGCCCAGCTCCCCGGAGAACTTGGTGCTCCCACCTGTAACCCTGAGATCACTGGACTTCCTGTGTTGTCTTCAAACTGTTTACTTAGTAAAACAGAAAGCCCTGTGTACCCCACAGAGCCAACACAGGCATCTCCGAGGAGAATCCAGCAGGGGCTTCTGTACAGGTCTCGGACTTCTGAGACCTTTAAGGCTACCCCTCACCTGCTTGCTCCTTTGCTAGAATCAGAGGGCTCCTAAGACCTGCAGCCCCCTTGCCGTGAGACTTAGTGGGAGCATCGGGAAGGAACCAGATGTTGTCCTGGTCGCATCCCAGGCCAGGGAGGCCAGAAGATGTTGGGGTACAACCAGCCATGGGGTCATTTTCAAATCCCCACAGGGTGTGCTGTGCACCCAGGCCTGCAGCCCAGCCACGGGAAGGAGCGGGGTTAGGGGAAGTGTAGCCTTGGGGAGCCTGAGCTACTGCAGGGTGTGCAGACCTGGTCAGGAGCCACCAGCCAGACCCTGTGGAGAAGACACCAGGTGTTGGGAGGGCAGCCCTGAGCCTGTGTCGTCACTGACAGCCAAAGCCATCTTCCAGCGGGAACTTCCCTCTCCATCTGAGCACAGAGGTCAAGACTGGGCCCCAAGAAGAGGGGGGAGTTGGTCTGTCTGCTGCCAAAAGGGGAAAGTTGGGGTGGACTGGGCTGGTAGGCACCCAGCTGGGCGCTCAGCTCACCTGGCCCATTTGCACAGACCCAGTGGCAGCCTCTGGTTGCCAGGGTGATGAGATGCTTTCTTTACTGATCTCTTGGCCCGACATCCTTTGAGTCTGTCACTTTTCTTCATGGGAGATAGCCTGAGAAGTGGAGGAAGAGAGGGAGAACTTTTCCCTCTTTCCCAGCCCCAGAGCGGTGTGGTTGGAACCTTGCAGTGGCTCCCCCCAGCACACACACGACCTTGGTACTGCCTGTACCTGGGGCAGGCCGGGCCGTACTGTGGGCCTGGGAGCCTCATTTCAGTAACCAGTGCCCGGTGGCTCACACCTCTTTCCCATCAGTTGCCAAGACCTCTGGACCCTGCATCATTTGTACGATGTAAGTAACGTAGGGGCAGTCAATGGCTGGGCCCTGCGCATGCGTGTGTGGCCATCTGCCTGGGCACCGAGACCTCATCCTAAAGCTGTGACTGCCCAGAGGTCTGCGTGCCTCTGCCTTCCCACTGCCTCTGTGCCCCTGGCGTCGTCATCAGCAGGCGGAATTTACAGTGTGGTAAATGCACCACGTTGTAGCCAGCTCTTCAGGAGTGAGAACCTCCAACCTTGCAGGGAGCGGCCTTGTATCTGAGTGCTCTGTGTTCTTGCAAAGACTTCAAACGCTGACTTCTAGGGAACACGGTGTAACCCCCATGGCCCGCACAGCTCTCTTCACACAGGTGGTGCACGTGGGAGGCTGAGATCTGTCTGGCAGGGAGAGGAAAGCCAGGGTGGGGCCTGATGCCATTCCACGTCACACAGGAGGGCTGGGAAGGGACCCTGGGGCACCCCAGGCGTGACATAGGACGGAACTGTGCTTCTGCCCGCAGGCATTCTGTTTGTGGGGGAGTCCACTCCGGTGAGTATCGAAACGGAGATCATGATGGAGCAGGTGAAGGAGCACTACCAAGACCTCCGGGTCCAGCTGGAGACCAAGGTGAGGGGTGAGGGCCCCGCAGACCACACAGCGGGTGGCTCTGCCCCCGCCGTGCGGGCACTGCCACTCCTGTCTGCCCACACTGAGCCCACCAGGGATGGGAGTTTTGGACATCTGCCTCCAGCCTTCTCCAGGAGGTGGGACACGCAGATGGCTGATGATGAGGTGAGGGTAGCGCTGTCCCCTGAGTGGTTCACAGGCACACGCTCAGGGTGGCTGCGGGCTAGTAGGCAGCACTCTCTGCTCATCTGCTGTGTGGAGCCATCATTACCAGCTTTGCTCTGAGCCAGAGTGACCTGGCATTTGCTCTCTGTGGGAACTCCATGGCATCATGGTCAGGGCCAGCCTATCTCCTGCTCTGTTTGTAGCTATGGCTGGTGGCAAGGGACAGTGTCCACGATTTGTTGTGTGTCCAGCTCCTCAGTCTGAGTGGAGTGAGGTGGGGCCTCGTGTGCCCTGGACTCCCTGGGCAGATTAGCAGGAAGCTCCTGGCATCACGTTGCCTGCCTGTGCCCACATAGTCTCCCTTCTGCTGGGGACTGCAGGGTGCTCAGAGCTGCCCCCAGGTATGTCAGTAGTTGTCACACTCTCTGCCTTCCTGTCTGCATCTGCTGGACATACTCAGGGGAGGTGACATGATGTCGCAACTGTACTGGGCCACCAGGGCATGTCACCATGGTGCACTGCACCATTCCCGTCTGTGGACCCTGGCTCCTGGGTCTTTGGTCGTCATGTCTGCCAGCTTTGCATTTTGTATTGTTAGCTAGGTCATTTTTAGGGGCCCTGGTCACATTGCTGGTGATTCTCTTTTTAGGTCAGCTACTACAAGAGGGAAGTGGAGGCCATGAAAAGGAACTTCGAGAAGGAGAGGAAGGAGGTGGAGCTGGCGCACCAGCTTGAGGTCAGCGCACTGGAGGAGCAGAGAGCGGACCTGGAGGCACTGCAGGCCAAGGCGCAGGAGGTCATCCAGGGCCTGCAGGAGCAGCTGCGGGATGCAGCCCACACCGCCGAGCCAGCGCAGGCGGGGCTGGCACAGTGCTGCGCCCAGGCGCTCTCCGGACTGGCCCTGCGGCTGGAGGAGGAGCTGCGGCTGCGGCACCAGGATCAGCTGCAGCAGATAAGGTTTGCTCGCTTTCACAACTCCACGTCCGGGCTTCTTGCCAAGAACCAAAATCTGAAGTTGGTTTTGGGTAAACTTCTCCAGATTGGAGCACCCACTGACTGGGCAGATGGATGAGTGCTCCAAGAACAGGTCATTGGATGAGGATTTCTACTTTAAATTTAAAATAAGTATTAAATACAGCATAGGCCATGAAGCAGTTTGCATCTAGAAAATTTTTAAGTATTTATTTATTTATTTGAAAGTCAGAGTTACACAGAGAGAGGAGAGGCAGAGAGAGAAAGAGAAATCCTCCATCTGCTGGTTCCCTCCACAATTGGCCATAATGGCTGGAGCTACGCCGATCCAAAGCCGGGAGCCAGGAGCTTCCTCTGGGTCTCCACCGTGGGTGCAGGGGCCCAAGGACTTGGGCCATCTTCTACTGCTTTCCCAGGCCATAACAGAGAGCTGGATCAGAAGTGGAGCATCCAGGCCGGCGCCGTGGCTCAACAGGCTAATCCTCCGCCTTGCGGCGCCGGCACACTGGGTTCTAGTCCCGGTCGGGGCGCCGGATTCTGTCCCGGTTGCCCCTCTTCCAGGCCAGCCCTCTGCTGTGGCCCAGGAGTGCAGTGGAGGATGGCCCAAGTGCTTGGGCCCTGCACCCCATGGGAGACCAGGAGAAGCACCTAGCACCTGGCTCCTGCCATCGGATGAGCGCGGTGCGCCGGCCGCAGCGTGCTGTCCGCGGCAGCCATTGGAGGGTGAACCAACGGCAAAAGGAAGACCTTTCTCTCTGTATCTCTCTCTCACTGTCCACTCTGCCTGTCGAAAAAAAAAAAAAGAAGTGGAGCATCCAGATCTCGAACTGGTGATATGGGATGCCAGCACTGCAGGCAGCAGCTTTACCCACTAGGCCACAGTGCTGGCTCCTAGAACTTTTTTTTAATGTTTATTTATTTATTTATTTATTTATTTGAAAGAGAGAGGGAGAGACAGAGAGCTTCATCTGCTGGTTCATTCTCCAGATGGCCACAACAGCTAGAACTGAGCCAGGAGCTTCTTCCTGGTCTCCTACGTGGGTGTGGGGCCCAAGCCCTTGGGCCTTCTTCTGCTGCTTTCCCAGGCAGGGAGCTGGATCAGAAGTGGAGCAGCTGGGGCACAAACCAGTGCCATATGAGATGGCTGCATCACAGGCAGCAGCTTTATCCTCTGTGCCACAATGCCAGCCCTTGGAATTTTTTTAAAAAGATTTGTTTATGCATTTGAAATGCAGAGTTACAAAGAGAGAGAGGAAGAGACAGATATTCCATCCGCTGGTTTATTCCCCACATGGCCACAACTGCTGGACTGGGCCAGGCTGAAGCCAGGAGCCTGGAACTCCATCTGAGTCACGCATGTGTGTGCAGGGTGCAGGCACTTGGGGTTTCTAGAATTTTTGTCTAACTTCTGCCTCAGGCCGGCCTGGCAGCTAAAGGCAGTATACCATCCATCATTTAATACCCCAGTCTTCCTGGATGTGATGGGAGCACAGACAGATGGAAAGCCCTGTGCCCCAGACAAGGAGGCAGTGAAGCTGAGTTAGTGGGATGGTTGACAGGCTAAAGTGCCTGAGATGTGAGAGAAGAGTTGTTATTTTTTGGCTTTTGGTTGTTATTGTTTAAAGATTGGTTTATTCATTTGAAATAGTTATAGAGAGAGGGAGAGACAGAGAGAGCTTCTGTGTGCTGGTTCACTCCCCAAATGGCCACAATGATCTGAGCTGGGCCCATCAGGAGCCAGGAACTTCTTCTGGGTCTCCCACATGGGTACAGCAGCCCAAGCACTTGGGCCGTCCTCCACTGCTTTCCCAATCACATTAGCAAGGAGCTGGATCGGAAATGAAGCTGGAAAACCCAGGTATGGTATTTTGTGTGTTGTGATGTCAGCCGCAGAGAAAGTCCACACCTCATTGTGAGTCTCAGGCCTCTGGCTTAGTAGTCAGCATCTACTGATTGCAAACCTGGTGCTGCTTAGCCAGGACACACAGCCCTGTGGAGAGCACTGGACCCAGTCTCAGAAGAGCATGGGCCCCTCCCACCTCCTGGCCAGGCCACCCCAGCCTACCTGGGCCCACACACAGCAGGCAGCTGTTGGTCAGGCAGGCCCCTTGGGTTGCAGTCAAGTGGCTCAGCAGGAGGGCGAGCAGCCTTCGTGGGGAAGCTGCCCCCACCTCCCCTCCCTGCTAAGTGGGAGCTTAGGATGTAATGAGGAGGAACCAGTTCTGCCCCTTCCCCACGCTTCCCCTCCAGCAGAGCAGCCCAGGCCCTCACTGTGGCTGGCCTGGCCCATATAAATGTGACTTTTAAGCCACATGTTTCTCCAGTTTTTTTTTTTTTTTTTTCCAGGCAGAGTTAGACAGTGAGAGAGAGAGACAGAGAGAAAGGTCTTCCTTCCGTTGGTTCACTCCCCTAATGGCCACTAGGCCAGTGCTGCACTGATCCGAAGCTCCTATCCAGCCCTGACCTTGCCTTCGTGCAACTCTCCTGGGGTGGTCCAAGGCCCCAGGCCCAGCAGCGTAAAGGGTTTTTGAGGGCAGTTTCAACTGTGGGTGTTTTACTCATGTCACTGAAGCTTGGGACCAGCGCTGTCTGAAAGCTCTGTGCAGTGACAGGTCTGTCCTGTATCTGCTGTGTCTGGTTGGCAGCCACTAGCCACCCACAGCTACTAAGCACTTGAAATATGGCCAGTGCAGCCAGGGAGGGGTGGGGGAACCGGACTCGAGCTCAGTGTAATTGTAATCCCCTACCCCTGTGCCAAGTAGCTTCCTAGGGTGGCTTGTATTTGTAGAATACCCCTGGATACATATCCCCTACTGGACTCTAAGGAGGCTCCCAGGGTGTGGACTGAAGCTCTGGCAGATAAATGATGGGGATTAAAAAAAATGGCAGGGGCCAGCGCTGTGGCATAGCAGGTTAAGCCGCGGCCTGCAGAGCCAGCATCCCATGTGGGCGCCAGTTTGAGTCCTGGCTGCACCACTTCCAATCCAGCTCTCTGCTATGGCCTGGGAAAGCAGTAGAAGATGGCCCAAGTCCTTGGACCCCTGCACCCACCTGGGAGACCCAGAAGAAGCTCCTGGCTCCTGGCTTCGGATCGGCGCAGCTCTGGCTGTTGCAGTCATTTGGGGAGTGAACCAGCGGATGGAAGACCTCTCTCTCTGCCTCTCCTCTCTCTGTGTAACTCTGACTTTCAAATAAATAAATTAATTTTTAAAAAAAGCAGCCAGGAGAAAGGAGTTAGGAATTAGAACAAGGGTGGCCTTTTCCACCCCGAGGGGGACAAAGCTGACAGCGCCTGTGATGTGTGACTCGTTCTGTTTCTGTAGGAAGGAGGCAGACTTGGAGCTGAGCCAGAAGCTGTCCTGGCTGGAGGCCCAGCACGCCACGCACTGTGAGAGCCTGGCCCTGCAGCACCAGCATGAGAGGGACCAGCTGCTGCAGGCGCACCTGCTGCAGGTGCACGAGCTGACGGCGCAGCTGGACCTGGAGAAGGAGCGGCGGCAAGGGAGGGAGAAGGAGATCCTCGTGCGCTGCCAAAAGCAGCAGCTGAAGCTGCAGGAGGCGATGAGTGAGGAGCAGGCTCAGATCTGCAAATCGTTTGCCCTCGAGAAGGAGAAGTTAGAGCTCACCTACAGGCAGCAAGTGCAAGGGCTTGTCCAGGAGGTGGAGGCCCTGCAGGCTCTGCTGCAAGGTAGGCTGACGGTGGCAGGTGTGGAGCAGGAGGGCGCGCACGGCCCTGCACCCCCGTGTCCAGGCATTGTGGAGCGGCCACCTGCTAAGTGGGAACCAGATGCTGGCGGAAAGACAGGGGAGCCGGCAGGAGATGGGCCTGGCCAATCTTGCCGTGTGGACGCTATGCAGAGCCCAGCTCCAGCCCCTGCCTCTCCCTCGGAGAGCATCAGCCTCAGAGAGAACCAAGGGGGGTTGCCCAACACCGAGGAGGTGGCTTCTGTTCCCTCAGAGACGGAGTCACATGTGCAGCCATGCAGGACGGACAAGGGAGGTGACCCAGATCCAGTGCCTCCCGACAGGGCGCCAGGGAGCCTGAGCTGGCCTGAAGCCCAGGAGCTGCCCTTGCTGGGAGCAGAGGCAGACGGCTTGTCAGCTCCACCCCGGACGACAGAGCCGTGGCTGAACTCAGCCTCTCTGGAGGAGCCAGCCCCTGCAGAGAATCTGGGGCAGGCCAGGGGTGGCGGCAGCGCCCTGGACACTGAACCCCAGCCCTGCAAGGGGGCAGCCCGGAGCGAACCCTTGCTTTCCCATCCCGGGCTCCCGGATGGACAGGAGCAGCTTGCCATCCTGGGGCAAACAGAAGACGAAACCGCGCTGGAGAGAGAGAGAAATGACATGAAAACCAAGCTTCTGCAGCTGGAAGACGTCGTCCGAGCTCTCGAGGCAGCAGCAGATTCCAGAGACCATGACAGGTTTGGTTTCTACCCACCCGTAAGCCACTAGCCTGTCTGTCCCCAGTGCCTGCTGCGTGAGGGCTTTCCCACTGGCAGAGCAACTCTGCAGCCCTGATGCCTGTGTGGGCATCGTGGGCCCTGTGCCGGCCTCCCAGGTCCCCGGGTGCTCAGCCAGGGTGCAGAGGGAGGCGGGCAGGCCTTTCTGGGGCAGCTCAGCAGGCTGTCAGATCCAAGGACAAGGACTGTGTTGGGAGCCCCCACGTTAACGTTGGGTGGCCTGGGAACCCTCCCCCTGCTGAGTTTGAGAAAGGTGAGGTTTAAAGGGGCCACAGCCCATGTCCCTCATATTCCTAGCATTGTCCTTGGCTGCAGTGGCCCAGCAGGTCTCTGCACTGGTCAGGGAGGAGGTTAACAGGGGCAGCCATCCTTGGAAAGGGCCTCTGCTGCCTGGCCGTGGGTGGGGAGGAGGTGAGTTTATTTAGGATGTAGGAGCTGTTTCCAGGTGTAGATAAAAATTAGGTATAAATATAACCAAGGCGCAAGGAGGATGGACAGGGGTGATGGTTTTTCTAAAGCTATTGTGGCACGCAGAATGGGTGCCAAGAGGAGCTTGTACAGCTTTTGTAGTTTGAGTGATAGTGACGGTGTTATTACAGTCCCAGGGTAAGGCCTCTTGGGGAGTATTGAGGGTGATACAGGTGGTGGGTCCTGTAACATGGGATGGAGTATAGTTACAGGGTGCAGAATGGCTGTCTGCGCTTGTGTTAAGTAATGTGGCAGTGCAGCCCAATGCAGAGAATCCCCATTCTCTGATTGGCAGGCAGAGCCGGCAGTCCTTGGCCTAGGATGATCCCGAGGGCTGGAGGATGGCATGGGTGAAATTTGCTAGTTGCTCAGTGGGAGTCAGAGGTAAATGAAGGGTGAAGCTTGATTGGACTTAGCCTGTTAGACCAAAAAGGAAAGGGGCCAGGTTAGAAGCAGAAAATAGCAGAAAAGCATCCTACTCAGAAGAGAGAAAAGGATGCTGAGAGAAATTCTTTAACACAGGTCCAGGGCAAGTGCTGTGGCAGTAGACAGCAGCAGGGGTGGCAATGTGTTACAATATGAAGTATAAACAGATAGTAATGAGGATATGTGCATAGGAGTGAAGTCAGGAGACCACCCTGGGGCGAGCAACAAGAGTAAAGTGAGGGTGAAGAAACTGAGTTAGTTTGAGTGAGGTGGGATTGGTGTGGGTGGCCATATGCTGGGAGTGGATTTGCATAGGAAGGGGCGTTGTGGGAGGGGCCTCTTTAGCCTGGACAAGGGGACCCAGATGGGGCCATTATCTAGCTGAGGGTGCTGTGAGTAAGGAGGATGGCCTTGTGGGGCATCCACAAGGAGTCAGTGGGGAAGGGGAGGATCTGAGAGGTAGACCTTCTCTCCTATAGCCAAGGCCAGCACAGGGGCCTCAGCAGGGCCCTGTTAGAGTGTTGCCATAGAAACGATCTCAGAGCTGAAAGGAGGGGAGAGGGCAAGTTGCAGGGAAGAGGGGAGGGGGTACCTTAAGCCTCAGAACGGCAATGGGTCTGCCAGACACGACTTCAGAGGGGCTGGGCTGTAGGGGCTTCTTTGGCAGAGCTCTAAGCCTTAGGAGGGCTAAGGGTGGGAGTTTTGTCCAGTGTAATTGGAGTTCGATGCAGTTAGGTGAGGGTTTCCTTTAAGGATCTGCTATTCCTCTCGACCTTTCCTGATGATGGAGGCCTGTAGGGAATATGAAATTTCCAAGGGGCATGTAAGTACTGAGTGACTTGTTGAGACACCTGGGAGGAGAATTCGGGCCCATTGTCTGATTGGAGGGAGAAGGGGAAGCCAAAACATGGTGTAATTTCTGTTAGGAGGAAGTGGGCGGCCGTGGAGGCTGTTTTATTTGTAGTGGGGAATGCCCCGGCCCACCCCAGGAAGGTGTCGATGAACACAAGGAGATGTTTAACTCTGCCCACAGGTGGCATGTGAGTGAGGTCTGTGTGCCAGTCTATGGCAGGGAGGGAGCCCTGCATCTGGTGAGAGGGGGACTTGGGGGAGAAAGATTGGTGCCCGGGGTTTGTCTGTCGGCAGGTGGGGCAGGTCTTAATGAGGCTTGTTAGAAACTGTTGGTCTAGGGGTTGCAGGGATAGGTGAGTCTTTACAAATTGCCGTATGACTTGAGTGGGGAGATGAAAAAGGGAGTGTAGATTTGAGGGGACTTCGGGGATGGAAGGGTTAGGTGGGTGCTGGGATGGTTTTGAGACGCTAGCTGTCAGGGAGCTGACCAAAGGGTGAGTGAGGGCAATCTGTTTTGTTGCTTGGTCTGTGATATGATTTAAAGTGGTCAGGGGGGATTTATCTCTTTGGTGACCCCGACAGTGGAGTACAGCGGCTTGTTGGGGGGTGGGGGGAGCTGCGTCGAGAAGAGCTTTAGTGTGAGAGGGAGTGAGAAAGCTGCGTTCTCTGCAGGTTAGGATATTAGAGTGAAGAATATTATAGGCATATTTGGAGTCAGTGTGGTTGTTTTCTTGTTTGTCTTTTGCTAGTGTACAGCACAGGGGAGTGCAGTAAGCCCCGCCTATTGGGTGGCAGGGGCTATGATTCTAATGCGGAGTGTTTAGGGGGGTTAGAGATGTTTTCTTGTATGCCTGTGTATCCTGCCCCATAGGGCAGTGTCTTTTGGGTCCTGCCATCGACGAACCAGTAGGGGATGCGGGGGTCTTGGGGAGGCTCGGCAGTGATATGGGCAAAGGGTTGAGGCTGAGATTTGAGACCTCGCAGCAGTTGTGTGTTGTAACCTGTGAACCTTGGGTGCAGAGGGGGAGAAGTGTTGCAGGGTTTAGAGGAGCATGGTGAGAAGGATTAGCTCAGATCACTAAGAAAACAGGTAGGGTCTGGACCCTGGAAGGGGGAAGAGACAGAAAAACCCAATGGCTCACTAGATCTCAGAGCTTACGGGGTAAGTGAATATGTAGGGGTGACAAACGACATAGCTCATGGGCTTCTCACACCAATAGGGTCACAACCACAAGGGCTTGGAGACAGGGAGGCCCCCTCCAAAGCCAGATCCAGCCGCTTGGATACGTAGGCTGCCGGAACCCTGGTGTCACCTCCTTTTTGGCACAGAAGGCCAAGAACCTACCCTTGATTGGCGTGGACAAAGAGAAGGAAGGGTTTGGAGTTGTCAGGGAGGTGGAGAGTGGAAGCACGGGTCAAGACCTGTAGTCGTTTTGGGATTGGGATTATGAGGGAAGAGAGAGTGGGGAGGGGCTCATCTAGAGGCCTGTTAGTGGCTTCATAGAGCCAACATGAAATAAGGGAGAAGTTAGGGACCCATATGGGGAAGAAATTGAGTAGGCCCAGGCGGAATAGGAGCTCTTAGTTTGGGGAAGTGGATGTTGCAGGAGCTGGGAGATACGTTCAGGGTATGGACCATGTTTGGTGTGAAATAAGGAGACCTAGGTATGTGATGATAGTGAGGGCTATTTGGGCTTTAGTGGGAGAGACCCTAGGTACCCATGTGGCTAGGCCTTTAGGGTGTACGGGAAGAGAGAGACCTGAACAATGGCTAATTATGGGCTTAAGACCCCAGTAGGAGTTAGGGTTCAGAGGGTACTGCTCTTGTGAGATGAAAGCATGGGTTTGTGTGTGTGTATGTGTGTGTGTGTTGTTTTAAGATTACACAGACTTGGGGCTGATGTCAGCGATGCCAGGATTGTTAATGTCCCAAAGTAAAGGGACAACAGTGGGCATGTCGTGAGGCAGAGGAGGCAGGGAGATGGGGATCTGGGGACAGTCAGAGGGGTGGAGCTGTAGACAAAAGACTGAGGTGGAGTCTAGTGGTGGTATGAAGTCCAAGACTTTTAGTTTGGAGAGGAGGTCTCTGCCCATTGTGGCATCACAAGGAAGGCATGGGCCAGAGTAAGGAAGGTGCAGGGAAGGAGTGGCGTGACTCTTGTTTTGATGGGGATGCCCGAGGCTCCTTTAATGGAGATGTTGGAGTCGAGTGTGGCCTGACAATGTTGTCAACAGAGAGAAAGAGGCCCCTGTGCCACCACTCCAGTGACCCAGTGTCCTTTGGACAAGTAGGAAACTCCAGCCAGCGTCGAAGATGTGCAGTCCCTTTGGAACGGTTGTGCTGGCGGGATCAGAGTGGGGGATGGCACGGGGCATCAGGGCATCCCTGGGACCCACTGGCCACATGCTGAGGCATGCCCTTGCCCAGTGTCCAGCCTGGTTGCAGCGACAGCAGGGGCCAGGAGGGGCCCAGCTTTGGGTGTTGGGATGTTGGTGCAGGATGGATTTTGGTTTCGGGAGGCTGAGACTGGCATGTTATGTTTAATTTTGCCAGGCAGAGTTAGACAGTGAGAGAGAGACAGAGAGAAAGTTCTTCCTTCCGTTGGTTCACTCCCCTAATGGCCGCTACTGCTGGCACTGTGCCGATCCAAAGCCAGGAGCTGGGTACTTCTTCCCGGTCTACCATGCAGGTACAGGGACCCAAGCACTTGGGCCATCCTCCGCTGCCCTCCCGGGCCACAGCAGAGAGCTGAAATGGAAGAGGAGCAACCGGGACTAGTACCCAGCGCCCCAACTGGGACTAGAACCCGGGGTGCCGGCACTGCATGTGGAGGATTAGCCAAGTGAACTATGGCACCAGCCATGTCCCAGTCCTTTTCTCTTTTGCCACATCCTCAACCTCCAGGAGCTCTGTTGGGAGGTTTCAGGCACTTTTTCTAGCTGTTGGAGTTTGCATCTGATGTCAGGTGCCAATTGGCTAATGAACTGGGCGTGGAAATACAGAGTCCCAGCTGGGGTGGTTGCATTTTTTTTATGATTTATTTATTTATTTTGAAAAAGTTACACAGAGAAAAGGAGAGGCAGAGAGAGAGAGAGAGAGAGAGAGCGCGAGAGAGAGAGCGCTCCATCCACTGGTTCATTCCCCAGTTGGCCGCAACGGCCAGAGCTGGGCTGATCCAAAGCCAGGAGCTTCTTCTGGGTCTCCCATGTGGGTGCAAGGGCTCAAGGACTTGGGCCATCTTCTACTGCTTTCCCAGGCCATAGCAGAGAGCTGGATCAGAAGTGGAGCAGCCAGGATTCGAATAGGCGCCCATATGGGATTGCCAGCACTGCAGCCAGCAGCTTTACCCGCTACGCCACAGTGCCGGCCCCGGGTGGTTGCATTTAAATTTGTGTGTTTTTTTGTTAAAAATTGATTTATTTATTTGAAAGAGTTACACAGAGAGAAGGAGAGGCAGAGAGAGAGAGAGAGAGAGGTCCTTCATCCACTGGTTCACTCTCCAACTGGCCACAATGGCCGGAGCTGGGCTGATCTGAAGCCAGGGGCCAGGAGCTTCTTCTGGGTCTCCCATGAGGGTGCAGGGGTCCAAGGACCTGGGCTATCTTCCATAGCAGAGAGCCAGATCAGAAGTGGAGCAGCCGGGACTCAAACTGGCACCCACATGGGATGCCGGCACGGCAGACAGCGGCTTTACCCACTGCGCTACAGCACCGGCCCCTAAATTGGTGTATTTTTGGATTGCTTCAGTAAGGCAAGATAAAAAGAGGGCCGGGCTTTTGTCAGGACCCTGTCCTCTCATTCACTGTGAGAGCCAAAGGGCAGAGGGTCCCTGGGACCCAGAGGATAATATCCTAGGCACCTCAAGACTAAGTCTGGACGGAGTCTCACCTTCCCTCACAAGGGGCTGAGGCCAGTGTTCGGATGCGACTTGTCGAATGATGAGGAGCCCCTGCTCGGGGCCACAGGGTAACAGCTTGTGAGCTGCATTGCCCTTTGCCCGCAATGGGCACTCCTTGGTGACTGATGCACCATGCTGTACGTACTTTCCTCCTGCTGATGGCCGTCGGGTAGTTCATAGTTTCTGGCTATCGCAGGGAATACAGCAAGGGAAGCTCTCACACAGCCAGGTCCCACATAACATCTCCGTCAGCGTGGACCGCATGTGCCATGGTGGTCCTGTGAGGTTATCCTGCCCGGCGACGCCGCCAGCCTGTCAGTTCGTGTGACTGCACTCTCTGCTGTGTGCAGAACGACGGCATGGCCCGAGGACACGTTTGGATAGGACAAGATTGTGTGGCTCTGGGTGTTTCTAGATGGATAAAGGAAGCACTAATGCCACAGATCACCTGCTCAGGAGAATACACGTCGGCCACACCAACCTGTATAAAAACAGATTCCCACAGGGCAGGCGCCGTGGCACAGCTGCCGAAGCCACCACCAGGGCACAGCGGTCCCACATCAGAATGGCAGTTTGTGTCCTGGCTGCTCTGCTTCTGGTCCAGCTTCCTGCTAATGCACCTGGGAAAGCAGTGGGACATAGCCTAAGTGCTTGGGCCCCTGCACCTATGTGGGAGACTTTCAAGAAGTTCCTGGCTCTGGTCTGGCCCAGTCCCAGCTGTTGTAACCATTTGGGATATGAACCAATGGATGGAAGATCCTCTCTCTCTCTCTAACTCTGCCTTTCAAACAAATAATATTTTTAAAAGGATTTATTACTACACCACTTTTTGTATGTGGTCCTGGAAGACTTTTTTTTTTTAAAGATTTATTTATTTGAAGTCAGGGTTACACAGAGAGAGAAAGAGACACAGAGATCTTCCATCTGCTGGTTCACTCCCCAGATAACATCAGTGGCAAGAGCTGGGCCAGCCAGGAGCTTCTTCCGAGTCTCCCATAAGTATGGCAAGGGCCCAAGCACTTGAGTCATCTTCTGCTGCTTTTCTCAGGCCATCAGCAGGGAGCTGGATCAGAAGTGGAACAGCCGGGACGTGAACTGGTACCCATATGGGATGTGGTCACTGCAGGTGGCAGCTTTACCCGCTAAGCCACAATGCTAGCCCTTGAACGACATTTTGGAAAACAGAGTGAATTCCCTCGGCAGGAAGTATGGGTTTTAAGGTGGTAACTGTATTGGCAAATTGCTTGATTTCGTAAATTGACAGTGCCAGCTAAGCAGAGGTGGAATTGTCAGAAAGCAGGGATGCCCCAGGCAGTCTCGGATCACTGTGGCTTTCATTCCTGCCTTTCCCACCTCAAGGAAGTGGGCATTCCCCGCATTCTGCCTTTCAGGGCTGACCTCGGAAGGTTGGGTGGGGGACTCTCTGGAGAATGTGTCCTGTGTGTTCGGGTCTTGTGGCTCCCTGTGTTTCTCAGCTCACCTGCAGGGGGCTGAGCACCCTTTGCACCCAGCACTTGGCATTGGAACCAGGACACTCATGTGCAGGTAGAGGTTATACGATGCGGGAGCAGATCAGCCGTGGGCACCAAGTGAAGGGATCCAGGCTGCCCGGTGCATCGGTGAGCTGCTGATGGTTTGATTAAGCTGTGTTTGCTGTGGCCTGACCCCTGGGACACGCAGACCACCGCGTGTCACTGTGCTGTGCAGAAGAAAGAGTCCTGTGCGTCCTCCAGGGCAGGGACGTGGAGACAGCGCAGCTTCCAGCCGAGTGAGGCTCCTGACTGCAGGTGGCAGCCGCCTCCCCTCCTTCCCCCTCCCCCCCTCCACCACCCGCCCACCACCACCACCAATCTCACCTCTCTGGTTTCTACTTCTTCACGCAGAGTCGAGTTTCAGAGGCTTGCTGAAGAGAACACTGTGTTGAAAAACGAGCTGGGAAGGATTCAGCAGGAGCTTGAAGCTGCCAGTGAGGCTCAGAGGTGAGCGAGCGGCTCTGCCTGGGAGGGGTGAGCGAGGAGGGCCTGGCTCGCAGGTCAGCCTGCGGGTCAGAGAGCCCGGCATCAGAGAGGCCTGTGGCCCTCTGAACAGGTCTAGGGTGCTCTGGCCACCCTCCACCGGCCAGCAGCTGCCGAGTTCCATGCCCACTGCAGCCTGGTCGGCGCCACGTCAGAAGCCCCAGCATGCATACGTAGGTCGTGCAGGCACTTCCCGACCTGCACGTGGCACTCGGGGCCAGGGGAGGCGGCTACTCCGGTTGCATCCCTAGAACAGTGTGAGCTGCGTTTTTCTCCAGGGGGTTATCCAACAATGAGACAGAGCGGAAGGACAGGACTTGAGTCGCAAACCGGGGGCTGGGGTGCGTCCATCAGAGTGGGAGGGAGGCAGAGGCAGGAATGCTGGAGGAGGAGACACACCTGCTGCAGCCATCTCATCTCCCAAGTTTGTTTGCCTTGCGTTTCAGCTTTGAATTTTGGGATGAGCTCAGCTGTCGGTGCCAGGGACGGGGGTCTGATTGGGGAGCGGAAGGACTGGAGCAGCCGGCAGCTTGCACCTGCAGTCCATGACAGCAGTCCTGAAACCTGGGGGTTGTTCCCTCTAAGAAGCCCCGTCTGCTTTGACCCATCCTTGATCACAGACATAAGGCTGCCGGGGGCCCTTGACGCTCTGGGTGTGACTGGTCGCATAGGGCTGGCAGCGTGACCCGTGCCACAGTCTTGCCTTCTCCATGACTTGGGATGAGCCAGTCAGCACAGTCATCACAGTGATGGCCAAGAAAAAAACAAACACAAAACTGGTCTGAAGCGGTATTAACTTCAGCTTCTTCCACAGGAAGCAGATGGGAGTTTTAAAGAGAGACAAGGAGAAGGCCTGCACTGAAGTGGAAGAGCTGAACAGACAGGTCAAGTATCGATCCCGGGCGTGCAGCGCAGGCCGCCCTCGCGTCTGTCGGTGTTTGGAAACGATTTCAGAGAGGCTGCCAGGCCCCACCCCCACCCAGAGGCAGCTCACTTGCTGTGGTGCGCAGCTGTCGGCCTGGTCAGGCAGGCAGGTGTGCATCGAGCTGAGACTCACCTGCAGGGTTCTGTCTCCTTCGGTCTGTCTGTCCCTGGTACTGTGGACCCTGACGTTTTCAATGTTACAGGTGGTTCTTTTGTGTTGTTGTTGTTGTTGTTAAGATTTGTTTATTTTATTTGAAAGAATTACAGAGAGAGAGAGAGATCTTCCATCTGCTGGCTCACTCCCCAAATGGCCACAGTGGTCAGGGCTGGGCCAGGCCTAAGCCAGGAGCTTCATCCTGGTCTCCCATACATGTGCAGGGACCCAAGGACTTGGGCCATCTTCTGCTGCTTTCCCAGGTGCATCAGAAGGGATTTGAATGGGAAGTGGAAAAGCCAGGATTTGAACCGGCACCCATATAGGATGCCAGCATGGCACTGCAGATGGCAGTTTGACTCTGTAGCACAGTGCCAGCCCCTAGGTGGCTCCTTTGTAGGGAGCTCCTCCATTTGGGTTTGTCTGTTGCTCCTGGTTGTTTGAGTCGGGCTCCCTTCCTGGGGAAGTGAAGCTGTGTTCTTGTTTCATGCTCTCAGGGACACAGTAGTCCATCCAGTTGCCAGGATGTCCACTGTCATTGTGCAATAAAGGTGGCATCAGCCTGTTTCTCTCTGTAATTAGTGAGGCTTTCATGGGGAGAGACTTTGATATGATGTAAGTATCCTGCTCACACAGCATCCACCCATGAACTTCGGTGTCCCTTTGCTTCTTGGTGGAGTCGGTTCCTAACCAGGCGCTGATCATATGGTCCCTCTCCATTTGTGAACTGGCATTCTCCCGTGAAGAACGGCTTCTCCTCCCCATTTATTCACTAATTTTCATTTTCATCTTTATATATCACACATCATTTTTCCTTTTACTCAGTGGGTTTATGCTACCATAATTTTTTAAAAATATTTTATTTATTTATTTATTTATTTGAGAGGTAGAGTTACAGACAATGAGAGGGAGAGACATGGAGAAAAGTCTTCCTTCCATTGGTTCACTCCCTGAATGGCCACAATGGCCAGAGCTGTGCCAATCTGAAGCCAGGGGCCAGGTGCTTCTTCCCGGTCTCCCATGTGGGTGCAGGGGCCCAAGGACTTGGGCCATCTTCTACTGCTTCCCCAAGCCATAGCAGAGAGCTGGGTTGGAAGAGGAGCAGCCGGGACTAGAACCAGTGCCCATATAGGATGCCGGCGCTGCAGGCGGAGGAATAACCTACTGCGCCAAGGTACCGGCCCTGCTACTATCACTTTTTAACACTCAAATTGTCCCAGTTGGCCAGTAGAAGCCCCTCAAAGGCTTCTGTGTCTTTGGGCGAGCTCTAACGATTGCTTGAGCACGTCCTTGCTTTGTGGCACCCCAGGATGCCCTGCAATCAGCCATTTCCTCAAAGAAC
Organism: Sylvilagus floridanus; assembly: GCA_949820135.1. Taxonomy (NCBI): domain Eukaryota; kingdom Metazoa; phylum Chordata; class Mammalia; order Lagomorpha; family Leporidae; genus Sylvilagus; species Sylvilagus floridanus. The sequence continues at coordinate 82,178,639 of OX463231.1, forward strand.
CCTTGGTGACTTTTGTTCTGTGTAGGGTGGTGTTTAGAGACCACGATCTGGGCACTAGATGTGATCATCACTGCAGGGGTGTGCTGCTTCCAGGCCCACTCAGTGGATACAGCTGGGGAATGTGTGTGTGTGAGAGACTGTACATGTCTGTGAGTGTGTGCATATGTGTGTGAATGTGAGCATGTGTGAGTGTGCATGTGAGTATGTGTTTTTTGTGTGAGAGCATATGTGTATATGTGAGTACAGCCTATAATTTCAAGTATGTTTATTTAAATATCTGTATTGAAAACTATTAATTCAGGGCCAGTGCTGTGGTGCCTCAGGTTAAAGTTCTGGCCTGCGTCACTGGGATCCCATATGGGCGCTGGTTTGTGTCCTGGCTGCTCCACTTCCAATCCAGTTCTCTGCCATGGCCTGGGAAAGCAGTGGAAGATGACCCAAGTGCTTGGGATCCAAGGAAAGCTCTTGGCTCCTGGCTTCAGATCAGCTCAGCTCTGGCCACTGTGGTCATTGGGAAGTAAACCAGCAGATGGAAAACCTCTCTGTCTGACTTTACCTCTCTCTGTAGCTCTTTCAAATAAATAAAATGAATCTTTTAAAAAATAAGGAAAGAAATGGCTGGCACCACGGCTCAATGGGCTAATCCTCCACCTTGCGGCGCCAGCACACCGGGTTCTAGCCCCGGTCAGGGCGCCAGATTCTGTCCCGGTTGCCCCTCTTCCAGGCCAGCTCTCTGCTGTGGCCCGGGAGTGCAGTGGAGGATGGCCCAAGTGCTTGGGCCCTGCACCCCATGGGAGACCAGGAGAAGCACCTGGCTCCTGGCTTCTGATCAGCGCGGTGCACCGGCCGCGGCAGCCATTAGAGGGTGAACCAACGGCAAAGGAAGACCTTACTCTCTCTCTCTCTCTCTCTCACTGTCCACTCTGCCTGTCAAAAAATAAATAAATAAATAAATAAAATTTAAAAAAATAAGGGAAGAAAAGAAATCCATGAATTCAGACCCATCTCAGACCCACTCAGCATCACAAAGATGATTAATTTCCCCTTCTTTGGTACTCAAGGGACCTCAGGAGATTTACTGTTGATTTTATCACTGTCCTGTCTCCCGTGTGTATAGTCCTTCTCACCACACCGATTCTCCCTTGTGTTGCCATGTACAAATGCCTGTGTGCCTAGCCCACTTAATGGCTTTTGGGTTGAATACTTAAGGAGCAAGCCTGCAAGCTGGGATGTGTCTTTTTTAAATTTGTTCTTTTTCTAATGGAAACTTGTGCTGACAGCTGTAGACTCACCTACAGTTGTAAGAAGGATGCAGAAAAGCCTGACTAAGAACATCAGTCGTGTAAGCTACTAGGGCCTCTCGGTCACCTCATTTCTTTGAAGACCCTGTCTGCAAACACCGTCCCCCTGGGGGTTAGGACTTTACCACAGGGAGTCTTTGGACACAGTGCAGCCCCTAAAGAGCTAAGCTGAGGGCACTGATGTACTGTGTCCATACTGTAACCACAGGTCCCCAGTTTCACCAGTGTGCTCTTGTGTGTGTGGGTGTCCAGGTACGTGCCTGCAGCCACCACCGCAGGCGACACTGAATGTTCCCTGTGTCACACGCGTCCCTTCTGTTGCTCTCTTATAAGCAAAACAACCTTCTTCTGCCCACCCCGTTCCAACCCCTGACCCCCGACCACCACTCATCCATCCTCTGTTTTTTTTTTTAAACATTTTTTCTAGGCCGGCGCCGTGGCTCAACAGGCTAATCCTCCGCCTTGCGGCGCCGGCACACCGGGTTCTAGTCCCAGTCGGGGCACCGGATTCTGTCCCGGTTGCCCCTCTTCCAGGCCAGCCCTCTGCTGTGGCCCGGGAGTACAGTGGAGGATGGCCCGGGTGCTTGGGCCCTGCATCCCATGGGGAGACCAGGAAAAGCACCTGGCTCCTGGCTCCTGCCATCGGACAAGCGCGGTGCGCCGGCCGCAGCGCGCCGGCCGCGGCGGCCATTGGAGGGTGAACCAACGGCAAAGGAAGACCTTTCTCTCTGTCTCTCTCTCTCACTGTCCACTCTGCCTGTAAAAAAAAAAAAAAAAAAAAAAAAAAAAAGATTTTTTTCTATTTATTTGAAATTCAAAATTGAGAAACAGAGACAGAGGGAATGCGGTTCCATCCACGGGTTCACTCCCCAGATGGTCACAACAGTAGAACTGGGCCAGAACTAAGCCAGGAGCTAGTCTCCCACATGGGTGCAGGGACCCCCAAACTCTTGGGTCATCTTCTGTTTCTTTCCCAGGCCATTAGTAGGGAGCTGGACTGGAAATGGAACAGCTGGTATTTGAACCGGCACCCATGTGGGATGCCAGCAACGCAAGTGACATCTTAACCCGTTAAGCCACAATGCTAGCCCCTGGCCCCTGTATCTGATTTGTCATTTCAAAATGACAGAATGTGATGCTTGGGACAGGCTTTTTCCATAATCCCCTAGAGAGTCACCCAGAGTGTTTCTCTCAGTCATTTCTTTTTATTGCTGAGTGCATCCCATCATACAGACGCACCTGTTCATTGCAACACTCACCTGTTGCAGGATGCCTGGACTGATCCCTGCTTTTGACTACAACACATAGCAAGTGGCTGCACAGGTTTCTATCGGAGCGTGTCTTCCTCTCACTGGGATGAGTTCCAAGCACATGTGGTAGTTCAGGAGGGAAGAGAGACTGCTGGAGTGTTGCCTTGCATGCCTGTGGCATTTCTTCTTCCCCCAGCAGTGTTCTGTGAACCGGTGTCCCACATCCTCACAGTGCCAGTGGCCAAAAGCCCACGTTGAAGTGCTGTCAATTTGGTTCCTAGTGGGGCAGGGCAGGTCTCCCTCTCTTACCAGGCGCTGTTCCTACTGGGTTAGGGCCCTGCCTTTATGACCTCATTTAACCTAGTGTCTTCTCCCAGTATAATCACACTGGGGTTTGCATCTTTTTTTTTTTTTTGGACAGGTAGAGTTATAGACAGTGTGAGAGAGAGACAGAGAGAAAGGTCTTCCTTCCGTTGGTTCACTCCCCAAATGGCCGCCACAGCTGGAGCTACGCGGATCCGAAGCCAGGAGCCAGGTGCTTCCTCCTGGTCTACCATGTAGGTGCAGGGGCACTTAGGCTATCCTCCACTGCCCTCCCGGGCCACAGCAGAGACCTGGACTGGAAGAGAAGCAGCTAGGACTAGAACCCGGTGCCCATATGGGATGCCGGCGCTGCAGGTGGAGGATTAACCAAGTGAGCCACGGCGCCTGCCCCTGGGGTTTGCATCTTTAACACAGGGCACAGTTCAGCCCCTCACAGTCCCTTTTCCCTGCCCTTTCTGAAAGCTCAGGGCCATGGTCCCCTGACTGTGAGAACTGGATGAGGCTCCGAAGTCAGGGGCTTCCCTAAGACTGGGTTCTCAGATCCCTGCAACCCTTCTCTCCTGGCCCTTCCTCTTCTTGAGCTGCTGATGGAGCGGTTTTCTGCTGTGGCAGCTGCCCCGGCCGCGGGCACATGGGACTGCTCTCAGCCCCGCCTTGGGTTTCGATGTTGTTTCCGTGCTAAGTGTGTGGTGCTTTTCCTTGGGCCTCCTGCCTCTGGAAGATAACTCAGTGACTGACAGGGTGAACCCCTCTGACTCTGCATCTGCCTGCAGGCTAGCTTCTCATGGAAATGACCCCCTGAGAAGTAGCTGCCCCACCCTCCCCTCTCCAGCTCAAGTCCCCGAGACATTTGTAGTGGACATCACTTATTCTCTTTGTCCAGAGTTTTCATTATGAGATGCTTTTAGCAGGAGAGTTGAAATAGCACACAGCTGTCCCTCGGTATTGCAGGGGTTTGGTTCCAGGATGCCCTGTACCTCCCAAAACTCTACAGAGACTCAATTTTCTTATATGGCATGGTGTAGAATTTGCACATCCTGCCATGTACTTTATTTATTTATTTTAGGATTTATTTATTTGAAGGCAGAGTTACAGAGAGGCAGAGGCAGAGAGAAAGAGAGAGAGAGAGAGGTCTTCCAGATGCTGGTTCACTCCCCAGATGGCCACAATGGCAGGAGCTATGCTGATCCAAAGCCAGGAGCTTCTTCCCAGACTCCTATGTGGGTGCAGGAGCATGAGCACTTGACCCATCTTCTGCTGCTTTCCCCGACCAAAGCAGAGAGCTGAATTGGAAGTGGAGCACTCGAACCAGCGCCTATAGGGATGCTGGCACTGCAGGTGGCAGCTTTACCCACTATGCCACAGTGCCAGTCCCATACTGTGTACTTTAAATCACTTACCAATGGGTTATAACAGTAGACAAGCTACGTGAATAGCTGTCATACTCTTGTTTGGGGAGATTAAGAACAAGAAAAAATGTCTGTACATGTACAGACACTGTAGACTTAGTCCAACCATTATTAGCCTTGCCACGTGGACTGTAGCTCTTGGTTTATGTCTGTTTCTCCTGTGTGCATTTCCTGAACCATTTGGAAGTGCATTAGAGATGTGGTGATCCTGCACTTCCCCGTGTATTAGCAGGTACCCTGACTGCAGTGCTGCTGGCCCCTAACAGTAATCCCTATTGTCACCCAGTATTCAGACATAGTCACACTTCTGTAGTTACTCAAAACTGTCTCATACAGCAAGGGCTTTTTGGGCAGTCTTGCCAAAATATAAATATTGTTCATTGTATGTAGCTCTCAAATCAACCGACTGCTTAAAGCAATGACTCGATTACGCTCACAGGCCCTGTGGGTCAGTTCCACAGACAGGCACAGCTCAGGCAGGAAGTCCCTGCTCTGTGCCTCAGAGCCTCAGCTGGGAAAAACAGACGCTGGAGTGACCTCAGTGCCTGGGGCTGGGAGCTTCTGGGTGCTCCTTCTGCACACAGGACTTCTCCCTGGGGCTGGGCTCCTGGAGGAACTGAGGGAACCAAGTGTTCCAGGAGGACCAGGCAGAGGGTTGCACAGCTTCAGAGCCAGCCTCAAACATTGGTTGGAGCCACAGGGAAGCCCAGGGTGGTCCCATGTTGAGAAAGTCCAGTCTACATTAGCCTCTTTCATTGCCTTAATCAAGAACAACCATTCTCGGCCGGCGCCATGGTTCAATAGGCTAATCCTCTGCCTTGCGGCACCAGCACACCAGGTTCTAGTCCCAGTTGGGGTGCAGGATTCTGTCCCGGTTGCCCCTCTTCCAGGCCAGCTCTCTGTTGTGGCCCGGGAGTGCAGTGGAGGATGGCCCAAGTGCTTGGGCCCTGCACCCCATGGGAGACCAGGAGAAGCACCTGGCTTCTGGCTTTGGATCGGCACAGTGTGCCAGCCGCAGCAGCCATTGGGGGGTAAACCAACGGAAAAGGAAGACCTTTCTCTCTGTCTCTATTTCTCACTGTCCACTCTGCCTGAAAAAAAAAAAAAAAGAACAACCATTCTCCCCATGATGCCAGCTTTTGGAAGACGCCAGGTGGTTATCTTGTAGGCTCGCTGAGGTCCAGACCTGCGCCCTCCAGCCCTTTCCCGAGACTGTGGTTCAGTTTGATGCTTTCCAGATCCCATGATCACCCATGTCCATTTGTCTGAACACATGGCCCACAGGTGGCTGCTGATGTCTCCTAGTGACTTCTGCACAAGCCAGACATCAAAGAGGTGCTCACCATGGAGCATCAGTTCAATGCCCCTAGAATCTTGTATAGTGTCTGGCCCAGGAGCACCTCACATACATCAGTCACAATGAGGCCTTAGACAAACCCACAATGGAGAATTATTAAAATGGGGGAGTGGAGCTGGCGCTGTGGCGTAATAGGCTAAGTCTCTGTCCATGGCACAGCATCTCACGTGGGCTACAGCTCATTTCCTGACCACTCTTCTGATCCAGCTCTCTGCTTATGGGGTGGGATGATGGCCCAAGTGCTTGAGCCCTACACCCATGTGGGGACCCAGAGGAAGCTCCTGGCTACTGGCTTTGGATTGGCTCAGCTCTAGCTGTTGCACCATTTGGGGAGTGAACCAGCAGATTTCTCTGTCTCTCCCTCTCTATGTCTGCAACTCTGCCTCTCAAATAAATATTCTTTTAATGGGGGGCTGAATTTGTCAAGAATGTCAGTGTTACAAGGCCAGGGACACATCCCAGATTCAAGGAGGCTGACACACTGAGGATAATAGGCACAACCTGATGCTATGCAGTGACGGATGCTATAAAGGACGACGCTGAGTCAGTTGACAAACAGGAAAGCACGTGGGCCATCCGGATCAGTCACGTGTGAGAGCCCCCTGCAGGGATGGGGCAGATGACACACATGTGCACGTGTCTGTGTGCACATGATATGTTCACATGTCTGCGCCTGAGCATGCCTGATCACTGCCTGAGGCAGTAGCCACACGTGGTCATGTGTGAGAGCCCCCCTGCAGGGATGGGGCAGGTGACACACCTGTGCACATGTGAAATGCCCACGTGTCTGCACCTGAGCATACCTGATTACTGCCTGAAGCAGTAGCTGCAGGCGGCCATGTGCTGCTGCAGGGATGGTGCAGAGAACACTCTGGTGTGTGCACACGTGTGTGTTCATGTGTCTGTATACATGTGTGGTGTGTGCATGTCTTGTGTGATGTGAGTACATGTGTCTGGTGTGGCCCGTATGTGTGCACATGCATTGCACACAGGTATGTGTGTGTGCACACGTCTGCACTTAGCACAAGCACCAAAGCAGATGGGAAGATGCTGTTGGTGAGTCTGTCTGAAGCATTATGGATTTTCTGTGTCATGTTTTACTTTTTTAAAAAAATATTTATTTATTTATTTGAAAGGCAGTTAGAGAGAGGCAGAGAGAGGTCTTCCATCTGCTGGTTCATTCCCCAAATGGCCACAACAGCTAGAGCTGTGCCAATCTGAAGCCAGGAGCCAGAAATATCTTCCAGGTCTCCCACGTGGGTGCAGGGACCCAAGGACCTGGGCCATCTTCTGCTTTCCCAGGCCGTAGCAGAGCACCGAATCAGAAGTGGAGCAGCCGGGACTCGAACAGGCACCCGTATGGCTTTACCCACTGTGCCACAGCACCAGCCCCCATGTTCTACTTCTTTATCATGTTCAGTTCATGTCTCTGGGTTGCAATTATTTCCAGAGTTTTATTTACAAAAGATGCCTAGAAGAGAATCAACTAGTTGATCTGTGAAGTTGAAGCAAATTCCAATTCTGTGATGACATCCAGGCTGTCCTCAGAGGTTAGGACGGATGTGTATCAATATTGAGAAACGATTTTAGTTTTCACAATACTTGATAGACATGGGAGAGAGGTCTCTGCCAACCGTAATGCGATAAAAGTGCATAGACTCACCTTGAATGACCCCGAATCTAAACCATTTCAAGGTTCAGTTATGAGCTTAATAAACCCCCAAACCCACAGCTAAAACATTTGTTAGTGTATGATGCTGACCGGGCAGAGCCTGGTCAAAGGGCATCACCCCAGAAACCCCAAGAGCTGCTGATGCTCCCAAAAACAAATGGAAAAAATGAGGGGTCCCCTGTCCATGTTCCTTTATTCAGTCATGGCAAACAGCTTGAGGACGTCCTTTTCTTGTGTCCGTAGTGAAAAATGTGGTTTGGATGAAGCTACTCACGATGTGCATTTGAGAACCACTGGCATTTCCGTGGTGAGAGGTTTTCTGGGTGCTGGGCACCAGGAGATCCCTCATTCACCCATGAGCCCTGGCGAGCATCCACCACCTGTGGGCAGGGGCCACTGAGAAAGCACAACACATATCCCCTGTGGTTCACTGTCAGTCTTGGAGAGATTAGGTTGGCTTTTCCCTACAGTGGCTCAGAGTCTATTAGAAATAGCCGGCGCCACGGCTCAATAGGCTAATCCTCCACCCTGCGGCGCCGGCACACTGGGTTCTAGTCCCGGTCAGGGCACCGGATTCTGTCCCGGTTGCCCCTCTTCCAGGCCAGCTCTCTGCTGTTGCCCGGGAGTGCAGTGGAGGATGGCCCAAGTGCTTGGGCCCTGCACCCCATGGGAGACCAGGAGAAGCACCTGGCTCCTGGCTTTGGATCAGCGCAGTGTGCCGGCTGCAGCGCGCCAGCCGCAGCAGCCATTGGAGGGTGAACCAACGGAAAAGGAAGACCTTTCTCTCTCTCTCTCTTTCTCACTGTCCACTCTGCCTGTCAAAAAAAAAAAATAGCTCTGGAAGAAGTGAGAAGAGGCGAGGGGCCAGCAGGGTGGCAGTTCGGTGGCCGGGGTCTGTGGCCGCTGCTTCTTCCTTCTGGGCAATGCGCAGTCCCAGTGTGGCAGGCGGCCATCCCCCATAGGGTGCCCACCCACTCTGCCTGATGATGCCACACTCATCTGAAGTTTTGCCACTGAGATGATCTGAATTCAGCTGTTGGTTTAGAAACTTTTTTTTTCAATCTGTATTTTAACATTTTTTTTTTTTGCTCTAGAGTCAGAAATACAAGGATGAGCTGTCTCAGCTCCACCACAGGGTCCTGCAGCTGGAAGAGGAGGCTTCTGCCCAGCAGACCCAACACGAGAAGAACTGCGCCACCATTCAGCTGTTAACGCAGAGACTGGAGGAGGCAGGGCACCGCGAGGCACAGCAGGTCAGGGGCCGGGGCAGCTCCTTCCAGGCTCCCGGGGCTTCTGGGCAGAGGGGAGCAGTGAGGGAGATGCAGATCGGGTCAAGACCTGATGTCCCTGAGGGAGGCAGCCCCAGCTGTGCGGTGAGGGGCTGCGAAGCCGGCCTGGAGCAATCCCCAGTGTCTAGAAGAGTAGCGGAACAGAGTTAACCTGCCGCAGCTGGTGCGACCTTCTCGGAGGGCTGCCACGTGCCTAGCAGGAAGCCCATGGGTGTCCGTGGGCTCTGACTTCCTAATTCTGCTCTGGGGCTCTTATCCAAGGACACGGTGGAAAGACTTGGCTGGCAGAGTTCCACTGCTTTGTGACTTCACAATGGCATAACGGAATTAGCTCGCTTCCTCCAGCAGTTGCAGAAGGAGTCCATAGATCTTGGCACAGCCCGCTAAGACCCATGTTTTCCAGTGATATTTGATTTCATGGGGAACACTCAGGCTGCGGTCAGGAGCCAAGCATGGCTATGGACGCCATCCGCCCGTGCCGTCTGATACCGGGACACTGACACACATGGGTGTGCAGGAAATGGGTCACAAAGATAGCAGGTGTGGGTCTCCTGCTGCTAGGAGCCTGCAGGATTTAAGTTTTGTAATTTTTAAAAGCTTCTTCCATGATTATCTGAAGTGTCTAAGCATATTCAAGAAGGCTTCGGAATCTCTTGTACTTCTGAAATTGACTTATTTTTTTTTTAAATGCAGGGTGAACAGCTCCGAACACTTGAGGGTGAACTTGAACGCATGACTCAGGAATGTCAGAGCCTTCGAGTGTCACAGTCAGAGCTGGCAGAGACCCTAGGAGAAAGTGAACAACAGGTGGGTATGCGTGGGCTGGAGGCGCCGGGTCCCATCTCAGCCTGGCGGGGACAGCAGCACCGGGCTGGCAGCGTTGCCAGGCCTCGTCCAGCCCAGTGAGGTTCCTGAGCCCACCTGGTGTCACAGGGCTGGCTGGGTGCTCACCTGGCCCAGGTTGGTTTGATCTTTTGAGCAAGCCACATCAAGAGGTCGGGTTACTCTTGAGTGAAGGGAGAGGCAGCCATGCCTATGGGCAACCCCTCTACAGTAGAGAGAACGCCAGGGAATCACGGGAGTGGCATCTGAGGGAGGGGTGGTGCCAGAGGCAGCGGGCACCAGCGCCGTGGGGGTGGTGTAACGCCTGGTTTGGTCTGCAGCTCCACACCCCATCTTACACCGCACACCCTTGGGGTCACCTGCTGGCTCTGCAGGTGCAGCGATGGGGAGGACGAGCACCTCATGGTCTGGGACATAGGCATGTGCAGGACGAGCAGAGCAGGACCCCAGAGGGAAGCTGGTTCTTCCCAAGGAGTGGGGAGCTGAGGAAGGAGGAGGAGAGCAGATGGTGACCGTGGAAGGGCCCTGAGGGACCCAGTGTGGACACAGGTGTGGGCCGGGGAAGCATCCGCCCTGGCGTGAGGACTGGTGGGAGAGGCGCTGTCAGCAGGGCCTCCAGCACACTGAGACCTCACTGCGTCTTTGTGCCTGTGGCCCCAACGTGGCTGCTGACCTGACAGCTGGACTTGGCCCTGTGCGAGTCATTCCCAGATTTTCTGAGACTGCAGAGGGCTCAGCCTGGGTGTGAGACCCCAGGGCCTTGGATGTGCTCTTCGGGGGACCTGGGGGCTCCCTGCCTTCGCTGTGAGCAGGTGCTTTCACAGAGGCACCACTGTGTGTTTGGGGTGCTCCTTCTTAAGTCTGAAAGGAGCTTGGAAAACAGCCTCCTCCTCATTTTGGGACTGACAGATACAGCTTCACCCAGCTGAACACAGAGAAGGGGCGGCGCCGTCCCTCTTATGTCTGCTGGCAACTTCCGGTCAAAAACTTGTTGCTTCTGTGGGTGGGTGTTTGGTGCAGTGGTTAACTGCAGCTTGGGGGACCAGCATTGTGGCATAGTAGGTAAAGCCACTGCGAGTGACACCAGCATCCCATCCCAGCTGCTCGACTTCCAATCCAGCTCCCTCCCAATGTGCCTGGGAAAGCAGCAGAGGATGGCCGAAGTGCTTGGGCCCCTGCACCCACATAGGAGACCTGGAAGAAGCTCCTGGCTTTGGCCCAGCCCAGCCCAGCCCCAGTCATTGCAGCCATCTGGGGAGTGAACCAGCAGATGGAAGATCTCTCTCCCTCTCAGTATCTGCCTTTCAAATAAGTAAATAAAATCCTAAAAAAAAAAAAAAAAAAAATAGTTTGGGATACTTGTATCCCATATCGGAGTGCCTGGATTTGAGTCCTGGCTCCACTCCCGATTCCTGCTTCCCACTAATGCACACCCTGGAAGGCAGCAGGTGATGTCTCAATTACTTGGGTCCTTGGGTCCATTTGGAAGACCCAGATTGAGTTCTGGGCTCCTAGCTTCTGCCTTGCCCAACCCTGGCTGTTGTGAGTGTGAACCAACAGGTGGAAGACCTCTCTCTAGTCTCTTTTTCTGTCTTTCAAATAAAATAAAAATAATTACATTTAATTTTTTTAATGTTTATTCATTTATTTTTATTTTCTTGAAAGGCAGAAAAAGAGACAGATCTTCCATTTGCCGGTTCAGTCCCCAGATGCCTGCCATAACCAGGGCAGGTCCAAAGCCAGGAGCCCAGAACTCTGCCTGGGTCTTCCACATGGGTAGCAGGGACCCAAGCACCTGGGCCACCCTCCACTGCCTTGCCAAGCATATTAGCAGGAAGCTGGACAGAAGCAGAGTAGCTGAGGCTCAAATCGGCACTCCAGTAGAGGACGTGGATGTTCCAAGCGGCAGCTTAACCTGCTGCACCACCACGCCTGCCCCCAAAATAAATGAATTTTTAAAAATCATGCAAAAACAAAGTGCCTCTCCCAGCACAGTACCTGTAGGAGCAGATAGGCTGCTGGTGCCTGGGGCTCGTGTGGCCCTGTGGCAGCACCTGCTCAGCCTGCAGAGGGTGGTGGGCGGGCAGTGGGACACACAGCAGGTGGACAGGTCAGACAGGTACTCTGCTCCGAGAGGACCCCAGGGGACCGGAGGACGGAGTTAGGCGGCCGATCCTCAGTTAACCCGAACTGCACAGTACTGGGAGCCCAGTAGCAACCTGCAGCTTCCCGCTGCGACCACAGGGGCTCTGACAGATGCTGGAGGACGGGCTGGAAGGGGAGCCGAGCCTCTCAGCTGGCCTTGTGGGCTGCAAGGGCTCCACACCTGGGCCTCTGTGTGTCTGCGGGCGGCTCTGAGGCCACACACTGAAACTTGGCGGGAGCCGGTGGGTCCTCCCTCCCCACCACCTGCCTGGCCCTGCCAGTGTGTGGTGTGGCAGAGAGCAGGCTCCAGGACCCTGATCCTTCCGACTCGGAAGAAAAGCCAGGAGTTTGACATGAACGCGCCATTTTCGAACGATGCATCCAATTTGAAATCTGGAGCTGAACAGAATTCCTCCACAGCCTGCAGGCTGCCTGTCAAGCACTGTGGTTTGTTGGGTGCACGTTAGAGATGGCGACGTAGACACAGCAGGCAGAGATTGTGCCCTCCTGGAGCCGACACCCAGTGGCTGTGAGCAGACAAAAGCAGAATAAAACATGAGTCGTGTACGAGGGACTTCAACAGCTCATAGAAAATGGGATTGAAAACTAAGTTTCAGGGCCAGCGCTCTGGCGCAGTGGGTTAACACCCTGGCCTGAAGAGCCTGCATCCCATATGGGCGCTGGTTCAAGACCCAGCTGTTCTACTTCCAATCCAGCTCTCTGCTATGGCCTGGGAAAGCAGTGGAAGATGACCCAAGTCCTTGGGCCCCTGTACCTGTGTGGAGAACCGAAAGAAGCTCCTGGCTCCTGGCTTCGGATCAGCGCAGCTCCAGCCGTTGCGGCCAATTGGAGAGTGAACCACTGGATGGAAGACCCCTCTCTCTCTCTGCCTTTCTTCTCTCTGTGTAACTCTGACTTTCAAATAAATAAATAAATCTATTTTTTAAAAAAGCTAAGTTTCTTTTGGTGCCAGATATTTTTGAAATTGTGCATTGGAGGGGTCGTCAAAGTGTTCGTGGAAATTCATATTATGAAAAAACTGCAGGAATTTCTAAAATTTTTGCACCAAAATAAATGTAGACTTTGATTCCATTTTCCATTAATTTTTTTAAGCACTCCATGTACTTGGTGTGTTTGAAGGTAACAGGGAGCTCAGGAAGGGAGGATAGGGTAATGGCACAGGTGTGGGGGGGCTCAACTGTGTGCCAGGTGCCAAGCAGGCCTCGCAGGGGCAGCAGAGTGCAGTGGCTCTGAGCACTGGCTGTAGCTCCTTGCTCTACCACCCATCAGCCGACTGATCAAGGGCAGTCAGTTAGTATCTCTCCCTGCCTCAGTTTCCCCATATGCAAACTTCAAGCACCAATGGGAGCCACTGGCTCGCAGGCATCGTGAGGTGGCCTCTGGGCACCCACCACAAGGGATTAATGTAAAAGGCCCAGGGAATAGCTCACAGCTCTGTGCCACCATGTGGGCCACAGGAGCCACTGGGGACACACTTCACAGGGAGGTCGAGAGGCAGAGAGCAGGGGGCACCTTTGGGAGGAAGAACATGGAGCAATATTTGGAAGCAGGTAAAAGGCAAGATTTGGAACGCACGAGTTCTAACGAAGAACAACCTCACGGCATTATGCAAGAGTGTCACGGGAAACAGGATGGGCTCCTGTCCTGACACCTGTCCCACGTCAAGGCCTTGTGGTACCCAGGAACACGGCTAGGGAAACTGGCTTCCGAGTCGCTTGTGGCTTAAACCCTGGGGCCACATCACTGTCCAGATTCTCGCGGCTTTGTGGTGTGGGACAGGCATTTTAACAGGTGAGACAGGTGAGCGTGTCCGCTGGCCACCCACCTCGAGATGATCCTTTCGCAGTGTGACACCTTCTGCAACCTTCTCTTGTGGCAGGAGGGCCGTGAGAAACAGCTGGAAGCTGCAGCGGAGCGGGTGGGAGAGGTGGAGACGCGTCTGCGGAACGTGGAGCTGCTCCTGCAGGAGAAAGTGTGCGAGCTGACACAGCAGGTGAGTGACAGCGCTGGCCCTAGCGCCCCTGGCTCCTCCCCGACCCAGGTGAGAGACAGCGCTGGCCTCAGCGCCCCCTGCTGCTGGCGGGTGGGCGGCACCACCTGACGAGCAGGCATTGGAGAGATGCCCGTGGCCCCGTTGTGGGAGCGCTGGCCATGGCCGCAGCAGAGGCTGGTGGATTCTGGAAGGTTCTCGCGCTCCCTGGGAGAGGCCATACCTGAGAAGGCACGGGGGCCTTGAGGAGAGGGCAGACAGCACAGGGGCTGGCTTTTGGCCTCGCAGTTAGGACACCCGTGTCCCATATCTGGGTACCTGTGTCCATGTCCCAGCTCCGCTCCCAGGTCCAGAGTCCCGGAACACACGGCGATGGCTGTCGTCACTGGGCGCCTGCACCCATGCGGGAGACCGGCATTGAGCTCTGGCTCCTGGCTCTGGCCCCAGTCCCGCGGGCGTTTGGGCAGTGAACCAGCCAGTGGAACCTGTCTGCCTTGCCTCCACGGCAGCGTTCAGCAGGTTGTTTACTCCTGGTGTCAGACCCGCTGCAACCAAGTCAGGATCTGACCAGTCAGGATCTGACCAGCGTGGAGGCTGGGAGTGCGCAGCTCCACGAGCGGGCGGTTCCGCCCAGGCTCCACCTTAACCGTCTATCCCGTCCAGTTTGAAAGGAACACGAGGTCCGATCTGCTGCTCAAGGAGCTGTACGTGGAAAACGCGCACCTGGTGAAAGCCCTCCAGGTCACCGAGGAGAAGCAGCGAGGAGCCGAGAGGAGAAACCTCGTCCTGGAAGAAAAGGTGCGCGCTCTCAACAGACTCGTCAGCCGCATGGCCCCCGCCGCGCTCTCTGTGTGAGGGTACGCCGGCCCGGCCCCGCCCAGCAGCCAGGCGTCCGCACGCACGGGGCTTGTGACGCTTTGTTCAGCCCACGGTCTTCCTTAGGAGGTCTGCTCCGTGCCAGATGGGGCGGCCGTGTGTGTTACAAAAGACGGTGTTTGTGTCTCAGTGCTCTCGCGTGATTTCCCTGCGTAAAACTCCCGGGCTGGATGCTCATGGTAGTGGCAGCTGCTGGGGGGCCCCCAGTGAACAACCACCGAGAGGGGGGCTACGGCGTACTTTCCCCGTCGTCTGCGAGGATTAAAATGCAGTCAGGGTCGGGATGGTTTTCACCATTTCACCATTGCTGCTCAGCGCTCGGGCACCCCGGAGATGGTGGAGGGGGCCCTGCAGGGACCGTGCCCCCACCTGCCCAGGCAAGGCGGGCCTCGGGTGTGTGGGCTCAGGGATGCAGTATTTATTGCGAATAAAATGAAATGTCATCACACTGGAAAGTGAACTATATGTAAAATAAAATTTTATATATATATATATTACATGTATAGTTTTTTAACTGAAACACATAAATTATGGGCACTTGGTTTATCAGCATGTACTATCATAACATGAAAAAAAGGCACCATGTTTGCAATAAATTTTTTTCTATTAAAATTCACTTCTGAGTTTGTTGTGCTGTTCAACCACCGCCCTGAAGCTGGTGCACCGCCTCCCTCAGGGTAGGTACTGCCTGCTTTAGGGGGACGATGTTCAGCCCTCCGGGAAGACACAACAGACTGGACGTACCGGCGCTGTGGTGCAGCAGGTTGAAGCCCCAGCCTGCAGTGCCAGCATCCCGTATGGGTGCCAGTTTGAGTCCTGGCTGCTCTACTTCCGTTCCAGCTCTCTGCTGTGGCCTGGGAAAACAGCAGAAGATGGCCCAAGTCCTTGGGCCCCTGCACCCGCATGGGAGACCCAGAAGATACCTCTGGCTCCTGGCTTCAGATCAGCTCAGCTCTGGCCGTTGCAGTCATTTGGGGAGTGAACCAGCAGAATGGAAGACCTCTCTCTCTCTCTCTCTCTCTCTCTCTCTCTGGCCCTACCTCTCTCTGTAACTCTTTCAAATAAATAAAAATCTTAAAACAAAAAAAAAAAAAAGAAGAAGAAGAAGAAGACTGGACGAGACAGGGAGGGCACCATTAATGGTTCCTCCATACTTCCTGGTAATAAAGTTTCTTCCCAATAAAAACACCACCAGCTCCTGCCCCCGGCCCTCAGCATTTCCTCGCTCCACAACTGCACAGGACGGCTCTGGCTTACTGCACGACTCGGCAAGCAAACAAAATAATTGGGAAAGTCCTGTAAGAGCAACAGTGAATAGGGATGAGTTCTACCAGTTATGGAAATATTCAGCCTCAATGCACTCTGTTACCCAGGTATGTGCACTTATCAAAACTCAGCGAGGCATACGATTCCTCATTCACTAAGGGCTTCTGTCTGGAAGTGGAGGAATAAGGTGCTTGGTTAATAGACCTGGAAATTGTAATTAACCAATAAACTGGCATACTTATACTGGATGTGGGTGTCCCAAGTGATGGCCTAACCCGTGTAGCCACGTGCCTGCCCTGCCAACATCCACTCTGGATTTAAATGATGCTTTCTTGGGGCCGGCGTTGTGGCGTAACGGGTTAAGCCACAACCTGAGACTCCAGCATCCCATATAGGCGCCAAATCAAGACCTGGCTGCTCCTTTTCCAGTCCAGCTCCCTGCTAATGGCCTGGGAAAGCAGCGGAAGATGACCTAAGTGCTTGGGCCCCTGCACCCACAATGGAGACCTGGAGGAAGCTCCTGGCTCCTGGCTTAAGATGGGCTCAGCTCCGGCCATTGCAGGCATTTCAGGAGTGAACCAGTGGATGGAAGATCTATTTCTCTCTCTCTCTGTAAATCTCACTTTCAAATAAATAAAATGCAAATCATAAAATAATAACCAAATAAAAGATTGCTCTGAGTGAACTGGGAAGAGAAGGGAAGACACATTCTCACCTGAAAAGAGCTTGTAAAAGAAGTCAGGAGCTCAGCCCCCTTACAGGGAAAGACGATGCTTTCCTCCGGACCAGGAACAAGGCCAGGATGCCGCCACCCACTGCTCTTCGGTACTCTCCTAGAGGTTCCAACCAGTGACTAACGTCATACCAGAAAGAAGTAAAGCTGTACCGGGCGCATGACTAGGGTGCACATAACTTACCATAGTTGATATTGGGGGCCCAGTGCTGTGGTGCAGCGGATTAAAGCCCCAGCCTCCAGTGCTGACATCCCACATGGATGCCAGCTCCAGTCCCAGCAGCTCCACTTCCCATCCAGCTCCCTGCTAATTTGCCTGGCAAGGCAGTGGAGGATGGCCCCAATCCTTAGGCCCCTGTAACCATGTGGGAGACCAGGAAGAAGCTCCTGGCTTCGAATCAGCTCAGCTCTGGCCATTGTGGTCATTTGGGAAGTGAACCAGTGGGTGGAAGACTCTCTCTCTCTCTCTCTCTCTCTCTCTCTCTCTCTCTCTCTCCCTCTTTCAAATAAATGAAATAATAAAACTTTTAAAAGTTGATATTGATAAGCGACTTTGGCGATGCTGCAGGAAACCAGTGCAACATCAATAATATTTCTATTTACTAACAATTAGAATTTGACATTTTTTAAAGATTTTATTTGAGAGGTAGAGTTACAAACAGAGAGAGAAGGAGGAACAGAGAGAGGTCTTCCATCAACTGATTCACTCCCCAAAATGGCTGCAACAGCTGGAGCTGAGCCAATCCAAAGCCAGGAGCCGGGATCCAGATCCGGTCTCCCATATGGGTGCAGGTGCCCAAGCACTTGGGCCATCTTCCACTGCTTTCCCAGGCCATTAGCAGGGAGCTGGATCAGAAGTGGAGCAGCCAGGCCAGTGCCACAGGTGGAGGCTTAGCCTACTGTGCCACAGTGCCAGCCCCATAATTTGAAATTTAAAAACATCATTTAGCCTCAGAACTAGGAAGTGCTGACAAGACTTGATGGAACTGTACAATGAAATCACAAAATGTTGCTGAGAAATGTAGGACAAGTAAATGGGGGAGGGGTGCTTTGTGGTGCGGTGGCTAAGCTGCCACTTGGGACGCCAGCGTCCCATACTGGAGCACCAGGTCAAGTCCCAGCTAGTCCACTTCCGATGCAGCTCCCTGTAATGTTCCTGAGAAGCAGTGGGTTATGGCTCCAGTATTTGAGTTCCTGCCACCCATGTAGAAATACAGATGGCTCCTAGCTTCAGCCTGGACCAGACCTGGCTGTTGCAGCCATTTAGGGAGTGAACCAGCAGATGGAAGATCTCTGTCACTGCATTTCAAATAAATAACTCATTTAAGAAGTAAATAAGGGCCGGCGCCGTAGCACAACAGGCTAATCCTCTGCCTTGCAGCGCCGGCACACCAGGTTCTAGTCCCAGTAGGGGCGCCGGACTCTGTCCCAGTTGCCCCTCTTCCAGTGCAGCTCTCTGCTGTGGCCTGGGAAGGTAATGGAGGATGGCCCTGCACCCACATGGGAGACCAGGAGGAAGCACCTGCCTCCTGGCTTTGGATTGGCATAGCCTGTCGGCTGTAGCAGCCATTTGGGGGGTGAACCAACAGAAAGAAGACCTTTCTCTCTGTCTCTCTCTCTCTCTCACTGTCTAATTCTGCCTGTCAAAAATTTTTTTTTTAATTTTTTTAAAAAGAAGTAAATAAGATGCCTCCACACCTGGTTTAGGGCCAAGAGACTTGCTAGTACAAAGATGTCAGTTCACCCAGACTGATACACAGATTTCATGCAAACCCCTCTGAAATGCTTGCAGGGTTTTGTTATTTTTAGTAAAAAAAAAAATGATGCGCTGAGAGCCTAAATTCCATACGAAAAGCAAGGGATTTAGCATAGCCAAAACAATCTGAAAAGAAATTTGAATCATTAACATGGAGGAGCCAGCGTTGTGGCATTACAGGTTAAGCTGCCATCTGCAATGCCGGCATCCCATGTGGGTGCCAGTTCAAGTCCTGGCTGCCCCACTTCTGATCCAGCTCCCTGCTAATGTGCCTGGGAAAGCAGTAGAAGATGACCCAAGTCCTTGGGTCCCTGCCACCCACTTCAGAGACCCCGATGAAGCTCCTGGCTCCTGGCTTCAGTCTGGCTCAGCCCCGGCTGTTGCAGCCATTTGGAGTGAACGAGTGAATGGAAGATGGATCAATCTCTGTATCTCCCTAACTCTGCTTTCAAATAAATAAATGTTAAAAAATGATTAACACTACCTGTGGGGACCCATGGATAGGCTTGCCATGGGATCCCCCATGCTGGGCTTGGCTTACAGCAGTAGTGCGGATGTAGCAGCTGATTGAACTTTCCATCTAGCTGAGGATCGTGGAAAACAACAAGATGGCGCTGATGCCCTGCCTGCTGCGTGACTCCACAGCTGATCGTGATCAAGTGCCGGATTGGAGAGCTCTGTGCATGGACTGTGATTGATTGATTGTGATTGGTTGAATTCTGTATATAAGCGGACCGCGGGAGAGGGAATGGAGCATGCCAGCTTTCCCCCTTAAGGAATGTGCGCGCCATCTCTCCCCCTTCTCCCGGTCCCCCACTCTCTTTCCCACTCCTAAGTAAAAGTCTTTTGAAGACTGATTAGCTGCGAGCAGCGTCGTTCCTTTTGCGGCCGAAGGAGCTGACAACTACCTGCTTTAAGAATTAGGAGAGTTACTTGCAGTACATAGAATTAGCACACCGTGCATGTCTTGGTAGTAAAATATATCAGTGGAGCAGAACTGAGGGTGCAGAAGTAAGCCCACACACACTCAGGCAACTAATTTTTGAGAAAGATACAAAAGTGATAGGGCAGAGAAAGGACAGCCTTCTAAACCAGTCAGAGTGGAACACAGGGATTCCTGTAAGCCTAAGGAGAAAAGTGAGCTTGGAGGCCCACCTCGTACCACATACAAAGTTGCGCCTAAACTCTAAACCTGTAATACAGAAGAAAAAAGACAAATAAAACCGTGACCCTGGGTTGGGAAGGTGTCTTAAATATAACACTGAAGTACAAAAGAATATAAGGGCCGGCGCTGTAGCTCAACAGGCTAATCCTCCACCTTGCGGCGCTGGCACACGGGGTTCTAGTCCCGGTCGGGGCGCCAGATTCTGTCCCGGTTGCCCCTCTTCCAGGCCAGCTCTATGCTGTGGCCCGGGAGTGCAGTGGAGGATGGCCCAGGTCCTTGGGCCCTGCACCCCATGGGAAACTAGGAGAAGCACCTGGCTCCTGCCATCGGATCAGCGTGGTGTGCCAGCCGCAGTGCGCCTGCCACGGCGGCCATTGGAGGGTGAACCAACGGCAAAAAGGAAGACCTTTCTCTCTGTCTCTCTCTCTCACTGTCCACTCTGCCTGTCAAAAAAAATAAATAAATAAATAAAAGAAGAATATAAGGATGCATTGGCTTTCACCAAAGTTAAAAATGTCTGCTTTTAAAAGAAACTGCTGGGGGCTGGCACCCATGGTGCAGTGGGTTGATCCTCCGCCTGCAGTGCAGCATCCCATATGGGCGCTGGTTCTAGTCCCAGCTGCTCCTCTTCCAGTCCAGCTCTCTGCTGTGGCCCGGGAAAGCAGTAGAAGATGGCTCCAGTGCTTGGGCCCCTGCACCCACGTAGGAGACCAGGAAGAAGCACCTGGCTCCTGGCTTCAGATCAAAGCTGCTCTGGCTTTTTCAGCCATTCAGCGCGTAAACCAGCAGAAGGAAGACTTTTCTGTCTCTCCCCCTCACTGTCTGTAACTCTACCTCTCAAATAAATAAATAAATAAAACCTTAAAAAAATAAAAGAAAAAAGAAACCGCTGGGGGCCGGCGCTGTGGCATAGTGGGTAAAGCCACTGCCTGTGGCACTGGCATCCCATATGGGCACCGGTTTGAGACCCAGCTGCTCCACTTCCAATCCAGCTCTCTGCTATGGCCTGGGAAAGCAGTAGAAGATGGCCCAAGTCCTTAGGCCCCTGCACTAGCATGGGAGACCTGGAAGAAGCTCCTGGTTCCTGGCTTCGGATTAGTCGAATCAGCTCAGTTCTGACCGTTGCAGTCACTTGGGGAGTGAACCAGCAGATGGAAGACCTCTCTGTGACTCTGCCTTTCAAATAAATAACTAAATCTTTAAAAAATAATAATTTGAGGTAGTTTACCAAAGTAAAACATGTTGACCAAAATATTAAAGAAACAAATAAATCATCAATGATCACTCTCACAAAAAGACTGACACCCAAATGGTTTTAAAGGCCACAAAGCTATTTACAAGACATTTCTATTAAAAATAGAACAAGTACCAACTGATTTTAGGTGAGATGCTGACATCAAATGTGCACCACGTGCCCTATCTTCATGTGATGCACATGGTCCCTTGGTTGCCTCTGGGTAGTTTATGAACTGCTGACAGAATGTGCCAGAAGCGTGCTGATCCAGCAGCAGGCCTAGCCTTCCAGGGACCCTGCAACTGTCACCTGTCACGGCGGGGCCCTGAGCTGCCAGGTGCCCTGCCACCTTGCTGGCGAGAACCACGTGAAGAGATCACCCAAGGGTGCTGAGTAGTCCCAACCAGGCTGCCATCTGCTGCACCAGAGACCCCAGGCGAGATCTGCAGAACTGCCCAGATGATTCCACTCAACCCTCAGCACAAGATAGTAAGATAGAGGACCCTAAGTGGCCATCACATTTAGGCTGGTGAGTTTCATGGCAATCGACGACTGAAAACAGATCAGGGTGCAGTCTCACCCCTGCGCACACCCTTCCAAAACACCAGCATCATTTACAGTTGCAAAATCCCCCTCCCCCACTAAAGGACCAGCAACTCACATCTTGCACTTCCCTAACCATGGCCACAAAGAGTTACTAGCTCAGCAATGCAAGAGAGTTCAACGATAAAATCCTAATTATTTAATTCACAGGATTAGGGGGTTCTGTGAGCAGCCCCGAGTGTGCTTGGGAAAGCTGTATTTGCCAGTTATCACTGTTGTTTAAAATCATGGTGTTGAATTTACTGAGCTTTCAAGTGGCACTGGGGGAAGCTGCAGTTTTGGTTCTGCTCCCAGGGAAATGGGGGATAGGAAGATGGAGAAGGAGGATGCTTCCATCCATCAAGTCGGGGAGATGAGGTACAGCCATCACCAGCAGGAGTCAGCAGCAGAACCAATGTGAAAAAGAACTGAGTTTCTTACATCTTCACCCAAGGCCAGTTAGCAAATATAAAAGAAAAAGTTTCCATTTGTAACCGGACCCAATGCTTCTTTCTTTTCCTTTCCATGTTCTGATGAACAAAAGCAAACCGCTGAGCTTGTGAGTGACAAAAAAGCGCTCCAACAGAGCGCTCTTGCTTGTGAATTGCAGAGACTGGCCTTGAGAAAGCCAGGGGCAGTGGCAAAGTAATCTGCCCTCCCCAGTCAGCACCACCAGAGGTTTGAATTTGTCGTAACAAAATGCAAAGAGATCGCGATGACTAAGGGCAAGGTGGGCTTCATCCTAAGCAAACAGTGAACCCCTTAACGCAATACTGTGCCTCTTTCAAATCTCACCCAAATGTTTTCGTGGCTACTTAGTTGTACAGGATATCCTGCTACGTCCTCCTCGTGAGTCACGCCATCAGGGAGTTTCCCAGAGAACTGCACTGCCATCCCAGATTCCCTGTCGGCAGACTCACACACTGGCAGAGCTCCGGGCGCAGCGGCCCAGCCGCCTCTGCAATCTCCCTAAAAGCCCCAGAGCATCTCACTGAGCAGGGCGCCCTCATCTACGATGGACTTCCTCTTGCCTCTGTGTCCCCAACCTTGTCCTTGTTATTCTGATTCTGCAAGAGAAACAGGGATCCAGCTTTCAGTGACTCACAACAGGAACCAAACTGGGCCACACTGGCTGCTCTGAAAGCTCCCTTTGTGTTGTTTCCGGGTCCGGCTCCCTGCTCCCTGCAGCCACCTCCTCCACGCACTCCGCTCCCCAGACTCGCTTTCTTCGAAATCACAGCATCACGGCCTGGCTGTCAAGACGCAGTCAGCCACGGACACCAGCTCTGAGATGACAACAGCCAAGGACGAAGGGAGGACGAGGCTTGGAGAAGGCAGAGAATGGAAGAGCTGCCTCTGCTCATGGAAACACTGAGGAAAATCGGGGAGCAGCAGGTGGACAATGAGGCAGAGGAAGAAGAGGAAGGTGGGGAGAAGAGGGAAGAGATGGAGATGAGCAGGCTCCGGCAGCCACAGGCGAACAGGCAGCTGAAGATGATGTTGATGACGATGTGGACAGCAGAAAAGTTCAAAAACCAGACAGACCGCCATTACCTCTTCACCCTCCACTTCCCTTCTCAGAATCTAAATGTGCTCACCTTTGGAGAACAGCAGCGCCACCTGCAGAGGCCATGTGTTCCCCAGCACCCACTCAAAATCACTCAAGTTTGCAACAGGGGAAGAAAAAAAATCAAAACTTTCAGGTCCTGCTTTTTATTTTTCTTGAAACTAAATAAATTTTTTATTTACATTTTATATTTTTGAACATATTGCTAGGGGCCAGTCACTTCAATACAGGATGACAAAACCAGCCTTCAGAATGTTCTACTTGTGGTGTGATCACGTTCACTATAATCTCCAAAGAGAAAAAAGAAAGCAAAAATGAGTATAGAAAAGTCATTCTGAGCATTCCAGTAACTTTTTTCAGTGTATGTACTTAGCTGTATTATAAGTAGTTGGTCTGTATGAGATGGTTAAAAAGGCCAGATAGGGGCCGGCGCTGTGGCATAGTGAGCTAAGCCTCCACCTGTGGTGCTGGCACCCCATATGGGCACCAGTTCGTACCCCAGCTGCTGCTCCTCTGATCCAGCTCTCTGCTTATGGCCTGGGAAAGAAGACGGCCCAAGCGCTTGGGCCCTGTACCTGCGGTGGCTCCTGGCTCCCAGTTCTGGCCATTGCAGCCATTTGGGGAATGAACCAGCAATAGAAGACCTTTCTCATTTTTCCCTCCCTCTATAACTCTACCTCTCAAATAAAACAATAAAATCTTTAAAAAAAAAATCTTTACTTAATATACTAAATTGATCTTCTGTATATAAAGATAATTGAAAATGAATCTTGATGTGAATGGGATGGGAGAGGGAGTGGGAGATGGGAGGGGTGCGGGTGGGAGAGAAGTTATGGGGGGGAAAAGCCATTGTGATCCATAAACTGTACTTTGGAAATTTATATTTACTAAATAAAAGTTCAAAAAAAAGCCAAAGAGATAAAATGTTTCTTTTTTTTTTTCCAGTTTTTTGTCTTTGAAGTTGTTATTATCTATTTATTTTTTTGGCCTGTTTGATGTATGTGTGAAATGATGTTGTCCAACAATAAACTGGAATGTTATTTTGCTGAGTTATTCTAACAAAGAAAGAGGGAAACCACTTCAAAGAAAGGGGATTAAGGGGCCGGCATTATGGCACAGTGGGTTCAGCTGCCGCCTGGGATGCTGGTTCAAGTCCCAGCTACTCTACTTCTGATTCAGCTCCTTGCTAATGCACCTAGGAAAGCAGTGGATGATGGCCCAAGCACTAGGTCCCATATGGGTCACACACACGAAAGACCTAGATGGAGTTCCAGGTTCCTGGCTTCAGCCCAGCCCAGCCTCAGCCACTGTGGCTATTTGGGAAGTGAATCAGCAAATGGAAGATCTCTGTCTTTCCTTCTCTCTTTCAAATAAATAAATCTTACACCATGGGACTACCATGGGATTAGCATTGGACAGGATTTGTAGGGGAAGGGAGACCTCACATCCATTTTCCACATTCTATTTTTTTATTTTTACTGAATTATCTCTATAATAAAAAGAGTAATACAGGATATATGTTTAAAATTCTGCCCATAATTCTACATACCCAGATAACATAAACTGACACAGATTCTACAATCTCAAAATATCTATATAATTTCAAATAAGGGATGTACCTAAGTTATTTGAGCAATCAAATACAAAGGACACCAAAGGATCCTGCCCTTCACACGAGTTCGTGACCTCAGTGCTGTGCCGGTGCACTCCAGGGCTCGCCCAAGTGTATGGTTCCATGAGCCTGGGAGCAGACAGAAGGGAAGGAGTGACCACAGACCCAGCCCTAAACACCAACAGCAAATTCCATTCCCCAGCAACATCTTCCCTATTGTTCATCCACAGAGATTTAGAGGAAAATTGATCTGACTGCAAACACCATGGGGAAAAATCATTTTTTTGAGGGTTTAAACTGCATGTAGCACAGGCCAGGAGCTGGCTTATCAGACCTTTAGGGTCCAACATCTTTTGGATAATATGGTCAGGGGAGGGCCTGGGGGGAAAGGCCACTGACCACAAGGCAAAGCTGTATGTGCCTGTCCGGCTCCGACCACCCGCAGCCTGGCAGACAGGCAAGCCACCTTCTGCCTGGCCTGCAGGAGACCCTGTGGTCAATGGGAATCTGAGGGGAAACGGCCAGAGTCCTTCTGTAGCCCCAAGTTCTGAGTCCTTTCCAAGACAGGTGCCCACCCACAAGCCCAGAGTCACCAACGCTGGAAATGACCAAAACCTATCACGCCCTTCCCTGCTTCCTCCCCAAACAGCCAGATGTTAAATCCGGTTGCCATTAAGCAGTCAGTACACCAGAAGTCCGTGCAGACCAGGATCACCTACCCCAGGAATCTGAAGCCTTGCAGTCCAGCTGCCCGGTGTGCACATGCACAAGGCATACATCAGGAAACATCAATATGCAGGGAACAGCCTTCCACCTGTGCAGGTAGGTGACTCCCACAGCTTACAGAGATCCGAATGTTAACAATGTTTATTTTCATTTTCAAAGCACACTGTCGTAATGCTGTGATTACAAGTACCGTGTACTACAAAAAGGAGCAGGAAGAACAACATACAACACAGAAAGACAAGGGCCTTTTAACAGCCAAATATGCTCCCTGTTCAAGTGCTCCTGGTTTTCTTGGCGAACTTCTGTGACTCCCAGCATTCAGGAGAGAGGGGCAGGAGGCGAGCTCTGGCCAAGTGTAGATGTTCCAGCCTCGCTCTCAGCAGTGGGCACAGCGGGCCCCAGTGTGTGGTCACGACAGGACATGCTCCAGCACTCCCTGTCTGATCAACTGCTCACACTTCCACCGAGGTAAAAAGTGCTGAGGAAAGAAAAAGGTGAGGGGTAAGACTGGGTTGGGAAGGAATTATAAATTACTTTTTGCATCACTACAAAGCAGTAACTGATTATGTATTTTTCAGACTGCCACAGCTAAGCAGTTAAAAGCTAAACTTTAATGTTTGCTGAAAATCACTGGAACTGATGGCACTTACAGTGGGACTGAATTCTGACTTCCTGGTTTGCTCAATTCACGAAAAACTTCTGGATTCTGGCAGGTACTCTCAGTGTGTACACTTCTGAACCCAGGCACAGTCTCGGGAACCAGATGACACGTGCTGCCACAGGCCCTTAAAACTGAGTCTGAACACTTACCCGTTCCTGACGAAGCAGCAGCTTCTCTCTGCATTCCTGTAACCTGCAGTGTGGCTGCTGCTCACATGCTTTGTGGAAGACACTGGCACCCATTCATGGTTGTCCTGGGTCCTCCTGAGAGGGCCAAGGGCAGGCAGGAAGGAGGCCCCCTCCCTCTTCAAACCAAAGTGAGCATTCACTCTGCTCCGGAGTGAGCACATCCAGAAGCAAGCCAGGAAGATCACCCAAGCTCACAGGTGATCAGAGACATCTCGAAGATGTGGAGTGAAAACTTACAAAGACCACTGTACCAGGAAAGGTTATCAAAACTACTCAAGGAAGCAAAATGTTAACCTCAGTGGCCATGTGCACCTGGAAGTCCTGCCTCACGGGAGACCTGTGACCCGACTCTTGAAAGCAATCAGGAAGACACACAGGCCAAGACTGTTGTCAAACTTGTTAACTCAGTTTCTCAAAAGCATTAAAAACATGGAAAAAAATGACACAAACACATCAAGTCCTTCCCTTAAGTTATTCTAATACTGCTGTTAAAGGGGGTGAGGGCTGTGGATATCTGGCACAGTGCTCAAGACACTGCCTAGGATGCCTGCATCCCATATTGGAGTGCTTGGTTACAGTCCAAGCTCCTTTGCTTCCAATCCAGCTTCCTTCTAACGAGCACGCTGGGAGGCAGCAGTACTTGGGTCTCTGCCTCCCATGTTGACAAGATTCAGATTTAGTTCCCAGCTCCTGGCTTCAGCCCAGCCCAGCCCAGCCTTGGCTGTCGTGGCCATCTGGGAAGTGAACCAGCAGATGGAGGACCTCGCTTTCTCTCTGCCATTCAGAGAAATCCAAGGTGGTGGGGTGGAGGGCAGGTGGGTGCATTTGGCCTAGTGGTTAAGGCTCCTGCACCCCATACTGGATTGCCTGAGTTGGATCCCCAGCTCTGGCTCCCAACTCTGGCTCCCTGCTAACATGAACAATGATGAAAGCTCAAGTGATTGGGTTTCGGACACCATCTTGGGAACCCTCAGTTATTCCAGCTTCAGGCCAAAGGCCCAGCCTGGCATTTGCAGGCATTTGGGTGATGAGCCATCAGATGGAGCTCTGTCTCTGTCCCTAAAACAATTTAAATTAAAAAGGGCAGGGGGCCGGTGCCACGGCTCAACAGGCTAATCCTCCGCCTTGCAGCACCGGCACACAGGGTACTAGTCCCAGTCGGGGCGCCGGATTCTGTCCCGGTTGCCCCTCTTCCAGGCCAGCCCTCTGCTATGGCCCGGGAGTGCAGTGGAGGATGGCCCAAGTGCTTGGGCCCTGCACCCCATGGGAGACCAGGAGAAGCACCTGGCTCCTGGCTTCGGATCAGTGCAATGCGCCAGCCGCAGTGCACTGGCCACGGCGGCCATTGGAGAGTGAACCAACGGCAAAAAGGAAGACCTTTCTCTCTGTCTCTCTCTCTCTCACTGTCCACTCTGCCTGTCAAAAGGGGGGGGGGGGAGGAGTAGTTCTCATTTCTGGTCAAAAAGTAACTATGCTTGCCATATTGACAAATGTAAAGAATTATGGTAACAAAATGTTTCCCTTTAGTGTGTTATATCACCCAGATGATCTGTATCACTTTCAGAAAACTGGTACAGCATAAATAAATTGAGCTAACAGGAATCCACTTAGCGTGAATCTGAAGATTTCTAAGGAAACAATATACTGAGATTTTTTTATAAGGGAAAATTTAGCTTAAGCTACAGTTTCACAATTTCATTCTTTCCCTGTTAAATTCTGTTGTATTTAGATATTAAACACTTAACAGTTGTGTTTTTTTTTTTTTTTATGATTTATTTGAAAGGCTGAGTGACAAAGAGGAAGAGACAGAGAGATCTTAAATCTGCTGATTCACTCTCCAAATGCCCACAAAAGTTGGGGCCGGGTCAGGCTGAAGCCAGGAGTCAGGAACTCCATCTGGGTCTCCCCTGTGGATGGCAGAGGCCCCAGGACTTGAACCATCATCTGCTGCTTTCCCAGGTGCATCAGCAGGGAGGTGGCTTGGAAGCGGAACAGCTGGGACTTGAATTGCTGCTGTGATATGGGACGCCAGTGTTGCAAGCTGCAGCTTAACCTGCTGTGCCACAACAGACACACCTACAAATTCTTGATCTGTATCACTGCTTATTAAACAACCAGGATTTAAAAGAGGAAGTACAGGCTAAAAATGAGTGCACAGCAACTGTTCTTATAAATTATAATTCAAAGAAGGCGAGTCTGGCAGTTTAACAGTCCCTGGATAATGATCTACCACTTGACTGGAATATGCCAAATGATGGTAACTTCCCTGGAAAATGCTTAGTGTGGAAATCAAGCACCACCCAGCAAATTAGCATTTTCTCACCACATAAAACATCTGCTTCCAGTCTTAGTATTTGGCAAAGCTACAGAGTATCTTACACTTAGCATAACCCCAATGATCACCACAGGTGATATTTATTTATTTTGCTACTGACCCCAACAAGGTCCACCATTCAACTCTCTTACAAAAATTTAGAGTGTATGAAGACAAAAGAAATACCTGGCTATTCTTTTTTAGTAAGACTGAAGTGCCATCATCAACTTCAAATTCTCCGTAGTCTTTTAGACACCGCACCTGAGAGGAAAAAAAATCAATTCTTTATCTAAAATATTTCTTAATATGTATGAAGTAACCAATATGCAAACAGGCATGCAGCAAACACCCACACAGTCAAGAGTTCCAGACTTTCTGTCTGTTTCCTCTCTATGCACTAGGCCTAGTCCAGCTACTATGGAATGCTAATGCTTCCAATCGTCCCATCTGGATAGAGAGATACAAGAGCAGAGCACTCTGCAGAGGTACGTGTATGTCAGTGTGGACAGCCCAGAAACCCAGGCAGCTGGGAAAGGGGAGACAGCACCACTGGATCCTCTTCCCTCTGCAAGTTCTCAAAAACCAAGCATTTGAAGTATCCATCCACAAAGATGGTTTTAGTTCCACTCCAACCTGCTGCTTATAGATCCCTCCCATAAATTATCAGTATCTGAGAATAAGACACGGGTAAGTCAGCAAAATTTCAGTTTTGGGAAGGGATTCTTCCAAACTCCTTTAGTAGTCAGACTCCCTGTCAAGAACTTAAGAGTAAGTACAGCATGAAGAGCAGGTGTAGCCTCCTGTGACAGACCCGGGAGTGTTCTGAGCTAGACAGTGGGGAGGCAGCCCAATGACAACTGATTCTGCAAGAGTAAAGAACCTTCCAGAGCACTCCCAGGTGAAGGTCACAGACAGGGCACTGCGCTCAGTGCTGCTGCAGGAATCCAGGCCAGAGTAACTCTGCTGCTGCCCTGCAGGGAAGCCGGGCCTGCAGTGAGTCACTCTGTCTTCTACTTCTCCAGGTGACTTCATCACCCCCCAGGGTTCCTCTGGAGCCTTTCAAAGAATCTCAATGTATTTTAACTTAGACTGAGAAACATTATTCTAGAAATATCTCCCTACTATCACTTATTTGCTTCCTTGAATAGACTTCTGTTATGGAGAATCCTGAACATATTACAAAATAAAGACCATCACTCTACAGATTCCTTAACTGGTTTCAGCAACTGTCAACAGGGCCATCTATGTTCTCCTCACTCACTGCTGAATTATTTTACTGTATTTCTACAAAATAAGTTTTGAAAAATATAATCTCAATACTATTATCTCATTTAAAAAAATTATTTGAAAGGCAGAATGAGAGAGACAGAGAAAGAGATCTTCCATCTGCTGTTTTAGTCCCCAAATGGCTGCAATGGCCAGGGCTTGGCCAGGCCGACACCAGGAGCCTGGAATTTCATCTGGGTCTGCCACATGGGTGGCAGGGACCCAGGTACTTGGGCCATCTTCCACTGCTTTCCCAGGTGCATTATCAGGGAGCTGGATCAGAGGCTGAGCACCTGGATTCGAACTGGTACCTATATGGGATGACAGTGTCACAGCCAGCAGTTTAACTCACTATGCCACAATGCCAGCCTTATTATCTCATCTTAATAATTTTTTAAATATCATATAATATTCAGTCAGTATCCAAATTTCTCCACTTACTTCACTTATCTCAGTAATTTTTCTTTAAATTTCCTTGTTGAAATCAAAATCCAACAACAGTTGCATATCACATTTTTGTTATGTCTTACAAGGTTTCCCTCCCAGTAGAGCAGCCAGGAGTTGAACCAGTGCCCATGTGGGATGCTGGCACTACAGGCGTTAGCTTTACCCGCTATGCCACAGTATCAGCTCCTCCCAGAAGAGCACTTTTTTTCCTTCTTCTTGGCAATGTGATTGTTGAAAATTCTAGGTTGGGAGTCTAGTACATTTCCCCATAATCAACATGTTGTTGTGGATTTCCGTGACATCATTTATCAAGTCCCTCAGTTTGAATTTATACTACAGGTTAAGTCTAGAGCCTTGATCAGATGTGGTCTGACCTTCTGTTACAAGATCACATGAAACCCAGAGTGTCAGGATGTCCCTTTTTGGATACTAAGATTGATCAGGAGCTGATACTGTGGCACAGCAGGTAAAGATAACGCCTGCAGTGCCAGCATCCTACATGGGTACTAGTTCAACTCCTGGCTGCTCTACTTCCAATCCAGCTCTCTGCTATGGCCTGAGAAAGCAGTAGAAGATGGCCCAAGCACCTGCATGGGAGACCTGGAGGAAGCTACTGGCTCTTGGCTTCAGATCGGCCCAGCTCCAGCTGTGGTGGCTATTTGGGGAGTGAACCAGTGGATGGAAGACCTCTCTCTCTCTCTCTCTCTCCCTCCCTCCCTCCCTGCCTCTGCCTCTGCCTCTCTGTAACTCTGCCTTTCAAGTAAAATAAATAAATCTTAAAAAAAAAATTGATCAAGGAGTCCAGGTGTCATGTGTCATGTGTCAATTATAAATGTCTCCATTCACTATTCACTTAAAGGATGTAAACTTTTCGGGAAGGATGCAAACAAAGATAAGAGGAAGCAAAAGAATCAGGACATAGCAAGTCTAAGGAACAGAAAGAAAAAAGATGAAGGAAAAGGACAGAGCCTAAGAGCCCCGGTGGATGCAGCCCAGAGAGCCGACAGTCAGTGCAGGAGTGCCAGGGACAGGACAGGCAAAGGAGCAGCGAGAATAGGCAAGGACACAAGGGCCAAGTTTCCCAAGACTGCTACAAGACATGCAAACACCAGCCAAGAAGTTCAATATCTCCAAGGAAGATGAACTCGGAGACCTAAACCAGGACACTTTATAATCAAAGACAAAGAGAGCATCTGAAAGCAGTGAGCAAAGCATGACATCACATGCAAGATCTTCAACAAGACTTCCAGATTTCTCACCAGAAATGTGAGTGGGAAGACACAGGTTCAATATAGTCCAAGTGCTGAAGGAACACCACGGTCAACAAAACCCTGTAGCAAAACTGCCCTTCAAAAGTAGGGAAGGGGCGGGCATTTGGGATAGCAGTTAAGTCACCACGGGACGTGGGAGTGCCTGGGTTTGAGTCACATTTCTACTTCTCGTCCAGCTTCCTGGTAATGCACACCCATGTGGGAGACCCCGAGTGAGTTCTGGTTGTTGGAGGTATTTGTGGAATAAACCAGCAGAAAGATTCTCTCTTTACCTTTCAAATAAATGAAAATAAACAAAAATGTAATAACTAAAGAAAAAATTAAGATGCTCTCAGAGAAGCAAAAGCTGAAGGAGTTTATCGCTAGTCCCGTGCTACAAGAAATGCTCTAAGAAGCCATGCTCGGCAAAATGAAAGGACGTGTCAGTAACCCGAAGCTGTGTGGGAAAAGAACAATCTCAATAAACACATTAATACATAAATACATTAAAAAACATTAGTATAGAAGACTGGTGCTAGGGCACACTGGGTTAAAGCCCCAGCCTACAGTGCCAGCATTCCATATGCATGCCAGTTCAAGTCCCAACTGCTCCTGTTCTGAGCCACCTCCCTGCTAATGGCCTGGGAAAGCAGTAGATGGTCCAAGTGTTTGGGCCCCTGCACTCACGTGGTAGACCCAGAAAATACGCCTGGCTCTTGGCTTCAGATCAGCCCAGCTCCAGCCATTGAAGCCATTTGGAGAGTGAACCACAGGATGGAAGACTTCTCTCCCTCTCTCTCTGTTTCTACCTCTCTTTGTATCTCTTGCAAATAAATAAAATAAATCTTTATAAAAAATAAACATCATGATGCTGAATTTTAAAAAAAAGCTAGTATGACTGTAACTTTGTTGTATAACTCTACATTTTATTTTCTACATAAGAGATTAATACATGTAAAAGATTTATTAAATAAAGATGTAATACTGTGATCATTGACTGAAAGTAGGAGGGTGGAGCTGTACAAGCTCAGAGCTCAGGCGGCGGCATTATGGCATAGCAGGTAAAGCTGTGCCTCTCCCGGTGCCATCCCATATGGGCACCAGCAGTTCGAGTTCCAGCTGCTCCACTTCTGATCCAGCTCACTGCTTATGTGCCTGGGAAGGCTGTGGAAAATGGCCCAAGTGCTTGGGCCCTGCACTCACATGGGAGACCCAGAAGAAGCTCCTGACTCTTGACTTCAGCCTGCCCCAGTCCTAGCTGCTGCAGCCATTTAGGGTGTGAACTAATGGATGGAAAATCTTTACGTGTGTGCATCTCTTCCTCTCTCTGTGTAAGTCCTTCAAATTAATTTAATGAAAAAAATCTTAAAAAAAATTAAGAGATTAAAAAAATGAGAGTTCTTCCAAACTATGGAAGCTAAACTGCTATAAATTCAAAATGGAGTGTCATAACTTTAGGATGTTAAATGTAATCCCTATGGTATCCACAAAAAAAGTTACAGAATATACACAAAAAGTGGGGCCCATGATGTGGCTTAGCGAGTAAAGCCACTACCTGCATTGCCAGCATCCCATAGGGGCACCAGTTCTAGTCTCCGCTGCTCCACTTCCAATACAGCTCTCTACTGTGGTCTGGGAAAACAGAAGATGGCCTAAGTCCTTGGGCCCCTGCACTGCACGGGAGACCTGAAGGCTCCTGGCTCTTGACTTCGAATCGGCACAGCTCCACCCATTGCAGCCATCTGGGGAGTAAGCTAGCAGACAGAGGCCTTCTCTCTCTTTTTCTCTCTCTCTGCCTCTAACTCTGCCTCTGCCTCTCTGTAGCCCTGCCCTTCAAATAATAAAATAATTAAATCTTTAAAATATATATACACCAAAGCAAAGAAAGGAAATGTTTCACACACAAAAAAGTCAAATAAACATAAAAGAAGAAATACAGGAAATAAAGGAGAAAAAAATTAAAAGGCATATAGAAAACACCAAAGTGTCAGTTATTACTGCTTATCAGCAATCAGTTTAAGCATGAATGGATTAAAGCACTTTAATCAAGACAAAGATGAGCAGATGGCCAAAAATACATGATCCAATTAACTGTATGTTGTCTGTAGGAAACATCAGTAGACTGGAAGTGAAAGAATCAGAAAGAGGTCCTGTGCATGCTTTACAAAGACCAACATTACACAAAACCCAGGCAGCCTGTCAGACTAAGAAGATTACACATTAATACAGGTTACTTGCAGCAAGAAGATATGATGGCTCTTCAGAAACTTCATGGAAAATATGCAGCACAAAAAAACTAAGATTTCAAAAAAAATTTTAAACAAAAATAAAATCATCTTATAATCGAATTTCTCCATAAACTTTCTGAATTAACTTCATGTAACAATCATAAAGTTACCTTCTAATAACAGTTCATCAAAATATAAGGCAAAAAATGACAGAAATGAAGGGAAACAGTTCTTCAATAATTCCTAGGTACTTCAATATCCCACTCACAATAATGGAAAATGAACCAGACAGAGGAGAGATTAGAGAAGACTTAGCTCTGAGACACACACGCGTCATTCTATGCAACACACTCTTCTCATATGCACGCAGGACATTTTCCAGAACAGACTCCATGTTAAGCCACAAATTAAGTCCCAAAACAGGGCCTGGCACCATGGTGCACTAGGTTAATCCTTGGCCTGCGCCACCGGCATCCCATATGGGCACCGGGTTCTAGTCCCAGCTGCTCCTCTTCCAGTCCAGCTCTCTGCTGTGGCCTGGGAGGGCAGTGGAAGATGGCCCAAGTTCTTGGGCCCCTGCAGCCGCATGGGAGACCTGGAAGAAGCTCCTGGCTCCTGGCTGCAAATCAGCACAGCTCCAGCTGTTGTGGCCAACTGGGGAGTGAACCAGTGGATGGAAGACTTCTCTCTCTCTGCCTCTCCTTCTCTATGTAACTCTGACTTTCAAATAAAATAAATAATTCTTTAAAAAAAAGAATAAATAAAATAAAAAGATAGCAAAATATCTACTCCTACCACAATGGAATGAAGTTAAAAGATGAAAATCTGGAAAGTTCGAATATTTGTGAAAATTAAACAAGCAACACATTCTTAAACAACCAATGATTCAGAGAAGAAATCACAAGAAAAACTAGAAAATACTTAGAGTCGAATGAAAGTGAAAGCACAACTTGTGAAAACGGTGCTAAGGGAGAAATTTGTAACTGCACACCTACATTAAAGAACAAGACAGACGTCAAAGCAACGAGGTTGTAACTCTATAGCAATAAATAAGTGCAATCTGAGACTAGCAGAGAGAAGGAAATAATAATGATTAAAGCAGATAAATAGGCTAATCCTCCACCTGTGGCGCCAGCACCCTGAGTTCTAGACCCTGTCGGGGTGCCGGATCCTATCCTGGTTGCTCCTCTTCCAGGCCAGCTCTCTGCTGTGGCCCGGGAGTGCAGTGGAGGATGGCCCAAGTCCTTGGGCCCTGCACCTGCATGGGAGACCAGGAGAAGCACCTGGCTCCTGCCTTCGGATCAGCATGGTGCGCCGGCCGCAGAAGCCAACGGAATAAAAAAGGAAGACCTTTCTCTCTCTCTCTCTCTCTCTCACTGTCCACTCCGTCTGTCCAAAAGAAAACATAGGGAAATTGACAAAGTCAATTAAACTAAAATTGGTTCTTTGAAAAGATTTACAAAATGTGTACCATGCACAGAGCAACTGGAGACAGAAGGAACTTCTAAGTAAATGGTCCTGGGTCACCTCAATATAAACATTCAAAAAGAAACTTGACTCCTGCATTACACACAAAAGTCAACCCCAATATTGTAGATCCCTGTTTGTGAAAGGTACAATAGTCTCCTAAAAGATTGTACGGAAAAAAATTTTTTCAAGATTTATTTCTTATTTATTTGAAAGGCAGAGAGGTACAGAGATAGATGAGAGAGGGAAGAGAGACAGAATTTTCTACTTGCTGGTTCATTTCCCAGATGGCTGCAATGGCCAGGGCTGGATTAGGCCAAAGCTAGAAGCCTGGAATTCCACCTGGGTCTCCCATGGTGAGAGCCAGGCCCCAAATGCTTGAGCCATCTTCTGCTGCTTTCCTAGGCACATTAGCAGGGAGCAGAATTTGAAGTGGAGCAGCCGAGAATCCAACCAGCACTCAAATGGCATGCTGCCAACTGCAAGTGGCAGCTTAATTTGCTGTGCTACAATGCTGGCCTCCCAAAATATTTTTAATGCTTATTTTTATCTACTTGAAAGGTAAAGCAAAAGAAAGAGAAAGACAGAGCCTGACCTTCCATCTACTCTCCAAATGTCCACAACAGTCAGGGCTGGGCCAGGCTAAAACTAGGAGCCTGTACCTCCATGTGGGGCTCTCATGCAGATGGCAAGGGCCCAAGTACTTTAGCCACCATTGTTGCCTCCTAGGATTCGTTAGAAGGAAGCTGGATTGCAAATGGAGGTGCCAGGGCCTGAACTGTAACTCTAATAGGATGCAGGCATCCCAATCAGTGGCTTAACCTGCTGTGCGACAATGGCTGCTCTGGAAAATATCTTTAAAAAAATGTATTTATTTATTTGAAAGGAAGAGTTACAGAGAGAGTCAGAGGCAGAGAGAGAGAGAGAGAGAGATTTTTTTTCCCATCTGCTGGTCACTCCATAGATGGCCACAATGGCCAGAGCTGCGCCAAACCGAAGCAGGAGCCAGGAGCTTCCTTCAGTTCTCCCACGTGGGAGCAGGGGCCTAAGGACTTGGGCCACCTTCTACTGCTTTCCCAGAGAGCAGGATTGGAAGTGGAGCAGCCAAAATTCAAACTGGCGCCCATATGGGATGCCGGCCTGGCAGTGACTTTACCCACTATGCCACAGTGCCAGCCTCTGGAAAATATCTTTTGAATTTTTTAAAGATTTATTTATTTATTTGACAGGTAGAGTTACAGAGAGTGAGAGAGTGAGTGAGAGAGAGAGAGAGAGAGAGAGAGAGAGAGAGATGTTTTCCTTCAATTGGTTCACCCCCCAAATGGCCGCTACGGCCAGCGTTACACGGATCCGAAGCCAGGAGCCAGGCGCTTCCTCCTGGTCTCCCATGTGGGTGCAGGGCGCAAGCACTTGAGCCATCCTCCACTGCCCTCCCGGGCCACAGCAGAGAGCTGGACTGGAAGAGGAGCAGCCGGGACTAGAACCCGGTGCCCATATGGGATGCCGGCGCTGCAGGTGGATTAGCCAAGTGAGCCACGGTGCCAGGCCCATGGAAAATATCTTAATAACCTTAGGATAAAACACCAATTTGGTTATTTTGGACAAAACAAAATAAAACCAAAAAACCAGCCACAGAGAAAAAAATTAAGTGGGCCACATTAATAATCCATAACTTCATATCAAGATGCCACAAAGAAAGTGAGAACTCAAGCTCACGCCGCTGCCCAACATGAACAGCAAAGGTTCTGCTGCACTTCACTGGACAGGGGAAAGACCAAAATTGAAATTCCAAACACAGTTTCTACTGACTACCCATTGCACATCACTATAAAGCTGCAAAATCCTAAATCAAACCACTGTAAGCTGGCTTCTATACTATGAACAACTGTATGCTAATAAACTAGATGAAACGTGAATTCCTAGGAACACAAATCCTGCCAAAACAAAATCAGAAAGCGACAGAAAAGAAGAGGCAGAGAGAGAGAGGTCTTCCAACTGGTCGCAACGGTTGGAGCTATGCCAATCTGAAGCCAAGAGCCAGGAGCTTCCTCCAGATCTTCCCACATCGGTGCAGGGCAGAAGGATTTGGGCCATCTTCTACTGCTTTCCCAGGCCATAGCAGAGAACTGATCAGAAGTGGAGCAGCCGGGTCTCGAACTGGCGCCCATATGGGATGCTGGCACCGCAGGCGGCAGCATTACTTACTATGCCACAGCACCAGCCCCTCAAAATCTTTTCAACAAAGAAATCTGTGGATGGCTTCGATGGTGCAATCCACAAAACACTTAACAAAGAACTTACACTCAATCTTCCTTCTCAAACTTTTCCAAAAAATGGAAGAGGAAACACTTCCTAATTCAACTGTCAAGAAGCCAGCACAGCCCTGATACCCAAGCCAGAAAAGACTCCAAGAAAACCACAGATCAACATCCCTTACGAAAACTGATGTAAAACACCCTCAGCATAATAGTGGGAAACTGCATTCAGCAGCATATTAGAAAGGCTATGGCAATGATCACCTGGGATTTATTCGTGGAATGCAAGAATCATTCAACATGTGAAAACCAATCATAGCAGACCACACTAACAGAATGAAGTTCAACTTATGCAGAAAACGCATTTGATGGGGTGGTGCTGTGGCACAGTGGGTAAAGCCACTGCCTGCTGTGCAGGCATCCCATATGGGCACCAGTTCCAGTACCAGCTGCTCTACTTCTGATCCAGCTCTCTGCCAGGGCAGGGCCCAGGATAACAGCGGAAGATGGTCAGAGTTCTTGGGCCACTGCAATCTGTGTGGGAAACCCAGAGGACGCTCCTGGCTCCTGGCTTCAGATTGGCACAGCTCTGGCTGTTGTGGCTATCTATCTGGGGAGTGAACCAGTGGATGAAGACCTCTCTCTGCCTCTGCCTTTCAAATAAAATAAATAAATCTTAAAAAAAAAAAAAAAAAAACACACATTTGACAAAATCTGACACCCTTTTATGATCAAAACACTCAATAAACTAGAAGGAGAAGGAAACTATCTCGAAATAATAGGCCAGATACATGTAAAATCCCCAGCAAAGATCCTGCTCAATGATGAAACACTGACAGCTTTTCTTCTAAATTCAAGAAGGCAAGGACGCCTTCTTTTGCCCCTTACATTCAACATATAATTGAAGTTACTGCCAGAGTAATCAAAAAAGAAAAGGTTTCTAAGTTGGAAAGGAAGAACTAATTATCTCTGTTCACAGATGATTATCATTTTACATATAGGAAGTCTCAAAGATTCCACACACACACCAAAAAAAAAACCAAAAAACAAAAAACCTGTTAGAACTAACAGAAGCATCAGTACAGCCAACACACTAAGAATCTGAAACAGAAATTACAAAAAAAGTCCCACAAGGCGAGGCAGCTGAAGGAATGGCAGATAACGGTTGTCAGCAAAGCAGTCAGTTTATCACTAGGAAGAGGCAGCCCTAGCCCCAGTGACGGAGCTTAGCAGGGTGAACAAAGACACACAGAGGAAGGGCCAGTGCTGTGGCACGCCAGGTGAAGCTGCCACCTGCAATGCAGACATCCCACACTTTAGTGCTGGATTAAGTCCTGATTCCTCCCCTTCAAATCTACCTTCAGCTAATGCACACCCAAGGGGGCAGCAGAAGATGGACAGGTGTTTGAGAGACCTAGATGGAGTCATTTAGGGAATAATTCAGTGGATGGAAGATCTCTCTGTGCCTCTCCTTCTCTTTCTGATGCTCTGCCTTTCAAATAAATGAACAAATCTTAAAAAAAAAAATAAGAAAGAAAAAAGGAAGAAATGGTCCTTGATTATTCAAAATAATCAAGTTGGGTCACTACCTAATACCATATACAAAAAGTAATTCAAACTGGATCAAAGGTTTGACTATTAGACCTTTAACAACCTAATTTAGAATAAAACACTGGGGGCTGGCGCTGCAGCATAGCAGGTAAAGCTACCACCTGCAGTGCTGGCATCCCATATGGGTGCTAGTTCGAGACCCAGCTGCTCCACTTCTGATCCAGCTCTCTGCTATGGCCTGGGGAAGCAGTAGAAGATGGCCCAAGTCTTTGGGCCCCTGCACCTGCATAGGAGACCTGGAAGAAGCTCCTGGCTCCTGGCTCTGGATCAGCACAGCTCCGGCCGTTGTGGCCAAGTGGGGAGTGAACCAGTGGATGGAAGACCTCTCTCTCTCTGCCTCTCCTTCTCTCTGTATCTCTGACTTTCAAATAAATAAATAAAACCTTAAAAAAAAATAGACACTATCAGTAGTGTAAAAAGGCAACATGTTGAATGGGAGAAAATATTTGCAAATAATGCATCTGTTAAGA
This sequence comes from Sylvilagus floridanus, assembly GCA_949820135.1. NCBI lineage: Eukaryota > Metazoa > Chordata > Mammalia > Lagomorpha > Leporidae > Sylvilagus > Sylvilagus floridanus. The sequence goes on from OX463231.1 coordinate 82,217,914, forward strand.
CATTACTATTCATATTATACACAGATCTCCTAAAACTCCACAACAAAAAAAAACCAAAAACCAAATTCAAAAAACAGGCAAAGAACATTGCTCTGAAGATTTATAAACAGCCAAAAAGCCATGAAAATTAAATGTTTATCACTAAACATTAGGATAATGCAAGTCAAAATCACAAAAATGTACCATTTCACATCCTTTAGAATGGCTATATTTTAAAAAACTAAAAAATAAAATGAAAATGAAAAAGTATTAGTGAAATGTGCAGAAACTGGAACGCTTGACCCCTGTAGACAGTACAGAGGCTGTGGAAAACAGTATGGCAGCTCCCAAAAGTTAAACAGAATTTAACATGATGCAACAACTCCACTTCTGGGTATATCCCCCAGATGATTGAAAGCACAGTATCTGAAAGGTGTTTGTACACCCATGTTCACAGCAGGATTAATCACTATGGCTAACATGTGGATGCACCCCAAATGTCCGCCTGATGCATGAGCAGTCAGGCAATATGTGGTATGTAGCCAAACAATGACATATCTCTCAGGCTTAGGAAACTGACACATAAAAGATGAATTTTAGCACATTATGCTAAGTAAATCAATCACAAAAAAGCAAGTATTTTATGATTTCGCATATGTGAAGCAGAGACAGGAAGCAGAATAGTGCTTGCCAGGCACAAGCAACTAGCAGGGCCTGGAGAGTGACTGTTTCCTGGGAACATAGTTTCCGTTTTCTAAGGAAGGTAAAAAGAAATCTGGACATGAATGGTGGTGATGGATGTCTAACACAGTGATATTATTTCACACTTTCTGAATTGGGCACCTAAACTGGTTATGATGACAAAAATATGTGTTGAAAATACATCCACTTGAGGGCCCGGTACCATGGGCGCACTAGGTTAATCCTCCGCCTGTGGCACCAGCATCCCATATGGGCACCGGTTCTAGTCCCGGTTGCTCCTCTTCCAATCCAGCTCTCTGCTGTGGCCCAGGAGGGCAGTGGAGGATGGCCCAAGTGCTTGCGCCGTGAACCCGCATGGGAGACCAGGAGGAAGCACCTGGCTCCTGGCTTTGGATTGGCGTAGCTCTGGCCATAGTGGCCATCTGGGGAATGAACCAACAGAAGGACCTTTCTCTCTTTCTCTCTCACTATCTGTAACTCTACCTGTCAAATAAATAATTAAAAATCTTAAAAAAAAAAAAAAAAAGAAAAGAAAATACATCACCTTGAAAGGTTCATTTGTTTCATTTTACTTTAAATTTTTAGAGATTGGTTTCCATTTTCATTTAATTTTATTTTGATAACAGGTAAGATATTTACATAGTTCCAAAGATAAGATTATTAAAACAGGTATATTCACAGAATTTTAACTGCTCCATCTTCTTGCCACCACCCTACTATAAACAGCGATTTTGGTTTTGGTTTGTGCTTCCTGTTTTCAGAAGCTAATATACATTCATAGATACCCCTCATCTGAGATAAAAGGTAGCAATCACCCGTGTAATAAAGAAAAATCATTTTTAAAAGGTATACATACTTCAATATATAAGCTTTTTGGAGGCTTCATATCCTGTGTAATGTCCAAACCTTCATCTCCTCCCAGTGTCCTCATGTAAGTAGCAAGGGATTTTTTGTAATGACTGAACCACTCCATCTGCAAATGAAAAGATGGTATTTGACAGTTATATGAGAATATATACAAACTGAACGTTCATCCTTTCAAAACCAGCCCATATCTCAATATGGATCATATCTGTGAACACTCATTTGAACATTACTGACTGCTATCATCCAAGGACTGATCCGAGCACTCCGAGATCACATAACAAAAATGAACAAAAACCTGTGCTCTCACAAGAATTTACAGCCCCGCCTACTAATCATAAACCTAAGGAGCATTCAACCAGAAACAGACCAGGAAAATAACACCAGTTCAGAAGTATAAAATGTTAACTCTGGTCAAACAGAACAGAAGAGAAAGTCTCCCAATTCTAACTGTACAGATACATGGACACGCCCTGCATGACATGGGTAGTACCCCAGACAGAGCAGTGGGCATTTAAAAACTATTTGTTTTATATTAATAAAAGGTAAAATACAACATTTTATATGGCTAAATGTGATAAAAAGAAAACTTTGCTCGGCCAGTGCTGTGGCTCACTTGGTTAATCCTCAGCCTGCAGCGCCAGCACCTCCGGTTCTAGTCCCAGTTGGGGTGCCGGATTCTGTCCCGGTTGCTCCTCTTCCAGTTCAGCTCTCTGCTGTGGCCTGGGAAGGCAGTGGAGGATGGCCCAAGTGCTTGGGCCTTGCACCTGCATGGCAGACCAGGAGGAGGCACCTGGCTCCTGGTTTCAATCGGCGCAATGCGCTGGCCGTAGCGGCCATTTGGGGGGTGAACCAACAGAAGGAAGACCTTTCTCTCTGTTTCTCTAACTCTGCCTGTCAAAAACAAAAAAACAAAACAAAACAAAACAAAAAAACCTTGCTTAGAGAAGTGTTTCCAAATGAGTCAAGACATGGATCTTTCTTTTTTTTTTAAAGGATTTTTTTTTAAGTTTTTATTTATTTATTTATTTTTTTGACAGGCAGAGTGGACAGTGAGAGAGAGACAGAGAGAGAAAGGTCTTCCTTTTGCCGTTGGTTCACCCTCCAATGGCCGCCGCGGCTGGCGCACTGCAGCCGGCACACCACGCTGATCCGATGGCAGGAGCCAGGTGCTTCTCCTGGTCTCCCATAGGGTGCAGGGCCCAAGCACTTGGGCCAGCCTCCACTGCACTCCCGGGCCACAGCAGAAAGCTGGCCTGGAAGAGAGGCAACCGGGACAGACTCCGGCGCCCCGACTGGGACTAGAACCCGGTGTGCCGGCGCTGCAAGGTGGAGGATTAGCCTGTTGAGCCACGGCACTGGCCAAGACATGGATCTTTCTACCACCATCTTTCTACAGGGTCCCCACTCAGAACAACAGCATTTAACAGACTCCCAAGAGAACATAGCATGGAAGGAAAACTAAAGGGTATCATGGCAATGAAGGCATTGTCCTCATTCAGTCTCATACACAGAGGAAAGGCTATGTATGATATACATGCTGTTATACAAAATTTACACCGACAGTTGCAAAATACTTAGCTATGGAAAAATATTAATAGGGAAGGAAAAGACACCTATTTTCATGATCTTGTGTATCCGTGGCTTAAGGATCCTATAACTTAAACAGAAAGGTAATAAAATATAGAGCTAAAGAAAATCTAAAAAGATTATTCTGAAATTACATGCCTATTTTTTAAAATTTCAGACAGAGACAGAGAGAAATACAAGACAGACACAGAGGGCTGCCATCTGCTGCTTCACACCCCTAAGGCCTGCAATGGCCAGGAAGGGCCAAGCCCAAGCCAGAGCTAGGAACTGAATCCAGGTCTCCTATGTGGATGGGATCCAAACACCTAAGCCATCATCCATTGCCTCCCCAAGGTGCTCAGTGGCAGGAATCCAGATTCAAAAGCAGAACTGGGACTCAGAGCCAGGCACTCTGAGATGTGGACATCCTAACAGATACCTTAACCTCTAGGCCAAATGCTTGCCCTGAGAAAATGTTTATGTACTATTTGTGTATTCACTCCTCCATCTTTCAATGGTGATTTCTCTGAACATTATTAAAGCATCATCATCCATTTCATTTTAGTCCCCCCCCCCTTTTTTTTTTGAAGATTTATTTATGTATTTGAAAGGCAGAGTTATACAGAGGCAGAGAGAGAGAGAGAGAGAGAGGTCTTCCATCCTCTGGTTCACTCCCCAGATGGCCACAATGGCTGGAGCTATGCCAATCCTCTTCTGGGTCTCCGTCGCGGGTACAGGGCCCCAAGGACTTGGGTCATGTTCTACTGCTTTCCCAGGCCATAGCAAGGAGCTGGATCTGAAGTGGAGCAACCAGGACTCAAACTGGCATCTGTATGGGATGCCAGCACTGCAGGCGGAGGCTTAGCATACTATGCCACAGCGCCAGCCCCCTCTTATTTTTACTCTGCTTTTTACTTTTATTATCACATTAAGCCAACACAATGGAGATCAACATCCCCACTAAGATTTGTAAAGCATTACTGGGTACTAGGAATTTGCTGTGACTTTAATACTATTTTATTATGCTTTTACCATGGTTGAGATGTTATCTAACTCACTCAGGTGCTGAAGACATGGTCCTCAGTGTGGTGATGTTGAGGTGGTATAACCTTTGAGAGGGGGGACTTAGTGCAAGGGCGGAAAACTGCCCTCAAAAGAGATTCATGCTGGTCTCACAGAACAATGTAGTTCTTGTGCGAGTACACTGTTCTAAAAGAGCCTCCTTGCTCAATCTCTCTAGTTTCGTCCCTAGCCACAGGGTCTCTTCCATGTGCACTCCTGCCACTGTGATGCCATCCACCATGACACCCACACCACTGCGGAGCAGACGCTGGCGCCTCCAGACCTATCAGCAAAAGAACCTCTTCTCTCTATATATTACCCAGCCTCAGGTACTCACACTCTGTTATAGCAACAGTAAGGGGACTAATACTCCCATGATGTTGGTACTGTTATTGACAAAGGGCTCAGAATTAACAAACTGCTCTGAGCCTAGGTGGCTGACTCAAGCCTATGGCTTTACACGAAGACACAAGTGATGGTCTCCTGTAAGCTGATGGAAACACCCAGAAGTACTCCTTGTTACTGGTCCAACATGGCTGATGCAGCTGTTAGCAGCTGTTAGTCTGGTACAGAGAGTTACCTGAATAAATGTCTTGTTTTCAAGCTTGAGTTTTTTCTAAAATGCCATGGACAAAAGTAAGGGGCCAAGCATAATCATGTCTATAAAGGAGGACACTAGGACAGAAGGAAGCCTGCCAGTTTAGCAGTAATTTACACTCTTGTAAGGAAGGAGCTGCGATTTCACTACTCTGAAACAACTTAACCCCTAGACCCATCAACATTCCTTTACATGCTGCTGATATGGTTCTATTTTACCTAAACAGGAACTGAATTTGCATCAAGAAGAGTGCTATCTGAAAAGAAATAATGCCTAACATGAAATTTCACAGATGTGCTTGAATCTGCATTTACAAAATTATAAGAAACATAGTAATTTAAAATGTTGTATGAGAAAAATCGCTATAGTTATTACATTACAAAATCAACATAAAGGGCCTGCGCTGTGGCGCAATGGGTTGAAGCCCTGACCTGAAGCGCCAGAATCCCATATGGGCGCCGGTTCTAGTCCTGGCTGCTCCTCTTCCGATCCAGCTCTCGGCTATGGCCTGGAAAAGCAGCAGTGCACCCACGTGGGAGACAAAGAAGCTCCTGGCTCCTGATCAGCTCAGCTCCAGCCGTTGCAGCCACCTGAATGAGTAGATGGAAGACCTCTCTCTACCTCTCTGTAACTCTTTCAAATAAATAAAATAAATCTTTAAAAAATAAACAAAAGCAACATAAACTTCTACTCATTTCACTAAAATACATAAGAAGTATTCTATAGTTCAACTAATGTAAGTAAATTCAGGCACAAACACTACAGAAATAGGAAACTAAAAACTTAAGTCCTAACATGTTACCAATTTTAGTTACTGGTAAATATGATGTAGAGATTAGTCATTTGTCTACCTAGAAGAATGAACAGAATGAAAACAATGAGAGTTAATTAGCAGGGGCGTTTGGGCAGCAGTTAAATCACTGCTTCCAGTGCCCTCACATCAGGGAAACTGATTTGAGCCCTGGCTCCTCCACTTCTTATCCAGCTTCCTGCTACTGCCTATCCTTAAAGGCAGCAGGTGAGGGCTCAAGTTCTTGGGCTCAAGCACATGGGACATCCTGATTTGAGTTCTAGGCTCCTGGCTCTGACCTGGCCTAACCCTAGCTGTTGCAGGCATTTTGAGAATAGACCAGCACATAAAAGATGTCTTTCAAATAAAACAAAAAAAAAATTAAAAATAACTTTTTAAAAGTTAGCAAATAGAATGCTATTTTTCAAAAACAAGCAGAAGCTAACAACAAACACATAGAACATTTGCTTTCTTAAGCTATGTGCTAGGATCCTCTAACAAAGTAACGAGCAACACTGAAGGCCTTCCTGGGCCATGTTCCCTGTGGATCACCTGAAGCAACCTGTGATAAGCCTTTTAGTGCCTGGCTGCATGATAAAGAATCTGACTGGCCTTTGCCCCTATTCTTAGGAAACAAGCTCCCTAACTCCTTGGGCTTTCTCAAATGAGAGAAGTTATCTTGCTACTTATTTTGGGTCCTGATAGCGTAAGCCAATGGGGTGACTCACAGTGGACCCCTAGTTTCTTGCTAACAAGATGACTCAGAGTGGGAGCTGACCACCCCAGAAAGACCAATCCTAATTAGGAAATTGGCACCTTGGGTCTCTCGCTCTGAGCCTGACCTGCAGGGAGTTGGAGAGGGATGCAGCTGAGCTTGTCACAGGGCCAGCGATCTGTTCATTTGTGCCTTTCCAGTGAACCCCAGCAAGCCCTCTGGACACCAAAGCCTGTATGTGATTCCCTGGTTGACAATACTCCACAGGGATCGTCACATGCACATGTTCCAGGAAGAAGTGATGTCCTGACTCCACAGATACCAGAAGTTTAGGAGTCTCTTATTTTGCCCAGATTTAGTTGTATTTTTATTGCTACAGTATAACTTTAAGTTCAGTGCTTTCCTGAGTTCCAGGAGTCATTCTAGAGAATTACTGAATCCATGGGTAGAGTATGCCCGGTGTCTGAAGGAAGGCGCGGTCTTGTGAAAGACTGTACTCAACTAGGGCAGAGTGGTCTCACTCCAGGTGGTGCCAGAAGTCACTGGAACCCCTAGGATCCTCTTCTGTAAATGAGGGAATGTAGGCATGAAGAGACTCCAACCCTCTATCCCTAAATATTGGATTAACTCTGCCTCAGTGCCTGGACAAGTCAAGAGTTTCATTACAAATGTGAATTTGTAGTGTCGATCACACACACACCACATATACATCAGTATATACAAAGATACTTTATAGAAAATCCCCAAATAAACTTTTTAATCCCACTGATAGGATACCAATACGCAACAAGATGAGATTTTTCCACATAGCATTTCAGATTTCTCCTGTGTATTTCCCATCACAGTATACACTAAATAAATACTGTCAAAAACTGATGACAGGGGCCGGCGCCGTGGCACACTTGGTTAATCCTCCGCCTGTGGCACCGGCATCCTCTTCCAGTCCAGCTCTCTGCTGTGGCCCAGGAAGGCAGTGGAGGATGGCCCAAGTGCTTGGGCTCCTGCACCCGCGTGAGAGACCAGGAAGAAGCACCTGGCTCCTGGCTTCGGATCGGCACAGCATGCCAGCTGTGGCGGCCATTTCGGGGATGAACCAAGGGAAGGAAGACCTTTCTCTCTGTCTCTCTCTCACTGTCTAACTCTCTCTGTCAAAAAAAAAAAAAAAAAAAAGGTGAAAACATATTTAAAACAAAGAGAAACACAAATATTATTCTGGAACAGCACCACAATGCTAACTTACTTCTTCAGAAGACATGTGAAACCGTAGAGCAGTTGGCAAGACACTGCCATACTCCCACCTGAGTGCTCTGATCCGAAGCAACCGGTCATACCTAGGACGTTGAGAAGGTGTCAGACCGGGTAAGGATAAAAGGGAATAAAAAGCTGTTTTGATGTCTGACTCAAAACCCACAACCATGTAAACTTGCTCCTAATGCAGACAAACCTCGTAAGAGAAGGCAAGAAGGCGCATCTGGGATAAGGGAGGGTTCAACAGCTGCCCTGAAGGCAATGAAGCCATTGTTGATTTCTTCAGGAGTGACCACATACAGCAGTCACAAGAGTTAAGATCCCAAAGGCCCTTATTTCATAGGAAAATACTAAATACACTAAAGGATTTGGTGGTGAAATGCCATGATGCTCTAAAATTATACAGCAAACACAAAACAAGATGAAGCAAATACAGCAAAACATTAAAAACTGTTAAACCTGTTTTAATGGGGACAGGATGACTCCATGGGGTTGTTCCTTACTTTTATGAATGAGGCCATTTTCATAACAAAAAAAATTTTTCATGGCAAATAGAATTTAAAATGCTTACAAGAACAGATGCAAACTTCCTGTAATCCATTCAAAAAGGTAAACTAAAAATCCACACAGAAAACCCTCCAGCATTCCCTGCCATCCCAAGCAAAGCCTGAGACACTCACAGGTATGCTATTGTGCAACGTCGATTTCTTAACAAACAGCAGTGACGGAATTTGATGGTTGGAATCAAATCACTTCGTCCACCTGACTTTGCTTCAGTCCTATTAAGGAAATTTATTTAAAGAGGAAAAAACCAAACACATTTCAATATAAATAAAAATTTCAAAGCCAACTTACATACTTGCTTTTATCCGTTTGTGAATAGTCGCTAACATAAGCAAAGAGTAAATACCTCCACATCAGATTTTATTAATGCTAAAAGAAAAAAGCCAAAAGCTAAATAGTTTGCCTACAATCATACTACCAAGTACATTTCTTTTTTTGTTTTTGCTTTAAGATTTATTTATTTGAAAGGCAGAGCAACAGAAATAAAGACGGAGAAGAGACAGTGAGAAAGAGAGAGATAGGCAGACAGATAAGACTGATCTTCCACATGCTGGTTAAGTCCCCAAATGGCTACAAAACAAAAGCAAGGTCAGGACCAGACCAAAGCCAGGAGCCAGGAACTCTATCCTGGTCTCTGATGTGTGTGGCAGGGGCCCAAATACTTGGGCCATCTTCTGTTGCTTTCCCAAGTACATCAACATGGAGTTGGATCACAAAGCAGAGTAGGCAGGATTTGAAGGCTCTCCAACATGGGATGCCAGTGTGGAAGGTGGCAACTTAACCTGCCAGCCCCATCAAGTATGTTTCACTTAATCATTTGTTACATAACAATTTTGCACACTAATTAATCTCTATTTTTCTAAATACAGTATAGTTTTATTCACTTTTTGGAATTCCTCTCTCATGGTGACATAAAATATAAACCTAACATTACGCTTCATAAAAGGATGACCTTATGTCATGTTTTCATTCTATTATTTTACTTTCAGTGGGACTTACAAATCTTTATTATAATAAGGTGTTAATTCACCTAACAAACATTCATCTAACCAATATTCATTGATCTCCAAATGCCAGATCTGTTTTACAAACTCCTGCTACCCTATGAAAGTAAGATTTATTTCCTACCTTGTGTACAATATGCTCTGGATTAGAAAGGAATACTACAATGGAACACCCAACTATGGGGCAGGCATTTGGCTTAGCAGTTATGACCTGGGGGGCCCACATCCCACACTGGATTGCCTGGCTAGAGTCCCAGATCCTCTGATTTAAATCCAGCTTCTTGTGGATGCACATCCTGGGAGGCATCCAATGATGGTTCATATATTTGGGTCCCTGACACTCATGTGGGAGACCTGGGATTAAGGCTCCTGGCTTCAACCTAGCCCAGCCTGGCTATTCCGGGTATTTGAAGGGACTAAGTGGATAGAATATTGTTTTGCCTGTCTGTCTGTCTTTCAAATAAAATGAAAATAAATTAATTTTTAAAATTTTTAAAAATATATCCAATATAACATCAGGATGATTAAGAACAAAAGGACTTCTTAAAAATATTCACACTTAGGCCGGCGCCGTGGCTCAACAGGCTAATCCTCCGCCTTGCGGTGCCGGCACACCAGGTTCTAGTCCCGGTCGGGGCGCCGGATTCTGTCCCGGTTGCCCCTCTTCCAGGCCAGCCCTCTGCTGTGGCCCGGGAGTGCAGTGGAGGATGGCCCAGGTGCTTGGGCCCTGCACCCCATGGGGAGACCAGGAAAAGCACCTGGCTCCTGGCTCCTGCCATCGGACGAGCGCGGTGCGCCGGCCGCAGCGTGCCGACCGCGGCGGCCATTGGAGGGTGAACCAACGGCAAAGGAAGACCTTTCTCTCTGTCTCTCTCTCTCACTGTCCACTCTGCCTGTAAAAAAAAAAAAAATATATTCACACTTATACACATTAAATCATAAAAATTACTTATTTTCACAAATAATTTTAACCAGAAACTGGTAACAATGATTGCCTCTCCAGAGAGAAAACAAGAGTGTAGGGCACAGAATTTTCAATCATGAAATTATAAATAGTAACTGTATATATACAGGAAACACAAGAAAATTATTCCCTTTGGACCAAGGCTACCTCCAAAATACATCTTTGACAGTTTAAAAATCTTTATTTATTTTACTTACTTGAGGTAGAAAGAGAGACAGAAACAGTGAGGCAGGGAGCTTCCATTTGCTGGTTCACTGCCCAAATGCCTGCAACAGACTGAGCCCTGGAACTCAACCCAAGTTTTCTACATGGAAAACTTTCAGTCATCACCTGCTTCCCAGGGTGCATGCTAGTAGAAAGCTGGAATTGGGAGTACAGAAAAGACTGAACCCCAGGCACTCCAATACGGGATGTGGGCATCTCAAGTGGCATCTCCACAGCAAATACCTGTACCAGTTAACATGATCATGTTTCACCTAGTCCAGGTCACTTCTCTGGTCATCTGGGTGACTAACATGCCTCCCTCTCCTCTTACCTCCTCTACTCTGCTTTAACCTACTGGTTCACTCCCCTAATCCTGTGACACATAGAGCTGGGTAGTCTAAAGCCAGGAGCCTAGAACTTCATCTGATTCTATCGTGCCCAAGGACCCAAGTATTTGAGCTGTCACCTGCTGACTCCCAGGTGATGGGAAGAATTAGCTGACCAAACAGTAAACAGGGTAATCTTTTAAGACACAAACATGGGGCCGGTACCGTGGCTCACTTGGCTAATTCTCCACCTGCGGCACTGGCATCCAATATGGGCGCTGGGTTCTAGTCCCGGCTGCTCCTCTTCCAGTCCAGCTCTCTGCTGTGGCCCGGGAAGGCAGTGGAGGATGGCCCAAGTGCTTGGGCTCCTGCACCCACATGGGAGACTGGAAAGAAGCACCTGGCTCCTGGCTGGCGCAGCACTAGCCCTAGCGGCCATTTGGGGGGTGAACCAACGGAAGGAAGACCTTTCTCTCTGTCTGTAACCCTTCCTGTCAAAATTAAAAAAAAAAAAAGACAAACATGCCGACACCCACCCCACCCTGGGGTCACCCTTAGCCACCTGCTAAGCTCCATCACACTGGTCTCCTTTAAGTGTCAGCTTCCTGAGCACCCTGCTCCTTTCCTTAGGGCCTTTGCAAACATCATTCCCTCTGTCTAGAATGCTCTCCTCCCACAAAGCCTCAGCTGAAACATCTCTTGAGAGAATATCCCTGACTCTTCAATCAAAAGTACATCTTCAGTTTATTATTCTCTCTCCTAGCATTCTGTTAGCTCCTTCAAAACAGGCTTCCCAATCCACTGTGTCTGCAATTAAAATCTGTCTCCTACACTAGCCTGTGAAGGTCCAGGAACCGGATTCTAGACGGTGTCGTTCAACATGTGTGACATTATGACATACGTATTTTGGGTTTTGTCCACAGTTCCCAAGGCAGTCCACTAAAACTAGAAGGTCTCTTCCCCAGGTGAGTCACAGAAACGCTCATCTCCCTTCACCTTTGTGTCTTAGAGCTAACCATAAAGAAATTCTCTGGCCTGTTTGTCTGATAACAGATCATTAAGATCCCAATTTCAGAAGTAGCCCTAACCCATACCCCTCCTGGGCTTTCCTGGTCAATTAGCATTAGGTCAGACCTTTTCGTCCAAACGCATTTCTACATGGATTTCCATGCCTCAGTCATGCCAAAAATCTCTATGAAAGCCCAAAAGGGTAGAATTCAGAAAGCTTCCAGAGACTTGAACACATGCTGGCTCTTGGAAGGTGGCACCCAGATAGGACACAGGAGCTCCACACTCCTTCCCTCCTACCCCACCCTACTCATCTCTTCCTCCATAATATCTTTTTTAAATACGTTATTAGACAGAGAGAGAGACAGAGAGAAAGGTCTTCCTTCTGTTGGTTCACCCCCCAAATGGCTGCCACGGCCGGCGCACTGCGCCGATCCAAAACCAGGAGCCAGCTGCTTCCTGATCTCCCATGTGGGTGCAGGAGCCCAAGCACTTGGGCCATCCTCCACTGCCTTCCCGGGCCACAGCAGAGAGCTGGACTGTAAGAGGAGCAGCCGGCACTAGAACCCGGTGCCCAAATGGGATGCTGGCGCCACAGACAGAGGATTAGCCAAGTGAGCCATGGCACCAGCCCTCATAATATCTTTTATAATAAACCGGTAAAGGTGTTTCTCCAAATTCTATAAGCTGCTCAAACAAATCAAACCTGGCCGGTGCCACAGCTTACTAGGTTAATCCTCTGCCTGTGGCACCAGCACCCCGGGTTCTTTTCCCGGTTGGGGAGCCGGATTCTGTCCCGGTTGCTCCTCTTCCAGTCCAGCTCTCTGCTGTGGCCCAGGAAGGCAGTGGAGGATGGCCCAGGTCCTTGGGCCCTGCATCCGCATGGGAGACCAGGAGGAAGCACCTGGCTCCTGGTTTTGGATTGGCGCAGTGCGCCGGCCGTGGCAGCCATTTGGAGGGTGAACCTTTCTCTCTCTATCTAACCCTACCTATCAAAAAATAAAAAATAAAAAAAATCAATCAAACCTGAGGAAGGAGTTGTAGGAACCCTGATTTGTACCCAATTGGTCTAAGCTTCTGATAAACCATCTGAGGCTTGCCAGGGGCACCTGAAGGTAGAGCAGGGTAGAGGCAGAGTTGAGGAATGAGCCCTTACCCTGTGGGATCTGATGCTGTCTCAAAGTGGAGAGTATCAGAGTTGAATTAAACTAAGGAACACCCATGGGCATTATCTGGCACAGTGGTAAAGACCCTGCTTGGAACACCCATGTCCCATACTGGAGTGCGTCTTTTTTTTTTTTTTAGATTAATTTATATATTTCAAAGACACAGAGAGAGAGAGATGGGGAGATCATCCATCTGCTGGTTCACTCCCCCAATGTCTGCCAATGGCTGGGGTTGGGCCAGGCCAAAGCCAGAAGCCAGGAGCTTCTTCCTGGTTTCCCACCTGGGTGAAGGGGTCCAAGCCCGTGGGCCATCCTCCACTGCTTTCCCAGGAGCTGAGTCATAAGTGGAGCAGCCGAGACTTGAACTGGCACACATATGGGATGCCAGCATTGCAGGTGGAAACTTAACACACTATACCACAGTGCTGGCCTTCCATTCGCAGCTTTGATTCCTGCTAATTCTTCCCATCACCTGGGAGTCAGCAAATGACAGCTCAAGCACTTGGGTCCATGGGCATAGGAGAATCAGATGAAGTTCCAAGCTCCTGACTTTAGACTACCCAGCTCCATGTGTCCCAGGATTGGGGAAGTGAACCAGCAGGTTAAAGATCTGTCTGGCTATTTCTCTTTCTCTGCCTTTCAAATAAAATGAAAATATATATATATATATATATATATATATATTCTTAATTAGGGGATATCATGCTGGAAATGCACATCTGGATGCATCCCTGTGTGTAAGGAAAAAGCTTTACACATCTGGTATCAAAAGTGATCTGTGGGCCGGCGCCGTGGCTCAACAGGCTAATCCTCCACCTTGCGGCGCCGGCACACCGGGTTCTAGTCCCGGTTGGGGCACCGGATTCTGTCCCGGTTGCCCCTCTTCCAGGCCAGCCCTCTGCTGTGGCCCAGGAGTGCAGTGGAGGATGGCCCAGGTGCTTGGGCCCTGCACCCCATGGGGAGACCAGGAAAAGCACCTGGCTCCTGGCTCCTGCCATCGGACGAGCGCGGTGCGCCGGCCGCAGCGTGCCGACCGCGGCGGCCATTGGAGGGTGAACCAACGGCAAAGGAAGACCTTTCTCTCTGTCTCTCTCTCTCACTGTCCACTCTGCCTGTAAAAAAAAAAAAAAAAAAAAAAGTGATCTGTGTTGTAAGAGAATTGCAGGAGAAACTGAGTCTTATTCTGTTTTGTTTGACACCATAGAAATACCACAGCCACTTAGCAGTACATGTGTGGGGATCTGAGTTCAAGAGTTTACATTTGCCTTATAACTTACTGTTGAGGCTAAGTTCCTCATTCCATCTGTAAAGTCTGCTCTGTCATCCATGCTTACACAGTACTTGGAAAATGTCCCTGTCATCTTGTCAATATGTCAATCTGTAGATATCAACATCCAAGTAACTGATAAAAACATTTTACCTAATAAAGTCATAGAGAAAACTTCACATCCCAACAACTTCTCTAGGCTGAGATCCTGAATGCCTCAACTTTGACCCAGACTTTGGTGTCCTTTTGTGTCTTACTCTCCATCAAGTCACAGGAACCTAGTAAGTTTGTCACATGGTCCAAATTTTCCATTGAGGCAACCACCATGCTCAGTTCTAAATATTTAATATTTATCTGGAAGCCTCTTTCAACAGATGAGAGCAGACATTTGGAGCACTAACTCTTAGTAAACAGCACCCAAGGTATCAGAAATCACTGCTGCTCTAAGCTTACGAAGTGCCCATTCTCCCAAGAGCAAACACACTAAGATACCTATTAACAACAATGGAAACTACACATGGGCTGATACTGTGGTGTAGTCAGTAAAGCCACAGCCTACAGTACCAGCATCCCACATGGGCACAGGTTCAAGTCCTCGCTGCTCCACTCTGAACCAGCTCCCTGCTGTGGCCTGGGAAAGCAGAAGATGGCCCAAGTGCTTGGGATCCTGTACCCACATGAGAGATCCAGAAGAAGCTTCCTGGCTTTGGATCGGCTCAGCTCCGGCCGTTGCAGCCAACTGGGGAGTGAACAAGCAGATGGAAGATCACTCTCTCTCTCTGCTTCTCCTCCTCTCTCTGTATAACTCTGACTTTCAAATAAATAAATAAATATTTTTAAAAAAAACTACACATTTCACAACGTTTTTATTTGTTTCTATTTCATGTCTTTTTGATCTGCTTTAATTTCTTCCAACCCCTATCAGTCAAACACTAAATATTTCTTAAGCGCCTAACATATGCCAAGCTCGGTTTAAGTCCAACAGGTACAGCACTGATCAGCAAAATCCTTCTAGACTCATGCTAATTTGTATACGTGGAACATGATTAGGCACAGTTTAAAAAAAAAAATATCACCCAGAAACTGATCCTAGGTTATCTGATTTCAACATCTTATTTTTTAAATTGTTTTACAATATCAATCTTTTATTTTTAATTAATTTATTTATTTTTGACAGGTAGAATGGACAGTGAGAGAGAGACAGAGAGAATGGTCTTCCTTTGCTGTTAGTTCATCCTCCAATGGCCACCGTGGTCGGCACGCTGCGGCCAGCGCACTGCACTGATCCCAAGCCAGGAGCCAGGTGCTTCCTCCTGGTCTCCCATGCAGGTGCAGGGCCCAAGGACCTGGGCCACCCTCCACTGCACTCCCGGGCCACAGCAGAGAGCTGGCCTGGAAGAGGGGCAACCCGGACAGAATCCGGGGCCCTGATCGGGACTAGAACCTGGTGTGCCGGCACCGCAGGCGGAGGATTAGCCTATTGAGCTGTGGCGCCAGCCTACTATATCAATCTTAATATAACTTACACATCAGATTGGTTTTGTTCATACAAAGTCTTCATCTCCTCCAGAACTTGTCTGATTCCATCCTCCTGAAACATATAAACTGATATTGATACACATTCATTTATTTCCTCTACCAAGTCTTGACATTCAGTCACAAGGAATGAAGTACCAAAGAAATGATACATGCTGTAAGATGGATCAATCTTGAAAACATTAGGCTAAGTGAAAGACATTAAACCCAAAAGGACAACTACTGTAAGAGTCCACTTATCTGAAATAATCTAGCACTAGTAAATTCACAGGGATAGAAATAGATTACAAGTTACCAGAAGCAGTGAGGAATGAGGATTATGGCTCAATAGTAGCAGAGTTTCTGTTTGGTGTGATGAAAAAGTTTTGGAAATAGATAGTGACAATGGTTAGACAGCAATGTTACTGTAACAAATGCCACTAAGGTATACAGCCAAAAACAGTTAAAATAGAAAACTTTGTATTATGTATATTTTGCCACAGTAAAAAGGAAAGAAAAAGCACAATAAAAAGGAATGAACTTTTAACAGCACAGATAACATTAAGGGTAACCTCAAACATATTATACCAAGCAAAAGAAGCCAGACACACACAGTACATGCTATATAATTCCATCTGGCCCTTTACCAAAGAAAAAGTCTGCCAACTCCTGGCACATGTAAATCCAGTAACATAAAACAGACAAATGTAAACTGCAGCCATAGAAAGCAAATGTGTGGTTGCTTAAGGCTGCAGGTGGAAGGGAAATAAAATGGGTCCTGTGTTACGGAAATCTTGATTAGGGTGCTGGTTATAAACATGTATAAATTTGCCAAAATTTGAAAGTCTATCAAAATGTACATTTTGCTGTACGTAAACTATGCCTCAATAAAATTTATAACAACAAAAAAAAATGAGTCCTAAAGAAAGAATAAGGTTTAACAAGAGTATATAAACTTTTTAAAAAATATTTATTTATTTGAAAGTCAGAGTTAGGGAGACAGGAGAGACAGAGAGATCTTCTATCCACTGGTTCACTCCCCAAATGGCCAAAATGGCTGCAGCTGGGCTGATCAGGAACCAGGCACATTAGCAAGGAGCTGGACTGGAAGTGGAGCAGCCAGGACTTGAACAAGCACCCATAGGGGATGACAGCACTGCACAGTAGCTTAACCTGAGTCACAGCACCGGCCCCAACAATTTTTTATTTACAGAAAACCTGTCTTAAAACGTTAATGTCAAAACCAAATAGTGTTTATTATTTGTATTACAAAAATAAAAAGGCCAAAGAAGTTTTCTTGTTATCCACTCTGGGCAAATTTTTTAAAAATTTTCCCTTGAAGAAGTAGACATTTACTTGCCTGGAGATTAATATATCAGCCAGGACACCTGCATTTCATGTTGGCATGCCTGAGCTCAAATCTTGGCTCCAGATTTCTGCTAATGTAGACCCTGGGAGGCAGCAGTGATGGCTCAAATAAATGGGCTCCTGCCACCCATGTGAGAGAGCCAACTGGAGAGGGCCAGCAGATGGGAGCATCTTCTCAAACAAATAAATACATTTTTAGATTTAAAAAATTTTTTCTCTTGGAAAGATAAAACAGCATTCTGAAGTTCATAAATGGCACAAATTAGGTCTGTCGGCAATCCAAAAAGAAGATTCCAACTACTTTTCCCAATCTTTTTTTAGTCTCAAAATATGTACATTAGTAAAAATGCTTTGGAATACTTCCAGCATGATTATAAAATCAACTACCTAACCCTGCTCAAAAGATATAATTCTTGATGAAAATCATAAGCATGACACCTCCCTTCTTTAACATCTGGTTAAAAAAAGTATTGCAGAAAGGTCTGAATTACTAGAATTAAATGGTCTTTTTATCGGCAAATACTACTTTAAGGAGCAGTTGAAACTCTTGTAATCTGGGGCCAGCGCTGTCGCTCAGTGCTGGCATCCCATATGGGCACTGGTTCAAGACCAGGCTGCTCCACTTCCAATGCAGCTCTCTGCTATGGCCTGGGAAAGCAGTAGAGGATGGCCCAAGTCCTTGGGCCCCTGCACCCATGTGGGAGACCCAGAAGTTCCTGGCCCCTGGCTTCAGATCAGTGCAGCTCTGGCCATTGCGGCCAATTAGGGAGTGAACCAGCAAAAGGAACATCTCTCTCTCTCTCTCTCTCTCTCTCTCTCTCTCTGTAACTCTGACTTTCAAATAAAATAAATCTTAAAAAAAAATGAAATCCTGTAACCTAATATCTGTAACTTAATATCTGGATGTATAATAAAAAGGCAAGGTGAAACAACTCTGCAAAATATACACACAAGTTTCCAGACTTAGATTTTTATCTACTGTGGAAACTGTTCTGTGTCCCTAAGTCAGAACGTAAGCCCCTGAGAGTCCAAGTAATTTTCTTAAAAACAGCATTTTAAGAAAAAAATGGACAGTTCTGCATTTGGCATGGGAGTAATCATTTTTCACTTTGCTGAACATAACACCTAATCAATCAAATCTGGAATGAACAAAGCAGAGCCCCAGCTCCAAAACCCTGACTATCACCTCTCCAGGAGAGATGATTCGTGAAAGCTCGTCCAGGCCAAGCCTCTCAGACCAGCTGTGCCAGGGGCCAGCCTCCTCCACAGGCTGCTGAGCCACCTATCCAGCAGTGGGGTTTGTCAGTGAAAAGCATTAATGGTGCAAAAGGTGTTCCTCCAAACTAAAACCTCGAAGAGAATGATTTTACAACTTCCAAGATGCCAGACACTCAAAGCAGGAAACCAATACTTAATATCTGATTGAAGGGATGGGCATTTGGCATAGGAGTTAAGAAGTAAATGGGTTCAAGTACCATCTGCATCTGATTCTAGCTTCCTGTTAATGAGCACCCTGGCAGGCAGCAACAGATGGTTCAAGAACTTGAGTCCCAGCCACCTGTGTAGGAGACCCAGTTGAATTTCTGGCTCTTGGCTTTGCCTGGGCTCAGCCCTGGCTGTTTCAGGCATTTGGAGAGTTAACCAGTGAATGGCACATCTCTAAGTACAAATAATCTTTTCTTAAGATTTATTCATTTTTTTGAAAGGCAGAGTTACAGAAAGACAGATCTTCCATCCACTGGTTCACTCCCCAAACGGCTGAAACAGCCGAAAACAGAAGCCAGGAGCTTCTTCCAAGTCTCCCATATGGATGCAGAGGCCCAAGCACTTGGGCCATCTTCCACTGGTTCCCTGGGCACATCAGCAGGGAGTGGGATAGGACATGGAGCAGCCAGGACTTGAACCAGTGACCATACGGGATGCTGGCATCACACGTGGTGGCTTAACCCACTGTATCTGGTCTCAATAATTTTTTTTACAAAAGTAGAATAAAAGAGCTAAACTAAAGGTCTGAAGAGCCTGGTTCCAAGGACAGCCTGGCCTGCAACTGTCTGGCCACATCACTCTGCCTCTTTGGCTCATCTCCTTATTTGTCTGTTGGCCTGTAAAGTTCCTGGCTCTCCAGTTCCAGCAGGGAGCCATATTTTAGAGCTTCTACAGCCTTGCATCTCAGCATCTCTACTGAGCCTCTTACTGCAGTCTCTAACTTCTGAGATAATTGTTCTGAAACTCAAAGAGCTACAGCCCGGAATCCAGGAAACCTGTATTCAAGTTAAGGTTCTGCTTCCATTGCACTGTAAGTTCAGACAAGTCCCTTAAGCTGACCTGTAATTTCTCTTGGCTCAGTTCTTTGTGTGTACAATGATCTAATTGTCAAGCTACAACCTGACAAAACTCATCACCTTCCCTTAGACAGTGCTGAGCTCCTCCCACACTCTGATGTTTACTCAGTAATCTGAGAATCCTCTGCAGATCCCGACTCCTCCCTCTCATTCATTATCTACTCCATCTCTGGCCCCCTTCTAGTAGTTACTGGTCCTGTTTGTCTCAGGTCTCAGAAACCCAGACACTGAACTAGCGCCACTGACCTGACACAGTTCAGACCGCACACCTCTCACCTGGTCTATTACTGCCACCCACAAGCCAGGTCCTGGGCTCCATGCCTTCTTTTCAGTCCATTCCCCATACTGCTGCCAGTTATACTGAAAACACAAAGCTTTCTGTACCATTCCTGCTGTGGTTTGAGTATCTGTCCCTCCAAACTTATAAAGGAATCAGTCCCCAGTTTCCTGTCAGTGCAGCTACAAAGGTGGAAATTTAATCCAATGACAGTGTTTACAGATGTGATACTGGGTCCGGCATTGTGGTGTACTGGGTAAAGCTGCTGCCTGTGACGCCAGCATTCCATAGGGTGCCGGTTCAAATTCTGACTACTCCACTCCCAATCCAGCTTCCTGCTAATGTGCCGGGAAAGTGGCAGATAGTCCAAGTCCTTGGGCCCCTGCCAGCCACATGGGAGACCCAGGAGAAGCCCCGGGTCCCAGCTGTTGCAGCCATTTGGAGAGAAGGCCAGTGAATGGAAAATCTGTCTCTCGCTCTCTACAACCTCTCCCTTTCAAATAAATAAATTTTAAAAAATAAATAAATAAAGGTGGGATCCTTGGGAAGTGAGGAGATTGAATTGGGTCTTCAGGATTGAGCCCCCATGACTGAATCTTGATTTTATTTTGATTTTTTTTTAATTTTAAAAGTTACAGAGAGGAGGACAGATAGAAAGCGAGAGAGATCTTCCATCCACCGGTTCACTCCCCAGATGGCTATAACAGCCGAGGCTGGGCCAGGCAGAAGCCAGGAGCTTCTTCCAAGTCTCCCACGCAGGTGCAGGGGCCCAAGCACTTGGCCCATCTCCCATGGCTTTCCCAGGCCTGCTCCGGCGGTTGCGGCCATCTGGGTAGTGAACCAGAGGATGGAAGACCTCTCTGTCTCTACCTCTCGGTAACTCTTTCGAATAAACAAAATAAGTCTTTAAAAAAAAAAATCGTGCAGGCTGGCTCAGCTCTTACTGGACGCCAGGCATCTCTCCGAGCCCCTTACCAACTTCGGTGGTAAGTTAAAACTTCTGTTAAGTTTTCTGCACGTGAGAAAACTTAGCATAGGAAGTTACAGTCACACCACAGCCTGCATCCCAGGCTGCTCCCAGAGTCCCAGCTCAAGGGCCACATTTCCACCAGGCAACCGGAACAACAAGTCTGCTTAAGCCACGGAGCAACAACGCTCTACGCCGAAAACCCTAGAACACTGTCAAAAGAGAAATTCGCCACAGTCGCTGCAGGGCAGGAGCACGAAAGCGTCCCTTTCCCCGCCCGTGTCTCCTGGGACCCTGTACCCCAATTCCTGCAGCTGACTCGGAGCAGACACTGGGCAAAGCACGCCGCCCACGCCCCCAGCCCGGCCTCTCCACGCGCCGCACCCCATCCCCTGCGCTCCCTCACGTTGAAGGCCGGCAGCTGCCCTTCGGGCGCGCGGTGCAGTTCGCGGACCAACTCCATGGCCTTTTCGCAGAACATGGCGGATACACACACACACACACCCCGGCCTCTGCGACCGGATCAACCGCCGGCTCCCAAGCCTAACGATCACCGGGACCTTTAGCTGCCGCGCCGCTGCGAGAGCGCCAGCTCCTGGCCTCCGCCTCCGCGTTTCGCTTTGGCGCCAAAAGTGCAGCCAATGGGAGCCCGCCGTCAGGTCTCCGGGGCTACGGCGGCCGACAAGGAACATTGGTCTCTGCAGCGCCGCCGCGCTACAAGAAGGGCGGACGGGTGGGCATGGAGCTGTGTCCCTTCCCCAAGGACGCTCCCGGGTCTGAGTGGACGGTTGTCCACGGCGGGTCTGAGCCCCTCGGTTAAGCAGGGTCGTTCCCTAGTTCCTCGGACGGCTGGCCGGCGTCTGGGCACCGCGCGGCTCGGGATACCCCCAGGCTCCGCAACTTCCTTTGAACCGTTTCCGTTTCATTCATTCATTCGTTGCCCTCTGGGTTCCCAGGGACGCTTCGCTAAGGTGAAGAGAGCCGTGGTGTGCACTGATTTTTTTTTTTTTTTTGCATTGATGTTTGTGACGCAGCGTTTCCGTGGTTAGTTTCGCACTGCGAGTTTGCTTTTTCTTTTTTTTTTTAATATTAAAGCGAAACGGTCTTTGTTGTGACAAGTGTTTGGTCAGATTCTCCATATTATCCGCAAAGGTGGTTACTGAGACTCATGACCAATACGGAAACCTGCCGCAAGTCCCCCAGCCCCTCAGCTTTCGGTTTTCAGCTCTGCGGTGTCGCTTTGATTTTTAAAGCAGTCATTTGAAAACATCTATCCAAAATAAATACAGACATCTGTCCAGTAATGTCCCAGATGAACAAGAATTCAATAAGCCTTTTTGTAACTGCGTGATGATGGAACACTTCCCACCAAATCGAGTCTCAAGGGTCGGGAATCACCACTAATTAGAAACTTCATCTTCTGCTAGTTTTTGAAAAGGAATATTTCAGAAAAAAGAAATTGGATTCCTTTAGGGTAATCTTAGAAAAAAAACATTGCTCTTTGCCAGTAGAAATAAAGGAGATAACATGAGCTGATAAACGGGCATGGGGATAGCCTAACTTAAAAACAAGCCTCTGAGCTCTTCCCTTACGTTGAGGAACCGCAGTAAACAATAAGTATTTTATTTTTTTTAAAAAGTTTTTAATTTATTTACTTGAGAGGTAGAGTTATAGACAGGGAGAGGTAGAGACAGAGAGAGAGGTCTTCCATTCACTGGTTCACTCCCCAAATGGCCAAAATGGCTGGAGCTGAGCTGGTCTGAAGCCAGGAGCCAGGAGCTTCATCAGGTCTCCCAGGTGGGTGCAGGGTCTCCCAAGCACTTAGGCTATCTTCTACTGTTTTTCCAGGCCATCAGCAGGATGGAAGTGGATCGGAAGTGGAACAGCCAAGACTGGAACCTGCACCCGTATGGGATGCCGGCACCATAGACGGAGCCTTAGCCCACTACACCACAGTGCCAGCCCCCCCCCCATTTTATTTTTAATTTATTCATTTGAGAGAGACACACTCCTATCTAGTTTCACTCCCCAAATGTCTAGAATGGCTGGGGCTGTGCCAGGCTGGAACCAGGACCAGGGATTGAACCCAGCTATTGTAATATGGGATGTGGGCCTCCCAACAGCTAAACACCTGCCCCAGTTGAGCGGTTTTTGTTTTGTTCTGTTTTATCAAATACACAATTCTACAGTGAGCCAGGCTGCAGGAGTGTGATCCACAACCTTCCTTGGCCATACACCATTTTGATTTCAGCTAGGAGGCAAAGTCCCTTACCAACCATGAGGCTCACTTCCTTGCCTGGAGAGTGCACACCCCTGAGCAGTTTCGATGATTCAGTCACTCTTTCAGTAAAGAGGAAGTGCTACTATGAGCCAGCATTGGTCTACACAAGATAAGGCAGGCAGTCTATGTCCACCCAAGGAAAACAGCAGTTCACAGATATATGGATGATGGACTGGGGATAGGCACTACCAAGAATAAAGATGAACAGAGTGGAGGTCAGGTGGCCTGAGGGTTTTGAGTTCTAGTCTTCAGAGAAGGCACAGAGCTGAAGAGGGCAGGAAATGAGCCTTTTGGGTCTGGGACAGTAGGAATCAAAGTTCAGACGTCCCAAGGAGGGGTGCGAGTGGCAGCTGAGGACCAGCAGGGAGCAGTGCTGTTGGGGTGATGGAGGGAGAGATGCAGGTACCTGAGACCAGAGAGGGGCCCAGAGGCCCTGTCAGGTAGCATCCTACAAACCCTGTATAAGCTTTCAGTTGTGAGTGAGATGGAGAACCACCGAAGTGTTCTGAACAAACAAGTGACAGAACCAGACCTTGTTGGCTTTTTTTTTTTTTTTAATCTATGACCACTAATAAAATAACCCAGGTGAGAGAAGACAGTAGCTTGGCCTAGGATGGAGATGGTGGAGGTAGAAAGAAGTGGTTGGATCCTGGAGAGCTCAAAGGCTCCGTTATAGACATGTTATTTGTAAGAACAGAGAAATCAAGGCCGGCCCTAGGGTTTTGACCAAATGCACAGGTAGCACTGCCACTACTTGGAATGCTGGCATCATCCTGGAGCACCAGTGTGAGTCTTGGCCAGTCCACACTTCTCCAGTTTACTGCTAAGGCAGCAGGGAGGCAGCAGATGATGGCCCTAGTACCTGGGTTCCTCCTATCCTCCTGGAGACTGGCTTTACGCTTGTCCAGCCCCGGCTGTTTGGAGCATTCAAAGAGTAACCCAACAGATGGAAGATCTCCCTCTCTCTCTTTGCCACTGCCTTTCAAGTAAATAATGTTAGAATAGAGGAGGCTGCTTGAGATTCAAGGAGGATGTGTGACCTCAAGTTACAGATCTGAGCATCACCACCATAGCAGTAGCGTTTAAAGCACAGATAACCTCGCTGAGGACCATGTGGGCAAGGTGAACAGTGAGATTCATTACCCCTACATTTCTTTCTTCTTTCCAGCCCTCCCTTTCTTGTTTTCCTTTTAAATAGGATTTTGTGACTGAGATAGACCATTTTTTTTGTACAGTTCAAGTTATTTCTGAATTTCCAAATTTCCACTATTGTATGTGCTACTACAGTAAAGAATTCACCACTTAGGGGCCGGCACCGTGGCGCAGATTAATCATCCGCCTTCAGTGCGGGGATTCCATATGGACGCGGCCCTTGGGGCCATTTGGGGAGTGAACCAACGGATGGAAGACCTTTCTCTCCGCCTTTCCCTCTCACTATCTGTAACTCTACCTCTCAAATAAATAAATAAAATATTAAAAAAAGAATTAACCACTTACATTCCGTTGTATTTTTAAGTGTACTTGGAGAAACCCACACAAATTTGAATGTGAGTTGTGATACCTAGTAACAAAGATTTTTGCAATTTCAAAGTATCTTTACAAAGCTAAAGTAAGGAGCTACAGAGCTTCTAAAGGCATTTCCAATTTATCTTTGTCAGTTGCCAATAGTTTTCAAACTGACCCAAATGTTTACATTACAGAAGTTAACCTTGGAATGAATAAGCAGATAATCTCTCTGTTGTAGATCATTTGTAAAATTAATGCCATAATAAAGAAAACCAAAGCTGTGAATCTAAATTTGTGAAACTGTCCTTTATTCTTTCCTTTTACCTTTTCAGGATGAGTTGAGTTAGTACTTAATTTGGGTTCCACAACGACAAATGTTTCTTTTTTTTTATTTTTTGACAGGCAGAGTGGACAGTGAGAGAGAGAGAGAGACAGAGAGAAAGGTCTTCCTTTGCCGTTGGTTCACCCTCCAATGGCTGCCGCGGACGGCGCGCTGCGACCGGCGCACCGCGCTCGTCCGATGGCAGGAGCCAGGAGCCAGGTGCTTTTCCTGGTCTCCCCATGGGGTGCAGGGCCCAAGCACCTGGGCCATCCTCCACTGCACTCCCGGGCCACAGCAGAGGGCTGGCCTGGAAGAGGGGCAACCGGGACAGAATCCGGCGCCCCGACCGGGACTAGAACCCGGTGTGCCGGCGCCGCAAGGCGGAGGATTAGCCTGTTGAGCCACGGCGCCGGCCGACAAATGTTTCTTTAAAACAGATTTCCTGCCATCAGATAGTTTTACTTGCTTTATAAAAATCTAACCTGTCACACAAGATTTCTAACGAGTAAATAGTTCATGTTTCATTTAGTCTCAAAGCAAACATAAAATAGTTGTTTCCTATTAAAAGTTAATTACCTGAACGCCCTCTTTTTTTTTTTTTTTTTTTTTTACAGTGAAAGCCTCCTGGAAAAGTAGTTGCAAGTCTTTAGAACGTAACTGTGGTTTGCTCCTTGTTCTTTTGCTCTTATATTCCTCTATGATACTTCCAGGTGAGGAGAGGCCATGGACACAGTAGAGTCCGGGGCGCCCAAGCAAAGCCATTCCCCTGGCGCCCTAGCCGCCGGGACTCGAAAGCGCAGCCTTGCCCTGCTGATGACGCGAGGCTGCGGCTTCGGCCGCCCTCTTCCAAGATGGCTGCGGGTCGGCGCCCGGGACGCTGGGCCGGCGGCACCGGGGGCGGGGCCTGGCCGAAGCTGGCGGGGCCCGGCGCTGATTGGCCAGCGCGGCCGACCCGGCCCGCCGCTGATCCGTAGCCGGCGCCACGGCCTGGGGCTGGGATGTGAGGGGCGGCAGGCTCCGGGCTCCCCGGCGGCGGCGGCGGCTGTGAGCAGCAGGGGCTGCTGCGAGGCCGGCGTAGGCGGGCGGGCGAGGCCAGCGGGCGCCGTGGGCGGCCGGCCCTGTCGGCCGCGGGATGAGGAAGCGGACCGAGCCCGTCACCTTGGAGCATGAGCGCTGCGCCGCCTCGGGCTCGTCCTCTCCGGGCTCGGCCGCCGCGGCGCTGGACGCCGACTGCCGCTTGAAGCAGAACCTGCGCTTGGCGGGCAAAGGGCCGGCCGAGCAGCGCTGCGCAGCCGACGCGGGCATGAAGCGGGCGCTGGGCAGGTGAGGCGCGGCGCAGGGGGCCGGGAGCCCCCGCACCTGGCTCGCAGGTGCGGCTCTTTGGAAGCCCACGATCCCCCACCCCTCCTCAGGCTATCCGCCTGCAGGAGCGCCTCCACCTGCCCCTCGCTCCAGTGTCCTCTTGGCGACCTCTCTGCAACCTCTCACCTGGCCCTCCGGTAGCCCTTAACATCCCCGTGCATCTTCCTCCCGCCCCGGGCGGGAGAGCCCCCTGCCCACCACCTCACGTGTCCGGCGCCCTTTTCGCGCCCTCTGCCCCGCGGCCGGCAGCGTGAACCCGGCATTGCGTCCCTGCCCCTTCCCGGCTGAGTCGGGGTCGCGGGACGCCTTCCGCGATGGGTTTGGGGGCGGCCCGAAAGTCGCGACCCCGCGAGGGCGAGCAGCACTGCGGTGTGTGTGTGTGGGGGGGTCCCGGGACGCTGGGCACGTAGGCGGCGGGACGCGGAGGGGTCGGCCCCACAACCGAGCGCCCCTCACCTGTCCTGGCTCCTGTTTTCCTCGGGCGCGGAGCTGGCGGAGGGGCGCCCGGAGCTGCGGGACCTCCGGCCAGGGAGGGTCAGCCGCAGGCGACCTGCGCTGTCCAGGACGGAGGGAGCAAGGACGCGCCGCATCCCGGCGGCTGCAGGGCGGGCTGTGTTCGCGGGCAGGTGTCTGGCGCCTGCAGTCGGTGCACAGGACTGGGTCTCCTTGGGCATCGCTGCGGAGTGCTGAAGCCTTCCTTGGGGAAGAGGAGGCAGGCGGTTGTGTAAAGCTGGCGCGAAAGCCGAGGCAGGAGCGTGTTTCTCAGGGACACTGTGCTGCTGGCTTCCTACGGATCTGGCTGGTTGTGGAGCGCGCTGCTCCTGGCTGTTTCGTGGCGTGGTGGAAGAAGTTAGGATGCGATGTTTCTCAAGGGTGATGGAGTCGTTTCCAATGGGGTGAGCTGGGATGCCCTCCGTCGACGCTGCTCGCTTCCGTCTAAAATGTTTACGCAGACAGCCCCTAAAGAAAATCGAAATTTCAGCTTCGCTGCTTAAAGGTGAAGCCAGGGATGCCTCAGAATGGGTTTTCATTCCTGCCAGGAGGCAGGGACAGTTTTGGCTTGTGTGTCTGTGAAATTATCTAGCAGCTCATGAATGTATTGTGTGGAACTAGTTTGTTCTCTGCGGTGGGAAGGCTTGTCTGCATTAAGGACTCATGGTTAACCCTAATGCACGTTGATTAACAGGCTTAGCATATCTCCTAGATAAGACAGAAAGTTCCTGCTTTGAAAAAAAAAATCGAATTGTTATGTGCAATAATCTTCGGGGAAATAATGCTGACCTGGCACGTTCCTTGAAGCACAGACTGTCTTAAAAGGACCTGATTAATTCTTGGTGGTGTGTCAGAGAACAAAGAGAAACAGTCAAGTAGGCCAGAGATCCTTTGGATAAATAAACAAAAGGCTGTAAGAGGAATAAAAAGCAAGACCCAGGGAAGGAAGGCTAAAAAGTTGTGCAGTATTTCAACACGTGCCCACTGAGTGAACTGAACACATCAGGCAGTGGCATCCCCGCCTCCCCGGCCTTCCCCTCCACTTCTTCACACAACTGTGCTACATTGTGTGAGCTGCAGTCACCCACTGAGCTGGGGAACTCTAGAACCTTCTACCCCCAGCTGACTGTGTCACCCAGCCGCCCTCCATCTGCCCTTGCCCAGCCTTACCAGTCTCCGGTAATCACTATTCTAAGTTCAGGTCAACTTCTTTATTTTTTTAAAGATTTATTTATTTTATCTATTTGGAAGGCAGAGTTAGAGAGAGAAAGGGAGGGAGGGAGGGAGAATCTTCCACCCACTAGTTCACTCCCCCAGTGGCCTGATGACTGGTTTTGGGCCAGGCTGACGCCAAGAGACTGGAACTCCATCCAGATCTCCTGTGTAGGTGGCAGGGACCCAGGCACTGCTGTTTTCCCAGGCACAGTAGCAGGGAGCTGGATCAGAAATGGAGTAACTGGGACTTAAACCCAATGCCCATATGGGATGCCAGTGTTGCAGGTACCAGCTTAACCTGCTACACTACAAAGTTGGCCCCTCAGATTGACTTTTAACTTCTGGATATTCTTTTTTTTTTTTTTTTTTTTTTTTGACAGGCAGAGTGGACAGTGAGAGAGAGAGACAGAGAGAAAGGTCTTCCTTTGCCGTTGGTTCACCCTCCAATGGCTGCCGCGGATGGCGCGCTGCGGCCGGCGCACTGCGCTCATCCGATGGCAGGAGCCAGGTGCTTTTTCTTGGTCTCCCATGGGGTGCAGGGCCCAAGCACTTGGGCCATCCTCCACTGCACTCCCGGGCCACAGCAGAGGGCTGGCCTGGAAGAGGGGCAACCGGGACAGAATCTGGCACCCCGACCGGGACTAGAACCCGGTGTGCCAGCGCCGCAAGGCGGAGGATTAGCCTGTTGAGCCATGGCGCCGGCCTTGGATATTCTTTTTAAACTTTTAAAATTTGTTAGAGAAAAGGAAAAGGAAAGGGAGAGAGAGAGAGAGAGAGAGAGAGAGATGGTCTATTCTGTTGTGTACTCCCTAAATGCCTGTAATAGCCAGGGCTGAGTCAGGCAGGAAACAGAAGCCAGAAACTCCACCCAGGTCTCCCACATGAGTGGCAAGGACCCAGGTACCTGAGCTGTCACCTGCCTTCCAGGGTGTGCATTAAGCAGGATACTGGGATCAGGGTCTGAGCCAGGACTTAAACCCAGGAACTCCCATTATGGAATACAAGCATCCCGAGTGGTGTGTTACCCACTGCCCCAGCCTGCTGCAGCTTCCATGAATTGTGCTTTGTTCTTTCCTGTGCTCAGCACCTCGAAGAGGCCTTCCCAGACCAGCAGGTCCTTGTTGACCTTGTCCTTGACCTGAGTGCCAGCATCCTTGCTTTGTGGCTTTGCCCCCATCTCCTGGAAGCACCGTGAGAGCAGGGATGTTGATTTCTCCACTGCTGTACTTCCAGTGCCTGGGTGACAAGGTATTTGCTGAGTGACTGAATATCTGTAGGGTCAGCTCCTAGAGGTGGAATGTCTGGGTCAAGGGCCACTTGTTTGTGATGTTGAAAGGTAAAGCCAAATTACTCCTCAAAGACATTGCTGTGATTTGTACTCCATTGTCAGTATAAATTGCCTACCTGCCACTCCCACCCCGTCACTACTGTGTGTTACTACATATTTTGGCCTGCCTAATGAAAATGGTATCTTATTTATAGCTCTCATTTGCATTACTTGCTGGGTAGCATTTTTGTGTGTTTTTATAAGCCCATTGTGTACTTCTGCAATTATTTATGTCTTCTATGACTCACCTTTGGACATCTAAATCATTTTTAAAGATTTATTTATTTATTTGAAAGTCAGAGTTACACAGAGAGAGGAGAGGCAGAGAGAGAGAAGTCTTCCATCCACTGGTTCACTCCCCAGATGGCCGCAATGGCAGAGCTGTACCAATCCGAAGCCAGGATCCAGGAGCTTCTTCCTGGTCTCCCACGTGGGTGCAGGGGCCCAAGGAGTTGAGCCATCTTCCACTGCTTTCCCAGGTCATAGCAGAGAGCTGGATCGGGAGTGGAGCAGCCAGGATTAGAACCCGTGCCCATGTGGGATGCCAGCACTGCAGGCATCGGCTCTACTCACTATGCCACAGTACCAGCCAAAATCTTTATTTTGGGCTTTTTCAGATAGACAAAAGAAGACAATGTAGTGAACCTCCTCATATATATCACTTGGCTTTAGCAGTTTTCAGTGTTCAGCTGATCTTGAATTATCTGTCCCTTCTCCCTTCTGCATTCTGTAGGGTAGGGTACTGGAGTATTTTAAAGCCAATTATTTCATCCATAAATACTTCACAGCGTATCTTGAATAAATAAGGACATTTTGAATATGTAACAGTAGTACTTTTCTGTTTATCTGTATCAGTAGCTTATTGTCTAATGTTGGTATTACCTGATATCCAGTCCACATACACATTTGCCAGGTTGTCTCAGAAATGTCTTTTTACAGTTGGTATATTTGAAAAAAATAAACTGTATTTCTTAAATTTATTCCTAGTTGATTTACCTTTTCTGTTATTGAAAATGTGATCCTATATTGTTACATGTTCTTAATTAGTGTGCTCATTAGTTTTGTAGCTGGTAACTTCACTGTATTGTTTCCAGTAGTTTTTGCAGTTGGTTTTCTTGCATTTTCCAGGTATGCTATCATGTCAACTATGAATAATTTTGTCTCTTGTTTTCCAATTTTTAAGTCTCTTGTTGCTTTCGACTGTATTGTATTTACAGAACAAAGTTACATAATAGAGATTCTACCAGTTATCTTTGACTAGTTCTGACGAGAGTGCTTTTAGTGTTTCTGTCATTACGTGTCATACTAGTTATTTTATTTTACAAGGATTGTGTAGCTGATCATTTAGTTTTTGTTTCCGTTTATTTGAGAAGTGGAGAGAACGGGAGACAGTGCAAGCTCCCATCCACTGGTTCACTCCCCAGATGCCCACAACAACTGGAGCCATGAGCCAGGAACTCAGTCCCAATCTCCCACATGACTGGCAGGCACCCAGTTACTGCCTCCAAGGATCTGCTTATCCGGAAGCTGGAGTCAGGAGCCAGAGCAGAGTGTCAAACCCGACACTCTAAAGTGAGATGCCTCTTAACCATTAGGCTATCTGCCCTGATTTTTCTTTTCTTTCTTTGCATTTCTCTCTCTCTGTTTTTATTTTTAAAGATTCATTTAGTTATTTGAAAGACAGGGTGACAGAGAGGGGGAGACAGAGAGAGACAGGGAGATCTTCCATCTACTAGTTCATTCCCCAGATGGCCACAGCAGCCAGGGCTGGGACAGGCCAAAGCCAGGAGCTTCTTCTGGGCCTCCCATGTGGGTGGCAGGGGCTCAAGCACACGCGCCTTCCTTCACTGCTTTCCCCGGGGCCATTAGCAGGGAACTAGATCGGAAGTGAAGAAGCAGGTCATAAACTGGCGCCCATATGGGACGCTGACGATGCAGGCAGTGGCTTTACCTGGTATGCCACAACGCCAGCTCCCCGATTTTTCTAATCAGAGATGGTTGAATTTTTTTTCAGTGCCTGTTTAGTATCTGTGGAATGACCATACGCTAAATTGTAGTAATAAATTTTATATTATTGATTCATCATTGCATTCCTGGGATGAATTCTGTTGTACAGCAAGGGTCCTTTAGTATTTTATTTAGGAATTTTACATCATTTGCTCATGAAAGAAGTCTATAGTTTTCTTCTTTAATGCTGTCTTTCCCAAGTTATTTTAGTGTTCTCAATTGCTTTATTAAAAGTTTTCTATTTGGCCGGCGCCGTGGCTCAACAGGCTAATCCTCCGCCTTGCGGTGCCGGCACACCGGGTTCTAGTCCCGGTCAGGGCACCGGATTCTGTCCCGGTTGCCCCTCTTCCAGGCCAGCCCTCTGCTGTGGCCCGGGAGTGCAGTGGAGGATGGCCCAGGTGCTTGGGCCCTGCACCCCATGGGGAGACCAGGAAAAGCACCTGGCTCCTGGCTCCTGCCATCGGACGAGCGCGGTGCGCCGGCCGCAGCGCGCCAACCGTGGCGGCCATTGGAGGGTGAACCAACGGCAAAGGAAGACCTTTCTCTCTGTCTCTCTCTCTCACTGTCCACTCTGCCTGTAAAAAAAAAAAAAAAGTTTTCTATTTCTCCACTTTAGCTAATTTCAATATTTTTGAAAAGATTGGTTTCTTTAAAAATTGGTAGAATTCCTCTGTGTAACTGCCTGAGCTTTTTCAGAATACAACACTGGATAAGTATTACAGTATCTTCTAGGTCATTGACATGTTTACATTTGCCGTCTCTTTCTGTGTTCAGTTTTAGTGACTTAGGAAATCATCCATTTAATTGAGCTCTTCTCCTCCGTATCTGGGGCTGTTTCCCTAGTCTTGTTTCCTAGTTTATATACTTAGGATTTTTTTCCTTTTTTCTTGATTCAGGCTAGTGAATGACACATCTGATATGTATACTGAAATGTGAAATATAATCCACACATGTGTCCCCCAAAAGAATATATCTATCTGTTTGTTCTGGGAGAGGGGGATTCACAGCTGTGGAGTAGAGAGAACCTGCTCTGTTGGAAGGGACAGCAGCCCCCTTGCCTGTCCTCTGCTGCCCCTCAGGAGTATGGCCCCTGAGCAGCCAGATCTTCCAGTCCTTGCAGAGAAGACTGGCTGGGTTTGTTTGTTCCTGTGGGTTTTTTTGGGCTTTGGGTGTGATGTCACCAACATTTTTTTCTTTTTAATTCCTGAAGCTGATTCAGAGGAAAATATTTTTGGAGGTCAAAAGAAACCAAAACATGGGTTTTTTGTTTTGTGTTTTAAATTTCTCAGCTGAAAGGTAATTAAAAAAAAAAAAAACATTTATTTTTCATTCATTCATTCATTTGAAAGAACTACAGAGAGAGGGAAGGAGAGAACTCTTCCATCTGCTTTTTCACTCCTCAAATGGCCACAATGGCCAGGGCTGGACCAGGCTGAAGCCAGGAGCAATTACCCAGGTGTCCCACGTGGGTGCAGGGGCCCAAGCACTTGGGCCATTCTCTGCTGCTTTTCCAGACCATTAGCAGGGAGCTGAATCAGAAGTGGAGCAGCCGAGACTCGAATCAGGACCCATGTGGGATGCTGGTCTCACAGGCAGCAGCTTAACACACTGTGCCACAGCACCTGCCCCGTGAAAGGTCATTTTTAATGGTCACTGTTTATCAGATTAGCGCATCAAACCTGGACTCCCTGAGAAGAAGAGCTGCATGCTCGCTCTGCCTTGCACGTTGTCTGCTGTGAGGGCATGCTGGGCAAGTGAGGCCTTGGAGGGCCCTTCTTCCTTTCAGTGGCCCTGGATTTCTCGGGAGTGTGCACTGAAGGCATGAACGGGGTAACAGGGACTCTGAGAAGATGGGCGTGAGCGTACAGGGTCTGTGTAAAGTCAGCTGGCTTGACCCTTGCTCTCCTGCCTGCAGGCCAGGTCTACAGGCTCTGCAGAGATCAGTGAGCCACTTGGAGAGAGTTCAAGGCCAGATTCTCCTCCCATGCCGATACCAAAGAGCATAGTCATCACTCCCAGCTCTTCCTTGACCCAGAGAAGGGGCTTCAGCCAGCAGGCCATAGCCGAGGTTAACATCTGTCTCCTCCGCCCTCTGAGCCTGCCTGCCTGGGATCTGTCTCTGAGCTGGCTTTTGTGAAGTCTGCTTTGTCTGTCTCTTTTCCCCCTCCTCCCCATCCCAAGGACAGTGTGTGCCAAGCCTGTGACAAGGCAGGGGCTGAGCTCTGCTTGTGGCACCCTCGCTGCGCCCTGCTGGGTCTGCCTCCTTCTACTGGTGGCCACATTCCAGCCAGGAGTCTGGACCACCAGGGGCTTGATCTACCAGTGTTTTTGGGTTTGTTCGGCCTTTGTATCCTGTATCTGCTTGGTTCAAAGTTCCTTCCTGCCAGCGCACACGCTCCCTTCTCAAGGGAGTAGCCTGCCTTTTATGGTGACTGACAGACAGGTCTAACTTGTGGGGAGTGTCTATGGGCAGACTCAGAGCTCTGAGACACTCATGGAAACAGCTTTGGAAAGAGGCATGAAGATGGTCACCTAGTCAGGTGTGTGCTGACAGCAATGAGGACAGGACCCTGTTCCAGACTCTAGCTTCTCCTCCTCTTCCTTGTGGAGCACTTTGCCTTCCAAAATGAAATCTGCAGGAGAAATGTGTGATGCAGCCTTGAAAGCTGACAGACCAAGTCAGTGCTCTTCACAGAGAGCTGATGCCACACAACTTGGGCGTCAGTGGGTTTGTGTGTTTGTGCCTGGTCAGAGAGCTCCTTGGGCATGGAGAGTGGGTGAGCCACTTCCCCTTGCCTCGTCCTATACCGAGGGCCAGCTTCCAGAGTATCCAACACCTGGGACGCCCAGACTGAAGTGTCCCGTTATCAGAAGGAGTGCTCATTTAGGCTTGGTCCCCATTCTAGCGCAATCCAGTATTTCTACCATGATTCCATATTTTTAAACGAAATCTGAAATGGAGAATTGGTTCTCAAGTGGGCATTTTCTGGTTCTGTGCTTGGGGGAAGCTGCTTAACTCTGGAATGTGTTGTTTCGCCCGTGAAGTGGGATCAGAATTGATTCCCCAGGTGTGGGGATAATTTGCTCAGCCATATCTTCTGATGTGACCGTCTCATTGTCATCACTCATGACTGAGGGCTCTGAGCAAGCTCTGTTAGCTCCTCTTTCCCTGTTTTGCCTCAGAGATACCTTGTTCCAGCTCCTCAACCAGTTGGTGTGCTTCTGTAGGTATAAATGATGACCAACATCTGTTGGTATTAGAGCCTGTTTAATAGTATTGCTTGGTCATTCAAGCATTTTTTTTTCCAACAAAGTTTGGAAGCCCGTTATGTGCCCTAATACCTGTGAATACTGGGGCCACAG
This sequence comes from Sylvilagus floridanus, assembly GCA_949820135.1. Lineage (NCBI taxonomy): Eukaryota > Metazoa > Chordata > Mammalia > Lagomorpha > Leporidae > Sylvilagus > Sylvilagus floridanus. The sequence continues at coordinate 82,252,288 of OX463231.1, forward strand.
CAGGAAATGCAGGCCATATTCTTTACATAGTGGTTGGGGAGACAGGTGTCAAGTAATATGTGACATGTCGGGTACTGAGAGCACGAAAGAGAAAAGCAGAGCTGGTGAGGGGGCTGCTGTGGACAAGGCAGCATGGCGATATGTGTGCACTTGGGGCGGGCAAGAGGCCTTTCTGACAAGGGGACATTTGCTGCTTTAGAGTAGGGAAGAGCATGCTGTGATGGATGTGTTACCTTGTGACTCTGACTCTCCGGCACCCACAGACTGGAGGGAAAGTGGTGTGGGGAGACCACACGAGGGATGTGGTCATCATCCAGGCTAGAGATGATGGGGGGTTAGACCAGGCAGTAGCCATGGAAGTGAGGAGTGTGGGATTCTGGATATGTTTTGAAGGAACTGTCGGCAGAATTTGCTGTGGAATAGATGAAGGAATGTGAAAGAGAAAGCCAGATACTATTCACAAGACTTTTTTTTTTTTTTGTCTGAGCAGTTAGGAGAATGGAGTTGTCATGTGCTGAGAAGGGGAGTATCCTAGTCCATTTTCTGTTCTGTCACAGAATGCCACAGACTGGGTGATTACAAACAATGTAAGTTTATTTGGTTCACAGTTCTGGAGCCTGGAAGGCCCCAATACCGAGGCATATGGCTGGTGAGCCCTTTGTGCTATGCTGTAACTTGGGGGAAGGCACCAGGTGGCTAGAGAGCATGGGTGGGAGCAAGAGCACACACAGCAGGGTTACAGTGGTTGTAACACAACCACTCCCGGGATAAATGACCCACCCCGCTGATAGTGGCATGAATCCGTCCCAGAGGGTGGAGCCCTTGTGACCTAACCACCCCTGGAAGCTCTCCCCTCCTGATTCTCGCCATAGTGGCCTTTAAATGTCAAGGTGAGTTTCAGAGAGGGGCATTGAAACCAAAGCATTCCATCCTATTCCCGGAAGTCTTCACTCCCAAGTCCAGATTCTCATCAGAATCAGATATAGGTGAGACTCAAAGAACAATTCGTTCTGGCCAGCGCCGCGGCTCACTTGGCTAGTTGTCCGCCTGCGGCACCGGCACCCCAGGTTCTAGTCCCAGTTGGGGCGCCGGATTCTGTCCCGGTTGTTCCTCTTCCAGTCCAGCTCTCTGCTGTGGCCCGGGAAAGCAGTGGAGGATGGCTCAAGTTCTTGGGCCCTGCACCTGCATGGGAGACCAGGAGGAAGCACCTGGTTCCTGGCTTCGGATTGGCGCAGCGCACCAGCCATAGAAGCCATTTGGGGAGTGAACCAATGGAAGGAAGACCTTTCTCTCTGTCTCTCTCACTGTCTAACTCTGCCTGTCAAAAAAATAAAAATAAAGAACAATTCATTCTGAGACAAATTTCCTCCAGCTGAGTTTGTGAAATCAGAGGTTATCTGTTTCCAAAATACAATGGTAGTACATCCACAGGACAGACCATTCCAAAGGGGAGACACAGGCAAGAAGAAGAAGAAGAGTAAGTCCGAAACCCACCAGTGAAAATGACGTGAAATCTTAAAGCTAATGAATAAATCCTGACAGCATGTCCACGTCCTAGGCACACTGGTGCAGGAGTTGGGTTCCCAGGGTTCCAGAAGGCTCTGCCTCTGTGGCTCTGGGGGTTCAGCAGTTCTCCCGGGCTGGAGTCCTACCCCTATAGCTCTTCTGATAACCTTACAGTTCTGGGGTCAAGGGTAGCCTTGCGCCTCAGCTCCACCAGACATTGCCCAATGGAGACTCTCTGACAGCTCCCAGCCTGGGACCACTAGCTGCCTGTCATATCTTCTGAAATCTAGGTGGAAAAGCCTGCCCTTACACCTCTAGCATCTTTGTTTCATAAAGCCCTAGGGCTTAGACACAATCCTGCTCAGCTGAGGTCTTTGCTACTTTATAACAAGGACTGTCTTTCCTCCATTTTCCACTACCTTGTTGCTCTATTCTGTCTGAGACTTTGAAAGAGTGGCTTTTATTACCATCCCTTCTACCAGAATACTGGTACCAGATACCTGGTACCTTATACCAGATTCTGGTCATGACTGTTTGTGTAATCTCTGGGAAATTCCAGACTTTCCCCACAGCCCTCCTCTTCTGAGCCCTCCCTAGGGTCGCCCTTAATTCTCCATTCATGGTAATACAGATTTATTCTAGCCTGCTCCCCCAAATTCTTACATCCCTCCACGCATTGCACAATACCAAAGCCACTTCCACATTTTCAGTCTGCTGTAGCAACAGTCCCACTTCTCAGTACCAGTTTTCTGTCCTCATCCATGTTCTGTCACTCTGACAGAATATCCCACACGGTTAAGTTGTAAATAATGGAAGTTTATTTGGCTCACAGCTCTGGAGGCCGGAAAGATCCAGATAGGGAACACATCTGGTGAGGGCCTTTGTGCCATATCATAGGCTGGCAGAAGGCACTGTCCAACAAGTAGCAGAGCTTACCAGCCCACTTCAGAAACAGTGGTATCAGTCCATTCGTGAGTGTGAAGCCACCTCTTAAAGGTCCACTTTCCAATACCACTGAAGTAACCATTAAATGTCAACATGAGGGGCCAGCGCTGTGGCCTATTGGGTAAAGCCTGCCATCTGCAGTGCCAGCATCCCATATGGGTGCCAGTTCTAGTCCTGGCTGCTCCACTTCCAATCCAGCTCTCTGCTATGGCCTGGGAAAGCAGTAGAAGATGACCGAAGTCCTTGGGCCCCTGTACCCGCATGGGAGACCTGGAGGAAGCTCCTAGCTCCTGGCTTTGGATTGGCTCAGCTCTGGCTGTTGCAGCCATCTGGGGAGTAAACAAGTGGATGAAAGACACCTTTCCCTCCTCTCTCTACCCCTCCCCCTCCCCCACCCTCTCCCTCCCTCCCTCCCTCTCTCCCTCTCTGTCTCTGTCTCTCTCTGCCTCTGCCTTTGCCTCTCTGTAACTCTGCCTTTCAAATAAATAAATATCTTTTTATGATTTTATTTATTTGAGAATTAGAGTTATAGACAGTAAGAGGGAGAGACAGAGAGAAAGGTCTTCTTTCCCTTGGTTCACTCCCTAGATGGCTGCAACAGCTAGAGCTGCGCCGATCCAAAGCTAGGAGCCAGGTGCTTCTTCCTGGTCTCTCATGTGGATGCAGGGTCCCAAGGACTTGGACCATCTTCCACTGCCTTCCCAGGCCATAGCAAAGAGCTGGATTGGAAGAAGGGCAGCCGGGACTAGAACTGGCGCAGATATGAGATGCCGGCACCACAGGCAGAGGATTAACCTGCGCCACAGTGTCAGCCCCAGTAAATAAATCTTAAAAAAAAAAAATGTCACCATTAGCTTTGGAGAGTACAGTCAAGCCATAGCAAGGACGACTGTAGAATGAACATGTGCCTTGGAAAGCGCAGTCGTATCTGGCTTTGGACGTTCTGAGGTGCCTGTGAGGCATCCAAGTGGAGTCAGGAGTTCGGAGGTGGATTGGGCCCGTGTCTGACCACAGCTTCCTGCCAGTGGTGCTAGATCCACACGGTAGACTGAGATGGCCCAGCAAGTGAGTCAGGCCAGAAGAGGGGTCAGAGGTCTGGGCCTGGGACCTCTGTGGGGGATGAGGAGCCTCTGGCTTGCGACATGGGCAGGAGTGTGGGCTGCGGGTCAGGAGGAGAGCTGGGGAAGCTGTGGAGGCAGTCTCAGGAGGAAAGCCCATTGTGGAAGAAAGCACAATCTGTGAGTGGGTTTGGTGATGTGGGCTTGGAGTTGGCAGAATGTCTAATTGGATGGTGGGGGCGAGATCCTGATGGAGTGGGCTCAAGAGAGAAGCGAAGAAAAAGGTAGCTTTTGTTTATTTTTTTTATTTTATTTATTTATTTTTTTTTGACAGGCAGAGTGGACAGTGAGAGAGAGAGACAGAGAGAAAGGTCTTCCTTTGCCGTTGGTTCACCCTCCAATGGCTGCCGCGGTTGGCGCGCTGCGGCCGGCGCACTGCGCTGCTCCGATGGCAGGAGCCAGGTGCTAGGTGCTTTTTCCTGGTCTCCCATGGGGTACAGGGCCCAAGCACTTGGGCCATCCTCCACTGCACTCCCGGGCCACAGCAGAGGGCTGGCCTGGAAGAGGGGCAACCGGGACAGAATCTGACGCCCCGACCGGGACTAGAACCCGGTGTGCCGGCGCCGCCAGGCGGAGGATTAGCCTGTTGAGCCACGGCGCCGGCCCAGCTTTTGTTTATTTTTAAAGATTTATTTGGGGGCCGACACTGTGGCATAGAGGTAAAGCCACCACCTGTAGTACCGGCATCCCATTAGGGCACTGGTTTGAGTTCCGGCTGCTTCAATTCCCATCCAGCTCTGCTATTGCCTGGGAAAGCAGCTGAAGACGGCCCAAGTCCTTGGATAGCTGCACCTGCATGAGAGACCCAGAAGAAGCTCCTCGCTTTGGGTCTGCTGAGCTCCAGACATTGCGGCCATTTGGGGAATGAACCAACGGATGGAGGACACCTTCCCCACCTCTGCCTCTTTGTAGCTCTGCCTTTCAAATAAAAAAATGAATTAATTTAAAAAAAGATTTCTTTGAAAGGCAGAGTTACAGAGAGGGAGAGACAGAGATCTTCTGTCTGCTGGTTCACTCCCCAGGTGGTTGTAACAGCCAGGGCTGGGCCAGGCCGAAGCCAGGAGCTTCATCCAGGTCTACCAAGTGGGTTTTCTTTTTTTTTTTTTTTTTTTTTGACAGGCAGAGTGGACAGTGAGAGAGAGAGAGACAGACAGAAAGATCTTCCTTTTGCCGTTGGTTCACCCTCCAATGGCCACCGCGGATGGCGCACTGCGGCCGGCGCACCGCGCTCCTCCGATGGCAGGAGCCAGGAGCCAGGTACTTCTCCTGGTCTCCCATGGGGTGCAGGGCCCAAGCACCTGGGCCATCCTCCACTGCACTCCTGGGCCACAGCAGAGGGCTGGCCTGGAAGAGGGGCAACCGGGACAGAATCCGGCGCCCCGACCGGGACTAGAACCCGGTGTGCCGGCGCCGCAAGGCGGAGGATTAGCCTGTTGAGCCACGGCGCCGGCCCCAAGTGGGTTTTCTGACCAGTGCTGTTGATGTGCTCTTGGGAATAATCCAGGAGACAGGGAAAGACTGGCAGTGGGTGTGAGAAGGAACAGGACTCCTGCCCCCAAGACCAAGCAGACAGTAGAGCGGGCAGGGGACGCAGTGAAAGGTGTGGGAGGTTTGTGTGGCTGGAGATACGTGGGAGTTCCCTTTGGGTTCCTTCTGCTTTCCTGGGAAATAAGCAGCACGCTGTCTGCTGAGAAGGAGGAAGGAAGAGACAACACTGGGGACCTCTCCCGTTCAGCTCCCCAGTCTGTTCTGGCCCTTGTCAGCCTCGCTGCATTCTCATTAACAGCAGTGGTGTAGCAGGGACTCCTCTTTCTAAATGGTAATGGTTTAAGAATGGGTGGCAAAGGTGGTTCCCCTGAGAGACCACGTCAGCCGTGACTCGAAGTGCTGGCCTGGCTCGTCTGCCTTGCACACCGCAAGGAGGGGCTCCGAGTGAGGCGTAGGTGGAGGTGGAAGGAAGGCCGACAGGAGCTGAGGAGAGGTCAGGTGATTAGCTGGGACCTACACAGAACTCCTACCTCAGAGTTCCTTCAGAAGCTGCCAAGTGTGGTAATGGTTAAATAGACTTGGTCCTGAGATGGTCCTTGTGGACTCAGCCGTCGTCATCCTGGGTACTGTTCACCTTGCATGGGGATGCCTGAGAAGGTGACAGGAGAAGCCAGCAGGTGTGTGTCACAGGGAGAGTTTGAACTGTCTGTGAAGGAAGACTAGCAAATCCAGGAGTACTAGAATTTAGGTTTATTCTTTAAAAAAAAAAGTTTATGTATTTGTAAGGCAGAGGGAGAGAGGTCTTCCATCCACCGGTTCACTCCCCAAATTGCCACAACATCTGGAGCTGGACCAATCTGAAGTCAGGAGCCAGGAGCTTCTTCCAGGTCTCCAATGCAGGTGCAGGGGCCCAAGGACCTGGGCCATCTTCCACTGCTTTCCCAGGCCATAGCAGAGAGCTGGACCGAAAGTGGAGCAGCTGGGACTTGAATCAGTGCTCGTATGGGATGCCGGCCCTGCAAGCAACAGCTTTACCCACTACACCAGAGTGCCAGCCCCAGGTTTATTCTTTTTTTTTTTTTTTTCTTTTTTTGGCAAGCAGAGTGGACAGAGAGAGAGAGAGAGAAAGTTCTTCCTTTGCCGTTGGTTCACCCTCCAATGGCCGCCGCGGCCGGCGCACCGCGCTGATCTGAAGGCAGGAGCCAGGTACTTATCCTGGTCTCCCATGGGGTGCAGGGCCCACACACTTGGGCCATCCTCCACTGCACTCCCAGGCCACAGCAGAAAGCTTGACTGGAAGAGGGGCAACTGGAACAGAATCTGGCACCCCGACCAGGACTAGAACCCAGTGTGCTGGCGCCGCAAGGCGGAGGATTAGCCTGTTGAGCCACGGCACCGGCCCCAGGTTTATTCTTGAAGGTTGAAAGAAGTGGCCCTGACACGTTAAAATAGAGAAAAGAAAGTTCAAGTTGTCTTCACTGCTTGTCACATTAGTGGTATCTCCTGCAAGGTTAGGATACATTGGCTGAACTATCCATAATAGGAAGGCAAGAATAGTTGAGGATCAAAGCCAGCCACTTTGGTCAATAGTTCAGGTTCCTGGAGGAAATAGGCTTTTGACTTTGAAAAGTTTTCTTCTCCTAATAATGCATACAACATCTTCGGCCTGTGCCATACCTGGTCCTGGGATATCCCATTGCTCCTGCCTGGGAATGGCCACACCAGTGTTAGATGCCCTTTGGTTATTTTGTTTTTTAAAGACTTATTTATTTATTTGAAGGGCAGAGTTAGAGAGGGAGAGAGAAAGAGATCTTCCATTTGCTGGTTCATTCCTTAAATGGCCCACTTCAGCAGGGGCTAGGCCAATCATAGCCAGGAGTCTCATCTGGGTCTCCCACATAGGGAGCAAGGTCCAAGGCTTTGGGCCATCTTCTGTTGCTTTCCAAGGTGCATCAGCAAGGTGCTGGATCAGAAATGGAGCAGCTGGGACCTGCCCCAACACACGTATGGGATGCAGGCACTGCAGACAGCTGCTTAACCCGCTGTGCCACAGTGCCAGCTCCTCCCCTTTGGTTATCTTATTGAGTAGTCTCTGTGCTTTGTGAGATGCCATGAAGGCACTGGGGTTGTAAAGATGCCTGAAGACAGTGTCTGTGCCCAGGGAGTTGGCTTTTGTCTTTTTTCATGTGTGGCAGATATCAGATCTTGCACCAAGATAGTTTTTTTTTTTTAAGGATGTAATTTATTTATTATTTTAAAGGCAATTACAAAGAGAGAGGAAGAGATAGAGCAAAGATGACTTCCATCTGCTGGTTCATTCCTGATTGGCCACAATGGCCAGGGTTGGGCCAGACCAAAGCCAGGAACCAAGAGCCAAGAGCTTATTCAGGGTCTCCCATGTGGGTGCAGGGGCCCAAGCACTTGGGCCATCCTTCATTGCTTTCCCAGGCACATTAGCAGGAGCTGGGTCAGAAATGGAGCAGTCAGGACTCGAACCAGCATCCATATGGGATGCTGGCACTACAGGCAGTGTCTTATTTTTTATTTATTTATTCATTTATTTATTTATTTATTTATTTATTGCTTTGACAGGCAGAGTTAGTGAGAGAGAGAGAGACAGAGAGAAAGGTCTTCCCTTTTCCGTTGGTTCACCCCCCAAGTGGCCACTACAGCCGGCGCGCTGCGGCCAGCGCGCTGCGCCAATCTGAAACCAGGAGCCAGGTGCTTCCTCCTGGTCTTCCATGCAGGTGCAGGGCTCAAGGACCTGGGCCATCCTCCACTGCACTCCCGGGCCACAGCAGAGAGCTGGCCTGGAAGAGGGGCAACCGGGACAGAACCGGTGCCCAAGGCAGTGTCTTAACCCTCTGTGCTACAATGCCGCCCCTCCTCTACCCCTTACCCTGATGTCTTGGTGATGGCCATGGCAGAGAGAAGATAGAGGGATAGCTGGAGACAGTTCATCAGTTTTACAGTCTCCCTTTCTTAATGACTCCTTTGTGGCTCTGACATTTTTATCTGCCGATTTATCTTCAGGGATTACTGTCTTTTAGCCCCTCACTTCATTGATGGGATGCAGTGCAGAATGCCAGCTGGACTGTGGAGAGGTAGAAAAAAAAGAGATTCTCACAGCCTGGGGACACAGGACACTTTGACACAGCACATCATGGCGGAATCGATGGGAAAAGAAAGAAGACTGTCATTGTAGGACATGTGATACTTGCCTTAGGGTTCCAGGAGGAAGGAACTATTGCGGCAGCGCAGGCCAGCTGGGAGCCTGCCAGGGCCAGCCCAGGGCCTCGAGAGAAAACTGAAGGAGCTTCTGCAGGGCCTGGGGAGGGAGCCCCAGGTGTCAGTCTCCCGGGAGATGGCCATCACTATGGTGAAAGGCAGCCTCAGCGGAACCATCTCTCTCACTCTGTTCCTCTCTCAATTAATAAAGAGTTCTTAATAAAAATTTAGAACAGAGAAAGATGCCAGGCAGTTGCCTCTCACAGCGTGGCACATTTCGAGAGTACCATGTGCGTACTTGTACCAAAGGCTGGTGGATGCTGATAAAACATTGCACGAGAGTGGGACAATCTCAGTTCTTGCAGTGCTTACATTTTCTTAAAGGAGAAACAGCAAAGAAGAAAAAGTAGCACATAAATATGCATAAAGTGTCAGTGGGGTGGGAAAGAGCTGTAAAGGAAAAACTAGGTGGGCAATGGTGTGGTGTATAAAGCTCCTAAACTGAGTGGTAAGACGTGTTTGTTTCTTTGAGGAAAATGAGATCCTCTCAGTGTTCAGCTCTGCCGACACAGCCCTCATGTTTTTTAATTTTGGGGGGGACAAAGGGATATTTAGGAATTGCTCTTATGTGCTTTATGAAGACCTTACAATTTTCAGTTTTGTAGAGTGAAGCGACTCCTGACTGTGTTCCAGTAAGATTCTGAAGATTTAATATTAAAATTATCACCTAACAACTAACAACTGCTAATGCACCTGGGAAAGCACGGGGAGATGGCCCATATTCTTGGGTACCTGCACCCACGTGGGAGACCTAAAAGAAGCTCCTGGCTTCATTGTGGCTTAGGTCTGGTCCTTGGGACCATTTGGGGAGTGAACCAGTAGATGGAAGATCTCTCTCTGTCTCTCTCTATCCTTCTCTTTCGGTATTTGCCTTTCAAATAAATAAATAAATCTTTAAAAAAAAAATAAGAAAAGTGTAATGTAGCTGTTAGGGAGCGAGTCTTGGCTTTTTTCTTCTGTCGCTTCTTGGGAATATAATGGAAAGAAATGGTAAAGCACTTTTCTCAACAATTTTGTTGGAGCAATTGCTGAAAACCAAGTGAACACATTTTCACAGAAATCTAGAACTTGCACTTCTGACCCAAATGAAGCAGCGATGGAATTCTCCCTGAAATAGGCAAAACAGCCGTAACAAGAACCGACAAAACACGGGACACAGAGGTCACCACGACACTTGGCCCGAGGCAGCAGGGGACTGTGATCTCCGAGTGAGCACCACAGCTGCCCCAGCTGACCGCCTTGAGGGAGGGACGCCAAGGGGGCGGGGCTTGGGGGCCCCCTGAGCTGTGGATCTGGAGCCGAGAGGTGGCTTGAGTCCACAGGACAGACTACCAGGGACCCTGTTGAGCATGTGTGTGAGGAAGCTGGGTGAGGCCGAGAAATGAGCTGCCCAGGAAGATCAGAGGGGAAAGGCACCCTGTTCCTTACGGCAGAACCATAATCCATGGGACGCTGGGTAGAACACTCAGGAACGTCACGCTTGAGTAGTGGGAGATAAGTAGCCCCAGACCTATCTAAGTACTCACAAAGGCAAGATCAAAAGAGTCAGACTGTTGCCAACCAGCTGTGTCCTGGAGCAAGGCTTGATAATAGTAATAGGAATATAAAAACATTCAGCCCCCAACAAAGATTCACAGGGCGCGGCATCCAGTGAGTGACATAACTTGTTCTCGTTGCAGTCACCAAGCAACACAGACTGGATGACTTCAATCACAGAAACTTGTTCTATCAATTCTGGAGGCCTGATATCTGAGATCAAGGCATGGGCAGTGCTGGTTTCTTCTGAGACGTTTCGCTTCGCTTGTAGGTGACCAGCTTCTCCCTGGGTCTTCTCGTGGCTTTGCCTCTGTGTGTGTCTGTTTCCAATTCCTTCCAATAAGGATTCATCATACAGATGAGGGGCCACCCTAATCTCACTGCAAGCACCTCCTTGGCAGTGACATTCTGAGGCACTGGGGCTTAGGTCTTTGCCATACAGATGGGAGCACGATCCTGCCCATAGCACGAGACTGCAGTGGACAGGAGAACACGATAATGTGGAGAATAATAACTCAGCGGAAACCCACCCAGAACTGACACTTATTGTTAGTAGAGAACATTAAAGCAATTACTATCACTGCATCCCATATGTTCAAGGAGCTCGTTAGAATCATGGAAGATGAGATCAGTGTTGTGGCACAGAGGGTTAAGCCACTGGTTTCAACTCTGACTTCCCATATGGGAGTTCTGATTCAAGTCCCAGCTGCCCTGCTTGCAATCCAGCTCCCTGCTAATGTGCCTGGAAAGGTAGCAGGTGATGGCCCAGGTATTTGCACCCTTGCTACCCACGTTGGGGGATCCTTATGAAGCTCCTGGCTTCAGCCTGGCCTGGACCTGGCTGTAGTAGCCATTTGAGGAGTGAACCACTATATGAAAGGTATCTTTATTTTCTCCCCTCATGCCACAAGCCATCTCTTCCTCTGTCTCTGTCATTCTGCTTTGCCTTTCAAATACATAAATAAATCTTTTTTTAAAAGAGTCATGGAAGACATGAAAATTGCCCAGATTGACTTTTTTCTTTTTTTTTTTAAGATTTTATTTTTTATTTATTTGAAAGAGTTACAGAGAGGTAGAGACAGAGAGATCTTCCATCCACTGGTTCATTCCCCAGATGGCTGTAATGGCTGGAGCTGCGCTGATCCAAAGGCAGGAGCCGGGTGCTTCTTCCAGGTCTCCCATGTGGGTGCAGGGACCTGAGGACCTGGGCCATCTTCCACTGCTATCCCAGGACGTAGCAGAGAGCTGGATCAGAAGCGGAGCAGCCGGGACTAGAACTGGCACCCTTATGGGATGACGGCACTTCAGGCCAGGGCTTTAGCCCACTGCGCCACAGTGCTGGCTCCTGACTTTTTTTTTCAATGTATTTATATTTGTTAAATATTTTATTTATTTATTTGAGAGGTAGTTACAGACAGAGGAAGAGACAGAAAGAAAGGTCTTCCATAGGCTGGTTCACTCCCCAAATGACTGTAATGGCTAGATCTTCCTCCGGGTCTCCCACACTGGTGTAGGTTCCCTAGCACTGGGGCCATCTTCCACTGCTTTCCCAGGCCATTAGCAATGAGCTGGATCAGAGGTGGAGCAGCTGGGACTCACCGGCATCCCATGCCGGCACTGCAAGCGGTGGCTTTACCTGCTACACCACAGTGCCAGCCCACCAGATTGACTTTCTAAAGATGAAAGCTAAAATGTGTGAGGTGAAAGATACACTGAAGGTGTTTGATGACATATCACTGAAGGAGAAAATATTCAATTATCCAACATAAAACAGAGAAAAAAACAACGACACAGAAACATGGAGCTGTGGACACTTCAAGCTGCCTGTTGTGTGGGTAACTCCAATCTCCAAAGAGAGGAAGAAACTTTCCAAGCTTGATAAACCTGAAGCTGAGCTCACTACCAAGAAGGTCAGCCAATCCCCAGCACAGTGGATGTGACTGTGTTCCCCCGGGACCCTTCATGAACAAATCACCCAAATCCAGTGACAAAGAGAAAAAGCTTTAAAAACAACCAGAGGGGGAAAAAGTGTCTAGGTATCTAGGAACAAAGTTTTTCTGATAAGAAGCAAATCGAAACATAAGAGAGAAGACCTCTTTAAAGTGCTGTTTTAGTTTTTGAGGTCGTTAGCCATAGAAAAGCTACTCAGGCAGGAAGGTGTTACTTTGCTGTTCAGTTTGGTGGCTCACAGTCCAAGATTGGGTGGCCCTGGTGGTCTGGTATCATGAGGACCATATGGTGAGCCAGGGAGCAGACACACTCTGCTCATAAAAGGAGCCCTCTGCAGAGAGCCACCTCCCAAGAGCCAGCCCCAGTGACCTAATGACCTTCCCTGCGCCATCTCCACCTGATTCATGTGAACATGAATCCATTAACTGTTTGCATACGATTTGAGGGTTTAAAGATTTATTGATTTATTTGAGAGGTGGAGTTACAGGTAGAAGGAGAGACAGAGAGGTCTTCTATCCACTGGGTCATTCCCCAAACGGCCACAGCAGCCAGAAGTGGGCTGATCTGGAACCAGGAACCAGGAGCTTCTTCCCAGTTCCCTTGATGCTGCAGGTGCAGGGGCCCAAGGACTGGGGCCATCTTCACTGCCATGGCAGAGAGCTAGATGGGAAATAGAGCAGCCAGGACTTGGAACCTGTACCCATATGGGATTCTGGCTCCTCAGGTGGTGGTTTACCTGCTACACTATAGCACCAGGGGTTTAAATGTTTGCATGTGTTTGGGGAGCCATATCTTTTTCAAATCATAGCAAGTACACCAGGGAAAAAAAATCTCTCCACCTAGAATTCTTTACCAGATAATGGGAGCTTTCCAAAGCAAAGGCAACCTTGTGAAGTTTTCAGACACAGAAAAGCTGAAAGAATCCTTCACCAGCAAACCCAATGTATAAGCAATGTTAAAGCTGTCCTTCAGGCAGCAGAAGACTTATACTGGATGAAAATCTGCAAGTGTACAAATCAGTGAGGAAAACAGAAAATTATGTGGGCATATGTATGTTTTTTCTTTAACACTTTTAAAATAAGCAAAAATTATATTGGGGCTTGTAACAAATAAAAAAGTAAAATTCATGACAACTGCGGACGGCCTGGAAAGAAGAAATGCAGGTATATGCTTATAACACTCTTATATGCAAACTGTTATAATTCCAGCCAGATACAGAATGTAATGAAGATGGATATTATGAACTGTAAAGCAAACACTGACAAATACCCCAGCAGAGGAGATAAAATGGAATTGTTAAGTCCGAGACCCAGAGTGAGTGTTTTGCCCAGCTGTTGGGATGTGGTATGGATGCCTGTGTCCCATATAGGAGTAAAGGATATAAGATTACCTCAGAAAGCTCGTGGAAAATGGAATTTTCAAGTCTTATTTGGTACAGAATATTTTGACTGTTCTGCTTTCCATGAACTTTTTGAAGTACTCTCATATTTGTTGCCCTGAAATCAACCTCGTCTGATGTTAATATAGGCCCCTCAGATACCTTCTGACTGATGTTAGCATGATGTATGAGGGGTCTTGAAGAAGTTAATATGAAAAAAGTTATTATGAAAAAGCCATCTGTGGATTTCAAAAAAATTTTTTGCTCCAAAATAAACATCTTTTAATTCCATTTTTAAAATATTTTTTAAGATTTATTTATTTCAGGCTGGTGCTGTGGTGTAGTGGGTAAAGCTGCCGCCTACAGTGGCAGCATCCCATGTAGGCACCAGTTCGAGTCCAGGCTATGTCCTGGGAAAGCAGTAGAAGATGACCCAAGTCCTTGGGTCCCTGCACCCATGTGGGAGACCCAGAAGAGGCTCCTGGCTCCTGGCTCTGGATCGGCACATCTCCAGCCGAGAGAAGACCTCTCTCTCTCTCTTTCTCTCTCTCTCTCTCTCTCTCTCTCTGTGTGTGTGTGTGTGTGTGTGTGTGTGTCTGTCTCTGCTTTTCAAGTAGAAAGAAAATAAACATTTAAACCAAAGGGAATTAACAAAGTAGTCTCAATTATATTGAACAAAAGAAGGCAGACAAAACAGGTTCTATTTATATAAAACTAGAAAACTGAAACTAATCTATAAAAACAGAAAATTGGGCCCAGGGATGCCTGGGGGTGAGGGGTCAGATCCGAATGAGCCAGGAGGGAGGCATTAAAGAGGCAGGAGGAAATGGGATGATGGACATGTTCACCGTCTTGATTCTCGTGCTGGAGTCACAGGTGTGTACATTCGCTAAAACCGATGTAATTATAAATCTTGAATACATGCAATTTGTCATATAATTATGCAAATTGTATCAGTAAAGTTGTTTTCAAAACAAAGAGCACAAATTTTCCCCCAGCCTTCATTCTTACCCATATTGTTGTCCCTGTCCACTGAGTGGTAGAACTTCCGTTGGCTTTTCCCCTACCAGCCTTTGGAATTTTTCAAACAAATTAATTATTTGGGCAGATGCCGTGGCCTAATAGGCTAATCCTCCACCTGCGGCGCCGGCATACCGGGTTCTAGTCCTGGTCAGGGCACTGGATTCTGTCCTGGTTGCTCCTCTTCCAGTCCAGCTCTCTGCTGTGGCCCAAGTCCTTGGGCCCTGCACCCGCATGGAAGACCAGGAGAAGCACCTGGCTTTGGATCAGCGCGGTGTGCGGGCTGCAGTGGCCATTGAGGGGTGAACCAACGGAAAAAGGAAGACCTTTATCTCTGTCGCTTTCTCTCACTGTCCACTCTGCCTGTCAAAAAAAAAATTAATTAATTATTTGAAAAACAAGGGGCTGGCGCTGTGGCATAGTAGGTTAAGCCTGCAGTTCTGTGTTGCTCTACTTCCAATCCAGTTCCCTGCCAATGTGCCTGGGAAAGTCTTGAAAGATGGCCCAAATTCTTGGGCCCCTGCACCCACATGGGAGACCTGCAAGAAGCTCCTAGCTTCGGATCAGCCCAGCTCCAGCTATTGCAGCCATTTGGGGAGTGGACTAGTAGATGGAAGACCTCTCTCTCTCTCTGTGTGTGTCTCTGTCCTTAACTCTGTCTCTGAAATAAATAAAAATAAATTTTGAGAGAGACAATTCCCATTCCCCAAATGCCTTTGGTGTCTGGAGTTGGGCCAGGTTGAGACGGGACACAATCCAGGACAGCCAGGTGGCAGGGATCCAAACACTTGAGCTGTCACTACTGCCTTCTAGGGTCGACATTAGCAGGAAGCTAAAGTCCGGAATTGAACATAGGCACTCTGATCTAGGCTGTGGGCATCCTAACCAGCAGGCTAACCACTAGACTACCCAGTCCTCTAGAACTTTTTTTTTTTATCATGCCAAACACAAGTCTGTACCTGTTAAACAGTCTTCTATGAATTTCCCTGTTCTGGGCACTTCATATAGATGGAATCAGATCTTATTTGTTTTTTTGTGACTGGATTACCACTTGGGACACCTGCATCCCACATCAGAGTGCCTGGGTACAGGTCCTGGTTCTGCTCCTAACTCCAGCTTCCTGCTAGTGTGCACCTGGGGTTGGAGCACCTAGGTGATGGCTCTACTACGTGGGTCCCTGACGTGGGTGTTGGAGACCTGTGTGGAGTTGCAGGCTTCAGACTTCATCCTGGCCCAGCACCAACTCTCTTAGGCATTTGGGGAGTAAACTAGAAGTTGCAACGTCACTCTTCCTCTGTCTTTCAAAAAAAAAAAAAAAAATTAAAAGTGAAACCAACAGTGCTGCCCTAGTCCTTCTTATATGCTTCTCTGCTTTAAGCAACAGGAAGAGTTCTATCACAAGCTCTGCTGGATTTTTTTTTTTAAGATTTTTTTTTATTTGAAAGGCAGTTACAGAGAGGCAGAGAGAGAAACAAGGTCTTCCATCCACTGGTTCACTCCCCAAATGGCTGCAGCTGCTAGAGTAGGCCCATCCGAAGCCAGGAGCATCTTCTAGGTCTCCTACACAGGTGCAGGGGCTCAAGCACTTGAGCCATCTTTTGCTTTCCCAGGCCATTAGTAGAGAGCTGGATCGGAAGTGGAGCAACCGGGACTCAAACCGGTGCCCATATGGGATGCCATCACTGCTGGCGGCGGCTTTACCTGCTACACCACAGCGCCAGCTCCTCACTAGATTCTAATGTGACTAGTGTTCAGTGCTTGCTTATGCACAGGTAATGCTACCAGAAACAATTAACACGTAAGCTTCAGTTCTGTTTTCAAGATTATTTGGATTCAGAGAAATCTGCACAGAGTGTCTAGAATACTTTTAGCAGATGTCATAGTTTTTGTGCTGCTGCAGCAAAATGCCTGAGGCTGGCTACTTTATAAACAATAGAAATTTATTTCTCACAGTTCTACAGACTGGGAAAACCAAGGCACTAGCAAAAGTGGTGGTCTAGTGAGGGCTGTTCTCTGCCCCATCGTGGTGCATACTATGGAGGGGAGGAAGGCTGTGTTGTGAGATGGCAGAGGGCAGAAGGGCAAGCCTCTGAGCTTAGCTTGAAGCCTCTTCTATATGGACTTTAATCCCAGTCTCAAGGGAGGAGCCCTTAAGCCCCACCTGTTGATACAGTCATGCAGTTAGGTGATTTTGTCATAGAGTGTTCTTGCACAAACCTTTGAGTTAGTGAGCATCGTCTTTTTTTTTTTTTTAAATACTTATTTAGATATACAGAGTTACAGAGAGGAGAGGCAGAGTGAGAGAGTGAGAGTGTGTGTGTGTGTGTGTGTGTGTGTTAGAGAGTGAGAGAGTGAGAGTCTTCCATCTGCTGGTTCACTCTCCAAATGTCTGCAACAGCCAGAGCTGGGCCAGTCTGAATTCAGGAGCCAGGAGCTTCTTCCAGGTTTCCTACACAGGTGTAGGGCCCAAGGACCTGGGCTATCTTCCACTGCTTTCCCAGACCATAGCAGAAAGCTGGATAGGAAGCTGGAGCAGCCAGGACTCGAACCGTTGCCCAAATGGGATGCTGGCACTGCAGGCATCAGCTTTACCTGCCTATGCCACAATGCCGGCTCTATGATCATTGTCTTAAGTCCCTGTTCCATGAACTTTGGAAGTGCGCTTGTAGATGAGACAGTCTGCTGCACAATGAGGCTTTGTGGTTTTGGTGTCCTGTGTGTGGGCTATCAGTGACCAAATGTTGTTAGGCTGCACATGACTGTACTATCACATTAGCAACGCCTGGCTTTTGTAGCAGTTGTCAGTAAATTCAGCTTTATTGAATACAGTGGTGTCTCTTAATATTTGCTCATGAAAAAATAACAAGGAGAAAGAAAACTAAGTGTTCTGTCTTCTAAGCATGTCAATGGGAGGCAGAGACTAGAAGATGAGATGAGGATAGCAATTCTTCCCTTGTCAAAATCTAGGACCTGCTCAGCCCCAGCCTGGGCCAGTAAGAGCAGAACCCCAGGCAGGACGCTAAGACAAGGTTGTCATTATGCTGGCCCTCTTTTAGGGAGGAAGTCAGAAGTCTGTCTCCTCACCTGTGACTAGGACTTCTCCCATGAACAGAAAGGAAGGGACTGGGAGCTCCCCAGTGTCTGCCTGCCACCTGCACCCAGCTGTGGGTGATGAAGCAGGTTTCTTCTAGAAGCCAGGCCCTCCTCAGGTGCTGAGCTGGACGGCAGATGGGTCCACGGGTGCTAGAGAGGAAGGAGGTCCATGGTACCACTCCTGAGGATAGGTGCCTCATATACTGGCTGGGAGCCTGTGGTATTCTTGGACATTTTTACTGCATAGAAGGGAAATGAGAAAGAAAAGAGCAGTGTAAAGAATCTGTCTTAAAGGTAACTTTATATGTTACATTGTCTCAAGTTGGCTGCTGACACAGTGGCCTTTTTGGGATCCTTACTTAGTAAATAAAACACTTGGTAAGGTGATCACTCCCGTTTATGGAAATTGCCACTAGTCCATGAAATACAAAAATCAGGGAACTAGATCCTGTGGAGTGGGATGGGGGTATGCAGAAAGCATGGAGGGTAGGTTAGGAGAAGCCACTTACAACGAGAGATTAATAGGATTAAAGATAGGACCATTACACATTTTATAACTAGAAGTTCTTGTTTTTACAAGAGTCAGACATTTCTGTGCATATGAGCCCAGGTTGTGCCTGGGGTTGTAAGGACAGATCTCAGTGAAATCCGATAGATGACTGCCACAGTGCCAGTGCACTGTGCTTCTGTGTGTGCAGTGTGCCAGGGGTCAGAGGGGCTCAGACTTGCCTCTGGGACCTTGGTGTAGCAACCCTGACAACCACGCAACTGACTCAGTCTGTGGTCCCTGAAGAGTACGAAGGAGTGCTTGCTGACCTGTCGTTATAGGCTTATTGTATTTATTTGAAAGGCAGAGTTAGAGGGGCCGGCGCCATGGTGCAGAGGATTAAAGCCCTGGCCTGAAGCGCCAGTGTCCCATACGGACGCCAGTTCTAGTCCTGGCTGCTCCTCTTCTGATCCAGCTCTCTACTATGGCCTGGGATGGCAGTGGAAGATGGCTCAAGTCCTTGGGCCCCTGTTCCCAATACGGCCATTTGGGGAGTGGAACAGCGGATGGAAGACCTCTCTCCATGTCTCTACCTCTCTCTGTAACGCTGTCTTTCAAATAAATGAAATGAATCTTAAAAAAAAAAAAAAAGGCAGAGTTAGAAGGAGAGAGAGATTGATTCGTCATCTGTTTGTTCACTCCCCAAATGGCCGAAATGGCCAGGGCTGGACCAGGCAAAAGTCTAAAGCCTGCAGCTCTATCCAGGTCTGCCACATGGGTGACAGAGGTCTAGGCATTTGGACCCTGGATCTTCCACTGCTTTCCCTGACACATCATTATGGATGGAACTGTATTGGAAGTGGAGCAGCCAGGACTTGAACCTGTGCCCAGCTGGGATGCCATTGTTACAGGCAGTGGCTTCATCCACTGTGCCACACCAGCTCCTGCTGAACTGCAGCCATATACACTTTAAAAAAGTAAAGAACCTGGAAGCTCAGTATTCCCAGATAGGAAAATTAAAGGAAGGGGTCTACTGCCATCTAAAAAGAGCCCTTTATTAACAGGACATCTACATAGAGCTCCTTTAAAAATATTTATTTTATTTATTTGAAAGGTAAAGTTAACAGAGAGAGGGAGGAAGGGAGAGAAAGATATATATCTTCCATCCACTGGTTCACTTCCCAAATGGCTACAATGGCATGGACTAGGCCAGACAGGCCAGGAGCCAGGAGCTTCTTGCAGGTCTCCCATGTGGGTGCAGGGGCCCGAACAGTTAGGCCATCTTCTGCTGCTTTCCTAGGTGCATTAGCAAGGCGTGAGATCGGAAGTGAAGCAGCCGAGACTCAAACCATCACCCACATGGGATGCCAGCATCACAGGTGGCGATTTTACTCTACATCACAATGCCAGCTCCAAGGGCATAGATCTCAGTAAAAAATAAGAGAGGGAATAAGAGGGAGGAGGAAGTTTGTAACTGTAAAGCTATATAGTTCTGCATCCATTCCTACAGACTTACTCCTAAGGGTACAGTGTAAAATCTTGTCATGGCCTATACTCTCTCTCTCAGTTACCCATGGGACGTTCTCAGGGTACACTGCTCAGGTGTACTGCACAGTTAGGCTACAGATGAAGTCTCAGTAGATTAGAAATATCGTACATCGTAGCTTCACCAAGCACAGCACGATGACGTGTAGAGATCGGTACCTGGAGTGAAACTGGAAATCTCACAATATTGAGGAAATGAATCAGCACAATCAAGTAACCAGTGGATAAAAGAAATCACAAGAACAGCTAGAAAATACTTACAAATGAACCAAACAAACACAGCATACCAGAAACTTACAGGATGCAGTGAAAGCAGTGCCATAGGGGAGATACATAGATAGAAATGCTTGAAAATGAGTTCCACTCAACCTACCTTAACGAGTTAATAAACTAGAAAAAGGCCAAATTTTAGCTAACAAAAGGAAAAAAATATAAATTAGAACAGAGATCAATAGAGTATAGAAAAATAATAGAGAAAAATCAACAAAATTAAAAGTTTTGTTTACTGTCCACAGATTAGACTAGAAGAAAGAAAAAGGGAAAGTTCAAATTATTAAAATAAGAAACGAAAATTACACTATTACCAACTACGGATACAATAAGGATTTCAAGAGTGTACTGTGAACTGCTGGATGCCCATAAATTGGATAACCTCAGTGAAATGCATAAATTCCTAACATAAAACCAACTAAAAAGTAGTTGAGACCAGTGATGTGGTGCAGTGGGTTAAGCTGCTGCTTGCAATGCCAGCATCCCATATCTGAGCATTGCATTGAGCCCAATCCAGCTCCCTGCTAATGTGCTTGGGGAAATAGCAGAAGACAGCCCAAGTACTAGGGCAAATAAAAGTTTTGTGCATCAGAAGACACTATCAACAGTAAAAGCAAAACCCTACCTTAAAAATATTTGTAAATCTTATATCTGAAAAGAGATTAAAAGCCTTAATGTATAGAAAACTCTTACAGAGGTAAAGCCATCGCCTACAGTACCGGCATCCCATATGGTTGCCGGTTCAAGTCCTGGCTACTCTACTTCCAGTCCAGCTCTCTGCTATGGCCTGAGAAAGCAGAAGATGGCCCAAGTCGTTGGGCCACTGTACCCATGTGGGAGACCTAGAAGAAATTCCTGGCTCCTGCCTTGCGATTGGTGCAGCTCCAGCCATTGTGTCCATTTGGGGAGTAAACCAACAGATGGAAAACTTCTCTCTCTCTACCTCTGCCTCTCTGTAACTCTGCCTTTCCAATAAGTAAATGAATAAATCTTTTTTAAAAAAGAAAAAAAAATCTTAGAACTGCAACAACAACAAAAAAAACCTCAATTAAAAAATGAGTATAGGACTTGAATACACATGTCTCCAAAGAAGATATGCAAAAGACCAATAAGCACATGAATAGAAGCACAGCATCACTAATCATTTGGAAAGTACAAATCAAAGTTACATAACATGCCAACTCCCATCCATTAGGATGGCTGATCTAAAAATAAAAATGACAGGAAATAAGAGTTGATGAGGATGTAGAGAAATCGGAAACTTTGTGAGCTGTTGATGAGGACATAAAATGGTGCAGCCACTGTAAAGAACAGTGTGGTATTCCCTCAAAAAGTTGAATATAGAATTACCATATGATGCAACAGTTCCACTTTTGGGTATATACTCAAAAGAACTGATCTGTATAACCATTTGCATAGCAGTATATTTAGAAAAGCTAAAATGTGGAGTCAAGACAAACGTCCACGTAAGGTTGAATGAATAAGCAGTGTATTCCATACACTGGAATAATAGCCTTAAGATGAAAAAAGCTTGTTGGAACCATAGAGACAGAAGTACAGTGGTGGTGCCAGGTGCTGGGGGGAGTAGGAAAGGGAGTTAATGCTTAATGGGAACAGCATTTCCATTTTACAAGATAGAGTTATGGAGATAGATGGTGGGGAACCAAGGTATTTAAAGACACTGAACTGTGTGTGGCTAAAAATGGTTACAGTGGGAGTTGATGTACCACAGAGGGTTAAGCCGCCACCTGTAATGCCAGCTTCTCACATGAGTGCCTGTTCAAGTCCTGGGTGCTCCACTTCTGATCCAGCTCTTTGCTAACGTGCCTGGGAAAGCAGCAGAAGATGGCCCAGGTACTTGGGCCCCTGAGAGCCATGTGGGAGACCTGGATGAAGCTCCTGGCTCCTGGCTCCTGGCTCTGACTTGGCCCAAACCCAGCTGTTGCCACTATTTGAGGAGTTAGCCAGTGGATGTGGAAGCACACACTCTATCGCTCTCGCTCTCTCTCTCACTCTTGCTCTCTAATACTGCCTTTTGAATAAATAAAAGAAAATAAATCTGGGCTTACACTGTGGCATAGCAGGTAAAGCCACTGCCTACAGTGCTGGCATCCCATATGGGCACTGGTTCAAATCCGAGCTAGTCCACTTTCAATCCAGCTCTCTGCTATGGCATGGGAAAGCAGTAGAAGATAGTGCGAGTCCTTGGGCCCCTGCACCCATGTGGGAGACCTGGAAGAAGCTGCAGGCTTCTGGCTTCAGATCGGCCCACCTCTGGCCATGGTGGCCATTTGTGGAGTGAACCAGCTGATAGAAGATTCTCTCTCTCTCTCTCTCCCTCCCTCCCTCCCTCCCTCCCTCCCTCCCTCTCTCCCTTTCTCTCTCTCCCTCTCTCTCTCTGCCTCTGTAACTCCACCTTTCAAATAAATCTTTTAAAAAATGAAATTATTAACAAATTTTAAGAACTGGTTACAGTGATAAATTCTGTGTATTTTACCATCAAAGAAAGTTGAAATAAAAATTAGGAAAGCATATATTGAAATTATCATGAATAGTTCCATGCCCCACGACTCTAAGTACTTTCGGCCCTTGCTGGGTCACCTCATAGACACATTTTTTAACACCTGTATGTCTTCCTAGGATGCAGACACACATTGCTAGCAAGGAGATAGAAACTATAATCCAGTTTTCATGTGCACAAAACCACAAAATACAACAGAAGATTTTTTTTTAATTTTTTTTTTTGACAGGCAGAGTGGACAGTGAGAGAGACAGAGAAAAAGGTCTTCCTTTGCCATTGGTTCATCCCCCAATGGCCGCTGCAGCGCACCACGCTGATCCGATGGCAGGAGCCAGGTGCTTCTCCTGGTCTCCCGTGGGGTGCAGGGCCCAAGCACTTGGGCCATCCTCCACTGCACTCCCGGGCCACAGTAGAGATCTGGACTGGAAGAGGAGCAACCGGGACAGAATCTGGCACCCTAACCAGGACTAGAACCTGGTGTGCCAGCGCCACAGGTGGAGGATTAGCCTAATGAGCCACGGCGCCGGCCACAACAGATTTTTAAAACCCAATAAAATGCTCAGAAGGATGCTTAGAAAGAAATACGTAAGCTCAGAAAGGGAGAATCTTTACTTTTCATTCAATATTTTTAAACTTATTTCAGAATAGTTTTAAATTTACAAAATGAAAATTGTGCAGTAATGCAGAGTTCATGTCTGCCCCATGCCCAGCTTCCTCTATTGTATACATCTTATATTAGTGTGATACATTTGTCATAATCTATAAGCCCCATCCAGCTTCCCTTGTTATTAGTACATCTTACATTAGTGTGATACATTTGTCATAATCTATAAACCACATCCAGCTTCCCCTGTTATTAGCATGTCATATTAGTGTATTTGTCACAATTAACCACATCCAGCTTCCCCTATGTTTTAAACTCCCTCTCTCCCTCCTCCCAGCTTCTGGTAATCACTATTCTGTGATCCTGTGGAGGTTTATTTTAAGCTCCCATATAGGAAGGAGAATAAATCTTAGCTGTCTCTCTGTGTTTGATATACTTCATTAACATGATGTCCTCCAGTTCTATCCACTTTGCTGTAAATGACGGGATTTCATTTTTTACTGCATTTTTTACACCTTTATAAGCCACCTTTTCTTATTATTTATAGATTTGAAAGGCAGAGTTCGAGAGAGGGAGAGACAGAGATCCTCCATATGCTGGCTCACTCCCCAAATGTCCTCAATGTCTGGAGCTGGGCCAGACTGAATCCAGGAGCCAGGAACCTCCTCCAGGTCTCCCATGTGGGTGCAGGGGCCAAGCAGTTGGCCCATCTTCCACTGCCCCCCCAGGCCCATTAGTAGAGATTTGGATCAGAAGTGGAGCAGTCGGGACCTGAACCAGCACCCACATGGGATGCCTGCATTGTAAGCAACAGCTTAATGCACTGTGCTACAATGCCATCCCCTCATTATTTTTATGGCAGAGTAGTAGTATTCCATTGTGTATATGTACTGCCTTTTCTTTATCCATTCATCTGATTCCATATCTTGGCTACTGTGAACAGTGCTGCAATAAACATGGTGGAGCAGATATCTCTGTCTTTTGGGTCTATAACAAGTACCAGGATTGCTGAATTATATAGCAATTCTATTTCTAAGTCATTGTTTTCTTTATTTTTTAGACTTATTTATTTATTTGAAAGGCAGAGTTAAGATCTTCCATCTGCTGGTTCATTCCACTAAATGGGTGTCGGGAACCCTTGCCAGCAAGGGTCCAACCCACGACACGACCGCTGTTGATCGACCGCTGTTGATCGGTTCTCAAGGAACTTTTATTTTAGTGATAGAAGAAGGAAAGGAGAGAAAGAAAGAGAAGAAAGAGAAGAGAAGCAGCCGAGAGAAAGACTGAAGAGGCTGCCCTCTTCCCGCCCCTATCCCGGTCTCTTATCCATTCTCAGTCCCCTAGGGCGAGCAGTCCATTGATCAGATCAAAGGGCATGCATATCCTCAGGTTGAAGGTGTATCTCTTGCATGTTTTGCGGTCAGTACTTCCTTGACTTTGTTATGCTCAGCAGGTTAAGGCAGATTGCAATGAGGAGGTCCCCACTGGTGGCCGGCCTGTGGTTCCCCACAATGGGCACAATGGCCAGGGCTGAGTCAGGTCAAAGCCAGGAAGCTTCATCCTGGTCTCCCATGTGGGTGTGGGGTCCCAGGTACTTATGCCATCCTCCACTGCTTTCCCAGGCACATTATCAGGGAGCTGGATTGGAAGCTCGGCATCCATATGGAATGCCAGTGTTTCAGGTAGAGGCTTAACCCATTGTACCACAACACTAATCCCTTATTGCTAGTTTTTTCAAAGAAATTTCCATACTGTTTTCCACATTAAATGTATTAATTTGTGTTCATACCAATAGTGTAAGAGAATTCCCCTTTTTCTACATCCTCGCCAGTATTTGTCACTCTCTCTGTTTTTGATAATAGCCATTCTGACGGGTGAGGTCTCATGGTGTTTTTTTTTTTTTTTTAATATGTATTTGTTTATATTGAAAGAGTTACAGAGGGAGAGAGAGAGAGCTTCAATCTGCTGGTTCAGTCCCCAGATGACCACAATAGCCAGCACTGGGCCAGGCTAACTCTGGAAGCCTGGAACTCTATCCAGGTCTCCCAAGTGGGTGGCAGAGGCCCAAGCACTTGGGGAATCCTCAGCTGCCTTTGCCAGGCCAGCAGAAGGGAGCTGGATCAGAAGCACAGCAGTTAGGACACAAACCAGCGCCCGTAATGAGATATGGGCATTGTAGGCAGCGGTGTCACCTGCTGCGACACACCAGTCCCTCACTGTGGTTTTGATTTGCGTCTCCCTGACAGCTAGAGATTGTCAGCCAGTTGTGTTTCTTCCTTTGAGAGCTGTCTGCTCAGGTCCTTTCCCTGTTTCTTAGCAGGGTTGTTTTGTTGTTGAGTTTCTTGAGTTCTTGATATATTCTGGATACTAATTCTTTGCCAGTTAAGTAACTTGTAAATATTTACTCCCATTCTGTCAGATGTCTCTTCACTGTACTGATTGCTTCCTGTGCTGTGCAGTAGCTTTTGTTGCCTGTCCTTTTGAAGTATTATCTAAGAAATAATTTCCTGCACCAGTATCTTGAAGTGTTTCCGTATGTTTTCTCCTAGCAGTTTCATTGTTTCAGGCCTCATTTATGTCTTTGATCCGTAGGGATCCTGTTTCACTATTCTACACACCTGTGTCAAACTAGCATCATTTATCGAAAAGATTAGCCTTTCTCCATTGTGTGTTCTTGACACCTTTGTCAAATACCAGTTGACTGTATATACGTGGATAATTTTTGGGTTCTGTATTCTGTTCCATGTATCTATGTGGTAGTTTTTGTGCCAGTATCATTCTGTTTTTATTTTTTAAATAATTATTTATTTGTTTGAAAGGCAGAGTTACAGAGAGGCAGAGGCAGAAAGAGAGAGAGGGGTCTTCCATCTGCTGGTTCACTCCCCAGATGGCCACAACAGCCAGAACTGCACCGATCCAAAGCCAGGAGCCAGGATCTTCTTCTGGGTCTCCCACACAAGTGCAGGGGCCCAAGGACTTGGTCAATCTTGTACTGCTTTACCAGGCCATAGCAGAGCGCTGGATCAGAAGTGGAGCAGTTGGGTCTTGAACCGGCTCCTATATGGGATGCCGGCACCTCAGGTGGCGGCTTTACCCGCTATGCCACAACACCAGCCCTGATGCTGTTTTAATTACTATAGTTTTATAGTGTACTTTGGAATCAGGTATAGTGATGCCTGCAGCTTTATTTTTATTTTTCAGGGGGTCTTTGTGTCTCTATATGAATTTTAGGATTGTTTTTTCTAGTCCTGTAAAGAATGTCATTTGTATTTTGGTGGGTAATGCACTCAATCTGGAAGGCTGTATGTAGTATGGACATTTTAACAATATTAATATCTTTCTACTTTTTGTACCCTTGATTTCTTTTATCAGTGTTTTATAATTTTATAAAATTTTATCATTTAGAGGTATGTGTTTTTTCATGTACAGAATCATTTCATCTGTAAATGTGTAATATTTTTATTCTTTTCCAATTTTGATGCTGTGTATTTCCTTCTGTTCCCTAATTGCTCTTGTTAATTCTTCTAGTACTAAGAGTAGTGAAAGTAGGCATCATTGTCTTCCATATTTATGTCTGGGGTGAAATATTTTCAGCTTTTCCCCCAGTCAGTATGATACTGGCTATTGATTTTTAATGCTTATTGATTTGTTAATGTTGAACCACCCTTGCATTCCAGGGATAAATTCCATTTAAACATGATGTCTGACCTTTTAATTTTATTTATTTATTTATTTTTGACAGGCAGAGTGGACAGTGAGAGAGAGAGACAGAGAGAAAGGTCTTCCTTTGCTGTTGGTTCACCCTCCAATGGCTGCTGCGGCCGGTGCCCTGCAGCTGGCGCACCGCGCTGATCCGAAGCCAGGAGCCAGGTGCTTTTCCTGGTCTCCCATGGGGTGCAGGGCCCAAGCACTTGGGCCATCCTCCACTGCACTCCCGGGCCACAGCAGAGAGTTGGCCTGGAAGAGGGGCAACCGGGACTAGAACCCCTGGTGCCGTCACCGCAAGGCGGAGGATTAGCCTATTGAGCCGCGGTGCCGGCTGACCTTTTTAATGTAGTGTTAGATTCAGTTTGCTAAATATTTTGCTGAGGATTTTTATCATAGATATTGGTCTTTTGATTTTTTGTTGCATCTTTAATTAAAGAGTTTGGCAGAGTTCTACCCTTTTTACATTTCTTTTAAAAGATTTACTTATTTGTTTGGAAGTTAGAGTTACACTGAGAGGGGAGAGGCAGAGAGAGCGAGGTCTTCCATTGAATTGTTCACTCTCCAATTGGCCAAAATGGCCAGAACTGTGCCGATCCAAAGCCAGGAGCTTCTTCTGGTTCTCCCATGCAGGTGCAGGGGTCCAAGGACTTGGGCCATTTTTACTACTTTCCCAGGACATAGCAGAGAGCTGGATCAGAAGAGGAGCAGCTAGGACTAGAACCAGCACCAATATGGGATGCCAGCGCTTCAGGCCAGGGCATTAACCCGCTGTGCCATAGCACCAGCCCCTATTATTTTTTAAGATTTATTTTAGGGGCCAGCGCTGTGGCGCAATGGGTTAACGCCCTGGCCTGAAGCTCCAGCATCCCATATGGGCGCTGGTTCTAGTCCCAGCTGCTCCTCTTCTGATCCAGCTCTCTGCTATGTCCTGGGAAAGTAGTAGAAATGGCCCAAGTCCTTGGACCCCTGCACCTGCATGGGAGAACCAGAAGAAGCTCCTGGCTCCTGGCTTTGGATCGGCACAGTTCTGGCCATTTTGGCCAATTGGAGAGTGAACAATTCGATGGAAGACCTCTCTCCTATCTCCACCTCTCTCTGTGACTCTGTCTTTCAAATAAATAAAATAAATCTTTTAAAAAAAGGATTTATTTATCTGAAAGGCAGAGTGGTAGAGGGAAGGAAAGAGAGAGAGAGAGAGAGATCCTCTGATGGTTCATTCCCCAAGTGACCACAAGCTAGAAGCCTGGACCTCCATCCTATCTCCCATGTAGGTACAAGGGACCCAAGCATTTGGGCCATCTTCAGCTTTCCTGGGTGCACTAGCATGTAGTTGGACAGAAGTAGTGCAGTTGGGACTCTAACTGGCTCTCCAAAATGGGATGCAGGTAGTAACTTTTGAGCAGTGCCTATTCAGGGCATTTGTCCATTTCTAATTAGATTATTTGTTTTGTTGCTGTTGAGTTACTTCAGTTCCTTGTTTGTTCTGCAGATTAACCCCCTGTTTAATGGATACTTTACAAATATTTTCCCACATTCTGAAGGTTTTCTTTTCTGGTTGATTTCTTTGCTGTACTGAAACTTTTTAGTTTTACATAATCCTGTTTGTTAATTTTTGGTTTTGTTGCCTGTGCTTGTGAGGTCATTTCCGAATATTTGCCCTGACCAAGGTGCTGAAGTGCTTCTTATATATTCTAGTAGTTTCATGGTTTCAGGTCTTAATAAGTCTTTGATGCAGTTTGAGTTGATTTTTTTTTTTTATTTGACGAGTTAGACGGTGAGAGAGAGACAGAGGTCTTCCTTCCGTTGGTTCACCTCCCAAATGGCTGCTACAGCTGTCGTGCTGCACCGATCCAAAGCCAGGAGCCAGGTGCTTCCTCCTGGACACCCCTGCAGGTGCAGGGCCCAAGCACTTGGACCATCCTCCACTACCTTCCCGGGCCACAGCAGAGAGCTGGACAGGAAGAGGAGCCACGGGTACTAGAACCCAGCGCCCATTTGGGATGCCAGCACCACAGGCTGAGGATTAACCAAGTGAGCCACGGTGCCGGCCCCAGTTGATTTTTGTATATGGTAAAAGATAGGGGTGTCTAGTTGTCATTTAAGATGTAATGAGTTATAGGCCGGTGCCGCGGCTCAATAGGCTAATCCTCTGCCTTGCGGCGACGGCACACCGGGTTCTAGTCCTGGTCAGGGCGCCGGATTCTGTCCTGGTTGCCTGCCCCTCTTCCAGGCCAACTCTGCTGTGGCCAGGGAGGGCAGTGGAGGATGGCCCAAGTGCTTGGGCCCTGCACCCCATGGGAGACCAGGAGAGGCACCTGGCTCCTGGCTTTGGATCAGCGCGGTGTGCCGGCCGCAGCGCACCAGCACACACCGCAGCGCACTGTCTCTCTCTCTCTCACTGTCTACTCTGCCTGTCAAAAAAAAAAAAAAAAAGATGTAACCTACCCTTGTATTCTGGAGTTTTAACCAGGTTCTCACAAAGAGCTGGCATTGGTTTTAATGACTGCTTGGGCATTAGTTGCTTTGACTGCAGCCTCACTTGCACTGGCTTGGTGTGGTACTACTGCCTGTTCCTGAAAGTGGGGCCGGGTGGTAGCCTGTGGCGTGGATGAGGAACCCAAGCCCTCCTGTGCCGCTACCCTGTGTGCCCTTCACAGGCCTCCTGCTTGCTCCAGCCCAGGGCCCGCAGTGTGCGTGTCTCCTGTGTGACTTCTTCCTGACGCTTGGTGTTTTGACACATGCTAACAAGGATGTGCTGCTCCCCGGATGGACCTGCCATCAGGGAACAATATCGAGAAGCAGCTGCTACCAATGGCATGGCATGCATTTCCTGTGGAATTTTAGAAGAATAATCAATGACTTTTGCCAGTAAGAAGCCTACGTGATGTGTACCCAGCATGCTTGTGCTAAATGGCTTCATCATTTATTTCATCAGCCTTCACTGATGGACAATTGGCTTCTTCCCAGTGCTTCTTGCTATTGTTAGCAGTTTTAAATGTTTAATCTTTCTTCCTTTTTTAAAGTGCCCAGTTATTTAGGGTAACTTGAGATTTGAGGGGTCAAAGAGTATGAATATTTAAAAATTTGAAGCTGTTGCCAAGGTGACCCCTGGCGAGGTCATGAGCCTCGGCCTTCCTCCCAGGAAGGTCAACACCTACTTCCCCACACCCTGCCTTCATAAGATGTTGTTACTGTGTCTGTCACTTGATGGATGAAAGTAAAAACTTTATGTGATGATTTCCTTCCATACATATGCTGTATAACCTAAGTATCACTTGACTCTGGGAAATTGTATCAATTCCTTACATTTTCTTGAAAATAGTGTGGTAGTTCAGGTTCTGTTTAAGAAACTGGTACTCATATCCTGCTAAGCCTGTTTCTCTAAGTGACAGCAGGTTTCATGACAGAAGCTACAGCTTCTGCCTTTGTTGGCCGATTAACTTCATCCCACCGATATTTCCTGAACCACCCACATTCCAGGCTTCGAGCTGTGCTGCATTCTTGGGGGACAGAGTTACGTAAATGTGTGGGTAAACTTTTCCTTACAGATTGTGGAAGGAGAGACATGAGATTGGGTAGAGCCCTGTCAAACTGAATGTCCAAGGAGAGTTTGGGACAAGAGCTGAGACGTAAGATGCTTAAGTCACGCAAGAACTGAAAGGAGCTAGAGGACGAGCGAGTGTACTAGACAGGGGCAGCGCTACAGAGGGGGTCACACAGGGCCTACAGTCTGCATTTTCTCATGTTTTACAAGATTTATGTTTGTATTTATATATTTAAAAGGCAGGGCAACAGAGGTGGGGAAAGAGAAAGAGATCTTCCATTCACTGGCTTACTCTGCAAATGATCGCAATAGCCAGGTCTGGGCCAGGCTGAAGCCAGGAACCAGGATTGCACAACGGGCTCCCACAGGGGTGGAGGGGTCCGGGCACTTGGGCTGTCACCTGCTGCCTTCCCTGGAGCATTAGCAGGGAACTTGATGGGAAGCAGAGTGGCTGGAACTTTAAGCAGCACTCCAATGTAGGATTCAGGTGTCTCAAACAGTGGCTTAGTCTGCTGCACTGTGTGCCAGCTGAGGTCTGTGTTTTACAGGCTCTTGGCAGGGGTAAAATGACTATGACATGATCAGATTTTCATTTCATTTTTAAAAAGATTTTATTTGTTGGGGCCAGCGCTGTGGTGTAGCAGATAAAGCTGCCACCTGCAGTGCTGACATCCCATATGGACACCAGTTTGAGTTCTGGCTGCTCCACTTCTGATCCAGCTCTCTGCTATGGCCTGGGAAAGCAGTAGAAGATGGGCCAAGTCCTTGGGCCCCTGCACCTGTGTAGGAAGACCTGGAGGAAGCTCCTGGCTCCTTGCTTCAATTGGCACAGCTTCAGCCATTGTGGCCAAATGGGGAGTGAACCAGCAGATGCAGGACCTCTCTTTCTCTCTCTCTCTTTCTGCCTCTCCTTCTCTGTGTAACTCTTTCAAATAAATAAATAAATCTTTCTTAAAAAATTGTTTATTTTTAAGGCAGAGTTGCAGAGAGAGATAGGAGGACACAGAAATCTTCTTCTGCTGGTTCGCTCCCCAGATGTCTGCAACAGCTGCAGCTGGACCAGGCTGAAGTCAGGAGTCGGGAGCTTCTTCCAGGTCTCCCACATGAGTAGCAGGGGCCCAAGCACTTGGGCCATCTTTTTCTGCTTTTCCAAGGCCATTAGCAAGGAGCTGGATTAGAAATGGAACAGCTGGGACTGCTAGGGAGTGAACCAGCAGATGGAAGATATCTCTTTCTCTCTGTCTGTCTCTGTTTCCTTCTCCTCTGTCTCTCTGTAACTCTGACTCTCAAATAAAAAAATATTTTTTTTTTGTCCAGGCAGAGTTAGATAGTGAGAGAGAGTGTTATAGACCGTGAGAGAGAGACAGAGAGAAAGGTCTTCCTTCCGTTGGTTCACTCCCATAATGGCTGCTACGGCCGGTGCTGTGCCAATCCGAAGCCAGGAGCCAGGTACTTTCCTCTAGGTCTCCCGTGTGGGTACAAGCACCCAAGCACTTGGGCGATCCTCCACGGCCTTCCCAGGCCACAGCAGAGAGCTGGACTGGAAGAGGAACAATCGGGACTAGTACCCGGCGCCCCAACCAGGACTAGAACTGGGGGTACCGGCGCTGCAGGCGGAAGATTAGCCATGTGAGCCATGGTGCCGGCCAAATAAATACATTTCTTTTTTTTTTTTTTTTTTTTTTTTTTTTTGTGACAGGCAGAGTGGACAGAGAGAGAGAGAGATACAGAGAGAAAGGTCTTCCTTTGCCGTTGGTTCACCCTCCAATGGCCGCCGCGGTCGGCGCGCTGCGGCCGGCGCACCGCGCTCGTCCGATGGCAGGAGCCAGGAGCCAGGTGCTTTTCCTGGTCTCCCCATGGGGTGCAGGGCCCAAGCACCTGGGCCATCCTCCACTGCACTCCCGGGCCACAGCAGAGAGCTGGACTGGAAGAGGGCAACTGGGACAGAATCCGGCGCCCCGACCGGGACTAGAACCCGGTGTGCCGGCGCCGCAAGGCGGAGGATTAGCTTGTTGAGCCACGGCGCCGGCCTATAAATACATTTTTTTAATAAAGCTCTCTGGCTGCATAGTAGAGAATATGATGGGGAGAAGTGAGTATGTCAGAGAGTCCATTTAGAACATAGCTCTGGAAGCCAGGTATTGTGTTTCCACATGGGATGTCTGAGACAGTCACTGGAGGGTCTTGGAAGGAAATACTGAGCCTTCCAATCACATTCACATTAAGGAACTAGCCAGTGTGTACATGCAGATCAGTCTACGTGTAATTTAATAAGTGGGAGTGTAATGAGGGCCTGCTCCAAAAGAATGTCGTTTGTGTTCCAGCAGTCCCTCTGGTCAGGTTTTCCTTTCCCGTGGTTTCAGTTACCTGTGCCCCAAAATCCTCAGTGCAAGATTCAGGAAACAAGCAAGTTCTGAGACGTCTCACACCGTCCTGCTCCTTCCTGGCCTTTGTCCTGCACTGTTGCACTGGCTGCCTGCCGGTCACTTAGCAGGTGTCTTGTTAGTCTCCTAGTAGGTGTCTTGATTAGCAGGCGAGCCGTTGTGGTATCACAGGGCTGGTGTTCCAGTAACAGCAACGTGGAGCCTCGCACTAGGTCACCTCATCACGCAGGCAGGCTGTCCTTTCACATCATCCCAACACAGTAAGGCATTCTGAGAGAGAGAGAGAGAGAGAGAGAGAGAGAGAGCGAGCGCGAGCGAGCATTTACAGCACTTTTATTACAGTGTATTGTAATTTCTCTGTTTTGTTCCTGTCTTACTGTGACTAATCTGTGAATTCAGCCTTATCATACGTGTGTGTGTGTAGGAAAATGTGGTCTGCATAGAGTTCAGTATTAGTTTCCATTTTCAAACATCCACTGAGGGCCCGTGGGATGAGGTGGGTCTCCTGTATAATCAAAGAAGAGTTTGGGGCTGCTAGTCTGGGTAAGAAAGGTTGCTGACCTTGACTGGAGCAGTGGAGGTGATTGGGGTAGGTGGTTTGGAACAGGTGTTGGAGACTTGGCATGAATTGGGAGTGGGGGTATCAGGGTTGCTCCAGGGAATCTACCACAGGCATCTGGCCACATGGTGCCAGGGAAGGTGGGAAGAAGCTCAAGAATTTGGTTTGGGACATGTTAATTTTGAGTTGCCCTGAACTCCAAATGAGGACTCAAGAAGACGACTACATGTACATACCTGGAGCCTGGTCCTTCAAGTAATGAAATGTTGTAAGTCAGGGGGAGCAGGTTTTGCTGCATATAGTGGGAGCTCTGCTCAGCAGGGCCAGAGGCCCTCGGTCTCATGGGTTGCAGGCTCTTCCACTCATGTTCCCTTAGCCCAAAACGAGTCACATGGTCACCCCCGGCTTTGCAGGGTAAAGGTACAGGTCCTTCTGCCATGAGCCCAGAAAAACAGAGACCCAGTGAGCAGCTCTAGCCGCTGCTTCACTTTCTCCAGATGACCCAGGTTAGCAGATTAAGGCAGTATAGTCTAGCTCTGAGTTTGTGCAGCACTGAACGCTGAGCTCTGCCTGCCGTTGCTGTCCCAGGGCATGCCCTGAGGGACCTCTGCAGAATGCCACGTTAGCAGCGCTTCTTGAGGAAGGGCCTTTGACTGGGCGCCACAGGCACAGGTGTCCTCAGGACCGTGACGGTGAGGGGAGGCTGAGATCCCGCTGCCGGCTGCTTGCTACCTGCCTTGGGAGTTTGTGTCCTTTCTTGGACCAGATGCTGGCCATGGCATTAGCAGAATGATCTCTGCAACATCAAGCTACTGTTCTTAAGCACTAATGCATTTGCAGCCAGGGCCGCCCAAAGCCAGGATGCATTTGCCTTCCCCCACCCCTCACCTCTAGGGAGGCTCTTCCCCTTCCTTTTAGTGTTTTCTGCCAGCTAAGCATTTCACCTCCACTCCTCATTTAATATGCGCTCAGCCTTGTGGAGTACATTGCCTTGCAGGTGAGAAGCTCAGGAGACCCTCCTCTGTGGGGCTGGGGAGGCTACAGTCTGCCTCAGCCCTGAGTCTGGCAGGAACTCAGGTTTGGGCCCCACTGTGCTCTGCACTTCTCTAGTCCCCCACTCCAGGAGGCTGTTTTGCTGGATTGGAGGTCCATCACTCTGTTCCTTCGCCTCTTACTGCTTTTTTTTTCTTTTTAATGTATTTATTTATGTGTGAAAGGCAGAGTTACAGAGAGAGGCAGAGATGGAGATGGAGAGGGAGAGGGAAAGGGAGAGAGAGAGAATATCTTCATCTGCTGGTTCACTCCCCAAATGGCTGCAACAGCCAGGTGTGGGCCAGGCCAAAACAAAAGCCTGGAACTCCATTTGGTCTCCCACATGGGTGCAGGAGGCCAAGCACTTGGGCCATCTTCTTCTTTCCCAGGGACATTACCAGGGAGCTGGGTCAGAAGTGGAGCAGCTGAGACTCGAGCTAGTGCCCATGTGGGATGCCAGCATCACAGGCTTTACCCAGTCTGTCACTGCGCCAGCCCAAGGACAGGTTATTTAAACAGCTGTCCAGACAGGCCCAGAGTCTGGTTGGAGGGAAGACAAATCACTGCGGCACTCCCTGCTCGGCTGCTCTGCTCCAGCTTCTCACATCCTTCTGCAGGGTGTGTTCCTGGGCTGTGGCACATCCGAGGGATGCTCAGATAGGGACCTGTGTAGTCGAGGTGGGGCCTCATTGTCCCAAACAAGACCCTGGTGCTGATGCCGGGGAACTAAGTGCGGCAGGCAGGGCAGAGCTTGCGGAAGTGCAGTAGCAGTGGGTGGGAAGCAGACAGGTGACCACTCACCTGGCTGGTTTGAAAGAGTAACTTGCAGACATCGAGTGCATATCAACTCATGGCAAGTGCGGTGTCAGGGGCAGAGCAGAGACCAGGAGACGTCACCACACAGGCCAGAGGCCCTACAGAGCATGCTAATGGTGTCTGTTTCTTTGTCCGCTCCAAGTGCAGGAACTGTATTGATAGAAGTACGCGTGGTCACTGAAGGTCTTGTTGGGACAGCTGGTGTCGGGGCTGCTTTGGTTGCTGGCTTGGCTTTTGTTCTCTCAGGAAAGGACTCTCTGTATCAGCCCATCAATGCTGCTTGTTACTGCCCACAGCTCAACGTGGGGAAGAGGAAGTCAGCCTGCTGAGATACATGCAGCCACTTTTATTTGGTGGTATACAAGGAAATATTATTTTCCTTTTTTTATTTTTATTATTATTTTTTAATTTTTGACAGGCAGAGTGGACAGTGAGAGAGAGAGACAGAGAAAAAGGTCTTCCTTTGCCGTTGGTTCACCCTCCAATGGCTGCTGCAGTCGGCGCGCTGCGGCCGGCGCACCACGCTCATCCAATAGCAGGAGCCAGGTGCCAGCTGCTTTTCCTGGTCTCCCATGGGGTGCAGGGCCCAAGGACCTGGGCCATCCTCCACTGCACTCCTAGGCCACAGCAGAGAGCTGGCCTGGAAGAGGGGCAACCGGGACAGAATCCGGCGCCCCGACCGGGACTAGAACCCGGTGTGCCGGCGCTGGCCAAGGAAATATTTAAATATGTACGTACACCCTTGAAATTTTGTCAAAGAAAAGGTCTTATTCTTTATAGGAAGTGGATGTGTCCATCAGGAGGCCTTCTTAGAGGGAGTTCAGAGAAGCAGCATTTCTCTATACACAATGATCTCCTCTTTGCTTTTTCTCTACCACGCTTAAAGCTGAGGATGGGACTCTGGTATTTTTGTTTTTTTGACAGGTAGAGTTATAGACAGTGAGAGAGAAACAGAGAAAGGTCTTCCTTCTGTTGGTTCACCCCCGAAATGGCCGCTATGGCTGGAACTATGCCAATCTGAAGCCAGGAGCCAGGTGCTTCTTCCTGGCCTCCCATGCGGGTGCAGGGCCCAAGCACTTGGGCTATCCTCCACTGCCTTTCCAAGCCACAGCAGAGAGCTGGACTGGAAGAGGAGCAACCGAGACTAGAACCCAGCGCCCATATGGGATGCCGGTGCTTCAGGCAGAGGATTAACTAAGTGAACGACGGCTCTGACCCAAGGGAATGTGGTTTTTAAAAATTATCATTTTCAGCCATTTTCCTTTTGGTCGGGAGTGAAAGAGCCTCTTGCCATGTCATGACCCAGCCTGCAGGTCATCAAGATGGAATTCACAGCTCCTGTGAATTTGGGGTGCCTCCCAGAGCACCACACTCCAGTGTGGCAGGCCTCGTGCTCTGAGGGATGATGGTGCCCTCACCTGTCCTGTCTCCCATTCCAAAAACAGTCTGACAGCCCACACCTCTTGGAACAGTATAACGTGTGCATTGTTGAAAGCAATTTACTGAAGTCTTAGCATCTCTTTCAAATGTACAGAAAGTGAAGAAGATAGGCAAGACATAGCACGGTCAGAAGGCCAGATACAGTCATTCTGAGAAAGTTGAATGGACAAAAGCAGAGGCATCCAGACAAGTTAACTTTCTCCCTAAAATAACGTTGATTTTCCCTTAACAACTGCAAGAATCCTGTGTTGCCTAGGATTTTGGAACACTTAATAATTTGGGGGGCCATCACTGTGGCACAGTGGGTAAAGTGCCTGGCATAGTGCCTGCAGTGCTGGCAACCCATATGGGCACTGGTTCTAATCCCAGCTGCTCCACTTCTGATCCAGCTCTTTGCTGTGGCCTGGGAAAGCAGCAGAAGATGGACTAAGTCCTTGGGCCCCAGCACCCACGTGGGAGACCCGGAAGAAGCTCCTGGCTTTGGATTGGCCCAACTCTGGCCTTTGCAGCCATTTGGGAAATGAATCGGAGGATGGAAGACTTCTTGCTCACTCACTGTCTCTGCCTCTGCCTCTCTGTAATTCTGCCTTTCAAATCAATAAATAAATCTTAAAAAAAATAATTTGGCTTGCCAGATTTTTGTCATCCTCACCATATTCCCCAGTCTGGGTGGGATCCTGTGTGTCGTAACCAGGAGTGTCTTCATCCTAGGTGGGCTAGATTTAGTTCCATGAGAACAATGCATCTTGTACACAAGCCTGAGTATAGCATTTTAGATCACAAGGCGCGAAATATGGCAATTGGTGCTAAAAACCAGCATGCCCACAAACATGAAGCATGCATTCTGGCACCCAGCTGAGGTCAGTCAGGTAACCTTCCTTGTTGTCCCTGTCCTGGGCTCTCCCAGTCATTCCTGGCTGTCTCTCTCCTGCTTCTGTGGCAGCATGCACCCCTGTGTCTGCTTTCCAACCCCACACTCATGAACTGCACTGTGCTGCACATAGGAATTTCAGACCGGATTTCTAGTTTGGGGGTTTTTGCTTAATGTCAAATGTGGGTTCCCACTGCTTTCATCTCACTTTTTGAGGCCAGAAATTCTTACCCCTTTGTAAAGGTGTGTTTTGTCTTGAAATAAGAAACTCTAGCTGGTTTTTTTTTTTTTTAATATTTATTTATTTATTGGAAAGTCAGAGTTACACAGAGAAGGAAGGAGAGGCAGAGAGAGAGAGAGAGGTCTTCCATCTGTTGGTTCACTCCCCAATTGGCCACAGTGACTAGAGCTGTGCCAATCTGAAGCCAGGAGCTAGGAGCTTTTTCCAGGTCTCCCATGTTGGTGTAGGGCCCAAGGACCTGGATCATCTACTGCTTTACCAGGCCATAGCAGAGAGCTGGATCAGAAGTATAGCAGCCAGGACTCGAACTGGCGCCCATAGGGGATGCCACCACTGCAGGTGGCAGCTTTACCCACTATGCCGGCCTCTCCCAGCTGTCTCCAGGATGGCTTCATTGGTCTCCAAATGCCCATCCCATTCAGGTTTACACAGAGACCAGTGAGAATGAGAGTCCAGTGTCCTACCCTCACAGTCTGTTCCAAATACCAGGGGTCGGGAAGACACCCCATGTTCCTCTGAAGTGCAGAAGGTGTCGTGTTAATGTTCAGGTGCAGGCATTCTTTGATAATGTATTGCTTGGTGGAAGTTGCTGGTCCAGTATTGAGTTTGGCTATGCAGAGACAGATACAAAAAATTGAAGGTGAGATAGGCAGAGTGTCCCAAGACATGTGGGGAGCTTTGATCTCTAGGTCCAGGCCAAATTTCTCTGCACCTCAGACACCTGCTTCTGTTCTCAACTTTGGCAAGATCACAGGTTCTGGCCAGCAGGAGCTCTGGGTCTGGTTACTGGGGATGGAAACTAACATTCGCAGGCTGTGTGGAATATGAGCGGATGGTTCTGATCCAGCTGCGTTTTCCCTCTGGTACCCGTATTTATGTCCTCAGTGATGCGTGCAGAAGTTAACTGTGTTCTCATGTTTTGAGCAGGTCGTCTTTTGGAAAAACAGGAAGTCATGTTGTGTATTCTGCTTATGTGTGTGATTCGCTTAGTCTTTAAAATTCTCCTTGTAAGTGCTTTAATCTGACTCACACACACTTGTTCATGCACTGGAGTTAACTCTGAAGGTACATTAAACATAGCATTTGTTGGCCACACGTTGAGTGCTCAGTCCTACAAGGCTGCCAAAGGCCAGTCTTCCAGAACTTCTGATCTGCTAAAAATTGGGGTTCCCATAGCCACTTCTTTAGGCATCCTCAGTTTGCTAGAGCATCTCACGAACGTGGGGAAGCACATTGTACCAGTTGAGTACAGGGTGTTGTAAAGGATACTGATGAACCGCTAGATAGATAGAGTGAGGTATGGCAGAGCCCTGTCCCCATGGCGCTGGGGGCCCCGCCCACCTGGAATGTGGCTAAATTCTTGTTCACTTTCCTGTAATCCTCCATGTGTTCAGCTCTCCGGAAGTTCCCCAAACCCTGTCCTTTGGGGTTTTATGGAGCCCTTACTACATAGGCATGATTAAAGCTTGGACAACCACACAGATATGGGACAGGATGAAAACGCTGCCTCGTGCTAACAGACTGAGTGGGGAAGCCCAGGGGTCCTTGGCCTCTCTCTCTGCAGCACTCTTTCCTCCTGAGTGTGAGGAATCCCTTCTGAGATGGAGGTCATACGGAAGGCAAGGCTCAATTAGTGAGATCAGAGTTCCTGTGGCCACCTTGGGAGTGAGAATTTCCAGTCTCTGCCGCCTGCCTTGCAGAGAAGGAGCACTTGAGAGGAGGATAGAAGGTCAGACAGAGGGACGTTGCTGTCTGAGACCTAAAGCATTTTAACAAAGCATATGCTTCCTGCTAATGCAGCCTGCGGAGTCAGCAGGTAATGACCTAAGTAGCTGGGTTCCTGCCACCCACATGGAGGATCTAGATTAAATTCCTGGTTACTGGCTTCAGCCTGGCCCAGTCCTGGCTGGGTGTTTTTTGTTTTTGTTTTGTTTTGTTTTAAGCATTTATTTATTTATTTGAAAGTTTAGAGAGGGAGAGAGAAAAGGAGACACGGAGATTTTCCGTCCACTGTTTGGATGGCCAGATGGCTTCAAGGGCCAAGGCTGAGCCAGACCAAAGCCAGGAGCTTCATCCAGGTCTCCTACGTGAGTAGCAGGGGCCCAAGCACTTGGTCATTCTCACCTGCTTTTCCCAGCCCATTAGCAGGAAGCTGGATTGGAAGTGGAACAGCTGAGACTCAAACCAGCATCCATATGGGATGCTGGCATCACAGGAGGTGGCATTACATACTGTGCCCCGACGCTGGCCCCAAATCCTAGCTGTTTTGAGAATTTAAGGAGTGAACCAACAAATGGGAGATCTCTCAATCAGTGTCTCTCTCTTTCTCCCTTCCTCCTCACTCGCTGCCTTCTCTGTCTCTCAAATAAATTTTTTTTTTTTTAATTTTAAACACGTATCATGGAGGCTGGCATTTGTGGCACAGCAGGCTAAGCTGCCGTCTGCAATGCCAGCATCCCATATGGGTGCTGGTTTGTGTCCTGGATGCTGCACTTCAGATCCAGCTCCCTGCTAATGCTCCTGGCAAAGTAGTGGAGATGACCCAAGTACCTGGGCTCTTGCCATCCACGTGGGAGACCTAGATGAAGTTCTTGGCTCCTGGTTTCAGCTTGGCCCAGTCCTGGCTGTCGTGGCCATTTGGGGAGTGAACAGCAGATGGAAGACCTTTCTCTCTGTCTCTCCCTCTCTGGTCTCTACCTCTCAAATAAATAAATAAATAAATAATCTTTTTTTTTTTTTTAAAGGTAGAATTTACAGGAAGCAGCACTATCCTTTAAAAAAAAAAGATAATAAATCTTTTTAAAAAATCATGTTGTAAATGCAAAGAGCAATTAACAAAATCCAGCCATACCATGATAAAGTCAACAAACCTAGGAACTTACTTAGCCTAACAAAGGATATCTTAAAAAAACAAATCTAGAGATAACTTGATACTTGCTAGTGAAAAACTAAATACTTTTCCCCTAAGATCAGGAATAGGACAAGGAAGTCACTCCTCCTCCTCAGTGTACTCAAAGCTCTAGTCAGGGTCATGAGGTAAGAAATGAAAGGTATCCAGACTGGAAGGGAAGAAGCCAAGTAATCCTTTGTTGTTGTGGTTTATGACATAATT
This sequence comes from Sylvilagus floridanus, assembly GCA_949820135.1. Taxonomy (NCBI): domain Eukaryota; kingdom Metazoa; phylum Chordata; class Mammalia; order Lagomorpha; family Leporidae; genus Sylvilagus; species Sylvilagus floridanus. Next base: position 82,292,744 of record OX463231.1, read on the forward strand.
TTGTATATGACATAATCTTCTGTATAGAAAAGTGTAAGAAATCCACCAATAAGCTGTCAGAATAGAACGTGCTTTTAACCCAAGTACTAATAGACCGTACTTTTAACCCAAGTGCTATATTTTTCTTCTTTTCTTTTCTTTTCTTTTTTTTTCTTTTCTTTTCTTTTCTTTTTTTGACAGGCAGAGTGGACAGTGAGAGAGAGAGACAGAGAGAAAGATCTTCATTTTGCCGTTGGTTCATCCCACAATGGCTGCTGTGGCCAGTGCGCTACGGCCATTGTACCTTGCTGATCCAAAGCCAGGAGCCAGATGCTTCCTCCTGGTCTCCCATGGGGTGCAGGGCCCAAGGACTTGGGCCATCCTCCACTGCACTCCCAGGCCACAAAAGAGAGCTGAACTGGAAGAGGAGCAACCAGGACAGAACCGGCGCCCGGACTGGGACTAGAACTCAGTGTACCGGCGCCGCAAGCGGAGGATTAGCCTGTTGAGCCGCGGTGCCAGCCTTCGTTTCTTACTAAGATGATTTTTGGGGAATTTATATGTTGTGTTTTAGATATTTTCCCAATAGTGTGTGAATGTGTAAATCCAGATGCATGAGGGAAAGTATTAGCATTTATGTGGGAGCAAGAGTTCCATTTTCTCATATTTTTTGTATACTTTTTCAGTTGAGTCTTGAATTTTTTACGTAGACATCTGTCAACTAATTTTTTCTGTTCCAGTGTTATGGCTATACTTTATATTTTCTCTCTTTTTTTTTAATAATATACCACTTTATTTATTCTTTTATTCACTTAAGAGAGTGAAACAGAGAAAGTTCCGAATTTGCTGTTTCACTCTCCAAATGCCCACAGCAGTGGGGTGGGGGTGGGGAGTCAGCAGGAACTGAAACTGGGACCTGGAGACTAAACTGGGGTCTCCCCAAAGGGTGGCAGGAGCCCAGTTGCCTGAGCCATCACTTGCTGCCTCCCAGGCTGTGTATTAACTTGAAGTTGATGTTGGGAGCCAGAGGCAGGCATCAAGCCCAGGCATTCCTGCATGGGGCACATGTGTCCTACCTGGAAACTTAACCGCTAGAGCTGATGCGCACCCCTTGCCTTATTATTTTGACTTGTACCTCCAGGATAGTGTTAAGTCATAGGAATGACAGTGAATATCCTGTCTCTGTCTCATGTTTTACTCCTGGGTTTTGATGACCCAGGAATGATTGAAGATGCACACGAATGGTGTCATCTTAAGGAATGTCTTCACGTTTCACTGAGTGTAGTATCGGGACTACATGTTGAATTTTGTTACCCTTTTAGCAGTTTCTGTCGTACTCTTACTACTGACACAGCTGATCCTTGTGCTCCAGGAATAAGACTTTCTTATATTGTGCTAGACTTTCATTGTATTTCCTGGATTTCTTTGTTTTAAAATTCTGATAAAAAATTTACCATTATGACCATTTTAAGTGTTCAATTCGGTAGCATTAAATACACTCACATTATCATACAACAACCATCCATTTCTAGAACTCTTCCCATCAACTCAGGTAGAAACTCTAATCATTGAACAGGAATTCCCCACCTTTCTCCCACCCCCACCCTTCCCCTGGTACCCACTATTCTGCTTCCTAAGAATGTTGGTGTTCTAGGTACTTCATATAAATGAAATCATACAATGTTTACCCTTTTGTGTCGCTTATTTCACTTAGCATGGTGTTTTAAAAGCTCGACCATGTTGTTGCATACATCAGAATTTCCTCTTATGGCAGAATAACATTCCATTGCATTATTTCACATTTTGTATATCCACTCACCTACTGGATACCTGGGTTGCTCCCACTTTTTAGCTACCGTTGAATTATGCTGCTGTGAACAGTGGTCTAGAAGTATCTGTTGCAATCTCTGGTGTCAGCTCTTTGGATTGTTGGGTCGGTCATATGCTAGGATTGCAGGTTTCACTTACAGTGGAGAGGCCAGACTCGTTTCCATAGTGGCTTAGCCTACTTCCGGTCCTACCTGACTTGTTTCTACATGCTACTAAGGTTTTCCTATCTCTGTCCCTATTTGAAATCGGTTGGTAGTTTTCTTTGTAGTGCTATATTGATTCTACCTTCCCATTTTACCAAAGCCAGCTTCAATTTTGAATATGCTTGAGTATTCCCTGTTATTCTCTTCAATAAAAAAAAGATTTATTTATTTGAAATGCAGAGTTATACAGGGAGAGAGACAGAGAGAATTTTCCATCTACTGATTTAACTCCCCAAATGACTGCAATGGCTGGGGCTGGGCTGGGCAGAATCATCTGTTTCTTAAAAGATAGGGGAGGGGCTGGCACTGTGGTGCAGGGGGTTAAAGCCCCCTGGCTCTAGTCCCAGCTGCTCCTCTTCCAATCTAACTCTCTGCAATGGCCTGGAAAAGTAGCAGAAGATGGCCCAAGTCCTTGGGCCCCTGCACCCATGTGGGAGACCTGGAGGAAGCTCCTGGCTCCTGGCTTCGGATTGACACAGCTCCAGCTGTTGCAGCTATTTGGGGAGTGAACCAACAGATGGAAGACTTCTCTCTCTGTCTCTACCTCTTTCTATAACTCTATTTTTCAAGTAAATAAAATAAATCTTAGGAAAAAAATTAACTTAAAGGCAGGGGAAATGTGAATGTTCTGGCCATTGTGACTTTCAGGGATGTAATTCTTTGATAGCTTTTGTCAAAGAGCAAAATTAAAGTGGAGCAGAATGGAGTCAGGGTCTGTCATTGACAGGCCCACGTGAACTCTTGGCCCACGCTGTCTCACAGGCAGCCACCTGGCCCCTGAGCAGGCCCTGGAACTTGAACTTGCCAAAACGTGCTATTTCTGGAGTGAAATTCACCAGCCTTTGCCCGCAGTCTGTGGAAACTTCCTCTTGCTTCCGGAAACGGCTGGAGTCCCCTTCTTGGAAGACAGTTGACCTTTGCCCCACTAACAGCTCCCCAGTTTTGCAAAACCTGGGCACATTTTCAAGGCAGCTTGAGGTTTGTGTCTCCAGGTTGCAATCCTAACATGCTCCTAGTAGATGTTATTGTCTTTGTTCTCTGCTGAGTTGATGTTATCAGTTATACCTCTTCCTTTGAGGATTGTTTATTGTTTTTCCCCCCTAATTTTGATAAAATGGCCTTTGTCCTTGAATCATCAAAATCTTATTAGTTTAGCAAAGTACACAGTGGTCCTAGTTTTTATTTTTTTTAAAAGAAAATCTTCTTATCTGTGATTATCTAACTTTTCTGATCTCTAATTTTGTATATTCATATTCTCTTTCTAGCCTAAAACTCTTTAGTCTATGTCTTGTTTTTTTCTGGAAGAAAAGGGCTTTGGATTTGTTTTTTTTATGTGTGTATTTAAACATGAAAATATTCTTATCTTTCTGATATGCAAGTGTAACACTGGCATGTAAATTTTTTGTTCCCTGTGTGTCTTTTTAAAAAAATTTCTCAACTTGATAATGGTATTTATTCCTGACCATAGCACTGCCTGGAATCGAATCAAGAGAAGGCAGATTTTATTATGGGAGCTCATGCTATCAGATATCAAAAGAATGTATCTCTCATCATTAAATATTCATGCCCAGGGCTAATGTCAGACATCTGGAAAGTCCTGTCCTCTGTAAGAAAAACCTCCAGGGGTGGGAGAAAGAAGCATGCCCTGCATACCAGCCCCAGGCAGTCAGTCCAAGGAGGAAAGGGCTCCCAGGAGGACCCAGCTGGAAACACTGTGCTGGCTATGTTTCTAGATGACAGACCTGTGTCCCTTAGTTACAGACTCTTTTTTATTTAAGATTTATTTATTTATTTGAAAGAGTTAGAGAGCGATGTTCCATCTGCTTGTTCACTCCCCAGATGGCTACAAAAACTGGGGCTGGGCCAGGCCAAAGCCAGGAGCCTGAACTCCATCCAGGTCCCCCATGGTGGGAGGCAGATGCCCAAGCATTTGAGCAGTCTTCTGCTGCTTTTCCAGAAGCATTAGCAGGGAGCTGAATTGGAAGTGGAGCAGCCAGGACACGAACCAGCACTCATATATGATGCCAGTGTCACAGGCAATAGTTGAACCCACTGTTCCACAGTGTCAGCCCCTTAGTTGTAGACTCTTATTTTTTTTTTTTCCTTTACGAAGTCTGCCTCATTGATTCTTTTTTTTTCTTTTCAAAGATTTTATTTATTTATTTGAGTGAGAGAGAGAAAGAAACGTCTTCCATCAGGGGCCAGCGCTGTGGCGCAGCGGGTTAAAGCCCTGGCCTGAAGCGCCAGCATCCCATGTGGTTGCCGGTTCTAGTCCTGGCTGCTCCTCTTCCGATCTAGCTCTCTGCTATGGCCTGGGGAAGCAGTGGAAGATGGCCCAAGTCCTTGGGCCCCTGCACCCACATGGGAGACCTGGAATAAGCTCCTGGCTCCTGGCTTTGGATCAGCGCAGCTCCGGCCATTGTGGCCATCTGGGGAGTGAACCAGCGGGTTAAAGACCTCTCTGTCTCTACATCTCTCTTTCAAATAAATACAATAAATCTTTTAAAAAGTCTTCCATCCACGGCTTCACTCCCCAGGGTTTCACTCCACGGCTTCACTCCTTCGGGTTTCCCATGCAGATGCAGAGACCCAAGCACTGGGCCATCTCTGCTGCTTTCCCAGGACATAAGCAGGGAACTGGATCACAAGAGGAGCAGCCAGAACTTGAACTGGCGTCCATATGGGATGTTGGCACCACAGACAGAGGCTTAGCCCGCTGTGCCACAGCGCCAGCCTCCAGTTGCAGACTCTTACTGGATTGAATTATTTATAGGAATGTAACTGTCTGATAAAAGTGACAATATGAAACTTCTCTTACCTAGGTTGTGAGATCTTCAAAATCAAGTAGTGTTCCTTTTATTTCTGTGGATTTCTTAGTGTATTGTTTACATTTGGTTCCACCTAAATTCACTAAACATTCTTGACCTGCCTTCCATCTTCCAAAGTGGCTGAACCACTATATATTCCCACCAAGAACAAGGGTTTCTGTTGCTTCACTTCACCGATGGTGTTGTCAGCATTTTGCTGTTGGACTCCTCTTACAGATGTTTAGTGATACTTTTTTTTTTTTTTTTTTTTTTTTGGACAGGCAGACTTAGAGAGAGAGACCGAGAGAAAGGTCTTCCTTCCTTTGGTTCATCCCCCAAATGGCCGCTACAGCCAGCGCGCTGCACCGATCCAAAGCCAGGAACCAGGTGCTTCCTCCTGGTCTCCCATGCAGGTGCAGGGCCCAAGTGCTTGGGCCATCCTCCACTGCCTTCCTGGGCCACACCAGAGAGCTGGACTGGAAGAGGAGCAACCGGGACAGAATCCCGCGCCCCCACTGGGACTAGAACCCGGGGTGCTGGCGACACATGCGGAGGATTAGCCTAGTGAGCCATGGCACTGGCCTAGTGATACTTTTTAAAAATATAAAAATGTATTTATTTATTTATTTATTTATTCGAAGGCAGAGTTACAGAGTGGGGGGGGGGTCTTCCATCTGCTGGTTCACTTCCCAGATGGCCACAATGGCTGGAGCTGCGTTGACCCAAAGCCAGGAGCTTCTTCCAGGTCTCCCATGTGGGTGCAGGGGCCCAAGGACTTGGGCCATCTTCTATTGCTATCCCAGGCCATAGCAGAGAGCTGGATTGGAAGTGGAGCAGCCGGGACTCAAACTGGCGCCCATATGGGATGCCGGCACTTCAGGCAGCAGCTTTACCTGCTACACCACTGTGCCGGCCCTGGTTTTTCTCTTCTTTTTTTCATGGCATTGTCTTGTGCAGTGCAGAAATTTTTAATTGTAACAAAATTCAGCGTCTTGTTTCTTTCATGGATCATGCCTTTGGTACTATATCTGAACATCACCATACCCAAGGTGATGTAAATGTTCTCTCATCTACTAGGAATTTTATAGTTTGGTGTTTTATGTGTGTGATTCATGTTGAGTTAATTGTTGTGGCGTGTGTGGTCTATGTCCAGATTCATTCTTTTGCCCGTGGATGTGCAGCGGTTATGGTGCTGTTTTCCGACTGGTTTTGCCTTCACAGCCTTTGTTCCTTTGTCCAACCTCAGCTGATGGCGTGCTGTGGTTTCATTTCATGTAGGAGGACTAGCCAGTTCAGATTGTCTGTTCTTACATGAGTTTTGGCAGCTTGCGTGTTTTTCAAGGAATTGGTTAATTTCATATAGGTTGTCACATTTGTGGGCATAGAATTGTTCATTGTTCCTTTCACTGTGAATGGATGCCATAGTGATGTCCCTCCTTCATTTCTTTCTTTTTTTAAAAAATTTATTTGACAGAGTTAGACTATGAGAGAGAGAGAGAGAGACAGAGAAAGGTCTTCCTTCCATTGGTTCACCCCTAAATGGCTACTACGGCCGGAGCTACACTGATCCGAAGCTGGGAGCCAGGTGCTTCCTCCTGGTCTCCCATGCGAGTGCAGGGGCCCAAGCACTTGGACCATCCTCCACTGCCCTCCTGGGCCACAGCAGAGAGCTAGACTGGAAGAGGAGCAACCGGGACTAGAACCAGCGCCCATATGGGATGCCAGTGCTGCAGGTGAGGATTAACCAAGTAAGCCATGGCACTGGCACCCTTCCTCCATTTCTTACATTAGTGATTTAGATCTATTAGTAATTTGTATCTTTTTTTTCAGTTACCATGGCTTACATGGAAATTTGTCAATTCGACAGATCCTTTCAAAAACCAAAGTTTTGTTTTTATTGATTTTTCTCTGTTGATTTCCTGTTTTCTTTCTTTCTTTCTTTCTTTTTTTTTTTTTTTTTTTTTTGACAGGCAGAGTGGACAGTGAGAGAGAGAGACAGAGAGAAAGGTCTTCCGCTGCCGTTAGTTCACCCTCCAATGGCTGCCGCAGTCGGCGTGCTGCGGCCGGCGCACCGCGCTCATCCAATGGCAGGAGCCAGGTGCTAGGTGCTTATTCCTGGTCTCCCATGGGGTACAGGGCCCAAGCACTTGGGCCATCCTCCACTGCACTCCTGGGCCACAGCAGAGGGCTGGCCTGGAAGAGGGCCAACCGGGACAGAATCCGGCGCCCCGACCAGGACTAGAACCCGGTGTGCTGGCGCCGCAAGGCGGAGGATTAGCCTGTTGAGCCACGGCGCCGGCCGATTTCCTGTTTTCAGTTCCATTGATGTTTGTTCAAACTTATTATTCACTCTCTTACTTTGGATTTCATTTGCTCTTTTTTTAGTTTTCTGAAGTTGAAGTTTAGGTGATTAATTTTATATCAATATTCTTTTCTAATATATGCATTCAGTGCTGTAATTTCTCTCTAAATATTGCTTTCCCTGCATACCAGAAATCTTGAGAGACTGTATTTTTATTTCCATTTAGTTCAAAATAATGTCTCAAGAATTCATTTTCTCATCTAATAGTGTTTTGTTTAATTGCCAAGTATTTTGGAATTTTTCAGCAATCTGTTATTGATTTTTTTTAAAAAAGATGTATTCATTTATTTGAAAGTCAGAATTACAGAGAGAGCGAGAGAGAGAGGGAGAAACAGAGCGATATTGTATTAGCTGGTTCACTCTCCAAATGGCCACAAAAGCCAAGGCTGGGCTTGTTTGAAGCCAGGAGCCAGGAGCTTCTTCCAGGTTTCCCGTGCGGGTGCAGGGGCCCAAGCACTTGGGCCATCCTCTGCTTCTATCCCAGGCACATTAGCAGGGAGCTCTATTGGAAGTGGAGCAGTCAGGACTTGAACCAGCACCGATATGGGATGCCAGCACTGCCGGCGGAAGCTTAACCCACTGTGCCACAGCGACTGCCCCAAGTTATTGGTTTCTAATTTAATTTCATTGTGATCTGAAAGCAGACATTGTGTGATTCCGTTGTTTTGGGTTTCATAAGCTGTGTTTTATGGCCCAGAGAGTAACCTGTCTTGGTGAATGTTCTGTGTGAGTTTGAAACAGGTGTGTATTCTCCCACTGTTGGGTGTATCCAGCTGATAGATGTGCTTTGGGCTCAGCTGTGTCCTTCCTGACTTTGCTGGCTTTCCATTCCTGATGGAGAGAGGGGTTTGAACTGCTGTATGTAGGCCTTTAGTGAAGCATTGGCAATGTGTGGGGGAGGAAGCGCCCTGCAGTCTTGTGATCAGAGCTGTGCCTGTGAGCTTCACAGTGCTCCTCGGTCCACATCCCTGCTGCACACAACCGCCTTGGTGGGGCAGGATGGCTAAAACCAGCTAAGCACCTGCACACTTCCCGTCCCCCGACTCCATTAGGTTCAGATAAAACCTATCCCATGGTGGGCTTCTCTGCTGAGAGAAAGAACAGGATTAGCACACTGCCCTAACTCAGAATGGATGTCTTTCCCTCCTCCTGCCAGAGGCGAGGGGATTCTTCTCCAGTGTGCAATGTGATGTCCTGGGATTCCTGGAGGTAAAACTTTCAGAAGGGCACTTGGCTCCTTCACCCCCTATACTGTGTGCACACATGTGCATGCACACACATACATGTGGGTGTGCACATGCCCTCCCTTGTCTGGGTCCCCTGAGGTGTGAACTCTGAGGTCTGTCCATGCTGAGCCCCTGGCAGTCACCACTTACAGCTCAGGTCAACTGGGAAGAGTTCTGCAGACACCGGCGATCCTCAGGATTTGCCCATCTGTCTCTCCTATTTCTGGGCAGCAGCTTGCCCTGTGACTTCCCTGCTCTGATGGATCCAGGAAGAGCTGCTGATTGGTCAGTTTGTCCAGCTTCTCACTTGTTGGGATGAGCAGCGGCCTTTAAGTTCTTCACATACCAGACGGGAAACAGGAAGTGCTCCGAGTCGCATTTTTCACTCTTAATTTTGCATACCTAAGTCAAACAAATTTGATCTCAACATGATGTATTCTGTGGTCACTTTGGAGGGACTAGGGTGTCTGATCAGATTCTACATCCTCTAACCATTTTAGGAAACGTCATCGAGTTGGTTTATAGGTCAGGCGGCCTTTCTTGAAAGACAGAGCTGACGTCATGCACCTTAGGCAGAACCCCAGAAAGTCTGCTTCATACGGCCCTTCCCCTTCCCCAGAGCTCCCTTCTGGTTGCCAAGCCTCATCCGTGGCCCATGGCATGGAGGACACCTTTCTGCCTGCTGTGCAGACACACACAGAGCTAGGTGTCAGTCCTTCGGTTGCTGGGTCCCAGAGAGGCCTGGGGAGCTGGGGTGAGAGCCAGGGGTGGTGCCGGAGTGGTGCATCATCTCGTCAGCCCCACCCCCAGCCTTCCCCGGGCACTTTCTCCACCTTCTCCCAGTCCTTTCAGCTCTCTCAGCCTCCATCCAGCAACCTTCCCAACCAGTGCAATCAACAGTTGCCTTGGGATCTTCCCCTCTAGGAGGCAGCAAGAAGTTGTAAATTGGTGCCGGTGCAATGGCGCCTAGAGTTAAGCCTCCACCTGTAGCACTAGCAATCCATACGGGCACCGGTTCAAGACCCAGCTGCTCTACTTCAATCCAGCTCCCTGCTGATGCAGCAGGGAAAGCAGTGGAGGACGGTGAAGTCCTTGGGCCCCTGCACCCATGTGGGAAACCCAAATGAAGCTTCAGGCTCCTGGCTACTGCCTGGCCCAGCCCCATGTGTTGCGACCGTTTGGGGAGTGAACCAGTGGATGGAAGATCTTTCTCTCTCTTTGCCTATCCTCCTCTCTCTCTGTAACTCTGCCTTTCAAATAAGTTAAAAAAAAATTTGTTTTAAAAGGAAGTTGTAAATCGTGCAAATTATCCTTGTCTCAAACAACTTGTTTAAAAGTCCCCTTCCACAGGGCAGGCATTTAGCTCAGCATTTAAGACACCACTTGCGATGCCCATGTCTTCTATCAGAGTGTCTGGGTTCAAGTCCTAGCTCTGCTTCTGATTCCAGATCCCTGCTGATGCTAACCCTGGGAAGCAGCAGTAATGACTCAAGTAGTGGGTCCCTGTCACCCACATGAAAGACCTGGACTGAGTTCCAGACCCACCACTGATGTAATGGGCATCTGGGAAGTGCACTAGTGGATGGAATATTGATTCATATTCTCTCTCTCTCTCTCTCTCTCTGTGTGTGTGAGTGTGTGTGTGTGTGTGTGTGTGTGTGCCTTTCAAAAAAAATTTTAAAACATTTTTAAGCACCTTCTGAAAAATTCTCTGAAAATCTGTCATTACTTCAAAGAAATCCCCAGGTTGCTTGTTGCATGCTCTGGGCATCCTGCCCTCCCCAGAAGGGGAGGCCAGAATGAAGGGAAGCAGCTGGGAGAGGCAAGGCGGCCTCGGGGGCCCAGAGCAGCGTCTGGGGCAGAGGTCAGGAGGCCCTGGGCTTGCTGGGCTGCTAGTGCTCAGTGTGACCTATGGTGGGACCAAGTTACCCAATTCCTAGGGCTCAGTTTCCTGACCTGTGAAAATGGGACTAATGATTACTTACTTTCATTTGCTTTCTATTTTTGCAATTCGGTGACTGGTTTTTTTCCCCCAATTTTTATCCCCTTACAATTTTGAAATAAAGATTTACGGTAGCTTACAGAGAAATGCACTGGGAAGTTCAGGGCTGCCTTCCCTCTCCCTCAGTGCAGCGTGGCACACAGCTGTAGTGCCGGATGAGGCCCAGGACACTGACGCTGATGCCATCGGTAGAGGGTGTTCAGCTTTGTGTGACCACCATCACCATGGTAATGCTCAACTGCACCCACTCTACCCAGCTCCCGAATGCCTCCGCTTCAGAGCCACCCCAGCTTCTCCCTCTACGCCCAGCCCCAGACAGCCACTAATCTGGTACCCATCTCTAGAATTGTGTGTTTCAACCGCGTTGTATAAATGGACTCCTGACATGTAACCCTCCAGTTACGCTATGCATCCTTAAGATTCATTCAGGCCACTGTGGTATGTATCAGCGGTTCTGTAGTGTTCCAGGGTCTGCTTACCCATTCACCTTCTGGAGGACATCTGCCACTGTTCGCAGTTTGAAACCAGTAACAAGTAGAGCTGCTGTAAACATTCCTGTACAGGTCTGTGCTGAAACTTAAGTTTTCATTTCCCTGGGCTAAATGCCCAGGAGTGCAGTTGCCAGGTCATAGGGCAAGTCCATTCACTACATTTTACACTTCAGCTTTATGGCCAGTGACTGTCGTTATCCGTCGACAGCACCAGTAACCTCTAAAGAAAGATGCACCGAATCATAGCACAGGCTACAGCAAACACTGTGGCTGTGCGCTTGGATGCCCAAGTCTGAGAAACGCGGGTCTCTGCAGTTACACCAGGCCACAGGCAGGCTCTGAGCGTAGGTAGGGTGGTCCCTGGGCTGCGTGGGCCGTGTTCTTTCCTACAAGCAATGCAGAGCAGCAGGTACTCCTAGCAGGGAGTCACTCCATAAATAGCAGTTCCCTCTGTGATCACTGAAGACTGTAACTAAGGGGAATTCTGGGACTCTAAGCAAAGGATCAGCAGAAGTGAGAACTGAAGAAATGGAGATAGGGTCCCGGCTTCCCTAAGCCTTGCTTGCATCCTCTTGGTTTCCCCCTTTCTTGTTAAATTCTTTTAGTTTTACAAGCAGCAGATGATTTCTGTGTTATGTAAACTGTTTTGAAATAGAAGGATGATAAAGAGCTATGCATTTCTGTCTGTGAAGGAAGCAACAGCCTTAGCACGGAAAACAATACTAGTTTACTAACGGACACCGTGCAGGGGAACCCATAGCAGAGAAAATCTGCCAGTGACCTGGCCTTCTTTCACATCTTTTGCTTTGCTTTGCTTTGCTTTGCTTGCTTGCTTGCTTGCTTTCTTTCTTTCTTTTTTTTGACAGGCAAAGTGGACAGTGAGAGAGACAGAGAGAAAGGTCTTCCTTTGCCGTTGGTTCACCCTCCAATGGCCGCCATGGCTGGCGCGCTGCGGCCAGCACATCATGCTGATCTGAAGCCAGGAGCCAGGTGCTTCTCCTGGTCTCCCATGCGTGTTCAGGGCCTAAGGACCTGGGCCATCCTCCACTGTACTCCCGGGCCACAGCAGAGAGCTGGCCTGGAAGAGGGGCAACCGGGACAGAATCCGGCGCCCTGACCGGGACTAGAACTCGGTGTGCCAGCACCGCAAGGTGGAGGATTAGCCTATTGAGCCGTGGCATCAGCCCCACATGTTTGCTTTTCACTCAGCAGGTGCCACCAGTTGACTGCGCTTGTTGTGGGTTAGATTCCGTAGTAAGGAGGTACTCTGGTCTGCATACCCAGTAACTCATGAAGGGATGTTTGGTTGTTAGAGTTTCTGGCTGTGTGGACAGAGCTGCCAGGAACAGCCTTGAGCAAATCTTTGCATGGACGTGTGCCTTCTCTCCTCTGGAGGCACACAGTTGCAAACCACCCAACCTCTGCATCGTAGGGTGCAGGTTTGTGCAGGCCTGGAGGACGAGAGTGAGCAAACCTTGGGAGGGATGCAAGGGTGACCACATGTGGCCAGAGTGAGCACCCAGACACAGGCCTGGGCCTCCTGGTAGGAGCACATTTGACTGTGGGCCAGCTCCTTCTTTATGAGAACTCTGTTTTTCCCTCAGAATAAAGTCCTGGATCCTCCTGGGCCCCTCCGACCTCTCCTTTTACACCCACGCCTCTCCTTGCCTGCGCCCACACCCCGTGCTTTCCTCCAGCAGGAAGAGAGATGGGGGTGGCAGCCTGGGTGTGTTGTGAGCTGGGTCAGGATCCACACACACAGTCCATGTGCGCTGTTGTGTGTCACCTTTCCAGGAGCTCGCCATCACACAGGCAGGGAAGTGTGGCTAAGAGGTGCTAAGAACATTGTCCAAGGTAGGTCAGCCAAGTGGTGGGTCGAATGTCAAAACAGGCTTTGGAGCCGACACTTTTAGCCACTTCTCTCATTGAAGAGGCAGAATGTGCCTGGACTCATAAGATGCCATTTTAAGCCCTTCTTCCACATCTTCTGGTTAACCACCATATTCCTGGCTCAGCCCCAGCCATTGCGGCCCTCTGACAAGTGACCCAGCAGATGGAAAATCTCTTTCTTTCTCTCTCTCCCTCTCTGTCTAACTCTGTGTTTCAGATAAATAAAGAAAGAGAGAGAGAGAGAGAGAGAGAGAGAGAGAGAGATGTCTTCCATCTGCTGGTTCACTCCTCAAATGGCCGCAACGGCCGGAGCTGAACTGATCCAAAGCCAAGAAGCTTCTTCCAGATCTCCCACGTGGGTTCAGGGGCCGTCTTTTGCTGCTTTCTAAGGCCATAGCAGAGAGCTGTATCAGAAGTGAACCAATCAGGACTTGAACTGGCACCCATATGGATGCTGGTGTTGCAGGCGGTGGCTATACCCACTACACCACAGCACCAGCCCCTAATAAGTACTTTTTTAAAAAGGCAAAAGGGTGTTCCCATCACTCCACAATGGCCTTGTTCCCTTGTCGTCATCCCCACCCCGCCCCCACTGTTCGGTTTCTCTGCCCCTGCAGCTTTGCCTCTTCTAGAATTTTTGCACAAATGGGATCATGTAGCATACAGTGTCTTGAGGCTGTCTTATCTGCCTTGGCATAGAGCTTCTGAGAGCCATCTGTATGCTACATGTGTCAGCAGGTCTGTGTATGTTTGCAATCCACTCAAAGTACTTTTCTGGAAGTAGTCCAGAAATAAATAATTGGACTCCATGAGGTTTAAACCTGATGGGGTGAGAACAGCAGTTCTCTAGGCGTGCCCTGGGCACTCAGGGGTCCCCAAAGTCCCCTGAGAGAGTCCATAAGGTCAGAGTGATTCCCACAATAGCACTAAGGTGAAATTTGCCTTTTCTCTCCATTCTTTCACTGGTGTCCAGGGAACTGTCCCAGCTGCCCCATGATATGTGGTGTCACCACAGATCGAAGGCAGAATTCTGCAGGTGTGACAGTCCATCTGTCTTCTCTTCAGCTGTCTAGAATAAAGAATTTCCCTCTTCTCACTGTAATTTTTTGTCTTGCAACACATGTAATGGATTGTCCCTTGTTCATAGGTGATGTCATGGACATTTTTACATGTGTTCATTTTAACAGGTAGCAGTTCACTGTAAACCTTAGAAACAGAAGCTCTTCAGAGTCCTCAGTAGAGAGTTCCTGAGGCCAGCAGAGTTTGAGACTTAGCAATGTTTTTGAAAGGGAGTTGGGAACAGGACATGGAACTCTGAGAGCTGGCGAGGGATTAGAGGAATCTGGAGACCCCGAGGTGTTGACTGACCCAAGGGACCTGGAGAGGGGCTCCATGGGGTGGGTGGAAATGCCAGGATGGTCAGGGCCAGCCTCCATCTGGTCTCAGCCACCTGTGCATTCCAGGACCTGGTGGGGGCAGGTTCTGCTGATGTGCGTGGGGTGCTGCTGCCCACAGGGAGCTAATCAGTAACTCACACCCGCCTGCAACTGGCCAGCAGGAGCTGACCGTGAGGCTCCAGGAAGGCCAGCTCCTCCAAGATGAGGTTGCCGCCGGGGTGTGATGTCAGGTGGGGCCGTGGAGAGGGCTTGGACCGCTGTCTCTACTGGGTCTTTCCCCAGGAGCAAACGTGAGAAACCTATAGGACCGCTCCTTTGGTTCTCAGGAAGCAAAGCGTTTCCTCCCAGTAGAACTCCAAGCTCAGATTTGGTTATTGTCCAAATGCAGGTGGAGGCTGCTCTTAGTACCAGAGCATCCTCCTGGGAAAGGAACCTGTGGCCCTTGTTTAGTGATTTTGATAATTCTGTCAATTAGCCACAGAAAAACTGTGTCTGCTGCCTCTGACCTGTGGATTGCTTTTCTCTTGCAGGCGAAAGGGCCTGTGGTTCCGCCTGAGGAAGATTCTCCTCTGTGTTTTGGGGTTGTATGTTGCCATTCCATTTCTCATCAAACTGTGTCCTGGGATACAGGCCAAACTGATTTTCCTGAATTTCGGTAAGTACCCTGTGCCACTTTTTCATGGCAATGTCTGATTTTAGGGGGGGGGTCTGTTTTCATTGAGGTTGAGTTTACACTTAGACATACACATCTATGTGTGCGGTGGATGTGGATGTGTATAGAGAGTGAGACACCACCCAATCAGGAAATGGAATGTTCCTGTTACCTGGAAAATGCCCTGTGTGGGGCAGGGTACACATGTTGACGTGAGAAGCTGTGGAAGCCATCAAGGTGGAGATGGGCAGTCCTGTGATTTGGGGGTTAGCTGTCCTTGGAAAAGATGACCTCCAAAAAGATGGCAACCTTAAAAAATGCTCTCAGAATAAATAAACAAATCTTTTCAGCAACAGTTATTACTGTACGTTTCTCTTTTTTAAAAGGCTGTTTTTTTCTCCTTAAAAAATAACTTGACGCTTTTGATTTCTGTCAGCCTATGTGTAGGCCTTATAGGTATTGGAGTTTATTTGAGTTATCTTGGAAGTTGAGAGTTCCAAAGTTGTTCTAGGTTTAAATTTTTTTTTTTTAATTTGAGTGACAGAAAGAGACACAGAGTTCTCGTTCACTAGTTCGCTCCCCATATGCCCACGGTGCTGGGCCAGGCTGATGCCAGGAGCCAGGAACTCAGTCCAGGGCTCCCATGTGGGTAGAAGGGACCCAACTACCTGAGCTCTCATCACTGCCTCCCAGTGTCTGCTTAGCAGGAAGCTGGTGTCAGGAGTTGGAGCTGGAGTTCAAACCCAGCTACCCCAAATGGAATTTGGGCATCCTGAGTGCTAGACCAACCGCCTGCTGTGATTCCTTTTGGGGAAATGGGAAGAGGAAGGAGTGAGGATCAAGCTTGAGGTGTGTGGTTGTTGGGAGCCATCCTTTTAAGGAGCGTCATTTTACACTAGCAAGGTGAGGTGAGGAGGCAAGGGCAGGCCTGCCTGTTAAGAGATTTGTTTCATGAGACGGCGTGGACCAGCCTTGCTGTGGGGTAGGACAGGCTGTCTGGATGGGTTTGTGTCGGGTGAGTTTGGCTCTTGTGTGTTTTGAAAGCCAGGTTTGAAGTGATGGAGGCAGCGAGATGAGTTGGGGAGAGAAGTGGGCAGAGGCAGACACAGGCCAGAGGTGTTGAGAGGTGTGGGTCCATGGGAGGCTGTGGCCTGGGAGTGGGTAGAGCATGGCAGGGAGGGGACTCAGGGCTCAAGACCCCCGCATCTGTAGTAACAGTTCCAGGCTCTGCAGACATCTGTGCTTACAAGTTTGGGGTGTTAATCACAGAAACTTGGAAGTTAGTGAGTAAAAGGAACTTCTGTGCTTCATAGGGCAAGAGAAAGATCAATGTTTAATACACTGTAGATGTGAAATAAATTTTTGAGTGGCTTAAAATAACCATAAAATACATCTGATACACTGAGAGACATTAGAAGTTCCTAAAGATAAAGAAGCTGAATGAATTCTAGGGATTTATGCCAAATATTGCCACTTGTGCAAAGCACAGGCTTAAAAAGAGCTAACATACTAACATCAAAGGAGGTTTGGTTTCCCGACCAATGGACACAATACAGTACAGAAAAGAGTTTGAGCTTATGTATAAACACGAAGCTGTAAGAGCTATGGATCTGCCAGCCTCCAGCCACCTTGGTCGGGCGCGTTTGCTGCCCAGGATGTGAGGGCATGCTGTGTGTTGTATGTGGGTTGGGGCAGGGTGTGCCACCGGACTTGGCATGCTTCAGAGTCCCTGACTGAACTGATGTTCTTCAGATCGACTATTCATGTTGCGCTCATACAGCCCACAGACTGCTGTGCTGGGTTCCTAAGGAGGAGGCAGAACTTGGGTTCTTAGAGTCTGGCCTTAGTGGCTTACAGAAGAGAGCTCCCAGGAAGATGTCCAACTTTAACACTATCATTCCAAGCATCTGCCCTGCAAGAGCAGGAGAGCCTTCAGCAGAGTTTTGCTTTTTTTAAAAAAAATTTTTTTTTATTCGAAAGGCAGATACACACACACACACACACACACAGAGAGAGAGAGAGAGAGAGAGAAATGGAAACAGAGACAGCACACACTCAAATCTGCTGGGTCACTCCCTGAATGCCTGTAGCATCTGGGGCTGAGCCAGGCTGGAACCAGGAGCTGGGAACTCCGTCCAGATCTCACATGAGGGTGGCAGGGACCCAACTACTTGGGCCATCTTCTGCTGTCTCCCAGGGTGCACACTAGCAGGAAGCTGGAGCTGAGCTAAGACTCAAACAGGCACACTCATAGAGTAGTGTTTTTAGAGGAGATTTCTAATTGCCAATATGTTTAAAAAAAAAAAGTCTGTGTTTCTGGACCACCCTTTCTGTGGCAGGTGTTTTCAGGAGCAGCGACAGGGCATTTCTCCATGTTTGTACCCACCTGGACATCTGCCTGGCCCCCAAGTCACACTGCAAACATATTCTCCCTGGAGACTGCCTCTCCAGTGACAAAGTGACCCTCTTCCCCAGGCCCCTCTGTCCTTCCTGGGGAGCTGTGATGGGTTGTGGCAGCACACAAGGCCCTCACCAAGTACAGGTTTCTATCGTGGGAGGAAGGAAAGTTCTCTGAAAATCATCTGGGAGCGTGCTGGTTTTCCAGTTATAATGTGCGTTCAAGTTTTGAATATCTGTGCTGGGGCTGGCATGATGGTGCAGTAGGTTAAGCTGCCAGTTGTGACACCAGCATCCCACATCACAGCACCGGTTCGAGTCCTGGCCGCTCCACTTCCCATCCAGCTTTCTGCTGATTTACCTGGAAAAGCAGCAAATGATAGCCCAAGTGGTTAGGCTAGGCCCCTGTTTCCATGTTTAAACCTGGATAGAAATCATCCTGGTTCACTTTCCAAGTACCCACAACAGCCAGGGAAGGGACAGGCCAAAGCCAGGAGCCAGGACTCCATCTGGGTCTCCCATGTGGGTGGCAGGGATCCAGGCACTTGGGTCATCATCTGCTCCTCCCAGGTGTGCATCAGCAGAAAGCTGGATTGGAAGTGGAGGTGGGACTGCATCCTATGCACTCAGATATTGGACAGAGGCATCCCAAGTGGTGGCTGAACCCACTGAGCCACGGCGCCCACCCAGCACCAGTGATATAAGGCACTGTTCTCCTTTAAATATATTTTCTTTTTTATTTATTTATTTATTTTACTTGAAAGTCACAGTTACACAGAGAGAAGAGATGCAGAGAGAGGGAGAGAGAGAGGTCTTCCATCTGCTGGTTCACTCCCCAGATGGCCGCAACAGCTGGAGCTGCGCCAATCCGAAGCCAGGAGCCAAGAGCCTCTTCTGGGTCTCCCATGTAGGTGTAGGGGCCCAAGCACTTGGGCCATCTTCTACTGCATTTCCAGGCAATAGCAGAGAGCTGGATATGAAGTGGAGCAGCCGGGATACGAACCGGCACCCATATGGAATGCCGGCACTACAGGCAGCGGCTTTACCCACTTTGCCACAGCGCCAGCCCCTAAATATATTTTCATAAGCAAAACAGACACGGTTATTCTAAAAATTAAAATTAAGGGCTGGTGATGTGGTGTAGCAGGTAAAGCTGCTCCCTCTGGCACTGCTATCTCATATGGGCACAGGTCCAAGTCTCTGCTGCTCCACTTCTGATCCAGCTCCTTGTAAATGCACCTGGGAAAGCAGCAGTACTTGGCCCAAGTCCTTGGGCACCTGTACTTACATGGGAGACCCAGAAGAAGCTCCTGGCTCCTGGCTTCAGATCAGCTCAGCTCCAGCTGTTGCAGCCATTTAGGAGTGAAGCAGTGGGTGGAAGATCTTCCTCTTCCTATCTGTCTCTGTAACTCTGCCTTTTAAATAAATAAATATTTTTTTAAAAAATTAAAGATTACCTGAAAATCCCTTATCACTACAATAAGAAAATTAAAGTGGCCCTGAGAAAATCTTTGTGAATGCATTGCTTTAATTCCAGCTGATCTTTGTCATATGTCTGTTCACACCAACGTGTTCACACGTCTGATTCCAGCCAAACCATGCTGCGGTGATGACCAGCGTTTGTGCTCCTGGAGCCTGGAGTATCTCCCAGGCCTTTCACCATGGGAAACTCCTGGTGAAGGGAGTGTTTTGGCTCAGAGGCCAACCAGGACTCAGCACGTTGCCTCTGGCCTTTTTTGGAACTAAGTTAGATCTCTTTGTATTTAAAAGCAAAAGGCTAGCCTCCTCTTTTTCCTTCCCCTGAGTATACCCTGATACACTTCTTTCTTTATCCCTTTTCTTCTTGTGGAAGCCCTAGGGCCAACATCAGGTAACTGGAATTTGATAATATCTGGATAACCCACCCGGCCCTTCCCTTGTTGGCATCCACCTCTTACAGCCGAATGAAGTGATTGGGATGAGATGTAGCCTGAAAATGAAGATGCCTGGGTAATTAAAAGTGTCCATCTCAGGTGCTGGCATTGTGGCATGGCTGGTTAAGCTGCCACTTGCAACGTTGGTGTTCCATATCATAGTGGAAGATGACCCAAGTACCTGGGCCCCTGCCACCCACATGGCAGACCTGGATGGAGTTCCTGGCTCCTGGCTTTGGCCTGGCCCATCCCTGGATGTTGTGGGCATTTGGGGAGTGAGCCAGTAGATGGATGATCTCATTATATTTTGTTTTGTGGGGGCCAGAGCTGTGATGTAGTAAGTAAAGCCGCTGCCTGCAGTGCCGGCATCCCTAATGGGTGCTGGTTCGAGTCCCGGCTGCTCCACTTCAGATCCAGCTCTCTGCTATGGCCTGGGAAGGCAGAAGAAGATGGCCCAAGTTCTTGGGCCTCTGCTCCCATATGGGAGACCCGAAAGAAGCTACTGGCTCTTGGCTTTGGATTAATAGCTGTGGCCTTGCGGCTGTTAGGTAGGAAGTCAGATATGTGTATGTGACAAAAGTCTAAGGAGACATTTAGGTCCAGCATATGCATCTCAAAGTCATCCTGAGAACATTTCAGGGGCAGCCCAGGATTTGCATCCTGCCCTGCACCTTCTACCCAATAACCTGCCAGGTGGGGGTCCCACTGCTTCTGCCTGATAATCTTCCAGGTGCAGCCCGACATCTGCACTTCAGACGCGCCAGCCCCTTCTACCCAATAACCATCCTTCCTCTAAGGCTCCTCCTGTCTGATAATTTCAGAGGAAAACTCAGATAGGAGTTTTTCGTATTTACATCCAGAAAGTCCTTTGTTCCAAGAGGAGCAGAGGTGGGGAGGCAAGACCCATCTCCTTAAAAAACCCCAGCCTCAACCAGACTGCACGCTCAGTCCTCTGCCTCCATGCTGAGCTGCCTGGCCAGGTGTACTCTTTCCACTCAACCATGTAACCTCGCTCTCCCCCAATCTGAGCAACTGGGCACTCTCTCTCAGGTTCTCTCTGGAGAGATGCCCATCCGTTCTTATGGATATCCCTTCCCTAATAAACCTTGCTATTTTACTTTCCACTACTCTCTGTCTCACACCTGAATTCTTTCTTGTGTGAAGACAAGAACCCTAGCATTCACCAGTAACATGGCCATTTGGGGAGTGAACCAGCAGATGGAAGGCCTCTCTCTCTCCCTCTGCCTCGGCCTCTCTGTAACTCTGTCTTTCAAATAAGTAAATAAATCTCTTTTAAAAAAGTTTTTGTTTTAATTTGAAAGGCAGAGAGAGAGATTCAGACAGGTCTTCTGTTAGATAGCTCGCTACCAAAATGCCTGCAACAGCCAAGGCTGGGCCAGGCCAAGCCAGGAGTCCAGAATTCATCATTCAGTAGTGGAGGGCCTGCTGAGGAAGGGGAGCGCATGGGGCGGAGTCTGCTGGGCTTCAGAGCGTTCACTGTGCCTCTGTCTCCGTGACTGGTTCCAACGCAGGAAGAGCAGTGAAGCAGCAGAGCAGCTTCTTGGAATGGAGCAGTCCTCCAGGAGGCTCTGGCTTCCTGGTTCCTGGATCTTTGGCCTGGAAGCTCTCTGGATTCATCCTCATAAGAGTCGGCAGAGGGCAAGGGATTCTCTCAGACCTCAGGTGGTTTATGTTGCAGTAACTTGGCTGCTCAGGACACAGAATGGGTGAGGCCTGAAGCCGAGCCAGTGGAAACCCAATGCCTTCAGATCCTTATAGTCGCAGGTTTCCCTCTGGCAAGGGCTGGCGGGTAATTCCAGACACAGAGAAAGGACTGGGTAAATGAAAGGGGCTGACAGTGGGCCCTGGGTCTTGATATTCACTGCTTTATTAAGGAAGTCGTGGCACCTCGCAGGTGACAGATGCTGAGGTCCAGGTGTGGAGTGCAGCCCCAGAATGGGGCAGCAGGCGCAGGCTCCTACAGTCTGAGACTGGACATGCAGTGGACAGTTTCCAGGCCTTCTCCAGGTCCCACTGCCACCATAAAATCTGTACTCCTTAGTCTGACTGCATTCGTTTCTGAGGACTGCCCTGACAGGTCCACAGACTGGGCAATCTGAAACACATTCATCATCTCCCTGTCCTGGAAGTCAGAGTCCCACTGCAAGTGTTGGCAGGGCTATGTTCCTTGAGGCTCTGGGCAGAATCTGTCCACGCCTCTTCTCACTTATGGTGGTGGCCAGTCACCCTTGGTGTCCCCTGGCTGGTAGATGCATCACCCCAGTCTGCTTCTGCCTTCACACCGTCTTCCATCTGCATGTGTCTGTGTCCAAATTTCCCTTTTATAAAAACATTAGTTGTATTGGATTTGGGTCTTCATCAATGTCCTCATTTAAGCATTAAAAAAAAAAAAAATAGAGGGGGCCAGCACTGTGGTGCAGTAGGTTAATCCTCTGCTTGCAGTGCCAGCATCCCATATGAGCCCTAGTTAAAGTCCCGGCTGCTCCTCTTCTCATCCAGCTCTCTCTTGTGGCCTGGAAATGCAGTAGAAGATGGCCCAAGTCCTTCGGCCCCTGTGCCCATGTGAGAGACCCAGAGGAAGCTCCTGGCCCCTGGCTTCAGATCGGCACAGCTCCAGCTGTTGCAGCCAACTGGGGAGTAAATCAGCAGATGGAAGACCTTTCTCTCTCTCTGCCTGTCCTTCTCTCTCTCTCTCTCTCTCTCTCTCTCTCTCTCTCTCTCTGTGAGAGACTTTCAAATAAATAAATAAATAAATCTTTTTTAAAAAGAGAGAGAGAGAGATCAATCTTCTGTCCTCTGGTTCACACCCCAGATGGCCACAGCATCTGGGGCTGTACCAGTCTGAAGCCAGGAGCCTGGACCTACAACCTTATCTACCACTCGGGTGGCAGGGGCCCAAGCACTCAGGCCATCTGCTGCTGCTTTCTCTGGGGGCATACGCAGGGAGCAGGATTAAAATGGAGCAGCCAGGACTCACAGTGGCACTCCTATGGGATATTGGCATCACAGGCGGCAGCTTACCTGCTGTTGCACAAGGCAGAGCCCTCATTTGAGCTTGATTGCAGAGAGACCCTTCCAAGTAAGGTCACATTCTTAGGTTTCTGAGATCTTACCCCATGAGATCTTGTGAAGGCTTTTCAGGATCAGTTGGTTCATCTTTCTGACTTCCTGTCCACTTGGTCAAGAGTGAGGGCCCTGGAGTCGAGCAGACAAGGTTCCAGTCCCAGTTCTGTCACAGATGAGCCAGCACCCTCACAGTGCTGTGAAGCGGCAGCGGTCGCTGTCAGGAAGGCACAGATAGCAGGAGGCACTGCAAGGAACTGCACAGGGCTCAGGCCAGCCCAGCAGGAGCACTGGAGAATGTGGAGCCACCCCTGTGACTGCCTTGGTTTTTTTTTTTCTTAAAAGAGATTATGTAAGTTTTAAAAACATAGCCAGCTCCTTGAGAAAGAGGTGCATTAAGGAGCTGGAGGTATGGACAGCAGCCCTGTGGGAGGACATGTCTCTCCCCACAAGATCTGGGCAGATGCTCAGGGGCACTTCTGGGGAACAAGCTCCTATGGTGCCATGTTCTCAACATCACATGGCTTGTTGATTAAGCCAACAGGGGCCAGGAAGCAGAGTGGCTGGGCCACTCCTGATTGCAAAAACTGGCCTTCCAAAGGCTCAGTCCCAGTGACCTAAGGAACTCTCATAGGGCCCACCTCCTAAATACCATATTTGGATTACTTTTCCATCCTCTTGGGACCGGTGCTGTGGTGTAGCAGGTAAAGCTGCCATCCCATTTGGGCATCAGTTCAAGTCCCAGCTGCCCCGCTTCCAATCCAGCTGTCTGCTATGGCCTGGGAAAATGGTAGAAGATGGCCCGAGCTCTTGGGCCCATGCACCCATGTGGGAGATCCAGAGGAAGCTCCTGGCTCCTGGCTTTGGATCAGCACAGCTCTAGCCATTGCAGCCATCTGGGGAGTGAACCAGCAGATGGGAGACAGACTCTCTCTCTCTCTCTCTCTCTCTCTCCCTCTCCCCCTCCCTCCTTCCCTCCCTCCCTCCCTCCCTCTTTTTCTCTCTCTGCCTCTGCCTCCCTGTGGCTCTGCCTTTCAAATAAATAAATAAATCTTTTTTTAAAAAAAGTCTCCACCCGGCGCCAGCACTGTGGTGCAGCGAGTTAACACCCTGGCCTAAAGCGCCAGCATCCCATATAGGCGCTGGTTCAAGACCCGGCTGCTCCACTTGAGATTTGGCTCTCTGCTGTGGCCTGGGAGAGCAGTAAGAAGATGGCCCAAGTGCTTGGGCCCCTGCACCCTCGTGGTAGACCCGGAAGAAGCTCCTGGCTCCTGGCTTCGGATCTCCGCAGTTCCGGCCATTGCGGACAATTAGGGAGTGAACCAGTGGATGAAAGACCTCTCTCTCTCTCTCTGCTCTCCTCTCTCCTCTCTCTGTGTAACTCTGACTTTCAAATAAATCTTTTTTTTTTTTTTTTTAAAAAAGTTTGCACCCTCTTAGTACTATTAACTTATGACTTTGGGGTTTAAAGTCTAGAGTGAATTTTAACTTCTTTTAAAGATTTATTTTATTTATTTGAAAGAGTTACAGAGAGAGATAGAGATGGGGGGGGGGGGGTCTTCCATGCACTGGTTCACTGCAAATGGCCACAATGGCTGAGCTGATCTGAAGCCAGGAGTCAAAAGCTTCTTCTGGGTCTCCCACGTGGGTACAGGGGTCCAAGCACTTGGGCCATCCTCCACTGCTTTCCCAGGCAAGAATAGAGAGCTGAATCTGAAATGGAGCAGCCAGGACTCAAACCAGTGCCCACATGGGATGCCAGCACTTGCAGACAGCAGCCTTACTTGCTAGGCCACAGCACCATCCCCAAGTTCTTCATTTTTCAATAAGATTAATCTTCAAAGTTGTGTTCATTACAAGCAATAAAATACAATGGTATATAAGGGAAAAATTAAGCATCTCACCCCACATACATTTTGCACCTGGCCTCCCTCTGAGCCACACTTGGGCATTGCTGATGTTGGTGCTGTTTGGTTGTTTTTGCAACAGGGGATCCTACAGTCCCCATGGTGATGTTGTCATCATTCCCTGCTCCTCTCACCCTACCTGTATGTCCCAGATGTTCCTCCTGTCTCACAACCACGGGTCTCCCTGGTTTGGGCCCAATGGCCAATGACTTCACAGTGCGTCCTGTTGTGGTTTTCTGTGGATCCACTCATCCTGCTGTCTTGCTGCCCCACACCCCATCTGCTACCATCCTTTTGGCGTTGAGTGACAGCACTAGAAACCTCAGAATCCACTTTGCCTTCTTTACAGCTGCGTCTGATTGGTCTTCAAGTCCTGTGGCTCCAGGCTGGGAGCAGCTCACAGAATGTCCTCTCTCCCCAGTCCGTGCACTCACTCTGGCTGCTGCCTCTCACCATAGCTTCCTCAAGCTTTTCTGCAGGCTCTTCTGGCCTCTGTGGCCCCGGCCTCTGTCTGCTCCCTGAGCTCCTCTCAGGCCTGGACAAGATCGCTCCTTCCCTTACTTGCACCGCCTCACACCTTGCACAACCTTAGTTCCAGGCACTATGTAGACCTCACCCCGACTGCAGCTGGGCGCCTTGGGTCTGGGAGGAGTGGGCATTTATAGTACATGGTGCTTTGTAAGGACTTCACCTCTGATTTCTGCATGCAAACCTGCTTGTGTGTGTTCATGGATGGATGTGCACGAGTGTGCCTGTGCATGTGTGTGTCCACCCATGCTAATCCTGATTTCTATCTCTTTGTCCCCAACAGTGAGGGTTCCCTATTTTATTGACTTGAAGAAACCACAGGACCAAGGTTTAAATCACACCTGTAATTACTACCTCCAGCCAGAGGAAGACGTGACCATTGGAGTCTGGTGAGTAGAGGCAGCCTGGCTGCAGGGCGAGCTGGCAGCTCTGTGGGCCTCTCCCGGAGGCGGGAAAGGGCCCTGTTCAGCTTAGCCAGTGTTGTCCTTGACATCGGTCTCTGAAATTGTGCTTGCTCGTTTTTATTTTCACCCACTCCTGTTCTAAAGGGCAGATCTCAGCTGCATCTGAGCTTGATTGTGCAGGCTGAATAAGCACCAGACTCTATTCTGAGGCTTTCACAGCAGCAAGGCCTTTGTGAGCTGAGTTATTATTTTTAGAGAGTTTTACTTTCAGCAAAACAAAACACGAGCTAGAAACAGAATGTACGCACTGAATCAATCACAAACCCAGAGTTGTGTGGGCTTTTTGTTGTTGTTATTTATTTAAGAGGCAGAGAGACAGACGGACAGAGAGCTCCCACCTGATGGTTCATGCCCCCAGTGCCTGCAGCAGCCAGGCTGGGCCAGGCTGAAGCCAGCAGCCTGGAACTTAATCCAGATCTCGCATGTGTGTGGCAGAGACCCAGACCTGCTGCCTCATGGGGTGTGCATTTGCAGGCAGCTAGAATTGGGAGCAGAGCTAAGACTTGAATTCAGGCTTCCCATATAGGATATGGGTATCCCAAGTGATGTCTTCACTCCTGCACCAAACAGCCAACCGTTAGCCATAAATTTAAATCGGTCCCAAGCCTTGTGACAGCTCTGTCTCCTTGGAACATACCGTATTTTTTTCTGTAGACAAGTGGTGTTTCTTTTTTTTTTTTCTTTTCTTTTCTTTTCTTTTTTTTTTTTTTTTTTTTTGACAGGCAGAGTGGACAGTGAGAGAGAGAGACAGAGAGAAAGGTCCTCCTTTTTGCCGTTGGTTCACCCTCCAATGGCCGCTGTGGCCGGCACGCTGCGGCCGGCGCACCGCGCTCATCCGATGGCAGAAGCCATGTGCTAGGTGCTTTTCCTGGTCTCCCATGGGGTGCAGGGCCCAAGCACTTGGGCCATCCTCCACTGCACTCCTGGGCCACAGCAGAGGGCTGGCCTGGAAGAGGGGCAACCGGGACAGAATCCGGAGCCCCAACCAGGACTAGAACCCGGTGTGCCGGCGCCGCAAGGCGGAGGATTAGCCTGTTGAGCCACGGCGCCGGCTGACAAGTGGTGTTTCTTGTAGCAACTGGATTGACATTGCTCAGCCTCGCTGTGGCATTTCCTTTTTAATTCCTTCAGAGGCAGCTCTGAACTGCTGCCCGTTTACCTGCCTAGCTGGCTTTACTTTTCCGTAGCTGTAAGTCTCTTCCCACTGTCTTAGAAAGCCACTGTGTGTGTGAGATGCTTCTGAAACGAGGTGCTGTGAGAAGCTTCTCATGTGGACGAGCCCGTTCCAGATACTTGACGAGAGGACATGCAGACGTTTACAGTCGACCCTTGGTGAAGAACATAAGACGAGCTCTTTTTTTTTTTCTTAGTTAGTGACATTGAAGTCGGAGTCTTGTCACTTTCTGTTTCTCACCCTTGCTGTGTGCATCGGGGGCTATGCAGTGTTCCACCTTCCATCCCCAGAGGTATCTGGCGGGTGTTGGCCAGCCCCCAGCTGTGTTCCTGTGGATCTAGTCGCATTGTGCAGGAGGTGATGATGTGGGCTGAACACACTGACAGCTCCTATGTAAATTACCGGTCACCAGAGAAAGTTTGCGTGAGTTAAAATCAGTGTGGGTGCCTCCAAGGAGGAGGACTTGGATGGATAGACCACAGTGTCCAGTTGCTGGCCAGGTTGGGCTTGGACTATGCCAGCTCAGGGAATCAGGGCCCACAAGGTGGACAAGGTGTCTGGCTGCCAGGTTAGTTCATGCAACCATTGCCAGTTCTGTTTCCAATCCACTGTGAATTAGAATTAGATGCTTTAAGAGTAGGTGACGGGGCCTGTGGTGTGGCTTAGCAGGTAAAGCCACTGCCTGCAGTGCCGGCATCCCATATGGGCGCCAGTTTGAGTCCTGGCTGCTCCACTTCCGATCCAGTTCTCTGCTATGGCCTGGGAAAGCAGTGGAAGATGACCCAGGTCCTTGGGTCCCTGCATCCATGGGAAACCTGGAAGAAGCTCCTGGCTCTTGGCTTCGGTTTGGTGTAGCTCCGGCAATTGTGGCTGTCTGGGGAGTGAACCAGCAGATGAAAGACACTCTCTCTCCTTCTGTCTCTCTCTCTCTTTCTCTTTCTGCCTCTCTGCCTTTCAAATAAATCTTTAAAAAAAGAAAAGAGTAGGGGAAATGATGGGACCCACTCGGATTTTTCCCACATTCCAGTGAGGAGATGGCTACTGTTCCAGCACACGTACCTCCTCCATCCCTGGTGACCACTACCAGGAAAGCTCTTGTTTCACAGGGCCCCTTGCCAGTCCAGAACTGCTTCTTCTGAAGCCGTCAGCTGCTGAGTGATTGTGGTGACCCTCCTGAAGGCAGCTGGTGTCTGTTGCTCTCTGCTCTCAGCTGTTCGGCATGTGACTGCTTGCCTCTGCTTCTCCCCGCAGGCACACCATCCCCGCCATCTGGTGGAAGAATGCCCAAGGGAAGGACCAGATGTGGTATGAGGACGCCTTGGCTTCTAGCCAGCCCATCATTCTGTACCTGCACGGGAATGCAGGTACCAGGTGAGGCGCAGGAGCCCATTCAGTGCCTGTCCCCTATACAGCTCCTCTTCGGGGCGGGAATGCCCTGGTTCTGGCCCACAGCAGTGATGAGAGAATCCCGGGAAGGGACAAGGTAGAGTCCCCTGGGACTGGGGAAAGGTGGATCTCAGGTGATGTTTACGTGTAGTAGCATCCAACAGGCTCCTCTCCAGGTGGGGCTGCGTGTCAATTGCTGGCAGGTGTCTTCTGCAAAGGGAACCCCACCCCTGCCCTGCCTCCCTGGGGACCAGTGTGGGGTGATCGCGAGGAGCTGCACCCAGACGCCCCTGTCTGAAGCTCACTTGGCACTGGGATGCAGGAGGGCCAGTAGGGGTACTTCCTCCTTCCCGCTGTAATCTCATAGGTCACCGTCTGCTGGCCTGTGGGTTCTGAGCCTGAGGACGCTTGTCACTCAGTAGAGGGGTCATGATGTCACTTAGCCACAGCTGCACTGTGCCCTTGGGCCAGTGTTGACTGTCCACTTCTCTACATCTGTCACCCAGTTGACCAGTGACCTCTTAGTCTGTCCAGGGCACAGGCGGGTGAAGCCAGAGCCAGGATAGCCCTAGGAGGTGGAGCAGCTCCCTAGTAAAAAGGAAGTGCATGCTGAGAGAAGAGAGAAGAGCAGGAGGGGATGGCTGGAGCCAAGGGTGGCCAGCAGAGACTGCAGCTTAGTGTGCTGAGACCCGTGCGTCCTCCTGGGCTGCCCCTCCATATGAGCTGTGTGCTTCCTGCTGTAGCACCAGGACCCACCCCTCATGGTCAGGGATGTAGCATGTACTCCCTCTGGCGAGTCAAGGCCTTGCCGGGTTTTATCCCAGACCATCAGTGGGTGGGTTTAACGGCTCGTCCTTCAGACCAGCATGAGCTGGAGTCACTGTCCCTCCTCCAGACAGCACAGTGTTCCTTCTATATCATGTGATGCTGTTCACGAGGGCTGCCAGGGAGAGCCAGGATGGGAGTGGGGGAGGGGCGTGTGCTTTCTGAGCAATGCATTCTTTGCAAACCACCAGGCTGCTGTTTCTGCACAGTGGGTCTCGTGTGGGAGAGCCAAGAGGGGCCAGCGGCAAGGCCATCCTGGGCAGGAGTGTCGGCATGGCACCAGGGCCTCGCTGGCTGGCGGCAGGCTGCAGGGCCAGACATTTTGTAGGCAGGACCAGCCGGGAAAACAATGCATGGCCCTATCTGGAGGGGACAGCTGGGCCTGGGTGGGTGTCGCATGGCAGAGGTTTGCGGAGGGCATCGTGGAGAATGCCCAGAAGCAGGGCCCACGTTCTCTGTGCCAAGGGCGAGAGCCTGGCCACTGAGTCACACACGCACCGTGTGGCCGGCCCCCACCTTTGGGACGAGCTGCACCAGTTCCTCTTCTGCTTTTCACAGACCGAGTGGCTGCAGACAGCTGTTGCAGCCACTTCCTATAAATAAGAGAGCTGTACTGCACTTAAATAAGTTCACTTTGGCAACGCCAAATCACATGACAAAAAAAGGCAAAGCCCGCCTGTGGCTTCAGGTTTGCTGAGACGGTGTCACTTTCGCAGGCCTCCTCCTCCAGGCCTGGCCTGTAGTGTGGGTTTCATCACCACCCCGTACGGCCTGCTCTCTTGATCCTGTCTGTGGCCTCCCTCAACCTGCAGAGCCGTCAGCCTCAGTAAGATCTGACCAAGAGAACCCTCGTCTGCTGGCAAGAGGCTGGGAGACCAACTCTGACGGCTGGCCAGGGGCTTCCTGCAAACTCCACAACATTTTCAGAGGCACCACGGCACATTTGTGTGTCCAGGAGTGTGAACACATGGGGAGCACCGGTGTCACTAAAGATGTGTGTCACTTAAAAAGTAAAAGTAATAAGTAGACGTCTTCCCAGAGTGTGAAGACTGACACCTAGGACAGCGAATACTGCCAGGGGCAAGTGTGGGGCCATGTGAGGGGACCCAAGGAAGGAGGTCGTTCATCCACCAGCTGCCAGCCCTTGCTGGTGTGGGGCTTGGGGGCTAAATCCTAGAGGTCCCAGACTCCCCAGGACTGGCATGGGGGCGGGCCCTAGGAGGATCCACATCCACTTCCTGTTTTCTTCTGTTTTCCAGGGGCGGCGACCACCGGGTCGAGCTCTACAAGGTGAATGCCACACACCTGGGGAGTTGTTTCCACAGCAGAGGAGGGGTGCCCCTAGCTCTGTATCCTGAGAGTTCATCACTGTTGGGCTTTTCAGCATCGCCTGCGGTGGAGGGGCTGGATCGTGATGCCTTCTTCCTGTTGTACTGCCTCTCTTACACAGGAGACATTTAGAATTGGCAGACAGAGTAGAGACGCCCATGTGAGGCCCCAGGGAAAGGGGGCACACAGACAGGCCGGGCACACAGACCTAAACATTGTGTGATATGTGGGGTCTGGGAGAGCCATTGGTATGGTGTCCTGGGGCCCCCGCCTGCCCACCCTCACCACTCTCCTGATGACAAGGCCGAAGGGAGAACACTAGGTGTGTGGCTTCAGCTGGCCTGGGACTGTTGGAGGTTTTTTCCCCTTGAGTAACCTGAACCAGAAACAGGGAGTGCTTAGGAAGTCGCTGGTCCTCCTTTGAGGTTCCTGGTCATAAAATGATTTACCCTGGCATGGCCTGGGAGGCCTGGAGCTGGTGTGCTCTGGGTATAGGCTCACTGGGTGTGGTCTAGGAGCACCCTAACTCTTCCTAAGGAGGGGAGCAGAGGCTCTGGGTGACTGGGGTGGTGCCACAATCTCCCACATCACTCTGGGCACACCCAGCTAGGGCGTGGGGTGGAACACACAGGTAGAGATCTAAATGAGAAAGCTCAGCTGACCGACACAGATAAATTTTTTTTTAAGTAACAATGAAAAGTTTCAACAAAACCTTAGAATCTCAGAGATGTTGGTTTGCAGTCTCTGTGCTGCACAGTCTTCCCCCTGGGGATCCACGTTCACAGGGAGCAGACAGGGCCTGCTGGCGGCACCTGAGAGCTGTTTGCCCCAGAAGAGGCTGACTGTGCGGCTGCCCGGCACCCAGAGCCGGTACTGTCCCGGGGGACCTGAGGAGCCTCTGCCAGGTCCCTGAGCACTCCAGGCAGCCTGTAGCAGCCTCTGGCTTCTGGTTTTTGTTGGGTTGACTTGGGAGTTACTATGAGCAGCGCTAAAGACAGGAATCTGGATATAGGCCCAGGCAAGTCGCCTTCAAGCTGACATGCTCGGATCTGTCGCCAGCGATGTCTCTTTTTGACGTTGCAGGTTCTGAGTTCCCTTGGTTACCACGTGGTCACCTTTGACTACAGAGGTGAGTTGTGTTTTTCCTTCCTTTACTTGTGTTGCGCTCACCTCCTCCTCCCCAGGCCCCTCACTCCAACAGGCTTGAAGCAAATCTTGCAGCTTTTGCCGTGTGTGGTCCTGTGGCAATGGCAGCTGCATCCAGGGGTGGGGAAGGCAGTGGGTCTCTCCTGAGGCTGGTCTTGGGTGCAGGATCTCCTGACACAGCACCTGTTGGTGGACACCGGGGAGTCACTCCTTGCAGGGGAGGCACCAGCACCTGGAGTCCCTCCCCACATGTGCCCTCTATGAGCGGCGTGTTAAGTGCAGAGAATACTGCCTGTTGTCTTCACTGGACTAAGACTCTCCCTTATGGTGGACGTCAGGCATGTGTTATGTTCAGCAGCAGAGCTTGCTTTGTTGAAGTTAGGGAAACGGAGAGAGAGATTTCTCTGCCCCTCAGCCTGCCTTCTTTCTTTCTTCCTTCCTTTTTTTTAAAAGATGTTTATATGCTTGAAAGTCAGAGTTACAGAGAGGCAGAGAGAGAGAGAGAGAGAGAGAGAGAGAGAGAGAGAGAGAAAGTGTGTGAGTCGTCTATCTACTGGTTCACTCCAAATGGCTGCAACAGCAGGAGCTGAGCGTATCTGAAGCCAGGAACCAGGAGCTTCTTCCAGTCTCCCACATGAGTGCAGGGGCCCAAGGACTTGGGCCATCTTCTACTGATTTCCCAGGCCATAGCAGAGAGCTGGATAGGAAATGGAGCAGCCGGGTCTCAAACTGGCACACATCTGGGATGCTGGCACCACAGTTGACAGCTTTACCTGCTACAGCGCTGGCCCCATCCTACCTTCTTTCTGGAATGAATCAGGCTTGCCACTGAATAGATGGAGAACCTGCAGCTTGCTGAACCCCAGGAGCATCCCACCCTGAGCAGTGGGAGGGCACTGTGTGTCTGCTGTGAGCAGCTGTGGGAAGGAACATCCTCCCTACAGTCCTCGCCTGGACACTGAAGGGATGATGAAGGCTGCTCAGCTGTCCACCTTGACCTTCTGGAGGGGGACGCTGGTGGGTGTTGGCGTCACATCAGGGGTGTGTTCCTCTCCTCTGGCTGGCTGTGTCAGATTGCCACAAACTTAGCCTCTTTTAAAGATTTATTTGTTTGAAAGGCAGAGTTACAGAGAGGAAGAGGTAGAGGCAGAGAGAGAGAAGTCCTCTGTCTAGTGGTTCACTCCCCAGATGGCCGCAATGGCTGGAGCTGGGCTGATCCGAAGTCAGGAGCCTGGAGCTTGTTCCAGGTCTCCCATGCAGGTACAGAGGCCTAAGCACTTGGGCCATCCTCCACTGCTTTCTCAGGCCATGGCAAAGATCTGGGTCGGAAGTGGAGCAGCCAAGACTGGAACCAGCACCCGTATGGGATGCCAGCACTGCAGGTGGCAGCTTTACCCACTTTGCCACAATGCAGGCCCCACAGATTTATTTTCTTGTCATTCTGGAGGTCAGAAAGTCAAAAAGCTGTAGCCACTTGGGCTGAAATGCAGGTGTTAGCTGCGTTCCTGCAGGAGCTTCCGGGAAGCGTCACCTTTCCCAGGTCCTGGAGGCGCCCACCTCCCTCGTCCCCTGGCCCTTCCAGGTCTGAGCCTGCAGAGGCCCGCTGAGGCTCAGGTGGTGTTGCTCTTGAACACTGTGAACACTACGGGGTTCCTTTGGGCCCACCCAGGTGGTCCAGCCTTCTCCCCTGTCAGGGTCAGCCCCCATGTGACCCAGCACATTTATAGCTGCCAGAGATTAGGGCACGGGCGTCTGTGGGAGGGCCCCCACTCAGCTGACTGTGAGAATGGCTCTTTTATAGAAGAGAGTTCTGGAACAATGTCCTCCCTCTCATCCCAATGTCCATTCCTCCTGCATATCAGAGACCTAAGGGTGCCATTCACCTCCCCATACTTCTGTCGAGAAACAGAATCCCACAGGCACTGGAAGTGCTCAGTGCTTGTTGAGTGGGGTACGAGAGATCACCTTGCCTACCTCGGACTCTGTGTATCTCTCTGTCCCTACCCCCGTACCCCTCGCCTGTGTGTCTTTGCACCTGCCTCTATCTCTGTCTCTCTTTGTGTGTGTGTCTCTACCCCAACCTCTGTCTCCCCCCACACACACTCTCTCTCTGTGTGTGTCTCTGTCTCCACGTTCTGGGCCTGTTCTAATACATCGCTCCCTCCCCCGCTCCTGCGCCAGCTTCTAGGGGGAGCAGCCAGCCCCGCTGCACTAACGTGGGCTTTGCTTATGCAGCACAACCAGCTCTTCTGACTTGCGGTGCTTTCAGCTCATTTGCTGATGACTCACTGCTGAGCCGCCAGAAAGACAATCGCACTTGACCTTTGCTGGGGATTGCTGAGAGGGGCCTTTGGGGAGGATCTGAGTTACTTTGAGCCTGAAATCTCCTCCCTGCTTCCTCAGAGCATCCTGAGCCCCCACTGCTCGTCCCGACCCTTCTGTGGGCCCCTGCGGTCTGGGCTCCGGGGACTGGGCCTGTCCATCCTGGCCAGCGGGAGCCCTGAAGCTGCTGGTGCTGTGCAGGCTCTGGCAGCACGCGTCTGCGGTTCTGTGCTGCATTTTGCTGACTTGGCCATCCTGTTTCTCAATCATCAAATGTGCAGCCCACCCACTTAGAGTGACCGGGGCAGGAGACCCTGACTTTTTGTCTACCCAGTGAGGGGCAGGGGAGGGTGCCTGGTGGGGGGAGGAAGGCCGCTGCTTGCCCTCCACCACTGCCCACTCTGCTGCTGGGCCCTGGTGGGAGCACAGATGCTTCAGGGGCAGGCCGCTGAGCTGTCACCCCCAGTTTCCTAAACGGCATCTGACTTCCTCCTCCTGCTGTTCCCGCCAGGCTGGGGGGACTCGGTGGGGACGCCGTCCGAACGAGGCATGACCTACGATGCACTCCACGTTTTTGACTGGATCAAAGCAAGAAGCGGTGACAACCCTGTGTATATCTGGGGCCATTCCCTGGGCACCGGGTAAGAGTTCACAGCAGAGGCGGCCTCCAGCAGCGGCAGGTCTCCATGGGCACTGTGCAGCCCAGAATGGGAAGAGAGTCTGGGACCTCCAGGTGCCCTGCCTGCCCCTGGACCCATGACATACTCAGTCCCAGCATGCCTCGTCCCCATTCCCGTGGTGGGGGTGCAGCGGCACAGGAGACCACCGAGGGCGTGAGCTGCCTTAACTCCTCATGGCCAGAAGTGACCCGCGACACGTGTGGGCCACGGACTTGGAGGTGAATGCCTCTGGGGGAGGCTGTGCCCCGAGGAGGGGTCTTCAGGGCACAAGTGGGGAGTACGTGTGTCCTACAGTGGATTGGGCTTCACTTTCCCTGACCCTGGCATGTGTGTGCCGGCCAGAGTCCACACGTGCAAGCAGCTTGGCCACTTAACCCCTGCTCAGTCCACCAGGGGCATAGGAGAACAGGGAGTGGTCTCTGAGTGTCCTCTGCCACAGAGAGCTCCTTACAGGAGCCATTGTTGCCCAGGTCGCAGGTGCTGCGCCCCTCAGCAGCCGCCCTTCTCTGCCACCTTTTCCTTTGGGCACAGTGGCCTGGCGCTTGCTAACCTCTTGCTCCTCCCAGGAATACGGTCCCACAGCTTGGATGAATCTTGGCTAGGGTCCCCCTGCCCCTTGTGGGAAGAGCAGGCAGTGTGCTCCAGGAGATCCTCTGTGGCTGTATGCAGGGGACCCCCAAGTGTTGACAGCAGTGTCACCCTGGGACAGGAGACCCCCAGGCCTGGCACATGCCAAAGGCTGCCACCTCTAGGAAAGATACAGGCAGACACCACCCCCACCCCCAGCTGGTGGGGCAACCCTGGCACAGCTGTCCTCCTGTCAGTCTCTCTACAGTGCCCACAACAACCAGAATTGGCGGGGGGGGGGGGGGGGGAGGCAAGGAGCAACCTCCAGGAGGACCCTGGGGACTGGAGACAGGGGACAAGAGCGTGGCTGTCAGTGTCACCATGTCTAAGGGGAGCCAGGCCCAGCTCCTGGTCCCTGGGGGCATCTTGCTCCCTCTTTCACCCCCTGCCTGAAACCCCACCCCACCAGGGGCCCCACATATCCCACAGCTTCTCAGCACTTCAGTTTAAAACATTTTCTCTCGCGTTCAGCTGAACTGTATTTTTTCTTCCAGAGTGGCGACAAATCTGGTGCGGCGCCTGTGTGAGCGAGGTAAGGGGGTCGTGGTGGGCCCTTGCACTTAGCATCTGTAGTACTCACACAGCCAGCCCCTGCCGGAGACTCCTGTCGGGCAGGACACCCAGCGCTGACCCAAGCCTGCCCTCCCCACCCTGGATATGCAGAAGTACCCCGAGGCACCTCCTGCGCCTGGCTGGCGGCAGTGGGGGGCCCGCGGAGGTGGGTTCCTGGCCGGAGGAGCTGGCACCCTCACCTCACAGACCCTAGTGAGGCTCCTCCTGCAGAGCCTGCACCCGGCTTCTGTGTCACTGGCTTCTCGCCCATCTCACTGGTCCCTGTCATTTCTGTGTTTTTCTAGAGACGCCTCCAGATGCCCTCATTTTGGAATCTCCATTCACTAATATCCGCGAAGAAGCAAAAAGCCACCCGTTTTCAGTGGCAAGTACAGATTTCATTAAACATCACTTTCTCTTCACCATTAATATTATGTATTACATAAAAATGTTCATATATGTTACATATGGAATATGTATTTGCACTATTAATGCTTATAAAATGTTTATTAAATGGCTATAAGTAAGTACAGGATAAAAATAATGACAGCAATTTTATTTTAAACAAATCCTAGTGCCAGACCCAGCCTGCCTGCAGAACTGCCTGAAAACCTTGCCACTTGGTAGCCGGGGGAAGGGCGCCCCTCGGGTGGGTGCCCACGTGGTATGGTGGCCGTGGGGCACAGTGGCCCAGTGGTGCTGTGGCCAGCATGATGTGGTTGCCACAGGGCTCACCAAGGTACCAACTGCTGTCCTGGCTCCCTCCTTGGAAGCCCATGGGTGCTCACTGCTCTCTGTATACTGGACAGCCCCTGGGAACCAGGCTCTGTGTATCCTGTGGAATCGGGCCTCCCAGTGGTAGCTTGAGGGGAAGCCTAGGTGAACCCTGGTACGGAATCAAATGGGGCACTCCCTGCCCCCAGCCCTCACCCTCACCAGCCGGGACTGAAGCCTTGGAGCCATTCACGCCTTCCCACGGCCATGTGTCCTGGGCGCTCTGTGTCAATGCATCCACCCTGGTCTCCTGGTGCTCTGTGGCAGAACAGAACAGCCTTTATTTCATCTTCTTCTGTCAGCATTGCTCTTCTCTGAAATTGTGTGAGAAAACTGACTATGCTCCCCCCACTTCTCAGGGGTGGTGGCCCTGTGGAGTCCTGGGCGGTCGGGTTTCTGAACTAGATGCCAGCTGTGCTTTGCAGAGGCTGGAGCCCTGTCTGGCAGGCACCCAGCCCAGAGCAGCCTTTGGGGCCTGGGCTGTGAGTCTCCCATGCCCAGCGGCAAAGCTGGGACAGAGCTGGGTGGCAGGTGCCCAGCACAGCTGTGCGGACAGTAATACTTTCTAACCCCCAGACTTAACCTGTCTGAGCCCCCTGACCTGTGATTCTGCATGGACGCTTTCTTTAATGCTTCTGAAAACGGTCTCCATCTTGTCTCCAGATATATCGCTACTTCCCTGGCTTTGACTGGTTCTTCCTTGATCCCATTACCAGCAGCGGAATTAAATTTGCAAATGACGAAAAGTGAGTACTCTGCCAGAGAACGCGGGGAGCCCACAGGCCGGGCCACACAGGGTGGGATCCAGGGTCCCCACCACTGTTCTCTGACAGATTTCTAACAGGGAAAGTGGAGCTGACGGCCACAACAGGAGGAA
This sequence comes from Sylvilagus floridanus, assembly GCA_949820135.1. NCBI lineage: Eukaryota > Metazoa > Chordata > Mammalia > Lagomorpha > Leporidae > Sylvilagus > Sylvilagus floridanus. Next base: position 82,329,568 of record OX463231.1, read on the forward strand.
GGAATTTGCAAGGAATTAAAGTTACATTAAAGGCCCATGATTTTTGTGTATACAATCGTTGTATCTGTGAAAACCAGAACTCCTACACAGCTAATGAAACAGCCATCTTAAGTGTTTGCTTCAGCCATTTGGTGAACATCACAAAGGTGTTCTAAAGTTTATTATTAAAAATATTTCTGGTAGATAAACCAAAAGTTAAAGTTCTAGTTAAGCACTGTCTCTAAGCCACTTTGAGGTTCTGTTGCCAGTCGTCGTCTTTGTGATATTCTTTTATTTCATGAATTTAGGTTTTTTTTTTCAAAAAAAGAAAGAAAAAAACACTTAATATTCATTTAACATTTAAAACTCAAAACCTTGGAAAGAATATGAAAACATGGAGTATTCTCCCCTTTCAAGTATGTGTTTGGGTTTTAAGAATAAAAATAGAGCAAATTAAACTTTTTGCAAATGTTACAAGTAAAACAACTCACTTGCTTCTAAATGTTTTGGAACTTAAAGATTATGAGTAAATGGGGTGTCTTCTTGAACAAAAGTGAGGGACCAGCGTTGTGGCACAGCAGGTTAAGCCATGGATGCCAGCATCCCGCATCAGAGTGCCTGGTCAAGTCTCAGCTGCTCCACTTTTGATCCAGCTCACTGCTAACATGCCTGGGAATGTAGCGCAAGATGGCCCAAGTACCTGGGCCCCTGCAACCTGTATGGGAGACCAGGATGGAGTTCCTGGATCCTGGCTTCTGCCTGGCCCAGACCTGGCTGTGCAGGTGAACCAGCAGATAGAAGATCTCTCCTGTCTGTCACTCTGCCTTTCAAATAAATTAATCAGTCTTTTTTTTTTTTTTTTAAGTGAGTTACTGTGGCTCAAGAAGCCATCCTTGGCCCTGACCCACCTAGCTAAGCGAGATGGCATATGGGTGACCTCAGGGCCCCATCCCCAGGGGATGCCAGCCCTCCCATTTCTGGAATTCAGAGCCGGCTTCGTGGGCAGGAGGCCCTCCCGAATTCAGGTGGGCAAGTTCCACTCTGAACATTTGCTGCTTGCTTCAGAAGCCTCGGGTCAAGTGGACGCACACATCAACACCCTGCCCCATGCAGGGAGCGTGTGTGGTGCGTGTGGCTGGCAGCCATGCAGCCTGCACAGGGGCTGGGCATCCGTGGGCCATGAGCTCCCCACGGGAGCTCACAGACCTATAGGGATAAGGATGGAGATGGCTGTGGCAGCCACCCAGTGTGAGCCTGAGCAGGAAGCCCCACAGTGTCCAGCTCTGGCCTGTGGTTTGTCCTGGTACTCAGTGATGTGCTGAAGGGGGTTGTGTGTATTGAGCCTGTGGAAGGTTTTAATGTAACTCATCAGAGCTGGAGCGATCTTCCAAGAGAAATTAGAGGGTTTGTTTGTTACCAGCAGGTTCACAGTAACCTCATTTGCGCTAATGTTGTTATTTTAGATTTTTTTTTTTTTTTTTTTGAGAAGCAGAGAGACACAGAGAGCTCCCTTCTGCTGGTTCACTCCCCAAATGTCCACAGTGGCCAGGGGCCAGAACCGGAGCCACAGGTCTCCCACCTATGTGGGTGGCAGGAACCCCAGTTACTTTAGCTATCACTGCTGCCTTCCTAGGGTCTGCATTAGCAGGAAGCTGGCTGGGAGATGCACGCCAAGAAGCACCTTAACCACTAGGCCACACGTCCACTCCCTGTTTATAAACTTACAAAGAACATGTCTACTGGCAAGAGTAATCACGTCTCGTTTTCAGAAAACACGCAGGGGCCAAAGTTTGGTGAATGAATTGATCTCTAGGTTGACTGGTGCTTGGAATAGATATGGAGAGAAACAGCAAAGAAACTAGGTTTTAGTTCTTTAGTGAGACTGTACGCAGACCCCGACTGAGGGCAGCCTGCCCTGCCTGGGTCTCAGCGGAGCCCCCCTCCCCACAGTGTGAAGCACATCTCCTGTCCTCTGCTCATCCTGCACGCCGAGGATGACCCAGTCGTGCCCTTCCAGCTCGGCAGAAAGGTGGGTCCCACACACACACAGGCGGGTCTGGCAGCAGGGCTGGGTGCAGGCTTGACCCCTGGGTGGGGCTGTGTGGGTGGACACACAGACTGTGAGTCTGTTTTCTTGCCTTCGGGATCACACTGCCAGCAGAGTACCATGTTGTCTGTGGGGCCTCAGCACCACAGCTCAAAGCTCAATCAGCTTTGACTCTGCTGCTGGACGCAGGATTAGATTAGCTGTGTGATGAAGGGTGAGAAGAGAGTGCCACCTGGGTGCTGGCCATGGCGAGGGACTGGGTGAGCCTGGGCGGGGGGTGCCAGGCCTTGCTGGCGGCTTCTGCTTCTGCACACGCAGTTAGGCTGCATGAGGCACAGAGGATGAAGCCATGCAGGGGACGCGGAGCTTCCTAACACACATCACTCCAACCCACACAGCCCTGGTCACCCCAGAGGCGGAAGCAGGAGACTGAGCCGGCACAAGTCCTGAGCATGTAGACTGGCCCTAGCCTGGGACACACAGCTCAGCCGCTCCTGTGAGGAAGGGGCAGCCAGGGAGGCACGAGGGCCGTGAGAGGAGTGAGGAGCCAGGACTGGGGCCAGCTCCTGCCCGTGCAACCCCTGGACAGGCTGTAGCGGCAGCAGTGCCCAGGAGAGCTTGGGCTGCTGTTTGGTGTTCTTTGTGCCATGTCACTATATCAGCTCTGACCCATGTTTCCCTCCCTCCAGCTCTACAACATTGCGGCACCATCGAGAAGCTTCCGAGACTTCAAAGTTCAGTTTATCCCCTTTCACTCAGACCTTGGCTACAGGCACAAGTACATCTACAAGAGCCCTGAGCTTCCACGGATACTGAGGTGAGACAGTCTCTCCAGGCTTGCGGCAGGTGGCATGGTGGGGCACAGTGACAGATCCAGGAGGCCGCTACTTGCACCACGGAGGAGGCTGGGAGAAATCTCTCCCCCTCTCACCCCCAGACTGTTCCATCATCAGAGCAGGTGACCTGTCTGTAGTACTGGCCCACACCAGCAGGGTGTGCACTGACATCACCACCAGCTCATTCAGCCACACAGGTGCAGGAGTGGTTGCACACTCCCACCCCTGCCGGCTCAGGCCTAACTGCTCTCCCGATGAGCTCAGGTTGCTACCCCTGCACACAGGAGACCCTGGCCTTGGGCCAGCCACCCGACCCCCTACCCCCACCCCCCACCAAGCCTGTTTGTGCCCAGCTGCTTTGTGAAAGAGAGCTGTGCTCCTGGCTGCCTTGCACTAGCCAGAATCTTGGGCAGGACATGAGTTAAACCAGATGGCCCTGGACAACCATCTGGACCTGGATGCAGAACCCCAAGGATTACAGTGAAGCCTTGGCAGGGGGACGACAGATGGGGGCTTTGCCCCACCAGGCCCCACCCCCAAGTTCACCACCTGGCTGTGTGGCCTTGAACGAGACAGAACCTCCCTGTGCAGGACAAGGAAGTATGCGCCTTTCTGGGGGCCACTGGGCAGCACGGGGACCCTGAACCCTGGGCCATCTGGAGGCCACTGCTGTTCTCGATAGAGATGGTCGCTTTTGCTGTCCTGTGCCAGTAGACCCTGAAAAGTAGGTCAAGATGCCAGTCTCTTCCCGTGGGACTGAGACGGGTCACTTGACTGGACTCCCACTGAGCCGCAAATACCCCTGCAAATTTCTGCCTCAGAGGCAGAGTCGCAGCCCTCGGGAGGGCTGCTGTTTCTGGCCACAGGGACACGGGTGGAAAGGAAACACGTTTACTTTGTGGTTGTAACGTGGCCCCATGGGAAAAGTGAAGACCAGAGCACAGGCCCAGTGTGTAGAAAGAGTGACAGCTCCGACCCTGCCTCTACTCCTACACAAGGTGGGCTCCCCGAGGGCGTGGCGGGGTGGCGGCCCTCGGGCCCGAGTGCAGTGATGGACTTCACGGTTGTCCCCTTCTGGCCTAGGGAATTCCTGGGGAAGTGGGACCCGGAGCGCCAGCACTGAGGCTGGCCACGTGAAGGAAGCATGAGGACCTCTGCCCTGCCCCTTGCCCGGCCGTCAGCAGCCCAACACCCTGGCACCCAGAGGCGCCTAGGAGCCCAGCTCCCGCCTGGAGAGAGGACTGGACACCAGCCTGTGCAGGTGGCCGGGAGCGTGGAGCGTGTGTGGGAAACTCAGCTGGCTGGCACGCAGCCCTAGCTCCCTGTTGTTGCACCCGGCCTGCTGTTGTTGGGCAAACCAGAGCAAAGCAGGCAGTGTCACCTGGTGCAGCCAGGACCGGGCTGGGGGCTTGGGACCACCATGAGGTCTCCGGCACCTGCAGAATGGACTCGAGGTCCCGGAGGCCCCTCCTGCCCTCCTACTTGCCCTCCTACCTGCTTGCCTTCCTTGGGGGTCCCCATTCCCCTGAGCAGCCCACTCACCCACAGCGGGGGAGCCGCGACCCACACTTCTCCCATTCCACCCAACTGTCCGCCTAACCTGGCCTTAGACTGAGCATTTATTTAAGAATAAAATCGTGGTGGTGGTCTGTCCCTTAGTGAGGCTTCCTGCCCTGCTGATCACAGTGGCAAAGGGGGTCTCTGCAGAAGAGGGCTGGGGTGGGGGGCTTCTCCGGAAATGGGCTGGGGCCCGTGTCACTTCCCTGGCTGTGGGCAGGCAGATGGGTGTGGGCGTCCTCAGGTACAGCCCATGCCCGACCAGAGGGGCTGGACACCTCCCACCCACTCAGCAGGCGCTGCGATGCACATGCAGGGCAGCCACTCTGTTCTTGGCCTTGGTCTCCCCACTGTCCGTCCCACAGTTCCTGCTGCAGTTGCAGACTGCAGGGTCCAGTGGCCAGCAGGCGTCCTCGCTTCCAAGGCACCTCAGAGCCAGCCCGTGAGTCTCGGATGCAGAAAACAAGTGTCTCAGCCTTGCCACAGCCCAGTGTGCTGCCTGGCCATGGCTGGAAGACATTCTTCCCCCACAGCGCCATGTAATTGGCATCATGCCAGAGGCTTTATAGGTCACAGAACAGCCCTCCTCTGGGAGAGACAAGCACACCCAGGACTCTGCTCAGCTGCCCTCCGTCTCGTCCTTTCGTCTGTCCTGCTCTGCTGGGACACTGACACGTGTCTGGCTAAGATCCACACCTGCATCCAGTGTCAGAGGGCCTGGCTTCAGCCCCAGTTCTGCTTCCAAATCCAGCTGCCTGCTGACGCGCACCCTAGAGGCAGCAGATGGTGGCTCCCTGCCACCCGCTTGTGACTGAGTTCCAGGCCCCCGACTCTGGCTGGGCCCCGCCCCAGCTCTTGGAGACACCTGGGGCCGTGGACCGGGACGGATGGAAGCTGTGCTCTCTCAGCCACTCGGGTGAAAGCAACAGCACAAGCTTTAGTGTTCGCAGCAGCGTCTCAGGTAGCCAGAGCTGGAAGCACCTCAGCTGACAGCTGCTCCACGGCCCACCGCTGGTGGCTGCTTAGCTTACTGCTCAGTCCAAGCAGAAAACACCTGCACTATAGATCAGTCTGGTCAGGACCATCCCCGAACACAGGAAGTGACAGAGGTGTGGGGACCTGCTCTGAGGATAAGGGCTGTGCTGTCCACTCCAGCTGCACATTGTCCTGGGAGCCAGAGGACAGGGGTCCACAGACCCTGGGGGAGTATGCCCCCCCCAGGGCTCCCTCTTGGTGCCCCCAGCAAAGTGGTCCTGGTGGGTGTGGGACGCCCCTGCTCCAGGGTCCTGCAGTTCTCGGGTGCTCTGGGTGATGCTGAGCTCTGGCTGGGCCTGCAGTTTCATGTACAATATGGAGGTTCTGCCTCCCAGGGCCAGGAGCGGGGGCAGAAGCAGTGGGCGCATCAAGGAACAAGGAAAACGTATGGCAGAAAGGTGAATGCTTTTTTTTATTCCCAAGTGGCAGATGGGGGTGACGACTTTCTGAATAGCTGGAGTCTGGGCGCACGTGGGCTCTGTCCCTGCAGAACCGTCTGTCCTCCACCCTAGGCACACATGGCTGGAAGGCCCACCAGAACTTCCCGTTCCCAATCCCAGAACGAGGCACTGTTAACAGCCCAGGCCACAGTTACAGGGGGAGGAACTTGGGCCCATTGCCAGGGCCTGTCCCTGTGTGGGAACAGCCAGGGCCTCAGGGCTGAGGCCTGAACTCTCCACTTCCTGTAGGAGCCTCGTACCACTGTGCAGTGAGACGCAGACACATCAACCAACCACGGGCACAGAAGTTTAATCTGTTTCTCACAGGGGAATAACAGCAAGAGGGTAGGGTGGCAGTCACACACAGCATCAGGAGTGTGGCCCCAAACATGGAGCCACTGGCAGGGGGATGTGATCACAAGGCCAGGACGTACCCTCTGAAAGAACCCGGGGGCCCTGGTGAGGTGCATACAGGAGAAAATCCTTCCTGGAAGGCCCCACAGGCCTGAGCGTGAGGGAAGAGCCTCCCCACACAGGTCCAGCATGCAAGGTGGCGGAAGCCTCTGCGGGATGCTCCACCCGATTTCTCCAGCCCTGTGCAGACCGAAGCCTGTCGCTGGCCCTCCCTTGGGCCACATGGGTCTTTGCTGCAGCTGATGTCAGCTTTGGTGAAGGCACAGCTGAGGGGCTTGCCCCACCCCACCAGGCCCACTATCCACGAGTAGAAACTGGCCCTTTCCCCAGCCCGGGCTCATGCACTGGTGGGAAGGGAAGAATGGAGACTGGCCCTCCTCCGTACAACAGGAAATGCAACCCCGACACAGGCGGGCAGTGGGAGGTGCAGGAGGCCACCGCAGGGACTACAGCTGACCCTCTTCCAGCTGGGCATGAAACTGACCAAGCAGTTTCAGTTGCTAAAGCAAAAAAGGCTTTGACTAACTTCATTTCTTTTTGAAAAGAAAAAAACAAGCTAATCTTGCATCACTCAGCCTTGTCCTAACCACAGCCACTAAGATGCTGGGCACTGGTAACCCCCCGTAGAGCCCCTCACAAGCAAATCCTATGTCCTGGATACCCACTTGGCACCAAAGAGAGCTACGAAGGTCAGGCCTACTTCCTCATCACACACGCTGGGTGCAGAGGACGGGGAGTTGTGATGATGCCTGGAGGACCTAACGCATCCCAGCAAGGGCTGGGATCGAGCTGGGATGGGGAGGAGGGGCCCACTCAGCCCAGGCTTCACCATGGCCACCGGCCCAGTACTAAATATGTAAGCTCATAGCAAGATGCGTGCAAGCTTTTGGGGGGGTCCCAGCAGGCAGCTCCCCCTCCTGCCACCCTCTGTGGGGCCGTGGACTGAAGCTGTGGGGGCTGCCTGTGCGCCTGCCTGTGCTGTGAACTCTGCTTTCCTTGGCCGGAAACTGGGAGACCGTCCCTAGCTCCTTCTGTCCTTGCCCTGCTCCTCAAACCCAGCCCCTCGAGCCCCAGGGCCCCTCCAAGAAACAGCACTGAGAAAAACAGGGACCACCAGCTGCTGGCCAAGTGCTTGCAAACCCAACGTCAGGTGCAAACTCAGCAAAACAGAGGCCCGTTGGTCCAACCACGAGGGCGCCTAGTCTCGGGGGATGTTGGGCGGCGGGATCTGCAGGTCGGAGGGCTCCACGCCCCAGATGTCCCGTGCGTACTCGGTGATGGTGCGGTCACTGGAGAACTTGCCCGAGCAGGCGATGTTCTTAATGACCTTCTTGGTCCACTCCTTGGGGTTCTGTGGGGGAGAAGATGCGGGGTGAGTCTCTGATGCTGCAGGGCTGAGGGCTCTGAGCCCTAGCCGGCAGGTGGGGGAGGAAGTTCCATTGTGTGCTCACTGAAGCTACCAAACGACTGGGCCTAAGGGATAAGCAGCCTTGAAAGGCAAACTCCGACAGGAACACCCCGAGGTGGACACTGGCTACAGGCAGCTCCAGTGCCCGCAGGGCTTTGGCCAGGCACAGATGCCCCCAGACTGCAGCTGGCACCAGCAGAGTCTCCCCAAAAGGGTCAGAACATTTTCGAGGCCAGCCAGGACTGAGAGAAGAGAAGGAATCTTCAGAGACTCCTGCGGGGTCACTCAGTTCCCGGGGCCTTGGTCACCACAAGCTGTATCCCCCAGAGAGGAAGTGGTGGGGCTGACCAGTGAGAGATCATACCCTTCCTCCCAACACACACACACACACACACACACACACACACACACAACCTCAGCCAAGAACCTGTGAACACAGCTTGGGAGACGAACAGTCTGACCCAGTGAGTCTACGTCGCCTGCCCAGCTGCTCCCCACCCACCCAGCAGGCCCACGAGCCTTACCTGGTACAGCTGATCCACCTGGGCCTGGCACTGCATATACGCCTCATAGTCTGCAAACACCTTGAACCTGAGGATGGGCACAGGGGGCTGGGTCAGGGTGGCAGGGTCCCTTGCCACAGGCTCTCTGTGAGCAGTGCTTACATTGTGGGGACACAGTTTTAGAGAAGGACTCGTTCAACCCAACACGTCTCTAAGGAACCTGTATTCCCGGGGCAGCCAGCTCGCCTGCAGCGCCCAGGGCCTGACCTGACACCTGTTCTCAGGTCTGGGACCTCGGGACAGGGCTGTCCTGCCGTCACAATTTTAGAAGTCCATCCTTTGTCACAGACCTCAGCAGGTCCAGCGTCAGCCCAGACAGCTGCCTGTTGCCCGCCTGGCCTGACGGAAGCCAGTGTGGGTGACGGGCCACTGGAAGTGGAAGGGACAGTCTCGGCATTCGCCAGACCCGCTTTTGCCAACAGGAGAGAGCGGCCAGGAGAGGCAGGTGGCATCGAGACTGTTCACCTGATTACAACCAGACGACAACCGGTCTTATCTGCTGTAGTGAGACACTGCAGTGTAAGTTTACAGTGTCACAGTCACGTTTCCCACAGGCCACATCTCCACGGCCCTGCTTGCTGTCCCCTCGAGGTTTCCTGGTCATCCTGTCCAGCTCCCTGCAATGCCTCCACTGGCCTCCTGAGGACACCACTGCCAGGTGTCTGCCCCCTCCCCGCCGCCCCAGGACCCCCCGAGGTTCAGCCAGGGACCACTGCCAACGCCTGGCCCTGGCTTTGGCTGTGGTTGCCCCGGCCAGCATCTGAGGCTGTGTCCAGTGCAGCAGCGTGGGCTCAGGCAGAGGAGGAGGTCCCATGACGGCACAGCTGTCACTGTCAACAAGGAGCCCCAGCCCACAAGGAGAACCCGCCTGTGTATCCCAGGGGTGGGGCCCAGGCAGCTACCTGGGGAGGCTAAAACAGGAGGGTGGGGCCAACGCACCTGTCGTGGTACATCAGCATGTCAACCACGTCCTTGAAGCAGTCTGGCTCCTTGGGGGAAAAGAAGCCACCACGGATCTGGTCCACGGCCTGCCTCAGCTCGGGCAGGCGCTCGTAGTACTCCTTGGCGACGTACCTGCAGAGACGGGCTGCTCAGTACCAGGCGCCCCCAGGCAGGCAGCCTCAGGACAGGCCTTGGTGGCACCAGAGCCCCCAGTGCCCTATGAAGGAGCAGCTGGCCACACCCCACTGCTAGTCCTCGAGGGGGTGCTGGCTTGAGTGGTGATGTGCTTCCGCTGTGGAAGGACACGCAGGTTGGGCAGCTGCAGGGTTACAAAGGGCCAGGGTTGGCAGGAACCCACTGCACTGCTGCCTCCTGGCAGGGTGTGGCCGCCCTGAGGCTGAGGCTGAGCCACATCCCGGCTGCACCTTGAAGGTGGAGGAGGAAGCAAGTGTGAACCAGCCAGGACAGAACCAGGATCTGGAGGAAGAGGGAGGGGCGTGGACAGAGGAGGCGGGTGACAAGGACACAGTTTGGACTTTGCAGGTGACATCCGGGGGTTTACTGTCCCAGGCCTCACGGATCCCCTAAGGCTTTGAGTCAGTTAAGCAAGGCTGTCTCGTCTCGTTAATTCTCCCTCGGAACTGCGCCAGCACGGGGACTCCTCGTGAACTTCAAGGTCGGGAAAGACAAGGAGAGACAGAAAACTGTCACAGCGCAGAGACCAGGGGAGCTGAGGACCAAACACCACCAGGTGCCCATGGCTGTGGACTGAGAGCTGCAAGGCCCCGCTACCAGCTAGTGAATTCTGGTGAACCCCGATGATGCGCCACCCTAGTGAGATGGATGTGGCGGGGAGGCTGGGACGAGAGGGAGACCCCTCTCATTGTCTTTGCAACTTTTCTCCAAACATAAAGCTGTTCCACAATAAAAAGGTATTTCTCCAATTGGGCCGGGGAACCCCGACAGTGGACAAGCAAACAGCCGCCAACCAGTGCTCCCGGCAATGGAGGGGCCTGGTCTGTGGCCCACAGCCTGCCTGGGCGCTGGGCAGTGGCTTCCCCAGCGGTGGCCCACCAGGGCAAGGGCCTGCACCACAGGAGCAACCCTCGGTCTGGGCCGTGAAGACACACAGGAGGAGCAGAGCTCCCTCCCAAGTGCCTCCCTGGGACCCAACAAGGGACAGGTCACCCCAGCGAGCACACTGAGTCCCCAGGGGGACGGGAGGGAGGGGCTCCTACCCCTTCCGGTCCAGGGCCTCCACGTCCTCCACCCGCAGGCCAAAGATGAAGAGGTTCTCAGCCCCGGCCTCCTCGGCCATCTCCACGTTGGCTCCGTCCATGGTGCCGATGGTGAGCGCCCCATTGAGCATGAACTTCATGTTGCCCGTGCCGGACGCCTCGGTGCCCGCAGTGGAGATCTGCTGAGACAGGTCTGCAGCTGGGATCACTGCAGGGCGGGGCGGCAGGTCAGGTCGGGCTGCTTTTCCCTGTGCGGGGTTCCCAGGACAGGAACCACCATCCTGGGGCCAGCAGGTTGACTGCAGGCCAAGGCGGCCAGGCCCACTCCAGGGCCATGGGCATCAAGAGACCAGGCAGCCACCACCTCTGGCTCCTGCCATGGCCATCCGGCTCTCCCAGGCTCCCTTTCTTCATCGGAGCAGACTGAAGCACAGCGTACAACACGGAGACTCCTGAGGAAATCTGCCCCCGCTGCCCTGCAGGTGGCAAAGGAGCTCTGTTCTGGAACCTTCCAGGGGCCAGGCTAAGCTACTTTGAGTAGGGCCCTGCTCCTGCTTGCTGGTGATGTGGTTCCCTCCCATGGCCGTGCCGCTGGCATCTCGTCCAGTCATCTCAGGAGGATACCTGGGTTGTTCCAAGAGGAACCCAGACTCAAACCAGGAGACAGGAAAAGCCGAAAGGGCCCCTTGTGTACACACCACAGAGAACCTGCGCGCGGCCAGCCAGGCCCCACGGCCCTGCAGCCCCTCCCAAGCGGGGGCTGCCCGAGCTGATGACGCAGCACCTGTCCCTCAGCACAAGCCCCCTGTGCTGGAACACACTGTAGCTTGACAACCTGCTCTCGGCACCCTCAGCTCCCAGCCGAGCCCATAGCCCAGGCCCTGCTCAAGGAAGAGGGGAGGGAGGGGCCTCCAGAGCTGGAGGGAAGCCCAGGCGCTGTGGGCTGAGGCCTCGGGCGGCTCCTAGGTCCCCGCAACACAACCCAGCTGGTGACGGCATCGCTGCAGCCAGGCCAAGGAGCTGCAGAGAACGTGGCGGGCCCCAGTCCCCATGCTGGGGCTCCCAGACTGGTGCCCCGAGGCCACTTCTAACCGGGAGCAGAGTCGGGAGGCCCCAGATAAAGGTGGGGAGGCAGTTCCGGGAGCAGGAAGGGCAGTCCGACTCTTCATATGGAAAAATGCCCAGGGAAGGACCAGCCAGCGACACCCGCATTCCCGGCCAGCCGGTCCCCAACCAGTCCTGAGAACCTCACAGGAGGAGCACCATGCCCCAGGTGCCGGCCAGCAGAGGCAGGTGCTGGCGTCTGGGAAATAGACAACACAGCCCGAAAGCAGAGGGTGCGGCCAGCACCTGTGAGGGCGGGAGAGGCCCCCTTCCCAGGAGCATGTACTGCCTGGAGGAGGGGGCCAGCAAGGGCAGGCACGGCTGAGAGGCGGGAGAGAGGGAGGTGTGGGGACAGGGAGCCCAAGGCAGGCTCTAGCAGAGACGTGGGGTGCTGGGGATTGCCCAGCGAGTCCACCCGTGTGTGAGGTGTCTGCAGGTGCCTCATGCCCACCCCAGCTGGCGACCAGGGCACAGCAAAGCTGGCTGGCCAGCAGCAGTGACTATGCCCAGCCCCACCCCAGGCAGGTGGCCAGAGCTACCTTTCTCAGCCAAGGACACCCGGTAGTTCTCCAGGAAGATGACCTTGAGCCTGTCGCCCACGATCGGGTCGTGATTGACGACATCACCAATGGACGTGACCAGCTTGATGATCATCTTGGCCATGTGGTACCCAGGGGCAGCCTGGAAGGAGAGCGAGGATTCAGGGTTTTCAGAAGGACCAGGCTTCCCTCAGGGTCCCAGGGTGGGGGGGTTCCACGGAGGGCCTGGCAGCCACAGTCTGCACCAGCCGACCTCCGTGGCCCCGGCTCCCGCCCTCACAGATCCCGGTAACCAGCAGGGCTGCCTGGCCAGCAGGTGTTGGGAGAAGGAGGAGGAGGGGCCTCAGCCTCTCCTGCTTGCTCCCCACGACCCTCGCCTCACTCCATCGCCTCACTCATGGACTCTGCCGGCCTCGACTCCCTCTTGATTTCCTCATTCTAGTCAGTTTTTTACAAAAATGACAAGATAAAAAATAAAAACCCAGGACACAGAGCTATGGAATATGCCAGAGGGATGCACTCAGAAAAAGCCAACCCAGGGAAGCCATAAAACCCAATTTCTATAATAAACTGCAAAGAAAAAAAGAAAAGAGGGAGACAGGAAGGGAAGACATACCCTTATGAGAATTAAGAGACCTATCGACCAATCTCAATGGGAGGGCCTACTGGAGCCGTCTTTCAAACAAAAACATGTGTAACTTCAGGGGCCCCTGGGCAGTGGTTAAGACGCCGCTTGGGATGCCTGTGTCCCATGTTCAGAGTGCCTGGGTTCGAGTCCCAACTCCACTTCTGATTCCAGCTTCCTGCTAATGCGAACTCTGGGGGGCAACACACACAATGGCTCAAGTACTTGGGGTCCCTGCCACGCATGTGCCTAGGTCAGCCACTGCAGGCATTTGTGGCGTGAACCAGCAGATGGAAGGTCTCTGTCTGGCTCTCTCTGCTTCCCTCTCTTTCAAATAAAACGAAAATAGATAAATAAAAACTAAAAGGACATGTGAGAAGTCTTGTGACCTGGACAGGACAGCAGGACACCGGCCCGAGAGGGTATCTGGTGACAGATGCGGTGCCGGGCGGTGATGCAGGTGACACGAGTGGGCTTGGAGGAAAACGTCCTTTCCCAAAAGGGGTGATGAGGACAGGACAGGGAGTGCTGCCACATCTGGGCGTCACCCCGGAGTGCTTCCACAGCCTCGGGGGTGGGCTGACGGGCATTGCATTCCCCACTTCTCAACTAGGTGTGAAATTTTCCTAACGGAGTTTTCTTTACAAAACACAGGTCCGATCATAGTTTCACCTTTTAAAAAGGAATTTATTTTAGAGGCAGAAACACAGAGAGGCAGACGGAAAGCTTTCCCTGTGTGGGTTCGCTCCTCAGATGCCCCCAGGGGAAGCGGGCTGAAGCCGGAAGCCAGGGACTCCATCCAGGTCTCCCAGGTGGGTGGCAGGAACCCAATGGCTTGAGCCATCACTGCTGCCCCCTTGTCTGCATTAGCAGGAGCTGGGATCAGCAGCTCCAACATGGGACGCAAGTGTCCTAAATGGTATCGTAACCACTCAGGCAAACCTGGCCGTGAACCTTCTTCTAAAGCTGTTTCTCCACTTACGCTGATCCTGAAATATGGACGATAACATGGCCCGATGTCCAAAATCTGCTTCCAAAGCAGCAGGTGACAGGGTAAATGTTGGCTGGGCTCAGCGACAAGGTACCCTCTGCCCTCTGACTATCTTTGCAGGTGCCAACGTCAAAAGAGAAGACAGCCTTGCAGGCCAAGGACAGGCCTGGTGCCCACTGACACACCCTGGTGGTCTTAGGGGTGGAGGGCTGGGGGCACCTCACACAGCCTGGCCTTAGCCCCTGCTGGAGGCCAAGGGGACAGCTGCCCCAGTGTAGCTTCACGATCCCCACCCCCCACTGTTCGTTGAAGACCAGGCTACAGTCAAGCATGACCATGGGACTTGGGACCCAAGGTCTACAAAGGGAGACTCAGCGGCAAGGAAAAAAGGAACCAAGGTGGGTGCAAGGGGGCTCCCAGGGGCTGAGGGAGCAGCTGCAGCCACCCTGTGTGCTCCTGGCACCAAGTGCACCACGAAATCCTGCAGGTGACCCCACACCCATAAGCTGCATAGGCAGGTTCCCATCCAGCCTCGTCCTGTTCCATGATGTCATCAGAGTTCCCCACTCCCGCCCTGACCCCTGCAGGTCAGGCCATGGCCAGCACTCCATGTGCACGCTCTGAGTGCTGGCTGCTCATCACATTGCAGGCATCATGCATGTCAAAAAAACAGTGAAAAGGAGGTGACCTCACCTTGCCCCCGATCATAACAGTCCTGGGCACACAGGCCCTGGCTGGGTCTTTCTTTATTCCTGCAGGACAGACAGGAGAGACTCGAGTGAAACCTGCAGCCAGCGCCACCCAAGTGCTGCGGGGACCCAGTGTCATTACACAGTAACCAAGGCTGGGCAGGTGGGCGTGGCTGTGTGAGTGCTGGGGCCCATGTGATGCAGGTGGCCGGTGCACAGCCACAGCCCCCCACCTTGCACGGAGCCTGTCCCTCACAGAGGGACAAGGCCATCCCCTGGTCTGCTCCTCCGTGCCCAGTTGGGGAGGACGCCTGACCGAGTAGACGCACACTGCCTTGGGCTCAGAGGAGGCGTGGTGCCTGCGATTCCAGAAACGCCCAGCACAGGGGGCTGCTTGGGTCTGGATGCTAGGATTGACAGGCACTCGAGGGTTTAACCCATGTGCTGGGTGCTGCCTGTGCCGGGACCGCACTCCTCAGTGGAGTGACATCAAAGGGTAGGGCTCAGCAGAACACAAGGTCACAGGGGTGCTGGTGCCTGTCCCCTCTGCGAGCAGACACCACGTTCTGACATGGCCAGGCCCACAGCACCGTACTCCAGCCAACAGAATCATGAGCCAAATACACATCTTTCCTTATAAAGTACTCAGCCTCTGGGTCATAGCAACAGAAAGCAGACTAAGACTGTGACTTATACACAGTTTTGAAGGCAGTGAGACCGAGCAAGGTGGCCTCAATACTGTGGCTGTAGCAATATCCACCCTCGAGGGACACAGGGTGAGACAAGCCAAACTCGGGGAACGCGGCTCCCACAGCCCCTGCCTGTGATGTACACACGTGCGTGCACACGCGTGCACACATACATGGGAAGACCAGGCAGCAGCACTCGCCTGCTGTCTCCCTTACCTCTTGCAGCAGTGTCTAAAGCCAGCAAACCACGTAGGAGTGGCAGGCACAACACGAAGGCAGACACTCCACGATGACTACAGTGATGGAGGAGGGCCACCAACAGGGGCCCGGCCTCGGCCACGCACGGCGCTCAGGGACACCCCCAGGGAAAGACAGACTGTCGCACGTGCAGGTGCCCAGGAACAACCGTGTGGCTGGGGAGTCCCAGGCCTGCCACGCGCCTCCCTCGGCACCACAGGGCGGCTCCACACCCAGCCTGCTGCACACGGGTCCACAGGTACCAGTCCCTCCACCTGCACCAAGCTGGCGCCCCGGGCCCGCGCACAGGCACACTCACGGTTGTACAGGGTGATGATGTGCAGGCAGTTGAGCAGCTGCCGCTTGTACTCGTGGATCCTCTTCACGTGCACGTCGAACATGGAGGAGGGGTTGATCTTCACCTTGTACTGCTTCTCCAGCAAGGCGGAGAACTTCAGCTTGTTTTCCTGGGGACCAAGGAGGGCAAGGACCCCGTGAGCTCTGGGTGCCCACTGACGTTCCAGCTGCTGGAAGGAGGGCGGGGGCCCCACGGGCCTACCTGCTTGACCTTGGCCACGTCCCTGATGAAGGCCTCGTCACTGACCAGGGGCAGCAGCTTCTTCAGCTGGCTCAAGTCCGTCAGGAAGGCCTCCCCGATTCTCTGCGGGAGGAGGGAATGCGCAGCAGCTCAGCTCATCAGCGGCCTTGGCTTCCTCCAGGATGTCCCCCTGCTGTCTCACACCCACGCTGGCCTCCCGGGATCTGCTGGCCCCTGCAGGCTCTCAGGACGCTCCCTTCTCAGGACATCACAGCACGGAGCCGTGGTCTCCAGCGGGGCCCTGTCCCACCCCCACAGTGAGACACTGCCTGTCAACTCTGCAGAACGCCAAGTCCTGCCAACTGAGCCATCGGCCCCAAGGCACGCCCCGCCGTCAGACCCTGGGTCCAGGGCTCCTGACTAGGACACCCATCATGCACCACACCCACAGCCTGGGCCAGCCAGTCCCAGCCCCTCCACCTGAAGGGGGCGCCATCTCCCCCTCCCACACTCATTTCAAAACCAACATCGGAGCAAGGACCCTCCCACTTCTGCTGCCAGCCTGCCGAACCCCCGGCCTCTCCGGTGACTCCTGCTACCCCACTCCGTCCAGGGACCCTGCAGGTGGACACTTCAGGGAATGAAGTTCCCGCCAGCTCGGCCACCAGTGAGACATACGTGCCCACAGCGTCCTGGTGGGCTCGGAGCTCACCTCCACGATGACATCTGCCAGCCCAGGGTTGCACAGCAGCAGCCACCGCCGGGGCGTGATCCCATTCGTCTTGTTCTGGAACTTCTCTGGCTCCAGCTCATAAAAATCCTTAAAGCTGCAAACACAGAAGGTGAGGGGTGGAGAGCTGCTGCCGTGAGCCAGGGAGAGAGGCAGCGTAGGGCCGCCCCAGGAAACCCAGGGAGGCCCACAGGCAGCATTTCTCCTGCCTTCTCAGCAGAGCTCAGAGCTGTGGGAACAGCGAGGCTGTGGAGCCCGTGGCGTCCGGCTGCTGGGGTGTGGCATGAGCTGTGACCCTCAGGAGTCTGCCGTGGGATTAGAACGGACCCAGCCACGGAACACAGGAGCCCCTCCCCCAGAGCTCTCTCCCCAGGTACCACCAGCCCAGTGCTCACAGTAGATGGTCAACGGCTATGTTGTGAGGGAGGAAGAGTAGAAGGAATTCCTGGATGGCAGCTAGCCCCCGACCGCCAGCTGCCCAGGCCCCCACCCCCAGCCCCAGGACGGTATCTGGGGCACGTGCTCCGTGGCACAGAGCATGGAGCCTCAGTCTGAACCCCCCAAGAAGGCAGGGAGACAGGAGGAGTGACTGGCGATGGACAGACAGCCAACACGCTGGCAACGCACGCCCAGTGACTTGGAGGCTGCCGGGGCAGCTTCGCCGTCCCCACGAGGACAGTGGGTTGGCAGCCCTGGAGGTGGGCCTGGGTCTCAGAAGGGAGCACGCATCCCGGGGCCGCCCTCCCACTCACACTGTCTGCTTCACGATCTCCGAGTGGATCCTCGCCACGCCGTTGACGGCGTGGGACCCGATCACGCACAGGTGGGCCATGTTGATGCGCTTGCAGTCCCCTTCCTCGATCACGGACATCCTCCTCAGCCGGTCCACGTCCCCGGGAAACAGGGCAGCCACGTGCTGGGGCCGAGACACACAGCCGTGGGCAGGGGGGCGGGAGGTCCTGCAGTGACCCAGCAGTGACCCCGTGACCAGGAGACGGCCCCCATGCCTGTGGGAGGTTCTGCTGCCAGCGGCTCTGCACCCATACTTGCACCCAGCACCCTCATCCCAGCATCCAACTCAGGGGCCTGATTCTAGAAGCTTCACCACCACAGGGCTCAGTCTGGCCTAGGGACCACTGGGCTGCTCTGCGCAAGATGGGACACCAGCAGGATAGGGTACCCAGCAGAGCTGGGAGCTGCCACTCAATCTACAAGGAGGAGGCTGGGGCCTGCCCTGGTAACCTGGGCAGCACTCAAGCCCGTGGGGATGGCTGCTTTTCCAACAAAAGGATAAAAGCAACTGCAGTCATCCCACGAAATCCAAGCCAACTGGCCCCAGACCCCTGCACATAGCAAAATCTAAGGGAGTTCAATCTCTCATAGAAAATGGTATAGTAATTATACACAATCCAGACATATGCTCATGTATACTTTAGATTACTTATCACTAACATAATGTAAATGCTATATACTGTATTAGGGAATAACGACAAAAAAAGTCTGCAAATGTTATTACACTTGCAATTTTTAAAATATTTTGTGGTTGACTGAATCCAAAAATGCAAAGTTCTATGGGTAAGGAGAGCTGTAAATGAATACCCCTGGACTCCATGGGTTATTCATTTAGTTGACTAAGCCATTACTCCAGACTGCATGGATACAGGAGCTGACTGACTGAACACCCTGACTAACGGACACAGGAACTGACTGACCCATCACCCCTGACTCCATACACAGGAGCTGAATCAACATTCCTATCTCCATGGACACAGGAACTGACTGACACCTTGACTACATGGACACAGGAGCTGACTGACACGTGACTCCATAAACACAGGAGTTGATTGACACCTGATTCCATGGACACAGGAGCTGAGTGACACCTGATTCCATGGACACGGGAGCTGACTGAACACCCTGACTCCATGGACACAGGAGCTGACTGAACACCCTGACTCCATGGACACAGGAGATGTCTGAACATCCTGACTCCCTGAACACAGAAGCTGACTGACACCCTGGCTCCATGGACACAGTAGCTGGCTGACACCTGACTCCATGGACACAGAAGCTGACTGTCACCCTGACTCCATGGACACAGGAGCTGACACCCTGGCTCCATGGACACAGGAGCTGTCACCCTGGCTCCATGGACACAGGAGCTGACTGACACCCTGACCCCATGGACACAGGAGCTGACACCCTGGCTCCATGGACACAGGAGCTGACTGACATCCTGACTCCATGGACACAGGAGCTGACTGTCACCCTGGCTCCATGGACACAGGAGCTGACTATCACCCTGACTCCATGGACTGAGCCATCACCTCTGACTCTATGAATGCAAGAGCTGACTGAATCCTACTCCCGACCACATGGATACAGGAGTTGACTGAACTCTGGACTCCAAGTCCCTACTCGTGGGTCTTTGCCTGCTGTGGGGAGCACAGAGAGAACACACAGTGCTTGTGTGAATCACCCTATACTGTGCTGATCCCACAGGCCAAAGGGCGTGGGTATCCCAAGAGACCCTCCCATCTAAAGCCTGCTGAGGGATGGAAGTGTGTTTAAAAGACATAGACACACAGGGTCCGGGTCAGGGCTGGGAACAGCCAACCAGTCTGCCAAGGGACAGCCCCAGACCCCAAGGCACAGAGCACCCCCTCTCCAGGCCCCTGCCCCACACCAGCCAGGGCTGAAAGCTCACATCCAGGTGCCTCTGGTTGATGGCGTAGATGATGTCCAGGTGCCGTGGCAGCAGCTTCTCAAACATGGACACGGGCCAGCGCTCCAGGGCCTCGGGCAGCACAGTGTGGTTGGTGTACGCGCAGGTCTTCTTGGTGATTTCCCAGGCCTAGACCATTTGAGCGCCCCAGCATGTGTGTCTTGTTTAGAGACAAGCAGTGCTATGGCCAGAGGCCTAGGCAAGGCGAGCATGTGGGATCAGGCAGACACAAGCCCTCCCCTCCTCCTTGCTGTCAGGGCTGGCCTGGGGCGCCTCTCTTTGCTGACACGAGCCCTGGGAGTCTCCCACTCTGACCCCATGTGTGAATATAAGTAATGATGGTGGGAATCACTTTTAACAACTCATGTAAACTATCAGTCTGCTAAGTGGTTTTCTGTTTCCAGATCTTCCTATTTGGTGCTGCCCCCTGCTGGCCAGGACTGGGCACATCCATCATGGGCAGCAGCCACTTCCCTGGAGGGCACACCCCAGGACCAGAGAGGCTGTGATTCCCACGGTCTGCTTTACGGTTCTTCCTGTCAGGGTAGCTATAGCTACTGTAAGAAAATCCCACTAAGAAATCTTGGCTCCCAAAACAACTGAGCCATGGGAACAGGTCTGTAAGTATGAAAACCATGTGACTTCTAAGCTTAACACTTCTGGGATTTGGGCTTATGTTCAGGATGAGAAGGTATCTGAGAAGCCCTAACAAGTGTCAGAACCCTATCCCTGTGCATGTGTCCCGCCCCCTGCACCTCACTCCCCAATCCCTGTGCATGTGTCCCGCCCCCTGCGGCCTCACTCCCCTATCCCTGTGCATGTGTCCCGCCCCCTGCGGCCTCACTCCCCTATCCCTGTGCATGTGTCCCGCCCCCTGCGGCCTCACTCCCCTATCCCTGTGCATGTGTCCCGCCCCCTGCGGCCTCACTCCCCTATCCCTGTGCATGTGTCCCGCCCCCTGCGGCCTCACTCCCCAATCCCTGTGCATGTGTCCCGCCCCCTGCGGCCTCACTCCCCTATCCCTGTGCATGTGTCCCGCCCCCTGCGGCCTCACTCCCCTATCCCTGTGCATGTGTCCCGCCCCCTGCGGCCTCACTCCCCTATCCCTGTGCATGTGTCCCGCCCCCTGCGGCCTCACTCCCCTATCCCTGTGCATGTGTCCCGCCCCCTGCACCTCACTCCCCAATCCCTGTGCATGTGTCCCGCCCCCTGCGGCCTCACTCCCCAATCCCTGTGCATGTGTCCCGCCCCCTGCGGCCTCACTCCCCTATCCCTGTGCATGTGTCCCGCCCCCTGCGGCCTCACTCCCCTATCCCTGTGCATGTGTCCCGCCCCCTGCGGCCTCACTCCCCAATCCCTGTGCATGTGTCCCGCCCCCCTGCTGCCTCACTCCCCACAGCTCACCTCCCAGGGCCAGCCCCTACCCATGCTCCCCCTCTCAGAGTTCACCAAGGCCAGGGGAGGCCCCCGCTCCCCAGGACTAGCTCCGCCATCCAGAACCACAGCGGGCAGAAGCTTGAGGTCCAGATGCCATCACCATATCCAGGTATCAGAGGACACCATGACCCTGGTCCCTGCAGGCCACCATCGCACCACAGCCAGGTGTGTGGAGGGCCTCATCGGCTCCTCACGCTCACCTTGTCCCAGTCCACCTTCTCCACATCCACCAGGATCCGCATGAGCTCAGGGATGGACAGAGCTGGGTGGGTGTCATTTAGCTGGATGGCCACCTGCAATTCACATGGGGGCACCATTCAGTCTCCTCGTCCCACGCGGGTGCCCGTGGAGGTTGACAAGGAGCAGCCCTAGGCATAAAGGAGCCGGCCTAGCAGCCCCAATCCGAGGAGCCTGGAGAACCCAGAGGGGCCTTGGGGAGTGAGCCAGGCAGACGCTGCCAGCTCCGCACTAAGGCGTGCTCTGGGATAGGTACGCTGAGCTCTGCAGCAGGCCCAGGAGGAGCTGCGGGGCCTGTGGTCTCCCTCTTTGTACAAGGAGGTTGGTTCCCTCCCAGACCCAGAACCTCCCCTCCAGGATGATAGCCTTGTCTAAATCGACTGCATTCGGCCCACCATGCACACCAGGCTTTGCCGCGAGGGCCTTCCACAATGACCTTCCTGCCTGGACTGCCAACACTGACCCGGGGTACCCTCGTCCAGGGCAAGGAGCCTAGGTGTGCTCCCAACCCAGAGGACAAGTCCTGGAGGTGAGGGGACACTGTTGTCCTGCTCCAGCCCCTCCGCAGGCATGAAGAAGAAATCTGAAGAGCCTAAGAATGCCCTGCGACCCCCTGGCATGAGCTCAGCCCTCCCCCTTGCCCCAATGCGCACCTTGTCTGGGAACGTCTCGAAAGAGGTCCTCACTGGGTCCCGGCAG
This sequence comes from Sylvilagus floridanus, assembly GCA_949820135.1. NCBI lineage: Eukaryota > Metazoa > Chordata > Mammalia > Lagomorpha > Leporidae > Sylvilagus > Sylvilagus floridanus. Next base: position 82,351,267 of record OX463231.1, read on the forward strand.
CCGAACTTGGATGACTTAAAGCGGCGAATGATGTCCTGGAGGGTGGCGGCCACCACAAAGTACTCCTGCTTCAGCCGGAGCTCCTTCCCCTCGAAGAACTGCAGACACAGGGCTGCTGTGGGGCCAGACTCAACAGTGCACACCGCCCAGGGCAGACGCGGGCTAGGGGAGACGTGGGCTGGGGTAGACATGGGCTGGGGGAGACGTGGGCTGAGGGAGAATGGGGCTGCCACAGGGCCAGACTCATCAATGCACGCCACCAGGGGCAGACATGGGCTGGGGCTGACACAGGGCTGCTACGGGGCCAGACTCAACAATGCACACTGCCTGGGGCAGACGAGGGCTGGGGCAAACGCGGGCTAGGGCAGACATGGGGCTGCAACAGGGCCAGACTCAACAATGCACACCACCTAGGGCACACATGGAGCTGCTACAGAGCCCCACTTCCTATTGTGGGTCTTCCAGGACCAGGATGGGCTGGAGGCGGCCAGTCTGAGAGGGGCCATGCATCTTCCACTGGCCCCACAATCTAGGGGTCATTCTTAATTCCTGCAGCTCCAGGTCACTGGCCTACCCAGCCCACCCGATGCCATGGCCTAGGTGTGCACCTGTAGAAGGGATCACATGGCCTGTGTGACAGACCCCAAGACAGGGTGTTCAGTGCATCAACAGTGAGAAGGAAGAGGAGCCCAGGAGGAGGTGCGCTAGAGCCACCCAGACACCCAGGCGCCAGGGTGCAAGCACTGGGCACGCTCCCCACTGACAGCTCTGAAATTTCCAGTCTCACGGGGGATCTTACTGTGAGTCTTTCAGCACCAGTGTCTGCCACCACGTGCAGGTGGCTTTGATCAAATAAAAAGTTAACTTTAAAACATTCACAACCCACAAAGATGGGCCAAAGCCCAAGAATGCGAAATCCAGGGGGAAGCAGAGAAGGCGGCCACAGCCGTGGCCCAGCCGATGGCAGGCGTGTGCTAAGGACCTTCCCCACATTGCAAGGCATCTCTGAAAGCTAGGTGCTGCCCTCCCAAGACAAACGAGCCATCTGACTCTCGGGGACACAGCATCGTGTACTCTAGGAGCAGCTGCTGGCCCTGGGCCCTGACAGCTTCCACATGAGACCCAGCTGTGTCTGCCCAGAGCCACCAGGGAGCTGGAGCTGGGAGCCACGGGAGAGCGAGGGCACAGGAGAGGCACAGAGAGGCACGTGTGGATGCGCCAGGCTTCTCCAGGGCGGCCACGACCCCACCTCTCCCCATCCCCCGATCCAGTGCCGTAGCTGCACGCACACATGAGAGAGGAGCAGCCGGTGCCCCCATCACATGGAATCACCCCACAGCCTGGGCAAGGCGAGCAATGGGCTCTGCCACACAACCCCGGCCTCCATAAGCATTGCCCACATCAGCTACTCACGTTGTCATTGGGATACAGGACTCTGGAGATGTTCTCAGCCAAGTTCCTGTCCAGGACTGCCTCGATGTAGTCCCCCACGTTGACTGCAAGCAGAGGCGGCTGGGTCAGGCCCAGGTCCCGCTAGGCTCCGGTGCCTCTTCCTCCTCCAGCTCGGCTGCTGACTCGACCAGGCCCAGGAGACACAGCCTGAGCAGTACGGCTCAGAGCTGCTGGTCAGCCCCCATCTCATCCTTGCCCCTAGAGGCACGCGAGGCCCCCTCCTGCAACACCCCCAACACCACACGCAACACAACCCCCTGCACTTTTCTTGGTGCAGAGGGGGCGGTTCCCACACTAGCCCAGCAGGTGCACCAGCCTCCCACTCCACGGGGACCAAGCACACTGCAGAGGTGCCGGCTTCCCCAGCCAGCAGGAGGGCAAAGTGGGGGCGAGCCCTGGGGAGAAGCCACGGAGAGAGATGACAAGAGAGCTGGCCGTGGCCTGACGTACAGTCCTGCAGCTTGAAGTCATTGGGCGCCTTGGCGGACCACAGCCTCATGGTGTTGACCGTGTTGTTCTTGTAGCCTGGCACCGGCGTGTCGTAGGGCATGGCCAGCACCACCTGCGGGGGACACACCCCAGGCTGAGGCAGCGGGCACCCCGGCCCTCCTCTGCACCTCCCCTCCCTGGGTGGGCAGTTCCCTCTCCTTGGGCACCTCCTGCTGCTCACCTTCTGCCTCAACACACTGGACTGCTCTGTGCTTAAACACCTCCTGCCCTGGAAACCCAGCCCAGCCATCCTGGGTGGCAGCCACCTGGTGACCCCTCTTCCCAAGGCCACATCTCTCCTCCTGTAGACTCTCCTTCTCCAGTCCCAGCAGCAATGGAAGACCCCTCCCCAGCCTGGCCTCTCAGGGTACTGTGGTGCCACCCTGCCTCCCCTCTTCGTCCCTGCCTTCTGCCCTGCCCTCTTCTCCCCCACTCAACCAAAACCATGGAGGACAGAGTGCCGGGCACCGAGGTCAGAGACCAGGAGCACCAAGCCCCTCACAGGGTATCCCAATCTGCCAGCCCCGCCCCCATCCCACGAGCCCCAGCCCCCACCCCATTGGTCCCTGTCTATCCTATGTAAGGCTCTGTCCCAGGAAGTCAGGAGCATACCCCCTGTTGGCCAGCGACTGCCCCAGCCTCTTGTTTTTGCTCTCTCTATCCCCCGCTGAGTCTCACTGCTCCTGCTACTTCAGGGCAGCAGCCTGTGTGTCCCCTGCGCTTGGCCCTCCCGAGGCTGGCACTCCATGCTGCCAGCACCCTGGGTGCTTGTCCTGGTCCCCTAGCCAGGAGGGACCCAGGCCATCAGCCCTGGACCTGGACATGTCCCAGAGCTCTGACAGCTGAGTAGCTTTCCTGAGGGCCCCTGCCTGCAAACGGCTCCGCAGGGGCTCCAGGGAACTGTTCCCGCCCACCCAGGGGTCCGTGCCCTTCCCCCATCAGAGTACACCCCCTGTGCCAGCAGGGAACGGCCTGGCAGCACACACGGCCCAGCACACAGCCTCCCCGTGCTGTGTGCCGGGGGCTTCACAGTGGAAGCGTAAGAAACTGGGTACAGAAAAGCCCCCCCAGCTGCTGCCTGGAGACGCCTCCAGGGAAGCCGCACGCCCACCCCGTACCTGCGTGTCCAGCCACTTGACGCCCTCGGGGCTGTGCTCCACGCGGCCGTAGAAGTGCACAGGCAGCATGTACTCGGGCCGCGCCTTCTCCCAGGGGTTGCCGTAGCGCAGCCAGTCGTCAGCCTCTTCCACCTAGAGGGGGCCAGCAGGCGCTGCGTCCTCAATGGTGTAGGACCCCCGCAGACCACACCGCCAGTGTTTGCACTGGGCCTGCCTCGAAGCAGCAGCTTCTCCAGAAGCCGCACTTACAGGCCTCCAAGATCCGCAGATGGGCAAAATGCACTCCACAAACCAAGCAAAGCTCTCCCAGCAGACAGAGAGCCCTCTGTGTTGGAGCCGTCGGCGGGGAGCTTCATCCATCTCCACCCTGGGAAGTCTACTCTGCCCGGAGCACCCGGGAAGGAAGAATTCCAAAGTAGAAATTTACAGATCAGATCTTTTTTCTCTGGAGTCACCAGACTACATGGGCTGCGCTTCAGGCAGGTGACATGGGCCCAGCATGCCCAGTGAGACGTCCCCCTCGTCTGACAGGCGATCCTGTCTTCCAAGCTCCATGGTACTTGCCTGTCTGTGAATGCGATTCTTCCCTGTCTACCAGGGGTCTCCCGCAGAGCAACCCCAGGACGTGTCAGCAGCAACACTTTCCAAGCACAAGAGGCAGCGGAGCCGGGGCCTCCCCTCCAGGGCCCACACTCCTGCCCCCTTGGCCAGGGTGCCACATACGGGCTGGCCTTGTGGCCCTGTCTCTCCCACACTGCTGCACTTAATTCTGCTGCGAGCAACTAAGCACCACACTACCCAAGGGGTGGAGGACGTGTGTCCTACCCCACATGGCAAAGGTGCAGGAACGACGACCACTGTGAGGAACAAGGTCTCAGTGGCAAGGCAGCAAACACCAGCCACGACCGCGCATGGAGGAGCCTCTGGGAGCTTCTGTCTCTCTCTCTCTTTTTTTTTTTGACAGGCAGAGTTAGACAGTGAGAGAGAAAGGTCTTCCTTTCCATTGGTTCACCCCCTAAATGGCCACTACAGCTGACGCACTGCACCAATCCGAAGCCAGGAGCCAGGTGCTTCCTCCTGGTCTCCCATGGGGTGCAAGGCCAAGCACTTGGGTCATCCTCCACTGCCCTCCTGGGACACAGCAGAGAGCTGGACTGGAAGAGGAGCAACCAGGACAGAACCGGTGCCCCAACCGGGACTAGAACCCAGCGTACCGGTGCCACAGGCAGAGGATTAGCCTAGTGAGCCATGGCGCCGGCCAAGGGAGCTTCTTACAGACCCACGGATCGCATCTGGATGACAGCTGGAAAGGGTGCAGGACGTGGCTGGCGCCCATATGACACCCACACCTGAGTGGGACCTGCGCAAAGGATGCCAGGGGGGAAGCACAGATCTCTTCCTAACGATACAGCGGGTGTATCTGAGAACCGAGCTAGGGAGCCAGCCCCGTCTCGGGCGTGCTTTGCTTCTAGCTGCTGCTTCCCTCTGCCGACACTCTGCGTGTGTTAAGAAATGTGAATGAGAGCACGTGAGCACCCCTGCACCACCGCACTCTGCGACGGTCACCATCCTGCTATAGCTGATTCCCGGCGGCTCCGTGCGCCCACTCCCGTCTGGGCGCCCATGTGTCCCCGACTGTGGCTTGTGTCCAGTTAAGCTGCACACAGTGAATCACACGCCTCTCCCAGGTCCTGCTGTAAGGCTCCACGAGGGCTCTCAGGTCCCCACAGCGAAGCCGTCTGCACAGGGCCCACACAGGGACCTGTGTCTCTCCGCAGCCGGCAGAGCCGAAGGCACTCGGAGCTGTGGGGTGCCCCGACTTCGCCGACGTGGCCCACGGCTGCCCAGTCGCCCCTCCTAGGAGGCCAGAGCATAAAATACTGAACTGAAAGTGCTCCTGTTTCTTTCCATGTGTGAGTAAGAGCTGGAAACCAGTGAAGAAACCGAATCTCACCCACCTGCCAGCCGTTGACGATTTTCTGGTTAAAAATCCCAAACTCGTAGCGGATTCCATAGCCGTAGGCCGCCAGGCCCAAGGTGGCCATCGAGTCCAGGAAACAAGCTGAAAACCAACCACAGAGCAAAGGCAATCAGCGAGCAGAGGCCCTGGGATTCAAGTCCTGCTGGGTCGAGGCCCCTGGGCCGTGAGGCCAGGAGCTAGTGGGGACCACAGGAGACCAGATCCCTCAGCCCTCAAGCCTGGGGCCAGGCTAAGCAGGTACCAATGCAGTGGCTATCGGGGAGAGGAGGAAGCTTGGCCCACTGTAGAGAGAAAGGCCCCGACCACCAACTCAAACATCTCACCTCAGCCCGAGGCCTCCCACCACCTGCACATTCTACTTAGAAATCTGCCCAGCACTGATAACAGGGACACATCACAAAAACCATCCCAACAAAGCAGTGGAAGATGGCCCAAGTCCTTGGGTCCCTGTACCCACGTGGGGGATCTGGAAGAAGCTCCTGGCTCCTCACTTCGGATCAGCACAGCTCCAGCTGTTGCAGCCATCTGGGGAATGAACCAGAGGACGGAAGACCTCTCTCTCTCTCTCTCTCTCTCTCTGCCTCTCCTCTATGTAACTCAGACTTTCAAATAAATAAATAAATCTAAAAAAAAAAAATCCCAACAAGCTGGTGTCATAAGAGCTTCCTAGCCTGCAGCACTCGAACCCCCCAGATGGAGTGAGTGCCACCAGGGTCCCCAGAAGGTGGCTGGGACTGCTCGTCACCCCCTTGGGCCCCTGTTCCAATCAAATCCTACTCAAAGACAAACCAATGATCTGAACCAAGATCCAGAAGGCGACCTTATAAGAACCCTCTGAACAGAAGGGTGGAAGGAGGAAGAAAGGCGGCCCACAAGCCACCCACAGGACACAGGCAAACAAAGTCCCTGTCCAGGTCCAGGACCTCAAACACGCCCAGGCCTGCAGGTTAGGCACTCTGAGGGAGGGACGAGCAAGACCCACACGCGTGTGGCTGGGGATCAGTCCCGCAGGAAGGAACCAGGACAGAGCAGCCTTAGCGGGTATGATGCTGGTCAGGTCTACAGGCATGAGGTGTCACTCTTATAGGCAGGAGGCGTTCACACCAGGCCGCAGAGATGGCTGGCAGCTGAGGAAGCAGTGTCCTGAGTCCAGGCCAGGTCACAGACAAGTGGCAAGAAAGGAGACTGGACAGGGGCAAGATCTGGGCGAGCCTTGAAAACAGCCCCAACACCAAGGGCAGTGGATGGGGCCAGCCTCGAGGTCAGAGGTGGGGGGGGTAACTGGTCACCCTCTGGGTGCCACAGGGTTAGACAGGAGAGCTGCAGTGGAGACAGGAAACAGAAGCTTCCCTCTAAACTCAAGAAACCAGGTTCTGGGGCTGGCACTGTGCCACAGGGGATTAAGCTGCCACCTGCCATGCCAGCATCCCATATGAGCACTGGTTCAAGTCCCGGCTGCTCCATTCCAACCCAGTTCCCTGTTATGCAGAAGACGGCCCGAGTACTTGGACCCTGACTGCCCAAGTGAGGGACCCAGATGGAGTTCCAGACTCCTGGCTTTGGTCTGGCCCAGCCTTGGCCACTGTGGCCATTTAGGGAATATACCAGTGGATGAGAGATTGCTCTATCTCTCTCCCTCTCTGTAACATCTTAATAAGAATAGTTCTATCATAAAAAATATTTAAAAAGCAGGTTCTGCCTTCACTGAGAAAGGACAAAGCAGGAAGCGCCAACAATGAGTAATCCAACGTCCTGGGGACTGGGGGTGGGAGCAGCAGAATCCCTAGCAGGGGCCTCACCCCCGGGGCCTGAGGGCTGTCCTCTGCCAGCCAGCACACAGTCCTGTGGGTGGAGTGATGGAAGGCTTGGCCTGAGCTGAGCTTGCTACCAAAGTGACCCTGCAGCCTTGCACCTGAGACAGGCACACAGAGGACACACTAGGCTTCCCATACTTATGATGTTGGAGTGGGGACGGGGGGAGCTATTAGTGCAATGGTTTGCTTTCTCGTGTTTATTTTATTTTGCTCTTCTAATCTGAGTCACATACACAAACACACACAGAGAGAGAGAGAGAGAAAGAGAGAGAGAGAGAGAAAAGACAGAGAGAGCACAAACACTCTCTCATTCACTGGTTCACTCCCCAAATGCCCACCATGGCTGGTGCTGGGCCAAGCCAGAGCCCGGAGCCAGAAACTCAATCCAGGTCTCCCACGTGGGTTCAGGGGCCCAGCTATTTGATCCATCATCTGCTGCTTCCCAGGGGAGCTGGGGTCAAGAAACAGAGCTGGAGATCAAACCCAGGTACTCAGATTTGGGACACAGGATCATGACCACTAGGCCAAACAAGGCTTTTCTTTATTTGGATCCATGAGATATTTTGCTGGATAGAAAGAGGTGGTATTTATGATTTTTAAAGAATTTAAGTTTAAAATCTGAAAACATAAACACATCCTTATATAGAGACATTTACTCCAAAAAGGGGCCATGGCAAGAAACAGTTCAGGGCCACGTCCCACTCCCACGGTCCCTACACACACGTCCCACGTCTACAACTCCTCTGCCCTGAACTCACAGTGAAAAGAAAATCTCACCGAGATCATTATTCAACTTCCATGTTTGTTTGTCTAATTTGAAAGGCAGAATGACAGAGAAAGAAGGAGAGACAGAGAAAGCTTCCATCTGTTGATTCACTCTCCAGATGGCCACAACAGCACAGTCTGGGCCAAGTCGAGGCCAGGAGTCTGGAACTTCATCCAGGACCCCCACGTGGACCCAGGGGTCTAAGCCCTTGGACCATCTTCCATTGCTTTCCCAGGCCATTAGCAGGGAGCTGGACCAGAAGTGGAGCAGCTGGGCGAACTGGTGCTCCAATGTGGGATGCCGGCACTGCAGGCAGTGGCTTAACCCGCTGTGCCACAATACCAGCCCCCACTTCCACGTTCCCCTGCATAAAAATAATTAAAACAGAAAACAATGGTGCAATATGTTTTTGAGAGTAAATTTCTTGACTGATCATAATGAAAGAAAATAAACTAAATGACTGATTTGTCTTTGAAATCCCGTAGGGGGAAAAAAAAAAAAGAAAAGAAAATGACAACAACAAAACTAGGTGTGGTCTCCAACACCATGGTCCAAGAGACGACCTCTCCCAAAGGCACGGCTCTGATTCTGGGTCACTTAACTCTACTAAAGCTGGGACCAGAACCACTTCCTTACCCACAGGTCCTGCTCTCAATGACTATTGGCTTCTGGACCCTGGAAAGCAGTCAGCATCTGGGACCCCAGCAGCACCAGTTTACCCGACCCTGGCAAGGCACGGTAAATGAAGTCCCCTTCCTATGATAAATGACCTTTCTTTCTTTCTTTCTTTCTTTCTTTCTTCCTTTCTTTCTTTCTTTCTTTCTTTTTTTATTTGAGAGGCAGAGAAAGAGAGAGGCAGACAGAGAGATCCTATTTTCTGGTTTACTCCCCAAATATCATCAACAGCCAGAACTGGACCAGGCCAAAGTTAGGAGTCTGGAACTCAATCCAGATCTCCCATGTAGGCGGCAGAGACCCAAGTACTTGAGCTAATGCTGCTGCCTCCCAGCGTCTGTATTAGCAGGGAGCTGGAGTCAAGAGCCAGACCCCAGGTATCAAGCCCAGGCATTCCAAAATGGGACCTGGGCATCCGAATCAGTATCTTAGTAACCGGGCCAGATGCCCATGGCTTATTCTCAATTCCCTCCATCACCAGTAAAGGTTTTTATCTGAAGAACACATCCACCCACCCACGCTGAGCCAATTCACTCTTCACAGAGCAGGATCAGGAGCTTGCCTGACCTTGGCCTCACCACTTGATCCCCAGACAGCCACAGACCAAAAACAGTTAACCCCAATGGAAGCAGCTACCTGCCAGCCGCCCCAGGACCCCATCCCCAGGCCGGGAGCAGTCACCTGCCAGCCGCCCCAGGACCCCATCCCCAGGCCGGGAGCAGTCACCTGCCAGCCGCCCCAGGACCCCATCCCCAGGCCGGGAGCAGTCACCTGCCAGCCGCCCCAGGACCCCATCCCCAGGCCGGGAGCAGTCACCTGCCAGCCGCCCCAGGACCCCATCCCCAGGCCGGGAGCAGTTACCTGCCAGCCGCCCCAGGCCTCCGTTCCCAAGGCCAGCATCCTCTTCTATTTCCTCTAGCTCTTCCAAGTCCAACCCCAACTGCAAACAAAAACAAAATATTTTAATACTAGTTAATATTTTCTGTCAAACTACAGGGTGAAAGATGTTTAAATCCTGTGATCTTACTCCAAAAGTCAGAGTCTGCTTCTATTTAAACTTCAAAATATAACACTAAAATTTGATGTTAAATTAGTGCACAAAAATGCATGTTTTCATATCTTTCAAAAACTGCTAAGAGTTAACAATTAAACTTGGTTTAAGAGCCAAATCCATTTACTGTTAGGTTATTAACCCATTAATTATAGTGAACAGATTATAAATATGAACCCAGTGGTTTTAACAATTATCTCATTTCACATGGTCTAATGTTCTTTGTGTGACATCTAGAAAAGTGATCTCTGTTAAATATAGGAGTGGGAATAAGAGAGGGAGGAGATATGTAGGTTGGCACATGCTCACTTGGACTTACCTCCAATGGTGGAACTAGAAATGTGCCAGGGGATTTCAACTCAGTCTTACCAAGGAGGCATGTACCAATGCCAGCGCACTTGGTAAAGTGATAAGTACATAACTGATCAAAAAGATAGGGTAAGCGTCGAAGAGATTTCACAAATAAGACCAGTGTAAGCAAATAATGAAGGATAGAATTAAAAGGGAGAGAATGATCCTGCGGGGGAAGCAGGACACACAGCAGACTCATAGAATGGCAAACGCCCAAAACAGCACTCCTGCCTCAGAATCAACCCTTGGGACATTCGGATCTGGCTAAAAGGCCCATGGGAGTCTCACAGGCATGGAAAGCCATGACACGGTGGCAAAAACAACCTAAATGAAAGATCCTGGTGAACAAGACCCCAGCAGAAGGAACAGGCCATCAAGGAGGGAGACGCCTTTCTTTCATTTAATTTTTTTTTTTTTTTTGACAGGCAGAGTGGACAGTTTGAGAGAGAGACAGAGAGAAAGGTCTTCCTTTGCCGTTGGTTTACCCCTCGATGGCCGCTGCAGCCGGTGTGCTGCAGCCAGCGCACCGTGCTAATCCCAAGCCAGGAGCCAGGTGCTTCTCCTGGTCTCCCATGGGGTGCAGGGCCCAAGCACTTGGGCCATTGCTCCACTGCACTCCCTGGCCACAGCAGAGAGCTGGCCTGGAAGAGGGGCAACTGAGACAGAATCCAGCGCCCCAACTGGGACTAGAACCTGAGTTGCTGGCGCCGCAAGGCAGAGGATTAGCCTATTGAGCCGCGGTGCTGGCCAAGGGAGGCACCTTTCTCCGAAGAGAGGAAGGAACCTCCACTGTGATACGGCCTTGACTAAACAAGTTCAGAGTTGGTGAACTCAAGGGGCTTCCATAGCCTAGACAGCTCATGGCAAGAGCCTCGGGTGACTGCTGACGTCATGAATAAGAGTGCCAATTGTTAAATCAACAACGGGAGTCACTGGGTACATGCTCCCCATGTAGGATCTCTGTCCTTGATGTGTTTTACTATGAAACTTCAAAACAACACTACTAGTCGAACAACACCCTATACCTTGTGCGGCTGTGTGAGTGCAGCCTGTTGAAATCCTTGCTTCCCATATACTAATTTGATCTTCTGTATATGAAGGTAATTGAAAATGAAACTCGATGAAAGGTGGGATGGGAGAGGGAGTAGGAGAGGGGAGGGCCACGGGAGGGAGGGAGGTTGGAGGGGGAAAGCCACAATACAAAAGTTGCACATTGTAAATTCACATTTATTAAATAAAAAAAAAACTTAAAAGCAATTTTCCCTGTGGTTATTCAGGTTATATTCAAACAGTTTTGTGAGAGAGGTATGACACATTAAAAACCAGAATGAGCCAGTGCCGCAGCTCAATAGGCTAATCCTCCGCCTTGTGGCACCGGCACACTAGGTTCTAGTCCCGGTCGGGATGCCGGATTCTGTCCCGGTTGCCCCTCTTCCAGGCCAACTCTCTGCTGTGGCCAGGGAGTGCAGTGGAGGATGGCCCAAGTGCTTGGGCCCTGCACCCCACGGGAGACCAGGAGAAGCACCTGGTTCCTGCCATCGGATCAGCGCGGTGCGCCGGCCGCAGCGCGCAGGCCATGGCGGCCATTGGAGGGTGAACCAACAGCAAAGGAAGACCTTTCTCTCTGTCTCTCTCTCTCACTGTCCATTCTGCCTGTCAAAAAAATAAATAAATAAATAAATAAATAAATAAATAAAATAAAATAAAATAAAAAAAAAACAGAATGAAAGCAACACGGTCACAATTACTTAAATTGACTTCAAAACAGTCCAGGATGCAGATTGCAAGGCTGCCAATCACAGCAGAGTGTGGGTTCCAGATCTGTGGATTTAACCAACCATGGATCAGAAATGACTGAGAAAAAAAATGCACCTGCATGAACACACACGGGCTTGTTTTCATGCCGCTACTCCTAACTAATGCAGCAGCACAATACCCACTTATACAGTGCTTACACTGCATCAGATGACTTAAAGTGTGCAGGAAGGTGTCAGTGGGAACAATATATACAGACAAATACCGTGTTGCCTCAGAACGTGAACTTGACAAATCACTCACACAAGCGGGATCTGTGGTTTTTCAACTTTTTGATCTTAGGGGACTCAAAGAGCTTTAGTTTATGTGTATAATGCCTATGGACATTCATCTACTTAGATATTAAAATGCAAAAAAATTTTTGAGACATATACATGAATAATTTTATTTATTTATTTATTTGAGAGGTAGAGTTACAGACAGTGAGAGGAAGAGATAGAAAAGGTCTTCCATCTGCTGATTCTTTCCCCAAATGGCTTCAACAGCCAAAGCTGGTCCAATCTGAAGCCAGGAGCCAGGAGCTTCTTCTGGGTCTCCCACATGGGCGCAGGGGCCCAAGCACTTGGGCCATCTTCCACTGCTTTCCCAGGCTATAGCAGAGAGCAGGATTGGAAGTGGAGCAGCCAGAACATGAACTGGTCATATAGGATGCCACCACTACAGGCAGAGGCTTAACCTACTATGCCACAACGCCAGCCCCATGAATTCATTTTAAAATAACAAGGGCTTGTGCTGAGGTGTAGAAGATTGAGCCTCCACCTACCACACCAGCATCCCATATGGGCAGTGGTTCGAGTTCCTGCTGCTCCACTTCTGATCCAGCTCCCTGCTAATGTGCCTGGGAGAAGCAAGGGAAGATGGACCAAGTGCTTGGGCCCTTGCATCCACAGGGGAAACCCTGCCTCCTGGCTTTGGCCTGGTCCACCCTTGACCATTTGCGGAAGGGAGTGAACTAGCACATGGAAGAATTCTGTGTCTACCTCTCTCTGTTTAACTATCAAATAATTCAATAAATTATATATATATATATATATATATATATATATATATATATATAAACCAAATGTGGGTGGCTCGGTGATCACAGGTGAACTGTGAGAGAAACACACTCACAGCGAGGAACTGTTCATGAGGAGCCCTGAGCCATGCAGTTTGTCCTGGCAGGAGAAGGAGCAATTCAAAACCCAAGGACCAGAAGAGAGGAACTGGGGGAAGTCTTAGCTGAATCAAGCAGAAATGAGGCACCACCACGGTCGGCCACCTTCCCCATCTGCCCCGGAGGGCCGGGCAGGGCAATGCCTTCTTGAAGCCCCCAAGCCTTGGCACCCCAACAGAACCCAGTCCTCGTGGGTTCCCCTCCCACCCCACTCTGACCTCTCCCCTTGAGGATGCGGGGCCACCCTCACCAAGCAGGGAGAAGGCACAGCAAACATGTCCCCATTCTCCCAGCGTGGCACACCGTAATGGCCGGGCTCCCACGGCAGGAACGTGTGCCACAAGCCCCGTACCTGGTAGATGGCTTCATCGCAGGCAGTCTGCAGGCCCAGGTTCACCATGGTGTTCTGCAGCGTGCGGCCCATGTAGAACTCCAGCGAGAGGTAATAGATGCGCTGAGGAGGCAGAAGCGGAATCTGAGACTTCTCACAAGTAGGGAGACTGTGGGCAACGGGGGCACTCATCAAGCCCCTGCCTAGGACCTTCATCTGTGTTAACCCCACATTGGCCCCGCGTGGGCAGAAAACCCACCCGTTCACATCTGCCAGCCAAGGGCAGTCCGGAGCACAGCACTCTCCTCCATACCCCGTCAAGTCCCCAGGGGATCATAAACTAGTCCTCCTGATGTGCGTCGGAGGACAGGGTCAGCTTCCACAGCTCTCTCTACCCACATACGGGCAGCAGGTGAGCTCCAGGGGCTCTCCCTTATGTGTGCGTGTTGCGGGGGGGGGGGGGGGGGTGCAGGCAGGGCAGCTTAGTGGCTGGCTGGGCACCAGGCTCACGACACTGGATAGATGCAGCTCAGAGTGCAGCCTGGCCTCCTATCAGCTTGTGCCGCTGGGCAAGTGACGTTTTCACAAATCTTCCTTACAGAAGACTCCTAAGTAAAAAATATAGAAGGAATGAGAGGAAGAGAGAATCAGCAAGTAACGGGGACAGGAGCTGAACGCCACAGTCAGTGGGCACAGCATCGGGGACACACAAGGTATGTGCACGGCCCCGAGGGTCTGTCCCCAGTTACCAGCTGCTACGGTGGTTTTAACAAATGCCCAGCCTTTCTGATATTCCTCACTCTAGAAGGTGGAGTTGAGTAACTCAACCCTTTAGGAGGGCTGGACTCAGCAACTCCCTGGTAATGGTGACAGCAAGGAGCCCCAGGAGTGCCACAGTGGAGACCCCTGGCCACACTGCAGTGGTTTCCCCCACAACCCCAGAGGAACCATGAGAAAACATCCAGCAAACCCAAACTGAGGGACATGCTATGAAGTGCCTGATCAAATTTGTCAAGGTCATAGAGAGCGGGAGAGAACAGAAAACTGTCACAATCTAAGCCACACTGAGGCTTTTGGAACTAAAAAGTTAATTCAACAAGAACATAGGACATAAGACTAGTAAAAAAATCAATTACATTATTTATAATTAATAGGTATTCACAATAGGTTAATGCAAATATATATTGTATTGTTACAGACTAAATATTCCAAAAATAAAATGAAGAACATGATGACACAGGAAAAGCAACATGTGTACACTGGAAACAATGAAGTAATAATTAAAATATATTAAAGAAAAGCAAAATAAATGGAAAGATAATTCGAGCTAATGGATTATAACACTAAAGGCTACAGCCATCAAGACTGCATTGTAGGGGCCAGTGCTGTGGGTTAAAAGCCCAGTCTGCAGCGCTGGCATCCCATATGGGCGCCGGTTCAAGTCCCGGCTGCTCCTCTTCTGATCCATCTCTCTGCTATGTCCTGGGAAAGCAGTTGAAGATGGCCCAAGTTCTTGGGCACTTGCACCCCTGTGGGAGTCATGGAAGAAGCTCCTGGCTCCTGACTTTGGATCGGGTCAGCTCCAGCCATCATGGCCAATTGGGGACACCAATGGATGGAAGATCTCTCTGTGTCTCTACCTCTCTCTGTAATTCTGTCTTGTAAGTAAATAAAATAAATCTTAAAAAAAAAAAAAAAGAGTGTGTGTGGTAGCAATAGCAGCGTAAGGACTGATGCATAGACCACTAGAATAGAGCCGGGAGTTCAGAAGTAAGCTCTCATGTTTACAGTCAGCTGATTCTTGGTACAAGTGCCAAGAAATGAGGACAATTGGGTATCCAAATACAAAAAATGAAACTGGATCCCTACCTCACACCACATGTAAAAATGGACTCAAAGTGTACCATTTTTAGAAGGAAGCATAGCAGTCAATCTTCACATCCTTAGATTAGGCAATGACATCAAAGGCACAATCAACCAACGAAGAAAATTAGATGGATTAGACTTTATCAAAATTGAGAACTTCTGATGGCATCAAGAAACAGAACCCAGAGAATAGGAGATAATAATGGCTGATAGCTCCTATTACTGATAAGGGATTTGTATCTAGAATATATACACAACTTAATATTAAAAAGAAACCAATTTTAAGAATTGGCAAAGGAACTGAATAGGCATTTCTCAAAAAAAAATGGTAAACATTGAAAACAAGCACACTACCAATCGCTGTGAAAATGGACATTAAAATCATCATGAGATACCGCAGCATGCACATCCACAGGATGATGGTAACACAGACGTCGCTAAATAGCAGTGTGGGTGAGGGTGAGAGGAAATTCAAGACTACCCATGGCCGAAGGGACTGCAAAACAAGGCAGCCAACTTGGAAACCAGACTGGCGGTTCCTCAAAAAGGGAGACACACAGTTACCATCTGGCTCGGCAATGCCACTCTAGAGTTATACCTGCAACTCGAGAGGCATGACAGCTGCTGTCCGCTCAGAACTGGTACACATAGGGCAGGCATGGTGCTGCAGTGGGTTAAGGCACCGCCTGCAGCATCCCATGTGGGCGCTGGTTCCTGTCCCAGCTGCTCCACTTCTGATCCAGCTCCATGCTAATGCACCTGCGAAAGCAGCAGAAGATGGCCCAAGTGCTTAGGCCCCTGCCACCCATGTGGGAGACCTGGAAAAAGCTCCAGGCTCTTGGCTTCAGCTAGCCCAGCCCCTGCCATTATGGCCATTTGAAGAGTGAACCAGCAGATGGAAGATTTCTGTCTCTCCTTCTCTCTGTAACTCTGTGTTTAAAATAAGTAAATAAACATTTTTTAAGTGTATGTAATAGCCAAAAGGTGGAAACAACCCAAATGTCCATTAATGGCAATATAAAATGTGATATACTGATACAATGGAGTATCATTCAGCCATAAAAAGAAACCAAGTACTGACAGCTGTCACAATATAAATAAACCCTGAAAACATAAGTGAAAGAAGCCAGTCACAAACAACCATATATTCTATGGTTCCACTTACATGAAATGTCCCAAATGGACAGGTGTAAAGAAACAGAAAGTAGATTGTGGAAGACCAGGGGCAGAGAGAGTTTGGGCTGGTGAGAGTTAAGACAGGGTTTCTTCTGGGGTGACAAAAAAGTTCTGAAACAGGCGGTAGTGATGGAGGTACAACTGTGAATACACATGAACGGTAACTGAACTTTACCTAAATACAGCTCTATGCAAAAGAGCAATAAATAATATTTCAAAATGTCACAGGTTCCAATCAAGTAAACATTGAAATGTCACGCTGTTCCCCATAAACATGTACAATTTCTTATGTCAGTTAAAAATAAACACACAGGGCCAGTGTTGTTACATAGTGAGTTAAGCCATTGTCTATGGCACCAACATCCCATATAGGGGCCGATTTGAGTCCCTGCTGCTCCACCTCTGACCCACCTCCCAGCTAATGGCCTGGGAAAGTAGCAGAAGATGGCCCAAGTGCTTGGGCTCCTGGCACCCACTGGAAACCCAGATGAAGCTCCTGGCTCTGGCCTGGCCCAGCCCCAGCCATTGCAGCCTTTTAGGGAGTGAATGAGCAGATTGACCTATTATCTCTCTCTCTAACTCTGCCTTTCAAATAAATAAAACAAATATTTATTAAAAAAAAAAAAGAAGAAGAAGAAGAAAAGAAAATTCACTGACTGTAAGAAAACATAGGTGGAAACTCTGGGGAGGCTGGAACAGAAAATGGCCCTGTGCTCCACTCAAAACCAAGCTGCAGCTGGGGACGAGGTATGAACTTCACTGTGGGCTCCAGCCTTCTGAAGCCAAGAAGAGGCTCGAGCACTTTCCCATGTGCAAACACAGCACACACTCACACTCGCAAGTGCAAACATGCCCAACACGCACATTTCATGTACAGACTCACAAGTGCAAACACGCCCAGCACAAGAGTTTGCACACACACATGCTCATGTGTGCACATATAAACCTGGGCATGTGGAAGAGGCCGCTGCCTCCAGGCTGCACACACACAGCCCCAGCGTCCAGCTGCAAACAGCTGGCCCCGGGGAGTGGCACTTACAGAGGATAGAGGACTCACATGCTGAAAATACACACAGAAAGACAGAATAGGAAGTACAGGGAAAGATCTCTCACCACTCACCAAGCAATATTCATACAGAGACCTGCCAAGAAGTCAAGAAACAAACGCTAAGGCCACAGAAGGATCCGACCCAGCACAGAAAGGAAGTAAAACAAGTGAGTCAATAAAACCACTGAAGAAAGGAAGCCGCCCCTGAATAGAAACAAGGGCAAAACTGAGAAGAAAAACCTGGCTGAAGAAAACGGAACCAAATGGGGGAAGCATCAAAGGGACCGGGGAGAAAAACACTGATGGGAGACGAGGGACACCGGGATCTGCACAGTCAGTCATCCTGGAAAAAGGACACCGGACAAGGGGCTAAAACTGTTGTCAACAGGAAACTTATGAAAACAGCACAAACTGAAAAGGCAAACACACAAAATCTGGAGTTCATCCTTGGCGGTCTATTTTTACTATTTCAAACACTTTTTTTTTTAAAAGACTTCTTTATTTACTGGAAAGAGTTACAGAAAGAGAGAAAAGGAGAGGGAGGGAGAGACACAGAGAGAGATCTGCTGTCTGCTGGTGCACGCCCCGAATGGCCGAACTGGCTAGGGCTGGGCCTGATTGAAGCCAAGAGACAGGAACTTCATCTGGGTCTCCCTGCGTGGGAGACTCGAAAGAAGCTCCTGGCTTCAGATCGGCACAGCTCCAGCTATTGCAGCCATTTGGGGACTGAACATGGGTGGCAGGGGCCCAAACACTTGGGCCATCTTCTGCTACTTTTCCCAGGCCATTAGCAGGGAGCTGGATTGGAAGAGCAGCAGCCGTGACACAAACCAGTGCTCATATGGGATGCGGGTCCACTATTTTGACCATTTTGAATGTATGCTTTCCAAAAACATTATCTAAATTCCAACATCTCTTACATCATAAAGACATACAGCAGTGTCATGAATCAATCCTTACAGCAGCCAGCAACACAACTGCTGTTGCTGTCTATTGCTTCTTGCCAATTTTCATCATCTTGGGCTTTATTTACACTTGAGCCAACTCATTATTCCCTAGCATTCGGCCACCCCTCTCGCAAAGGAGGCCATGAGCACTGTCCAGGCAGGATTTATTAACACACAGAGCCCACCTGGACCTCAGCAGACTGACAAAACAGTGTGAGTTAAGGCTTCAAGTGCAATCATTTCCTTTTCTGGCTAATAGCAACCCCTCTTGTCCTCACGGGATACACAGACCCCCAGTGGATGCTTGAACCTGCAGACAGTAACAAACCCTACGTACGCTGGGCTTTCTCCTATAAGTACACACCTATGATACAGTTTAATTTACAAATTAGGTGTTGTAAGAGACTAGCAATAATGGAATATTTCTAACTGTAGCCTATAATCAGAGTGATATTTAGGGTGGGCATTGTGACTCATTGTGGGTCAAGCCTCCACTTGGGAAGCTGGTATCCCACATCAGAGTACCTGGGATCAAGTTCCACCTCCACCTCATAGCCAGTCTCCTGCTAATATGCACCCTAAGAGGCAGGAGATAGTGGCTCAAGTACTTGGGTATACTTGCCAAGCACGTGGGACACCTGGATGGAGTTCCAGGCTCCGGCCAGGTCCAACCCAGATACTGTGAGCATCTGGGGAGTCAACTAGCAGACAAAAGATCTTTGTTCTGGCTTTCAAGTAAATAAAAAAAAAGTGCATGTATATATGTATATACACACACACACACATACACACACATATATTTAGGATTACTTTATTTGAAAGTTAGAACAATTGGGGGTGGGGGGCAGAGAGTCTTCCATGCTATGGTTCACTCACAAAATGGCCACAATGGCTAGGGCTGGGCCAGGTTGAACTTTGGGGTCAGGAACTCCATCCAGGTCTCCCACATGGGTGGTAGGGGCCCAAGCACTTGGGCCATATTTTGCTTTCCCAAGCCATTAGCAGGGAGCTGGATCAGAATCAAAGGAGCTGGGAATCTAACTGATGCTGTGATACAGAACATGAGATGCGATGAAGGTGTTGGAAGTGGTGGCTTAACCCACTGAGCCACAAGGCTGGTACCAAATAAATATATTTTTATAAAAAGTTATATGAGTGTGATGTTTCCCTCCCAAAATATCATATTGTGCTGTAGATCTCTTATTTTTTTAGAGATTTATATTTGTTTTTATTTATTTAAAAGACAGAGTTACAGGCCGGCGCCGTGGCTCAACAGGCTAATCCTCCGCCTTGCGGCGCTGGCACACAGCACACCGGGTTCTAGTCCCGGTCGGGGAGCCGGATTCTGTCCCGGTTGCCCCTCTTCCAGGCCAGCCCTCTGCTGTGGCCCGGGAGTGCAGTGGAGGATGGCCCAAGTGCTTGGGCCCTGCACCCCACGGGAGACCAGGAAAAAGCGCCTAGTACCTGGCTCCTGCCATCGGATGGCGGTGCGCCGGCCGCAGCGCGCCATCCGCGGCAGCCATTGGAGGGTGAACCAATGGCAAAAGGAAGACCTTTCTCTCTGTCTCTCTCTCTCTCACTGTCCACTCTGCCTGTCAAAAAAAAAAAAAAAAAAAAAGACAGAGTTACAGAGAGAAGTAGAGACACACAGAGAGCGGCCTTCCATCCACTGTTCCACTCCCCAAAATGGCTGCAATGGCCGAAGCGGAGCTGATAAAGTCAGGAGCCAGGAGCTTCTAGGTCTCACGTCTTCAGATGCTTTTCCAGGCCACAGCAGAGAGCTGGATCAGAAGAGGATCAGCCAGGACTCAAACCAGCGCCCAAATGGGATGCTGGCACTTCAAGCTGGGGCTTTTACCCACTGTGCCACAGTGCCACAGCACCAATCCCTGGCTATAGATTTTAGTAAAACCTGAACACAGAATTTTCTTTCCATAAAGTCAAGAATTCTCATCTTTTCATGTACAGGATGCATTTTCCAGCTTCTCTCTGGCATATCTGAAATGCCAGCATCACCATTCCTGTGCTCTGGGGCCATTATTACCCGAACACAAGCAGGGTGACCCTGCAGCGGCTGAGCTGATAACTGAGGCAGCCACTAAGTGACTACCGGGCAAGTAGTGCACACAGCGTAGATACACAGCACAAAGGCGGGGTTCACCTGGGCAGAAGAGCGTGAAATGGCCCAGGGTCTCATCACATACTTGGAATGGCATGCAAATTAAAACTTACTAAGTGTGCATTTCTGTAACATTTGCAGACTCTGGTTGGCCACAGGTAAGTGAAACCATGGAAAGCAAAACCGAGGACAAGGAGAGCTGCTGTAGATGCAAGGCCTGCTTATCCCTGTCTACTCTCAAAAGGCTTTAGAAAGCTGTCTGATCAGGAATATGAGCAAGATATTTTTATTATCCTCTCATCTTAAAATGTGTGGCTACTTTAAAGTTCCTGTAGTGCGGTCTTTCTGCAGAAGTCTGCAACTTATCTAGTTCCGGTTAACAGGTGATCTCCCAAGAGCTTGGTTACCTCTAGTTCTGAGGCAGGAATGGGGAACCTTCTTCTGCCAAGGGCCCTTTTGTGGATATTTATGACATCATTCGTGGGCCATACAAAATTATCAACTTAAAACTTGGCCTGCTATGGATTTAACGAATGTTGAGTCCCGCCTGCTGGTGCCTTGGCTAGGCCAGACCAAAATGATTTCCCAGGCCTGGGTGTTCCCCACCCCCATTCTAAGGGATGGATACCGAGGCAGAAAACAAGATGCCTACACTTGAAACCTTTGGATCTCTTCTAATTTTCCAAGCTGAATGCAGATGCCAGGGGATTGCAGGCAGCCTCCTACTGTAGCCCTATGTAAGCAGGAGCCACAGTGGTATGTGCCTGGAGCCCCAACGCCAGTCTTCTGGGAAGACTGTGGGGCCAGCATTTGCTGGGCACCGCCTTGGGCCCTGCTAGGCCATGAGCCCGTGGCTCGGGAGCTCAGAGGCTTTGTTGCTGTTTTGGGATTTGGGTGACTTGTTTTAATTTAAGAACTTTCACAGTTTCCTCAACATGTTGATTTTTTTCTTGGTTTCCCTCTGATGGTGCAGAGTGAACTATGCAACTGAAAGAGGCTTGTAAGAGCAGGCTGGCCATAAAACACACACGCTAGTCATTCAGGGCTCAACCCCAGACCCCTGAGAACGCCTGGGCCCTACACTGTCCGCTCCTGCTCACCACACCAAGTTTCCAAGAGATGTGCAGAGCCTGTGGGCGGGGAGGCAGTTCTGGGGTGAGGGTCAGGGGGAATGTGAGGCATAGCTTTGTCCATGCAGCCACCTAGCTCAGCTCTTCAATGGCCGTGATCCTGCCGTTGCAGGTCCACAGTGTCAACCCAGGCACTGCTCAGCCTCTCCTCACTCTCAACCCATGCGGCCCCTCCTGTGCACGTGGACAGGGCTTCCCTCATCTGCATCAGCAGAAGGATGGCAGGACCCTCAGCCTCTCGGAGCAACAGCAAAGCTCTCGGCAGGGGGGCCGCCGCTGCAGGGTGGGGGTGAGGCTGGACTTGGTCTTTCATCTTTCTCGTATGGGCCCTTCCGGGAATGTGACCCACAGCAAGTGCCAAGTGGCCTAGAGGCAGCCATTGTTGTAAAACTGCATTTAATTTATTAGATGCAAAGCTACACCAGCAGGCAAATCACAGAAAAGCATGAACAAAGCTGTTTGACACAGACGAGTGAAAATAGGATCAGTGCAGCATTTCAGGAATAACTGGCCTCTGCAGAAATGCTACCAACAAGCAGAGCCACATTTTTCTTTAAAAAAATTTTTTTAAAGATTTATTTAATTATTTGAAAGACAGACACACACATCTTCCATCTGCTGGTTCGCAACTGCCCACAATAGTGAGGGCTGGGCTAGGCTGAAGTCAGGAGCCAGGAACTTCACCCAGGTCTCCCACATGGGAGGGGCCCCAGTACTTGGGCTATCATCTGCTGCTTTCCCAGGTGCATTAGCAAGGAGCTGGATGGGAAGAGGAGTACCCAGGACCTGAACAGGTGCTCCGATGTGGGATGCCAGCATCGCAGGCAGCGGCTTAACCTGCTATGCCACATGCAGGCCCCAGGCTTTTGCTCTTTCCACAATCAGGATCGATAGAATTGAGGCAATCTCCTTACAGGATCTATAACGAGAGTCCACTCAGCAGAGGCGTCTGATGTCACCTGGCAGAGGACAGAGAGGACTTTTCCAGCACTCAGGCAACAAAGACGTTGGCGACAGAAAGGACCTAATGCCACAGGCAGAGCTGGTCTGAGACGCATCCTCCAGCACCCGGGGAAACTCCTGTCTCTTGTCCACCTTGACTCTGCTGGGGCTGCCACACCTCCACAGACCAGCCACCACCATGCATTGGCCAAGCAGGCAGAGCGGCTCCCACGGCAGTCCTTCCTCCTCCCAACCCGGGGCACTGCGGCCAGAGCAGAGCTAACTCTGACACAGGACCTAGACCGCTGATGCAGCGTAGAGGCCAGTGAGCCCATGTTCAGGGCCTCCAACTGCACCACAGCTGCCTTCCTTGGCTGGACCTTTACCCTCCCGCCTCCCACCTGTGAGCTGAGCTGCCCCCGACATCACCCAGTGCAAACCAGAGGCCCCTCCCACCTGCCAGACACCAAGGCTGGCCCTTGTGCTTCCTGGCCTGGTCACAGCGTCCTCTCAGCTAAAGGTGTTTCTAGAGGTCCTCCGGGAGAGGTGTATACACCCCTGCTGCACTGGCTGCTAGGGTACGAGGATTTTCTGCACATCTCTCAAGCTCTTGCCTTGGGAAGCCACACACAAGCACTTCCAGCTAGCCCTGTGCAGGGAGGCTTGGCAGGTTTTCCTCCACGCCGAGTGTGCATTTCCTTTCCACTCCAGGTAACTGGTACCTGGGACTAGAACCCAGGGCTATTTGCTCAGTCCATTTTGAAAATGTAAATACGATGCAATTCTAGAACTTTAGAATTCCCAGGGACCTTGGAGGCCACTGAATTCTGCAGAAACTATGTTTCTTTGCCTTCGATGACATTACAATTTTACAACCCTCTGTTTTCTGCCAGCCCTGCTGTGAGGCTCTAGCAAACATCTACCCCGCCATGTCCCTGAGCCAGACAGGAATGGAAACCATCTGCCATCACTGGTAGATAAGCCAGGGCTTAATTAGGCTATACCACGTGATCTGGACACATCAAACTACATTCATCACCAGTTTTTGTAGTTGTTGTTTTTTTAAACATTTATTTTATTTATTTGAAAGGCAGAGTTAGAGAGAGAGAGAGAGAGAGAGAGAGAGAGAGAAATATCTTCCATCTGCTTGTTTACTCCCCAAATGGCCACAACATCTGGGGCTGGGCCAGCCCAAACCCAGGAGCCAGGAGCTTCTTCTGGGTCTCCCACATGGGTAGGCAGGGGCCCAAGCACTTGGGCCAATCTCAGCTGCCTTCCCAGGTACATCAGCAGGGAGCTGCTTAGAAGTAGAGCAGCCGGGACGTGAACTGGAACGCACATGGGATGCCAACGTCGCAGGCAGTGGCTTCACCTGCTACGACACAATGCCAGCCCCTATCACTAGTTTTTAAACAGCTACCTTCATCTTTCATTTTTAAGCTATGTTTGAAGACTGACAAAAGCCACTCAGCTACAACCAAAAACACATATCATTCATACAGCACACTGTTAAGCCAAATTTTTCTGTTGTCCAATTACCTACGCTCTGTGTTCTCTTCCCTTTACTGTACCCTAGGAGCCCCATGCTGGATACTGTGGAGAAAGAGCCAACTTCTCTCCTGCTGTCCACCTGTCACATCTCAGAACCTCAAGGGCTTCTACTGGGCTAAACACCTGCTCAGTTTCATGAAGAAAAAAAAAAAAAAACTGGGTATAATCTGAAAAGACACAAAGTTCTCTCCATTTCCTTATTTGTGCTCCAATTTTTTGTTTTTTGTTTGTTTGTTTTTGTACATATCAGCTAGGGTGGAGCTGAGCAAGACCTACAGAGGACCGCACTGAGTCAGCGTGAACAGCAGAGCTTCCCCACTGTCCTGAGGCCTGTATAACAAGGTCCCTGCTTTTCAGGGGCACATGCTCAAGTTTTTAGGGGTAAAAGGTCATCAAGGCTGCAATTTACTTTCAAATGGTTCTGAGAAAACAATGCAGTTTACTTAGAGACAAAGTAACACCTAAGTAATGTGTTAAAATGTTTAATATTTGGGGAGTCTGGGGGGAAAGTATTATAGAGACTCTATTCTTTTAATCTATTTATTTATTATATGCAAGTTTTTATTTTAAAAAATGTACTTATTCACTTGAAAGACTGAGAGGGACTGGGGGGAAGATCTTCCATCTGCCATCTACTGGTTCACACCCCCAATGGCAGCAATGGCCAGGGCTAGGCCAGGCCATGCTAGGAGCCAGTAACTCCATCTGGGTCTCTCATGTGGGATACAGAGGCCCAAGTGCTTGGGGGATCATTTGCTGTTTTCCCAGGCACATTAGCAGGAAGCTGGATCAGAAGCAGAGCAGCAGAGACTCAAACCAGAGCCCCAATATAGGATGCCTGCATCGCAGGTAGTGTTCCAGAGTCTCTAAGCCATGCTATCAAATGATGAGAACTCAGGAGGAGGCTGGCCGGGTCAAGGAGGGAGGCCTGAAGTGTGACTGGCATCCAAGCTGGGCAGGCTTATAGGACTGAGCCCTCAACCCGTGAGAGCTAATGCCAAATCAAGCAGACAAGTGTCAGAATTGAGCCTGGAAGGCCGGTGCCGTGGCTCACTTGGCTAATCCTCCGCCTTGCGGCGCCAGCACACCAGGTTCTAGTCTCGGTCGGGGCGCCGGATTCTGTCCCGGTTGCCCCTCTTCCAGGCCAGCTCTCTGCTGTGGCCAGGGAGTGCAGTGGAGGATGGCCCAAGTGCTTGGGCCCTGCACCACATGGGAGACCAGGAGAAGCACCTGGCTCCTGCCATCGAATTAGCACAGTGTGCGGCCACGGCAGCCATTGGAGGGTGAACCAATGGCAAAAGGAAGACCTCTCTCTAGGTCTCTCTCTCACTGTCCACTCTGCCTGTCAAAAAAAAAAAAAAAAAAAAAGAATTGAGCCTGGAGCCGGTGCTGTGGCATAGTAAATGCCTGCAGTGCCACCATCCCATTTGGGTGCCAAGTCCCGGCTGCTTCATTTCCAATCCAGCTCTATGCTATGGCCTGGGAAAGCAGAAGATGGCCCAAGTGTTTAGGCCCCTGCACCCACATAGGAGACCTGGAAGAAGCTCCTGGCTCCTGGCTTCAGAGCGGCACAGCTCTGGGCATTGAGGCCATTGGGGAGTGAACCACTGGATGGAAGACCCCCCCCATAACTATGCCTTTCAAATAAATAAATAAATCTTAATAAATTGAGCCTAACTGTAGGAGACCCCACTGGAGTCCACTACGACCTGCAAAACTGGCTGTGTGGAGAAAACTTCACAGAGGCTCACCCACGTGATGGAAAGTGCTCTGCTGTATTCTAAACCCATTGCCTTCTGTGTCAAGCTCATCTGAAAATCACCCTCAGAGAAACATCCAGAGTATTAATTGACATCGGGGAGCAGAGGCCACACTGCTAAGCACAGTCCTTGCACACACACCGGCAGACATGTGAATCTGGTAAAACATGGCTTCACCCAGCCTCCCATGTGACTGCCAGTCAGGGCCATCAGCAACACAAAACAGCCGCCGATCACCAGCTCCTGGCCAGAGAAGGCCACTCTGCTGTCAGGAAGCCTACCCATGGGGTTCAAGGTCAGCTTCACACGGCCAAGTGGGAGCACATGACAACCAGGAGTGCTGAGAGATACCAGCGGCCAGTCCCACCACTGATTAAAACAAAACCCCAGGACAGCCAGGGCTGCAAAACACCGCTCTAGATTATCTTCCTTTAACCCCTGTGTCCAGCCAGGCCGTAAGATTAAGCGTATTCACTGCGATGATCCTATTAGAAATACTTAAGATGGTAGTCGGGGCCCTGTGGTAGAGCTGTGGTCACACCACGCGCTTATGGGAACAAGCCACAGTAAAGTGATTATGGATGCATTGCAGTACATCATCACGGGGCATCTGCTGTAACAGAGACCCATGGAAGAAACCACACACCTGCCCATCCAGACATGGCGGCAAGGATCCTGGCACGAGCGCCAGTGGCTCAGGCTGCCAAAACGTTCAGACTGTGTTTTGTGTCCTGACCTTGTACCTGAATTTAACCTGAACTTCCACCCTTACTGTTTCTTCCTGATTTTACCTCTTTTTAAATATATATATATATATATATATGTACACATATTATTTATTAATTTGAAAGGCAGAGAGAGAGTACGTGCTCCCGTTGTTGGTTTACTCCCCAAATGCCAACAACAGCTAGGTCTGGGCCAGGCCAAAACCAGGAGCCAAGAACACGTGGGAGCAAGAGACCTGAGTACTTGAGTCATCACCAGCTGCCCGCCAGGATGTGCAACAGCAGGAAGCTGGAATCAGGATGCAGTCAGGCCTGAAACCCAGGCACTGTGATACAAGCGCAGAGTCCCAAGCAGGGTCTTCACTACTAGACACAATTACTTCCCCAGTGTTCTCTTCGCAGTCTTCCATTAATTCAAGCCTTGTGTGGTACATCTTGGTTAAGCATCCTCAAATTCTTTCTGTATCAAGCTGCAACCAATTTAAAAAATGGAAATATTTTATAAGCAAACACAAAACCCTTACATTTCAGGATGGGAAGAGACAAACAGATCACATAGCTCAATGGCCCTTTGTTTTAAAGATGAAAAAAATGTTAATGGCCGAGAAAGGTTAAGAATCCATCCAGGGGCCAGTGCAGTGGTGTAGTGGGTAAAGCATCCACCAGCAAATGCCAGCTGCAGGTTCGAGCCCCAGCTGCTCCACTTCCAATCCAGCTCCCTGCTAATGGGCCTGGGAAAGCAGCAGAAGATGGTCCAAGTCCTTGGGACCCTGCACCCACGTGGGAGACCTGGAAAAAGTTCCTAGTTCCTGGCTTCAGATGGGCCCAGCTCTGGCCGCTGCAGCCATTTGGGGAATGAACCAGCAGACAAAAGATCTCTCTCTCTGCCTCTGCCAAATAAATAAATCTTAAAAAAAAAAAAAAAAAAAAAAAAAAGAATCCATCCAAGCATCCAAGGTCACGGTCACACAGAACAATGGTAAAGCCAGGACTGAGAGGAGTTTGGACTCATGTGCAACAGTCCTTTACCGCCCTGCTCTTGCTATTCCTGGGTTCAGAGTGGAGTTCCCGGGCTGGGGCAGCAGCGTCAGGCCAGGCTTCACTCTTGACACTGCCGGAACTTCCAAAAACCCACAAGATATCCAGTACGTGCTGCCTCTTGCAAGCATAAACCTGAACTTTAGGCAGACTTTCTGACTTGTGGCTGCCAGGCAGGTGGCATGAGAAACCTCCCTCGGAGCATTCCTTTCTATTGTTTTTGCTGTTACTAAAATAAAGCACCAGGAGAGTTAAGAAACAATGGGTTCAGCACAATATTTTGTGTAATAAAAACAAGCATATTGATCAGTCCAGAAAAAAGATGGGAATGCAAAACATGGATGGCATTTCCAATGTTATCACTAAGTGGTGAGAGTACAGCTAATACTTTCCTTCTGGTTTACCTGTGTTGCCGAATTTTTATTCCAGTAGGCACAGGACTTGCAAAAATTGTTTTAAAAGATATATTTTAAAAGAGTGTCATCCCAACAAGTATCTGAGGCCCTTCCTAGGGTTTGGGGGAAGGTACAGGGGCCCTGCAGCGTTTTGAAATTGGAAACTTCCCCGTGGCTCAGAGTCTCTGGCAGGCTATTGCTGCTCCATTATCTGCAAACACAGAACTCTGCAGAGACAGACAAGTCGCCAGCCCGAGAAGTACCCACATGCCAATCTCCTGCTTCTAGGTGGCCTTTGGATGGAGAACAGGCACACAGCTAAGAGAAAGGGGTCCTCCTGACCGCTCGCTGTGGACCAGGAAGCTGATTCCCTTGAAGGTCATTTCCGTAATCTCTGAGCCCACTGCTGGCTTCCCCAGGATTGAATCACACACAAACACGCTAACAGGGGCCCTGGGGTGGGTCCTGGTCCAACCCCTCCCCGGGAGAAATGTCCATGAGAGGCAGGCAAAGCTGTACCCTCGCCATCTGCTGCCTGGACAATAAAAACGATGGTGCACATCCGAGCTCCTCCATCAACAGGGAATTCTGGGGGAGCTGCTGCCTCTTGGCCAGTGTGCCTGGCAGCTGTCCCAAGCCCTTGTTGTAATAACCTGTTTTAGCCATTTTGCTGTGTGCTGTCTTGCATACTCAATAGGAGTGGCCCAACTGGCAGCATCCTGACAACGTTGTTCATTCCGCTCTGTCTCAGAAGAGTGTGGAAAAACAATGAGCCTCACTGTTTGTAATTATTACACAAATCTTAACGCAGGGCAGAAACAGCCTCAAATACCCTCAACAAAGCAAGTGCCCTGCATCCGGGAGCCTAACGCATATCTGATCTCTGCAAACTGGCCTCGGGCCTGCACCCGTGCCCTGTCCTCCCAGTTTCCGCCCTACCTTCGTAGAGGAGAGACACTGCTCAAGCGTGCAAAAAAACCAGGCTGTCCACCCTTATAACACGCCTATCACACTGAAAACACAAAGTGCTTTTCTTTTTTATTTTTGCCTTGGAAAGCTGTCTGAAGTACCAAAGTTGCAAATATTTATGAATGAAAAAGTCACAAAATTATATTTTAAAAATTTAAAAATACAAGGAGCTGGAAGGACACGTACTATATATATATTTTTAAATTTTTAAAGACGGTTAAGGGTCCCAGGGGGCTCTCAGGGACTGGTGTATTTTTCTACCGCAAACAAATGTGTGCAAGATGTAAAAACAAACAGCAACCGCTAAGGCGAGCCCCGTGAACTTTAACCGAGTCTCTCCCAGGAAGGTGCGGGCAGGCACCGCAAGAGCGTCTCCCAGCCAGCCCGGCCAGGAACAGCTCCTACAGCCGCCAGGCCGGCTCCAGGCCCCGCGCGGTGCGGCGCCTGCGGGATCAGCCCGCCCGCACGGCCCGGAACTCGGCGTCCCAGGCGCGGGGACCCCCGGGCCCGCCTCACCTTGGGGTCGCGCTCGTAGTAGTGCTGCTGCGTGCGGATCCAGCGGCCCACCAGGTGGTCGCGCACCGTGTGCGCCAGCGCGAAGAAGTAGTCGCGGGGCGTGGCCACGTTGCGGTCCTTGACCAGCGTGAAGTGCAGGTGCCGGTTGAAGCTCTTGCGCACCTCGGCCACGTCGCCCAGCCCCGCAAGGCCGCGGACGCTGATCTGCTTCCGCTTCTCGCTGTCTGTCAGAGGCTTAGCCATCGCGCCGGCCGCAGGGCGCGGAGAGGCGGCAGGCGAGGAGAACGGCGAGGCGACGCGAACGCCGAAGGATGCTGCACCCGCTCTGGCACCAGGCACTGCGGCGTTGGCTGGCGGGCACCGGCCGGCTGGTCGCGCCTGCGCGCTGCGCCGGGGCGGGGCCTGTAGGGGCAGGGGCGGGGCACGCCGCGGGGCGGGGCCACGAGGAGAAGAGAGGACTGAGGCGCGGTTGGAGGAGGGGCCTCGCGGCGAGGCGGGGCCGCGAGGAGGAGCGAGCCCTACGGTGGGGCTGGGACGGGAACTCGGGGCGGGGCCTGGCGGGGTAGGGGGCGGGGCCGAGCCGCGGGGCGGGGCCTCGAGGAGACTAGAAGCCTCAAGCGCGGCTGGAGGAGGGGCCGCGCGGCGAGACAAGGCCAAGAGAAGAGAGGCTGGGGCGGGGCCTCGAGCCGGCCTGGGCCGGGGCCTCGTTGGCCCGGTCTTCTAACAAGCTGACGGGCTGCCCCCTCAGGCCTCTGGTCCCGCTGCCCGCGCGTGGGGAGGAATAGCCGCTGAGGAAGCAGAAGCTCGCTTGTATTGAAAAAGTGCGCATCAGCCTGCCTATCCCGACGAAGTGACCCCCCGGAAGACCCAGCTGCAGAGGAACCGGACACCACATTGATTTCCTGGGCACGGGCCCCTCACCCGCAGAAACCTCTGGCGCTTTGCATCCACTTATGGCATCCCAGTTCCCGGCAGTGGCTCAGCCTTGTGGTGCCCAAGGCGGCAGGGCAGGGCCACTTTGCAGACCAGCCTGCGACTTGTAACCGCTCCTGACTCCCGCCCTTCTGCAGCCCAGCTTGGCTTTTGCCGTCACTCCTGCCAGGGCCCGTAGCCTCTACCAGGCCACAGGTCTGCTCCCGGCGGTCTTGGGTCATGGGGGCTGCAGAGGTTCCTGAATCTCACAGAGGTAAAAACTGCCTGCAAGAGAAATATGTGGGCTCCATGACTCCTGGGTCCTTTCCAGCTGCAGACTTCTCAGAGGACAATAAATCTGATGCGCCTCCACCCCATCCACAGGGCAGCTTGGGCGTCTCTCCTGCACTAGACCCCAGGGACCGGAGCTCAGCAAGCCGGGGCTTCTGGCCCTGTGAGCAGTGCTGGGGCTGAGCTTGACTGCAGGTGATGTAGAATCTCAGACTGACAAGACAATTTGAAGTCATAAAAATGAGCATGCTTGGGGCCGGTGCTGTGGCATAGCCGGTAGAGCCACAATCTGCAGTGCCAGCATCCCATATAGGTGCCAGTTCAAATCCTGGCTGCTCCACTTGCGATCCAGCTCTCTGCTATGATCTGGGAAAGCAGTGAGCCCTGCACCCACGTGGGAGACCCGGAAGAAGCTTTTGGCTCCTAGCTTTGGATTGGCCTAGCTCCGGTTGTTGCAGCCATTTGGGGAGTGAACCAGCAGATGGAAGGTCTCTCTCTCTCTCTCTCTCTCTCTCCCTCCCTCTCCCTTTCCCTCTGCCTCTCTGTAACTCTGCCTTTCAAATAAGTAAATAAACCCTAAAAAAAAAAAAAATTCCTGGCATAGTGGGTAAAGCCGCCGCCTACAACACTGGCATCCCATATGGACACCAGTAGGAGTCCTGGCTGCTCCACTTCTGATCCAGCTCCCTGCTAAAGCACCTGGGAAAAGCAGCAGAGAATGGCCCAAGTACCTGGGCCCCTGCCACCCACATGGGAGACCTAGGTCCTGGCTCCTGGCTTTGGCTTGGCCCAGCCCTGGCAATTGCGACCATCACAGCCATCTAAGGAGTGAACCAGTGGATGGATGACCTCTCTCTCTCTCTCTAGTTACTTACAAGTAAATAAATGTTTTAAAATATTTACTTATTTATTTGAAAGGCAGAGTTACAGAAAGGCAGAGAAAGAGAGAGAGGTAGGTCTTCCACCCACTGGTTCACTCCCCAAATGGCTGCAATGGCTGGAGCTGCACCAATCTGAAGCCAGGAGCCAGGAGCTTCCTCCAGTTCTCCCACCTGGGTGCAGGAGCCTAAGGACTTGGGCCATCTTCTGCCTTCCTAGGCCATACCAGAAAGCTGGATCGGAAATGGAGCAGCTGGGACTCTAACTAGCAACCATATAGGATGCCGGCACTGCAGACGGTGGCTTTACCCACTACACCACAGCATTGGCCCCTAAATAAATATATATTTTTTTTAAAAAAGAAATACATTATTCTTTCATCTAAAGTCTCAGGAAAATAGTCATGCTCATTCATTGTTCATAGGATCAGGAGCAGTGTGGTACAGAGGCTTAATCCATGTAAAGTGGCTTCCATTTGTAAAGAAATTTTGAGAATTCCAGATGTAAGAAAAAAAAACAAACAAGGAAACAGAGAGAGCAGTCTGCTGCAATTGTGATCCCACGGAGCATCCACCTAGCCTTTGTCCCAGCAGAATCTCTCTACCAAGTCAATGCCCACATCAACACAGCACAGCAGCCAGCGTGCCAAATGCACTTAGTGACACCAGATAACTAACGGCGGTCTCATCCATGAGACTCGTTGCCGTGGCGTTCAGGCCATGTTTGGGAGAGAATGGCCTGATCGCGCCTGTGAGCAGCCGACAGGCACAGAGGACACAGCTCCTCTTGCACGTGTGCCATAGAGGGTGGTTTGCTGGAAGCTTGCCACAGCAGAAAGTCCTACGTGACTCACAATGCCAAGGGGAAGGTCAGCCTTCTTTTCTTCTTTTCTGAGGCTCTCTTTAGGATTCAGAGCAGGCACTTCATGTGAGGGGCCCGGCTTGTGGAGCAGCAAGCCCGTTAAGCTACAGGCTGTGACTCCGGCATCCTATATCAGAACATGGGCCTGGGTCCTGGCTGCTCCACTTCCCATCCAGCTCCCTGCTAATGTGCCTCGGAAAGCAGTGGGAGATGGCCCAACTCCTTGGGACCCTGCAGCCACCTCCGAGAAACAGATGGAATTTCTGGCTCTGGCCCAGCCCCAGCTATTGCATCACTTTGGAAGTGAACCAGAGGCTGGAAGACCTCCCTCTCTCTCTGTAACTCAGCCTTTAAACAAATAAATCTTAAAAAAAAAAAAAATCATTTTGACAATGCATAAAACTGTGGCTATGCTTAGCATTGCCCAAACAGGCATTTATTTTCTGGAGTTACTGAGTTAGTGTCACTAACACAGGCAGAGTGGGCTCTTGCAGTGAGGTAGGAGACTGTGAAGGCAGGCACGAAGCCCTGGTCGGAACTGCCCCGTTTCAGAGTTGTGTTACTTGCTGGTTTGGTTTTGTCTTCCTTCTGGGAAAGCAGGAAGCAACTGTTTTGCTCACCATTCTATTTCTTGTCCTGTTCCACCAGGTCACAGAATGTCAGTCTCAGGTCTGCCCAGCTCTGCAGCTTTCGTCAACCCCATCTCGTCGGCATTCTTTGACGGTCCCTGAACGAGAACGGCACTTACCATTGTTTCCACAACTCTCTGGACGCACCTGTGATGAGTCCTTTCTACCATCTCCTCTGAGAGGTGACTGCTCCCGAGCTGCCGGCGCAGTGGCCAAATCCTCCGGGAGTCTCCTGATTGTCTTCATACAGCTTGTGTTATTTATTTATTTTTCCTGCAGGATAGGGTTTCTTCTATGAGGATAAGTGCTAGATGAAGGCCACAGACAGCTGTTGATTTCAGGCCTGGGTGTTCTCTCTCACCAGCCTCTTAGTCCTTCGTCACTCCTGCTTATCCATCTTTCACTTTCTTTCGACATTTTTCCATGATCCTGGCAAAGACTCTCGGCTTGACCAAGTGTTAGGCTCCTATAACTTCTCCTGGGCCCATCTGTGCCCTTCCTTGTTAAATATTCAAAACACACACACAATCAGAGAATATCTTCTATCCTGCTGGTTCACTCCTCAAATGCCCACAGCATCCAGGGCTGAGCCGGCGAGGGCCTAACCTGCTGTGCCACAATTTGGCCCCATAAAGTCCGGTTTTAGCCAAGAACTCTGCTAAGTCATTTTAGCCAGCACCACTCACCTGGGACATCTGATCAGGTGTCTCACCCTCACCAGCCCTCAGGCGATGACCAATCCCTCAGGTCTGTTTTAAGCAAGACTCCTATTGGTGTAACCAGCATCCCCTGGCCCTTGATGTTTCTGCTTGGTAATATCCACCCTCCTCCTTGGCCGTCAGTGCCCCTTACCCACGGGGAACAACCTCTCTCCCCCACTGCAAGACCCTAATGCTTCAGTCCCCATGCCTGTCTTGCTGATGAAGTCCACGTCTTCCTCAATGTGCTTCAACTCCATCTCGTCTGCATTCTTTGACGGTCCATGAACGAGAATGGCACTTACCATTGTTTCCAATATTCCAATATTTCTGTATTTTCAAAATTCCCTGGAAAGGCAGATAGACAGAGAGAGAGACACACACAAAGTTCTTCCACGTGCCGGTTCATTCCTCATATGCACTCAACAGCTATGACTGGGCCAGGCCAGAGTCAGCAGCCAGGACTGACCCCTGCCAGGGCTTCAGGAAGGGATGCTGGGACCCCTGCACCTGCTCCTTGACAAGGAGCACCACTCCCACCTCTTGCTCTGCATCAGCTTTGACCCTGCCTGTACTTCTGAAGAGAACACAAAGGCACACAGGGTGGGTTGGGCGCCTTAATAAAGGGGCTCCTGGGAATAGACTCTTGCTCACCTTTCAGAGGGGAGTTGCCATCAGGAGCGTGGCCACAGCCCAGGACCTCGTGGTGGGCTTCACTCAACTCCATGGCTCCATCCACAGATGATCAGACAGTGGAAAATCAGATCCTGCAGCTGTCTCAACAGAAAGACAAATGTTTGATTTCTTTGTGGCGTGGCAGACAGACGATCCCCAAAAGGCAGTGGTTGTCCCTCATAGCGCCACAGGCCCTCACACGGGGAGCCGCAGCGCAGTCTGGGAGATTTCCTGGAGAATTGTAAGTCAGCAGAGAGGAAGCAGGAGGTCCTCCAGGGACTTCCCACCCTGCCAGGGGCTTAAGGAAGGACCCTCTCCACTCCCTGCTCAGGACTCCCTTGCAAGGAATAAGGCAAGTTGTTCATTCTTCCACACCCCACTTCTAGACTCTCCCTGTCACTTAAGATTTCTGCTCCGCTGTTGCACCGTGAGGCCCAGGACTTGAAGACTTGCTGGAGGTGCAATCTGCCCCACGGTCAGAGTGGAACCTGCATCCAGCCAAGACCTGGCATCTGGGGCCGGTGCTGTGGCTCAGTGGGCTAAGCCTCTGCCTGCAGTGCCAGCATCCCATATGGGTGTCAGTTCCAGTCCCAGCTGTTCCACTTCTGGTCCAGCTCTCTGCTTATGGCCTGGGAAAGCAGCAGAAGATGGCCTAAGGGCTTGGGTCTCTGTACCCACATGGGAGACCAGGAAGAAGCTCCTGGCTCCTGGCTTCAGAAACGGCCAGCTCCAGCCATTGTGGCCATTTGGGGAGTGAACCAGCGGATTGAAGACTCCTCTCTCTGTCTATACTCTGCCTCCCAAATAAATAAAATCTTAAAAAACGGGACGCTGTGGCACAATAGGTTAAAGCCCTGGCCTGAAGCACCGGCATCCCATATGGGCTCTGGTTCTAGTCCTGGCTGTTCCTCTTCCAATCCAGCTCTCTGCTGTGGCCTAGGGTAGCAGTGGAAGATAGCCCAAGTCCTTGGGCTCCTGCACCTGTGTGGAAGACCCGGAAGAAGCTCCTGGCTCCTGGCTTTGGATCACTGCAGCTCTGGCCTTTGTGGCCATTTGGGGAATGAACCAGCGGATCAAAGACCCTCCCCACCCCCGCCTCTGCCTCTCTGTAACTCTGCCTTTCAAATAAATAAATAAATATGTTTTTAAAAATATCTTTAAAAAGAAGGTACTGCATCTTTTTAGAAAGAGCCATCTCAAGGGCCCTGTGTAACCGTGACCCCGAGGGAGCTGGGTTTCCTGGAGGCTTCCCCTCTGTGGCAAAGCTCAAGAAAAAGAGAAGTCAGCCTGACGGGATGCATCTTCCTTACGTTCACAATCTCATTAGCAACGGCTGACTGCTGCTCTGGGACTAATCAGAATGTTCAGTTCAGCAGGTGAACAACGCTTGCTTTAGAATTCCAGGAACAGACTGCAGGGGAAGGGCTACAACTTCCAGACCCCAGATAAGCAAAAATTTACAGCCACCTGCTGCACCTCACTGGGGGCAGGATGATTACCGGCCCTGACCGTGGGAACCGTGGGGACCTGTGGGAACCAGCGGTCTAACCATCAATCAACCGAGCCCCGTTATCTCCCTTAATCTACCCCAACTTCCTTTTCTCCTTCTCAAAGCTGATGTGCAAATTGAGACAAGCTTTTGAGACTCAGGAAGTCTCCTTTCCCCTCAAGACTGCTGGGTCTGTGTCCTTGCTCTGACTCTTGTCTCTGGGGAATGGGCTGTCCGGTATCCAGGCCTAATTTTAATGGCATCTCTACTCTACACTGGCATCCTTATGGGATTTTTACCCAGCAAGCTTCTGAGAAATCCTGTATCCCTCCAGTCTTGCTCTCTCTGCCTCACTCAGCCTGTATCTGCCCTGGCCCACAGTTCCATCAAAACACACACCCCTGGGGCCGGCGCTCTGGCATAGTGGACAAAGCCGCTGCCTGCAGTGCCGGCATCCCATATGGATGCTGGTTCAAGTCTCAGCTGCTCCACTTCTGATCCAGCTCTCTGCTGTGGCCTGGGAAAGTAGTGGAAGATGGCCCAAGTCCTTACACCCCTGCACCCACGTGGGAGACGCAGAGGAATCTCCCGGCTCCTGGCTTTGGAATGGCACAGCTCTGGCCATTGCAGCCAATTGAGAACTGAACCAACAGATGGAAGACTCTCTCTCTGCCTCTCCTTCTCTCTGTGTCTAACTCTTTCACATAAATAAATTTATATTTAAACACACACACACACACACACACACACACACACACACACACTCCTCTTCCATCTCCCAGGCCGGAAACTGTGATGCGTTCTTGTGAATCTTCCATTTCACGGCTCGTATTTTACTTCAAATCCAACTGTGAATGTAATAGATTCTCATTCTGTCTGTCTGGCAGAACCCAGTGATCCATGTCCCCTGGGAAGCCTGTGAAACATCCCGGGAGGTGTTCCTGGCTTCAGGCCTGACCCTCTGACCCTGTTTGCATCTCAGGCTCCCTAGTTTCCATAGTAACAAAGGTGAGGACTGCCAAGAGGCCATGGGGACCAGTTCTTATCTCTGATGCAAGAAAGAATTCGAGGAACAAGGAACGAAACATAGATAAAGGTTAGCCAAGCAGAAGCACGTACTCAGAGAGAGTACAAGACAAGCGGCTACCTCTGAGGTCTGGAGCCATCCCTTTCATGTACTTTGGGCACAGTTTTCCAGGAAAGGGTGGGGATTTCCAGAAATTCATGCTGCCCCATTTCTCATCTTTTCTGGAAGCCTCAGAAGCATCAAGGTGTCAGGCATGGGGGTTTATTATAGCATTATACTAGGCTATAGATCATCTCTGGGATGCGGTCAGCCATCAGCCATGTTGGAACTTTTGCCCAGCACCAGTTCTGGGCGATGGTTTTGCTACAACAGCAATTTCGTGTTGCTGGCCACGGGAGTTTTGGAGGCAACCCTGGGAGAGGGTGTGGTAATGATATTTCCTCTGGCTCTTTCTCTGATCCTTGATTGTCTCTACAATATAAGCACTTTGGAAAACTGGCAGTGTTCACTCCAGCTAAACAAACATCTCATTGTGACCTTGCACTTCTGCTCCAAAGAAAACACCCAACAAAAACAAATGCCTATGTCCCCACAAAAGCATGAAGAGGGGCCAGTGCTGTGGCGTAGTAGGCTAAGCCTCTGCCTAAGGCACAAGTTTCCCATGTGGATGCTGGTTCGAGTCCCAGCTGCTCCACTTCCTATCCAGATCCCTGCTGATGCACCTGAGAAAGCAGTGGAGGAGAATGGATGACCTATGTACAAATCACCCAATGCTGGGGTGGGTGGATGGATAGCGGCACAGTTACAATCATGTATGACCTGTGCATGACTGGTGGGAAAGCCTGTATGAGTTTGTCCACACAAAGCTCTAGGACAGCTAGCATCTAGTGTGGGGAATGTACAGTGGGATTGGAAAAGTGTTCTATACCCGGCCATCTGGTATTCCCAGGTGTGAAGGCTTGCTTCCTGCACACTGGACATCCACTCACACGGGCAGCATCTGTGGGGCAGTGGGCCTTGCTGCACCAGGCTCCAGGCCTGGCCTGCCTCTGTCTCCCCACTGCACTGCATGCTTGCCCTCTGCCTACACAACAGGGTTCCGCATCCTTTTTCAGTCTGGGGTTTCCTGCCTACGCCCAAGTGCCCTGCAGCCACACCAGGCCCTTGGCTGACTTTCCCCAACAAGCCACCAAGGCACTGCCCTGTGGCCAGTCCTCTGGAGGGAAAGCCAGGGTCTCCAACCTAGGGAGCTTCTGTATTTTGATCCTTGGGATTTTTTTTTAAGATTTATTTATTTATTTGAAATTCAGAGTTACACACAGAGAGGAGGAGAGGCAGAGAGAGAGAGAGATAGAGAGAGATAGAGAGAGAGAAAGGTCTTCCATCTGCTGGTTCACTCCCCAGTTGGCTGCAACAGCAGGAGCTGCGCCGATCTGAAGCCAGGAGCCATAATCTTCTTCTAGGTCTCCATATGGGTGCAGGGGCCCAAGGACTTGGGCCATCTTCCATTGCTTTCCCAGGCCACAGTAGAGAGCTGGATCGAAGTGGAGCAGCTGGGACTCAAATCGATGCCCATAGGGGATGCCGGCACTGCAGGCCGCAGTTTTACCCGCTATGCCACATCACTGGCTCTAAGGGATGTATTCTGCCTTTTACCCATGACAGTGGTTGCTCTGTCAGGGCCTCTTACTGGGGTCTGCAGCAGCTCCCCCTCCCCCACCCCAGGGATCTCTCAGGCTCAGACTCCGCCCATTCTGAGCAGAGCCCTGAGCCCAGCGCCCGTCCCACCAGCCCCTTTTTCCAGCCAGGACAAGCTGCCATGCCCAGGCAGGCCCTTGGGCTGTGCAAGGGGCTGGGGCAGAGAGACCTGAGGAGGTGGCTGCTGGGCCAAAGCTGGAGGAGTTTTGACTGTCAGGCTCCAAAGGGACCAGGCAGGATACAAACACGGAAGAGGCTGTGTACGTGGAGCTAAAGGACCCCAGCGAAGCTGCAGGCTGCGAGAGGTTGGGGGAACCCAGCATCTACAGGCCCGTTCCAGCCCGAGTCTCGCTCTCCTATGCTCCCTCCAGTGCTTCCCTCAGCACAGGGCATCCCCTCCACGCCCCCCACTCCCCATGCCCCCGGCACCCACTCCTCCTGCCTCATTCCCAGAACAGTGGATGCTGCACCCACTTCCATTGTACTGGCTCCCTCTGAAGTCCCTCCTGCAGCCTCCTAGGCTTTTTATTGCGTGTGTGTGAAAAAGATGTATTTATTTGATGGGGTCAGCATTGTGGCATAGCAGGTTAAGCTGTTGCCTGTGATGCCGTCATCCCATATGGGCTCTGGTTCGAGTCCTGCCTGCTCCACTTCCAATCCAGCTCCCTGCTAATGGCCTGGGAAAGGCAGCAGAAGATGGCTCAAGTGCTTGGACCCCTGCACCCACATGGGAGACCCTGAAGAAGCTCCTGGTTCCAGCCTGGTCCAGCTCTGGTTGTTACAGCCATCTGGGGAGTGAACATCAGAAGGAAGATCTCTCTCTCTCTCTCAAATAAATAAGTCTTTAAAAATTAAAAAAAAAATGCACTAGCTCACAACAGGGAACTGCACTTTAAAACCACTGTGGGGTGGCAGTACCCACCCACTGTAACAGCACCGAAATGAGTGCCAGCTCCAGGTAGGGATCCATCCAAGAGAAATAGACATATGTCCACAAAAACATTTGTATAAGAACGGTCACAGGAACCTTTTTCATCAACAGGCACAGAAAGTTAAAATGTGGTGGACACAGAGGTTAAAACGCCACTTGGGACATTCTGTATCAGAGTGTCTGACTCCGTACTCCAGCTTCCTGCTAACCCACACCCTAGGAGGCAGCAGGTGATGGCTCGAGTCCTTGGGTCCCTGCCCTCCATGAGGGAGACCCAGATTGAATCTGGCCTGGTCCAGTGCCACTTTGGGGAGTGAATCAGTGCATGGAAGATCTCCATCTGTCTTTATGTACCTTTCAAATAAAAAAAGCAAAGTGTGGCAGATCGAAACAACGTATTACTATTGAAAAACAAACAACAAATGTGCTACACACATCAACCTGGGTGAATGCCACAACGGTTGCACTGAGCTGGAAGCCACTGTGTGCTCCCACTGATGGGTGACGGTGCTGTGTCGTGATGGAAATTGCATGGTGGTTGCCAGGGTCAGGGCAGGGAGACTGGGCGTTCTCTGGGGTGACAGAAAAGCTCGTTATAGGAGTGTGAGCTCTGTGGATGGGGGCACACACTTGAATTGCATGTTTATTGTAGGAAAATGATGGCTCCACAGAAGATTTATTTATTTGAAAAGCAGAGTTACAGAGAGAGAAAGAGAGAGAGAGAGAGAGAGAGACAGAGAGAGAGAGAGAGAAAGAGAGAAACTTCCATCCACTGGTTTACTCCCCAAATGGCCACAACAGGGGCTGGGCTAGGCTGAAGCCAGGAGCCAGGAGTTTCTTCCTGGTCTCCCATGTGGTGCAAGGGCCCAAGGACGTAGGCCATCTTCCACTGCTTTCATAGGAGCATCAGCAGGGAGCGGGATTGGAAATGGAGCAGCCAAGACTTGAATGGGTGCCCATATAAGGTGCGGTAGCCATAGGCTGTGGCTTAACCTGCTGTACCACAGCAACAGCCCCAGAAGCAATTCTTAAAAAGGGCACTGGGTCAGAAGTGAAGCCAGAAAGAGACATAGCAGGGACAGACACCTTTCATCAGACAGGTGGCCTGAGTTGCTGGGAGCTCCTGAGGCAGCACCCAGTTCCTTCTGGGGTCTGTGTTGGGCAGAGAATTCCAGCTGACATTGAGTGCAGTGGCGGGGTGGGGCGGATGTCTAGGAGGGACCGGAAGGAGGCATCTGGTCCACAGTCTGGGTGCTTTGCCTCCGTTCCACCCTGGCTGTTTG
Organism: Sylvilagus floridanus; assembly: GCA_949820135.1. Lineage (NCBI taxonomy): Eukaryota > Metazoa > Chordata > Mammalia > Lagomorpha > Leporidae > Sylvilagus > Sylvilagus floridanus. The sequence goes on from OX463231.1 coordinate 82,391,821, forward strand.
GTTTAGGTGGAGCCCTGGCCAGCCGCACCCACTGGGAAAACAGAAGTGATCTCAGGACTCCCCGAGGATAAGCTGGGTGCGGAGGACGTGGGGAGGGGAGGGGAGCCCAGGGTCCTCCGTCGTGGGGGACTTCCCTCTTCGCAGGTAGCCTCTCAGGGTGCACTAGCAGTTCTGGGCCCTCCCAGGGGGTTCATCAGGGACCTAGCCGGTCTGACTTCTCCCTCTAAGGTGAGACCGGGATAAAAGTCCTGGGGTTGAAGGAAGGAAAAGGGGTCATGCGCTCCCAGAGCAGAAGGAAACTGTCATGAATGGGAACTCTCCGAATGGAAACCTGTGGCTTCCCTTCCCAAGCTGCTTTACTGGGATTCCGTTCGTGCACCGTAATTACCCACTGACAATGGTTTTTGTTCACAGAGCCTTGCAAACACCACAGCCAGCCAAGAGGGGAATCTGCACTGTCCCTGAGAAACCCTGCTCCAGGACCCATAAGAAGTCACGTCCACCTCCTGCCACCACCCAGCCCCTGGCAGCCCTGTCTCTAGTGGTTTGCACATTCTGCACACTTCAAATCAACGGAATATTCCAACATGATATTTGGTTTCTGGCTTCTTTCACTGATTTTTAGGGCTCATCCCTCTTGAAGACTTATTTTGTGTTTGTTTTAAAGCCTGGATGGTATTCTGATGTCTGGAGAGTCTTAAAAACCCCTGGAGGGGCCAGCGCTGTGGTGTAGCTGGTAAAACCGCTGCCTGCAACACCAACATCCCACATGGGCACAAGTTCAAGTCCCCACTGCTCCACTTCCAATTCAGCTCTCTGCTAACATCCTGGAAAAGAAAAAGCAGAAGATGGCCCAAGTGCTTGGGCCCCTGCACCCATGTGGGAGACCTGGATGAAGCTTCTTGCTCCTGGCTTCTGCCTGGTCTAGGCCTAGCCATTGTGGCCATTTGGGGGAGTGTCAAGCAGATGGAAGATATCGCTTTCTGACTCTCCGTCTCTCTCTGTAATGTTGCCTTTCCAATCAATCAATTTGAAAAAAAAAGAAAACCCTAGGACATCTCAATCCACAGAAAGCTGCAAGCCCTTGTTCAAATTCTCACCTCTCCCTGTTGCTTTACAGCAAGTCCTCGCAGGCCTTTGAGCGTTGGTGGCCGTGTTTGTAAAACTGTTTGGTTCTCCGCCATTCTTCCCAGTGGGCTTGGAGGAACACGGAGCTCCTGGCAGCTCTGTTGGCAGCCACCCCTGCTCCGTGTTCTGTGCCATAGAAACCCGGCTCTGGGGCTCTTGTGATCTTTGGAGAAAGAGGCTTCTCGAGACAGGCATCTTGTAGAGGATATCTGCCTCTCAGCTGTGCAAACCAAGAGGCAGACACCAAGATTTACAAGGCTGCACTTGAACTCTGAAGTGGAACCCTTTACTGGCCAGCTCAGTAACAGAAGAGCGGGGAGAATCAGAGGCTGTCCACATGATGAGGGGGCAGCGAGGTCTGGAGGCAGGCCAGAGGTCACTTGAGTGGCTAACTGCTTTCGTACCCGTCACTCAGCATTGCTTGCAGAGTTGTGGGGAAGCCACCCTGAGGTGCCTCTGGAGACTCCTGCGCCTGGGAGGCCAGGCAGCTCACAGGTTGTGGTTAGGGCAGCCTCAGGCCCCAGGACTGGTCAGCTCCAGCCAGTCCCAGCATCTTGGGTGGGTGCACCTGCCTTGGTCTGCCAGCACCAGGCTGGAGTCTTGGCGAGCACTCAGTAAAGGCAAGCCACTGAGCGTGCTTAGCCACTGCTGTGCTCTGAAACTCGAGTTCCGCTGTGACAGTGCTTGGAGGGGCCTGATGAGAGGAGACTGGGTCATCGTGAGCTCTCTGCCTCCCACGGATCAGCTGGATCAGCTAGTGCTGATCAGCCCTCACTTGCCCTTGTACCTTCTGCTACGGGATGACACAGCACAAAGGTTGGGTGCCACTGCCATGACCACAGACCTCCCATCCTCCAGAACTGCCAGAGCTAACAAGTTCACGTTCAGTGTAAACTACCCAGTTTCAGGAATTCTGGTAGAGCATCTCTAAAAGAACCCAGACACCTGTTCAGTTATTTTTTTTAATTAATTTATTTGAAAGGCAGAGTTACAGAGAGGAAGGGAGGGAGGGAGGGAGAGAATAGAGAAAGAAAGAGATCTTCCATCCATTGGTTCACTCTGCAACAAGCCAGGAGCCTGGAACTCCAGCCGGATCTCCCAATGTGAGAAGGCCCATGCTCTTGAACCATCCTCTGCTGCCTTCCCAGGCACATCAGCAGGGCGCTGGATCAGAAGTGGAGCAGCTGGGACTTGAACCAGTGCTCTGCCGTGGGATGCTGGCACCATAGGCGGTGGCTTACCCTAGTGTCCCAAGTATCCACAAATTTCAAGAGATTTTTCTAGTTGACTCCGAGAACCTTAAAGGACCTGATTCTGAGCCCCGGCCCGAGGCAGCCTCCCTTCTCGAGTGTCCCTAGAGGCTGACAAGGGGAGGGACAGACCCCAGGACACCTTTGTCAGTCTAGCTCCCCTGGAGCTCCCACCCATGGCTGAGCTCTGGCCTCTGGGGAGACACAGTCAGGGCCAGTGTCCCACAACCCTCGAGTCCAGCTTCCACCCACCTGAAGCCTCTCTTCGTAGGTGAAGACTCAGCCACTTCAGACATTCCTCACATTTCAGAGGCTCCAAACAAGGCATGTTAGGACGGCTCCACCGGGGCCCGGCACGCCCAAGTGTGGTGTTCTCAAAGAACTTGCCTAGGGATTCTGTGGCTCCGCTACTGACACTGCTAGGACTCTCGCTGCCTGTTTCTGAGTCTCCTTTGGGAACTATCTCCTTGCTCTACGGTCATCTGGATTTTTATCCAAAAATGGTGTTGCCATGGTGGTACTTCCAGTCACTCCCAAACAGTTCGAGAAATAAAACTCATCTTGAAACCATGGTTCGCTGTGCGTGCGGATGTTCAGGAGCACACACTGGGAGTCTTTAATGCAAAAACTAAAACCACAGAATACCTAGTTGGTTAACGGAAAAAAAAATGCATTTATTTATTTGAAAGGGGGAGGGGAGAGGGAGATAGAGAGAGGGAGAGAGAGATAGAATCTTCTACTACTGGTTCATTCACCAAATGTCCTCAATGGCTGGAGCTGGTCCAGGTGCCAAGAACTCCACCTGGCACATGGGTGGCAGGGGCACAAGTACTCCATCACCAGCTGCCTTCCCAACTGCAGCAGCAGGCAGCTGGATCGGAAGTGGAGCAGTCAGGACTCGAACCATCGCTGATATGGGATGCCGGTGTCAAAGGTTGGCTTAACCCAGGGCCCACAACGCTGGCACCATTGGTTAACTTCTTTTAAAAAGTTTATTTTTCTTTGTTTTAAAGGCAGAATGAGAGCGAGAGTGAGAGAGAGAAAGAGGAGGAAGGATCTTCCATTTGCTCATTCACAAATGCCTACAACAGCCAGCACTGGGCCAGGCTGAAGTCAGGAGTCCAGAACCCCATCTGGGTCTACCATGATGGTGGCAGGGACTCAGCCATTTGAGTCATCATCTGCTGCCTCCCACAGTCACATCAACAACAGGAAGCTGGATCGGAAGTGAAGTAGCCAGTACTCAAACCAGGCACTCTGAAAGGAAACATGGGCATCCCAAGCCGTGGCTTAACCCACAGTGCCACAATGCCTGCCCAAGGACTGCCGTGTTACAGGAAAACTGGCGAGCGCTGTGAACAGATGCTTCACCAGAAAGGAAATACAACTGGTTGTTAGATACCCAAAACAAATTAGGTCAGTGTAAAATAACACTACCAGCTGGGGCAGGTGTCTGGTGCAGTGGTGGAGACACCATCTGGGATGTGGGCATTCCACGTTGGAAAGCCTGGTTCCAGTCCTGCCTCTACTTCTGACTCTGGCTTCCTGCTAATGGGCTCCTGGGGGTGCAGCACGTGATGGTTCAAGTACCTGGTTTCCTGCCACCCATGTGGGAGATCTGGGTTGAGCTCCTGGCTTCAGCCTGACCCAGACATGGCTGTTTCAGGCATTTGGGGAAGGAATCAGCAAGTGGAAGCTCTCTCTCTGCCTTTCAAATAAAATAAATAAATATTAAAAAAAAAGTAGAACTACCCATCACCATTTTCCCCCTGCCAGGACGGCAAAGATCAAACCAGAGGGCTGGTTCTGTACTGAGGCTGCAGGGAAGACAGTGGCAATGAGGCCAGGCTGGCAAGGCCCACCACCATTCAGAATGTTTGTGCCTTGATCCCGCAATGTCAGGATGGCTTGTGCGTACCAGTGTGGGACTGTAAACAACCTGGTATCATGGAGCTCCATCATCCTGACATGGGACACCAACAGCCACTGCAGGATGCAGGCAGCTCCGCGCATAGCGAATGGATGTCTACACTGCTGCTCCAGGTGTGAATGTTGTTGTAGGTGAGGACTTCTATACTACTGTTCTAGGTATGGATGCTGTAGTAGGTGAGGATGTCCACACTGCTGTTATAGGTGTGGGTGTCTACACCACAGTTGTAATGTTGTAGGTGTGGGTGTCTATATTCCTGTTGTGAGGATGTCTACACTGCTGTAGGTGTCTACACTATTGTAGGTGTGGGTGTCTACACTGCTGTTGTAAGTGTGGATGTCTATACCACTGTTCTAAGGTAGATGCTGTTTTAGGTGAGGATGTCTACACTGTTCTAAGTGTAGATGCTATTGTAGGTGAGGACATCTACACTGTTGCAGGTGTCTATACTGTTGTAGGTGTGGGTGTCTACAGTGATGCTGTCTGTAGGTGTGGTGTGGGGCACACATCTCCAGGGAGGGAACAATTCTCTCGCTCCCCCTCCCCCCACAGTCTGCCTCTTGTACGGCTGCATTTGCAGCTATTTTTAAAAAACAAGTGCCTGCTTTATTATCGAGGAAGACGCTCAGAGCAAAATGACTTGCATATTTGCTGGGCCCAGAAATATTCCAGGACTTATTTGGTGCTCCTCTGGGGAACTTCCAGTCGCGTTCGCTCTTCCAGATGTGAGATCACCACCTTCTTTAAATGGCCCCAATCGATGTCTGCTTTGCCCTAATGCACCTTTCACTCTGCCTCCGGAGCTCTTTTGCCATTTAGACTGTTAGCCGTTAGGGCAGGAAGGGCGCAGCAGTGCCGTGTGCCAAGGATGGCATTCCCCTGCCTCAGACGCGTCCCCCCCAGTACACCTTCTGACTGGGGGGCTCCTTCCTGCTTTCCTGGCCTGCGCTGTGTCGACCTTCAGACCCCTCCCCCGAGTTTTGGGGAGAGCAGCTGGCTCCCATTGGGTTCAGGGGCTCACTGGTGTCCTAGGTTCTCCCTCCCGCCCCTGGAGAAGGGGGTCGCACCGGCCACCTCTGCTCAGAGGCTTCCTCCCTCTTCTGATTGCCCTGCAGACAGAGCTGCTCAGACGCCAGCAAAGGTGCTTCTGGATTCCCCCGGCTCCAGGAGGTGATCCCTGCTGAGCACACGTGAGCGGAGCTGGTGATGTGCCCAGGCCCTCAACAGCTGGGGCCTCCAGGTAGCTCCCTGTGGCCTCACAAGAGACCCTGGCAAGAGGGGTGAAGCTACACGCCACCTCCACGCCGGCTTCCTGGGTGGTTCCTTTTCAAGCGTTAGTAACGGGTCAGGTGCCAGCGGTGCTGACGGCTGCTGATGCCAAGAGGCCTGCACAGGACAGACCTTGTAAACCTTTTATTTTGAGCAGACTCATGAGATTCAGCTTATTCTGTGCATTGTACAGTCACTGAGGGGACAGCAGGAGACAGGCACAGGGACCCACACCACGTCCGAGCTCGCACTGCTCACGAAGGCTGGACAGTGGCCTGAGATGCTGTGGTTCTGGGGGCCGTGGCCCGGGCCTGTCCCTGCTGGCTGCCAATGGCTCACGGCAGCAACACATTCACCAGGACAGGGTTGGTGTGCAGGAAAGGGGCTCAGACAGTTCCCACACAGACACCCCGCACCCCAGCTGCACAGCAGCGGGTACGTTTATAGCAGCTCAGAGTCCGCTCCGCCACTTTACCCCAAACTACCCGAGGGTTTGCACCTCTGGGGGACTTCCTGGCACCGCCACCCCCCAGCTCCCTCCAGAGCAGGCAGGACCTGCCTCACGCCCAGAGCCCCCACCAGGCCCCACCAGGCCTGAGGGCATCACACTGGCCCTGACAACTCCCCACTTCTGTTCTGGGGAGGAAACAGCAGGGGCCGGGACACAAGATGAACACGGCTGCCTCTCCTGCCTCAGTGCATACCCTTCGCCTCCTTGGGCTCACCAGCCTCCTGGAGCCGAGGCAGGAGGGAGGCTCCAGCAGGGCCCGGGTTCCAGCCCTGGCCCCGGCTTCCACACAAGGCCAGCTGGTGTGGGCCTTGCTGGCACCAGGCCCTCGGAGAGTTCCGGGGCTGCCCAGGGCTGCAGGGAGGAGGGGCTGTGGCCCGAGCTATGATTCCTCAAGGGTGAAATCACCTCCAGGAGGGCAGGGGACCTCGGGGACAGGTGCTGGGAATGCTGGCTGGGGGCGGTCCAGGCGGCTCAGCTGCTACGAGGCGGGACTCCTCTGTCTGTTCAGGGAGTCGATGTAATGGAAAATGGCCCCCAGGGCCCAGCTGGTCTCCACGTTGTCGATCTTCCGAGTCAGCTTGAAAAGAGAGCGGGGGTGGCAGGGGCCCATCACACACCCAGGACAGCACAGGCTGGGTGGCCGACTGGAGGGTCAGGGCCATCACACACCCAACAGATAGCATGGGCTGGGCAGTGACTTCCAGGCAGCCAGGCCCTCACCTGCTATGGGGTGGGGCAAGTTCTCACCTTCAGCACTTTGTTCCTGGGAAAGCCGAACTCCTGCAGCAGCAAGCTGATGTAGGTGAGGTCCATGCACACGAAGGGGCTGCTGTGTGGCTGCGTCTCCAGGGTCCGGCACACTGTGGGGCACGGCAGCTTCCAATCACACGGGGTGGCCGTGTGCAGACCCCCACCCCACCCACTAGGGAGTCTCAACGGGCCCTTCCTTGCTCATGATGGACAGCTCAAACCATAGCTCTGTGCCCAAGGCACCCCCAGGACCAACAGGGACCTGCACGCTTTGTCTTGGGGTCACAGTCAAAGGCCACCACCTCCCAGATGTCAAGCCCAGAACAACCTACTCCTGCTCCCAGGGAGTCGGACAAATCCACCCAGGCTTTCCTGGGGTCCCACACAGAGTCTTGCCCTGCTGAAGAGTCACAATGCCCAGCATCCATGGGACAAGCCAGCTTAAAAACAAAGGCTAATTTTGGGGGGTGAGAGAAGGACTTAATATGGAGAATGTACCCGGCTTCGCTATTCTGCCCTGCAAACTGGGAACCACAGCCAAAAAGGCAGAGTATGGACATTAAGGCTTCGCGAATGCTCACTCTGGCAGCTGGGATGTGGTGGGGGAGGGCAAGCAGGGCCTGGTCCTGCAACCCAATGCCTTCACTCTGCTGTGCAGGGCCCCGGGGCTCGTTCAGAGCCAGGTGAAGATCAAGGATCGGCTGGGACAGCCCAGGGAAATTACTGTCACCAAGCAGCAGGGAACAGGTGTCAGAAAAAAATGGAACTGAGGGAACCGGTTCGTCACAGCCCTACAGGGAAAGCACCGGGACCACGGTTCTTTCACAGCTGGGGACACCAGAGGCCCTGCCACACCCACTGTCAGGAGGGCAGGCCCTGCACGGCCATCCGCATGTGCTGGCAGCCCCGAACGCTTGGCGGCTTGGCAGGATCACAGACCATATGAAGTCTGTCCAGCACTCAGTTTCTGCCTCTCTACTCCTTGTCCTGGCATTCTGGGAAGCAGAAGTGTGGAGTCACTCACCGTACTTGGCTGCAGTCTCAAAGTCTCCCACCACGAGGCTGCCTCCTTTCTCAGCATCTGCGGGGTGAGACCGACATGCGGGCTGCAGGGGTGCCGTGCAGGTGTGTGATGGCCTGGGTGGGAGGTGCGAGGCCTGGACAAGGCACCTTCCTGCTCATGCTCCAGCACATGATGGCCCAGGCACCTGGGTCCCTGCCACCCACATAGGAGACCTGGATGGAGTCCCTGGCCCCTGGCTCGGGTCCAGCCCTGGCTGTTGTGGGTATTTGTGGAGTGAACCAGCAGATGGGATCCATTTCTCTCTCTCTCTCTGCCTTTCACATAAATCAATCTTTTTTAAAAAGTGAGGAGCTGAGGCTGGCATTGTGGCACAAGAGGTGAAGCTGCTGCCTGCTGTACCAGTGTCCCACATGAGTGCTGGTTTGAGTCCTGGCTGCTCTACTTCTGACCCAGCTCCTTGCTGGTGCACCTGGGAAGGCAGCAGATCACAGCCCAAGTGCTTGGGCCCCTGCCACCCATGGGAGACATGGATGGAGTTCCAGGTTCCTGACTTCAGCCTGGCCCAGCCTCGGTCATTGCAGTCATTTGGAAGATCTTTGTGCCTGTCTCCCTCTCTCCCCTCCTCCTTCTAACTCTGCCTTTCAAATACATAAATACATCTTAAAATAAAACAAAACAAAATACTGCTGGGTCTCGGAAGAGGGGCAGCCACCCTGGAGCCATGCAGAGGGAGTGTCACTGGGCGTCAGCTGAGTGGCCCGGGTGGCTCAGAGTCAGCCCGAGGTGTGGGCACTGCCCAGCTACTGCACTGTTGGGGGAGGGCGGGACACAGAGCCCCAGATCCAGCCCAGAGAGCTGGCAGGGCGTCCCAGGCTGGCAGGTCAAGCCGACCAAGGGAGAGGGGGTGCCTTTCTGCTCACTGGCCCACCTCTGCACTCAGCCCAGTCGGGGCAGCAAGGGCAGCACGGAGATTGAGGGCAGCCAGAACTGACGTCCGCTTTCTTCTCTTGTCCGGATGCCAGCGTCAGGATCCCACCCACAGGAGTGTGTTTACATAGTCTCAGATTGATTTCACGAGGAAAACTTCCTGTCTCTGCCCACCAGTGTGCCTCACAGCCCTCTCAAGAGTCTCCACACGGTGCAGCTGCCAGCCACAGCGGACTCAATGCCACGCCGCGTCACGCCTGCTCTGCCCTGGCTCGCTGGGCTGGGGGCAGGGTCGGAGTGACACCACCTCTCCCGGGACATGGCTCAGCTCTCCCTCCCCAGCCCCCAGGGAGCAGCCTGAGGGGACACTGCATGGGAGCCAGACAAACAGCATGAGTCAGCTCAGGGCCAGCCCTGCCTCCCAGCAGGCACACAGGTAGCCAGGGTTTATGACTTCCTGTTCTGGGGACAAGACCAGGTCCACTCCCAGCATCCCAGAGGCCCGTCAGCGCCCCCTTACCGATGAGGCCGACACTGGCTGCGAGGTCGTAATAGTAGGAGAAGGCGTAGAACTCCACACGCTTCACCTCCTCGGTGTGGTGCACCCTGTCCCGCAGGACTCCGGCCACTCTGCGGGCACACATCTCGTACAGGCTCGCTGCAGGGGGAACCCAACACTGGGGGCTGGCAGGCCATAGCGCCGCCCAGCAAGACGAGGTCGGACCAGAAGACCCCACCTGGGCCAGGGGCTGTTCACCTCCCCTGGCCCCAGCAGTCCTGGAGGAGCAGCAGGGAGAGAAGCCACGAGAACACTGGTGCCAGGGAGGCCACCGCCCGCCAATACTGAGCAGCCTTCTGACCAGACCGTGGGTAACGTTACCACACTCGGCTCTGCCCTCAGCCACACCTCACTGGCTACCTCCTCCCAGTGTCACACGGAGCCTGCTGGGCCACCTTCCACGCTGTGCAGTGGGAGAGATGTGGGTGACACGAGGCCTCAGAGGGTAAGGGATGGCTGTGGACATCCAACAGACATGCCAAGACCCCATGCAGACCTGCCCCACAGAGTCCTCGACCATCCCAGTATTCCCTGCAGCCCATAGCACAGCTCCTCTCTCCTGTCGCTCGGTAGGGCAGTGTCTGAGGGGCCTCAGCACGTGCTGCTCCTCCGCCCTGGGGGAGCCCCGTCTCAGGTCTGAGCTGCTCAATCCAGCCCGTTCATGTCTCCACTCAGACGCCACCCCACAGACCTCCCTCGCCAAAACTGCAATCCCCTGCTCTGTGCCCCTCCGGGCTTGTTCCCTCTGTTTTACTGTCTCCTCCCACAGGGACAGGAGCTGTGCCGCAACGTCCAGCCCACTGCCAGGTGGGACACCAACCAGGTCACCAAAGGAAGACCCCTCACGCCTGGCCGTCCAGCCTGAGGACAAGAAGAAATGGAAGGGCAGGCAACAAAGGCCACCCAGGGAGCTGGGGAAGGCCCATAGCCCCAGGGCTCCTCTGCTCACAAACAGGCTCAGTGGAGCTGCCAGCCCAGGCATAGCCCTTTGTCTCAGACCATGCTCACTGGAGCCCTGTGGGAGACAGGGCCCGGCCCAGGCAGGCGTCTGGACACAGACAAGCGAGCCTTGTGCGTGGCTCCAGGCAAGTACTGGCAAAGGCCTCTGGAGGTTTCTCAGAGCTGCCTGCGTTTCCCAGGCAAGGCCGGGCTTGTCTGGAGCACCCTACCCACCACACTTCTCAGAGGTGTCTGGGAAAGGTCCAGGGGGCAGGGGCAGTTGCCATTCCGACCCTCAGAAGCCATCGAGCAGCAGTAAAGCCACTTACCTGCCTCCTGGCCCGCAATGCGGTAGGTGATCTCAGCGTGCTCCCACTCCCCCCTGAAGTTGGGCGGCAGACAGGGACTGAGCAGTTCCTCTCCATCCTTAGCTGAAAAAGAAGGGCACGTCAGCACAGCCGGGGGGTGTGCCGGAGCCTGGGGCGATGCTGGGGCCGGAGTCTGGACAAAGTTTTCCTTTGCAACAAGACGAATACCACCAGTACGAGGAGCAGCGCTAGGATTGCAAAGGAAGAAATGAAATAGGACGTGTGCATGAAAACGGAAGCTCCAAGGGAACACTCCTACTTGGAGGAGCCAGGCCGAGGGGCAGAGGGCAGGTGGGGTCCAGGACACGTGAGCCTGGGGCTGGGGGCGCGGGGCACATGCACGGATGGTGCCAGGGCCCTGGGAAGGCACTGGGTGGGATGCCAGGCTGACACCAGCCTCAGTGCAGGGCCCCGAGAGGAGCCACAGGGGGACCCCTGAATCCCAGAGCACGGCCAAAAGGCTCACAGGGAGCGGGAAGATCTGGATGAGAAGCACCTTCCTATGACCCTGACACAGCTCTGTCCTCGGCCACCACGTCTGGAAGGGAGGGCTGAGCTGGTTTTGTAGGGTCTTTCATAAAGCAGAAAACGCCGAGGAACATCCTCCACGGCTGGAATCACAGCGAGGAGAGAGAAACTCTCCCAACACCCATGGCAACAGCCCCAGCACCACCTCCACAGGGCCCTTCTGTTCCACCTAAGATCAAGGTTCTGGCTTCAAACCCCTAAAAACACAGCATTAAGAACGAAGGTGACAGACATGTAAGGCCACCTCCAGCTCAGTTTCAGAAATACTGTCACTTGCATCTCTTTAAAAGCACAACTTAGAACATGCACAAGTGAAGCCCACCTCCCTGTGTGCCTTTCAGGGTGCCACCAACACAGTCTGGGGCACATCCTTCTTGGCCAGCAGCAGCCTGGGCGGCGAGCAGCCATCACGGGAAATCTCTCCCAGGATGGAGCTGCTGCCCTCCTGGAGGCTCCAGGCTCCCGCCAAGGCTGGGCCTGAAGCACCACTTACCAGGCTCCCCTTCCACGCCGCCCAAGATCGCCAGTCGTGCCGACATGAGTCCAAGCCCTAGGTAGCTGTGGAGACAACGCCAGGGTGAGGCTGGGGGCTGCATATCCACCCCCACTAGGGCCAGACACCGAGCAGCCAGGGTGGCGATTAGCATACTTCTTGGCTTCTTCTAGAAGCCTCTTGTGTTGTTTGAGTACTTGGCTAATTAGCAGGGGTGGCTCACACGGCAGTAGCTCACCGGGAGCTGTGGATACAGTGTGAGGCAATGGCTGTGACAGTGCTTATGAAGGGCTTGTGTTTTGCGTAGAGAACCTACTGGAGACACCACACGGCGGACCAGTGGCCCAGGAAATTCCTCCTGCTTTTTTGCAAAGCTTCTCCAAAGCAGAAGAAAACAAGCACAAAAGGACTTTACTGTAGATAAATTATAAAATGAAAATTACAAAATGTAGATAAATTATAAAATGCCGGCACTGCGGCATAGAAAGTTAAGCCTCTGTCTGTGATGCCAGCATTCCATATGAGCGCCGGTTCGAGACCAGGCTGTTCCGTTTCCAATCCAGCTCCCTGCTAAGGTGCCTAGGAAAGCAGAAGATGGCCCAAGTGCTTGGGCCCCTGCACCCATGTGGGAGACCTGGATGAAGCTCCTGGCTTCTGGCTTTGGCCTGGCCCAGCCCCAGCCATTGCAGCCATTTGCAGGGTGAATCAGTGGATGAAAGATATATTTCTCTCCCCACTCCTCTTTCTCTGTAACTCCACCTTTCAAATAAATAAAAGATAATAAATCTTAAAAAAAAAAAAAAACAAAAAAAACGAAGGAGGCAGGTGAAGGGAGGAGGAAGGGGCAAGAAGGCCCAGGTGGAAACAGGCTGCGATCTGGTCCCTCTGAGGTGGGGTGCAGGGCCAACAGTTGGCTGCCCCCCGGCCCTGACACCAACCTGTAGGAGTAGAGCCTGTAGGTCCTGTTGAACATCTGCAGGGCGGTCAGGTGGCCAGGCGGGGAGCTCTGCAGAGTGCCCTAGGAGGGAGGGGTTTGTTTCCTGCTGCCCGCTCCACAACGCCATTCCCTACTCCCTCAATGCCTTTGGATGGATGGGGCTAGGCAGACGTCATCAGGGACACCCCAAGTTTGTGAAAGAAAGCGGAGTGGGCAATGACAAAACAGAGCAACCAGGGTGAAAAGGAAAAGGTTCGAGTTTCCTCCTCAGGAGTCACACTGCACTACCCAAGACAGCCCTCAGCCCGACTCACTGACAGCTCAGTGCAGAGGGGCAGGAGCCATCGGGGGAGCGGGGAGGGGCTGAAGCACTCGCTGGCCTTAGGTGGATGCACATTCATGTCCTTTAGGGCATCACTCGGCCACTTGGCCAGGAGCTTCAGACCACATGCTGTCTGCTCCTGCCCCTTTCAGAACCCTGCGGCGGGGAGGAGTCATTCATTTCACTGTCCCCAGCCCAGAGGGTCCTGGTTACTAATTCATCACCCTGCTGAAGACCAGAGTTCTGTTTGTGTTTTGCAGGCAGGCCTGAAATCTGAACAAGGGGCTTCTCAATGAAGGCACAGCCCCCCAGGGCTCAGGGGCACACGGGACTCTGGCCTGGCCAGCAGTTACCACCTTCCACTGCACCCCTACCCTGCTCTGCTCCTCCTGTGGGATGGGGGCCCTGGAGGAGGGCAGGGGCTGTGTACCTCCACACTGGGCAGGAAGGTGATCTGAGTGGACCCTCCGCCCAAATCCAGCATGCCCACACTGCTCTTGCCCGGGGTCTTCAGACTGCCTGCAGGGTGGCAAAAAAACAGCAGTTATTGGCAGTAGGTGGAGAACAGAGGCAGCATTAGACAGAGCCTAAAAGCCAGAGCCTTAGTGGAGATAAATGAGGCAGAGAAGTCGCCATGGACATTCCCACGTAAAAGTGGTTAGGGGCAAGACCAACAGCTCGACCAGCTGCCAGACAGTGACAGATCTGCCACACCCACTGGGGCTCACCTCAGAGACAGACTTTGATGTTCCTACGAGGGGACCCTCCCCGCCCCACCAGCTCCATCTCTATCTCTGTTCCCCAAAGCGCTAGACGTGGAGATCCCCACCACTCAAAAGGGGCACCTCCTGCCAGGAAACGTCTTTTCCGTAGATGTATCAGACATACTGCACCTTCCCACATTCCAGCAAAGGGATAAAAATCCACATGCATTGAGAATAATCCAAGAAAAATGACTCTGGTTTTCAGGAACAGGTGTTCCCACTCCCTGCTGTACCTACAGCAGAGGAATTCCACTGTGAGCTGATCAGCAGTCACGTCCCACCTAACAGTCGAAGATGAGACTGGTTTCCTTCGTTGCCTTGCCCAGAAGGCAGGGGCTCTGCAGGAGGCAGGCAGGGGCAGGCTGGAAGCACAGCAGCCAGGGACGAGCCCTTCCTAGCACTCGCACACCGGCCAGTCTGCTGCTGCCCGAGCCAGGCGGACACCTCCACCTGTCCCCAGCACCCTGCTTGGGGTCAGCAACACCGTGAAGCCCTGAGGAGTGACCATAAAGGGTAGACGGGGGCCCCTGCTCTCCGGAAAGCCCCGCCCAGCCCTCCTTGGCAGGCAGCTCTGACCTGTCAGCCTCTGCGATCCAGGGGACACGCACCTGTCAGGAAGTTGACAGTGATCCACGCCGAAACACCTGCAGGAGAGCGCCACAGACAGTGCTGTGAGCACCGGAAACGCCGTCACCACCACACACGGAGCAGAGTGACCACCTCCTCACCACCCTCAGCCTTCAGACCCCCTACAGAGAGGGGTGTTGTTCAGACTAATCCAGAGGCTCCTGACGGATTGCTCTAGAAGACGCCACTCTAACCCTTCTTTCCCAAGTGCCACATCTCTGATTCTTCACCACTAGCTTCCTGTTTTGGAAGCAGAAAAAGGACTCAAGGTTCCTTCCTCCCACAGAGACTCTCTGTTGTGCGCTTAACGTCGGCCCAGGGGAAGCTTTTCTTTTTGTCCATTACCGATGCAAGCCCACCGTTCTAACGTGGCGGCCGCCGGGATGCTCTCCAAACGTTCTCCAAGCCCAGAACATGGTGTTTCCAGGGGCCACTTCTGTGCCAGCTCTGTAGCTGGCCCCCAGCAGACCCGCTGATGCTCAGACGGCAAACTGGAGTGGGGGAGGTAACTGGGGCCATCGAGCCTGCCTAGCTCTGGGCACGGGGACAGCACCTGCACAGGAGCAACTCCCGGCAGGGCAGATGCTCGGCTGGCCGCATTACCTTCGTCTGTCCCGTTCATGATAGAGACACAGTCATCTCCCACCAGGAAAGGGGACGCCTTGAACACCTCTTCCACCTGAAAGGAGAGAGAGACAGTCTTCAGCCATCAGAATGCCAGGCATATCACGTCCCTGGCAGGTGGATCCCTGCCCGCCACCTGCAGGGATTCCGATGTGTCCCTAGCACCAAAGCCTTGGCTCTGTGTTAAGCTTCTCTGACCCCTGCAGGGGGTTCCCCAGTTATCTCCCAGGGCCAGCTGAGGCTCAGGTTCCCCTGGAGACCCCGTCTTAAACCACACTAAGCTGGAAGAGTTCTGGCGGACACACCCGGGCCTGCTGGGTCTCAAAACACCACCCTGATTCATGATGTTGGATGAAGGGGCGGGCAGGTGGCCCTGCAAGGCAAAACCTGGGGACCACCTGCATGCCTGGTGGGCGCCACTCCCAGTCCCTCTGGACACCCGACCACACCTGGGCCCCATAGTCCCACCGCAGGGGACGCTGGTGGGTGTGAGTAGTTTGGGAACAGAGAGGGCCACTTTGTTCAGTCGGGAGGACTCCTTGCCAGCCCTGAGGCAGAGGGTGGGCAGCTGGGAACACGCAGGAACAGAAGAGAGGAGGGATAGCACCATGAGCAGGGCTGGTGGAGAACATGCAGGGTGGGCTGGGCTGACCGACAGGAGTGCTGATCACACAGCCCTCTGGGTGCAGGGAGAGTGTTGGAAAGAATGGCACACTTTAAATATAGTTGTTTTTCTTATTATAAAGCACAGATTCATTCCCAGAAACACAAAAAGCCTTAAATGTCACCAGAAGGAAGTGTTATTCATCCTACTGCCCTGCTACCTGCAGGGGATGCTGACAACATTCCCAGAGTGAGGCCGCCCTCCAGGAGCCCCCAAGTATCCCGCCTGCCTGCTCCAGCCTGGCCAGGAAGCCAGGGCTCACACTCGCCATCAGCCACCTCGGGCCCAGCTCACCTTCTGCAGCAGCTTCTGGGCCTTTGCTCCTGGCAGCAGGCGCAGGCCAGCGGTAGCCTTGAGCACCAGTGGGGTGGCCTTCCAGAAGTCAAACGGGATGTCCTGCTTGGCAACATCCAGCAGCTCCTGGATTCCCTGAGCACTCTGCAGACATCGTGGGAGCAAAGCGGGCACATGGAACCCAGCGCACGGGGTCACAATGCTACCCCTCCCCTTTTGGTCTGCTGAACGGTGTCTGTTTCCTAATGTGCCACGTCGGCAGGAAACAGGGATGTGAGTGGTGGGGATGTGGGGACACAGGGACCAGGCGGTCACAGAGGAGGACGGCTCAGGGCCACAAGAGGCCGTTCAACTGCATGCAGCACCCATGTCCAGCCCTGTCACCACCCAGCACAGGTCCCCAGGACATGAGGATGTGGAAACCAGCTGGGTCTAGATCCTGAATCCCCTGAACCTCAGTGCATCTGGTAGGGTGCTCTAGGTCCCAAGGCTGGATGGGGCTTGCTGTGAGTGCAGGAAGAAGGCAGGAAACAACCTGGGAAAGTGAGGCTGGGTACTGTTGACCAGTACAGTGCTACCACAGGGGAACTGCTGCCCAAGGCGGAGACCCAACTCCTTCCACCCAGAAATCCTGTCCTGAGAACCCACTGGGGAGCGAGGCCCTGGCCTGTGTGGGTGACGAGGTGACAGATGGCACATCTGCATGTGCATGCAGAATAACACGGAGGCACTTACTCACAGACATGTGAATGAGCATGACAAAGTGGGGGACACAGCCCTCCTGGGGGCAGCCCTCCACACTGCCCTGGGTGGCTTGTCCTTTATCCCCCTGGACGTTTGTTATCTGTCCGACCAGTGAGGCTTGAAAGCCCTAGGAGCTCATTTTTAAGATATTTAATCAGGTCTACTCTTATGGCCACTCTAGTATCACTGAATGCAAAGCTTTAACAAAATTTTATTTGAAAGGCAGAGTCAAAGAGACAGAGAGAGACAGACAGACCGAGAGGCGTCATTCTTCCATCTGTTAGTTCACTCCCCAAATGGCTGCAATGGTGGGACTGGGCCAGGCCGAAGCCAGGAGCTTGGAACTCCATCTGGGTCTCCCATGTGGATTCAGAGGCCCAAGCACTTGGACCATCTTCCACTGCTTTCCCAGGTACATTAGGAGGGAGGTAGATCAGAAGAGGAGCAGCCAGGACTTGAACCAGTGCCCATAATGGATGCCAGCACTGCAGACTGTAGCTTAACCTTCTATGCCACAATGCCAGCCCCCTACATTTTAAACATTTACTTTCATCTACCTGAAAAGCAGACCAACAGAGAGAAAGAGATCCAGACAGAGAAAAGGAGGAGAGGGAGAGGGAAGAGAGAGGCTGAGATTGATTTTCCCTCCACTGGCTCACCCCCCAAATAGACAACAGCCAGGTCTGGGCCAGGCTGGAGCCAGCAGCCTGGAACTCCATGTGGGTCTCCCACATGAGTGGCAGGAGTCCAAGCACTTGAGCCTAGGATGCATTAGCAAGAAGCTGGATTGGAGGAAGAGGTGCCAGGACTTGAATCATCACTCCCACATAGGATGTCGTCCCAAGCAGCAGCTTAACCCACTTCACCATGACGCCTGCCCCTCCATTTGTTTTTTAAACTAAGCTACCAAGAAACAAGTCTGAAACTACAATGGCCTCCCTTATCTGGGGTATCAGTTAACAGACCATCCCTAAAGTTTATACTGCATGCCGTTCTGAGGGGGGTGGTGAGGTCTCACGCTGCCCTGCTGCAGCCTGCAAGGGGCATGGGTGTTCCTGTGCCTGGTGTGCCCACACTGTCGGCCTCCGAGTCACCGACTGAGTGCAGGGTCAGCTGCCGGACTGCTGTCCTGGTTCTGCAGTGCTCATGTGCGGGCAACCCTTCTTAATGCTGGCCACAAAGCACTGGAGCAGTGAAGCATCAGGCAGGCAGTTTGCATACGCTGACGAGAAGCTGTGAAGTGCTTCCTTTTAAGTGAAATGCTGAGTTTTCAGCTTAACAGAATAAAAAAAAAATCCCATAGTGAGGTTTCTAAGATCCATGGTAAGAATTAATTTTCTGGGGCTGGCACTGTGGCACAGCAGGTCAAGCCACTGCCTGTGACACCAGCATCCCACTTCTGATTCAGCTGCCTATCACTGTGACAGCAGGACAGCCCAAGTCATGCGCCCTTACCACCGCGTGGCAGATGCAGTTCCTGGCTCCTGGCTTCGGCCTGGCCCAGCTCCAGCTGCTGTGGCCATTTGGGGAGTGAACCAGTGGATGGAAGGTATTTCTCTCTGCCTCTCCCTTTCTGTAACTCTGCTTTTCAAATAAATAAAACACATCCTTTTTTTTTTTTTTTTTAAAGAATTTTCTAACTGTGAAATGGTAAAGGCAGAAAAAGAACTTCTGGCTGGTTTTGCTGCTGCACCTCAACCTGCAAGAGTTACGGCCACAGCATGAGGCTAGGGCTTGGTTATGATGGGAAAGGCACTAAGTGATAGGGTTTGGTGCTATCCGAGGCATCCCTGGTAGTCTTGCAATATATCCCTACAAAGAAGGGAGGGGGCACTCTCTATTGTCTGAGACCACAACTATGCTCAAGAATATGACTTAAGAAGTGCTTCAGGGTGTGTGTGCCAGCACTGGGGTGCAGTGGGTTAAGGCACTGCCTGTGAAACCGGACTCCCACATAAGAGCACCAGTTTACTTTTTTTTTTTTTTTTATTAAATTTTTTTGACAGGCAGAGTGGACAGTGAGTGAGAGAGACAGAGAGAAAGGTCTTCCTTTGCCGTTGGGTCACCCTCCAATGGCCACCGCGGCCAGCGAGCTGCAGCCGGCGCACTGTGCTGATCCGATGGCAGGAGCCAGGTGCTTCTCCTGGTCTCCCATGGGGTGCAGGGCCCAAGCACTTGGGCCATCCTCCACTGCACTCTGTGGCCACAGCAGAGAGCTGGCCTGGAAGAGGGGCAACTGGGACAGAATCCGCTGCCCCAACCGGGACTAGAACCCGGTGTGCCGACACCACAAGGCGGAGGATTAGCCTGTTGAGCTGCGGCGCCGGCCCAGGAGCACCAGTTTAAGTCCCAAGCTGCCCTGCTTCTGAGTCAGCTCCCTGCTAATGTGCTTGGGACAGCAGCAAAAGATGGCCCAAGGATCCAGACACCTGCTACCCACATGGGAGACTCGGATGGAGTTCTAGACTCCTGGCTTCGTTCTGGCTCTGCCTAGGCTGTTGAGGACATTTAGTGAACGAACAGTGGATGAAAGATGGCCCTCTCTCTCTCTTCCCCTCTCTGTTGCTCTGCCTTTGAAATAAAAGAAACAGATCTTAAAAAAACAAAAGGCAGGCTTGAAGCCCCAGGGACTCAGGACTGAACTAGCAGCCAGTGTTTGGAAAAGCAGGTGTTTGGCAGCTGTGAGCTCTACAGGTGTCTGAAGTTTCACTGCTACAAACTTACAGAAATCATGATTTGAGAGTTTAAACCAATTTCTTTTATATTTATTTGGTTCTGAGGATTTTGCATAACACATTTTTAATGTGATTTTTTTTTTCTGTTCTCATCACTGTTTGCTAGCTTCCATCAAAGCAACTGAAAAACACAGGACACGTACAGGTCTTGTGCAAAACTCATGAAGCTAAATTAGCGTCAAATATTTAAATATTCAAATGTGCAAGTAAGCTTTTCCTGTTTGCAGCATTTGTGCTTCCGAGCTGCACCTAGGCTTGGGGACCGGCCTGAGCCTGTGAGCGGGGGTGGGAGGCACCTCCTTGGGATTAGAGCTGCACGCTTCTCTCTCCCTGCCCATCGAGAATGGCACGGAACACCTCAGGCAGCACCAGCAGGGATGCCCTCCTCCATGACCGTGCCCACCCCGTTCATAAAGGAGAGGACCAGCGTTAGCACTTGGTATGGCTATAAGACAAATCCGAGGAGCAGACGGAGGTGGGGAGCTTGTTACCTTTTCCACGTCATCAGCGTAAGCAGAAAGACCTGGCTTCAGTGCTTTGAAGGTTTCGTGGGTCAAGGTGGGAGTTTCTAGGGGGAAGACATGGTCAAAAGAAGGAACAGCTATGAATACACCTGTGAATGTACAACATACACACCTGTGACCAGCCACGTTTTTTAAAGCAGAAGTCTGATGACACGGACCAACCCCACAGGGGCAGTTACTGTGGCCTAAATTCTGCTTCTTGCATTCAGCTGAACAAGATGAGTGTGAGATTTAGTATTTGGGAAAGATTTTTTTTTTTTAAGATTTTATGTATTTGAGAGGATGAGAAAGGGCAGAGAAAGAGAGCGCACCCATCCACTGGTTCACTCTCCAAATTCCCGAAACAACCAGGGCTAGACCTAGGGTGAAGCCAGGAACAGAGAGTGGAATCCAGGCCTCGAACATGGGTGGCAGGGACCCAAGTACTTGAGTCACCACTGCTGCCCTACAGGAAGCTGGAGCCAGGAGAAGGGAGCTGTGCTCAGGCACTCCAATGAGGGATGTGGACGTTTCCATCAGCATCTTTTTAAAGACGTATTTATTTATTTGGAAGTCCTAGTTACAGAGAGAGGGAGAAATTTTTCATCCATACAGAGAGATCTTCCATCCGCTGGTTCACTCACCAAATGGTGGCAATGGCCAGCGCTGGGCCAGGCCGAAGCCAGGAACTCCATCTGGGTCTCCCATGTGGGCAGCAGGGACCCAAACACTTGGACCATCTTTTGCTGCTTTCCCAGGTTATTAGTAGGGTGCTGGGTCAGAAGTGGAGCAGCTAGGACTTGAACCGATGCCTATATGGTATGCCAGCATCGAAGGCAGTGGCTTAACCCACTATGCCATAGCGCCAGCCCCTTAATTAGCCTCTTAACCAATGGGCTAAATGTTGGCCCTGACTTTTTTAAATCGACTTTATTGAGAATAATTTATATACAAAAACTACATCTGTTAAAGTGTTACATTTCAACATAGTACCTTCTTTCTGATTTAACAAACAGCAGAAAAGAATTCAAAACTGCAAATGTGGAAACTATTTCTTAGACTCAGGGATGGACGTTTTATAGTTAAGAACTGGAGATTTTTATTAATTTTAAAATACTGAATGGCTGGGGTTGGTATTATGTGGTGCAGCGAGTTAAGCTGTTCCCTGCAACGCCATCATCCAATATGGGCACCGGTTCGAGCCCCAGCTGCTCCATTTCCAATCCTGCTCCCTGCTAATGCAACTGGGAAGGCCAGAAGAAGATAGAGGAAGTCCTTGAGTCCCTGCACCCACGTGGGAGACCTGGGTGAAGCTCCTGGTTCCTGGCTTCTGCCTGGCCCAGTCCTAGCTCTTGTGGCCATTTTAGGAGTGAACCAGCTGATGGAAGACCTCTCTCTCTCTCTCTCTCTCTGTAACTCTACCTTTCAAATAAAATAAATCTGAAAAATAACAGTGACTAGCTAAATAATCAGGAGCAGGCTGCACTCCTGTATGTACAGCAAGGAGGTGTTCACAGCACCATGGCTAAGGGAGGAACCCTGGGCCAGGAAAAAACAAGGGGAAAACGTTTCACAAGGATTTTTTTTTTTTCTCATCCAAAGATGAGATGCTGAGACATGGACGTTGAAGGGGCACATGCTAGTATGGGCTGAGTTAAATTTCACTCCAAAACCATTTTTGGAAGTAAGCAGATCTAGTACCTAAAGATTTAACTGTTGTAGCAAGTTAAAAATAAAGCAGATGAAGTCAGAATATGTAACACAAGCCACAATAGCCTTGGCGAGTATCCAGAGCCACCAGAGCAGTGAAATTCTAGAACAGAGTCCTCTTAAAAGGTCACTATCCGGGCCTGCCCTGTGGCACAGGTTACTCCTCTGTGGCTCTTTCATCCCATATGGGTGCCGGTTCTAGTCCTGGTTGCTCCTCTTCCAATCCAGCTCTCTGCTGTGGCCTGGGAAAGCAGTGGAGGATGGCCCAAGTGCTTGGGCCCCTGCACCCAGGGGGAGACCCGGAAGAAGCTCCTGGCTCCTGGCTTCAGATTGGCGCAGCTCCGGCAGATGCAATTTGGGGAGTGAAACAGCAGAAAGAAGACCTACCTACCTCTCTCTCTACCTGTAACTCTACATTTCAAAAAAATAAATAAAATATTTAAAAAAAAAAAAAAAGGTCACCAAGGACTAGCGAGGTGGATGCCCGGACATGTGACCAGGGCACCTGCTGACATGAGGGCTGGGAAGGTTGCTAACTGCCACTGGAGGGACACAGCAAGGGGGGGCAGAGGCAGAGTCTGCAGGTGCAAGAGAGGTGGCAGGGGATGAGACCAAAGGCATAGCTCGAAAGACAGAAGGGCAGGAGAAGAGCCGGGCAGGCAGTGGCCAGAGCCCCACACCTGTCTGCTGGCCTTGGCCCACCTGGGAACACAGCTGTCGGGACTCAGGTTGTGGCCTCCTTCTCAGCACCAAGACCCTTGTCTGTCACCCCCTGGCTGTCTGGGCCTCCTGCAGCAACTCCAGGTTGGCCCAGGCTCCAGATCTGCCATGTAACCAACTCACCTGGCTCCCTGGTTCCTAACGGGTCTGAATCTGGGTTACTCTTGCCTTAAAGTCTCCCAGTGTGAGCTCTGACCCAGGACAAGGTCGTGGTCACCTGGCCTGCAGGTGAAACACAGGGCCAGGCCACCTGACAGCCTCTAGGGGTCTCAGCTGCCCTGCTGTGGTGGTCACCATGAACCATTGGGGACTCAGCCTGCATTCTAACAGTATTTTCGGGAATCACGGCATTTTGACAGGGGAGCTCGAGATGGGGGCTTCAGTCCACAGGGTCTTTTGGAGGAGACCCCACGAGCACTGGTATTCAAAGTGGGGGGATGGCAGACCCCACGTGTGGACTTTCTGCCAGAGTACCTCCAGGCAGGCGTGCAAACTGGAAAACGTGGACGCGGGTGCCGGTGCTGCCTGCATCAAACATGATCCCGTAGAAGACCTCGAGACCACGTGGCGCTGTCTCCTGGGGGCTATGGGCCTGCGGGCCTCCCTGGGCGCCCAGAGCCATGCCGGAGATGCTGAAGAAGGCCTGGGTGGCGGAGGCCCGGTGCCACTTGACGTAGGCAACGTAGATGAACAGGCCCACACAGAGCCCCAGCGGGTATATCACCTTGGTCATCCGCAGTGTCCCATGATTTGGTATTTTTCTCATTTCTCGGGCTGCCCGGCGCCGTGCTGCAGCTGCTGGAGGGAAGTGAGCAGACAGGAAAACCGGATCAGGCTGTGAGGTTCCCGTATGCATCAGAAGCCCTGCCCTCCCCAACCCCTCCCAGGGACCACAGGTTCAGTGAGAAACTAGCCGGCATTTCCCCAGGATCAGAGGCCTCGTTTCGTCTGTGCAGGGATCCTGGAAGCAGTGACCTAGAACCGCCTGAGGTCAGCTGGACTGGGCACAGACCCCAGTGGCCGGCAGCTCCCAGCACTGCTACTCAGGTAAAACAGCCTAGTGTAAAAGGGGCAGACACACCCAGGCTCCCAGTGCACATCCCTGCTTCCACCGGGGCGGTCCACTGTCTGTCCCTTGGCCAGCAACAGAGAGCCAGGCATAAATGTGAAAAAAAACTTGTTTTTCTTGAAGGTTCATGGCAGACGCCTCATTTCATCTGCCTGGTGCCAACGAGGAAACAATGTCCGTGTACTTTGGAAGCCTATAAAAATTCTACCAGGGTAGCAGAATACATTAATTCAGTGCCACTATTTTTTGGTTCAATACCCACCAAAATGAACGCCATTTGTTCAGTTTTCATTAGCGGCTCCCAGCTCAAGGCACTAATGTGTGGGAACCCGGGGCTTCAAAAGACGAGAAGTGAAAGGCCTGATTCTCAGGGCTCCCCTGGCCCTCCGGGAACGTCTGTCTGTCCATCCCTCACTCTCTGAGTCATGGGGAATGGTAGCCATGCCTATTGGAAGCAGGATTTGGGACTGGGCTCTGCCAGCAGCAGTGGTAGCAGCGTGTGGCTATGGACGAGCAAACCCCACCCCCATGCAAAGCCTGGGATGCAGGGCTAGGTGCCAGCAGGTCCTGGTCTCTCACGGTCTCCCTCCCTTGGCTTCATGCTTCCTTGTCCTGCTTTATGGTTGCAGAGCAATCTCTTACTCCAATTATCTCACTGGACTGAGGAGTGGTGGTAAAGCCAGCCCTTGAGGGCCCCTGAGGCCATTTATTTCCCCTGCAGAGCACGTCCTGACGTTCTGTTTTGTCTTTGAGAAGACACCGGCACAAGCAGCATTCACTAGAAAATATTGTTATTATTTTCATGTAACCTAAAGTGTAATCACATTAGCTTATTAGGCAACTAGTAGTAATAATAAGCAATGCTAAGTGTCCTTGACTTTATACATGTATTATGTTGGATGTTGAGCTAAGTAATCCAGTAACTACAATAAGATGATTGTTGTACAAACTGCACCACTGCTTGTTCCTGGCCCTTGCTATCCCACACTCCCCCTTTCCTCCATCTGGCCAGACCCAGGTCCAAGAATGTGAAAGGGAGGTTTAAAGCTTGAGATAACAACCAGCCCTTACCCTGGAGTCGGCAGCAGGTGTCTTATCAGCAGTGTCAACTTGACCTAAGCATTCCCCTAAAGCCCGCTTGTACATGATAATAAAAGCTCTGTTAGAATTGGGCTCGGGGCTTCTCGGGGGGCTTCCTCTTGGGGAGGCACTGAGAGGCCCGGGTTCGAACTTGTAATAAAAACGACCCTGCTAATTGGCTTCAACTTTGGTCTCTGGTGGTTGATTTCGGGGGACCACGGACTGCGGGTACAACATCTTGAGGGGTTTCTTTCCCAGGAACCCCAGGCCCTGAGCAAGAAGTAACCACTATCTGTATGTAGCCCCCAGACTGACTGCAGCCGGTTCTGCCATCATCAGAATCCTGTACAGAACAAGCTGATCAATCGAAGGAGGGCCACGAACACTTCAGAGCAATCAGGGACTTGGGCATGATCGAACATGCACCTCTCAACCCCAGCTTCAACCTAAGAACTGTACCCCAGCCCCCTGGGGGCCCAGGGAGTTAAGTGACAAGCCCAGCCCTGGCTCTGTAACAGGTACCTCCCCAGTGTCCGTGACTGGCTGGCTGCGCGTGGGGCGGGGTGGGGGACCCTGTTGTGGGATTTCTCCTGTTTCCAATTAGTCTTACTCTGTAACAGCCTTCTTATCTGCTACAGGAGGCCACCAATCACAGGAACACTACCTCCTGTCCTCTGAGCACTCACCGTGGAAACTCACACCAGATGTGGGGTCGTGGACATGCGGCAGGAGGCCACGCCCCTGGGAACCAGGGGCAGTGATGGGGCCAGAGGACACTGTGGCTGTACTGCCTAGGGAGGGAAGCGCAGGGCAAGTCCCTGGCAGCCTGTGTGCCAACCTCACGGCTGGTGGGAAAAGCAGAGCGGGAGTGAGAGAGGTCCCAGAGGAAGATGTCAGGGGCAGCCCAGGTCTTCCTTGGCTCCTCAGGTTAGACAAGCAGCATCCCTTTGCCCCTGGCTGAGGGGAGGGCTGCCCCCACCCCAGGAGTCCAGGCACCCAAGCTGGGGCAGGCAGGTGGGCAGAGGATGCCTGTCCAAGCATCTGCTGTGAGCAGGTGACCCAGACCTGAGGACAAGCCTTCCTCCCTAGGCCTCCTCCGGCCTGACTTTGGGTCTCTCCTAGGTCCCCTGCACTTGGAGAGCACTCTCTCAGGGTGATGCTGTGACTTCCTGCGCATGCCTGGCCCCCACAGCCTCATCCTGCAGCTCTCTCACCCCTGCTCACAGTGCTCCAGAGGGCACAGGGATTCCCTCCACCCAGAAAACTCAGCAGGACACAGTGTCAACACAAATGGATGGTCGTTTCCATGCCGACAATGACTAATCTAGAAAGGAAATTAAGAAAACAATCTCATTTAGAATAACATCTAAAAGAATCAAGCACTTAGGAATACAGTTAACCAGGGAGGTGAAAATCTCGTACACTGAAAACTACAAAACACAGATGAACAAAATTAAAGACAACACAAATAGAGATCTCGTGTTCATGCACCGGAGGACTACAATACCAATTCTATCAATCAATGCACTCTCTATCAAAATGCCAATGAGTTTTTTTTTTTTCCAGAAATATAAAAAAAAATCCTAAAATAGTTTTCAAGAAATCCTGAACTGCCAAAACAAGTGGATAAAGAAGAACAAGATGGGAGACCTCACACATCCTAATTCCAAAATATGTTGCAAAGTTATAGTATTTTAAATGGTTTGGTACTGGCCTAAAATGCATACATAGGCCAATGGAGCAGAACAGAGAGCCAAGCCCAGTGGTAAACCCTCAAACGTGTGATCTACAACAAGGGTGCCAAGGCTACCCAGCAGCAAGCGGCTTCAGTGGACTGAAGACCTACGTGTAAGCCCTGAAACTGCAACATCCCGACAAGAAAGCCCAGAAAAAAAGCTTCCAGACATTGAATCTGGCAGTGACTTCTTACACATAACAAGGAAAGCACAGGCGACAGGAGTAAAAGATGTCTGTGGGATTACACCAAATTAAAAAGCCTCACACAGCCCAAGAAACGATCAATGAAACAAGGTGGCAGCCTATGGATGGGAAAAAATACGTGTAAGCCGGCAAACTGCAGGTGGCACTGCGCCCTAATACGCGCAGGGTGTACTCAACACAGACTGAGACGTCCCCACCTCATGAGGCAATCCGATCTCATTACTCCACAATCAGATACGCAGTCTGCCAAACACAGAACACGTGACTGAGCCACATTTCCATCTGCCCAGACACACCCACAGTAAAGTTTAATCTGTAATCGGTCACAGTAAGAGATTAACTGTACTAATAAAATGGAACACTTAAACAACTAATAAAACGGAACACTTAAACAACAACGGACAGTAACAAAAGCCACAAGAATGTGGTCTTTCTCAAAACACTGTGGATCTCACGGAGAAAGCTCAGCATACCATTTTTCTTTTCTTTCCTTAAATGGACACTTTGATCTTTCCAGTTAAGGAAAAAACACTCCGTGGCTTCTCTCTGGCCCATCTGAAATGCCTGTGTCATTACTCTCGTGCTTTAGGGCCACTGCTGAGTACAGCAAGGGTTCCTCACACACAAGCACCATGATACCAGGACAGCTGATTTAACAACCAGGGCAGGACCTGCCGGGAGAGAGCAGTGCCTACAGCCTGGATTCTCGGGATAAAGGGATGGTGCAGGATTTTATCAGAATGTCACGCAATTCAAAACTTAGGAAGTGTGGGCCAGCATCGTGGTGTAGCAGGTTAAGTAGCCGCCTGTGGTGCCGGCATCCCACATAGGCACCAGTTCATATCCCAGCTACTTCACTTCTGATCCAGCTCCCTGCTAATGGCCTGGGAAAAGCAGAAGGACATGGCCCAAGTGCTCAGACCCATTGGGAGACCTGGAAGAAGCTCCTGGCCATTGCAGCCATCTGTGGAGTGAACCAGTGGATGTCTGTCTCTCCCTCTCTCTAACTCCAACTTTAAACAAACAAAGAAAAAAACCCCAACTTATTAAGTGTTTATTTCTGGAATTTTCCAGTTAGTACTTTCAGACTACAGTTATAACATGGAACCACAGAAAATTAACATTCAGTTAAGGGGAGACTATCATCTCTGATCTGATAAGGGATTAATAGATATATAAACAACATCTCAAGCTCAACAATAAAAATGCAACATAAGTTAAAAAATGGGAAAACAGATATTTCTCTAAAGAAGATATACAGATGGCCAGAAAGCATATGAAAAGATAGCATTAATAGTCACTAGGGAAATGCAAAACTACAATGAGATACCATCGCACATCCATTAGGATGGCCTCTGTTAACAAAAGAAAGTAGAGAGGCCGATGCTGTGGCCTAGCAGGTAAAGCCACTGCTTGCAGTGCCGTCCCATATGGGCACTGGTTCAAGTCCCGGCTGCTCCACTTCCCATCCAGCTCTCTGCTATGGCCTGGGAAAGCAGTACAAGATGGCCCAGATCCTTGGGCCCCTGCACCCGCATGGGAGACCTGGAGGAAGCTCCTGGCTCCTGGCTTTGGATCAGCTCAGCTCTGGCTGTTGTGGTCATCTGGGGAATGAACCAGTGGATGGAAGACCTTTTTCTCTCTTTCTGCCTCTGCCTCTCTGTAACTCTGCCTTTCAAATAAATAAATAAATCTTAAAAAAATAAAAAAAGAAGAAGAAGAAGAAAGTAGCAAGCGTGGGTGAGGATGTGTAGAAACCAGAACCCCCGCGCACTGCCGGTGGCAATGTAAGATGGTGCAGCTGCTATGGAGGACAGCGCGGAGCATCTTCCGACAAGCATTGTAGAAAATTACCGCACGATCCAGCAATGCCACCTCTGGGTGTATGTCCAGAGGAACGGAAATCAGGACCTCAAAGATTTGCTGCAGTCAAGAGGGGGAAGCAACCTGGATGTCCACTGCAGACGAAGCGGCTGGTAAAGCATGGTCTCTACATGCAAGGGAGTATCGTTCAGTCCTCAAAAGCACGGGAACTCGAACACACGCTACAATGTGCACGGTGGACCTGGAAGGCTTTTCGCTAAGTGATAAAAGTCAAAAAAGACAAATGCTCCATGATTCAACTATCGTGGTTACTAGAGCAGTCAAGGTCAGAGACAGAAAGCAGCAGATGGGCAGCTGCCAGGGACTGCAGGGAGGGGACGTGGGGAGTAACTGGGTACAGAGTCTCACTGCGGGAAGACAAAATGCGTGTGGGGACTGATGGAGGTGGCTGCTGCACGACAGCGTGGACATGCTCACCGCTGCTCCGAGTCCCAGCTACTCCTCTTCTGATCCAGCTCTCTGCTCGTGGCTTCGGAAAGCAGTGGAGGACGGCCCAGGTGCTTGAGTGCCTTACACCCACTGCAGCTGAAGCTCCTGGCTCCTGACCAGCCCAGCTCCGGCCTTTTGGGGAGTGAACCAGCAGATGGAAGAGCTCTCTATTGCTCCCTCTGTCTATAACCCTGCCTCTCAAATAAAAAAATCTCTTTAAAAATTTTATGCTATGTATGTTTGATGACAATGGAAAAGTTTGTCAACAGCTCTGAGGCTGGGCAGGTTAGATGCACGGGTCTGCGAGCGGAGGGCACCCGGCAGCGGCAGGGGAAATGCACCAGGCAGAGCCTGCCCTTGCACCAAAATCAGACAGTTTGAGTCCTAGCCACACCTCACTCTCAGCAATGGCAACAGGTCCCGCCTTACTGAGATTCTTCCTGCCTTTGATGCTCAGGGGAGCAGACTTGCGTGGAACACCCACTTCCAGGCAAGCTGCCTTTTCTCTCCTAATTGCCTCCCTTCATTCCAATTCTAAGTAACCACGGAATGATGGGTTAAACTGGAAGTACGAGCAGGGAGAAGTTACAACCTGAACTCAGAATGCTGCCCTACATCACTCCAAACACACATCACCTGCGACCCCACACACCGGGCCGGCAATGCTGGGTGCCCTCCGCTCGCAGCCCTCGGCAACGCAGCCCGCAGTGGACACCAGCTGACACTCTCCACCTGGAGACAGCGTCTCCTCCCACGGGCTGGGATGCCAAACACAATCACCTGTGCCCTGACCACGCCTCTCCTGCTCAGGAAGTTCAGAGAACGCAGGTGAACACTTGGGTTTATGAGTCTGGTAAAAAGGATTTCACACGAGGCATGTGACGCAAGGTGTGGAGGAAAGGGCACCTGTCCTGCCCAGGTGTCACCCTCCAGACACCGCCATGTATGCAGCTTTTCAGAAGTGCTCCAGTCCCTGTCCTTTTGGGGCAGACTGGTTGGAGAAACCTAGCAAGGCCTGTGGATTCAGATTCTCTTGACCTGGGGGTCCTCCGCTCCACCAATCAGTTAAGACAGGCCCAGGAATTTTCTTACGGCCAGCTCCAAGACAGATGGCCAGGGTATGACCAGAGTTTCTTGGACTTGCTGCAGAGAGAGAGCAATCCTGGTTCCCACAGGGGAGGGAGGAACTGTAGATGGAAACCAAGTCTATCATAAGTGGGTTAAGCCACAGCCTGCAGCACCAGCATTCCATATGGTGCCAGTTCAAGTCTCAGCTGCTCCACTTCCAACCCAGTTCCCTGCTGGTACGCCTGGGAAAGCAGAAGATGGCCCAAGTACTTGGGTCCCTGCCACCCACGTGGGAGACTTGAAGAAGCTCCTGCTTCAGCTTGGTCCAGCTCTGGCTGTTGCAGCCATTTGGGGAGTTAACCAGTAGATGGAGAACCTGTCTCTCTGTCTCTCCTTCTGTAACTCTGCCTCTCAGATAAATAAATAAATCTTTAGAAACATATATTACGACACAGAGAAAGAACTAAAGCAGTTATTTCCCTGGATGTACAGTGAGGATGCAAAAGCAATACTAATCATCTTGCAAAGTTTCCAATCATGTCCTGTGTCGGACTAAGAAGACTGGATGAACAAGTCAGTATCAAATGTATGGTCAAAGTGGCTCGTTATCAAATGTGCCTCCCCATTAAATACCCCCGAAATGGCATCACCTGTGTCCAGAGACCCACAGGGCCTGCACCGTCTCCCTCGCTTTCCACCGACAGCACCAAGGACTGGGCGTGCTGGTAACACTACTTGCCTGAGGCTGCACCGCTGGCAGTGGTGGCGCAGACAGCAGTCCCCGGCTTTGGTCTCCAAGTTGAAGGCGCTTGATCACTTCACTTTCCCTGTGAACACAAGACTCGACTTCAGACCGAAAAAACACTCACGTGAGCTTTAGCTTGATGACAGAGGTTATCCATCAACCAGAGTTCACACAGAACCAGGAACAATCTGGCCCACAGGCCCCCTCAGGTCCTAGAGCCCCAAACCTACACAGCCATCCCATCATCTCCAGGTTAAGGTGTCTGTCCACCGCTAAGACACCTGTAGGGGGCGCCAGATCTTCGTGTGGTCTGCTCAAGGACAGTGAACGCAGGGCTGAAAGGAAGTGCAGCCAGGCCAGGAAGGAGGGTGTTGGAGGCAAACAGAGGCTGGGGCTCCGTCAGGTCAGCCCAAGGCAGCGGCGAAGCTGTCCCCTGTCCCCTGGCCGGCTCTCTCAGGCAGGCAGGCCCTCGGGACCACAAGCCCGATGCAGCGTGCACTGGAGCCTGCCTAGTCTGCCAGCCACTTTCTTCCAAGTGTTCAGTTGCATGCCAGGGTCAGGAGGATCACAGACTGGGCCACACCACCCAGGGTTAGAACTCCTCAATAATCCCCCAGGCACGCTCCTGGAAAGTTAAAGTGGACTTCCCCCGGCTTCCTGGCCCAATCCACTCATGACTCAGCCCTGCCAGCCACCTGCTGTGTGCCTATCACAGCAGGGTGTCAGGAGAGGGCACCTCCAGGCCTCGGCTTGGCTCCTTCCCCAGCACCACCTGGGACAGACACGTGGCCCGGGCCGACTGGCCCTTCCCAGGGGCCGCAAGAGCGGCCACGTCTGCTGTGTATTTTTCCAGAATGACACCACCACACCCCCTCTGGCCTACTCAGCAGCCCTGCAGAGTGGGTGGCAGGGAGGCCCTGGCCATCACATTCCCCACCTGCTCCCCCGTGGACCACGTGGGATGCGTGACCACCGTGGAACACGGTGCCCGGAGGGAGCGTCTTAGTACACACCAGGCCACCCTGCAACTCCAGCCGCCTGCCCCCCCACCTGCACAGCTACATTTACAACAAAACCCGGCCCTCGGCCCCCGCAGGCTCAGTCCAGGCCGGCAATGCTGGTCTCCGGGCCTCCCCGCTGGGGTAACCACGCCGGTAGCTCCAGAGCTGTCCGTCCAGCCTGGTTCCCCGGCCGGGAGGGGAGGGGCCTGCAGGCCCAGCCCCCCGGCCGCAGGCAGAATGAATGAACTCCGCAAGGGCGGGCGCCACGCCGAGCCCCGGCGCCCAGCCAGGACCAGCGGAGCCGGGGCTTTAAAGCAGCAGGCGTGGGCGGCGGGGTGCCAGCCCCGGGAGCTGTCGCTCGGCGCCGGGGACCTGCCCGGCCGCACGGGCCTCGCGCCCCCCGCATCTCCGGCGCGTCCGCGGCGGTCTCCTGACTGCAGGCCCGAGGGAGGCCCACCCGCGGGAGCTTACCGTGTGCTCCACCCACGCAAGTGCGCGGCGCGGCAGCAGGCGGCCCACAGACGCGACGCCTGTTCTCCGGTCCCCCGCCGGCGTCACCGAGGCCTCTGAGACCCGCAGAGCCCGGGAGCTCGGCCCCGCCCACGCGCGCGGCCGCGTCACCAGAGGGGCGGGGCTTCGCGGGTCCGGCGGCGCAGGCGCAGTGGCGGGCGTAGCGGGCCCGACTGCGCAGGCGCGCGTAGCGGGCGGCCCTTGGCGCTGGGGGAGTTGGTATTTGTCGCCTTCTGGAGCGCATGGACGTTCCGACTCTAGGAGTTCTGTATCAGTTTTTCCCCAGGGGCCCAGCCCTGGTCATGCCTAGCCTGGGTGACCACAGCTTTAACTTTCACAGCCTTGTGGAATTTCTTTACATGATGTGTGAACAAGTCTCTCCCACCTTTTTTTTTTTCCCCAAGATTTATTTTATTTATTTGAAAGGCAGAGTTAGAAGGAGAGAGATCTTGCCTCTGCTGGGTCACTCCCCAAATGTTAGGACCGGGCCAGGCAGGAGCCAGGAGTTTCATCTGGGTCTCCCAAGTGAGTGGCAGGTGTCCAAGCACCTGGGCCGTCCTCCACTGCTTTCCCAGGCCATCAGCAGGGAGCTGGATAGGAAGAGGAGCAGCTGGGACTCGAACTGGCGCCCATATGGGATGCCAGTGCTGCAGGCAGATGCTTAGCCTAGTATGTCACAGCGCCGCCACTGCACCAGTCCCATGTGCTACTGGTTCACTCCACAAATGCGTGCAATCAAGGCTGGGCCAGGCAGAAGCCAGGGGTCAGGAACTCACTCCAAGTCTCCCTGGTGGGTGGCAGCCACTCAAGAATGTGGGCCATCCCCTGCTGCCTCCCAGGGTGCACGTTAGCAGGAAGCTGGAGTGGGAACAGAGCGGGGACTGCATCAAGCACTCTGATGTGGGATGTGTGCAAACAGCGCTGCCTTAACCACCGTGCCACACGCCTGCCTCCCTGCCTTCTTTCCTAGCATTCCCGTCTAAGTGCCATTTTGTGCAGCCCACAGTTTTGCTCTTTTGGTATTGTCAGGCTAAAACAGTTTCTAATCTCATTATTGTGAGGTCTGTCTTTCCCATGTGCTACTTAGAGATGTGGGTTTTGATTTGTGAGTTACGTTTAAAGTTAACCTTTTAATTAGTGAGTTCTCACTTGGTTTCGCTGTGGTCAGGGTACAGAATCTCTGTGATACCAGCTTGTTAACAGTTTGCGGCTGCCTTTTGTAAAGTCCGCAGGGTACTGGAGGAGCTGTCTGATGAATGAGATGTCCAGAGGCCACACTTGCACAGGGTCACTTAGGATACAGCTAAGTGCACACGGGTCTGGCTCACCTCCCTGGCCAAGGCTGGGGTCTGCGCATGTGGCCATCATGGGCTTTGCTGCTGCCCGTGTATGCTGTGGGAGTTTGGATGCTACAAAGAGGGTGTAGCATCCAAACTCCCGAGGGCAAGAATGTGTCTGTCTTTTCTCTCTGCTCCTCAGTGCTCCTGAGTATGAGTATTTGCTAAGTACACTAATCAGAGTGAAGACAAGATGGCTCCTTTGTCAATATGCCAGAACATTTAATAGATTTTTCAGCCTCATGTGTTTCTCAGATATGGCTCAAAATGGAAAAGATACAAACTAACATACACTGATATTTCCAGTTATAGTTCACTTATGTTCTGCAGAAGTATTTTGTGCCTACACAGGCTGGTGGGTTCAAGCACAGTAACCTTACCTATTCTTGAGTTCAGGTCTGAGCCGGGGTTTGGCATCCTTTGGTGCATGGACACTAGGTGGCAGTGTAGCACCACAAGAAAGAGGCGGGCAGGGATTGGCTGATGTCCTGCGGCTTCCTAGCCATGGGGCTGTGTCTGTATAAACGGATACACTAGGCGTCTTCAAAATGTTCGTATAAAGTGCATAACATGAAAAAGCTATATTCATAGAATTCTAATTTTTTTACATTAATTCCGTTTCCCACAAACTTTTTGGAGTACCCTTGTGTGTGTGTATGTGTCTACAAGCAACTTGAACAAATTAATGAATATTTGGCTGAGGTTAAAAATCTGTTATCAAGACAGACATCACCAGTGGTGCCAGAATCCTATGTAGGAGTGCTGGTTTGAGTCCTGGCTGCTCCAACTCCAATGCAGCTTCCTGCTAATGTGTCTGGGAAAGCAATGGAAGCCACTTGGGCCCCCATCACCCCCGTGGGAGACCTGAATGGAGTTCCTGGCTCCTGGCTCCAGCCTGGCCCAGCTCCAGCCATCGCTGCCATTTGGGGAGTGAACCAGCAGGTGGAAGACCTCTCTCTCTCTCTCTCTGTCTGTCACTACCTTTCAAATAAATAAAAAATCTTTTTATAATAGCATGTGACCTGGGGCTCAGATATGCTTTGCCATGGGGGAAAACACTTGTGTGTTGGTTCCCAGGGTAGACTCTGTTCCTCCTGGGTCCCAGGGCAGAGTCCCCATTTTTCCCTCATAGATCACACACTTACCTAGGTCTTGTCAATGGAAACCATTAGCATCAAGCAATTTAAACACACTCAGCAGGCATTACCTGGGTGTTGCAGCACCCATGGGGGTGTTTTGCCTTTCTCCATGCTTGTATTCCCTCTAGCTTCAGCAGATGAATTGAAGCGTGTGCCTGCTGCAGAGCCTGCATCTGTGTCCAGGACAGGTGTGTGATTGGCAGCTGTGGTGTCTGGGCTGTGCTGAGCAGCGCTGCCGCTGCTGGCAGGGAGCGGAGCCGAAGACCTGGCCAGGATGGCGGCAGCAGCCGGACACACTAGTGCTGCTCTGGGGTTGGTAGGCTGTCATTTTGCAGGCCATGGGGCATACAGAGCCTTAAATGAAGCTAGTTTTTCAAAGTCTAGCAAAATCTACCTTTAAGGGTGGCAACAGAGGTAGGTGGCTTTGAACCCCAAATGACAAAACAGGGAGCAGCATCCATATCAGGAGAACCTGGCTTCCAATGAAAGCAAAATGAGAGCTGCTCATTGATGAATCATGTTCTTAACTCACCCAGCCTAAAGAGCATCTCCTTATGTAGCAGCCGAATCAACGGAGCTAAAAATTGACAGGAGGTGAGCTAGATGAGGAAGTAAATGGATGACGAATTTCAGCTCAGATTAGCTTCTGAGCCTTGACTTTCTATTGTGACATGTATCAGAGCTGCAGCTTTGAAAAATGAAAAAGAAGAACTGGCCCCTTTCCCCATGTGTGCTCTCCTCCCCTCCAGGCCCCCAGACCTCAGTCTCTCTCCTGCTGCCTTTGGAGGAGGCTGCAGCAGGGCAGGAGCAGGGGCAGGGCAGGGCAGGGCAGGGGCAGGGCAGGGCAGGGCAGGGCAGGACAGGTCTGTGTGTCTTTCCTGTGTTAGGACCGTGATCCCCATCAGAGACGGCTTCCCGTAGACATTGTTCCAAGGCACGGTTCATTGGAGAGAGCTCTTTATCAATACCTATGGAGACCTTTTTAAATTTATTTTTTTTTTTTTTTTGACAGGCAGAGTGGACAGTGAGTGAGAGAGACAGAGAGAAAGGTCTTCCTTTGCCGTTGGTTCACCCTCCAATGGCTGCCGCGGACAGCGCGCTGCGGCCGGCGCACCGCGCTCATCCGATGGCAGGAGCCAGGAGCCAGGTGCTTTTCCTGGTCTCCCATGGGGTGCAGGGCCCAAGCACTTGGGCCATCCTCCACTGCACTCCCTGGCCACAGCAGAGGGCTGGCCTGGAAGAGGGGCAACCGGGACAGAATCCGGCGCCCCGACTGGGACTAGAACCCGGTGTGCCGGCGCCGCAAGGCGGATGATTAGCCTGTTGAGCCACGGCGCCGGCCCTAAATTTATTGTTTCAAAGATTTATTTATTTGAGAGCAGAGTTACTGACAGGGACACACACACACACGCACACAGAGGCAGAGAGAGAGAGAGATCTTCCAACCACTGGCTTACCCCGCAGTGGCCTCAGAAGTTAGAGCTGGACCAGTCTAAAGCCAGGAGCCAGGAGCTTCTTCCAGGTCTCCCATGTGGGTTCAGGCTCCCAAGCTCTTAGATCATCTTCTACTGCTTTCCCAGGCCATAAGCAGGGAGCTGGATCAGAAGTGAAGCAGTCAGAATATGATCCAGTGCCCATATGGGATGCTGACATCACAGGCAGAATCTGAACCTTCTATGCCACAGTGCAGGCCCGAGACATTTTTTTTTTTTTGAAAGCTCTTTGAAACCCGAGCTGTACTACACATGGTCAAGTGCACAGATCTAGAGTGTGGAGTTCGCTGATCTTCACGGATACTCACCTTTGCATCAGAAGCAACCCATAGTGAAAGAGCCCTTCCCAGCTCCACCCCCTCCAAGTAGCTACAGTGGTACCCTCCAGATGGGGGCCAGTTCCTTTTCATGGCTATGTGGGACTCGATAGTGTACCTCCCAGCCATTCACGGTTACAAACAGTACAGTGACTGTTATTTAAGTT
The DNA here is from genome assembly GCA_949820135.1 of Sylvilagus floridanus. Taxonomy (NCBI): domain Eukaryota; kingdom Metazoa; phylum Chordata; class Mammalia; order Lagomorpha; family Leporidae; genus Sylvilagus; species Sylvilagus floridanus. The sequence goes on from OX463231.1 coordinate 82,428,321, forward strand.
TTCTTTCTTCCACAATGAAACTCAACTTCTAGGCCGGCACCGTGGCTCAACAGGATAATCCTCCGCCTTGTGGCACCGGCACACTGGGTTCTAGTCCCGGTCGGGGCACCGGTTTCTGTCCTGGTTGCCCCTCTTCCATGCCAGCTCTCTGCTGTGGCCCGGGAGTGCAGTGGAGGATGGCCCAAGTGCTTGGGCCCTGCACCCCATGGGAGACCAGGAGAAGCACCTGGCTCCTGGCTTCTGATCAGCGCGGTGCGCTGGCCACAGCACGCCGGCCACGGTGGCCATTGGGGGGTGACCCAACGGCAAAGGAAGACCTTTCTCTCTGTCTCTCTCACTGTCCACTCTGCCTGTCACAAATAAAAAAATGAATAAATAAAAAAAGAAACTCAACTTCTGAGGGCTTCACTTTCATCCGTGTCCAGCGGGCATTCAGTGTCTGCCTCCTGGACAGCACGGGGTAAATGAGAAGTGTGGGTGTTAGGGAGAATATAGGAGCTCCACGGCCAGAGCCACCACAGTGTGGTGGAAGACATCATGCTAGCTTGGTGCAGGAGACCCTCTCCTGAGCAAAAGCAGCCATAACTGCTGGAAATCGTTCAAAAGAAATGGCCATCAAAAGTCTCTGGGGGTCGGTGCTGTGGTATAATGGGTAAAGCTGCCACCTGCAATGCCTGCATCTCTATGGGCACTGGTTCGATTCCCCATTGCTCCATTTCCAGTCCAGCTTCCTATTGACGCACCTGGGAAAGCAGCAGAAGATGGTCCAAGTGCTTGAGTGCCTGTCACTCACGTGGGAGACCCAAATGAAGCTCCTGGCTCCTGGCTTTGGTCTGGCCCAGCCCTGACCATTGCAGCCATATGGGAGAGTGAACTAGAGGGTGGAAGATCTCTCTCTGTCTCTCCCTCCTTCTCTCTCTCTGTAACTCAGCCTTTCAAATAAAAATAAAATAAATCTTTTTTTTTTATTTAAGTCTCATTGTTCTCTCAAGGGCATATAACACTTAAAAAGCATTCTTTGAGAAAATTCTTCTGGATCTTGGTAAGGACAGTAGAGGAAGTAGGTGATGCCCTGCCTCTTCTCCATCCAAGAGGCTCCAAGACAGACAGACATGATCCAGACAATGGGCTCCCTCCCTACCTCCACCCGCAGTCCTGGGCGATGCACTCACTCCAGGAGGGGAAGTGGATGGCGCCTCTCCCCTCCCCCAGCTCCATGTCACAGAAGCTCTTTCTGACCAGAGTGGTCAAGAGGCCAATGGCTCTCATCCACTGCCAGTGAACACCTGCTGTTAGGGCAGAGCAATGCCCACTGTGTGGCCATCCTGGATACCGAGGGACCCCACCTGGCTCATGCATAAGACAGGAAGTTCCATGCTGGCGAGGCAGGTTGGGGACCCTTACCAGTGCCTGCAGGAAAGCAGGGGTGTCATTCTGAGAGGAGAGAGCCACATTATCTTGTCCCCCAGAACACAAAAGTGAGGCACAGATTCTGCGGGAGCCGGGTAGTGGGGCATGGGCAGGTCCCAAGAACAAAGGAGACTTCAAGCAGAGCAGGGCACGGAAAAGTCCAAGCCTCAGCAATATAAAATCAATGAAAACTCTGGTCATCAGCAGTTAAGGAGAGACTGGCAAGAGAAGTGGTAGACCAGCTGCTCCAGTCTACCTACCAGTATCCATGGGAAAAGACAGCTATGGAGGGTGCTGCTATTTTTGCAGCAAGGACTGAGCTCAGACTACTTACTTTTTAAAGATTTAGTTTATTTATTTGTAAAGCAGAGCAATGGAGAGGAAGGGACAGAGAGAGAGAGAGAGAGGGAGAGGAGAGGGAGAGCGAGAGCGAGAGATCTTCCATCTGCTTGTACATTCCCCAAATGGACACGATGGCCTGGGGCTAGGCCAGGAAGAAGCCAGGAGCCAGGAACTCCATCTGTGTCTCCCATGTGGGTAGCAGGGGCCCAAACACTTGGGCCATCTGCTGGTGTTTTCCCAGGTACATTAGCAGGGAGCTGGATTGCAAGCAGAGCAGCTGGTACTCCAACGGCTCTGATGTGGGAAACGGGCATGGCAAACGGCGGCTTAACTTGCTGTACTACAACGCCAGCTCCCTCAAATGCTTACTTTTTTTTTAGAGGCCCAAATTAACCGAAGCAGATAATGGAACAATCTATGCCCTGAGTGTTGTCAGAAACAACAGAACAATCAGCTCACAGTCAGTGGAGGTTAAACTTAAGTACGGTACTAGTACAGGGAGATGAGCTAGAAGTGTAACAGGAGGATCAGGGAATGAGACAGACAGAGACAGCCCAGCCAAGACTACCCTCATTGCTGGGTGAAGAAAGGGTGACCATGGGACTGCTGAACCCTGTCCTCAGAGGAGAACAGACGGGAAACAGATACCAGTTAAACAGCCGAGTCCCTAAACAAAGGACAAGAACCATCTCTGGGAGTGAGGAAATAAATATGTAGACTTGCTGCTACAGGTTACCTAAAATGTCCAGCTTGGTTGCTTTATTAAGATTTATGTATCTATTTTCAAGTCAGAATTACAGAGCAGGGAGAAACACACACACAGAGATCTTCCACCTACTGGTTCACTCTTCAAATAGCCACAAGAGCCAGAGTTGGGCTGAGCTGAAGCCAGGAGCCGGGAGCTTCATTTGGGTCTCCCACAGGGGCAGCAGAGACCCAAGCACTTGGGTCATCTTTTGCTACTTTCTGAGGCCATTAGCAGGGAGCTGGACTAGAAGTGGAGCAGCAGGGACTCAAACCCATGCCCATGTGGGATGCTGGCATTGCAGGTAGCGAGTTAACTCACTATGCCACACCATGGGCCCCCAAATATCCAGTTTTCAACAAGGAATATAAGACATGCAAAGAAACAGGTAAGTGTGACCCATTCACAGAAAAAATGCAGACATTATCTCACAGAAGTTCAGATGTTCACTTGCCAGACAAACGTTTGAAATTAGTCACTGTAAATATGTTAAAAAAAACTAAATGAAGATATGTCTAAAGAATCAAAGGGAATCACAAGACCAATGTCTCAATGAATGAAGAGCATAACAAGGACAAAGACATTAACATTACTTAAAAAGAAGTCCAAGAGCTGGAAATGGACAATCACTGGAATGAAAAATTACCAGAGGCTTGTAACAGCAGATCTGAACAAATGCAGTGGAAAAACAAGCAGATTTGACAGTAGGTCAGCTGAGAAGACCTTGTGTGATGCATGGTAGTTTAAGCCTCTGCCTGCAGTGCCAGCATCCCATATGGGCACTGTTTCAAGTCCTGGCTGCTCCTCTTTTGATCCAGCTCCCTGCTCATGGCCTGGGAAAGCAGCAGAAAATGACCGAAGGGCTTGGGCCTCTGCACCCACGTTGGAGACCTAGAAGAAGTTCCTGGCTTCTGGCTTCGGATTGGCTCAGCTCCTGCTGTTGTGGCCATTTGGGAAGTGAACCAACAGATAGAAGACCTCTCTCTCTGTAACTCTACCTCTCACATAAATAAATAAATAAATAAAATCTTAAAATCCATTGATGGATTTATAATATGTAAAGGTGTAATTTGTTTGACAATAGAAACATAAAAGAGGGGAGAGGGAGCAGAGCTACATGGGAACAAAGTTTTCCTAAAGTATTAAAGTTAATCAGCATTAATCAGAGCTAGATCTTCGAAGTTAGTATGTTAATTATGATCCCCAGAGCGAGTACTAAGAAAGCGTCCTAAACTATAACAAAAGAAGCATGGGGTGAATGTTTGGTCCTGTGGTTAAGACATCACTTGGGATGTCTGTCTCCTATACTGGAGAGTCTGGGTTCAAGTCCCAGAGCTGCTTCCAGTTCCAGCTTCCTGCTAACCTGCACTCTGTGAGGTAGCAAGTGACGATGGCTCAAGCACCTAGGCTGCTTCAACCCACGTGGGTTCCAGTCTCCTGCTTTGGGCCTGATCCAGCCCTGACTGTTGAGGCATTTGGAGAGGGAAGACATCTCTCTCTCCCCCTCTGCCTTATCAAATAAATATAAGTAATTGAATGCTAATAACAATTGATAATGAGTAATAAAAACAAAAAAGGTATAATCCATGTAGAAAACAAATAGCAAAAATGGCAGGTGTCCAGTCTATCTCAGCAATAATGACTTTGACTGGAAGTGGACTAAGCACTCCAATAAGGCAAGGTTGCCAGAAGGCTGAATAAAGACCTGATTAGGGGCCGGTGTTTAGGCTAGCAATCAGGAAGCCAGTTCAGGGCGTCCATGTCCTATATCAAAGTTCCTGACTCCAGCTACCCATCAGTGCAGACCCTGGGAAGCAGCAGGTGATGGCCAAGTACTTGGGTCCCTGCCACCCATGTGGAAGATCTGGACTGAGTTCCTAGCTCCTGGCTTCAGCCCTGTTTCAGGCCCAGCTGTTGCAGTATTTCAGGAGTGAAACACAATGGGGAGCTCTTTCTTTCTGCCTCTCTCCCTCTACCCCTCCCCCTCCCTCTTTCCCTTCCCGACCCCCCCCCCCCCCCCGTGTGTGTGTGTGTGTGTGTGTGTGTGTGTGTGTGTGTGTGTGTGTCTGCCTCTCAAATATATAAATGAAACTAAAATAAAAATCTGGTTATATGCTATGTACAAAAAAAAAAGAGAGAGAGATGTGTTAAACTCAAAGACACAAATAAGTTGAATGTAAAAGAATAGGAAGAAAGTTTCATGCAAACAGGAAAAGAGAAAGTGGCTACACTAGCTAAAGTTTACTTCAAAAGTTCATGAAAACTGGAAGACAAGATCAATTTATTTTGGTACAAAAATATTTTGAAATCCACACACCTGTGGGCTCGTAAAAAGTTAAAATGAAAATTTATATTTTTAAAAAACTAGGCCTGGGTTTCTTTTATTTATTTATTTTTTTAATTTTTATTTTTTGACAGGCAGAGTGGACAGTGAGAGAGAGAGACAGAGAGAAAGGTCTTCCTTTACCATTGGTTCACCCCTTAGTGGCCGCTGTGGCTAGTGTGCTGCGGCTGGCACACTGCGCTGATCCGAAGCCAGGAGCCAGGTTCTTCTCCTGGTCTCCCATGGGGTGCAGGGCCCGAGCACTTGTGCCATCCTCCACTGCACTCCCGGGCCACAGCAGAGAGCTGGACTGGAAGAGGAGCAACCGGGACAGAATCCGGCGCCCCATTCGGGACTATAACCCGGTGTGCCGGCGCTGCAGGTGGAGGATTAGCCTATTGAGCCGTGGCGCTTGCCAAGGCCTGGGTTTCAAAATTTTTTGCACCAAAACAAAGTTAGTTTTTTTAAAAAAACATTTATTTACGTATTTGAAAGTCAGAATTACAGAAACAGAGAGATCTTCTATTTGCTAATTTACTCCCCAGATGGCCACAATGGCCAGTGCTGCATCAGGCCAAAGCCACAGCACCAGCCCCTAAACTTATCTTTTAATTCCACTTTCTATGTTCTTTTTGAGTAGCCTTGTATAAGACAAAGTAGACTTTGAGACAATTTTTTATTGCTAGAAACAAGGACATTTTATAATAACAGGGTCAGTTCATCAGGAGGACATATTAATATAAACATATACGCACCTAACCAAAGGCAGAAATAAATGAACAAACCAGGAATGATTGCATCAAAATACATGAAGCAAAAATTGACATATCTGAAGGAAGAAATATACAATCCAATAATAATAGTTGAAGACTTCAATATCCAACTTTCAATAATGCATAGAACCTCTAGGTGGTTTATCAAAAAAAATAAATAAATAAAAGACTTGAACACTATCAACAACTAGACCCAACAGTTATCTCTGGACCATTTCACTGAGTAGCACATAGAACATTTTCCAGCATAGACCATAAGCTAGGCCATACAGCAAACCTCAGTGATTTTAAAAGGATTGAAATCATACCAACTCTATTCTGTATCTACAGTGGAATGAGATTAGAAATCAATAAATGTGTGGGGATAAAACAGCACATTCTGAAATCACCAGTGGATCAAACTAGAAATCACAGGGAAGTTAGAAATTGAGATGAATTAAAGTGGAAACACAATATTACAAAACTTAAAGGTATTGCTAAAACCATGCTTAGAGGGAAATTTATAGTTGTAAGTACTTTTATTATAGAAGAAAAAATCCGAGTAAATAACTATGCACCCCAAGAAACCAGAAAAATGAAAGAGAATTCAAAGCTAGCTAGCAAGTGGAATGAAATAACGGACGTTAGATAAGAAATTAATGAAATGAGTAGAAAACTAGCAGAGAAAATCAGTGAAACTAAAGTTGGTTATTGGGAAAGATAACAAAATTAGCAAATAGCTAGCCAAGAAGAAAGAAGAGAGAGGATTCAGATTACTAAAACTAGGAATGGAAGAGGCATATTCCTAGCAAACCTAAAGAAGCAGAAGATCATAGAATACTGTGAGAACTGTATTCCAACACATTAGATACTAGAATGCATGGACAAATTTCTCAGAAGACACAAACCACCAACACTGATGAACTGATGTAAAAAGAGAGGGGCTGGCGTTGTGGCGCAGCAGGGTAAGCTGCTGCTTGTGATGTTGGCGTCCATATTGGAGGTTTGCGTCTTGACTGGCCTGCTTCTGATCCAGCTTCCTGCTATGCTAACACTCCCAGGAAAGCAGTGGTTGATGGCCCAAATACTTGGGTCCCTGCCACCCAACTGGGAGTCCCAGACCATATGGGCTTCTTGGATCCTGGCTTTTGTTTGACCCTAGCTATTGCAGTGTTTGGAGAATGAACCAATGGGTGGAAGATCTATCTTTGTCTCTGTCTATTCCTATCTCTCTGTTACTCTGATTTTTTTTTAAATAAGTAAATAATAAAGTTAAAAGAGAGAGAGAGAGAGAGAGAGAGAGAGAATCTGAACAGACTAATGGCAAGTATATATATTAAATTAATAATCAAATTTAAAAAGCCCCAATTCCACAAAGCTTCCTAAGCCTGGGCCTAGATGACTTTATTCATCAAATGTTTACTACAGAAGAATTAATGATCCCTCATAATCTCAGCCAAAGTATCCAAGAGGAGGAAATCCTTCCCTACCCATTCTATTAACCTAATGTTGTCTTGATACCAAAGGCATTACAACACAAGACCACTGCAGAACAATATCCCTTATGAATATAGGTGAAAAATCCTCAACAAGACACTAGGAAAGCACATCCAACCAGATATTAAAAAGTTTACATGCCACAGTCATTGGGAATTGGTCTTAGGAAGGCAAGGTTGGTTGACGTGAAAATCAATCAATGTAAAAACAGCATATTAACAAATTAAAGGACAGAAATCACATGATCATCTCAGACACAGAAGCATTTGACCAAATGCAATACATTTTTTATCAGATTTATTTATTATATGAAAGGCAGAGAAACAGAAAGAAAAATCTCCCATCCCCTGGTTCACTTCCCAAGTGGCTACAATGGCCCAGGCTGGGCTAGGCTGAAGCCAGGAGCTAGGAACTTCATCAGAGTCTCCCATATGGGTGGCAAGGGCCCAAGCACTTAGTCCATCATCTGCTGCTTTCCCAGACACATTAGTGGGGAGCTGGATTGGAGGTGGAGCTACTAGGACTTGAATCAGTGCTCTGATATGGCATGGCAGCATTGCAAGTGTCAGCTTAACCTGTTGTGCCACAACACTGCCCCTCAACATACTTCTTCTTTTTTTTTTTTTTTGAAGATTTAGTTATTTATTTGAAAGGCAGAGTTACAGAGAGAGAGAGAGAGAGAGAGACAGAGAGACAGAGAGATCGAGGTCTTTCATCCACTGGTTCACTCCCCAGATAGCTGCAATGGCTGGAGCTGGGACAATCCAAAGTCAGGAGCCAGGAGTTTCTTCCAGGTCTCCCATGTGGGTGCAGGGGCCCAAGCACTTGGGCCATCCTCCTCTGCTTATCAGGGAGCTGGATCGGAAGTGGAACAGCTGGGACTCAAACTGGTGCCATATGGGATGCCAGCACTGCAGGTGGCGACTTTACTCACTTAGCCACAGCTCCCCACCTCCCCAACATATTTCTGTGATTACAAAAAAAAGGGGAATGAAAGGGAACTTTCTCAGTGTGTTAAAGAGAATCCATTAAAAATTCACAGTTGTACTGATGTAAAGGCAGAGGTAAAGAAATAGAGTCAGGGTGCCAAGGCCATTCAGTGGAAAAAAGGCAGTCTTTTCAACAAATAATTTTTGGGAAACCAAAAAACCACATGCCAATAAATAAATAAATAAATAAATAAAGCTGAACCCCTACCTTACACCATATACAAAGTGTTACTCAAAATAGATCAAAGACCCAAACATGAAAGCTAAAAAGTTCAGAAGAAAACATAGGGGAAAAGTTTCATGAAACTGAATTTGACAATGAATTTTTTTTGGCTGTAATACCAAACATACAGAAGAAAAAATAGGAAAACAGAAATTGGACTATGGTAACAATTTGGTTGCATCGAAGGACGCTATCAGAGGCAGGAGTTGTGTGGCCCAGCAGGCTAAGCTGCTTGCAACACTGATATTCCATATCAGAGTGCCGATTCCAGTTCTGGCTGCTCTGCTTCTAATCCAGCTCCCTGCTACTGCAGCAGATGATGGCTCAAGTGCTTGGGTCTGTGCCCACCTGTGTGGGAGACCCAGGTGGGGTTCCGGGCTCCTGGCTGCAGCCAGGCTCAGATATGGCTATTGTGAGCATTTGAGAAGTATAGCAGTGAATGAAAGATCTCTCTCTCTCTCTCTAGCTCTCTCTCTAGCTCTCGCTCTCTCTCCCTATTTCTCACTATTACTGCCCCCTCTTCTCTCTGTTGCTCTTTTAAGTAAGATGAAAATAAATAAACATTCGAAAAATACTATTTTAAAAGGATACTATCAGTAAACTGAAAGGAAACCTATGGAATTGAAGAAAATATTCAAACCATATATTGGGTAAAGGATTGTCTTAGCTTGTTTTTTGTTTGTTTGTTTTCTGCCTAAACACAATACCATGGACTGGGTAATTTATAAAGAACAGAAATTTATTTCTCACAGTTGCGTAGGCTTGGAAGTCTAAGATCAAGGGTCTGGCAAGTGCCTTTTGGCCCCTGTATTCCCACAGTGGAGGATGGGAGGAATGGCAAGACAGGGAAAAGGAGGGCCAGAACAGGGCACCCCCATCAACCTTTCACAGAAAGCAGCCATTGACAGATCAATGCATGAAGAAATCATGGTCTATTTGTACAACAGAATATTATTCAGCCCTCAAAAAGGAGATCCTGCCATTGCAACAACATGGATGGACCGGAGGGCATTATGTTGATAGTAGAAAGACAAGTACTATGTGTTCTCACTTCTCTGTGTGTCTGCCTTAGTGTCTTTGTGCAGCTACAAGAAAATGCCTGAGCCTGGGCAATGCATAAACAACAGAAAATTACTATTGCACACATGGCATAGGCCATGGCAGAGCGCTGGATTGGAAGTGGAGCAGCCGGGACTTGAACCGGCGCCCTTATGAGATGGCTGTACTGCAGGCAGTGGCTTTATCCTCTGCACCACAGTGCTGGCCCTGTATATTGTACATCTTAAGTTTGTTAAGGAAGTAGATATTGTGTTAAGTGTTCTTATCTAAACAACATCAGTATCAACACCCCAATAACAATAATAAAGGCATTATAGGAAATTTTGGGAGGTGATATATTTATGTCCTTGATGTGATGATAGTTTCAGGGATATATTCTTATCTCCAAATGCATCAAAATGTGTACATTAATTTATACAGCTTTTAAAAACAAGATTTATTTTATTTATTTGAAAGACAGAGCTACAGAGATATAGAGACAGAGAGAGAGAGAAGAGAGAGGAGAGGTCTTCCATCTGCTGGTTCACTCCCTAAATGGCCACAATGGCTGGAGCTGAGCCGATTTGAAGCTAGGATCCAGGAGCCTCCTGTGGGTTCCCCATGTGGGTACAGGGACCCAAAGACTTGGGGTATCTTCCACTGCTTTCCCATGCACACTAGCAGGGAGCTGGATGGGAAGTGGAGTGGCCAGGACTCAAACCGGTGTCCATATGAGATACTGGCACTGTAGGATGGGGCTTTAACCCACTGAGCCACAGTGCCGGCCCCAATTTTGTTCAGCTTTATATACATCAATCACACCTCCATAAAAAGGATGAACTCTTCCTAACTCATTCTACGAAGCCAGAGCCACCCTACCAAAGCTAGACAAGGATTGCACAAGACAAGTAAACTACGACACTGTTCCTTATAAGTGGGTACATTAATCAGGTTGGGCCACTATAGCAAAATGTTGTAGGGTTCGCCTCTCTCTGGCCAGGGGGTCTCAGCAATGTTTGGTTTCTGGTGAGTGCTCTTTCTCTGACTTGCAGGTGGCTGCCTTTTCACTGCTGTCCCCACATGACCTTCACTCTGAATGTGTGCTAGGGGAGGAGAAACTGGGACCTCTCTCTCTTCTTCTAAGAAGGATTTACTTGTTTATTTGGAAGGTAGAGTTATGAGAGGGAGAGAAAGAGAGAGAGAATCTTCCATCCGCCGCTTCACTCCCCCAGTGGCTGCAACGGCCAAGTCTGGGCCAGGCCTAAGCCAGGAGCTGGATTGGAAGCTGAGCAGCTGGGACTCGAATACGGGACGCCGGCATCACAGGTGGTGGCTTAACCCTCTGTGCCACAACACTGGCCCCCTGAAACAACTGCTAATTCTGGTTTTGGAGGTTATTTCCTGATTCAAAATAATTTAAAGAGCTCTATGTTCTCCAAGAAGCCAAGCATTCAGGCCCTCATCTGCCTTGAGGTGGCCATGGGAGCAGTCAGATTAGCCAGGGCTAGTTTTTTGTTTGCAGAAAAGAAAGATTACATCTTGGGGCTGGCGCCATGGCGCAGTAGGTTAGTCCTCTGCCTATAGCGCTGGCATCCTATATGGGCACCAGTTCTAGTCCCAGCTGCTCCTTTTCCAATCCAGCTCTCTGCTGTGGCCTGGGAAAGCAGTGGAGGGTGACCCAAGTGCTTGGGCCCCTGCACCAGCATGGGAGACCGGGAAGAAGCACCAGGCTCCTGGCTTCAGATTGGTGCAGCTCCGACCATTGTGACCGTTTGGGGAGTGAACCAATGGAAGGAAGACCTCTCTCTCTCTTCCTCTCACTGTCTGGAACTCTACCTCTCAAATAAATAAATAAAATCTTTAAAAAAAAATAAAAGAAAGATCACATCTTGTACTTATTGGCTTAAAAGCAGCTAGTGTGTGTGTGTTGGGATTTTCACTCTGCCCTTGGAGGGCACACTGATGGTTACAAGTAAGAGTGGTAAGGTGGCTCTCTGACCTCACAGAACTTGAGAGAGGCCTGGGGCACGGTTACTTATCTAGGTGCCAGGTGTGTTAGAGTAGAAACAGCAAAGATGGGCTATGACTCCACTGGAAAGGATGAGTAGCAGTTGCCTATGGGGCTGGGATCAGACTGGCTGGGAGGAATCCTGTGCACTCTCTGAACTGGTGGGTGCTGAGCACCTCGACAGGAAGTATGCATTTATGGAAACCCACAGGAGCGTGCATGTGGGAGGCATGCATGGTTTTGTGTGTGAGTTTTACTTCCAGATCCTCTTTAAACACATTGGCTAATAATGTCCGTGCCAACGTGCCTGTGGCACAGGGAACGATGTCTGTGACTTAATTTGAAATGCATCAAAAACAGTGATGGCTGGTAGGTGGATTTTGATGCAGCCAGTGTAGCAACATTTTTACTGTAGGACAGAAGTGGTGGTTGCTTGGGCAGGCAGTCCATGTAAATTCAATTATTTTTTTCCTGCATACTTGAAATTTGAATTAATAAAATGTTGGAGAAAAATGGATTACCAAAGAGTGATGGTGTATTTTAGCTCTTTGCATATAATAAGCAAATGCCTTTTAATTTTTTAAATTTATGTTCATTTTATTTGAAAGGCAAAGAGACAGAGACAGAAACACACACACACACTTGCACAGAGTCTAAAGCCAAGAGCTATGTCATTCTGAGTCTTCCATGTAGGTGGCAGGGACCTAATTACTTGTGCCATCACCTACTGTCTCTCAAAGTGCACATTAGCAGGCAGCAATGGAGAGTGGAGCCAGGACTCCAACCCAGGCACTCTGATATGGGACATGGGCTTCCCAAGCATTGTCTTACTTGTTTTGTTTTGAAGATTTATTTATTTTATTTGAAAGGCAGAGTTACAGAGGCAGAGGGAGAGATAGAGATATTCAGTCTACTGGTTTACTCCACAAAATGACTTAAATGGCCAGTGCTGAGTCAGGCCAAAACCAGGAGCCAAGAGCTCCTTCTGGGTCTCCCACGTGGATGGCATGGGCTCAAGAACTTGGACCATCCTCCACTGCTTTCCCAGGTGTAGTAGCAGGGAGCTGGGTCAGAAGTGGAGTAGCTGGAAATTGAACAGGGGCCCACGTGGAATGTTGGTGCTGCAGGTGTTGGCTTAACCTACTATGTCACAGCACCGACCCCTGAAGTGGTGTCTTAACCACTGTACCAAGTCACCAAGTGCCTGCCCTGCCCCCCAGAAATGCTTTTTTTTAAAGATTGATGGATTGATTTGAAAGGTAGAGTCACAGAGAGAGAGAGACAGGGCGAAAGAGGTCTTCCATTCTGATTCATTCGCCGGATGGCTGCAATGGCCAGAGCTGGGCAGGCCAGGAGCTTCATCCTGCTCTCCCACATGGGTGGCAGGGGCCCAAGCACTTACTCCATCTTTCACTGCTTTTCCCAGGCACATTAGTGGGGAGCTGGATCGAAAGTGAAGCAGTGCCCATGTGGGATGCTGGTGCTGCAAGTGGCAGCTTAAGCATGCTATGCCACAATGCCAGCCCCAGCAAATGCCTTTAATACATCACACACAGTGTGGTGAAGCTGAGCCATTCTCAAGATACCTGCAGGATTCATTGTAAATACTAATTCATGATGCTAAGGGTGTGGTCTTTGCAACAGCACCTGATTTTAACATCCTAGAAAGGGCCTTTCAACTTTCAGTCCAGACACGGTAACCCAGACGTCCATGGCGTTTTGTACAGACAGAGGCTTTTATTCAAACTCTGGAGCCATGGTGGTGACAGAGGATACAGTCTGTCCACCCGGAGCCCCGACTGGCCTCCCGTCCACTCTCCCCTGTGCCAGCGTTAACAAAGTGTTGCCATCCACCGAGCAGGAGGTGACAGGTCCTTCCCATCTCTTGCTATTCATGGCTTCAAATTAATAATTAGTCGCCTGAAACATGAGCCAATCTGTCTGTCTGCAGAGGGGCAGAACCATGGGCAAAGCCAATTAGCATCTTGGTTCTGGCTGCCTAGGGAATTTAATGTTGTCACACGGCCCATTTAAGATCCCCACATATCATTGTCTCGAGAAGAGGGAGGTCATGATTGTTAACTAAGAGGGCTCCCCAGGGACCCATATGCTGGGGATGTCCCACGCGGCCTTTGAGGGGCCCGCAGGCCTGCTCCTTTCTTCTCCGGGGGCGCTGGGCAGCTGGCCCAGGGCAGAGCAGACCTTACCCACCCGCGGAGGGTGTGGCGGCCGCCCCCGAAGCTGCACACTTGAGTGGCTCTTTTGTCTGCTCTGAGGACACTGCAACTGCCCATTACCAGTTGGCTTTGCACAAAGGAGGTGGTGCGGAGTGGGACGTCTGTCTGTAAGGCATATTGCTGGGGGCTGTTTGTAAGCTGTCCCCTCCCTGGGACTTGTGCTTTTTGAATGGATGCTGGGGACTGGGACAGCGGGAGGGAGAGGGAACAAACCAGACAATTTAATTAGGGAGGCTGCAGGAGTTGTGAAATCGAGTCTGGGGCTCCAGGAGGAACTTGGAAATGATCTTGCCCTTCTCTCTTCTCTCTCAGAACCACCCAAGCCTGATGAAACAAGTCTTCTCTGTTTCCTTAAAATATTATTTCAATACAGAGAGAGAGAGAGAGAGAGAGAGAGAGAGAGAGAGAGAGGGAAAGAGAGCATTCTTGTCAGCTAGTTCACTCCCCACATGTCTGCAATGACTGGTTTTGGGCCAGGGGAAACTAGGAGCTAGAAACTCAATGCAGGTCTCCCACACAGGTGACAGGAGCCAGGTACTCCGGCCATCACATCACCACTGCCTCCTGGGGTCTGTATTAGCAGGAAGTTGGAATCAGGAGCCCCAACTACAAATTGAATCCTAGTCCTCCAGTGTGGAATGTGGGCATCTTAACAGCTACGCTAAATGCTCACTCCCTGGAATACTCTTATTTTTTCTAAACAAGATTTATTTATTTATTTGAAAGGCAAAACGAGAGAGAGAGAGAGAGAGAGAGAGAGAGAGAGAGAGAGAGAGAGAGAGAAACAGGGAGATTTTCTACCTGCTGTTTAACTCCCCAAATCGCTACAACAGCCAGGGCTGGGCCAGGCTGAAGCTAGGAGCCTGGAACTCCATCCAGGTCTCCCATATGGGTGTCAGGGGCCTAAATACTTGGACCATCTTCTGCTGTCTTCCCAGGCACATTAACAGGGAGCTGGATGAGAAGTGGAGCAGCCTGGACTGGAACTGGCACTCTGATACAGACTGCGGGTGTTGGGAACAGCTTAACCCGCTGCACCCCAGCACCAGCCCCTGGAATCGTCTTTTACAGAAATCCCAAGGACTCTCACATTTCAGTTTGTCTCTTGGAGAAAATTCTTCGAATCGCCTGATTTCAAAACTATAACTGATGTTAACTCATGCTTCCCAGTGGTCATTATGAACAGCTGGTTTTCCTGGGAAGGGTCTTGAGAGATCTGCAAAATGGTTGCAAACGACAGAACAGCGATGAGCACAGAGCGCTCTCCTGGGCCTGGCTTCCTGCTGGGTGCACCCATCTCACAGCAGGCCTGGGGTGTTGATTTCATTGTCTACACTCTAGGGAATGAGTGACCCTCCTGGGGACATAGGGACTCAAGCCAGGTGGGCCCCTCCCCAAGCCTGGGGATAGTACTTTTTCCCTCCCCTCCCTCCCATCACTGACCAGCGCTGTGCTTTCTCTGCAGGCTTTGGGTGTCTCCCTCCCCTGTTTCCAGAGCAGTCAAAGCCCTGCCTTGGAGCTTCCCCTGGGGAGAGCATCCACGCTGTGTGAGTGCTGGGCAGACTTGCACCCAACCACAGGCTTTTGCTTCGATCCTGTCAGCATCCAGCATGCCTTGCTCGGGGCTGTATTCAACATGCATGCTCAGCTGTACGGTGAGCCAAGAACCCAGTGCCAGCTGGGAAGAATCCCCCCTCCCCCTCCCCCCAAAGCCAGCCTGGCATGCAATGAAGTGATGGAAGATGCTGTTGCTGCGATATATGGCCTCAGAAGTGTCTTGTGTGGACCAGCGAGAAGTAATAGGGGAGGGGTGGGATTCGGAACTCAGAAGAAAGGTTAAGGTTCAGGGAACCAGGCAGAGGTGGGGACAGACGCTCTGCCTGCAGGTCCTCAGAGGGCTCTGCCTGCACAGAAAGGGGTGTGGGAGGCCACATCATGCACAGTACGGTCCACCCTATAATATGTACAGTTATTACACAGGAATAAAATCACCACCTACATATACCGACATATTGTGCTGTAAGTATTAGATGTTAATGAGCAAAAGAGGGAAAAGGTGGGGGGAGACCCATGAGAACAGAGCAATTTGTGATGTCCCGGAGACCATCCAAAGAGCGGAAAAGGGACCAGTTTGGTCAAATTACTGGGTACTTCTGTGCTAGTGCACAGTGCTTCTACTTCTTAAACTTCACATGTTGAACTATTTTTGGATTTTTAGATGAGTTGTACACACAGCAACAAAAAATGATTTATTTGTTTGAAAGTCAAGGGCTGGCGCTGTGGTACAGCAGGTAAAGCCGCTGCCTGCAGTCCTGGCATCCCATATGGGACAACTCTCTGCTATGGCCTGGGAAAACAGTAGAGGATGGCCCAAGTCCATGGGGCTCTACACCAGCATGGGAGACCCGGAAGAAGCTCTGGCTCCTGGCTTCAGATCAGCACAGCTCCAGCTGTTGCGGCTATTTGGGGAGTGAACCAGCAGATGGAAGACCTCTCTTTCTCCCTCTCTCTCTCTGCCTCTGACTCTCTGTAACTTTGCCTCTCAAATAAATAAATAAATCTTGAAAAAAAAAAAAAAAGAAAAGCAGAACTAGAGGGAGGGAGGGAGGGAGGGAGGGAGGCGGAGAGAGAGACTCTTCTATCTAGTGATTCATTCTTCAAATGGTTGCAATGGCCGGGGCTGGGCCAGGCTAAAACCAGGAGCCAGAAGCTTCATCCAGGCCCCCACATGGGTACAGGGACCCAAGCACTTGGACCATCCTTGTCTGCTTTCCTACGCACGTTAACAGGGAGCTGGATTGGAAATGGAGCTGCTGGGTCTCAATCAGCGCCCATATGGGATGTTGGCATCATAGGCAGAGGCTTAACCACAGTGCCAGCCCCAGACATATCCTTCATCCAGCTTCTCCAAACAACAGTAGTGTGGATAACTAAGTTACACCGATCAAAGCTGAGGCTTCCCACTGGCGCAGGGCTGAGTTTCCTGAATTCCTGACTTTATCTGGATTTCACCAGGTTTTCCACCAAAGTCATTCCTCTGCTTCAGAATCCAGCCCAGGCCACCCGTTTGCATTTAGTCTCTGTGTCTCCAGCACCTTCCTTGTACTACAATTCTTCCCTTGTCTTCCTTGAGGTTGAACTTTCAACAGTAGGTTGACTAACTTTGAAGAACCGGGCTGGCCGTTTTGCTTCTGTGCAGAACCAGGGACGGGTGTGTCCTTCCAGGCTCCTGACAACTGAGTACATGCCTGTGCCATGCTCTCTGTATTCCTGGATTCTCCAGATCCTCAAAGCCTCTCTCTGCTCTCTCCTCCTGGCACCTGCTCCGCTCATCACCTCCCTGGGCAATCCCCTCCAGGCTCAAGCCACCCCCTCTGCCTAATGGCTGCTGGCCAGTCTGGGCTGGGTGTGAAGTCTCCTTTGAGGCCTCTGCTCTTCCTCGCCCCACACAGGTGTCTGGGACCACCCAGGCCTGGAGGAGCAGCTCCGTGGCACTTACCGACACCAGCTCCCATGATAGCAAGTACCACCTGCTGGTATGGTATGGCCACACAGGCCCAGGAAGCACAAGGGAGCAGGGCAGCCAATTCACAAGGGCCCTGCAGCCACGTGCAGGGTAATTCAGGCCAGCTGGGCCCTCCTGTCCCTCACAGACGGGGTGGCCGTGAAGGGGGCACCCAACGGTCCAGAAAAACCCCAAGTGGAGAAGCAGATTCGTGTGGAGGAGCATCAAAATGCTGACCCCTCAGAGGCAAGCCAAGAGGTATGGAGTGTGGACTATGAGGCGACAGATCAGCTGGACAGAATGGGTAAGGGACCTGGCAGCAGCTGTCCTCTGTGCCACGCAGGGGTCTCTTCGTCCCACAGAAGCCCCTCAGGGTGGGCATGTAGGCTCTAAGGACACGGTGTGCTCATGTCCTAAAAGCAAGCAAGGGCGACATGGGTGAGTGTTTGGGCCCCTGGCACCCATCTGGGAGACCCAGATGGAGCTCCTGACTCCTGGCTTCAGCCTGGCCCTGCCCTATCTGTTGCAGCCACCTGAGGAGTAAACCAGGAGAGGGAAGGTAGCGCGCTCTCTCTCTCTCAAAAAAAAAAAATCAATCTTAAAAAAAATCAATCTTTTTTTTTTAAAGACCTTTTGTAGGTTACAAAACGCTTGGCTCACATCTTCCCTGCACCTTGGATAACTGTGATCCCAACTCCTTTCAGATGAGGTGTGACTGCTCACACCGATGCTAGACGATTTCCTTTTCTTTTAGTTCTTTTCACCCAGGGTCTTTCCATTGCAGTGACGCCACCAGGAATTGCCTGGGCGCTGGCCGTGTGGGCGTCACCCTGTGGTCTTTCAATACAGTTTGTCTCTGTTTCTTTCTGTATTTCAGGAATTGCAATTCTTCTATTCCTTTACTTTAGTTTTGATTTTTTTTAATCCAAGTGCTCTGTATTACCCATATGCTGAATTGTTTTTGTCTACTTGTCAAATCTTTTTATGTCTTTCTTCATTAACGAATGAATTTATTTATTTTTAGTTTGAGAGGCAAAAAGCTACACAGAGAAACAGACAGACAGACAGAGATCGTACCACTGGTTTGCTCCGAGTTCCCACAGTGACCGGGATGGGATGCAGCTGAGGCCAGGAGCCAGGATCTCATTCCAGGTCTCCCACAAGAGTGGCAGGAACCCAAGTATTTGAGCTATCACTTGCTTTGTCCCAGGGTCTGCATCAGCAGGTGGCTGGAGTCAGGAGCCAGAGCTGGGTACCAAACCCAGGCAGTCTGATGTGGGATGCAGATGTATTAACCACCAGGCCAAATGCTGGCCCCATTATTTCTCTTCGATTGAAAGAATCCTCTGGGGGCCGGCCCTATGGCATAGTGGGTAAAGCCTCTGCCTGCAGTGCCAGCATCCCATATTGCAGCTGCAGTCTGAGCCCTGGCTACTGTGCTTCTGATCTAGCTCCCTGCTAACGCACCTGGGAAAGCACTGGGAGATGGCCCAAGTGGTGGGGGCCCTGCCACCTATGTGGGAGACCCGGATGGAGTTCTTGGCTCAACTGTGCCTATTGCAATCATTTAGGTAGTGAACCAGCTGATGGAAAATCTCTCTCTCTCTTTCTTTCTTTCGTCAACTTGCCTTTCAAATAAGTAAATTAATAAATCTTTTTTTTAAAAGACTGTGGTTAGCTCACCATTGCAGACTTTACAAAAACATCTGACTACCAGAACTCAGCTATAATGGCACCTCCTGAGACCTTGGGGACAGCAGGTGTCCACCACGTCGCAAAACATTAAGTAAACCTGAGTGTGTCTATAAGATGGAATAGTACGCAGCTATGAAAAATCATCTTTTTGAATTAAAAAATAATCTTTTCATAAAACTGTGCATCGTTGGGGCTGGTGCTGTGGCTCAGCAGGTTAAAGCTGTGGCCTACAGTGCCAACATCCTGTATGAGCACTGGTCTGAGTCCTGGCTGCTCTACTTCCCATCCAGCTCCCTACTAATGCACCTGGGAAAGCAGCAGAAGATGACCCAAGTGCTTAAGCCCTTGCACCCATGTGGGAGGCCAAGAAGAAGCTCCTGGCTCCTGACTTTGGCCTGGCCCAGTCCCATCTGTTGCAGCCATTTGGGGAGTGAGCCAGCAGGCAGAAGATCTCTCTGTCTCACCTTCTCTCTCTCTGTAACTCTGCCTTTCAAATAAATATGTAAATCTTTAGGACAAACAAACAGGCAAAAAACTACACATTGTTGAAAATCAGAAAACATAGATAATAAAAATATAAAATATGAAAATAAAAGCATATACCTACATCCCTATCACTACTCAGAGGTTCTCACTAACAGCATATATCCTTCTAGATTTTGAAATATTTTGATGACAGTGAAGTCATTTAAATATGTATAATGCAAAGTGAAAAAATCAGTACAGTAAGTTGCAAATACAATATCAGATCAAGCATTAAATTATGTATGGGGGTTGGTGCTGTGGTGTAGTGGGTAAAGCCACCGCCTGCAGTGCTGGTGTCACATACGGGTGCTGGTTCAAGTCCCGGCTGCTCCACTTCCTATCCAGCTCTCTGCTATGGCTTGGGAAATCCTTAGAAAATGGCCCAGATCCTTGGGTCCCTGCACCTGCATGGAACACCCAGAGGAAGTTCTTGGCTCCTAGCTTCAGATCAGCACAGCTCCAGTAGTTGCAGCCAACTAGGGAGTGAACCAAAGGGATGGAAGACCTTTCTCTCTCTTCCTGCCTCTCCTCTGTGTAACTCTTTCAAGTAAATAAAATAAATCTTAAAAAAATTGCGTATGCATTGGAAAATGCTAAAACACAATGTACTAAATGCTAACAAGGCTTATTTGTGGGTCATAAGCTTATAGATAATTGTTATTTTCTATTTCCTGTTGCTTCCATAATAGGCACTGGACTTTTACAATCAGAAAAAAAAAGAAAGAAAGAAAACCCGAATCATTTTAGAAAGTAATTATAGGTAAGTCAAAAGTGAGTGAAAGCAGGTAAGCAGCTTATTTTGTGTCCAGTGATTATGTGGCTGCCTGGTGTTGTTCAGGTTCTCCCCGAAAAGATCAGATGAGATTATGGCCCCGACACCGACGCCGTGGCAGTACAGGAGCGCACCTGTCACGGGGGCTGCTATAAGGATTATGTCATCAGGGAAGAGGCAGAATTCTCCAGGTGCTTTGCTGCAGGACTTTCTTCATCTCTAAGCTGAAAGAGGAGATTGAATTCTTTAAAGGTGATCAGGAAATGCTTTTAGGAAGATTTCTTTTCCTATTAAATAAGTTCTTTTTACGTATTTATTTGAGAGGCAGAGTTACAGAGAGAGGGAAGGGGGGGGAAGAGAGAGAGAGAGAGAGAGAGAGAATCTTCCATCCACTGGTTCACTCCCCAAATGGCCACAATGGCTGGAGCTATGCAGATCTGAAGCCAGGAGCTTCTTCTTTGTCTCCCTCATGGGTGCAGGTGCCCAAGAACCTGGGCCATCTTCTACTGCTTTCCAGGCCATAGCAGAGAGCTGGCTCAGAAGCGAAGCATCCAGGACTGAAACTGGTGTCCATTTGGGATGCTGGCACTGCAGGCAGAGGCTTAACCTGCTAAACTAAAGCTCCAGCCCTTTAAGTAATTTCTTAGAGTTGCCTAAGCACTGAGACCTGTCATGCCAGGAGGAGCCTGCAGAGGACACAATCCTGGGGAAAAATGTGGCCGGGTCCTTGGAGAAGGAGATGACCAACAGAGGAAAAGGCTGACTGGGGCAAAGCTGTGGCTGACGGAGGTTTGCAGGCTGCCCCGGCCCAAGGCCCTTTGGGGTGGTAGTGGAGGCACTTTGACTTCCTATGTGGTAACATTGGCCACCAGCGTCCCCAAAACTATTTCAGAAGCTTAAATCAGTTCTTGCAACTTGATGATACTTCATCAGGCTAAGTCGGGTGCAGATCTGAAGGGTGTGGTAGGTTTGTTGAGAATGGCGGGGCCGGCAGGACTAGTGGGCGTCCAGTGAGTGAGCAGATCCAAGAGTACTCCCAGTAGCCTCACCTTGCTTGTCCTTGGGGCTGCCTGAGTTCCCCCCAGGATCTCCCCTGGTCTCAGGCCATTGTGTTTGCACCTGTTGGAAGATGATGGTTAAATAGCTACCCTTGTGCCACTGCTGAAAGAGAAGGCCCCCTCTTTATTTATTGTAAGTGTTTAAATTGCTTTTTCTTAAAAAAAAAAAGATTTATTTATTTATTTGAAAGTCAGAGTTGCACAGAAGGGGGGGAGAGAATGAGAGAGAGAGGGAGAGAGAATCTTCTATCCACTGGTTTACTTCCCAAATGGCCACAACAGCTGGAGCTGAGCCAATCTGAAGCCAGGAGCCAGGAGTTTCTTCTGGGTCTCCCATGTGGATGCAGGGGCCCAAGCACTTAGGCCATCCTCCACTGCTTTCCCAGGCCATAGCAGAGAGTTGGAATGGAAGAGGAACAGCCGGGACCCAAACCGCTGTGCACATGGGATGTTGGCACTGCAGGTGGTGGCTTTACCCACTACGCCACAATGCTGGCCAAGATGGATGGTGTTTTAGACAGCAAGTCCCTAGAGGTCTGTTTGGGTCAAAAGTCCTGGCCTTTGTTTGAAGACCTTTTGTCTACGTATTTTGGAAGCACTAAGGCACATTGCCACCACCTGTTGTGGATGCCGTGGAAGGAGACCTCGTTGTCCGAGAGATCCTGCATCCCCAGCACCTTCATCAGGACAGAAGGTGGCACACGTGGGAAAACACAGACGGTGGCGGCTGTGACAGTCACACGGAAGTGTCTGCTCCTGGAGGTCCCTGGTGTCACTTGTGTTCCCTTTTGTCGCATTTGCTCAGAGAAATAGGTGGTCAAAATGATTCGCAAATAAGCCTAAAAAAGGTTTCTTTGAGGAAAGACGAGAACTCTTGGGGATGAGAGAGTGCGTGTCCCAGGAGCTGGCGCTTTCTTCCTCCCTAGCAATGTGTGAAGTGACAGCAGGGGCAGTGGTCAGGGAACACGCTGGAGCCCAGGCGTGGGGGCTTCGATCCTGGCTCTGACTTTCCAGGCATGGGAGATAGGGATCCTCTCTGCCTCGAGTTTCACACCTGAAAAACCAGGGTGCTGATAGCTCCTCCTCATAGGAGCTGTGAGGGTCAAATGGGATAATATGTGTAAGGCCCTTATTGCAGATTGCAGCCACCTGAGTAAGTGTGAGCAACTGTTCTTTTTTAAAAAAGATTTATTTATTTGAAAATCAAAGTTATATAGAGAGAGGGAGAGACAGAAACAGAGACAGATCTTCCATCCTCTGGTTTACTCCCCATGTGGTGACAATAGCCAGAGCCAAGCCAGGCCAAAGCCAGGAGCTTCTTCCAGGTACCCACATGGGTGCAGGAGCCCAAATACTTGGGCCATCTTCTGCAACTTTCCCAGGTGCATTAATAGGGAGCTGGATCAGGAGTGGAGCAGCCGGGACTTGAACTGGTGGCCACATGGGATGTTGGCATTGTAGGAGGTAGCTTTATGGCTATGCCTCAATGCCAGTCTCAATGTTAGCAATTTTTATAAAAACATGAGAGGGCCCGGCATTGTGGTGCAGTAGGCTAAGGTGCCGGTTTGAGTCCTGCGGCTCCTCATCTGATCCAGCTCTCTGCTATGGCCTGGAAAAGCAATAGAAGATGGTCCAGGTCTTTGGGCCCCTGCACTCACATGGGAGACATAGAAGGAGCTCCTGGCTCCTGGCTTTAGATGGACTCAGCCCCAGCTGTTTTGACCATCTGGGGAGTGAACCAGCAGATGGAAGACCTTTTTCTCTGCCTTTCCCTCTCTGTCTGTAACTCTACCTCACAAATAAATAAATAATAATAAAACTGAAGAGAACACAGAGAAATTTAAAAAATTTTATATCATGTGTGATATTTTTAACCCATATCCCTTAACAGTGACAGAGACCAAGAAGATAGGGGCTGGTGCTGTGGTGAAGCGGGTAAAGCCGCGGCCTGCAGTGCGGACATCCCAAATGGGCACTGGTTTGAGTCCCGGCTGCTCCACTTCTGATCCAGCTCTCTGCTGTGGCCTGGGAAAGCAGAAGATGGCCCAAGTCCTTGGGCCCCTGCACCTGCGTGGGAGACCTGGAGGAAGCTCCTGGCTCCTGGCTCCTGGCTTCGGATCGGCACAGCTCCAAATGTTGTGGTCAATTGGGGAGTGAACCAGCGGATGAAGACCTCTCTCTCTCTCTCTCTCTCTGCCTCTCCTTCTCTCACTGTGTAACTCCTAATTTCAAATAAATAAATAAATCTTTAAAACAGAGAAGATAAAAAGTAAATAAAGTGCTTGAGTAACACAGATGACAAACTTTATAGAATAGATAATAGGTCCTTTTCCCCCATCAAAGAATATGCATTATTTTCAACCATACATAGCACTGATACAAAAATGGGCCATGTGTAATGACATAAAGAAGTTGTCAACGAATCTCCCCAAATGTAAATCCTGATATAGGTCATGCTTACTGATCACAAAACAGTAAAATGAAAAAAAAAAATTTTTTTTGACAGGCAGTGTGGACAGTGAGAGAGAGAGACAGAGAGAAAGGTCTTCCTTTTCCTTTGGTTCACCTTCCAATGGCCGCTGCAGCAGCACGCTGCGGCCAGCGGACCACGCTGATCCAAAGCCAGGAGCCAGGTGCTTCTCCTGGTCTCCCATGCAGGTGCAGAGCCTAAGGACTTGGGTCATCCTCCACTGCATTCCTGGGCCACAGCAGAGAGCTGGCCTGGAAGAGGAGCAACCAGGACAGAATCCGGTGCCCCAACTAGGACTAGAACCTGGTGTGCCAGTGCCACAAAGCGGAGGATTAGCCTATTGAGCCGTGGCACCGGCTGATGAAATAGTTTTGTTTTTAACTATTGAGGGCCAGTGCTGTGGCAGAGTGGGTTGGGCATTCACCTGTGGTGCCAGCATCCCATATGGGTACCAATTCAAGTCCCAGATGCTCCACTTCCCATACAGCTCTCTGAAATGGCCTCGGAAAGCAGTAGAATATGGCCAAGTCCTGGCCTCTGCATCCACCTGAGAGGCCTGGAAGAAGCTCCTGGCTCCTGGCTTCAGATCAACTTGGCTCAGCCATTTCAGCCATTTGGGGAGTGAACCAGCAGATGGAAGATCTTTCTCTCTGTGTCTCTGCCTCTCTGTAACTCTGCCTTTCAAATAAATACATAATTTAAAAAAGGAATTGCGAAGAAAAATCCTGGAGTATGATAGCAATGTGGCAAAAATGAGGACTTTGGGGGCTTTTGTGGTGGTTTGTTAAGATCTTATCACTTGCATTGTTGCATATTCTTATCACTAGGACACGAGCCATTACCCAGGTTACTTGTCATTTAAAATCACAAGGGGGTGGGCAGTGCAGTGCAGTGCAGTGAGCTAAGCTGCTGCTTAAGACAGCCACATTGCACATCAGAGTGCTAGCTCACGTCCTAACTCCTCTGCTTCCTGTCCAGCGTCAGACTAATGCACACCCTGGGAGGCAGCAGAGGATGGTCCAAGCGCTGGGGCCCCTGCCACCCACATGGGAGACCCGGATGGAGTTACTGGCTCCTGGCTTTGGCCTGGCCCAGCACTGGTTGTTGGAGGTGTTTGGGGGAGTGAACCAGTGCATGGAAGATCTCTCTTTTTTCCTTTCTCCCTTTCTTAAGTCTTTCTCTCCTTTTGTATCACTCTGCCTTTCAAATAAATAATTTTTTTCAAAGGAACCTTTTTTTTTAAAAGGTTTATTTATTTGAAAGGCAGAAATACAGAGGGAGAATGGAGTTGAGAGAGACAGAGAGAGACGGGGAGGGGGGAGAAGGACGGAGATCTATCTTCTGGTTCACTCCCCAAATGTCCATATTAGCTGGAGTTGGGCCAGGCCAAAACCAGGTGCCAGGAGTGCCCTTCGTGTCTCCCATGCCGGTGCAGGGACCCAAGCACTTGGGCCATCTTCTACCGCTTTCCCAGGCCATAAGCAGAGAGCTGGATCAGAAATAGAGCAACCAGGACTCAAACCAGCTCCCTTTTTTTTTAATTTTTTTTTGACAGGCAGAGTGGACAGTAAGAGAGAGAGACAGAGAGAAAGGTCTTCCTTTTGCCGTTGGTTCACCCTCCAATGGCTGCCGCAGATGGCGCACTGCGGCCGGCACACCGCGCTCATCCGATGGCAGGAGCCAGGAGCCAGGTGCTTTTCCTGGTCTCCCCATGGGGTGCAGGGCCCAAGCACCTGGGCCATCCTCCACTGCACTCCTGGGCCACAGCAGAGGGCTGGCCTGGAAGAGGGGCAACCGGGACAGAATCCGGCGCCCCGACCAGGACTAGAACCCGGTGTGCCGGCGCCGCAAGGCGGAGGATTAGCCTGTTGAGCCACGGCGCCGGCCTCAAACCAGCTCCCATATGGGATGCTAGTACTGTAGGCAGAGGCTTAACCTACTATGCCACAGCACCGGCCCCAAATAAACAAATCTTAAAAAAATAAATTAATGAGGAAGGGGAGAAATAAAAGAAAAACTGGGCTATCACTATGCCATGGATATACAAGAAACTTCACTTTTTACTTTTTCCTCTCTCTCTGCTAGTTATTTTTATTTTTTTTAAATTTAAAAATTTTAAAATTTTTTTATTTTTTATTTTTATTTTTTGGCAGGCAGAGTGGACAGTGAGAGAGACAGAGAGAAAGGTCTTCCTTTGCCGTTGGTTCATCCTCCAATGGCCGCCGCGGCCAGCGCTGCGGCCGGCGCACTGCGCTGATCTGATGACAGGAGCCAGGAGCCAGGTGCTTATCCTGGTCTCCCATGGGGTGTAGGGCCCAAGGACTTGGGGCATCCTCCACTGTACTCCTGGGCCACAGCAGAGAGCTGGCCTGGAAGAGGGGCAACCGGGACAGAATCCGGGGCCCTGACTGGGACTAGAACCCGGTGTGCCGGCGCTGCAAGGCGGAGGATTAGCCTATTGAGTCACGGGGCCGGCCCGTTATTTTTATTTTTTAAAGATTTATTTATTTATTTGAAAGGCAGAGATACAGAGAGGCAGAAAGAGAGAGAGAGAGAGAGAGAGAGGTTTTCCATTCACTGGCTCACTCCCCAAATGGTCGCAATAGCTGGAGCTGCACCTATCCAAAGCCAGGAGCCAGGAGACTCTCCGGGTCTCCCACGTGGATACAGGGGCCAAAGGACTTGTACCATCTGCTACTGCTTTCCCAGGCCATAGCAGAGAGCTGGATCTGAAGTAGAGCAGCTGGGACTCGAACCGACTCCCATATGGGATACTGGCACTGCCTGAAGTGGCTTTACCTGCTACGGCACAGTGATGGCCCCATCCTTGCTAAGTCTTAATCCTTATCCTCTTCCACTAGCTTCCACAGATTATCCTGAATTCAACATGGCCATTTTATTTTATTTTTTTTAGGATTTATTTATTTATCTGAGAGGTAGAGTTATAGAGACAAGGAGAGACAGAGAAAGGTCCTGCATCCTCTGGTTCACTTTCCAAGTGGCCACAACAACTGGAGCTGGGCCAATCTGAAGCCAGGAGCCAGGAGCTTCTTCCGGGTCTCCCATGCAGGTTCAGGGGCCCTTTTTTTTTTTAAAGATTATTTATTTATTTATTTATTTATTTATTTATTTATTTATTTATTTTTAGAGGTAGAGTTACAGACAGTGAGAGGGAGAAACAGAGAGAAAGGTCTTCCACCCGCTGGTTCACTCCCCAAATGACTGTAAAGACTGGAACTGCGTGGATCTGAAGCCAGGAGCCAGAAAGTTCTTTCAGGTCTCCCACGTGGCTGCAGCGGTCCAAGTACTCAGACCATCCTCCACTGCTTTCCCAGGCCACAGAAGAGAGCTGGATCAGAAGAGGAGCAGGGGCTAGAACCAGCGCCCATATGGGATGTTGGCACTGCAGGCAGATTAACCTACTGAGCCACAGCTGCAAGGAGGAGGATTAGCCTATTGAGCCACGGGGCCGGCCCGTTATTTTTATTTTTTAAAGATTCATTTATTTATTTGAAAGGCATAGATACAGAGAGGCAGAAAGAGAGAGAGAGTTTTCCATTCACTGGTTCACTCCCCAAATGGCAGCAATGGCTGGAGCTGTGCAGATCTGAAGCCGAGCCAGGTGCTTCTTCCTGATCTCCCACGTGGGTGCAGGGACCCAAGGACTTGGGCCATCTTCTACTTCTTTCCCAGGCCATAGCAGAGAACTGGATCAGAAGAAGAGCAGCTGGGACTTGAACCGGCACCCATATGGGATGCCGGTCTGCAGGTGGATGCTTAGCCCACTACACCACAG
Organism: Sylvilagus floridanus; assembly: GCA_949820135.1. Taxonomy (NCBI): domain Eukaryota; kingdom Metazoa; phylum Chordata; class Mammalia; order Lagomorpha; family Leporidae; genus Sylvilagus; species Sylvilagus floridanus. Next base: position 82,455,706 of record OX463231.1, read on the forward strand.
CGCCAGCCCCAGGTGGTGGGCACTCTTGGCATCACATTTCCATGAATCTTCCTCGCATTTCTCTGCTGTGACTGTTACGTCTCTATGATGGCTGCCTGTGGCCTCACGTGCCAGAGGCCTTCCCATGCACCAAGTCAGAGCTGGCCTCATGCCCAGGAACACCATTAGGCCATGGAAGGCCTGGAAGCTTCCATCTAGATGGCTCGTGCTGATGTCAAGAGGAGAACACCCATTCTCTTCCTTTTCCAAGGGATTAATGAGTCTGGTTGGTGGGAGCAGCATCCTGACACAGGGGTCAGGCTTGCTCTGGGGACAGGTGAGGCAGTCCTGTGGGCCCAGGCATTTCTGGAATGTGCTTGGGTGCACTGGGGGTGCCCCACTTGTCACAGAAGCCACCATGTGGCTCCAACATGAATGTTCCAGGCCTGGGGCAAGGAGTGGCCTGGGTTTGGGGTTGGTCTGTCTCAGAGCCTTGTGGGACAGGAGACACCCAGCCTCCTCCCACGTGGCAGGGGTGCCCACCCCTGGCCCTTAGCAGGCAGGTGAGTTGGAATGCACAGTTCAGAACTGCAGAGCTGCACAGGACCCTGAGACGCCATTGACATTTTAACGCCTCCGCCCAGCGGAAGACTCAGCAGTCTCAAGACAAAGAGATGAGCTAGCACTTGGGTGTTGGTGTGGAGCCTTCTCCAAAGTGTGCAGGTGAGGTCTGCGCTGCCCATCAGGTGGGGATCTCTGTGGTTTTCTTCTTTCTCTCCAGACCCAGGGCCGTGCTCTGAATGCTCGTGTCCTGCACATTCCTGTGCTGAAACAGAATCCCTGGAGTCGGCGCTGTGGCATAGTGGGCGAAACATCCACGTGCAGTGCTGGCATCCCATATGGACACCAGTTTGAGTCCCAGCTGCTCTTCTTCTGATCCAGCTCTCTGCTATGGCCTGGAAAAGCAGTAGAAGATGGCTCAAGTGATTGGACCCCTGCACCTGTGTGGGAGACCTGGAAGAAGCACCTGGCTCCTGGCTTCAGATCTGCACAGCTCCAGCCATTGTGGCCATTTGGGGAGTGAACCAACAGATGGGAGATCTCTCTCTCTCTCTCTCTCTCTCTCTCTCCCTCTCTTTCTCTCTCTTCCTTCGCTTCTCTGTAGCTCTGCCTTTCAAATAAATAAATCTAAAAGAAAAAAAAAAGAAAGAAACATAATCCCAAGTACAGCAGTGTGAAGGGTGGGGATCTGGGAGGTGATTAGGTTGTTAGGGCACAGCCCTGGTAAATGGTGTTGGTGCCCTTTTGGAAGAGGCCTGAGGGACCCTGTTTGGCCCTCCTGCTGTGAGAAAATGCTGCAGGCAGTGGCCCTCACCAGATATCCTCTCTGCCTGCCTCTTGCACATCCCAGCCTCCAGAACTGGGAGAAATGACTGTCTGCCCATAAGTCACTCCCTTATGGTGCTTTTGATGTGACAGCCTGAACTGACTAAGACACCCAGCTGCGTAACCATCATAGTGCAGATTCTGATGCTATTTCTCTTACTTACCGATCGCGTTTCGATTTTTCTCTCTGTGGGCCTGGGGTTGGTCCTTGAGAGTCTCCCAGTGGATTATCCACACGGTGTGGAAAACCTCGCTAAAGAGTTACAGAGTGCTAGTGGAGACATGTAGAGAAATTAGAAACTGATGACCTGGGGCTGGCATAGTGAGGTAGCAGATAGGCCACCATGTGCAACTCTGGCATCTCAGAGTGGAGTGCCAGTCTGAGTCCTGGCTGTCCCGCTTTGGACCCAGCTCACTGCTAGTGCACCTGGGAAGGCAGTGGCAGATGACCCAGGCACTTGGGCTTCTGCCACAGGCCAGGCAGGAACCAGGAGCTAGAAACGGCCTCCATGTCTCCCACACGGGTACAGGGGCCCAGATACTTGAGCCATCTTCTGCTGCTTTCCCTGGTAGGTTAGCAAGGAGCTGGATATTAAGCGGAGCAGCTGGGACTCAAACTATATAGGATGCTGGTGTTGCAGGCAGCAGCTTAGCCTGCTGTGCCACAACGCTGCCCCTTTTTATTCCATTCCTTAATGTTCAGATGTGGGGCCAGTGCTGTGGTGTAGCGGGTAAAACCGCCGCCTGCAGTGCTGGAATCCCATATGGGCACCGGTTTGAGTACTGGCTGCTCCACTTCTGATCCAGCTCTCTGCTGTGGCCTGGAAAGCAGTGGAAGATGGCCCAAGTCCTTGTGCCCCTGCACCTGCATGGGAAACCTGGAAGAAACTCCTGGCTTCAGATCAGTGCAGCTCCAGCCATGGTGGCTAATTGGGGAGTGAATCAGTGGATGAAAGACCTCTCTCTCTGCCTCTCCTTCTCTCTCTGTAACTCTTACTTTCAAGTAAAGTAATAAATCTTTTTTAAAAATGTTGATCAGATTTGCTCCGTGCCAGACTTTGTGCACTTTGCTTGCTAAAGAAAAAGTGTGCTTATCATCCCTGTGTTACAGAGAAACAAACAGAAGCTCAGAAAGAGTGAGAATGTGCTCAGGGCCACATGGCTTGTATGGAACAAGGTCATGGTCTCAGCTGTCACTCTAGCTGGCTTCCTGCAGAATGCTCACTTGCGCAGAAAGAGTCTTAGGGCGGAACTGCAAAGCGGTTGTCTTGGGGAGGCTGGAGTCCTGCCTGGGAATTTCCAGGAAGCAAAGAGGAGGGCTGCTTCCAGCAGCATAAGGCTTGGGGGCAGAGACAGTACAGCTTCCCTGAGGAAGGTCCGGGTAGATAGGAGTGGGGGTGGGGAGATGATCAAGTGGGGAGCTGAGATCTGGAGCTTCACCAAAGACTATGGTTAGGGGCTGGTGCTGTGGCAAAGCAGGTAAAGCTGCTGCTTGCTATGCCGACATCCCATATGGACTCCGGTTCAAGTCCCGGCTGCTCCACTTCCGATCCAGATCTCAGCTACGGCCTGGGAAAGCAGTGAAGGATGATCCAAGTCATTGGGCCCTGGAAGGAGCCCCTGGCTCCTGACTTCGGATCAGCGCAGCTCTGGCTGTTGCTGCCATCTGGGGAGTGAACCAGCAGATGGAAGACCTTTCCCTCTCTCTCTCTGTCTCTCCTTCTCTCTGTGTGTAACTTTGACAGATAGATAGATAGATAGATAGATAGATAGATAGATAGATAGATAAAAGGCGATGGGGAGGGTTTGAGTGAGAGAGTGACAGCACCAAGTATTGTTGAGGTTGTCCTGGCAGGTAATGAGTAGGAGCAGGAAGACCATGAAGGAGACACTGTCACACAGTAGGAAAGGCTGCAACCTGCAGGGCATGGCCATGGGCAGGAGAGGAGGCACTGGCCTGAGAGCTGCATGGCAGAGGACTTGGTGACCAGCTGGATGTGGGGTGAAGGCAGGAGGCCAGTCTGAGGTTGGCATTCACATTCCTGCATTCACATCAGGGGACCAGTGGTCCATGGATGAGGCAGTTGTGTGGTGTCAAGCAGCTGTGTGGGTTCTGGTTGGACCCCAGGACAGAGATCTGGCTGCTGGGAGTGACCAGCACATGTACCAAGGGCAGTCCAACCTGTGGTGATGAATGCAGTTGTCCAGGTGGATGTTCACAGGCCAGACCACACCCATTGGTCTATGACCTCATCAAGTCCAGCTTCAACTGCAGGAGGCACAGAGGCTGTGAGCAGTGTCTGTCTGGTGGGCAGGCTGCAGGGTTGATGGCCCCTGGGAGCCAGCCCTCCTGTGGGCGTCTGTCCCATGGTTGTCCCCCAGCTCCTCCAGGGAAGCCCATCTCCTGCACAGGGAGCCGCGTCTGTCCTGGGTGTCCTGCAGCCATCCTAGGATCCTGAAATTGAACTCTCTTCAGTGGGATTGGTTCATTAACTGGGTAAGTCAATGGGCTTATTTATGTGTAGCCCCTTCATACTCAGTATCTCCCTGGTAACAAACGTGGCCGAGTCAGAAACTCCGCTGCCATAGGCTCTGATCTTGAGTTGGGATCCTGCTGGTTCTTCTAGAACCTTCTGATCCCCTGCTTGGAGCTCGGAGGCAGGTTCAGGCTTGACGCTTCATGGGCTCCTTGGCATTGGAACCCAATATGGGGGTGATAGAGTGAGGAGGTGGGGCCTTCAGGTTCTGTCCCCTGAATGGAACCAGTGAATGGAATCCTAAGAGGCTCGAGGGGGTTTCCTGGCCATGTGCAGGTGCTGTCTGCCCTCTACTCACACCAGGTGAGGACGCTTAGAAGGCACCACCTGCTGGTGATTGGTCTTGGCCTTGCCAGTGTCTAGAACCATGAGCAACAAATTCCTATCGTCTATAAATAAATTACCCAATCTTAGGTGTCTTGTTAGAGCAGCCCAGAGAGGAAGTTGTTCCTGCAGCTTCTCCCTTGGTCCCGTCCAAGTCCCTTTTTCCCTTTACCGGAATGGTTGGGGCGTGTTCCTCTGCTGCTATGGGGGCCTACAGGAAGTGATCATCTGTGGGGTCACGAAATAGAGAGGAGGCTGGGTGGGCACAGGCTCAGTCCAATGAGGAGAACCAGCCAGGAGTCCCCTAACAAGCAACCCATGTGACCCAAGGACCACTGGGAGGGTCTTCACCTCCCAACACCAACACCCCAGGGACAAAGATCACCCAAGCCACAGCAGGGGAGCCCCCGGAGACTGAACACACCCGTGTCTGAGTGACCCGTGTCTGAGAGCCCGGAAGCTTTAGCAGCAGTCCTCATGGGTGGCACTTGCACTGGCACCCTGTGCCAACTGAGCTCCCAGGCCAGATTCCCGCTGGCGATGTTGTGCCGGAAGTAGCATCTGGGGTGGGGTGGGGAGGGCTGGGCCAGGTGGTGCCTGCACAGTGAGCATCACTGGTATTGAGCTGAGTGCTCTCACTGCCCTGACTTCTTGGGTAGTTAAGACCATGAGCATTGGACAGAGAAGGAGCAGGCCAAGTCTATGGTCCTGTGTCACAAGCTGGCCTGGCCCAGAGCTCTCCACCTTCCACCATTGGGCTGCTTGGTCTCTAAGTGAGGGCTTCCCCATGCAGGATGGAGATGAAGCCCACACTACCCTGCAGGGCTCTGCTGTGCCTTGAGCATCCGCACCCCGCCAGTCCCCTAGTCATTTCGGATCACACCCTCCAGGCAGCAGGCAGGTGCAGGCTGAGTCCTCCCCACACTTGGCGCAGGAGCCTCGGGTGGGTTCCATCTGGACTCCACATCCAGATTGCTGAGAATCTCCAGGAGGGAGTGGGAGGAGAGGCAGGCGACTGTGATTCAAGTTCAGGTCTGTGCTGGAGCTTAATGGATTCCCCACTGAGGAGCTTCCTACCTCGTGCTGTGAGCGGGAAGACCAGGGAAGGGTTAAACACTTTATTTCCATGGCTTTGCTTGTTCTGGAGAATTAATGGAAGATAAGCTAAAAGTTCATTTATAAGAGTATTAAAGGATAATTATGATGGAGTAAGTGCAGAGGGTCAAAAGGCATTACGATACACAGACTTAGAACATAGGGCCAGGAAAATGGGCTAAAATGTATTCAGTAATGTGGCACCCTGTGTTTCCCCACAGAAAACGCCCCTCCTCACCCCCCTACTCTCTTTGGCTCTTTTTCTATTTTAATTAAAAGTATGGCAATTCAGTCCCTGGCCAGGTCATCTGTAAACTTAGTAATTGATGTCAGGAACTTAAGAGTTTGAGGCAGATCCAAATAGGTGACCTTTTAATAGCAACAAAATAAAAAAGATTTTGTGGAAATCTGCTTCAATCAGATTAGAGGGAAAGCGGGCAAAGCTGATTACAATCCTGCTAAAGACAGTATTTGGGCAGTGTTTGTTCTAAAACAATAGCATTAATTCTTCCTTAACAAGTACTCTCTGGAGGAAAGCAGTAATCAATGGGAACTCAGTTTGGACTCTCACAGTGTGGTGTCAGACCCAGGAGGAAGGCAACAGTGAGGGTTAGGGTTGCAAGGTGCCGGAGGCCCTGAGGCTTGGGTTCCTCCTGAATTTGTTTTGATCTTAAAACAAATTAAAAAAAAAAAAAACAAAAAACAAAAACCCAGGTTGTGGCGTAGACGGTTAAACCGCTGCCTGCAATGCCAGCATCCCTTGTGAATGCCAATTCAATTCCCGGCTGCTCCAATTCTGATCTGGCTCCACTTCTGATAAGGCGCCTGGGAAAGCAACGGAGAATGGCCCAGGTGCTTGGGCCCCTGTGCCCACATGGGAGACTCGGAAGAAGCTCCTGGCTCATGGCTTCAGTCTGGCCCAGCTTGCAGCCATTTGGGTAGTGAACCAGCAGATGGAAGATCTCTCTGTGTGTCTCTTCCTGTCTCTCTCTCTCTCTGGAACTCTGCCTTTAAAATAAAATAATTTTTTTTTTTAAAAGTCAGCTTAGAGGCCAGCACTGTGGTGTAGTGGGTAAAGCCGCCGCCTGCAGTGCCAGCATTCCATATGGGCACCAGTTCTTGTCCCAGCTGTTCCATTTCTGATCCAGCTCTCTGCTATGAGCTGGAAAAGCAGCGGAGGATGACCCAAGTGCTTGCTCCACTACATTGGAATGGGAGACATGGAAGAAGCTCCTGGCTCCTGGCTTTGGATTGGCTCAGCTCTGTTCGTTGTGGATATCTGGGGAGTGAACCAGCAGATGGGAGACCTTTCTCTCTCTCTCTACCTCTGCCTCTTTGTAACTCTACCTTTCAAATAAATCAACGAATCTTTTTTTTATTGAAGTCAGCTTAATTGAGGCACAGTTCATGCACTGAGAAATTAATCTTTTTAAGTGTGCCATGCAGTGGTTTAGTGGTGAGATCCGATCCTGATCCTGAGTGGAAGTTCTGGGCATATTGGGAGTCTCTTGCTGAGAGAGGGGGCGCTGATTCTAGCAGGACAATTTGTCACATTGTCACCTGATCAGGACACTTCTTACAGCCCCTCTGCTTGGCAGCTCTCAGTCTGTACCCTTTCCAGGAGTGTTTGGTTTGTCTTAAAGTGTACTTATTAAAACAAAACTTGGAGCTACCTTGAGAAACAGGTAGATTTGACATAAAAATCTGGGTATCTGCTTTTTAATGAGGGGTCAGAAATTTGGAGAGACAAGGCACTTTTCCCCGCATGACTCTGATGGACTCATTAACTCAAAGTGCAACCCCCTGAGAAGAGGCAACAATGCCCCCACGTAACCTCCATGGCTGCCACTCCCTGATGCTCATCAGTACGGAGGCTGGACTCTGAACTTGCGCGCTTGTCTGTCTCATCGGAGCGAATTTCCCTCTGCACACTTGCCTCTCTCAAAAGGGGGTAAAAGCAACAATAGCTTAATCATTTACAACAATAGTGCTAATTTACATCATCTGCCTGATCTCTCTCTCCACCCCTCTCTTTCTTCCTCCCTTCATTCATTTCTCCCTCTCATCCATCTAACCATCTTTCTAACCATCTATCCATTCATCAGACTATCCATCCATCCATCCATTCATCCATCCACCCATTCAATCATCCATCCATCCATCAAACTATCCATCTATCATCTGTCTATCCAACCAAGTATCCATCCATCCATCCATTCATCCATTTCTCATCCAACTAAGCATCCATCCATCCATCCATCCATCCACTCATCTCTCTAATCATGCATCCAACCAACTGCTTGGGATGCTTCCTATCCAACTTCCTGTTAATGCATCCTGGGAGGCAGCAGATGCTGACTCAAGTATTTAGCTCTCTGGCATCCATGTGGGAGATCTGGATGGAGCTCCTGGCTTTGGTCTAGTCCATCCTTGGCTGTTGTGGGTCTTTTTGCAATAATTTGGGAAGTGAACCAGCAAATGAGAGATCTTTCAATCTCTTTCTCTTTCTCTCTTTTTGTTTCTCTGGCTCCGCCTTTCAAGTAGATGAAAATAAACAAACATTAAAAAGAAGAAGAATGAAAGGGTAGACAGCTACTAATGAGTAATAGTTGGCTGTTGCCTTTATTTATTACAAAGCAGAAATGTCATGTGATTTTTTGGATGTTTATTATAAGTTAATTGATCTCATACACCAGAATCTGGATCATGAATGGCTGGCAGAGTATTTTTGTTAGGCAGTCCTGATTTAATTAATTGGCTTGTGGGGTTAAATGCATATGGCTGGTTGTTTTGAAATTTTGATAGTAATTCCAGTACAGTAAATCCTATGCCTGCTTCCCCCTCCCAAAGGTATGACTGGACTTCAAGAATAATGTTTAACTTTTCACAACAGTGGTGAATGCTGCTCAAGACTTGCTGGGCTTTATATCTAGATTTATGGAACTGTTTACATGAATTTGTTTGAACATGGGAGAAGTCTCTTCACTAGCTTAGAACCACACACACCTCACGTGGGTTCCAGTTTGTGTCCTCTATCCTATTGAAGGCCAGGGCTGAAGACAGGCAGCAGTGACTGCTTTGCAACTGTGGTCTTAGTGATGCCAATCTAAGTAGCACTTCCTGTATCTACAATGCTTTCACCTACGGAAAGGCATTTTAGTGGGGTGTATGTATATCGAGTAAAGAATAGTTAACACTTCTCACATTTTATAGATGGTCTGTGGAGTCAGATGCTTTGAAAGCCAGCATGAAAAGACAGTAGCAAGTGAGACTTCATTTCTGAATTCTTTGCTATATAATACCAAATTATAATTCAGGGTTGTATTTAAAGAGCTACTTGAGGCCGGTGCCGTGGTTCACTAGGCTAATCCTCCGCCTGTGGTGCCAGCACCCCGGGTTCTAGTCCCGGATGGGGTGCCGGGTACTAGTCCCGGTTGCTCCTCTTCCAGTCCAGCTCTCTGCTGTGGCCTGGGAGTGCAGTGGAGGATGGCCTAAGTGCTTGGGTCCCTGCACCCGCATGGGAGACCAGGAGGAGGCACCCGGCTCCTGGCTTTGGACTGGTGCAGCGCGTCGGTCATAGTGGCCATTTGGGGAGTGAACCAACGGAAGGAAGACTTTCTCTCTGTCTCTCTCTCTCACTGTCTATAACTCTCTCTGTCTCTCTTTCTCACTGTCTGACTCTGCCTGTCGAAAAAAAAGAGCTACTTGAAAACACATAAAATTGGGGAACTACTGCATATTTGTGATTGGGAGTCTGGTGCTCTTGCCAACTCACTAGAAGAACTGAAGCAGAAGAAATACACCATCAGCACAAATTTATACATTATGTGATCCTAAGACTAAATGGCTAAGTGTGGTCTCGGTTTGTGTTTATGTCTGTACCCTCATTCTTTAAAACTTGTTTTCTTGTAAAGAATATAGGTGACATAAATTGCGGCATTTTAAATATGTGGATCATTGACATTAAACATACTCACTATCATTTATGTCCAGAACTTTTCCACCAGCTAGGGAGTGAACTAGCAGATGGAAGAGTTTGCTCTCTCTCTCTAGTCTCTCCCTCCCTCTCTCTCTGTAACTCTGACTTTGAAAATAAATAAATAATATTTCTAAAATCCTTTTTATGGGTGAATAATATTCCACTGTATGGATACACCACATTTGTTAACCCATTCGTATGTTGATGGATGCTTGGGTTGAGTCAACCTCTTGGCTACTATTGATAACATTTCTAGAAACTTGGATGTATGAATATCTGTTCTATCCTTGAATTCAATTCTGGGCAAAGACTCAGAGAGGAATTGCTAGATCAAACAGAACTGTTCATTTTGGTTTCCTGAGGGCTGGCATCTTGTTTTCCATAGCAGTCACAGCACCGTACAGTCCCACCATCCGTACACACCATTGCGATTTTTTCTACATCTCTGCACACCTTGTGATCTATCATTTATTTATTTTAAAGAGTGGCTGTATTACTCAGAGTTCTCCAGAGAAACAGAACGAACAAGATGTATTTGCGTTTGTGTGTACTCTGTGTGTGTTGTGTACGCGTTGAGTTGTGCATGTGTTATGTGTATGTGTAACAGTGAGAAATAAATGTCTGTTTAAGCCATTTAGTCTACGGTGATTTGTTATTGTAGCCCAAATTGACTGAGACAGTTGTAAAATCAACAATACTTAATATTATGGAATAAGTCTACATCTTCTGTCACATGATAAGAGATTAAAAACCCAAAGAGGTGCCAGCGTTGTGGCATAGTGGGTTAAGTCGCCACCTGTAATGCAGTCCATATGAGATACCCATTCAAGTCCTGGCTACTCCACTTCCAGTCCAGCTCTCTACTAAAGAGCCTGGGAAAGCAACAGAAGATGGCCCAAGTACTTGGGCCCCTGCCACCCACGTGGGAGACCTGGAAGAACCCTGGTTCCTGCCAGTCCAAGCCCTGGCTGTCACCACCATTTTGGGAGTGAACCAGAAAATAGAATATCTCTCTCTCTCTTTCTCTCTCTCTCTCTCATTCTCTGTGTAACTCTGCCTTTCAAATAAACAAATACATCTTTTTTAAAAAAAAGATGCCCCAAAGGTGTTTGCTACCTGTGCATGTGTGTGTACATATACAGTCATAACCAACAAGGATGACACACTCATGATAATTATAGGCCTTTTTATTTTTTTTTTAAATATTTATTTATTTATTTGAAAGTCAGAGTTACACAGAGAGAGAAGGAAAGACATAGAGAGAGAGAGAGAGAGGTCTTCCATCTGCTGGTTCATTCCCCAGTTAGCCTCAATGGCTGGAGCTGCGCCAATCCGAAGCCAGGAGCCAGGAGCTTCTTCCAGGTCTCCCACACAGGTGCGGGGGCCCAAGGACCTGGGCCATCTTCTGCTGCTTTCCCAGGCCATAACAGAGAGGTGGATCGGAAGTGGAGCAGCCAAGACTCAAACCAGCGCCCACATGGGATGCCGGCCTGCAGGGCAGGGCATTAACCCACTATGCCACAGCGCTGGCCCTGGGCATCTTAATATTAAGCTTTCTAAACAATGTTGAACACTGGATGCCTTCTCATTTGTTAGTGTCTTCTTTAATTTCTTTCAATGACACTTTATAGTCTTCAGTGTACAAGTCTTTAGTTTCTTTAGTTCACTTTGTGTGTGTGTGTGTGTTTTTTTTTTTGTGTTAGTGCAAATGGATTTTTCTTAATTTCCTTCTCAGATGGTCTAACTTTAGTGTATAGAAATGCAATTGATTTCTGTGTATGGAGTTTGTGTCACTAGTTTATTAATTCTCATGGTATTTGTGTGTGTGTGTGTGTGTGTATAAAATCATCAGGTTGGCTACTTCTAGGATAAGGTCACCCCTGAACCAGCTCCTCCTTCCTGAGAGATTATATCAGTTGTAACAGATTCCAGGTCAGGGCTGCTCTTTGGCACAGCAGTTAAAACAATGCTGGGCAGGCATGTTTTGTGGCACAATGGTTAAGTCACCACTTGGGAGACACCTGCGTCCCATATCCGAGTGCCTGAGTTTCAGTCATGCCTCCGTTTCCAGCCCAGCATTCCTGCTAATGCACACCCTGGGAGGCAGCAGATAATGATTCAAGTATTTGGGTTTCTGCCTCCTCGTCAGAGACCTGGATGGAATTCCCAACTCCTGACTCTGGCCTGGCCCAGCCCCAGTTGTTGCATGCATTTGGTCAATGCACCCAGTAGATAGAGGGATCTTGCTCACTCTCTCTCTTCCCCTCCTCCTCATCCCCCAGATCTCTTGTTTTCACACTGCTTTTTTTTAAAAAAAGCTTTATTCATTTATTTGAAAGTCCGAATAACACAGAGAGAGGAGAGGAAGAGGGAGGAGGGAGGAGGGAGGAGGGAGGAGAGAGAGGGAGAGAGGTCCTCCATCCAATGGTTCACTCCCCAGATGGCCGCAATGGCTGGAGCTGTGCCAATCCGAAGCCAGGATCCAGGAGCCAAGAGCATCTTCCCGGTCTCCCACACTGATGCAGGGACGCAAGGACTTGGGCCATCTTGCTCTGCTTTCCCAGGCCATAGCAGAGAGCTGGATCGGAAGTGGAGCAGCTGGGTCTCAAACTGGTGCCCATGTGGGATGCTGGCACTTCAGGACAGCGCTTTAACCTGCTGCGCCACAGTGCCGGCCCCACTCTGCCTTTCAAATCAATAAAATAAATAAATAAATATTTATTTTTTAAAGGATTAATTTATTTATTTGAAAGGCAGAGTTACAGAGAGGCAGAGGTAGAGAGACAGAGAGAGAGAGAGAGAGAGAGAGAGAGAGAGAGGTCTTCCATCTACTGGTTCACGCCCTAGATGACTGAAATGGCTGGAGCTGGGCCAATCTGAAGCCAGGAGCCAGGAGCTTCTTCTGGGTCTCCTCTGCACATGGGTGCAGGGGCTCAAAGACTTGGGCCATCTTCTACCGCTTTCCCAGGTCATAGAAGAAATCATAGTGGGATCAGAAGTGGAGCAGTTGGGACTTGAACTGGCGCTCACATGGGATGCTGGCACAGCAGGCAGCAGCTTTACCCACTACACCACAGCACTGGCTCCTAAATAAGTATTTTACAAGAGGCACCACTTAAGACGCCTACATCTGGGGCGGTGCTGTGGCTCACTCCTCCGCCTGTGGTGCTGGCATCCTATATGGGTGCCAGGTTCTAGTCCTGGTTGCTCTTCCAGTCCAGTTCTCTGCTGTGGCCCAGGAGGGCAGTGGAAGATGGCCCAAGTGCTTGGGCCCTGCACCCACATGGGAGACCAGGAGGAAGTGCCTGGCTCCTGGCTTCAGATTGGCGCAGCGCGTCGGCAGTAGTGGCCATTTCGGGGATGAACCAACGGAAGGAAGACCATTCTCTCTGTCTCTCTCTCTCTCACTGTCTAACGCTGCCTGTCAAATAAAAAAAAGATGCCCATCTCATATGAGTTTGAGTCCTGACTCTGCCTCCAATGCTAGTTCCCTGCTAATAAGCACTTGAGAAGAAGTAGGTGATAGCCCAAGTACTTGGGCCCCTGGAGACCAGGATGGAATTCTGGGCTCCTGGCTTCAGCCTGGCCCAACACTGGACATTGTGGTCACTTGGGGTGTGTTTTTTAAAGATTTATTTATTTATTTGAAAGGCAGAGTTAGAGAGAGAGAGAGAGAGCAAGCTTTCATCCATTGGTTCATTCCCCAGATGACTGCAATGGCCAGGGCTGGGACAAGCAGAAGCCAGGACCCAGGAACTCTATCTAGGTCTCCCACCTGGGCACAGGGACCAATTCGTTGGTCCATCCTCTATTGCTTTCCTAGGCTCATTGACACTGAGTTGTATCAGAAGTGGAATAGCCAGGACTCGAACCAGCTAGAATGACGGTGTCACAAGCTGCAGCTTTATCCACCAGGACACAACACCAGCCCCCAAGGAGTTCTATTTTTTTTTTTTTTGACAGGCAGAGTGGACAGTGAGAGAGAGAGAGACAGAGAGAAAGGTCTTCCTTTTGCCATTGGTTCACCCTCCAATGGCCGCTGCAGCCGGCGCATCGCGTTGATCCGAAGCCAGGAGCCAGGTGCTTCTCCTGGTCTCCCATAGGGTGCAGGACCCTAGCACTTGGGCCATCCTCCACTGCCTTCCCGGGCAACAGCAGAGAGCTGGCCTGGAAGAGGGGCAACCGGGACAGAATCCGGCGCCCCGACCGGGACTAGAACCCGGTGTGCCGGCACCGTAAGGCGGAGGATTAGCCTAACTGAGCCACGGCGCTGGCCAGGAGTTCTATTTTTAAACCATGACTGTTAATTTCTAAAACTTCCTTGACTGCCCATTTTTTTTTAGATTTATTTTATTTATTTGAAAGAGTTACAGACAGAGATAGAGCCTGAGAGAGAGAGAGAGAGAGAGAGAGAGAGAGATCTTCCATATGCTGATTCACTCCCCAAATGACCTCAACGGCCGGAGCTGAGCTGATCTGAAGCCAGGAGCCAGGAGCCTCCTGGGGGTCTCCCATGTGGGTGCAGGAGCCCAAGGATTTGGGCCATCTTCTACTGCTTCCCCAGGCCATAGCAGAGAGCTGGATCAAAATTGAAGCAGCTGGCACTCGAATCGGCGCCCATATGGGATGCCAGTGCTGCAGGCCAGGGCTTTAACCTGCTGCACCACAGTGCCAGTCCCGACTGTCCACTCTTGACATTACTCTCAGCTTTGCTCAGTTCTTACCTTCATCATCCATGTCTTAGAACTTCTACACATGACAACTTCATGGGCCATCTTTGATATTTCCATTATTTGAAATCGCATATGTGTGTGGGGGGGTGTCTAAATTTGATGTTTACTTTATCTGTTGACTGAAGAGTTCATATTTTGGGCTCCTTGTAGGCTGAATTTGACCTGTGGAAATTCGTAGAGTACTGGATCAAGAATACTTTCCTCCAGAATAGATGCATTTTCCAACGCTGGGTGCCAAAGGCTGCTATCAATCTAGAAAAATCTCTAATTTAATTTTATTTATTTATTTATTTTATTTGAAAGTCAGAATTACACAGAGAGAGGAGAGGCAGAGAGAGAGAGAGAGAGAGAGAGAGAGAATCTTCCATCTGCTGGTTCACTCCCCAGTTGGCTGCAACGACCAGAGCTGCGCTGAGCAAAAGCCAGGAGACAGGAGCTTCCTCTGGGTCTTCCCATGTGGGTGCAGGGGCGCAAGTACTTGAACCATCTTGTACTACTTTCCCAGGCCATAGCAGAGAGCTGGATCGGAAGTGGAGCAGCTGGGACTAGAACCGGTGCCCATATGGGATGCTGGCGCTTCAGGCAGCGATTTTACCTGCTACGCCACAGTGCCAGCCCCTCTAATTTAATTTTTTAAAAGTTTTATTTATCTATTCATTTGAAAGAAAGAATATGAGAGAGAGAGAGAGAGAGAGAGAGAGAGAAATTGGAGAGATTGATTGATTCCATCTGCTGGTTCACTCTCCAAATGCTGAGACAGTTGGGGCTGGGCCAGGATGGAGCCAGGAGCCCAGAGCTCCATCAGGGTCTCCTACTTGGGGCATCTTCTTCTGCCTCCCAGGTGAATTAGCAGGAAGCTGGACCAGAAGCAGAAGTGAGACTCAGTCCCAGACTGAGTGGGCGTCCCAAGCAGCAGCTTAACCACCGCACCACAATGCCTGCCCCAGGTCATTTAATTTTACTGCCATTATTTTATTTTACTGTCTTGGGCTTGGTCAGGGTGCCTTTACCTGAATGTTCAATTATCAAGAAATACTATTTTTTTCCCAAACAGAATAGGGCAAGGGAATGGAGGATTTTTTCAGGATTCTTAGCATACTGTCAGAAGCAGAAATCAAGATAGCTCTTTGAGACTTTCACTTTTCTCTCCTAATCTTTTACAGGTGTTTTACCACCATGTAGTTTAAAAGGCTCTATGTTTGCACTTCTGCCTCATTGGTTTACATATTCCTGTTCAATCGGTTTATGTATCATTTAAGTTGTATAATGCACACCACAAGTGGCCTAAACAACTTATTGACAACTGGCAGGCATACTGCTAGATTGTTAGGGATGGAAGTAGGGAACCATCTTTGAGAGTAACCATAAGCCTTGGTCATGTGACAGGAATCTTACTTTTAGGAGTAGAGGTGATCTCTCGGTTGACAAGAGGTCATTTTGGAGAGCTTTCCTTGTAGTTGAAAACCTCACAGACCACTAGTAGTTCCTAATGTGTAACAGTACCTTGGTCTTGATTCCCCATCTCCTTGTACTCTTCCCAACTTGGAGGCTATGAGAAGTCTTACAGGACAATTCTCAACAATGCAGATGCCTTCCCACCCTGAACACCTGCACCCTTTTTTGGCTCAAGAGTGTTATCTGGTCAAATTTTAGGTCTCTGCATGGAGTAGGCACAAAGCTTCAAGGAGCTAAGTGCCTCGGGGCAGTCCTTAGTAGATAATGAATGTGAGTTGTCACAGTTACGAGCAATGTTCTACCGTCTCCCAGAGGTTTCCAGGAAGGTTGAACCCCAGTTGTCCATGGATGCTGCCTGATCAGTTACTTGTCCTGGGCTGGATTCCCTCCCTGCATTGAACCACCATTGCCTATCAGGTTCCTGGAATCCTCCCTGAAATAGGCAACTTACACCAAATGCGTGTCTGCTTCCGGGAGTGCCTGTTCAGAGGCAGTTTCAAACCCCTTCTCTGTTTCTAGAATTTATTGCCTTTTTACTGAACAATATAAGGCCATTTCTTGATTTAATTATTTTAGATATGCTGTGTGAGGACTTTATTATCTTCTCCACTTACTTCTCTTCCTCATAATTTTTGTTAAACTGATAATATTTACATTATTGTGACTGTCTGGTGTTCTGTAATTCCTGTCCGTTGGTTGTATAACTTTTTCTTTCTCTTGAGTTCATAATCACCTCCATTTTCATTTGCTCTGTTATCTGGGAATCTCTCACTAATTCTTCCCTGGTCTTCTGACAATCTGCATAGCAACTATTTTTGTATATCGAATAATCTTTCTGAGCCATTGGTCTGTTTTCCTACAAACATGCCCCCTGGAGCCCCCAGCCCTCTCTCCAGCCTGGACTCTGCACAGCTGTCATCTTGGGGTCCCCCCTTGGACATCCTAGCAGTTCCTTTAGCTTCACTCCTATGGGAGCCCCTGGGGTTCTTGTGTTCATGTTTTTTCATTTTTTTGATTTGTGGCTTTTGGTGGAGCACTCCTTCCAAGGGCTTCCTCCAAGAGGGGATCCAAGACAAAACCTTGAGACCTTTTAGGTCTGAAAATGCCCTAATTTCACACTTACTTCACTTCACAGCTGGGTGACAGTTTGGCTGGGTATGAAAGACTGGGCCTAGAATCTTTTCCCCCCGACAGCTCCTATGGCTTCCAATGCTGTGTTGGGAAGACCTTTCTGCTCCATCCCTCTTGCTATTTGGCTCATTTTTCACTCTCTGAAGACTTTTGGGATCTTTTGTAGTCCCCAGCATTCCACAGTCTCTTGGTGCTGTGTCTTGACATTGGCCTTTTATCATTTGTGTTTCTGGGTGTCTGGTGGGCTACTTGCCCTTCCCCTCTGGGGCATCTTCTTGTGAGTTCTGCTTGGCGATCCCCTCCTTGTCTTCTGGATTCTGTCTCTAGGACTCTCATCAGCCGTGTGCTGCACCTCTGAAGTGATTCCTGAACTTTCTCTCTTCTCTCATTGTTCACCTCCTGATTTCTCCTCACCCACTTTCTGAGTGACGTCTTCAGCTTTGTCTTAACTTCCTGCTGCTCAGTTACCTTTGTTTTGCCTATTGCATTTCAATCTCTTCTCTATCTTTTCATATTTAAGAATGAGTGGGTGGGTGTTGTAACCCAGCAGGTGAAGCCAATACTTAGGAAGCCTGTGTCCTATATCAGTGCCGATTCGAGTCCCAGTTCATCTGCTTCCTATCCAGTTTCATGCTACTACATCTTGGGAGGCAACAGATGACGGCTCAAGCACTTGGGCCCCTGCACCCACATGGGAGATCCAGATAGAGTTCCTGGCTCCTAATTTCAGCCTAGTCCAGCTCTGGCTGTTCTGGCCATTTGGGGAGTGAAACAGCAGATGGAAGTGTTCCCTCTCTATCTCTTTCTCTGTCATTCCATTTTTCAAGTGAAATAAATAAATAAACATTAAAAAGAAACAGAATGAGTAACCAAAAAAGCATACAGAAGCTCTGTGTGTGTGACTGCAAGCATGCAAGTGTGCATGAGAGGGTATGAGTGTGTAACTGTGTATGTGTGTGAGTGTTTGTGGAGGTGTGAGTGCATGTGTGAGTGTGATGGGCTGTGTGAGTGTATGAGTGTGTGCATGTATGTGAGATGGTGTGTGAGTGTGCATCTGTGTATGTGTGTTTCTGTGGAAGTGGCATGTGTGAGTGTGATGGGCTGTGTGAGTGTAGTGTGAGTGTATGAGTGTGTGCATGTATATGAAATGGTATGAGTGTGTGACTGTATATGTGTGTTTTTGTGGAAGTGTGAGTGCATGTGTGTGATGGGCTGTGTGGGTGTAGTGTGAGTGTATGGATGTGCACATGTATATGAGAAGGTGTGTGTGTGATTGTATGTGTGTTTTTGTGGAAGTGTGAGTGCATGTGTGAGTGTGATGGGCTGTGTGAGTGTCGTGTGAGTATATGAGTGTGTGCATGCATATGAGATGGTGTGTATGAGTGTGTGATTGTGTTTGTGTGTGTCTGTGGAAGTGTGAGTGCATGTGTTAGTGTGATGAGTTGTGTGAGTGTCATGTGAGTATATGAGTGTGTGCATGTATATGAGATGGTGTGCGGTGACTCTTCCTCGTCACCGCAGGAGAATTAGGCAGGCTGCCCGCAGCTTGCCTTGGCCGAGGAGGGGAAGTGCGCTACCCACCACCCGGGAAAGGGACAATCAGACGCGGTGGTGGGGTGTGTGAGTGTAGTGTCAATATATGAGTGTGCACATGTATATGAGATGGTGTGTAAATGAGCATGCAAATGTGTACATGTGGGAGTGTGAAAGTTTAAATGAGTATGAGAAAATGTGTGTGTGCATGTGAGTGTGTATGTGCCAGTGTGTAAGTGTGAGTTTATATAAGTGTGTGTGAGTGTATGTGAGAGAATGTGTGTATTGTGAGTGTGTGTGTGGAAGCATGCAAATGTGTAGATGTGTGTCTGTGAATGAATGTGACAGTGTGTGTTCAAGTGATTGTGTGTGACAGAATATGCGAGTATGTGCATGTGTGAGTGTGTAAGAGAGTGTATGTTCATGTGAGAGAAAGAACGTATGTGCACACATGTGTGTATGTGAGAGTATATAGGTGTATAAGCATGTGTGTGTGCAAAGGTGTGGATGCGTGTGAGGGAACACATGTGCATGCATGTGTGTGTGCATGTGTACGAGTGAATGTGTGTGAGCATCCATGAGAGCCTGCGTTCATGTGTGTGAGACAGCATGTGAGCATGTGAATGCGTGTGTGAGTGTGCGATGGGGCTGCTTGTCGCCTGGTTAGTTCCCCTGCAGGAAACTGGCACTTGCGAGAATGCCCCTCGGACACATTCCTGGTTCAGCTTCTCCAGAGAAAAGACCTGGCTCCCAGAGGACCCCGGGCAGGAAGGGGTGGCCCCAGGCACCCCCTCACTCCTGCTGCAGACTTGCCCCTTGCGCTCCAGGCCCCATACTGCCTTCCCTGGAATGTGGGGGTCCATTCCGGGCCTTCCCAGGACCCCTGTGGCTCGCACAGTCCAGGTCATCCGTGTCCCCTCTGCAGGCACACGGCTCCTTCCTGCTCTGCCCCTGTTTTCTGTCTTTGGATTTCTGTCAACTTTTGGGTCTACTGCCGTCTCCTCTCCCATTTTCTTGGCCTTTGCGGATTGTACATTTCCCCTTTCCCGTCCCTTTGGCAAGATTTGAGGGACGCACGGCCAACAGAAACCACTGTTCATGTTGCTCCATTCAGCTGCGTGTCCCCTGATTCCTGTTTCCACAGTCACATCAGAACCAATCGAGGGAATTTATTGTTGTTTGTGCATCCGCTCATGAAATGACCTTCAAGTTGTTCTCAGCATTTTGTCCTTAGAGCAAATGCTTCAATGAACCTCCACTTAAATCGAATTGGTTTTTTGTTGTTTTGTATTTTTTTTTACTGCAGTGAAGTCATTTCCTGGAGGGAAAGTTGCAGGAGGGAGCTATTTATTACCCCGATGTCTGCATAGGGTGTCTGTACTTGTTGATCTCCTGATTCACAGCTGCGCACACCTGAGGACATCTCCGTGGGCGGCCCCAGTTCCATTTGTCACAAATGACCTCTGTACCTGGCTGAGCCCAGGGCAGGGCATTTCTGGGGAAGCCCCCAGTTTGCAGGAAACATGGGGTTGTGATGGCGCTGTGGCTGCAGAAAGGAGGAACAGGTGCATGGATGAGGCGGGGCCCCTGTGGGGACATTTAGTCACTGGCCACTGACAGGGGACATCTGTCGCCACTGCTCAGCAGTCCCGGGATGACAATATGCTCCGGGCCTGGTAATCACATGAAAAATACCACTTTTGTAGAGCTTGTTGCAAATCCTAATATTTTATTACAGAAATCCCAGGCAAATCCCTCAGTGAAGGGGGAATTACTGTTAACACGCAGCTGGAAAGCAAAAAATAAACGAGAGAAAAAAACCCAAACCGGATGCCAAATAATCACCAGTGTGTGGCCCTGTGGACACTGGACAGGTAGGCCACAGAGTATGGTTGCACAGCTCCGGGCAGGGGTCTTCCACAAAGCACGCGGGACCCCCAGCCTGGCCCTTCCCTGCCTGCCCTGCCCCTCCATCCCTGCCTGTTGACTGCCCCCAGGTTAGCAGTAAGGACACCTGTGGGTGTCCTCGGCCCTGGCTCCCCACTTGGGAGCTGCTGCAGGCTGCGGGCCAGGAAATTTCAGACGGAGGAAGGGATCGGTCCTTGGGCTTCCCTTTGTTTTTCTGAAAGTTTTTTTTGGTGCTATGAGTGAGGGACTCTTTCCCCCTAGTATCAGCAGTAACTATGTTGCTATGAAGGTGCATCTTTTTACAAAAGTTTTATTTAGGGGAGAGAGAGAGAGAGAGAGAGAGAGAGAGAGAAAATCCTCAAAGCAGAGCTGGGACTGCAACATTCAGTTCCGCAAGTTCCACCTGTAACAGTCCCGCAGCATTAGCCCTAGTAGCCACTTGTCTTGGGTGTTTCCCTGGAGGTGGAGCCTGGGATTCATTGAGGTGAAGGAAGTGGGGCACAGAGACTAGGTGGGGAAGAGAAGGGGATGATGAGCAAAGGACCTAGGGCACCAACAGTGTCACAGGGAGTCCCAACTTGAGGAAGAGGCTCATGGGTCTCACTCAGCCCGCTGTGGGGGAAGCTGGGATCTCCGGACAATTGGAGCCTGGTGCACCCCCTCCCCCAACCCCATCAGCTTTCCAGGGAAGGACACCCCCTGGGTCTGTAGCCACACCTCTCACGGCACCTGCAAGAGGCATCTGGAGAGGCACCAACCCTACAGCTGAATATGTACTATGCACAAAACCTTCCTGGGAAGCAGTCCGCCAGCCCAGCCTTGTCTGTAGGGCAAGGGGCTTGCTGAGCCCACAGCCAGGGGTCTTGCAGCACGTTTTGGTTCAAGACAAAGGAGATGAAAATTTCACCTTTGCTTTGGCCAAACAGTATTCTATTTGCATGTGAAAAGAATCTGCTTGTTCAAGCGAGTTTTTATCTTATGCAGCTTTCAACACTCATTGAGGCTTGTCAGGGAAATATTTTCATGGAGTACTGTAAAAAGAACCCTGGAAATCCATAAAATACCAAACCAAAGCCCCACCTATTTTTCAAGTTGGACACATGCCTCCTGCTGTCACTCGGACAGTTTCTCTGCTCTTTGGCTCGGGGAGCACGCATGGAATGTCCTGGAACTAATGCATTTAACAGCAATTGTTAACACCCATTCTGTAAGCCCGGATTAAAGGGCACTCCTACCAGAAGAACATATACTGCATACATGTGCAGGATAAACGTCCTCCTAAAACATAATCTTGGAATCAATTTGCTGAATTTGAGAAAACCGGCTTCCTTTGGGCAGGATTAATTCCTCCTCTCAGATGCCGAATCTGTGCTAAATCTGTCAGAAACATAACCATTAAGTCATTTTCTATGCGTGTGTATATGTAGGTGTATCTGTTTCCCTGTCCACCTGCCATACATTTTATTTCTAAGGCACTTTAAGATGACATATAAACTGAAAATGGATCACATGCATTTTTATTTTTGTTCAGAGCTACCAGGAATATTTCTAAAAGGCACACACACCAATTTTTAACTCATTTTTTTTTAAAGCATTTATTTGTTTGAGAAGCAGAGTTACAGACAGAGGGAGAGACAGAAAGAGAGGTCTTCCATCTGCTGGTTCACTCCCCAATTGGCTGCAATGGCTGGAGCTGCACCAATCCAAAGCCAGGAGCCAGGAGCTTCTTCCGGGTCTCCCACATGTATACAGAGGCCCAAGGACTTGGGCCATCTTCTACTGCTTTCCTAGGCCACAGCAGAGAGCTGGATCAGAAGTGGAGCAGTCAGGACATGAACCCATACAGCGCCCATATGGGATGCTGACACTGCAGGTAGCGGCTTTACCCACTACGCCACAGCGTGGGCTTTAAACAAATAATTTTTAAAAATACACTGTTTCCAGTCCCACCCATGTCTTCATGTGAACAGGGTATTTCAATGTTCCACATATGAAAAATGAAAAATAAGTGGGCTTAGCCCACTATGCCACAACATTGACCCCCAAATAGATCTTTTTTTAAAGAGAATTAGAGAATGTCAAGGAAATCTGCAGCACACAGAGATTAAAACAAGGAAAAGCTGAAAGATGGAAAATATCAATGTGAGGTCTAAAAGACATGGGGGATAGAATGAGAAAGTCCAACATCAGAATAACCTGAGTTCAATAGGAGAGAATAGAGGGAAGGAGTTGTGGCAATTTAAAAATAAATAAATAAAATAGGGGCTGGCGCCATGGCACAATAGGTCAATCCTCCACCTGCGGCGCCGGCATTCGATATGGGTGCTGGTTCTAGTCCTGGCTGTCCCTTTTCCAGTCCAGCTCTCTGCTATGGCCTGGGAAAGCAGTAGAAGTTGGCCTGAGTCCTTGGGCCCCAGCACCCATGTGGGAGACCAGGAAGAAGCTCTCGGCTCCTGGCTTCAGATTGGTGCAGCTCCAGCTATTGTGGCCATTTGGGGAATGAATCAGTGGAGGGAAGACCTTTCTCTCTGTCTCTCCCTCTCACTGTCTGTAAATCTAACAATCAAATAAAATAAATAAAATCTTTTAAAAAAAGATAAAAATCCAGGTGCCAGCACTATGGCTCAGCAGGTTAAGCCACTGCCTGCCTGTGACACTGGTATCTATCCCATATGGGCACCAGTTCAAGTCCCGGCTGCTCCACTTCTGATCCTGCTCTCTGTTAATGCTCCTGGGAAAGCAGCAGAAGATGGTGCAAGTGCTTGGGCCCCTGCCTGTAATATGGGAGACCCAGATGGAGTTCTAGGCTCCTGGTTTTAGCCCGGGGTCAGCTCTGGCTGTTGTAGCCAACTGCAGAGTGAATCAGCAGATAGAAGCTTTCTCTCTCTCTGTCTCTCCCTTCCTCTCTGTAACTCTGCCTTTCAAATAAATAACACAAGTGTTTCTTTTTAAATATAAAAACAGGATAAATTCTCAGAATACATGGAAGATAGGAAACCCCAGCCACAGAAGCTTCAGTGAACTCCCCGCAGCACGAAGAGTTTGTAACAAAAGCATGAGAAAAGCTGGAGCAGAAACTACCTGGGAACGGAAGGTTTGATCTTCATTGAGGCTCCAGGAACAGAATGTCTCAGTGCCTGCCTTTCTCTGGGGAATGGACTTGGAACAGAGGCAGCCTGCTTGCTACAGGGGTCCTTTCCTGCCTCTGGACCTCAGGCTACCCGGGATAGGCACATGGCTCCTGTTCCCTCTGTGCTCAGGCAAGTGCTGGGTCCCCATAGGCAGCCACCAGGTCAGCCCAGAACCCTGTGCCTGGGTGTGTGGACTGACCAGAGCTTGAAAGAGGAATTTGGGTGGAATGATGGATATGGAGGGTGAACCTACTTAACCCTGGGAAGGGAGGGAGGCAGGGACACATGGGAAGCTGAGATAGGGAATGGGGTTTGCTGGGGTTCGGTCACAGGAAGGGCTGGGGGAGCAGGTGTTGCCATCAATCCTCCTCGCAGGTACTTGAACTTCAAGCCTGCCCGTGCACTCCTGGGCTAAGCAGGTTCTCAGGCAGGGTAGCAGGTTCTTTGCAGCAGGTAACTGTGGGTGTGTTGAGAGCTATCTACAGAGGCTGCAGGTGGCAATGGACAGGCAGAGTGGCAGGTGCCTGGCAGGGAGCTGATAGGGAGCTAAGTGCAGAAGCAGGAGCAGACACCATCTGCAATGGGGTCAACATGGGCATCTGTGTCCCGAGGTGTGTGTTGGGGTGGGGCGGCAAAACATGGCGGGAACCTGGGGGAATTGCTCTCACAGTGGCCCCCAGCCTCAGGGACTACGTGTGACCTACTACGTGACCTACTATGTGGGAGAGGGACCACACCCACTTCTTATTTATTTATTTTTTTTGAGATTGATTTATTTGTTTGTTTGAGAGATAGAGCCACAGAAAGAGGGGAAGAAGTCTTTCATCTGCTGGCTCACCCCTCAAATGGCTGCATTGGCCATAGCTGGGTGGATCCAAAGCCAGGAACTAGGAGCTTCCTCTAGGTCCCCCATGCAGGTGTAGGGGCACAAACACTTGGACCAATTTCCACTGCCCTCCCAGGCCATAGCAGAGAGCTGGTTTGGAAGAGGAGCAGCCGGGACACAAACTGGTGCCCACATGGGATGCCAGTGCTGCCAGTCAGAGGCTTAGCCCACCACGCCACAGTGCCAACCCCCACATTCACTTCTTTTAACCATCAACATTATCATTGGCCCCAGTCACTGATAGAAAACCTAACCTTGCTTCAACACCAGAAGGAAGCCCACTGATGCCACCAGCAGCCCCTTAGCCACACCTCCAAGTTTGGCTCCATCAGCTTCTTCTTACCCTGGCTGACAACTGAGCACACCTGCTTCCATCTTCCATGGCCCCCTCTTGCACTTGGGGGAGCATGCAAAACTTTTGTGGTCACAGCTCACTCGTAACCTTCTCTGCCCTGTGCGGGGGTACTCAGCCTGGGTGTTGGACCCTATGTCCTCGCCTGAGTTGAACTTGGACCTAGGCTTCCTTTGATGTACAGCTGGGACTTAACATGCAGGGTGGCCCAGAGCTCTTTTTGATGGGTTAAGGAAGGGGGAGCTGGGTAAGAGGAGGGAGAGAGGAGGCAAGAAAAGAGAGAAGGTATGAGGTTGGAGGGGGAGTGGAAGTATGCATAGAATTTGGGGTCAAATATTACCAGGAGCCAACCCTGGATTTCTCCATTCACCCAGGACCTGATGAGAAGAGACAAACCTTGAGTCCTGGGAACAACTACAGACCTGAGACCAATGCACAGGGCATGTGACCAACCATGAGGAGTGTGACCAACCCACAGGAAAAGAAGAAAACCCACAGGGAGTATGACCAACCACTATGAGTGTGACCAACCACAGGGACTGTGACCAACCCACAGGGATGGTGACCAACCACTCCCCAACAACGGGGAGTCTGGACAACCACAGGGCATGCGACCAACCATGGGGAGTGTGACCAACCACAGAGAGTGTGACCAACCCACAGGGAGTGTGTAGTCACCCACAGGGAGTGTGACCAACACAGGGCATGCGACCAACCACAAGGAAGTGTGACCAACCACAGGGCATGCGACAAACCATGGAAAGTGTGACCAACCATGGGGAGTCTGTACAACCACAGGGTTGTGACCAACTCACGAGGAGCGTGACCAACACAGGGAGAGTGACCAACCACAGGTAGAGTGACCAGCCCACAGGGAGTGTGACCAACCACAGGGACTGTGACCAACCCATGGGAATTGTGACCAACCATGGGGAGTGTGACCAACCCACAGGGAATGTGACCAACAAAAGGAGTGTAACCAACCACAGGGCATGTGACTATGGGGAGTGGGAACAACAATGGGGAATCTAGACAACCACAAGGAGTGTGATGAACACACAGGGGAGTGTGACCAACCACAGGGAGTGTGACTAACCACATGAGTGTGACCAACCACGGGGAGTGTGACCAACCCACAGGGGGAGTGACCAACCACATGGAGCTTGACCAATGACAGGGAGTGTGACCAATCATGAGGAGTGGAAAAACCACAGGGAGAGTGACCAACCATGGGGAGTGTGACCAACCACTGTGAGTGTGACCAACCAGGGGGAGTGTGACAAACCATGGGGAGTATGACCAACCACTAATAGTGTGACCAACCACAGGGCATGCAATCAAACATGGGGAGTGTGACCAACCATGGGAAGTATGACCAACCACGGGGAGTGTGACCAATCCACGGGGAGTGTGACCAATCCACGGGGAGCATGACCAACCACGGAGAGAGTGACCAACCACAGGGAGTGTGACTAACCATGGGGAGTGTGACCAACCCAGGGGGAGTGTGACCAACCATGGGGAGTGTGACCAACCCATGGGGAGTGTGACCAACCACAGGGAGTATGACCAACCACAGGGCATTCGACCAACCATGGGATTTGTGACCAACCCTGGGGAATCTGGACAACCAGAGGGAGTGTGAGCAACCACTCAGAGTATGACCAACCACGGGAGTGTGACCAACCCATGAGGAGTGTGATCCACCATGGGAGTGTGACCAACCCATGTGGAGTGTGACCAACCATGGGGAGTCTGGACAACCACAGGGAGTGTGACCAACCCATGGGAAGTGTGTGGCCACCCACAGGGAATGTGACCAACCACAGGGCATGCGACCAACCATGGGAATTGTGAACAACCATGGGGAGTCTGGACAACCACAGGGAGTATGACCAACCCTGTGAAGTGTGACCAATCACAGGGAGTGTGACCAACCCACAGGAAGTGTGTGGTCACCCACAGGGAGTGTGACCAACCATGGGGAGTGTGACCAACCACAGGGAGTGTGACCAACCATGGGGAGTGTGACCTACTCACGGAGAGTGTGATCAACCACGGGGAGTGTGACGAACCATGGGGAGTCTGGACAGCCACAGGGATGTGACCAACCCATGGGTAGTGTGACAAACCATGGGGAATGTGACCAACCCATGGGGAGTGTGACCAACCAGGGAGTATGACCAACCACAGGGCGTGCGATCAACCATGGGAGTGTGACTAACCATGGGGAGTTTGGACAACCACAGGGAGTGTGACCAACCATAGGGAATGTGACCAACCACAGGAGTGTGACCAACCCATGGGGAGTCTGGACAACCACAGGGAATGTAACCAACCACAGGAGTCTGACCTACCATGAGTAGTGTTACCAACCCACAGAGAGTGTGACCAACCACATGAGTGTAACCAACCACGTAGAGTGTGACCAACCACAGGGAGTGTGACCAACCACAGGGCATGCGACCAACCATAGGGCATGTGACCAACCATGGGAAGTGTGACCAGCCATGGGGAGTCTGGACAACCACAGGGATTGTGACCAACCCATGGGAAGTGTGTGGTCACCCACAGGGAGTGTGACCAACCATAGGGCATGCGACCAAACACAGGGAAGTGTGACCAACCACAGGGCATGCGACCAACCATGGGAATTGTAACCAACCATGGGGAGTCTGGACAACCACAGGGAGTATGACCAACCCTGGGGAGTGTGACCAACCATGGGGAATGTGACCAACCCACGGGAAGTGTGACAAACCACAGGGAGTGTGACCAACCACAGGGAGTGTGACCAACCACTAGGAGTGTGACCAACCACTAGGAATGTGACTAACCACAGGGCATGTGACCAACCCACAGGGAATGTGACCAACCATGGGGAGAGTGACCAACCCACGGGCAGTGTAACCAACCCACAGGCAATTTTAACAACCATGGGGAATGTGACCAACCACAGGGAGTATGACCAACCATGGGGTGTGTGACCAATTGCAGGGAGTATAACCAACCCACGGGGAGTGTGACCAACCACTAGGAGTGTGACCAACCACAGGGAGTGTGACCAACCACTAGGAATGTGACCAACCACAGGGCATGTGACCAACCCACAGGGAATGTGACCAACCATGGGGAGAGTGACCAACCCATGGGCAGTGTAACCAACCCACGGGCAATTTTTACAACCATGGGGAATGTGACCAACCACGGGGAGAATGACCAACCCATGGGGAGTGAAGCAAACCCACGGGGAGTGTGAGCAACCACTCGGAGTATAACCAACCAGTGGGAATGTGACCAAACACTATGTGTGTTACCAACCACAGGGCATGCGACCAACCACGGAGACTGTGACCTACCATAGGGTGTGTGACCAAGAATGGCGAGTGTGACCAAAGCATGGGGAGCGAAGAAAATCCACAGGAAGTATGAACCACCACTAGGAATGGGACCAACCACAGTGCATGTGAGCAACCATAGGAAGTGTGACCAACCATGGGGAGTCTGGACAACCACAGGGAGTGTGAACAACCACAGGGACTGTGACCACCAAGGGTACGGTGACCAACCATGGCGAGTGTGACCAACCACTGGGAGTGTGACAAACCACAGGGTGCGATCACCATGGGGAGGGTGACCAGTCACAGGGAGAGTGACCAACCATGGCGAGTGTGACTTACCAGAGGACGTTTGACCACCATGGGAATGTGACCAACCACAGTGTGTTTGACCCACTAGGGGGGTGTGATCAAACAGGGACTGTGGCCCAGCATGGGGAGTGTGATCAAACACTAATAGTGAGCAACTACTAGGATTTTGACCAACCACAGGGTTGTGACCAACCACAGGGCATGGCCAACCATGGGGAGTGTGACCAACCATGACGAGCATGACCAACAAAGGAGGGTATGAACACTACAAGGAATTGACCAATTATGGACAGTATGACAAATCATGGAGAGTGTGACCAACCACAGGAGTGTGACCAACCAGGGGAGTTTACCATACAGAGGCAGTGGCAACCCATAGGGAGTGTGACCAAACACTGAGAGCATGAGCCACTACTGGGAGTTTGACCAACCACAGAGAGTGTGACCACCCATGGTGAGTATGACCAACCACAGGGCATGTGACAACCAGGGGGGTGTGAAAAACAGGGACTGTGGCCAACCATGGGGAGTGTGACCAAACACTGAGGGCGTGAGCAACTACTGAGAGCATGACAAACCATGCCGTGTGACCAACCACAGGCGTGTGAACACCCATGTGGTGTGTTAACAAGAACAGCAAGTATGACCAACCAAAGTGCTTGTGACCAGCATGGGGAGTGTGACCAACCACAGTGAGTGTGAGCAAGCATGGGAAGTGTGACCAACCACAGGGAGAGTGACCAACCATGGAGAGTGTGACCAAACAGGGACTGTGGCCAACCATGAGGGGTGTGACCAACCACAAGGCATGGGACCAACCAGGGGTGTGTAACCAACAATGAAAGTGTGAACCACTACTGGGAATGTAACCAACCAGAGGCAATGTGAACAATCATGTTGAGTTGTGACCAACCACAGGTTTGACCACCCATGGTGAGCGTGACCAACCACAGATATGTGACCACCATGGGGAGTATGACCAAATGTGGTGTGACCAACCACAGGGCATGTGACCAACCATTGGGGTGTGACCAAACAGGGACTGTGGCCAACCATGGGAAGTATGACCAAACACTGAGTGTAAGCCACTACTGGGAGTGTGACCAACCACAGGGAATGTGACCAACTGCTGGGAGTGTGACCACCCATGGGGGGTGTGACCAACCATGGCAAGTGTGACCAAGCATGGGAAGTCTGACCAACCACGGAGAGAGTGACCAGCCATGGTGAGTGTGACCTACCAGAGGGTGTTTGACCACCATGGAAATGTGACCAACCACAGGGTTGTGACCCACAAGGGGGGTGTACCAAACACTGAGAGTGAGCAAATACTGGGAATATGACCAACCATAGGTAGTGCGACCACCCATGGCGAGTGACCAACCACAGAGCACGTGACCACCTTGGGGATTATGACCAACTGTGGCGAGTGTGACCAACCACAGGGTGTGTGACCAAGCAGGGGTGTGACAAAACAGGGACTGTGGCCAACCATGGGGAGTGTGACCAACCACAGGGTGTGTGACCAAGCAGGGGTGTGACAAAACAGGGACTGTGGCCAACCATGGGGAGTGTGACCAAACACTGAGAGTGTGAGCCACTATTGGGAGTGTGACCAACTTCAGGGAGTGTGACCAACCACAGGGCATGAGACCACCATGGGGAGTGCAACCAACCATGGAGAGTGTGACCTACCAGAGGGCGTTCGACCACCATGGGAATGTGACCAACCAAAGTGGGTGTGACCCACCAGGGAGGTGTAATCAAACAGGGACTGTGGCCAACCATGGGGTATGTGACCAAACACTGAGAGTGGGAGCCACTACTGGGAGTGTGACCACCCATGGTGAGTGTGACCAACCAGAGGGCATGTGACAACCAGGGGGGGTGTGAACAAACAGGGACTGTGGCCAACCATGGGGAGTGTGACCAAACACTGAGAGTGTGAGCAACCACAGGGAGTGTGACCAACCACAGGTGCGTGAACACCCATGAGGAGTGTGACCAACCACAGCGAGTGTGACCAAGCATGGGAAGTCTGACCAACCACGGGGATAGTGTCCAACCATGGTGAGTGTGACCAACCACAGTGCATATGACTACCATGGGGAGTATGATCAACCATGATGAGTCTGACCAACCACAGGGTATGTGACAAAAAGGGGGGTGTGACCAAACAGGGACTGTGGCCAACCATGGGGTGTGTTACTAAACACTGAAAGTGTGAGCCACTACTGGGAGCTTGACCAACCACAGGGAGTGTGACCGACCATGATGATGTGACCAACCACAGGGCATGACCCACCCATGGGGAGTGTGACCAACTGTGGTGATGTGACCAACCACAGGGCATGACCCACCCATGGGGAGTGTGACCAACTGTGGTGATGTGACCAACCACAGGGCATATGACCACCATGGTGAGTGTGACCAACTATGATGAGCATGACCAACAAAAAAGGGATTGAACATTACAAGGAGTTGACCAATTATGGACAGTATGACAAACCATGGGGAGTGTGACCACCACAGGGTATGTGACCAACCAGGGGGATATGACCAAACAGGGACTGTGGCCAACCATGGGGAGTGTGACCAAACACTGAGAGTGTGAGCCACTACTGGGAATGTGACCAACCACAGGGAATGTGACCACCCATGGCGAATGTGACCAACCATGGCGAGTATGACCAAGCATGGGAAATCTGATCAACCACAGGGAGAGTGAAAAACCATGAGGAGTGTGACCAACCACAGAGCATGCAACCACCATGGGGAGTGTGACTAACCACAGGACATGAGACACCATGGGGAGTGCAACCAATCATGGCGAGTGTGACCTACCAGAGGGCATTTGACCACCATGGGAATGTGACTAACCACAGGGCCTGTGACCCACCAGGGGGATGTGACCGAACAGGGACTGTAACCGTGGTGAGTGTAGCCAACAACAGGACATGACCCACCTTGGGGAGTGTGACCAACCATGGCGATGCGACCAACCACAGGGTGTATGACCACCATGGGGAATTGACCAACCATGATGAGCATGACCAACAAAAAAGGGTGTGAACCATGTGGAATGTGACCAAACACAGAGTGAGCAACTCCTGGGAGTGTGACCAACCACAGGGTGTGACCACCCATGGTGAGTATGACCAACCACAGAGCATGTGACCACCATGGGGAGTATGACCCACCATGGCTAGTCTAACTAACCACAGGGTATATGACAACAAGGGGGATGTGACCAAACAGGGACTGTGGCCAACCATGGGAAGTGTGACCAACCACCAGGAGAGTGACCAACCATGACGAGTGTGACCAGCTATAGGGCATGAGACCACCATGGGGAGTGTGACCAACCACAGGGTGTGTGACCAATCAGGGGGGTATGACCAAACAGTGAGAGTGTGAGCCACTCCTTGGAGTTTTACAACTTCAGGGAGTGTGATCACCCATGGCGAGTGTGACCAACCACGGAGCTTGTAACTACCATGGGGAGTATGACCAACTGTGGTGATGTGACCAACCACAGGACATTACCCACCATGGGAAGTGTGACCAACCACAGGGCATGTGACAACCAGGGGGGTGTGACCAAACAGAGACTGTGGCCAACCATGGGGAGTGTGACTAAACACTGCGAATGTGAGCAACTACTGGGAGTGTGACAAACCATGGCATGTGTGACCAACCATAGGCATGTGAACACCCATGGGAGTGTGATCAACAACAGTGAGTATGACCAACCACAGGAATGTGACCAACTACAGGGGGTGTGACCAACCAGGGTTGTGTGACCAAACAGGGACTGTGGCCAAACACTGAGAGTGAACAACTACTGGGAGTGTGACCAACCACTGGGAGTGTGACCACCCATGGTGAATGTGACTACCTTGGGGAGTATGACCAACTGTGGCGAGTGTGACCAACCACAAGGTGTGTGAAACAAGGGGGGGTGTGACCAAACAGGGACTGTGGCCAACCATGGGAAGTATGACCAAACACTGAGAGTGTGAGCCACTATTGGGAGTGTGACCAACTTCAGGGAGTGTGACCAACCACAGGGCATGAGACCACCATGGGGAGTGTGACCAACCGTGGCGATGTGACCAACTAGAGGGCGTGTGACCACCATAATGAATGTGACCATCACAGGGTGTGTGACCAAACAGGGAAGTGTCACCAAACAGGGACTGTGGCCTACCATGGGAGGTATGACCAAATACTGAGAGTGTGAGCAACTACTGGGAGTTTGACCAACCACAGGGAGTGTGACCACCCATGGTGATTTGACCAACCACGGCGGTTGTGACCAACCATAGCTAGTGTGACCAACCACAGACATGTGACCACGATGGGGAGTGTGACCATGACAAGTATCACCAAGAATGAAGAGTGTTAACACCACAAAGAGTTGACCAATTATGGACAGTATGACCTACCATGGGGAGTGTGACCAACCACATGGAGAGTGACCAACCATTGGGAGTACGACCAACCATGGTTAGTGTGACCAACCACAGGGCATTAGACCACCATGGGGAGTGTGCCCAACCATGTTGAATGTGACCAAACACAGGGTGTGTGACCAACCAAGGAGGTGTGACCAAATAGGAACTGTGGCCAACCATGTAGAGTGACCAAACACTGAGAATGTGAGCAACTACTGGGAGTGTGAACAACAGGGAGTGTGACCAACCATGGTGAGTGTGACCAACAGCAGCATTTGTGGCCAACCACAGGGCAAGAGACCACCATGGGGATTGCGACCAACCTTGGCGAGTATGAACAACCACAGGGCATGTGACCACCATGGGGAGTGCAACCAACCATGGCGTGACCTACCACAGGGGGTGTGACCACCAACGTGGGTGTGACCCACCGAGGAGAGTGTGACCAACCATGGGGAGTGTGACCAACCACAGGGAGTGAAGCAAACCCACAGGGAATGTGACCAACCATGGGGAGTGTGACCAACCACAGGGGAGTATGACCAACAATGGGGCTTTGTGAACAAACACAGGGAGTATGACTACCATGGGGAGTGTGGACAACCTCAGGGGAGTGTGACCAATCATGGGGAGTGTGACCTACCATGGAGGCTGTGAACAACCACAGGGAGTGTGACTACCATGGGGGGTGTGACCAACCACAGGGAGTGTGACCAACCACGGGGGGTGTGTCCAATCATGGGGAGTGTGACCAACCACAGGGAGTGAAGCAAACCCACAGGGAGTGTGACCAACCATGGGGAGTGTGACCAACCATGGGGAGTGTGACCAACCATGGGGAGTATGACCAAGCTTAGGGAATGTGAATAACCATGGGGGGTGTAACCAACCACAGGGAGTGTGACCAAGCATGGGGAGTGTGACCAAGCGTAGGGAATGTAACCAACCACAGGGAGTGTGAACAACTATGGGCAGTGTGAACAACCATGGTGTGTGTGAAATCTGTCTCAATAGGCAGCAAATGGAGCAGTGAAAGATTAAAACATTTAGAAGCCCTCACATAAATAAAAATTAAAGACAAAAATAGCACTAAGCACAAACACGTGTGAGGGACCTCCCCAGCTTTCTCATCTCCCCATGGTGATGCTGCTGCTTCAAGCCTGATGCTTGGGGTGGGGTCCAGACTCTCCACTGACAGTGCCGTGCAAAGTAGATGCCAAGGAGACTTCCTTCACTAGAGGTGTCACAAGGAGGAAATGTGTTGATGGAGGTGATGCACGTCTCATTATACCTGGCACAGAGGAGGACTCCACTTACAGGGCCACTTGTTTTAGCACTGATATGTGACCAACCACATAGGGTCACTGATATGTGACACACTGGTGGGGCCGGTGCCGTAGCTCACCTTGTTAATCCCCTGCCTGCGGCACCGGCATCCCATATGGGTGCCGGTTTGTAGTCCCTGTTGCTCCTCTTCCAGTCCAGCTCTCTGCTGTGGCCCAGGAAGGCAGTGGAGGATGGTCCAAGTGCTTGGCCCCCTGCACCTGCATGGGAGACCAGGAGGAAGCACCTGGCTCCTGGCTTCGGATCGGCATAGCTCCAGCCGGAGTGGCCATTTGGGCAGTGAACCAACGGAAGGAAGACCTTTCTGTCTCTCTCTCACTATCTAACTCTGTCAAATAAAAAATTTTTTAAATTAAAAAAAAATTTAGCACTGGCATATAATACTTTTCAGGAGTATTTTCTCTTTGCTATTGTTCTCTTTGTGGTGCCAAGCTGACTCTTCCCTAGCCTCCTGGCTGGCTGGTGGCAGATTTCCTAGCACTGAGCTTGGGTGTTGCCCAGAAGGCCTCAGAGCATCTCAGGGTAACTGGGTGTTTTTGGGCCCAGGGCATGCTTGCCCAGAAAATGAGGACACAGTTCAATGGAAGTCCTTGGTTCTAGAATCCAGAGGCATCAGAGCCCCCAGGGGCTTGTAAGCAGAGGTCCCAGGGTCCTCCCACTCTGGGGTTCTGGGTCAGTAGGGCCCTGCTGTCCTCCCTGGTTCAGAGCTGATACTGCTAGCCCAGAGCCCATACTTTAAGAACCACTGATAAATGGTCAGGGGACCACTTCCAGGAGCCACGTCTTGGAAGGTAGACCATGTGTTTCTAGGGGCTATCAGAAGACATGGCTCTGGACACCTGAGGACATACACAAAAGGACTAAAGGGAGGGGAAGACAAGTTGGCCTCAGGAGCACCAAGTTACATGAGGTCTAGAACTTTCCAGCTGTACTAGGGTCATCTGGGAAGGCCCCACGGTTGGGAGCCGCTTGGGCTGGGCTTTGACAGGTAAGGGACTTCTGCTCATACCTGGCACTGTCGGTATTGGGCGGTTGGCTTAAAACACGGGCTCCTGCTGTGAAGGGGGGGTGTCTCTGTCCTGTTCCTGGATCTGGGTGAGCTTGGGGCTACTTAGACCAGTCATGTGCTGGTGAGCCATACATGTGATGCGACTGCTCTTCCATCACCAGCAAGGAAGGAGTTAGGAGTTGGTGTCGCCACAGTGAAGAGCAACAGGGCTGTGCTCCAGCAGGGACCACGGTGGCTGTGGGACAAGGAGGGAGTGGGAAGAGCATGGAAGAAGTAGGAGGGGCACCAGACAGTAGACAGCGTTCCTGGCTGCAAACCACAGAAAACAGGTGCAGCCAGCTGACACAGAATCGAAGTCATAATAGCTGCGCGTCGTAAGAAGCCAAGAACAGTCAGTAGTGGCCGTCACCATCAGTAGCTGGAGGTGGTCTTGGGATGGAGGGTGGAGAGCTGAGGACAGTGCCCAAGATCCTATTCTGGCCCCTGGGGTGGGGGTGGGGCAGTGCACACTGGAGAGGAAGCAGCTGGATCCAGCTCTGGGTGGGCTGTTTCAGTGCTCCTGGGAGACCCCAGGGGACAAATGGGCAGGAGACCATTGGAGATGGGGACCTGGCTGCAGGAGCAAGTCCTGGGCTGGAGATGGACCTCAGGACCTTTGCTGGGTCCTGATGATTGCACCATGGGTTTCCGTGTGTACGTGTGGTGGGGGGGGAGTGGGAGAAGCACCCAGGTTGATGCTGAGTGGGCCCTGCAGAAGTCGTGCAGGTCAGGTACTTTGGGGAACCCCTGTGGGAAGTAAGAATGGGACAGGAAGCCTCCCAGGTTGAGAGCTTCAAAGGCAGAGCCTGAGACAGGGTCTGGGGGCATAAGATTTATTGGAGGTGAGGAGGGAAGGAGGTCCCAGGAGAAAGGGAGGCCAGAGATGGGCGGGAAAAGGGGCTGAGCAAGGCTGGGACTTGTGTCCTGACCCTCAAGGAGAGTGGATTCTGGAGAAATAACTACAGAGCTGTCCCTTACTGAGAGGGGAGGGGTGGTCTCACATGGTACCTCATATCCGCTGTCATTTGTGTGTGTGCTTGTGTGTGTATGTGTGTATGTGTATTGTGTGGGTGTGTGTATGTGTGTTCATGTGTATATGTGTGTGCTATGTGTATGTGTGCATGTATGTGTGTGTGCATGTGTGTAGGTGAGTGTGTGTGGTACGTGTATGTGCATGTATGTATGCATGTGTGCATTCATGTAGGTATATATGCATGTATATATGTGTGTATGTGTATATGTATATGTGTTTGTGTATGTATGCACACATGTGTGTATGTGTTTATATGTGCATGCATATATGTGTGTTTATATGTGTACGTGTGTATGTATGTATGCTTATGTGTGCATGTGTGTTTTTTGTGTGTATGCATATGTATGTTTTATATGTGTGTGCATGTATTGTGTGTATGTGTATGTGTGTATGTGTATATGTATATGTGTGTATGTATTGTGTGTGTATGTTTTTATGTGTGCGTGTGTATGTGTGTGTGTTTTGTATATGTATATTTGTGTATGTGTGTGTCTGTGTGTGTGTTCTGGATCAAGGAGTTTTGTCAGTCCAGGGCAATTCTCTCTCCATGAGTGGGCAAGGTGAGCTGCTGGCAGCCCACATTCCAGAAGCTGGGGAAGGTGCCCCCAGGGTCCCTGTCTGTGGGGAGCAAGGGCACCAGGGAAGGAAGCCATGTGGGGCTTGGCTGCAGCAAGGAACTGCACCACAGTCCTGCTGGGTGCCTCTGGGAGGAGCGGACAATGCAGGCTGTCGATAATCCAGCCTGTGTCGGTCTGTGGTCCAGGGCTATTCACATCTGGTAATTCTTGGCATCTCAGGCTGGCAAACAAAGTGGACTTAGCCTAGAAAAGCGGCTGGGCCAGGTGCAGATGGGGCAGCCAGGCAGGAGATGGGGACGGGGCACAACAGTGCCTGCTTCCAGAGGCTGTAAGAAGGGCTCAAAACCCAGCAGAGGCAGAGGAGAATCAGCAAAGCCAGGGACTCCCAAGGTGGTGCTTCTTCCCACACTGGCGCCCCACGGACGGCTTGCTCCGGCCAGGCTGGCCCATCCAGTCCCAGCTTAGAGCTGTGAAGAGCCCAAATGCACCCAGGCAGGACTGATCCGCGAGAGCCAGTGGCCAGGCTGGAAGCCGGAGGCACACTCGCAGTTGGGCAACAGAGAAGGCT
The DNA here is from genome assembly GCA_949820135.1 of Sylvilagus floridanus. Taxonomy (NCBI): domain Eukaryota; kingdom Metazoa; phylum Chordata; class Mammalia; order Lagomorpha; family Leporidae; genus Sylvilagus; species Sylvilagus floridanus. The sequence continues at coordinate 82,492,813 of OX463231.1, forward strand.
TGGAAACCGTCCATGGAAAATAATGAGTGGAGAACCCCTTTACTGATTAGTTAAATCCCGGATAATCCTGGCTGATGAAGGCAGAGCCAGACCCCTTAATGGATTTTTAGGGTTCCAAAACGACTCCTTGGGGTGGCCCAGGGGCGAATGGCACCGGATGAGGAGCAGGGAGGCTGGGAGGACCCCATTCTCCCGGCTTCCAAGGCTCGGAGGCGACCCCCAGAAGCGGGAGTACAGGTGGACGCAACCGCCTCTGAGGTGCCCCGCAGACACGCAGGAGGTGGAGCGCTTCTTCCATCGCTGTGCATACTGAGCTAAGCGCTTGGCCCGGCTCTGGACCCCTGGAGATGGGTCCCTGAGCTGATCAGCTGGGTTTAGGGATGGGGTCAGTGCTGGGTCGGGTCGGCGGGAAGCGGCTCTCACCGGACAGAGGTACCGTGCGCTCGCCGCCGCCACCCAGCCGGACTGGAATCCAGCCTGCCCCCTGCTCGGATCCCCAGCGCCCCTAGTGCCTGGTGGGGCTGGAGACAGCGTTAGGCGGGGAACTACAGACGGCCTCAGCAGCCCCCACCCCATTCCCAGTCTCTGCGTCCCCTTTCCACGCATCTCTCGCGGTGCTGCGCTTGTCCCACTTCTCTTTGAGCGTCCAGTGGGACCAGGTTTATTAGGCTGTTTCTTTCATACGCAAAATGAGTTTGGTAAGATCCTTCGCAGGGGCTTCGAAGCCGACGTGCTGCTGGCCCCAGGCCTCGGTTACCTTGCTCGACCTTTTGTTGTCTGTGCGTCCCTGGCCATCTCCTAGGGGTCCTCAGGCAGCAACTGGGGGCGGAGGGGAGACAGGGGATCCCAGATCATCGAGCAGCAGAGCCGGTGGCGTGGGCCTCCCCGGCTGCGAGCGCGGTGCACGAGTGGGCCAGAGTTCCCTTGAGCGTGGGTCACCTTGAGGCTCCTTGTCCCGCCTCTCCGCCCCGGGGCCAGCCTACAGAATGTGTAGAATCGTCGGAGTTTCACCCAACTGGGAGCCCCAGAATCGGCTCTACAAGGGACGACGCCTCAGAGGAGAGCTTTTCGGCAGGGACCGGCGTCCCCAGCGCCTTGTCCGTAAACCCAGAGATAAATTTGGAGGGGGAGGGGATAGGAATTCCAGTCCGAGCCCAAAACAACGCTGGCGTCTAAAGCCGCCCCCGCCCCCGCCCCCGCCCTGGACAATTACCCCAAAGGAAAGTTATTGTTTTGCTAATCCCAGGAACAGCTTGCCAGAGCAGATTTGGGTCTTCCTTTAATAATGGAAAGTTAATGCGTAGCCCCTTGTAATTATCTCGATCGGGAGGCCCGCGTGTAATCCGCTCGTTTAGCCGACGCGCGGCGAGCTGGAGACCGGCTTTGCAAGCTCCGCGTTGCGCGCAGGCAGCCGCGCCGCACCTCGGAGATCCGGAGGGTCCCCCTGGCTCGCTCGGAGACCCCTGGCCGTGGGGACTGCGAAAGACTGCTTCCAGGGCTCTCAGACTGGGCCCAGGGCTCGGAGTCACGGGGATCGGGTGGGCTCAAAACCCGATCCAGCAAGCGGCTTTACCCACTTGCCTGCTTTGGCGCCAACTCAAACAAAACGCAAATCCAACTTTCTTTGAATAATCCTAAAACCTGGCCACGGTTTGTTAGCTCCGCTGAGGACTGCGCCCCAGGAGGCACTCTTAATTCAACTTCCGCCACCGCCGTTTAAACGTGGCTATTTAAAACGCTGGTACATACATATTTAAATAAAAATAATAATTGCTTATCTGAAATTCTGACTTCACCTGGCCTCTGGCCAGGCACCCTGCTCTGTGGACCACGCCCTTCCTCCAAGCGCGTGTGGGTTTGCGACACCTCTCCATCCACTCACCCACTAGTGTGGGTTTGGCTGCAGGCAGAGAGCAGGCACGGGTTACATTTTTTTTTTTTTTTTTTACTTCTTTCCCTATGGGGATTTTCGGAGGTTCCTGCGGTGAAGTTGTAGAGCGGGTGGGGATCACTTTGGTTGTGGATGGGGGGTGCGATGCGAAGGGGCCCCAGGAGTTCATGGGTCGTGTCCAGTAAGCGTGGAGGATCTGGAAGGGAGGGAGGCTGCGCCTTGGACCCACAGGCAGAAGAGTTGTTTTGTCCCTGCCCACAACACACAACTCCCTTACCCCCACCCCCACACGAGAATGGGGCCGGGGCGGGCAGGGGGACAGCTGGAGAGAAGAGGGACTAAGGGAGCGACCGCGGGGCCCGCAGCTGCGGGGGCGGCGACCGAGGGGAGGGGAGGGCCGTCGGCCACATCCCGTCTCTCGGGGTCCCTAACAGCGACGCGCCCTCGCCCAACTGATTGGAGCGGGCAGCCCAGCCGTATAAAGCGTCCTCCGAGTTGGGCCACCAACCCAAGGAGACCCAGAGAGGGTCGCCCTTCGCCTCCTGAGACGACATGACCACCGGCGGCGACGCGATTCCTGATGCGCGCGCCCGGAGCCGGGCGCAGGTGCCGGGTCGGTCCCCTAGCGGCTCGCGCCCACGCGGCTTCGCCATCACCGATCTGCTGGGCTTGGAGGCCGAGCTGCCCGCGCCCGCGGGCCCCGGGCCGGGATCGGGCTGCGAGGGCCCAGCGGCGGCTCCGTGCGCTGGCCCCGCACTCAGCGGCTCCTGCCTGGCGCGCGGGGCGGTCCCGTTGGGGCTGAGCCTCCTCTGTGGCCTGGGTGCACCACCGCCCGCCGCCGCTCCGGCGCCCTACCTGCTGCTGGCCGACGTGCCTTTCCTGCGGCCGGCGGGGCCGGAGCCAGTCGCCCCGCAGCCCCCCGGGCGCCGGCCTCCCGCGCCGGGCAACCAGAAACTCAGCGAGAGCGCCTCGACGTCCGGTAACCGGGCCCTGCTTTTCCACCTCTGCCCCTGATCCGGGTGGCTTCAAGCGCGGTCGCCCTCACTTGCGGTCCCGGAGCGCAGGGAGGCCGGGATCCCAGCGGGAGGCGTAATCGCGCTGCAGCGTCGCGGGCCCCAGGGGGAACCCCAATTCTCCAGAATCTGGTGCCCACAGCACTGCACAGGCCGGATGGAGCCTTGAGAGGAGACCCTGGTGTCTCGGCCTCTACCCCCGCGCCGGGAGCGAGCGGGAGTCGGGAAGGCGGGGGACGGGTCCTGTCTACCAGCTGCACCTGCTGCGGGCTGGCAAAAGCTTTCGGGGCCGGGTGCCCAAGAACTGTCCGCCTCTGGGGTGCTGAAAAGGGACCGCGCGCGGAAGAGAGGACGCCGCCTGGCTGAATGCGCTGTGGCTAACCACAGCGCTGTGGCTAACCTACGTTTGGTTCTGGGTGCACCTGTCACCCCCAAATCCAGGCAGAGTATGGGGAAAGAGAAGGAAGCAGTGAAACCCCGTAATTGACGAGGACCAATAAAGGAAGAGGGTTATGGCCGGCGGCCTGGCTCACTAGGCTAATCCTCGGACTGCGGTGCCGGCACCCCGGGTTCTAGTCCAAGTCGGAGTGCCGGATTCTGTCCCGGTTGCCCCTCTTCCAGGCCAGCTCTCTGCTGTTGCCCGGGAAGGCAGTGGAGGATGGCCCAAGTGCTTGGGCCCTGCACCCGCATGGGAGACCAGAAGGAAGCACCTGGCTCCTGGTGGCCATTTTGGGGGTGAACCAACACAGAGAGACCTTTCTCTCTGCAGCATGGCATGGAATCCTATGTCCAAGCATTCGGTTTTCTGGTGAGCTGATGTAGAAGGATCTAGTGTTATTTTATTATTCTCATCTTTATTCATCCTTTAAAAACATTTGAAGTGGGACAGCAGGTTAAGCCATTGCTTGTGATACTGGCATCCCACATTGCAGTGTTGGTGGATGTCTAGGCTGCCCTGTTTCCCCTCTAGCTTCCTGCTGATGGCTCTGGGAATAGTCGAAATACTTGGGCCCCTGCCCCACCCATGTGGGGTATTGGGATGGAGTTCCTGGCTCCTGGCTTTGGTCTTGCCTAGACCTGGCTGTGGGGGTCATTTGGGGAATGAAACGGCAGGTGGAAGATCTCTCTCTCTCTCTCTCGCTCTCTATTTCCCCCACACCCCCATCATTCTGCCTTTCGAATAAATAATTCTTTTAAAAAACTTGAAGCAATTATACTTTTAAAATTAAAATATATATTGATTTTATTTATTTCAGAAGTAGACACACACACATGCAGAGCCAGACAGGACTCCCAACTACTAATTCACCCCCCAAAAGACCACAACAGCTGGACCTGGACAGACCAAAGCCAGGAACCAGGCACTCAATTCAGATCTCCCACACGAGTGAGAGGGACTTGATTACTTGAGCCATTACCTGCTGCCTCCTACAAATTACACTGACAGGGAGCCAGAGCCAGGACTCAGACCCAGACATTCCGATGCGAGATTCGAGTGTCCCCGCTGGCATTATAATTGCTGAACCAAACACCTGCCTACAATCATTCTTTATAAACCATGGACCTGACAATAGTTTGGTCTTCTTGCCTCTCTTTCCATCTGGACCTTTTGATGTGATGGCCATAGATGAGGCACAAGTGGAGTGGTTCTCCCAGGGCATCTGGGAACCACCCGACCCCGCCTCCAGGGGTTCTGAACAGGGTGCAGCTCTGTCGCCTTCAGCCCTCTCTCCCTTTGAGGAATGTTGGTGTGGGGATTAAGAGGAGGAGAGGGGAGGCACAGGCAAGTGAGTGGATTTGGAGGCTGTGGGGACAGACAAAGCAATCAGTGGCTGAGTGGCTTTGGCTGCACATACTCCAGCATTTGAATTTCAGCTTCACCATTCACTGCCTGTGTGATCTCAGGACAGTCACTTAGTATCTCTGTGCTTTGGTTTCCATGTCTGTCAAAACAGGATAACAGCAGTCGGGGATGGTGGTGGGGGGTAGAGTTTTTATGTTTTATGGAGAAGAACTGACATAAGGTGTGGACGCTGGACTCTAACGAGTGCTAGCAGCGTGGGTTTGTGTAGGCAGATGCTCATATACCCAGTAGGATTGTGACTTCAACCCTCACATAAAATCCAGGATACTCAAACAAGCTTCATGGCTCTCTTCTTGTCTTTGTGTGAGCAGATGAGGACAGCCCGTCTGAGGAGAACAGTGACCTGAAGGAGTCCCCCACTCTGGGCAAGAGGAAGAAGCGGCGGCACAGGTACAGGGTGGACTGTCCTCTCTGGCCACCTTTCCTGGGGACCCCACACCCAAGAATTCATGGCCCTGGGATATGGTAGTGTCCCTTGTACCTCCTAGAGGGCAGAAGGAAGGGCACAGCATCCACCAGGGGGCGATAAGTCTCCAACTCCCGGGAGGCTATGGCACAGTCTTCCCAGCAGGAGATAGCCATGGTTTTGTGCATCTGTAAAATGGGTCTTGTCAAAACGAACGGATGAAATTCATTTAGAAGGCCGGCGCCGTGGCTCAACAGGCTAATCCTCCGCCTTGCGGCGCCGGCACACCGGGTTCTAGTCCCGGTCGGGGCGCCGGATTCTGTCCCGGTTGCCCCTCTTCCAGGCCAGCCCTCTGCTGTGGCCTGGGAGTGCAGTGGAGGATGGCCCAAGTGCTTGGGCCCTGCACCCCATGGGAGACCAGGAAAAAGCACCTAGTACCTGGCTCCTGCCATCGGATGAGCGCAGTGTGCCGGCCGCAGCGCGCCGACCGTGGCAGCCACTGGAGGGTGAACCAACGGCAAAGGAAGACCTTTCTCTGTCTCTCTCTCTCACTGTCCACTCTGCCTGTCAAAAATAAAAAAAAAAATCATTTAGAAAACACGAAAGAATTGTCTTTGTTTGAAGCAGGCTCTGGTTTCTCTGGAGGCTGATGGCTAAGAGTGGGATGTCCAGTACTCAGGATGTGGCTTTTGGGCGTGAGCATCATGGTGATGGTGGGGAGCAGTCGGTGGGAATCCTGCCTTCCCGGCGTGGACTTGAGTGTGTGCTTCTGACTCTCCACAGGACGGTTTTTACTGCCCTGCAACTGGAAGAGCTGGAGAAGGCGTTCAGCGAGGCCCACTACCCTGATGTGTATGCCCGGGAAATGCTGGCCATGAAAACCGAGCTCCCAGAAGATCGAATCCAGGTGTGTGTGTGTTTCCCACACAAGCCACAAGGGGGCGTGCCACCCCCCCCCCCACCTGGGTGAGCGCACCCACAGCCACCCCCCACAGCACAAGGCGTAGCATCCTTTAGCCAAAGGCACCACGATAGGATTGTCCCTGGGATCCTCCTGCGTTTTGTCCTTTTACTGTTATGTGCTATTGAATCATTCTTTAGATTTCCACAAGAATGTGCGCTAGAAACTGCGCAGAGATGTATCAATGAGGAAACATGGGACTGTCGGCCTTTCTAGAGAAATCAGCTGTCATGGGGTACTGTCTGTATGGGATAAATGCATGGGCATGGAGGTGTATCCAGCCCCGAAGGGTGACCTGCACACTCATGCACACATATACAATTGCGTGCACACCCACACTCAGGCACACACACACGCGAGAGACTTTTGTTCTCTGTTTTGCCACAGCTGTCCCTAACTCACTCATTTTTAAAAGCTGCATTCAAGCCTGCAAGATTCGTTTTACGAACCACTCCAAAGAACTCTTCTCCATTAATGAAAACAGCAAACGTCCGCAGCCCACGCCTTCACGCAAGGCAGGGAGGAAAGAGAGCTTTGATGTCATCGTGCCCATACAGGATTGCAGAGAAAGCCCCCTTGCCCTGCAGGCCAGGCGCACCTGCTGGAGCTCGCGGGGCACGCCTTCCCTGCTAGGGTGGGTGGTGGACCCACTTTAGAACTCAGAGCAGGGACGGTTCGGGTCTGCCAGACCACCCTCCTCACCACCCACTCTCTCTGTGTCCTCTCTTGCCTCCATCCAGGTCTGGTTTCAAAACCGGAGGGCCAAGTGGCGCAAGCGGGAGAAGCGGTGGGGTGGAAGCAGCGTGATGGCCGAGTATGGGCTGTATGGGGCCATGGTGCGTCACTGCATCCCACTGCCCGACTCCGTGCTCAAGGCGGCTGAGGGCGGCCTGCGCGGGACCTGCGTGCCTTGGCTCCTGGGTAAGGAGGAGGCCCTAGTGTGTGTGTTTGTGTGTGTGTGTACGTGTGTGTATGTGTGAGCACACACACGCACCCAGCACAGCTGCTGGTGAAGCAGAGCAATGTCCATGGACACAAATTCAGGCACAGAACCTCGCCTCTAATGTCTGGTGAGTGACAAGGCCTGCAGTGGCTGAGAGCGCCTGATCATTTAACCTAGACACGTGCAGGCAGTGTGTGGAAAGATCCTGTCTGGCTATTCACAGTTGGTGTACCTGCGTGTTGAATGCTGTTAGAATATGTAGAAACCATGCAGTTCTGGGGCACAGGTTTTAAGAACAGGGCATTGCTGAGCCAGAGACCTACAGACAGGACCCTACCCCTGCCCCCGGTTCTGGTTCTGGTTCTGCATTTGCTGCTTTGTGTCTTCTGGGATGCAAATCTCCTGGGCAGGTCCAGTTTCTGCTTCCCCCTGTGGCACTGTAGGTTGGGAAGGAGTAGGTGTCTTTGTCCAGCAAACACATCTGGAACATCTACCCAGCAGATTGGTGCAGGAATTCTGGTGTTAGTACTCAACTGGGCTCTGGCTGGGTCCACACCAAGGAAGAATGAAAGACACAGACAGGAAGCAGTGAGGAGCAGAGGTTGCACTGATAAAGGAAAAGGCAGAGAAAATTCCAGGCACCTAGACAGGCTCCTAGAGGAGGAAGCTGTCTGGCGGGCTTTGGGACATAGTTTTAGCTTGGTAAATGGTGACTGCATTCGATTGGCTGGCTAAGATGTCAATCTTGCAAGTAAGCCATCAGCCAATCATCAGGTTCTTTAGCTGTTGTCAGCTGACTTGTTGCAGAGTTCTGGGCAATGAGCTAGCTCCTTGGACTGCTGAAGCAACCTCCCCCACTGTGTCTCACCCTGTGCTCTTACTGAGAGCAGGGGCCAGTACCTTACCTGCTTGCTGGACTGTAATCTCTTCTCATAAAGAGACAGAGAGAGAGAGAGATGAGGCAGGAGGCCACGCCCACCCATCTGAAATAGGGAGCCTGCTGGCAGGGCTGTGGGCACCTAGGAAAGTGCTGAGTCACTGTTATCCAAACAGAGTACCTTTGGTGCCTGCCACCAGCCGGCAGCCCTAATGGTGGTAAACACCTACCTGACCCTCCCGTAGGTCCAGAGATAGGCATCGACAATGACAATTTTAAGGAAGGAATGTACCTAATTGCTGAATTTTAACGTGTGTATTTTGTTCTTTTTCACAAGGGATGCATAAAAAATCCACGGAGATGGTAAGGAAACCAGGAAGTGAAGACAGGTTGGCACGACTCTGGGGCCCCGACCATCTCCAGGAAGGCTCCAGCCAGAGTCAGGCAGGGCGGCGAAGAGGCTTGGACAAGGAGGGCTCCGAGAATGCCTTGGAAGATGTAGCCATGGATCTCTCCAGCTCTGCCCGGCAGGAGGCCGAGGAGGTACAGCGTGGGGCAGGTGCCCGAGGCTGCTCCGACTCCACAGGGCTGGACATGCTGCAGCCCAGGAAGCTGGGAGCCTCGGGAGACCCACAGGTCCCAGCCACAGAGGCTGCAGAGGGCTGTATCACCCCCGGGCGTTTTCAAAAGAAAAAAGTGGTCTGAGACAAATATTCTCATTTTTACTGTCTCCTTATGCAACGTCACCTACTTTAAGAGGACAGATGGGTGACTTAGGGAAAATCCCATTGCTTTCTAGAATGGAGACTGTTCCTCGAAGGCACGTGAACCAGCAAACTGGGTGTAAAATTCCGATTCTGTTTTGTAGAACTTGATTAAGGATCTGCTGCTGGGCACCGTTTGAGACGTTCACGTGCAGTGTATAGATTAATAGGTTAGGGCTGACGTCTGAGCTCTGAGTTTGAAAATACGAATACCTGTGACCTCGGGAAGAATCAGATGTCTTGGTAGTGAAGACTCCGTGCAGACCCACGTGTGAATTCCAGTACCTTCACCTTGAACTTGGCCTTGGCTATTTCCCCTCTCTTGTTAGGGGGATGCGTCTGTGTTCTTCCTAGTGTCATTTGCCAGGCTATGTGCAGTGGGACTGATGAACGAAACAGCAAGAGAACGAAAGCCATGTTTCCTCTCCCCTTCCATATCGCAGGAGGCCATATTCAGCAGCTGTTGGCCAATGCAGAAAGGATGTTTCAAGGTCAGACCAGTCTCCTTGGTCTTTCAAAATTTATATTTGGAAGCACTTTAGTGACTTGGGTTTCATGAATGTTTCCTTTCCTGGGTTTCCTTTGTCAATTATTTATTATTTAAAAATAAATGTTCCGTGGAGTGTTTGCTGTTAAGTGCTATCAATCACTGCACTCTTTCTATCAATCACTGTACTGTTTCCATCAATCACTGTTCTGTTTCTTTCAGTCACTGTACTCTTTCTATCAATAACTGTACTCTTTCTATCAATAACTGTACTCTTTCTATCAATCATTGTACTCTTTCTATCATGCACTGCATGTCTCCACTATTGCCGATCCTCTGGTAGCCTCTCCCCTCATATGCTTTTTCATTTTTAAATTTTTATTTTATTTGTTTGAGAAAGACAGAGACAGACAGAGCTCCCATCTGCTGGTTCACTCCCCTGCAAAGTCAGGAGCCAAGAACTCAATTTAGGTCTCCCACGGGGTGACAGGGACACAATGACTTGAGCCATCACCTGCTGCCTCTCAGGGTGCACATGAACAGGAAGCTGGAAGCAGGAGCCACACCAAGATTCAAACCTAGGCTCTCTTAGACGGGATGGGGGCTTAAGCACCACCCCCAAATGCTTGCCCTGCTTATGGCTTTTCAACCTCGGGAGGCTAAAGCAGCCATTCTCAGGCTATGGCACATACCAGGTGTTGCTTCGTAAACAGTGGCCATGTCTGATTCACTTTTGGGAGTCCAGAGAGAGATCACATCTTGTTAAGGGGACATGTGGTGCCTTGTGAAGACGGTGGGGTGGCAGAAGGAAGCTGGGAGGCTGCTGCTCTATTCTGTGAGGCAGCACGGGCCTCTGCCGGGCTGGGCCTTGGCACTCCCATCTCTTTGGATGAAGACACAGAGTGGCTTTGCCTCCAGCCTGTTTTGCTCAGCTAGTGCTTGTTCTGTGCCGCTGTGTAAGCTAAATGTTACCCATCACTCACTGTTAAACAAATGATAAGCCTATCTTCCCTTATTTCTTTAAGGACTTATTTTATTTAGTTGAAAAGCAGAGTGGTAGAGAAAGAAGAACAGACAAAGGGATCTTTGATCTGCTGGTTCATTCCCCAAATAGCTGTCACAGCTGGAGCTGGAGCTCCATCCAGGTGTCCCATGTGGGTGCAGGGGCCCATGTCCTTGGGCCATGCTCTGCTGCTTTCCCAGGTGCATTAGCAGGGAGCTGCATCAGAAGTGGAGCAGCCAGGATTCAAACTGACACTCTGATATGGGATGCCTGCTTTGCAGGCAGTGGTTTAACCCACTGAGGACAACATCGACCACACAGGTCATTTTAAATGCATAAGAAAACACTACTCACTGCTGACATACATTCTTGATGTAGGGTCAGGTTCTCATGGGACAAAACGCTTTTTTTAAAGATTTACTTATTTATTTGAAAGTCAGAGTTACACACAGAGAGGAGAGGCAGAGAGAGGAGAGAGAGAGAGAGGTCTTCCAACCACTGGTTCACTCTCTAATTGGCCGCAACAGCTGGAGCTGTGCTGATCCGAAACCAGGAGCCAGGAGCTTCTTCCGGGTCTCCCATGCGGGTGCAGGGGCCCAAGGACTTGGGCCATCTTTTACTGCTTTCCCAGGCCATAGCAGAGAGCTAGATCAGAAGTGGAGCACCCAGGACTTGAACCAGCACCTATATAGGATGCTGGCACTGTAGGTGGCGACTTTACCTGTTATGCCACAGTGCTGGCCCCACAAAAATGCTTTTAAAACCATAGCAGGAAAGCTCTCACCTGCAGGAGGTGTGCTTGGCCTATGCCTACTGCCTGCGGTCTCCCACGTGTGCCCATTGGATAACTGGCACGAGGGCTCTTCAACACACAGTCCCCTTATGTCCCTGCCTGAATCACCAGCAGGTCAGACTGGAGTCTGGCCACAGGAAATAACTCAGATGAACTTCTTTCAGTTTTCAAAAGGGTTTGGCAGCAAAGATGTGGGCGTCAACATCCCGAAGGAGATTTTCAAAAATTACAATTTGCGAACAGCCAATTTGGAAAGCATCTTAATGGGCATCTGTGTCCAATGCTGCCAGCTGCCCAGCGGTGACAGGAGGTGACAGTCGATGTGCGGGAAACATTGAGGGACTATGTGGAGGTTTTCAGAAGTGACTGAAGAACGAGCTGGAGGGATGGATGCCTCTTGCCTGGGTGTGGCCGTGTAGCTAGCAACAAACAACACAGTCCACCTTGTGCTCTGCTGCAGTCCTCACAGTGGATGAGAAAGAAAGTGAACTTGCCGATTGTCCAATGTGTCGGAAACGCACAGCCAAGAAGAGCTAAGACAGCCTTGACGGGCAGGGTGAGGGACTTGGCCATGAGCAGGGGTGCGATAGGCTGTGACAATGATGGCTGTGTAGTCCCGCCATGCACCGACCCAGAATCAGGGTTTACTTGGGGATGAGTTATTGGGACAACTATTCCCACACATGAAGAAAGATGGAACTTACCTGTATTGACACCTCACAAGGAAACACTCCCAAGCGTGCTATCAACAGAAGTGTGGGGCAGAGAGAGAGAGAGAGAGAGAGAGAGAGAGGGAGGGAGAGAGAGAGGCAGGCACGTCCATCTACTGATTCACTCCCTAAATGCCCACAGTAGCCAGGGTTGAAGCTGGGAACCAGGAACTCAATCCAGGTCTTGTATTGGCATCAGAACTCAGAGCAGGGAACTGACCCTGGCCCTTCCAGTTTGGGCCACGGGAGTCTCAACCTCTGGACTTAACCACTAAGCACCCATCCAGGTAAAGCTTTTAGAGGTTTTGGTTTAGGAGATGCTCCAGGTACCTCCAAAATGTGGCTTAACACAATTGTTTTATTTGACTTACAATTTTTATGAGTCTCTCTCCCTCTCACTGTATCTCCACCTACACACACACACACACACACACACACTCATTGGTGGATACGTTATATACACAATCCACCCCTATCTCTCTCTCTCTCTCTCTTTTAAGATTTTATTTAAACTGTAGAGGTAGAGTTACAGACAGTGAGAGGGAGAGACAGAGAGAAAGGTCTTCCACCTGCTGGTTCACTCCCCAAATGACTGTAAAGACTGGAACTGCGCGGATCTGAAGCCAGGAGCCAGAAAGTTCTTCCAGGTCTCCCATGTGGCTGCAGGGGCCCAAGCACTCGCACCATCCTCCATTGCTTTCCTAGGCCACAGCAGAGAGCTGGATCAGAAGAGGAGCAGGGGCTAGAACCAGCGCCCATATGGGATGCCGGCACTGCAGGCAGATTAACCTACTGAGCCATAGTGCCAACTCCCCCCCCCCCCATCTCTTAATACTGTGTGTCTTTCTAAGAATCAGAACATTTTCTTAGATTACCTGAATAGTTATCAACTTCATAATACCTACATGCAGTACTTTAACTTAAATCTCAATATCATATTCCAAACATGAATAGGATACCTGATTCTAAATCGAAGTACGATTTTATTCAACATAATGCTCTTTCAAATACAACATCCAACACACATAACACAGGATATTCTAATCTGAATACCACACTTTCCTCTAAGGCAACACAGCATTGGTTACAATATTCTAAACCTGAAACGGAGACTAGTTTCTGACCCACACTGCGCCTGGTCTAGAGTTGTGTAGCCTGTTGAACTGTCCTGCTCCTTAAATCTAGTCCCGGTCGGGCGCCGGATTCTGTCCCGGTTGCCCCTCTTCCAGTCCAGCTCTCTGCTGTGGCCCAGGAGTGCAGTGGAGGATGGCCCATGTGCTTGGGCCCTGCACCTGCGTGGGAGACCAGGAGAAGCACCTGGCTCCTAGCTTTGGATCAGCGTGGTGTGACGGCCGCAGCGGCCATTGGAGGGTGAACCAATGATAAAGGAAGACCTTTCTCCCTGTCTCTCTCTCTCTCTTTCTTACTGTCCACTCTGCCTGTCAAAAAAAAAAAAAAAAGATCCGGAACAAGCCTCAGCCTCTTGGTCTTTGAGAATAAAACCCAGGCCACAGCAAGGGCAAACAGCAGCAGCAAACTGCTCACCCGGAAACACCTGTCCTTGTCACGTGTCCACCGGCCTGCATCGTGGCTGCAGGGAGCCCCGCCCCATAGAGCGGGGCGCTGCTCTGAAGCTGGCTCCTGGAGTCTGGTCCAAGAGCACTGGTGGCCAGCTGCCTCCTCCCAGCCTCCCCTCTCAATAAACAGCGAACGGGCACCCCCTGTTGGCACTCACGGTTGATAACGTCTATCTCGACTCCAGGTGCCCTGGGGGATGGGGGTGGGGAGGAAATGGGGGTGGGAATGTCCTTATAAGGTCCAGGAATTCATGTGGTTGGCCCTCCCAAGGCACCCGCTGGCAGGACTGGAAATTCAATCAATCTCCAGCAGGCTAATTTGTAAATTGATCATTTTGTAAGGCCCCCAAAATGGTGCTATAATTATCCACATGGCCCTGGGTAGGAAAGAAGTTTCCCCACCGCTCTGCAAGACACAGCCCAACATCTGTGTAGGGACAGATTTCTCCTGCCCCTCCTGTGAGTCCCCAGCTCACAGCTGTGGTCGCATCCTCTTGGAAGCCGGGTCACAGCCCAACTTTCACATAGCTGCTGCAAAATTGTTCAGCCTCCTGTGGGTGTGCTCCGGGTTTCCTTCACTGTCTCCTTCCAGAGCTCCAGACGCGTGCTTGTTTCTGTGTGTGTCGTGTGTTCCCGAGTGCAGTTTTGCATCATCTTCCCCAAAATTCCTATTCTTTTGATCCTGTGTGGTGATTTCTACTTGGGGAGGGGGTGGGGTTGAACTCAGAGTTATCACTGATGTGACATTTGGACCTACTGCTTGATCTCATTTTATTTATTTTTTTTTTTTTGCAGGCAGAGTGGACAGTGAGAGAGAGAGACAGAGAGAAAGGTCTTCCTTTTGCCGTTGGTTCACCCTCCAATGGCCGCCGCGGTCGGCGCGCTGCGGCCGGCGCACCGCGCTCGTTCGATGGCAGGAGCCAGGTGCTAGGTGCTTTTCCTGGTCTCCCCATGGGGTGCAGGGCCCAAGCACCTGGGCCATCCTCCACTGCACTCCTGGGCCACAGCAGAGGGCTGGCCTGGAAGAGAGGCAACCGGGACAGAATCCGGTGCCCCGACCGGGACTAGAACCCGGTGTGCCGGCGCCGCAAGGCGGAGGATTAGCCTGTTGAGCCACGGCGCCGGCCCGATCTCATTTTATTTTTAAAAAATATTTATTTATTTATTTGAAAGGCAAGTTACAGAGAGACAGAGGCAGAGAGAAAGAGAAAGGTCTTCCATCTGCTGGTTCACTCCCCAGATAGCCACAATGGCCAGAGCTGCGCTGATCCAAAGCCAGGAGCCAGGAGCTTCTTCAGGGTCTCCCATGCGAGTGCAGGGGCCCAAGGACTTGGGCCATCTTCCACTGCTTCCCCAGGCCATAGCAGAGAGCTGGATCGGAAGTGGAGCAGCCAAGACTCCAACTAGTCTCATATGGGATGCCAACGTCTCAGGCAGCGGCAGCCCCTAGGGACAAGATGTTAAGGAACATGTGTGTTTTTCTGGTTGACTTGTCCTATGGGAGATCAGAAGCATCGGATTGCCTAGATGGGATACAAGGCAGCGTTATCTATCTATCTATCGATCTATCTATCTATCTATTTGACACTCAGAGGAAGAGGGAGAGAGGGAGGGAGACAGAAAGAGCTCCAATAAGCTGGTTCACTCCTTGCCTGCAATCCAGGTCTCCCACGAGCGTAGCAGGAGCCCAGCTACTTGAGCCTCACTGCTGCCTCCCTGGATTTAAAGGGAAAGGTATACTCCCACCAGCAGGTGGCAGTGTTGGCCATCTTTACAACATCTCAGCCGGCACCCTCGAAGAAATCTGATGGATGCTATTAGCTCCTGATCAATACACACATACCCTCCCAGGTTCCCAGTTGGGGTTTTCAGGGTAGGGCCACGTTTAACCTGTCCTTGGATCCTGCAAGGGGTGACCTCAGAAAAAAGCACCGTCCAGTTAGTCAGCACATGTTTGCTGACTAACTCCTTCCTGGCTTGTGGGCTCTTGTATCACAAATCCTCATGCCTGGTTTTCAGCTGAGAGGCTGGGACACCCAGTCAGAAGTTCCTGGGGCCATTGGCAGAGATCGCAATGGCAAATGCAGGCTGTCTTTGCCACCTCGGGCAGGGCTCAGGGACTGATGGCTCAGATCTGTCCCCAAGGCTGGTCATGGTCTCTCTCCCTCCCCTCACTGCCTCTCTTACCATGGAGGAGCCAGGATGCAGGTGCATGCTGCAAAAGCCAGCTCTGAGCAGCAGAGGAAACTTCGAGAAGGTCATGAAAACACACGTGATGCAACATGCCAGGTGTAGACGTCAATCTATTTTGTAACCGAGAAAGGGATTTCAGCCCAGATAACACGGAGGCGCAACTCAAAATCCAGAGCCCAGGCATGCGAGACCCTGGTGTATTGGCTAATCCGTGCCGACCAGCTGACGCCACTGGGCAGCATCTCAATCAAGTAAACCACATTCTTGCCGATGGCAATGCGCCTGGAATGTGCAGCGTGGACATAGCAGGCAGCACCAGCGAGGCAGCAGCGTGCGCTGTTCTTGATCACCGGCATCGTTGCCACATTTATGGCAGCCTCCCTTTCCTCCTTTGTGTAGCCATTCAGCCTGCCCAGAGCACAACAGGTGCTTCCAAGAAGCCACCAAAACCTGGCTCCAACACACTTCTTCATTCTCAAGCTCCTGCTTTCTAGGTTGACACAGAAACACACACTTATCTTTTTAAACCCCCTACCCCCCACTTTCCATGAACTAGATCACCAGGGCCTTGAGTGACAGCTGGTGGCACCTCCCCCAGAGCAAGGAGCTCCCCAGGGGGGTTGCTCAGGCCCCCAGGATTGGAGGCGTTAGAGTTTATTCCTAAAGTTTTATTTATTTGAATGGCAGAGTGACACACACAAATACACACTATACACACACACACACAGAAACTTTTTCATTCCTCTGGTTCACTCCCTAAATGGCCACAATGGCTGGGTCTGGGCCAGGCCGAAGCCAGGAGCCAGCAACTCCATCCGGGTCTCCTGTGTAGGTGGCAGGAAGCCATCTTCTGCTGCTTTTCCAGACACTGAGATTCTTGCTCTGACCCCGTTTGGGCACTACAGGTGCAGGCAATCAGCAGACTGATGCTTCTGGGTGTCAATGGTTCTGTCTGTCTTGGTGACTTGTGACGTCCTCCCTGTGGGTGTGTGGCCGGCGATGTCGCTACCACAGGGACTAGAGGGAGTTACCTAGAGTTGCTGGGATTGCTGTGGGTGGGGTCTGGTTAGCAGGTACCCAGCCTGCATGGGGGCCGACCCCGCCTCGGAGTCCATCGGGACCCGTACCCTGCAGAATGGAAGGCCATGCATGTGCACCTGCTGGGATTGTGGTACACAGACTGGGGTTCCTGTGAGGCTCTGGGGGTGTGACGGCTGTGGGGGGGGTGTCACGGAGTCCACAGGGGAGTCTACAGAGGCTCCAACCACTCACGGCCATCCTTGAGTCATGGGAACTGGGCTTGTCTCCCACGGCCTCCCCTCGACTCCGTGAAGCCACTATTTCCTGGACTTGATGCTTTGGGGTCCTCTCGTTCCTCCGGCTCCCCTCAGCATGGGCACTGCGGATTCGGGGCTTTGTTTTTATTTCGGAACTAGGGCTCAGGCCATCCCCCCCCCCCCCCCCCCCGGCCGGCTGCGACTGTGCTGGGCACAGGTGCAATGCGAAGTTGATGGCTGCGGTGCCAGGCCCCACGTGTATCCTTAGAGAGGGGTGAGGGGGAGGGAAGGCCAAGAGATCAAGAGAACAGCAGCAGGAAGAGGTGCAGGACAGGACAGTGAGCTCCCACATTCTGTGTAGACCACCACTCAGCAGGGAACCTGTGGTGCCTTGTGACCCTGGGTCAGGGTCTCAGGGGATCTGTCATCAACCAAGACTGCTTCCTATGTAAGATGAAGGCTGATGTTGTAGACTGAGCTCCTGCATGGGCCTCCCACGAACCAGGCTAAAAATCAAAATGGCGTCACTCACACTCAAATCCCCTGCGTGCAGCCAGGCCAGCGCCACGTTGCCCATCTGACCCCCTGAACGCTCAGGATTAGAGAGACGAGGGCCCAGGTTCCCAAACGGACCAGTTTGCCCTGGCACGAGGCCCATGTTCCCTCTACCTTAACCTTTACGCAAAGCAGGAAGCCTGCGGCCAGCCGATCCTGACCAGCTATTTTTCCATAGTCTCTCTCTGTTTTCACCTTAGCAGCAAAGTAACATTTTTTTTTTTTTGGACAGGCAAAGTTAGACAGTGAGAGAGAGGGAGAGACAGAGAGAAAGGTCTTCCTTCCGCTGGTTCACCCCTCAAATGGCTGCCACTGCCGGCGCTATGCCAATCCGAAGCCAGGAGCCAGGTGTTTCTCCTGGTCTCCCATGCAGGTGCAGGGCCCAAGCACTTGGGCCATCCTCCACTGCACTCCCGGGCCACAGCAGAGAGCTGGACTGGAAGAGGAGCAACCGGGACAGAATCCGGCGCCCCAACCGGGACTAGAGGAGCGAAGTAACTGACAATGACCGAGCCCCTTTTTCTTCTTTTGTTTCTGCTTCCCCTCAGCCCTTCTCAGACTGGGAAACCCACCAGGACAGGGGAACACTTAATCTATGTTAGGGAGTGAAGTGTTGCCTCGTTCAGGAATTTTTTTTAAAAGGCTAAGAAGGCTAGAAGAAATTGGGGCCAGTGCCGCAGCTCACTAGGCTAATCCTCCACCTGCGGCGCCGGCACACCGGGTTCTAGTCCCGGTCCGGGCACCGGATTCTGTCCCGCTTGCCCCTCTTCCAGGCCAGCCCTCTGCTGTGGCCCGGGAGTGCAATGGAGGATGGCCCAAGTGCTTGGGCCCTGCACCCCATGGGAGACCAGAAGAAGCACCTGGCTCCTGGCTTCGGATCAGCACAGTGCACCAGTCGCAATGCACCAGCCGTAGTGGCCACTTAGGGGTGAACAACGGAAAATGGAAAACCTTCTCTCTCTCTCTCTCTCTCTCTCTCTCTCTCTCTCTCTCTCTCTCTCACTGTCTAATTCTGCCTGTCCAACACACACACACACACACACACACACACACACAAACAAAAGATAGGGGCAGGATGAACGCCGTGGCACAGGAGGTTAATCCTCCGCCTGCTGCGCCGGCATCCTATATGGGTGCCGGTTTGAGACCTGGCTGCTCCACTTCGGATCCACCTCTCTGCTATGGACTGGGAAAGCAGTAAAAGATGGCCCAAGTCCTTGGGCCCCTGCACCCGCGTGGGAGACCCAGAAGAAGCTCCTGGCTCCTGGCTTCGGTTCAGCACAGCTCCAGCCATCGCTGCCATTTGGGGAGGGAACCAGCGGATGGAAGACCTTTCTCTCTCTCTCCCTCTGTCTGTTACTCTACCTGTCAAATAAATAAAATAAAAATAAAAAATAAAAACAAGATAGTTGGGGGCAGACATTGTTGTACAGCAGGTTAAACCAACACTTGAGACACCAGCATTCGTTATCGGAGTGTCTGGTTTGAGTTCTGGCTGCTCCACACTTCTGATCCAGCTTCCTGCTCATGTGCCAGGGTTGTTGAATGATGGCCTGAGTTGCTGACATTGAGGTGGGGGACCTGGATGGAGTTACTGGCTCCTGGCCTCACCCTGGCATAGCTGTGGTTATTGCAAGCATTTGGGAAGCGAACCAGCAGACAGAAGCGGTCTCTCTTTCTCTCTGTGTCACTCTGTGTTTCAAAGAAACACACCTTAGAAAGAGAGAGAGGTTGTGAAGTGGATTGCTGTAATCTTGCCCTTTAATCACCAGGGGCAACCAGGTGTTCCAGATGCCTGAGAAGTGTAGAGGGGAGAGGGAGGAGCTGCCACAGCCCCCAGAGCCGCTGAGCCCACCAGTCCTGGAAGCAGACAGCTGTGGCCCTGCTTCCTTGCAGCTGCCTGGCCTCGATGGGCTCCTGTGCTCAGTGTCCCAACGCGGGAAGCAGGGAACAGGAGCAGGCAGTCGCGAAGGCGCTGGTGGTAGGTACCCATGGCTGCTGCTTTGCTGCCTCTGCCTGTAGCATAGCTCTGAGACTGCAGACAAACTCCCAGATCCCCCTGGAAACTTCTCTAGTCTTCCCCAATTCCACCGCCTGTGCCTGCCCACCGACGCAAGGCCTTCCAAAAGGTCACGTAAAATGCCTGTTATGAAAAAAAAAAAAAATGATGCATGCATCTCAATTGCACGTTCCCGTGAACTTTCCCAAGTCCCCTTGCCCAGCTTTCAGCCACGGGTCCTGTCCTGCGGTTCAGACGGCCTGCAGCCTTGCTCAGGAGCACCCCCGGAAGCAGCTGTGAGGGCATGGGGCCTGGGGCTGGGGGTGGGGTTCAATCTTCTTCCAGTTCTGGGAGAGCTGGATGGCAGGCTGCCAGAGCCCCAGGCTGCTACAGGGACGACCTTGGCCTGAGGCTATGACACTGGGAGGTTTTCTCTCTCTCTCTCTCTCTCTCTCTCTCTCTCTCTCATAAGTTGGGCAGCAGGAAGTGTAATTCTGCACCATCTGGTTGGCTCTGAAATGTTTTGTGTACACGTAATCACTTCTGTCCCCAGCCAGAGAGGAAAAGGCTGGTGTGTTTTTATTTTAAAACAGAGTTCATTCTATGTACTTTTTCCACCACAAAAGTTGAGACATTTAGAAAACGAAAGTAAGAGAGAGACACCTGGGCACCCTCACCCCCAAACCTGAAGGCTTTTCTCTGCTTAGTCTTTCCATCTGATAAGCACTTGGAGGGTGCTGGCTCATAAGCAAACAACAAGATAAACAAAGCTGATATAGAGTGGTATGCAAGCAGGGGTTGGGGCCGGGGAATTTTATGTGGGCAACAAAGAACCCTGAAGGAAGTGAGAGGGGCATCTGTGTGGACATTTCAGACCGGGCACTCCAGGCAGAAGGAACAGCATGTGCAAAGATCCTGTGGTAAGAGCCTATTGTGATGGCTGGAGAGACAGAGGAGACTGGTGTGGCTGGAACCCAAGTGAGCCAGGGGAAGGAAGAGGAGGGGAGGCCCTGGAAGGGGGGAGGCTGGCCCAGCGAGGGCAATGCTTCTCAAACTTGCTCTGCAACAGGTCCTTTTTAAAAACGCAGGCCCAGGGGCTGGCACTATGGCGCAGTAGGTTAGGCCACTGCCTGCAACGCCAGCATCCCATATGACCATGGGTGCCAGTCCCAGCTGCTCCACTTCGAATCCGGCTCCCTGCTGATGTGCCTGGGAGAGCAGCGAAAGATGGTCAAAGTGCTTGGGCCCCTGCACCCCATGTGGGAGACTTGGATGGAGTTCCAGGCTCCTGTCCCTGTCCCAGCCCCAGCCCCAGCCCCAGCTGTTGCAGCCATTTGGGGAGGTGAACCAGTGGATGGAAGACATTCTCTCTCTTTCTCCCTCCCCCTCCCTCTATAATTCTGCCTTTCAAATACATAAAATCTTTTTTTTTAAAAGTGCAATTGCAGCTGACCTTTGCTTTAAAGGAATCTCCCTGGCTGCTGGTCAGGCCGCGGAGGGTGTGGTTCCCATGGGAGGGAGTGGGGGTGGGAGCTGCAGATGCTGCAGATATACGGGTGAAGTACCAGCAGGTGCACAACGTGGGAGAGAGAAGGGATCTAGGACAGCAAGGCTTGTGACAGCAGCCATAGCCTTCCTTCCCCTCCCCCTCCCCCCAAGGATGCCGACCACCTGCCAAAACTTGCTGGTGCCACCATGGAGTTTAGGTAAGTGCTACCAGAACTTTCTGATAAAGTCAGTGGGAAAGGCCAGTGGGATGCCTGAGGGGCTGGGGAAGCAGAGGTATGCTACAGTGCAAGCTTCCCTCCCACTTCCTGGAAAACCCACCCCCCTTTGCTCCACCTGGGAAACCTGGCTATAGCTCCTGGCCAGGTTGCCAACTGCCCATTGGCCCAGGGCTGGAATCCCTCTGAACTCCTTTCTTCTTAGATGGAGATTCCTAAGGAATTTCAGGATTCCTCCTCATTTTGGTGGTGGTGGGGAGGGGGTTTTCCATGCTCCACCATCCCAGACACCCAGAAAATACCACTTCTGTCCATTGTTAGGGGAGACTGGCACCTGCCTGTTTGAGGTCTCCATCAGCTATCAGATAAGACAGGCCTGACATTTGGGGAAAAGATCCAGGTGAGAGATACCCACTTGGGAGCCAGAGAGTTGCAAACTGGCTGCTGAAAGGGGGTGGAAGAGGGGAGACTGGAGGGTGGGGGAGATCAGCAGCAACTAGTTAAGGGGACTGAGAGACAGAGGGCCAGTGGGTAAATGGGGGGGACCCACGCAGGTTTGGGGGTGCACTTGTCTCAGTTGTTTACTGCTGAGTCACAAACCAGCCCCAAATGTAGGGGTTGAAAGTGTCAGTTCCCACAGCTCTGAATTCGCTGCGAGGACTTCTTGCAGCACAGGTGTGGTCTGGGGTCACTTATGAGGCTGCTTGGGGTGGGGACATCAGGGGTGGCCGGAAGCACCAAGTCAGAGAACACGTCCTGACTCCAGGCTGGGGCTGGCTGCTCTGTTCTCCCCGTGGTGGGGCGTCTCCTCCAGGCAGCCAGATTCCCAGAAGACAGGGGTTGGAGCTCCAGGGCAGGAATCTGGAACTTTTGATCTCATAGAAGCCCGCGAGACCCCAGGGAGGAAGCCAGGCTCTGGATGCAGCAGCTCCTTGTAGCATCCCCAGCAGGTAGTGTTGCAACTCTGGGAACACACCTGCCACAGCTGGGAGCGCTCTCCAGCTACAGGCTTACACAAGGGTTCTCAAAAAAAAAAAAAAAAAAAAAGCTTGTGGAAAATGGAATGAAAAGATTAAATTTATTTTGGGGCAAAATCAGATTTTGAAATCTATGCATACTAGAAATCTTTAAAAAGTTCATGAAGAGGTTGGTGCTGTGGTATAGTAGGCTAAGCCTCTGCCTGTGGCACCGACATCCCATATGGGCACCGGCATCCCATATTGGGTGCTGGTTTAAGTCCCAGCAGCTCCTCTTCCGATCCAGCTCTCTGCTAGTGTGCCTGGGAAAGCAGCAGAAGATGGTCCAAGTGCTTAGACTCCTGCAGCCACATGGAAGACCTGGCTTTGAATCGGCCCAGCTCTGGCTGTCGCTGCCATTTTTTAGCGAACCAGCAGATGGAAGACCTTTCTGTCTCTCCCTCACTAGATCTGTAACTCTACGTCTCCAATAAATAAACAAAATCTTAAAAACACAAGTTCATGGAATAATAATAACAAAAAAGGTCTTATGAAAAAACTCAACCTAGAGGTCAAAAGTTTTTTTCTTGGGGAGGGGGGAGCACCAAAATGGACTTTTCATTCTGCTTTCCATGAACTTTTTGAACCAATGTCAAAAATTAAAAAAAAAAAAAAGAGAGAGGACTTCAGGCCGAGTAGTTGGGGTGCTGCACACTGGTCCTCCTCCTCATTGGCTGACCACGTGCTCTTAGTCTGAGTCCTTTCTTTGTCTGGACTGGTTCCTTATTTGCCTTACTAGGGGGGCTGACGTGGGTGGGGCTGAGTGGCAAACTGAAGGCAGGTGCCTGGCACGGGGCAGGTGCATGCATGGTGCCAGCAGCCGCCGCCTGTGTCCAGCGCACACCCCTTCCCCCCGGCAGGGCTCACTCCCTCGAAGATATGGCAGCCACCAGGAAGGAAATCTTGCCCAAGCTCAAGAACTCCACAAACCGGTTCTCCAAACCCCCCACCCTGCCGCTTGTGCCTACCCTCCTCATTAAGCTTAGTCCTTGGATGTGGAAATATTTAAAAACGGGTAGAGAGGCGTTCCCTTTCATCCCTGCTGGCTCCTGGACAAGAATGCCACCTCCTCGTGGGGCCCTCTCTCCAGGCTGTTTGGGATACGCATCTTACAGACATTATCTAATCTGTTTTTTTTTTCCCCCATGTTATTTGAAAGGCAGAGGAGAGCGAGCAAGCGAGCGAGTTGCGCGAGATCTTCCATCTGCTAGTTCACTCCCCCAAAAGCAGAGGCTGAGCCAGCCCAAAGCCAGAAGCCAGGAACACACTCCGGGTCTCCCACGTGGTTGGCAAGGACCCAAGTACTTGAGCCCTCACTTGCTGCTTCCCAGGAAGCTGGTGTGGGGAGTGCGGGCAGGCCTGGAACCCAGGCACTCCACATAGGATGTGGGGGCCCAACGCTTGCCCCCTTCATCCTATTATTCTTTACCGCAGCCATGCCCCCCCCCCCCAGAAGTGGGCGTTCCTCCAGCTTTCAGAAAAAGGCAAGTGAGCCTGAGACGTTAAGGAACTCCAAGGTCGCAGACCTACAGGGTCTGAACCCAGGCCACAGAAGCTAGGGCCAGCATATGGCCCATTGCGGGCAGACAGCCGGGGTGAGCAAAGAGCGTCTGCGGCTCTGGTACCCCTCCCCCCGGGGACTGGGCCGGCAGCTGGTGGCAAAGCCGCGGAGCCCCAGGGCAGCAGCTCGGCCCCCGTCGGTCTCCTGGGTGAGCGCGTGCGGTGCAGGGGGGAGCCAGGCACCGGCCGGTGCGGCCAGCCAGGGGCCCACTCTCAGGCGCGCACGCAGGGATTACAAGCCAGCTGAGCGGACCACGCCTCGGCCCTCGGACCCGCCGGTGCACTCCAGCGCGCCATCTCCCACTCGCTTTCGTTCTGCACGGGCTCTTTCCCGTGCAGGGGCTCCCACACCCCAGCCAGAGGCCGTGTCCTCCGACGCACCTGCCTCCGCAGCAGCCCGCGCGGAGCAGCTGTCGGGGCTCGAAGACTCGCGCGCAAACTGAAACCAAAACAAGCCGCGTCGAGGAGCGTCAGGGCGGGGGCGCAGACCCGCTTGCGTCGGGGACCCTCCCCACGCCGCCCCAGGCCTCCATCACCCGGCTCCTTTGCAGTCCCTGAGCTAGCCGGGGAGCAGGAGCGGGGCCGGGGCTGGCTCCAGGAAACGACTCCCGAGCTTGGACGGGCCCCAGAGGAGTGGGTGGCGGCCGGAGGGCGGGGCGGGGGCGGGGCCTGCGAAGTCTCCAAGGGGCGCCCCCGGCGCGCAGCACCCGTCTCGGGGCGTCGGGCGAGATGGCGGCGCGCAGCCTGGGCCGCGGCGTCGGGCGGCTGTTGGGCAGCCTACGCGGGCGCTCGGGGCAGCCGCTGCGCGGGGTGAGCGCCCGGCGTGGGGCAGCCTCCTGGCTCCCGGGCCGCGCCGCCGCTGCCGCCGCTTTAGCCGGCGCGCCTCCAGGCTCGTACCCCGCGCTGAGCGCGCAGGCGGCCCGGGAGCCCGCCGCCTTCTGGGGGCCGCTGGCGCGGGACATGCTCGTGTGGGACACCCCCTACCACACCGTCTGGGACTGCGACTTCAACAGCGGCAAGATCGGCTGGTTCCTGGGAGGCCGGCTGAACGTGTCCGGTGAGTGCGCCGCGGGGGATCAGGACGCCCCGACTCTCGCGTCCCGCGGGGACCCTAGGAGCCGCCTGCCAGCCGGCCCCGGCCCCGGCCCCGGCCCGGGCGGACAGCAGCAGTTTCTCGGGCAGCCCTGCAGGAGCTCGCCTCGCCAGCACCCTGACCCCTCCGCTGCTCTCCACGGAGGCGCCACGTCACCCCCGCTCCATCCCACCCGGCTCCCAGGCTCCAGTCCCCCTGGCCGCTGCACCAGGCGCCCGAGTACGCCTTCCCCGTCCGCGTGGGGCGCCAGCTGCGGGCCTTTGCGCGCGCGCGCGAGTGAGAGCTGAGCGCTCGGCGGCTCCAAAGTTGCACCGCGGGGTCCACAGCACAGCGGAGCGCACACACCTGCAGGGAACTGCGGGCCGCCGCCGGGTGCAGGGCGCCGGGAACCCGGGAGTTAGCCTGGACTGAACCGTTCTCGTCCCGGGCCGGAGGGGTAAGCGGAAAGCGTAAGGCAGTTGTCACCGTCAGCTGCGGCGCGGCGCGGCGCGGCGACTCGCCTTGGGGACAGACCCGGCCCTGGTAAACAAACGGAGCTGCGGCGGTGGCCCTTGGGAGGAGAAAGTCCCGGCCTCGGATCTCCTCGCTCCCGGGGCGTGTGGGCGGAGAGGAAGCAGCCGCGCGGCTCCCTGTTCCCAGCCAAGGAGCTCCGCGCGCGGAGGACCTGGCTGGGCCGGGGGAGCCAAGACGCCGGGCCCGCGACCGTTCTGCCAAGGTTTGGAGCCAAGGCTGGGGACCAACAGAGAGGCAGCGCCAGGGCACCAGACTCCATAATCTGGCTGGACACCCAGGGTGGCCTGCTGCGTGGGGCCTGGGGGGCAGGGGCCTTGCGACCCGTTGGGCAGGATTGGGCCGGGGAGGGGTGGTGGGAAGTGGAGTCTCATATAACTGCATCCATTGCTCCCTGAGCCTCAGAGAAGTGGGCACCGTGATGCTCCCTTGGTAGGTGGGCTCTGCAGACCACTCAGCACCTTAATGTATTATATGCAGGAGTGGCCATGCACCAGTACTAAGTAGCCAGTTACCTTGCAGTTATTTTTCGAATTAACCTGAAAGAACTTTGGACCAATATTCCTACCCCCCCCCCCATTGTATCATTACTTTGCTGGTTTAATCAAAATGAGTCACTAGATAAGTGTTTTCCTTAGGATGCATCAGCAGCCAGTGTCCTTGAACCAGTGCGGGGGGGGGGGCGGGGGGGGGGGAGAGAGAGAGAGACAAAGAAGCCCTTAGGTGGACAGAGAGGGTGGAATGTGGCCTTGAAAGGGGAGTAGAGCAGCTCATGGAAGGACAGGCCGTCTCTGGGTGGCTCAGGCTACTGTGACAGCCATGGTTGGCTCTTGCCCGGCTGTAGCTCTGCTCTCAGCTAAGGCATTGGAACAGAGACCTGGGAGCCTCTTCTGGTCAAGGTTGGAGTGGGGTCAGCAAGCATTGTCTCTGCCCCATTTTGCTGTGACTCCCCCCCCCCCCCCCCCCAGGTGCAGGCTTAAAGGCGACCCTAGCTGACACCGGGTTTCAGAGCATGGTCGGGAGATACTTTTTGGCAGCTTTCTTGTCTTCCATGTGAATGCCCACCAGTCATCTCTCCACAGTGTCCCTGTCCCTAGCCAGTGTCTGCCAACTTGCAGAGGTGACAATCGGGGAAAAAAGGACGAGGCCAGGACACAGCTACCCTGGGAGCCGCCTAGAGAGCAGTGGAGTGTAGGCGGGGATGTTTTAACTTGACCTGTTGTGCAAGATAAAACCTGCATGATGACGCCAACTTCTTGCAAGGGAGCATCATTCTTGCAAGTTCACTGGCCCTCAGCGGTTCTCCAAGTGTGAGCCCTGGTCAGCAGCAGCAGCCTTAGCCTGGGGACTTCAAATGTCTGTTTTTATTTTAAAAAGGTCCATTTCTCTATTTTTATCTTGTTGAAAGGAAGAGTGTTGGGGGAGGGAGGTGAGAGAGAAAGACAGACCAACCTTCCATATGCTCATTCATTCTCCAAATGCCTGGACAGCCCAGGCTGAGCCAGGCTGAAGCCAGAGCTTGGAACTCCACTGGGATCCGCCATGTTGGGGACAAGGGCCCAAGCTGTTGAGCCGTCATCTGCTGCCTCCCAGGGTGCGTTAGCAGAAATCTGCATGGGAAGCTGAGCAGCCCAGGGCTCCAATCAGCTCGCCCCTTGAGAAGCTTCTAGAAATACAATTCTGGGGCCCATCATCGACCTCCAGAATTGGAAACCTTGGGGCGGGTGGGAACCTCTGAAGCCTTCCAGGTGCTCCAGTGCACACTTGGGTTTGAGAACCACTGACCTGTGTGTCCCAAACCAGGGCATTCAGAAGCACTTCTAAAATAGGCAGAACTGGGACTCGTGTGCTGGGGACGGCTCCGTTAACAATCAGTGGTGCTGGCTGGCCCTTGCTTTCCTCAGGGGATCTGCTGTAGGACTCCCTACAGATAGCAAAAGCCAGGGTTGCTCAAGTCCCTTGTATAAAATGGCATGGTATTTGCATCAGAGCTGCACAATTGTCTTTCCGTACACTTTAATCCACAGATTACTTATAATACCTAACACAAGATCAATGCTACAGAAATAGATGCTATAATGCGTTGTTTAGGGAATAATGATGATAAGAACTGGCTGTACCTGTTAGGTGTGGGCCTCACTGCATGTGGGCGAGCAGTTAGGGAAATTTCAGCCCCCGGAAGTGGAGCGATGCCAGGGGCCAGCCATATGTACGTGGGTGGGGCAGTACAGTCTAATCCTTCCAGAAGCGTCTTTGCCTTCCCACCTGGGTTTGAATCCTTGCTTTCTCTTTACTGTTCTTTGCAGTGCTTCTGCATCTGTGAAACACAGAGTGTCGGTGACAAAATTCTGTCCTAATTACTGCTGCACACCGGAGCCCAGTACGCCTGGTGGCAGGGCACAGCAACCGCTCTGTTGATCTCGTGGATTCTGCGGGTCAGGACTTTGGACAGGGCTCGACGGGGCTGGTTGGCTGCTGCTCCCTGAGGTTTGGAGCTGAAGTCATCGCCTGCTTCTTGCTCCCAAGTCTGGGACTTGGGTTGGGGATGACTCAACCCCCCGGGCTGGGCTTGGCTGGAACTGCAGCCCAGAGCACCCCGACAGGGCTTCCCGCGGGGGGTGGGGGGGGCTGGGCCCAGGGAATGCCCAGTGACCAGAGGACCAAGAGACCCAGGCAGAGAATTTTCGGCTGCCTCTGACCTATGTGACCCGGGAAAGGTTACCATAGTGTACCTGTCGCACACCCAGTGGAGGCTGTTAGCATTAAGTGAGATAAGGCTCTCCGTAGCTCATTATGCCCCAATCACTGGCCGGTGTTAATTATTAATGGAGTATTTGGGGTGGCTGTGACCTTGAGCGTGGCCTTCATCGGTGCTGTGTCTCACCTGAACGGGACTGCCTGGGTCTGAGTCTGATCTGCCTGCAGCAGGTGCAGGGCAGGTGTCTGACATGGCTCTCCAAGCATCACAGGATTCCACCCTGTGACTTCTACCAGGCTCCCAGAGCCAGGTGGGGCTAGGCAGGCTCCACCCCCGCAGGGTTTATGGAAAACTGCTTTGCAGAAGAATCAAGCCAAGTAGGAAAAGTGACTCTTGCCCACCCTGGCTGTCTTTGTGGGGCTCCAGAGATGTCTTTGCCCCGGTGCCTCACAGATACAGGTCAGGAAGGCACAGATGCAGACCTGGAGGCTCACGACGTGTGTCGTTGCTTTCACAACACACAGCCATGCTGTTTTCTAAACCCTACATTTCCAGTCTGTTTTTTTTTTTTTTTTAAGCATGTGTGTTCTCAACTCCAGAGTGTGAACTATTTTTAATTAAGCGCTAAGCACCGAGAAATTTCTTTGGTGCTTTCTAGAACGAGACTCTCAGAAATCGAAATCATTTTAACTGCTGCTCTCCTGTCTGTGACCTGCCTCCAGTAATTCAGAAGGCAAGATGCTGCTTTCTGGGTTCCATTTGTCTGTCTGTGATTAAACTAACCTAGGGTTTTTTCTTTGAGAGGCAGAGAGAGAGGGAGAGGGAGAGAGAGAATCTCTCATCTGCTGGTCCACTCACCAAATGCCCACAGCAGCTGGGGCTGGCCTGGGCGGACAGCAGGAGCTGAGAACCCAATCCAGGTCTCCCACTTGGGCGGCAGGAGCCCAGTGCCTTGAGCCGTCGCTGCTGCCTCTCGGGTCTGCGTCATCAAGAAGCTGCAATCAGGAACAGAGCGAGGCGTGGGACCCAGCTTCTCCAGTGCAGGTCGCAGGTCCCTAACCTACAGGTCACACGCCTGCCCCTCCGAGGTTTTTACTTAAGGAAGTCTAAGTGAAAATGCAACTCCAGTCTTAGGAGGGAGGCCCTGCAGAAGAGTCTGAATTCTTCCCAGTCGTCAGAGGCGTGACTTACTTTAAATAGCGCAGGTTCTGGAAAGTTGGCAAGTACAGCCCCTGCGACTGATGCGGTATTCTTAACATGTGCCAGGAGCTTTGCTATTTAAAGAGAACTCATTATGAATCTTTCTGTGAATATTAACTCCCTCGTTCCTTCTGAGGAAATGTGAATTTCTGTCTGCCGAATTCAAGTAAATCCGTGTGGCTGTGTGTTGTGTGGGAGATGTGGCGAAAGAACCACTCAGAATTATGGAAGATTCCTTTGTTATGTGTGGTGCCTTTAAAAAGCTTTTAAAAAATACTTAGATATTTATTTGAGAGGCAGAGATGCAGAAAGAGAATTCCTTTTTTTTTTTTTTTAAAGATGTTTATTTGAAAGGCAGAGTTACAAAGGAGAGAGAGAAAGAGAGATCTTCCATTCACTGGTCCACTCTCCAGTGGCTGCAATGGCTAGGCCTGGGCCAGAAGCTAAGGGCTGCTTCAGGGTCTCCCACGTGTGTGCAGGGGCCCAAGCACTTGGGTCATCTTCTGCTGCTTTCCCAGGCACATTAGCAGGGAGCTGGATGGAGAGTGGGGCAGCTGAGACTCCAACTAGTGACCATATGGGATGCTGGTGCTGCAGCCCACTGCTTTACCCACTGCACCGCAATGCAGGCCCCCAGGAAGAGAGTTCTTATCTTCTGGTTCACTACTGAAATGTCCGCAGTAGCCAGGGCTGGGCCAGGCTGAGACTGGGAGCTGGGAGCTCAGTCCAGGTTTCCATGTGGGTGGCAGGAACCCAGTTACTTGAGCCATCCCTGCTGCCTCCCAGGGTCTGCATTAGCAGGAGCTGGAGCTGGGCATCAAACCCAGGTACTTTGTAGGGGATGCAAGTATTTTTTTAAAGATTTATTTTATTTATTTGAAAGGCAGAGTTACAGAGAGAGGTAGAGACAGAGAGAGGTGTCTTCCATCCGTTGGTTCACTCCCCAGATGGCTGCAACGGCCAGAGCTGGGCCGATCTGAAACCAGGAGCCAGGAACCTCTTCTGGGTCTCCCTCACGGGTGCAGGGGCCCAAGGGCTTGGGCCATCTTCCACTGCTATCCTAGGCCATAGCAGAGAGCTGGATCGGAAGAGGAGCAGCTGGGACTAGAACCGGTACCCCTATGGGATGCCGGCGCCTCAGGCCAGGGAGTTAACTCACTGCGCCACAGCACTGGCCCCAATGCAAATATTTTAACTAGAGTAGTTGCTGCGAGGCTAACTCCCCAGTCTGTGTCATCTCCATAATGGATGTGTTGACGTTCTGGAAAGCCTTGAATTTTCCTGGCCAAGCCATGGGTGTCAGCTGCAGTGTGATGGGGTGCAGAGCCTGGGGCAGCTCTCTGCTTGCTCGGGCCTCCGCTCATGCTCACAACACCTGCCTGAAGTAGCTGCTGGGCCCATTGAACAGATGTGGAAATAAAGGCCCCAGCTCGGGTCCAGACAATGCCCCATGCTATGCTGAGAAGGTGCTGGATGGGCAGCTGGTTGTCCGGGACAGAATGACCCCGATTTGGCTCAGCAGTCCGTGCGGCTCACTTCCAGGTTTAGAATCTGGCGGCAGTGCACTCCCTAACAGAGTAAGCGTTCCGGTGGGGCTGAGCAGAGGGAAGGCTGACAGAAGCAGGATCAGCAGAGTCAAAAGCAGATGGGGCGTCTCACGGCTGCTTTCCGCATCCGGAGGGCCAGGGAGACCGACCCGGGGGAGAACAGCTGCTTGGTTAATGCCAGGCTCCTCTTGGTGCACGGATTAAGGTAGAAGGTGCCGTATCGTGGTGATTCCAAAGGGCCTGTTTTGGAAATTTGGCCGTAGTCTGTGATCCTGGTGATTGCGAAGGTCAGATGAACGGCGTGGCGAGGCAGAGCTGTTAGTGTGGCCGACTGCATTTTGATTTCCAGCCGGTTAGATCCTCTAAGCTGTGGCCTGCCGTCATTTTTTGGCTCTCACCATAGGCCAAGGAGCGAATCCACACACAGCTTAACTCGCTCCAGGGTTCTGCAGCTGGGGTTGGGGGCAGCTGTGACATGGTTCTCGCTCCACTCCCCCCCCCATCCCGGGGTGAGGAGCTGGCTGACTCCGGGGAGGGAGCTCCGGGCTCCGGGCTGGGAGAGGGGTTAGCCCCACCGCGGGGTTCCAGCCTGGGACCCTCTGAGCAGAGGGAGCAGTGGTGAATGGTGTGGGGGGGAGAGAGAGAGAGCGTTGTGTGCTGGGAACTTTGGAAGAGGCTTGAAATAGGACACGGGGGTTGAGTTACGCTGAGACTGCATGAGGTCCTAGCCCAGCTCTTCTTGGAAGTACTCGGAAATGGAAGTTTCTTGTCCCACGTCCCAGTTCTTGGGGATGAGGTTTTTTTTTTTTTGTTTTTGTTTTTGTTTTTTTTTTTCAGCGTAGAAATGTACGAATTCCCTTCCTTCCTCCCTTTCCTCATTGGCTGCCTCCCCATCTTCTCCGCCCATCAATTGAAGCAAGCATAAATAATGGTCCCTAGGGCCAATGTGCCTGTGACACAGTAGGGTCCCCATGCCTCCTGGGCCCACGCTGACCTTTCTCTGGGTGCTGGTGTGTTCTGAGCAACGCCCGCGGTGGCTGTGAACAAAGATGCAATTGTCCTGTGTGTGTGTGTGTGTGTGTGTGTGTGTGTGTTTCTCCTGGGAACCTGTGACTCCATCTGACCATGAAACAGGAAATATTCCAATGGCACCTCATTCCTGTAGTCACACCCAGAGCCAAGGGTTGCTGTACCTATCCCATGGACTGGGAAACTCACATTTAGATTGCATAACCAGTGCATCAGCTGTGGTCCACCAGGGCTGACTCTGGACCGTGGGGTTTTCGGCTGTGAGGTTGTGGCTTGGGGGAGTCTCCCAGGGCTGACAGATGCGTTTGATTGCTCCTATCCTGAAAGGAGAGAGACAGCTCTCGGACCCTGGAGTGCATGTGGAGAGCAGATTGTGTCTACCACCTGGGGTCCTGGGAGACTGGCAGCATCGTCAGTGGGATTCTGTTGAACAGCAAAAGCTCCTGTATGCTGCCCGACTCAGCGAGGGCACTGAGACTGAGCGCCCTGGGTTAGGCTGCTCGTGCACAGACGTGAGCAGGAGACTCGGCCCTTGGTTGCAGGCGAGCAGCCAGCAGTGAACTCATCTCAGGCTGAGACACAGGGAAGCATGGGGTTGAGCTGCTGGGATCGGGGATCTGCCTGGCTGTAGCTGTCTTGTCAGCCCTCGGAAGAGACTGGGCTGCACCCTGGTGCTGTCTCCAGTGCTGCCTTGATGGTTGGTGTGTTGCTTGCAGGATGCCCCATGGGCTCTGAGGCTGTGAGGTCTCAGTCGGGCAAGCAACGTCCCAGGGAGAGGACTGTCCCAGTGCCCCGGCTGCAGGTGAGAGGCAGCATCGGGCATGGTTAGAATGCTACCTGCTGCTGCTCTCTGGCTGGGGCTGCGGCTGCTCACTGGACTGTGTGGACCATCCGATGCTGTTTGGAACTGTGTCGGGGAGGGGGGAGCTTCCCAGGTGCATCTCCTGGGGTCTTCTCAGCAGGTCTGGCTGGGGCATTTGTCCCCTGCCCCCAGGTAATGGCTGGAGCACCCAGCAGCTGAAGGAGGCCTGTGTCCCATGTGGGCTGCGCCTTGCACCTGCTGGGCCCTTCTTCTCACACCTGGCTCTCCTCTGAGTCTCTGCAGTGTCCACCCCCCACCCTCACCCCTCCGCCTCAGCTGGGCCTTCTCAGGCTCCAAGTGACCTGGCCAGAGGCTCCTGCAAGGCCAGGACAGGACCTCCTGCTGAGGGGCGGCCTGGCCCATGAATATTCAGAAGCCATAAATCTGCGGTTTGGGTGTGAAAACGTGATTGGTTTGAGAATGCACACACACGCACACACACACACACACACACCATCAGAGAAACAGCCTGTGGGCCCAGGTGGCTAAGATTTCCCCAGCTTGCTCACTGGCTTCCACGGCCCCCCTCCCCCGACAGTCTCGGTGACTTCCCGCCTGCTTCTTGCCTGGTCATTCTTCTCCATCGTTGCAGGTGTCAACTGCCTGCAAGGCCAAGTCCTGCTCACACCTCTTCCTCCCACCCCCACCCCCGCACTGCAGGCAGGGCTCACCCTTCTCCCGGACCTGGTGCTCACAACAGCTCTTTGCTGCCTGTTTGGATGGTTATGGGTGACAACGGAGGGCAGGGTAGCCGAATGGACTTGGGCTGATCTGTCTGTGTGACCTTGGGCAGGCTCCTTAACCTCATCTGTAAGGGGCATTCCTTGGTCCCTGCTTCTGGCCCGCGGCAGGGTGGGGAGTTCTGTCTATTAGCTGTTGCTATTGTTTTAGGCTCGGATTGCCATTAGCTTCCCTGCTTGACTTTCTGTGGGTGAATTCAGCTTGGCTGTGCTGTTTGGACAGGATTGTCCGGCCTGCCGCAGTCTACCTAATGAGTTGCACCACTCACGAGAGTTTTCTTCTTCTTTTAATATTTTATTTATTTATTTGAGAGATAGAGTTACAGATAGTGAGAGGGAGAGACAGAGAAAAGTTTACTCCCCAAAAAGCTGCAATGGCCGGAGCTGCGCCGGTCTGAAACCAGGAGCCAGGTGCTTCTTCCCGGTCTCCCACATGGGTGCAGGGGCCCAAGGACTTGGGTC
The DNA here is from genome assembly GCA_949820135.1 of Sylvilagus floridanus. Classification (NCBI taxonomy): domain Eukaryota; kingdom Metazoa; phylum Chordata; class Mammalia; order Lagomorpha; family Leporidae; genus Sylvilagus; species Sylvilagus floridanus. Next base: position 82,526,567 of record OX463231.1, read on the forward strand.
ACCCTCCACTGCTTTCCCAGGCCATAGCAGAGAGCTGGATGGGAAGTGGAGCAGCCAGGAGTAGAACTGGTGCCCATATGGGATGCTGGTGCCACAGGCAGAGGATTAACTTACTGTACCTTGGCGCTGGCCCTGAGTTTTCTTTTTTACGTCTGTCGCCTGCACCCACACTCCCGGCTGAGTAGATCTGCCTTTCCCTTGGCCCTCGGCCTGGAGCCGTGATTGCAAGTGGTGCCCTGGGGCCAGGCCTTGTGGTGCGGCGGGTTTAGCCCCTGCCCTCCTTGGGACTCCCACGTACCATGTCAGAGTGCCAGTTCCAGCCCCGGCGCCTCCACCTCAGATCCAGCTTCCGGCTAATTCATCCTAGGAGGCAGCAGATGATGATGGCTCCAGTGCCTGGGGCCCCTGCCACTCACAGGAGAGACCCAGAGGACAGTTCTGGGCTCCTGGCCTCTGTCTGGTCCAGCCCTGGCTGTTGTAAGTGAACCAGCGGGTGGAGGTGCGCCCTTATGGGATGCTGGCACTGCAGGCGGCGGCTTCGCCCCACTATGCCACAGCGCTGGCCACCTCTTGTTGAGGTGTAATTTACAGACAAGGACACTAAGCGACCCTGAGAGACCAGGTGGCCGCTGCCTCTGAAAGCTGTTCCAGGGGCTACAGTGCAGCCTCGTGGTTAAGACAGGTACAGCCCCTTCGCAGACTGCCTGGGTTCGAGTCCTGCTCCAGCTTGACAGCAGCTTTCTGCCAAGACCCCCCTGGGAGAGAGCACGTCAGGATGACTCAGGTGGTTAACTTCCTGCCACCCACGTGGGAGACCTCGGTTGAATTCCTGAATTCCTGGTTCCTGCCTTCTGCCCTGCCCTGCCCTGCCCCAGCCATTGTTGGCATTTGTTTGGGACCAACTGTGTGTGAACCAGCTGGGAGTTCTGTCTCACTGCCTCTCAAAAATAAATAAATAAATAGATAGATAGATAGAAAAGAGCTTTTTATAGGTGTCACTTCACCCGTGCCTGGGACCCTCTGATGGGGCAGTGAGTGAGACCCTGGCTGCAGGGCTGCTGGGAAAGGGCTCCGTGTTAACCAGCAGGCTCAGCGCACCTGAGAGATCAAATGGCTCGTGAACAGGATGTTGGCAAAGAACTGGAGCCACTAATCCTCAGTGATGGTAAACCGGCAGGACTGTTTTCGCAGGCAAATCACGGGATCCGAGCTTAGGTAATAGAGGGGGAGGGAATAGAACCTTCTGGAAAACCAGGGCGGCATTTCCCCACCCCCCCCACCTTGGTCAGTTGTTTCTGGAGCAGAGGCTGCTTTATGGGGTGCTGGTGGGGCCCTGCGGGTGGCCTGGTGATGCCTGGTGATGCCAACTTGTGCCCAGGGTAGGGACTCCTGGTGTGAAACAAGGCTTCAGAATTTTCTGGAGCGCACCTTGCATCTTGCAGATCACATGTGTCTTCCTCCTCCCAGCTCTCAGCATCACCCTCTCCGTGCCAGGAGCCACAGCTAACTAGACTGCCTTCCTCCTTCTCCCTTGCAAAGGCATCGTGAGGGTAACAGCTGAAAAACTCCTGTGTTTTGCAGTGAACTGCTTGGATCAGCACGTGCAGAAGGCCCCTGAGAGCGTGGCTTTGATCTGGGAGCGCGATGAGCCAGGAACGGAAGTGAGGATCACCTACAGGTACGGTGTGTCCTCTGGTGGGTCTCAGCAGGGCCGCCTGCGCCCAGGCCTTCCTGTGGGTTGGTCGGGGAGAATGGCCAGGCCAGAGTAGAGCAGAAGTTGTAGCTTGGCCCGGGGAGGGGGGTGGTGGGAGTAGGGCTGGCCTTGACTCTTGAACGGGATCTTCTGAAACAAATGCTAAGAGTGTGCAAAGGCATGGAGGAGACCTTGGCCTTGTCTTGGGAGCTTGCTCAGGCTCCGGGGACCAGGGTTGCCCGGGTATCAGGCGGCTCATTCAGGTTTTGGACATGCTCTCTCATTCAGGAAAGCAAACAGGAATCTACACCGAAAACAACACATGCTGTAATCCGTTCAGCTCCTTGCTCCCAGTACCCTTAGCAGATCCAGAGGCTATTTCGTTCTTTGCTTCCTGCAACAGTCTTTGCTCAGGCTGGGGGCCTTCTAGGTGGTGGGCGTGCCATGGGGAGCTTCTGGTCAGGTGGAAGCCTCGGCTTAGCTGTACTGCGAGGCTGCGGGCCCGTCATGCACTGAATTGTGTGTCTATGCACCTCTCCACGAGTCTGTTTTGTGTTGCAGTAACAGAATACCACGGGCTGAGTAACTTAGAGAAGAGGTTTACTTCTTATGGTCTGGGAGGCTGGGAAATGCAGTGTCAAGGTACGGACATTAGTGCTGTGGCAAAAGAAGGAAGCAGGTGAGGGAGAGAGAGACAGAGACAGAGAGAAGCGGGGAGACCACACTCACTCCTCACCCCGTTACTCTCCTTTTCAGATACATAAATCTAAAGCAAAAGGATTAAAACGTTTTTACAACTTTAAGGCATTTTATTTATTTATTTAACGTATTTGAAAGGCAGAGAGAAAGACACAGATTTTTCCGTCTGTTGGTTCACTCTCCCAAATGCCCATAATAGCCAGGCTCGCTTGGACAAGGCCAAAGCCAGGAACCAGGAACTCAATTCAGCTCTCCCACATGGGTGGCAGGGACCCAAGGGCTCGGGCCCCACCTGCTGCGTCCCAGGGTGTGCTTTGGCAGGGAGCTGGAATTGGGAGCAGAGCCAGGACTTGAACTCAGGGGCTGCAGCGTGGGGCGTGGGCGTCCAGGCCGCGTCTTCACCGCCTTTTTGCTGAGTGCCTGCACCAGGCTCACTTTTGGATGCAGCAGGGTTAGCTCTGTTCCTGGGCTGCACTCCCAGCCCCGCCTGCAGCCCCAGCGTGGGTCCTGTCCCATTTTGCACACTCATCTCCCCTGATGGCTTGAACTCAGGGCCTGTGTGGCTCTTGCCTCGGGTCCCTGGTTGCAGACCTCAGCTGGCCCTGGGTGCCATGGATGCTGGGAAAATTCTGCTGCTTGCATAAACACGCCTGTCGGAACTCCAGCCCAGCTCCACGTGTCTGGGATCAAACCTCCTCTCACAGGCACTCGAGATGCCTTGGGAGGCCTCCTTGAGCAGATGGAAACCATATGTGCGGGGTTGGGGGTGGGAGGCAGAGGGCTTGGAGCTCTGAGGAGGGAGGGCTGCTTTCCTTCTTCCATCTCTATCTCGCGTGTGCCTGGGCCCTGCTCCCTGTCAATGGGCCCCTTGGCTGGCGGCTGCCCATGGGCACGTGGGCTGTGTCTTGAGCTGCCTTGGGCAGCCTGCTAAGAAGGGTGGTTAAATGTAAACTAGGCAGGAATGTTCAGGACTGCAGCCAGTGAGTTAATGCTACCAGCAGCTCCAAGTTCCTCTGCACCCAAGCAGCCCCAGGCCTGGAGAGATTTATGAGCTCAGGCAGAGTATTTATTATTCTGTCTCGTCTACCAATGGCAGAACTTTGCCAGGCCTAGCAGCCGATGCCTGTTGCTGTTTATTCTGCTTGAGTGAGAAGGAAGTGTCATTGTGGGTAGTATGTGAAGGACTCACGGTTAATTTTTCACCTGGTCCCTTGAGGTTTGGGATGGGAGCTGTTCCCTTCATGTTGGTGCTGGTTTGGACCACTGATACCTTGTGCATTGGCCACCACCGTGCCCAGGGCATGCATGGGCCTCATCCGTTGAGGGTCAAGTTCATGGGTGCAAGAGGAACCCCCGAGGACTGTCACTCAGCTCCCAGTGTCTGGGATGCGAGGCCCCAGGAGGCCACACGTCTGTGTGGCTAGCAAGGCCCTGGGTGAGTCTCGAGTGACCTGGAAAAAGACGCCCCTGACCCTCCCTGTGGCGACCTCGGGAGCCACAGGTGGCCTGGTAGGGTGTGTTTCTCCTGGTCTGCACTGGGTGCGAGGTCAGCTGAATGCGGCACTGTCTGGGTCTGGGCCACGCTCTGCTGACTGCTGACCTCGTGAAGCCGTGTCATCCGCCAGGGCACGGTTTTCCCATCTGTGATATGGGAGAGATGTGATGACTGAAGTGGCTCTGTGGCGTTGACACAAGGAGGTAAGAGAATGCCTGGGAGGAGAGAACACTGTGAAGTGAAAACCATGAGGGTTATGCAGTAGCTGCTCCTTACCGAGCATGGAGTTTGGAGTCCTGTAAGGAAGTTATTTTATTTAAGGACTTCAGTTTGATTAGCTAGGAATGATGTTAACTGCTATTTCCAACCTCTTGTGTTATGGAAAATTTGAATTGGTGCACGGATCATGGAGCTACCACCTAGATTTTTTAAAAAACATTTATTTATTAATTTATTTGAAAGGCAGAGTTACAGAGAGGCAGACACAGAGACAGAGGCAGAGAGAGAGGTCTTCCATCTGCTGGTTCACTCCCCAAATGACTGCAACAGGCAGAGCTCGGCCGATCTGAAGCCAGGAGCCAGGAGCTTCTTCCAGGTCTCCCATGTGGGTACAGAGGCCCAAGTACTTGGGCCATCTTCTGCTGTTTCCCCAGGCCATAGCAGAGCGCTGGATTGGAAGTGGAGCAGCCAGGACATAAACCGATGCCCAGAGGGATGGCAGCACTGCAGGTGGCGGCTTTACCCACTGCGCCACAGCGCCAGCCCCATAACTACCTAGATTTTACAGTGTGTGTTCTCTCACATGTGATTCGCCTCTGTCCCTTTGTCCGTATTATTTTTATTTTTTTATTATTTTTTATTATTTTTAAATTTTTTACAGGCAGAGTGGACAGTGAGAGAGAGAGAGAGACAGAGAGAAAGGTCTTCCTTTTGCCGTTGGTTCACCCTCCAATGGCCGCTGCGGCCTGCGCATCGCGCTGATCCGAAGCCAGGAGCCAGGTGCTTCTCCTGGTCTCCTATGCGGGTGCAGGGCCCAAGCACTTGGGCCATCCTCCACTGCACTCCTGGGCCATAGCAGAGAGCTGGTCTGGAAGAGGAGCAACTGGGACAGAATCCGTCGCCCTGACCGGGACGAGAACCCGGAGTGCCGGTGCCGCAGGTGGATTAGCCTATTGAGCCGCGGCGCCGGCCTTTTTATTTTTTTATTTATTTATTTTTATTTGTCCATATTATTTTTGATGCATTAGAAAGCAAGTTGCACACACCAAGAGCATCCCCCAAGCACTGCATTATGCCCCTGACGGACTGGAGGCCACCAGATATTTATTTGTTCACTTTAAAAAATATATTTATTTTTAATTATTTGAAAGGCACAGTTACAGACAGAAAGAGAAAGAGAGATGCGGTGACTGTTCCTCGCCACCACCGGAGAATTAGGCAGGCTGCCCGCAGCTTGCCTTGACGGAGGAGGGGAAGTGCGCCACCCGCCACTCAGCCTTCTGCAAACCCGGGGACGATTAGGTGCTGTGTGGAGCCCAGTCCAAGCAGGGTCTCACTTTATTGTAAAAGGGATGTGTATGTATAGCTGAGGTACAGAGCGGATGGTACAGATGCGGGCATGGGATGGGGTGTTGTGATGCAAAAGGGTCTTAGCCACTCCTATTAATACCACCTTAATGATCTTTAGGCAGAAGCGCCCTGGGGCTGGGGTGTTTGCCACCAGGGATTTGAAACTTAAAGACAGGTTTTCAAATTCGAGGCAGGCTCAGGAAGTTTCCTCTAGGCCTCTCTGGATTCAGCTTCCCCCACAAGGAGAGGTCTTCCATCCACTGGTTTACTCCCCAAATGACAGCAACAACTGGGGCTGGGCCGGACTGAGGCCAGGAGCCAGGAACCTCTAACGGGTCTCCCATGTGGGTGCAGTGGTCCACGTCCTTGGGCCATCTTTCAATGCTTTTTCCAGGCACATTAACAGAGAGCTGGATCAGACCTGAACCTGCGCCCATATAGGATTTTGGCATTGCAGGTGGTGACTTTACCCGCTGCACCACAACACCGGCCCCAGTTCATTTTTCATGTGAAATTTACCTACATTGAGATGCACAGGAGTGTATTTACCAGGTTTTGGCCAAGGCATTCATGCACCTATGTAACCCAAGTCCATATCAAGTGTAATGGTTGAGCGGCTGGCACTGGGGCATAGTGAGCTAAGCTTCCACCTGTGGTGCCAGCATCCCATACGGGTATCGGTTTGAGTCCCAGCTTCTTTGTTTCCAATCCAGCTTTCTGCTAATGACCTGAGAAAACAGTGGAAGATGGCCTAAGTCCTTGGGCCCCTGCTTCCGCATGGGAGACCTGGAAGAAGCCCCTGGCTCCTGACTTCGGATTGGCTCAGCTCCGGCCTTTGCAGCCATGTGGGCAGTGAACGAGCAGATGGAAGACCTCTCTCTCTCTCTCTCTCTCTCTCTCTCTCTCCCCCCCTCCCTCCCTCTCTTTGTCTGGAACTCTGCCTCTCAAATAGATCTTAAGAAAGAATAATGATTGGGACCAGCATTGGGGCATAGCGAATTAAGCCACTGCCTGCAATGCTGGCATTCCATGTGAGTGCTGGTTGTGTCCCAGCTGCTCCACTTCCAATCCATCTCCCTGCTAATGTGCCTGGGAAAGCAGCAGAAGATGTCCCAAGTGCTTGGATCCCTGCTACCCATGTGGGAGACCTGGAAGACGCTCCTGGCTTCTGGCTTCAGCCTGGCCCAGCCTGGCCTAGCCATTGCAGCCACCTGGGGAGTGAACCAGCGGATGAGAGATCTGTCTCTTTAACTCTTTCAAACAAATAAATATATCTTAAGAAGAAGAAGAAGGAGAATGGTCATTGTTCTGGAGAGCCCCTGACTCTCAAAACAAGCATTGGTCTGTTTCCCGCAGAGCGGGGATTCTTTACAATCATATCTTACGGCCCAGGAGGCTGAGGATCAGCTGCAGTGATTTGTCCCAGGACAAAAGGCCTGGTGTGTGTGTGTGTCAGTGGGTTCAGTGCCACGCCCTTATGTGCCCGCATGGGCTCCGGGGATGAAGCCCTTCCCAACGGGCTGGGTCAGCGGCCTCTGCCTGGGGTGTGGTTTGCTCACCGCCTTGCCGTTCTAGGGTCGGGTACCTTTCTGAAGGATCACTGTGAAACCTCTTGGATCAGGAACCAATAGCTCCTCCCCCAAAAGGGGCGGTCCCAGTCCTTAATAACACCTGTGTGGTGTTCCCAGGTGTTGCCTCTGCTCGGGGAATGGGTGTGCAGACACACACACACACACACACACACACACACACGGCAGTGCTCCACGCAGGTGAGCTCCATTTTCTGCTCAGTGGGGGCTGTCACCCCAGACTTACTGAGCCACCACCTGCAGGCGAGTGCTCCTGCTGCTGCCCGTGGGTGTCTTCTGTTCTGAATCCTGCCGTCCACGCCTCACTTGGGCACTGGTCTTTCCGTGGGGTGTGGGTGGCGAAGCTGGCAGCCCCTGTGTTAGGCACCTGGGGAAGCTGTCCTGTCTTTGCCTGACTCCCACCCCGCCCACACCACAGCTCCTTTTCTTTGTGGCTGTAAACTCTGAGCCAAGGGAGCAGTAGCAGGCAGAGCCAGGCCCCTGCACGCTGACCAGACAGCTCCTTGAGGTGGGGGCATCCTGGGCGGTGCAGGGGGCCTTGTGCTGGCAAGGGCTGCGTGTGCTTTTGTGGCGCTCCCTCCTGTAGGAGTAGGCTGCTCACTCCCTGCTGGGAGGCAGAGGCTCAGCCTGGGATGGTCTGTGCCTGCCTCCCAGGAAGAGTCCATCTGTGGCCTGAGGCCAAGGCTGGCCCTTTCCCAGGCTCCCTCTGCCCAGAACCACCTGAGGTCATTGCTCTTCCACAGGGACCCAGCAGACCGGTGTCCTGGCGCAGGACTGGGGCTCCTGGGGCTGCGGGGCGGGGCACAGCTAATCAGGCTGCTCCCAGGGCTGTGTGTCTAGATAGCAACTGCTCCCATGCTGTAAGATTGTCTTTGACGTCTTGTCAAGTAGGCACAGCGCAGAGACCCTTGCCTTGGGCACGTGGAGAAGCACAGATGTTTATCCTTGAGGTGTGGGTCTTGGGTAGGTGCCTGGGGGCCCAAGGCAGCCACCTGGTGTGCACCCTCGCTGCCTGAGCCTGGGGTCTCAGCCAGAGGTTTCCAGGTGGTGGGAGGAGGAAGGATGGACCCCAGGCTTGGGGAACTTCCAAGGCACTGTGGCTGGCCTCCTGTAACTCAGCCCATGGGGCGTGACCTGAGCAGGTGGTGGTGCCAGGCTGAACACCTGCCAAGGAAGGCTTGGCCCAGGGCACCTCAGTGGGTCAGGACTTGAACTTGCCAGGCCGAGACTGTCTGAAGTCATGAGGCTGGGCTTGCTTGCTGGCCAGCCCTGTGGCCCTGCTGGCCGTGGGGCCTGCTACTGGTGGGCTTCCATGTCGTCATCTGTCAGATGTGGCCAGGGAGGGGCTCCCCACCAGTGTCACCAGCCACAGTAGGACTGAGAGGGTCTCGGATGCAGTTCAGGGAAGGCAGGGCTGCAAGTTGAGTGCAGAGAGACGATACGTGCATTTGTCCATGCTGAGCCTTTCTGGTGGGTGGGGGTAGAGCACAGTGAGGAGCAGGAACGAAGGTAGGACCCCTGCCCTGCCCCTTCAGTGGGTGCCGAGGGCGTGGCTTTCCTGTTGCAGTGAGTGGAGCCTGGGGTTTTATTGAGAATCCATATATGGGGGCCAGTGCCACTGCCTGCAATGCCAGCAGCCCTAATGGGCGCCAGTTCGAGTCCCAGTTCCTCCACTTCCGATCCGGCTCCTTGCTAAAGGCAGCTGGGAAAGCAGTGGAAGATAGTCCATGTGCTGGGGGCCCCAGCACCCATGTGGGAGAGCTGGAGGAAGCTCCTGGCTTCAGCCTAGCACAGCGCTGGCCATTGTGGCCATTTGGGGAGGCACCAGCGCATGGGAGATCTCTCTTTCTCTCTCTCTCTCTCTCTCTCTCTCTCTCTCTCTCTCTCTCTCTGCCTTTCAAATAAATAAAACTAATCCAAAAGAAAAAAACGTAGCAGAAGATCACACAGCTGGTGCCTGGTGTGCAGGCCACGAGGGAAGAGGACAAGACTGGGCCCGGCCAGGGGTGGGGATCCTTTATCTGTGGCAGACGGAATGGCACACCCACACGTTGTGAAGGGGGTGGGCCGGAGACAAAGGGTTTGTTTCTATCCAGGCCCTGAGTGTGGCAGGAAGGCCGGGCCCCTGTGGGTGGGAGAGAGGAAGCAGGAAGTGGCTGTGCAGACCACAGCCGTTGGCCAGAGGTCTTGTGGGGAAAGGCAGAGGAAGAGCAAGGAGCAGTGAGCACAGGCCAGGGGGCGGCGGCCAGCGTGGGAGCCAGACCTGGGTGCACGAGGGAGGGCCTCTTTGCATGCTTGTTCTGTCTGCCAGAATCACAGGATTAGCTAATCCGCCACCTCTCTGGCTCTCAGTTTTCCCACCTGCAGAATGGAATCACACTTGCTGGCTGGGTCGCAGAGTCTGGGTGGAGGATTTGGGTTTGGTGCGGGTAGGGCATGGGGTGTGTGTGTGTTGGGAGGGGAGGTGGAGAGTGCATGCAGGACTTTGTGCCTGGGGAGGGGAGAGCAGGCAGTCAGCTGAGAACAGGCCATCAGCTGACAGCCATCCCCTGGCCCCTCCCTGCCCCATGTGCCTGACCCTTCTCACCCTCAAATTAACCACTTGAGTGAGCACACTCTTTCCTTAGGATGGCGGAGCTCTGGGGACATGGGTTCTAGACAGCGAGGCCAGGGAGTGAGACAGCCCTGCTGGCCAGCGGACACTGCCTAGGGCCGCCTTCTCAGAGGCTAGAGGCCGAATGATTCAGGGCCCCGGTAGGGCCGAAGCTCTGCTCGTGGGCACATCTGAGTGATCGCCAGAATCTGCTTCTGGTTTAGAAGCAGCGTCAGCTGTTCCTTAAGATTTTAGCACCAGAGTTGGAGTTGGGAGTGTTTTGCTTTCCCAGGCCATTAGCAGGGAGCTGAATCAGAAGAGGAACAGCCGGGTCTTGAACCGGTGCCCATATAGATGCTGGCACTGCAGGCTGAGGCTTAGCCCACTACCCCACAGTGCCAGCCCTTGTTGTGAGCACCTCTGTGCCTCTGTCATTCCCTTGGGATCATTTATCTCCAGACCACAGCCTGAGACTCAATGCTGGGAGTTTTGTTTCTGTATCCAGGAACACCTTGCTGATGGGGACCTGTCTGAGAATTCTCTGGGGGCAGAGCGGGACACAGGTTTCACTGGAGGAGCACACGTGGAGGCCACTCCCCCTGCCACTGAGCTGGATCCAAGCTTGTGCACACCCTCTGCCTGCAGGGCCAGCCCCGGGGAGATGGACAGGCTGCTGTGGGGAGGAGGGGCGCAGTCTTGGAGAAGTGGGTGGGATGCAGTGGGGGAGAGGTGTGCACCTGCTGATGCTTCTGTGACTGTGAGGACGGGCTTTGCTGCTCTTGGCTTGTTTTTTCCTCGTGCTTCTGCGGGCTCTAGACCTTGAGTGAGCCTGACTCCCAGCTTGTATTTTAAATATTTATTTGAAAGGCAGAATGATAGAGACAGAGAGGGAGACACACATACTCACAAATACGTACAGACGCATAAACAGAAAGAGAGAGAGAGATCTTCCATCTGCTAGTTCATCCCCATATAGCCATCGTGGGGCTAGGCCAGGCCAAAGCCAGGAGCCTGGCTCTCCCAGGGTTGCAGGGGCCCAAGTACTTGGACCATCTCCTGCTTTCCTAGGAGCATTAGCTGGGAGCTGGATCAGAAGCAGAACAGCTGGGACTCGAACTCATGTTCCGGTATGGGATGCCGGCATCACAGGCAGGGGCTTAATGTGCTGTGCCACAGTGCCGGCTCCTGACACACAGCTTTGCTGTGGGCTGAGCTCTGGTGTCCAGTGTTCCATCCCCATAGGACAATGCAGCCAGCCCGGAAGCCAATGGGTTGAACCTTCTCACCTGTCCAGAATTGTGCTAGGTCCCCAGCTCAGCACCTGGCCTCCTCCCCCTAGGCTGCGTCTTCCTTCCCCACCCCTTTTTGCCCCCTCTAGCTGTAGAAAGACAGAGCACAAGTGTGACCATGAGTGATATGCCGTGTCCTGTTATGGGATGAAAACTGAAGCCCAGCAGCTCTGAGGGTAGGAATGGGCCACGGGTGTCCCCGCCCAGTCCTCTGTCCACCTGAAGTCACGTGGTGGCTCCACTGTGCCCACCCTCACCCCTGGGTGCCTTGGGTGGGAGTTCTACCACCTGCCATAGTTCCTAGTCCTGATCGGTCTTGATTTTGCAAGTCCAGGACCCACTGTGCTGCAGTGGGTTAAGCTGCCGCCTGTGACACTGGCATCCCGTATGAATGCCTTTTTGTGTGCCAGCTGCTCTACTTCTGATCCAGCTCCCTGCTCATGTGCTTGGGGAGGCAGCAGAAGATGACCCAAGTGCTTGGGCCCTGCACCCACAGGGGAGACCCTGATGAGTTCCTGGCTCCTGTTGCAACCATCTGGGGATGGAGGATCTCGCTCTCTGTCTCTCTCCCTCTCTATATATAACTCTGCTTTTCAAATAAATATATCTTTAAAAAAAGTCTGGGAACCCAACACTCAGAATTAAATTTTGAGCCCCGTGTTGGCTTTGGTTGATGTACTGAGGAGTCTGGTCCCAGCTAGGTGAGGAGGTGAAGGGACAATAGGGACTCTGCCTATTTCCGGTGCTGGGGGCGGGGAGGCAGGCTTCCTTACCTCCACTGACCCCTCCATAAGTGGGCAGCACAGAGATAGCTGTTCCCCAGGACATTGGTGCCCAGCTGGCATACCCTCACCCTCCATACCTTCCCTTGGTCTCCCGCCATGGCTGCTTAATTCCACCCATACGTGGCGACAATGGTGGTACCAGGATGGGCCAGTGGCTCTCTACTTCTCCACTTCCCATGGCCACAAAGCCAGTGCAGCTCCCTCTGAGAGGCAGGAGGGAGCTTTCTGGGCCACTGGCTGACAGGGTGCCCTGGTCATTGGTGGTTATTTGGGGAATGAACCAGTGGATGGAAGATTCTCTCTCTCTCTCTCTCTCTCTCTCTCTCTCTTCCCCTCACTCCTTCCCTCTCTCCCTCCCTCCTTCCTTCTCTCTGTTTCTCTCTCTCTCTGACTTTCAAATAAATAAGTAAATAAATTGTAAAATATAAAAGAAGAAAACCCACCCCTAACCATCAGTTGCGTGCCTTGTGGGAACATGTTTGTCAGGATTTGGTTGCAGGGAAGGGAGTTTGCACCCAGTGCTCAGCAAGCCATGGGATGGGCACACTCAGCTCCACATCTCACAACCAGAGGGGCTCAGCAGCCCCCACAGGGCTGTGGTGGGGTCTGGACATCCCCATTGCTGCGGACTCAGCTGCCCCTTGGGCTCCCTCAGCTAGCAGGAATGCCCAGAGAAAACCCAGCTGAGTAGGTGCACCCTGTGGGTGACTAGTCACCTGCTGCACGCTAGTCCCCACAACAGCGCTAGGGCCAAGGGCATCTTAGGGGAGCATGTACTCTGGGCAGGCTGGTCTGGGTGCTGTCTGGTGATGAGTTTGTGGAGCCTGACCTGTAGCTTCCTGGGTCTCAGCCACCTGCTGGGGCCTGATGGTGCTCCGCAAGCAGTGACCAAACCCCTGAGTCACTCTGTGTTGCATATTTTTAAAAAATATGTTTATTTATGTGAAAGGCAGAGTTAGAAGGAGAGACACAGAGAGAGAATATTCCATCAGCTTGTTCACCCTGCAAATGGCCAGGTGCATTAGCAGGGAGCTGGATCAGATGTGGAATAGCTGGGACTGGAATTGGTGCTCACATGGACTGTCGATGATGTTGGCGCCCAACCCCTACCACGGAGTCCCCTCTTTACCCTGGAGTCAGCATAGATTCAGCAAGATGTGGATTCGGAGCAGGCCAGCCGTCTGGGACAAGAACCGTCTGCTGTGTTGACATGAACACACCCATTTGTCTTCTGGACTTTCAGCTTAGTTGTCTGCCTCTTTCCCACTGGTGCCAACTGAGGGTGCTTTTGTGGAACTGCAAAGGGGTGTCCGTTTCCAAAGGGTGTGGCTTGGTGTGGGTTCCAGTGTCCTGAGGCGTCAGCTTCCCAAGTAGACATGAGCTGGGTGACCGTGTGCAGCGGCCCTGGTGACTGGGGCTGCCCGGGAAGCCTTGCCCGTGACCCCCCACTTCCATGGAGTCTGAATGCTCCAAGCTTGTATAGACTTCAATGCCATCTTTTTTTTTTAAGATTTATTTATTTATTTGAAAGGCAGAGTTACAGAGAGGCAGAGGCAAAGAGAGAAAGAGAGAGAGAGAGGTCTTCCCTTGGCTGGTTCACTCCCCAGATGGCCACAATAGCTGGAGCTGCACCTATCTGAAGCCAGGAGCCAGGAGCTTCTTCCAGGTCTCCTACACAGGTACAGGGGCCCAACGACTTGGACCATCTTCTACTGCTTTCCCAGGCCATAGCAGAGAGCTGGATTGGAAGTGGAGCAGCAAGGACTTGAACACATTGCTTATACGGGATGCCGGCACTGCAAGCGGCGCTTTATCCGCTACACCACAGTGCCGGCCCCAATGCCATCTTTTTTAAAGGATTATTTATTTATTTGTTTGTTTGAAAAGCAGTGTGACAGAGAGAAGAGAGATTTTCCATCTGCTGGCTCATTCTCCAAATGGCTACAAGGGTAGGGGCTGCACCAGGCAGAAGCTAGGAGACAGGAGCTTCACCCAGGTCTCCCACATGGGTGGGAGCGACTCAAATAATTGCGCCATCTTCCATTGTTTTTCCTGGGCACAGCAGGGAGCGGCCTTGACTTGAACTGGTGAGATGCCAGTATCCTGGGTTGTGGCATAGTTGGTGGCTTCCTCGATGCCATCTTAAAACCAGCATCAGAGGGACTGTAAGACAGAGGCATGTATTTTTTTTTTTTAAGATTTATTAATTTATTTGAAAGTCAGAGTTACACAGAGAGAGGAGAGGCAGAGAGAGAGAGAGAGAGGGAGAGAGAGGTCGTCCATATGCTGGTTCACTCCCCAATTGGCTGCAAGGGCCAGAGCTGTGCCGATCTGAAGCCAGGAGCTTCTTCCAGGTCTGCCATATGGGTTCAGGGGCCAAGGACTTGGGCCATCTTCTGCTGCTTTCCCAGGCCACAGCAGAGAGCTGTATCGGAAGAGGAGCAGCCGAGACTAGAACCGGCGGCCATATGGGATGCCAGCACTTCAGGCCAGGGCATTAACCCGCTGCACACAGCACCGGCCCCGGAGCATGTATTTGTTCCTCCACTTCCTCCCAAATTAAATTTTCATTAGCAATTAATTATACTTAGAAAAAGTTAAATAAATTAGTAATGATGATTGTTTTCATGAAGGAAAAACTGAGTGTAAGTGAACTTTAGGGCAGCCTTGGGGTGGGGTGGCTACTGGGAAAGAGGAGACTGTCCCCGGGGCAAGACAGCTGGTGTCACTGACACCACAGACTCCGGCAGTTGTTGAGGTTCAAGGTCCGGGGCGGGGCAGGTCCTTGTCACTTACAGAGCCCAGAATTCCAGCTGCTGGCATGCATAAGGTGAATTTTATTCAGAAGTTGAGACAATGAGCACACACACAAACACACACATGGGTATGGGTTGGCCCGCACATAGAAACACCCATCATGAGTGGCCCAGATTTCTCCAAAAGGAAAAGGGGTGGGAGAGGGGGTCCTGGCAGCTGCAGAAGAGAGCTCGCCCCAGTTGTTGGTCTCTTTTATGAGGGGTGTATGTGTGGGCGGTGCCTTTCCAGACGTGAAGCCCCCTGGGAATTCTGTGGCACCTCTGCAAGTCCCATGTGGGGCTCAATATCCATATTTCCATGGAGCTGCCCACCCTGGTCCAGGATGAAGCAAAGTGCATGCTGGGGAAGGGTGTGTTTGGACTGAAGAGTAGGAGGGGAGAGTTAGTGCAGGTTTGTGACTTGCTGCCTGCCTACTGATCCCATGTGTCTCAGGGTGGCTGCGTACTTGTCTCCCCAACCTCTCCCAACACGGGTCTTTTGTTGATAGCTGGACAGCAGCTGTGGGGGAAGTGTCTCCATCAGGGTAAGTAACAATTGCTACAAAATCAGGTCTGTTTTTTTTTTTCCCCCAAGAAAGACTGTTAAACATTTGCCAGTCCAGCGCTGGGTTACCTGAGCCTGCGTTCTTTTTAATGACTCTCCAGGCTGCTACCCACGGGACATCAGCACTGGGCACTCGGTGCCCTGCGGGTTCTCACCTGTGTGGCAGTGTCTGCGGGAGTAAACCCACCTGCTTGCCTCCCTCCGGGCACTGATTTGGAAGGTTCTGTACATTCGCACTGAAGTCTGGGGAGTAGAACGGGCTAGTCTGGAACTTTCTGTGTGAGCCCAGCTTCCTTGCCGCAGCCACACGGGCTGGTGCAGAGCGGACGCTAGACCTAGCCAGCCTGGAGTAGCCAGAGAACATCGTCCGTGGCGTTTATTTGCAAGCGAACGCTTGCAGCAAGTTAAAGACCTACATCCTTTTTCCCCCAATCCCACGGAGGGAGGATTTTGGACTTCCCTGGAGGTAAACAGGCCAGCCCGCCAGCGGGTGGGTGTCCTGCCAGGGCACCAGCTGTTTTGGGGCCGGTGCCCAGGATTGGAGCCCAGCAGTGTGCTCTCATCGGGGCTGGCAGCCCGCAGGAACCTCTGTGGTTCTCAGCGCGTTGGCATGGTCCTCTCCGTGCTGGGAGCTAAAAGAGAGAAAGCTGCCTTTTCCGGAGCAAGGCCAGGGGCTGGGATCCACGGGGCAGCCAGGCGTTGATGGGGACAGAGCTGTTCTCAAGTCTGACCTCTGCCTCCTTCCCAGGAGGCTTTCTTTAGAGACCACTGCCTACTGGGCTGTGGTCAGAGGAGAGAAGGCTCAGATGTGGGCTTTGCCCTGGATGTGCCTGCGAGACGCCCTGAGCAGCACCAGCCCCCCGCCCTCCGCGTGCCTGACCCCTCCGTTCTGATCACAAGAAAGCACCCACGTGACCTCACCAGGGAGCTGGTCTCTCGCTAACTTCCCTTTTGCAGAGTCGGTCTCGGGTTCATAGATTCATATGGAAAAAAAATTAACCAAGCAGAAATGTCACGTAAATAACAGTGGAGTCGGCAGATGCCCCCCCACCCGAGTCGGGAAGCTTGGGGACCCTTACAATAGAAAAGGAGCTGTTCTGATGCTGAGAGCTGCGAGGGGGGGTGGGGACAGGGCCGGGCCTCGGCACCCAGGCCTGGATCTGAATCCTGCCCCAACGCATTGCGCTGGGTGGCCTCGAGCAAGTTGCCTGACTTCTCTGTGCCCATTCCCTCGCCTGGAACGTAGCGGTGGGTGGGGATTGACAGCTCAGAGCCAGCAGGCTGTTGTGAAACTGAGCAGCCCTGGGCACAGCACACCTGCCCAGTTGCTGCCACTTTTGTCAGCTCCCCAGGGAAGGAAGTGGGAGCTGGGGCGTGGGGGGTAAAGGAAGGGAGGAAAGGGAGGAACAGGCCCCCTGGAGGCTGGGGAGGTAGGAGGTGTAGGCCTGAGGTGCTCCCCTGGGAGGTGGGCGTGGCTGCAGGGGTGGGGATGACAGATGACAGCTTTGTTGCACACGGCACACAGGCTGGGCCTCTTGGAACCACAGGCTCAGGTCTGGCAGCCTTGACTGAGGGTGACCCTGCCTCCTTCTCAGAGCCACTCCCGCCACCATCAGCAGCCACGGCTCTCTGCCAGGGCACAGAGCACGTGTGCTGTGCAGGCGAGTGCTCCAAGCAAAGGGTTCACACGTACTTGCGAGTTGCATTCTGCCTGAGCCCCGGCCAAGGAGACTGCCACCTCCACGAAGCTGGCTACGCTTGGCTTTCTCTCTCTGGAGAAGGGGGCACTTGAGGTCAGTGCCTCTGCAAGGACACTACAAAAAGTCTGTGGAAAATGGATTAAAAAATTTAGTTTGGTGCAAAAAAAATACTGAATTCCATGCAGAGTTTCTTTTTTTTTTTTTTTGCATTATTTACACTGCAAATGAGATTGAATATCTCTTTGTGTATCTGTCTGTGCCATTATGAGTTTCTTCTGTGCAGTGTCTGTTCTTTGTCCAATGTCCAATAGTCCTTTTTTATTTAAAAAGAAAGATTTATTTATTCACTCAAAAGGCGGAGCCACAGAGAGAGAGGGAGAAGGAGAGGCAGCGAGAGATCTTCATCCACTGGTTCACTCCTGAAATGCCCACAACGGCCAGAGCTGAGCCGATCTGAAGCCAGGAGCCAGGCGTTTCCTCCGGGTCTCCCACATGGGTACAGGGGCCCAAGCACTTGGGCCATCCTCCGCTGCCCTCCCAGGCCACATCAGCAGGGCACTGGATTGGAAGTGGTGCAGCCAGGACTCACCAAGCCACAGCACTGGCCTCTGGAGTTTTTCATAGTGCACGTTTTCCATGGTCTTTTTGGAGACCTGACATATTATACATGGATTTCAGATTTCTTTTTGCACCAAGATAAAGTCTATTTTAATTCCACACTCCATGAACCTTTTGAACTTCTTGAAGTGCTCTGGTGCTAAAAGAGCCATCCATGATCACTAATCCCCCTTTATGTCTATTTCTTATGCTGTTGTTAGAGAGTAGTGACACCTGCTGTTTATAGGACAGCTTGGGACTTCATATTTGGTCCTCACGGCCACCTTGATGATAGGTCTGAATTGCAGGCCATCTTACAGATCAGACAATCAAGGCTCCATGGGCCTCCAAAGCCAGGGGGAATCCTGCCTCTGTGATCGGATTCTTGGCCTCCAGGAAGACGTTCTTCCAGGTGATAAACCCTCCACCCACAGTACTTTGTAGTGAGTGCAGCAAGAGTTCAGGGGAACATGCCTTCTGCAGAGAATTTAGCAAGCACACAGCCTGAGGGCCCTGAGTTGAGCTGGTGTTGCTGCTGACGACTCAGCTCCTGCCCTCTGGGAACCCCGGCTGTGTCCGTCTGTGCCATCCTCTGCAGACAGGCAGTGGTAGGGGTTTTGCAAGTGTCAGACTGGCTGCAGTCTTGTAGTTTAGCTATGGCTTTTTTTTTTTTGCTAACTGTGCCCATTGGGAAAATCAAATAATGATGTGTGAGTTGAAGACTTGGTTTATGAGCTCAGTCAGCCAATTTCCCGGACTTCTGTCCACTTCGGGGTGGGAAGCGGCCAGCTGAGCACGGAGATTTCATCACCATTAAATCCCATTTAGTGGCCACAGTAACATTCCAGGTCAGAAGACTGCTGGGAAGGAGTTTGCTCTGTGGGCCTGGTTCATGAGACGTGTGGGAAGCCTTCCACGCCGCACCCAGCCCTCCGTTCTCTCCGCTTGGTTCCCCTTCCCCAGAACCCATTCTTTCTTCTCTCACCCCCCAAACTACCACACACTAGAGACAGCGTGGGAAAGTGCTCTCAGGCTCTCTGATGGGAGCACAGGGGTGACAGTGCCTGTTTAAAGTGCTCCTTGTCACAAGCCTTCACATTTTGGCGCAATTACCTGGGCTTCCTTCCCTGATTGGCTGACTCAGCAGGAGGGGTGGTCCTTCCCTCCCTTGCTCCCCCCTCCCCTTGTCTGAAGGTCAGAGCCTTTGCATGCCAGTGTGATGCTGGAGCAACGGCCAGCTGTGCCCCCTCAAGTGCAGTTGGATGCAAGCCATCTGTAGCCTGAGCAAGGGCCCTGTTGCCTGTTGTCTGCCCTGCTCACCTGCTGTGCCCATTCACTCAACAAATATTTATCAAACACCTTTTATGAGCTAGGCTTAGATGGCCACACGCTGGGTGGGCGGAGTTCTATAAACAAAACTCAGATCTCCGCCCAAGGACAAGACCATAAAGATGTCTGTTAGCTCCGAATAGGGAGAACCAGAGTGATTGTAAGGAACCAACAAATCCTGCGCTCAGCATGTTTATGTTTTAAACACAACACGGGCACACAGAGGACTAGGCTAAATCCTGCGCTCAGCATGTTTATGTTTTAAACACAACACGGGCACACAGAGGACTAGGCTTCCTCCCCTGGGCCGCTGGGCTGTCATCAGGAAATGCCCAAGAGGGGGACACTTGCAAATACTAGCCACAGACTAGACTTTGATTGGAAGATCCATGTGCAGATAAATACCAGATAACTCTTTCTTTCCAGCTGTTTCCTGTTTTGGACTAACTTGGGTTTGGAGCCTGGGTGGGGGGCAGGGCATGCATTTGCGCTGTCAAGAGTTTACGCAGGTGTCTTATTGGCGACAGCCACTTGCAGTGGGGGAGGCTAACTCAGCCATTGCCGGAGAGTTATTCCCAGCTGGTGTTGAATTGGTTGAAGAAGGCCTGTTTGCCCTCCCTCCCTCCTCTTTTCCCTCCCTCCCCCAGGTCAGTCAGCAACATTTCTCTGGTGTTAAGCACCAGGAACAAAAGACCAGATCTGTGCCTTTGTGCACGGCATCATCTGCCAGTGCCTACACTGGACACTGGGCCGCCAGGTGCCCTCACTGCAGGCCGTCTTCAGTGTCCTGCCCAGTCCCTGGAAGGGAAGAGTTCCGTTTGCCCTTGCACTTACACACTGTAGTGAGATCATGTCTCAAAGAGATGCATGTCGCTGGTGGGCTCAGAGAATGGTACTGGCAGTGCGGAAGCCACGATCTCCTGTGCCTAGGGCCCCCGGAGCTCCCCCACTGAGAGGCTGTGGTACCGGCCACTATGGAAACAGTAGCACTTTGGTGGTGGAAGGCTTTGAGAAGTCATGGCTATCCCAGAACACGCTTTTTGAACAGTCCCCCCGAGCACCTGGAATGATGATGTTTGTTTTTGAATCATGGGAAGACCCAGCTTTTCTGACCAGATCATCCAACAGGACAGGTCTGACTGCAGTGAACAAAGAAAAGTTTAAAATGGAGCCCTTGTGGCCAGCGTTGTGGCACAATGGGTTAAGCCGCCACTCGTGATGCTGGAATCCCATATTGGAGCTCTTGTTCTTATCTTGGCTGCTCCACTTCCTATCCAGCTCCCTGATAATGAGCTTGGGAAAGCGGTGGAAGGGGCCCAAGTGCTTAGACCCTTGCACCCACGTGGGAGACCTGGATCGCTCCTGGCTCCTGGCTTTGGCCTGGCTCTTAATGGCCATTTATGGAGTGAATCAGTGGATGGAAGATCTCGTTCTCGCCATCTTTCCCTCTCTCTGTGACTCTTTCAAATAAGTTAAAAAAAGGAAAATTTCAGCAGGTGTTTTGGTACAGTGGTTAAGTCACCGCCTTGGATGCCTGCATTCCCTGTAAGTGTGCTGGTTTGAGTCTGTACTTCCAGTTCCCCTTTCTGCAAACATGCCTGGGGGCTGGTGAATGACAGCCCAAGCACTTGGGCCCCTGCCATCCACATGGGACACCAGCATGGAGTTCCTGGCTCCTGGCTTACTTCTGACCTAGCCTTGGTTGTTGCTGGCATTTGGGGAGTGAACCTGTGAAAGATATCTCTTTCTCTCTCTCTCTGTCACTCTGAATTTCAAATATATAAATCTTAAAAAATGAAAAATTAAAGTTAAAAAATGATGGGCTATGTAGAAACATGAGAGTTGGGTAGCAATAAATGGAAAGTCTGCTTAAAAAAACAAACAGACAGAAATCCAAACTTCCGTTATCTGAGAAAGCCTGGTTAAGGAGTGTGTACTACATGTGCTGGGGGTTCAGAGATGTGGGTTGGTGACCTCATGCTGAATTTGAATCCCCTATGTCAGACATCAAAAAATTAACGCACATGAGCTAATTTATAGCACTAAGTATAGAACTGAGGCTAAGACTCTGGGTATCCATTCCATTGTGGGCCAACTCCACTGGAGTGAGGGGTCCATTTGGTAATCTGGAGTGTTCAGAGAGTGAGTGGGGTCAGGAGGACTGGATGAGAGAGCCTGGGAGAGGAAAGACTCCAGGGGACTTGGGAATTTGAAGGCCTATCACTGAATGACAGCTTCCGTTGATTCTTGGTATTTGCAGCTTTTAAGGCTGAGCTAGACTACAGGGGTGGAATTGGAAGGCCTGCAAATCTTCATTCCATTTTAGGTAGGCCGTGTACCTATTAAGGTGACAAAGACAGAGGCAGCCCCGTGAGGTGACCTCTGTTGAATGTGATGTTGCAACAGAGGCTGAACTGCTGTGGCAGCTGATTCCAGGGTCCCCAAGAGACTGTACCCCATCTGGCCTTAAAGGATCCCATCCACCTCCAGGTTCATGGCATTAGTGGACTCTGAGATTGACCAGGGTCAAATCCTTCAGCTGACGCCTCTCCTCCATACGCAGCACTGAGACAGTGACCCTGCCACCTCTCCTCCATACGCAGCACTGAGACAGTGACCCTGCCACCTCTCCTCCATACGCAGCACTGAGACAGTGACCCTGCCACCTCTCCTCCATACGCAGCACTGAGACAGTGACCCTGCCACCTCTCCTCCATACGCAGCACTGAGACAGTGACCCTGCGTGTTGAGGCCCTCAGTCCAACAGGGGACTTGTGCTCAGCCTTGACCTTGCCTTCAGTCTCTCCCTTAGGTCAGCTGCCCAGCTCTAGTGGCTCTGTTCCTGTAGGGCACACACACCCATTCCTTTCTGCTTTAAAGCTCCTCCCCATAGCAACCTGTCCAGGAAGCTGTCCCTGCTACGCTAAGCTTCTGTGCCACCAAGGTGCTGTGCCCTGCACCCCCACTCCTGGAGGACACACCCCCTCTCTTGTTTCTTCTGTCTAAAGCCAACACTCTCACTCAACCCCACGGTGCTGAGAAAACTAGATTTACTTACTTATTTGAACAACATATACAGACAGAGACAGGGATAGTGATAGATCTCTTTCTTAATTTTTTTTAAAGATTTATTAATTTATTTGAAAGAGTTGGGGGGGTGTCTTCCATCTGCTGGTTCACTCCCCAGATGACCGCAATGGTCAGAGCTCTGCCAATCTGAAGACAGGAGCCAGGAGTCTCTTCCAGGTCTCCTACATGGGTGGAAGGGCCCAAGGACCTGGGCCATCTTCTCCTGCTTTCCCAGGCCATAGCAGAGAGCTGGATCGGAAGTGGAGCAGCCGGGACTTGAACTGGCGCCCATATGGGATGTCAGCACTGCAGGCAGCGGCTTTACTTGTTAACCCAGAGCTTTGGCCCCAATAGGTATCTTTCATTAGCTGATTCACTCCCCAGATGGAGCAACAGCTAGCGCTGGGCCAGGCCAAAACCAGGAGTCCACATCTCCCAAAAACTTTGACCATCATCCACTGCTTTCCTAGGTGCATTAGCAGGGAGCTGGCTTGCAAGCTGAACAGCCAGGACTTAAACTGTGCTCTGAGATGCCAGCGTCACAAGGGATTTTTAACATCTTCAGGATCCACCAAGGTGAAGCTGATTTTAGTCAATTTAGAAAATGCTTTCAAACAAGAATCTCTGGGAGTTTGCATCCTACTGTTAAGAATACCTAATGAGTGTGTTCGGCAGGGTCTGGGTGGGTCCTGCTTGAAAATCTGAGAGGTTCCTGCAGCAGGCACACTGGGCAGATGATGAGTGCGGTGTGGAAGTGGAGACTCCTGCAGTGCTGTGCTGGCAGCCAGCAGAGAAAGCTGACCTGGGTCTTTCTCTGTGTGCAGTGCGAGTTCTGCTTTGACTTCCAGATACGAACTTCACTACTGACCGAGGGGCACAAACTCAGGCCTCAGTGTCAGCTAGTATTGCCAGAGGCTTCAGCCTTACAGATGGGAGAATGCAGCCTGCGGGGCTGGCGCTGTGGCAAAACCACCGCCTAGGATGCCTGCATCCCATAGGCATTCCGTCAAGACCCGGGCTGCTCCACTTCCAATCCAGCTCCCTGCTAATGCACCTGGGAAAGCAGTGGAGGATGCCCCCAACAGCTTGGGCCCCTGCACCCATGTGGAAAGATGGAAGAAGCTCCTGGCTCGGATCGTGGCCCTTTGGGGAGTGAACGAGCAGATGGAAGATCTGTCTCTCTCTCGCTGTCTCTTTGCACCCATCGACCTGGAGTTAACTCCCTGGCTCTCTTGATTGCATCTGCGTCTTCTGTGCCGGCCTGGCCTTGCCAGGAGCATCTAAGCCTGCAGTCTGCGGAGCTGGATCTTGGGAGGCTGTCTCTGTTTTGTTCTTTCTTTCCTCTTAACTTGGGCGGGTGGGGGTTGGGGGGCGCCCCTCAATGGAACCCTTGTGCTCCTCCTGACAGCTGCAGCTGGCCCGGCAGTCGTGTGTTCAGCCGGTCCCCTTGGCGGGATGGCACTGGGGAGGAACAGAGACTTTGTCCTGTCCCTGACGGGGGGCTGCTCCTTTCCATTGCCCGGCGGCTTCCGGGACAGCCCCCGTGGAGCTTCCAGCTTCCATTACCTGGGCTGCCCTTTGCTTGCTCAGGGCCTTCTGAATCCCTGATGATGGTCCTTCTTGCTCCTCCTGTTTTCTTTTTATTGCAAATAATGAATTAAAAATCACACCAGGTAGAGGAAGTGGGGGAAACGATGGGTTTTGGCAACTGCCAAGTCCAAGTTCAGGGGGAACCAGCAGTTAGAACAGCCTTGAAGAAATTAATGGCGGCTGCACCTCCAACCCCACCTTAACCTTTCTCCGCTTCCGGCTGAGCGTCACACAAGCGCACGGCTCTCAGGGACTTCCGGGTTGTCCCAAGTGCAGTGTTGTCGCCTCTTATTGGGCTGCACGGGGTCACATGTCAGCCCAGAGCCAATCAGCTTGCCCAGAGAGCTGACGTCCTCGGATTGGCCTTCAGGACTTGGCCGTGGGCCTATGAGCTGAGGAAGAGGCGGGGCATGCACACCACGTGGTCAGAGCGGCAGATGCCCAGCTGTTGCCTCGTGCCCGGCGGATTCTGCGTGTTACAGCCTGGCAGTGCCAGCTTGGAGATGCCCGGATGATGTCTGTTCCGCCTCAGTGGAGTCGGCCCTCACAGGACAAGAGTGCTCGGTTCCCCGGCCTGCCTCTGCTCCTCCGAGTGTCTGACGTAGGAGAGCTTCCTTTCCGGATGGAAGTGTGGTCTGTGCTTCGATTTCGAAGCCTTGGCCTAAATGGACACGGGTCCTGCCTTGCAGCAGTGTGACCGTGACACTCCACCAGTACCAATATTCCAACGTAAAGCGCATTTTCTAATGGAAAACAACCTGCCAGGCGGCAGGGACTGGCGTTCTGGCTGTGGGCAGTGCGTGCAGGCGGCCAGTGGTACTGCCCCTAGCTGATGGATGGCTTTCACCTTGCTGTGCTGCAGGGAGCTGCTGGAGACCACGTGCCGCCTGGCCAACACGCTGAAGCGCTATGGAGTCCGTCGAGGGGACCGTGTGGCCATCTACATGCCTGTGTCTCCGACAGCCGTGGCGGCCATGCTGGCCTGTGCCCGGATTGGAGCCGTCCACACTGTGGTCTTTGCTGGCTTCAGTGCAGAGTCCTTGGCTGGGAGGATCAATGATGGTAAGCATGGAATGTATGTGTGTGTGTTGGGGGGCGGATGGGGACCGGGAACCCAGGAGTCCCTGGCCATCACTGATAAAAAGTCTTGCATGCAAATGATACATGCTGGCAGGGACAGGCACACGGCTGAACATTTGTTCTGTGAGCTGAGCCTGGTGAGGTACAGGATAGGCCAGGTGGTGGGAGAGGCGTAACACCTACAGGAGCCTGGAGGAGGCCGTCGTGGCAGGAAGGAGAAAGTGTGAAAGGTGAGATGGGGCTGGAGATGCACGGGGCAGGTCCGCAGGTCAACAGCTAGAAGGCGGTTAGTCTGGACCGTGCAGGATCACAGCCTCTATTCCAGGTACTGTTGGGGTGATCCTGTGTCTCGATGGTGGCCCTGGGTCCATTTAGTCTGCTCCCTACTCCCTGGTGTCTCCCACAGGGAGCCCCCTGAGCTGGCTTTCAGTGGAAGGTACTGGACTCTGGAGGCCACTGAGAATTCTTGGGTCTCAGAGAAGACCTGCCTGTGGGTGGGGAACGGAGCTAACGGACTGAGTTCCCAGACCCTTTTCCAAGTTTCTCCCTTCACTCTCCAGGCACTGTACTAAGCACTTTGCAAGGTTATTGTCTTTAATCTAACTAATTGAATCATTAAATATTAGATTAGACAAACTGTTGCTGTTTCCCTCACTCCCCCCCCAACCCCACCCCCACCCCCCACACACTTTAAAAGTTACCACGGTCACTATCTACAGATGTACAGTTAGGCATTAAGTTCTTTAACAGTGCTCTATAATCATTCTAGAACTTTCCATCACCCCAATGGGCACCTCATTCCCATCTAGCACTATTTCCCCGAAACCCCCTTTGCCCAGCCTCTGGAAACCACTGCTACAATTGGTCTGTTTTGGGTATTTCATGTGAATGAAATGATACAATGTGTGGCCTCCCACGTTTGATGTTTTCCACCGAGCATAAGATTTGCAGGGCCGATCCGTGCTGTAGTGTGTGTCGGGACTCCATTTCTTTTTGAAGCTGAGTAGCATCCCACTGTCTGGATGTAGCACGTTGTGTTCGCCCACTCATTGGCTGATGGGCCTGGGGTCACTTCCACTGTCTGCTGTTAGGAATGTTCGTGGACAGGCTGTCTGCTTTCGATCCCGTGGTGATTCCATGCTTAGCTTTATCGAGGAACCGTACCATTATTTTCAGAAGGAGCTGCACCACCTTACATTCCCGACATTAGTGTCGGGACTAGAGTTTCTCTGCATCCTCATACACACAAAAAACTTTTTTTGGAAAATAAAAATATAACCATAGTAATGAGAACGGAGTATTATCCCATGAACAGTATCATAGAGCGTCTCTGCTTGTGCTTCTGGTCATTTCTGTGTCTAGAGAAATGTCTCCTTCAGCCCTTTGCCAGTTTTAAGTTGGTGGTTCTTTTTGTTGTTGAATTGTAAGAGTTCTTTATATATTCTGGAGATTAGGCCTTCTTCAGCTATGTGATTTGCTAGTATTTTCTCCCTTTCTGGGAGTAGTCTTTTCAATGCCAGTTTATTTATTTCTTCTTAGCTTTTTTTTTTCTATATTATTTAAGAAACCATCAACTAATCTTGCATCATGAAGATTTGCCTTATGTTTCCTTCTGAAGGGTTTATAGCTTTAATAGCTTTAACACTGAGCTCTTCAATTCACGTTGGGTTGATTTTTGTTCAGGGTGTGAGGTAAGGGTCCAGTTTTGTTCTTTGCCTGTGGATACCTAGGGGTCCTGGCACCATTTGTGGAGAGACTGTTTCCCCCTCTCCATGGAATGCTGTTAGAATCCTGGTTGAAAATAATTTGACTATATAAGTGAGGCATAATTTCTGGAGTGTTTATTCTATTCCACAGACTCTCTGATTTACTTATTAGCTCTAATAATTCCTGTGTGGATTCCTTGGGATTTTCCCCACATAGGAGTATATCCTATGTGAGTAGAAGTAGTTGGACTTCTTCCTTTCCAACCTGGATGCCTTTAATTTATCTTTCCTGCCCAGTTACTCTGGCTGGAACTTCTGTTACAGTGTTGAATTGCAGGATGCAAAAAAAGCAGGCATCCTGTCTCATCTCTGGTCCTACAGGGGCAGTGTCATCACGGAGTACGTTAGTAGGGGTTTCCATAGATACCCTGTCCAGGCTGAGGAAGTTCCTTTGCACTTCTAGTTTAGCAAATATTTTTATCATGAAAGATGCTGGATTTTGTCAGATGCTTTGTCTGTAGCAGTTGAGGTAGGGGTCTTTCTTTCATGGTGTTAATGTGGAATGTTACTTGATGGATGTCTGCATGTTGAGCCATCCTTGCTTTCCTGAGGTCAGTCCCATTTGGTCTGGGTGCTGAGTACTGTGAATATGTTGCTAGATGCACTTTGCTAGCCTTGTGTTGAGGGTTTTTGCATCAGCGTGCATCGGGGTATTGGTCTGTGGTTTTCTTTTCTTGTAGTATCCTTGCTGTGGCTTTGACATCAGGGTAAGTTGGAAGTAGTCCTTCCTCTTCATTTTTCTCTTTTCTTTAATTGTTTGAGAAGGACTGGTGTCAGTTGTTTAAATATTTGGTGGAATTCGCCAGTGAAGCCATCAGGTCCTGGTCTTTTCCTTGCTGGGAGGTTACTGTTCCCCTTTTTGAAGATGCAGGAAACTGAGGCACAGAGGTGTTAGGTGGCTTCCCCAGAGTCAAAAAGCTGGTGAGAGAGCCAGGGTTTTTCCATCAGAGTTCATGCTGTTGGTGTTACACCAGGCTGCTTGCCTCCTCTGCCCTCTTACTCCGAGGCCATGGTTACCAAGTGTTTCTGTTGAGTCCTTGAAACAAGCTCTGGCAGTTGGTCGACTGAAGCCTGTGGGGACTTAGTGGCTGGGTGCTGGGGCGGCCCCCAGAACCTCAGGACTCCTAACCAACCAGCGTGGAGGGTGGGGGCCAGGCCAGCATGGAGGGTGGGAGCCAGGCCAGCATGGAGGGCCTCAGCAGAGGAAGCTGGGGTGGGGAGTTTCGTGTCAAGAGGACAATGCCCTTCAGCCTTCTGTCCAGCTCTTCTGGTTTCAGGTTCTGGGAATACCTCCAGAAGGACTGACGGTCCTCTCTTGGGTCAACATCCTGTCCTCTTGGGGCAACTCTGTCAGAGAGGAACACACTGCTCCCAAACTTAGTGCTCAGAGCAGCTGCAAACACTGCATTTTGTTATTCTGTTTCAGCATTCAGTGGGGGTAGGAATTCAGGGGCTCAGGGAGACACCAGCTGGGTTGACTTGAGCAGTTGGGGCTGGCCAGGCATCTCTTGCTCTTCCTGTGGCTTCTCCACGGGACTGCCTTAGGCTTCTTCATGGCAACTTCCGGCCATCCTAATGCCTACGTGGTGGGAGGAAGTGGGAGCAGCCGGGTGTCCAAATTGCCAGGTCTTAGAGCAGGTGGCTCTTGAAGCTGAGCACGATCCCTGGCTGTCAGCAAGGATGCGGGGACTCTAGTCTCACATGGAGTCCGTTCTGCCGACCACTGAGCAGGTCTAGAAGCAGCCTCCAGACAGGAGCCCCACCTACTGACCTTGACTTTGGCTTCATGGGAACTGTGCCTTCAGGAGCCTGTGAGCCTCCCCAGGCTACAGAGCTGTGAGCTAAAAGGGCATCTGTACTGAGAGCCACTGAGAGGGTAGTCCCTTGTCATGGGTGCCAAAGCAGTGAGCAGAGATGCGGGCACCTGCTTCAGGCTGGAGCGGTGCAGCTGAGTCCTCCCAGGCCAGCGGACACATGGCTCCTGCCTGTCCTGCTGTCGCTCACCTGGTCTCCGTCTCCCAGCCTGGAGGGAGCCAGACATGCTGGGCTCTCTCTGGGGCCTGGTGTGTGCCTGTTCTTCATCCCTACGCTCAGCCTCTGCCTTGGTTGGCTGTGGGAACTCAGGTGTCCCTGGCATGAACTTGAGCCTGGCTGGGTCCTGCGAGAGCAGGCATGGAGGGGAGGGGAGGAGACCGGTCAGACGGGATCTGTGTTGTCTTCGGCAGCCAAGTGCAAGGTGGTCATCACCTTCAACCAAGGACTCCGGGGAGGACGCGTGGTGGAGCTGAAGAAGATAGTGGATGAAGCCGTGAAGCAGTGCCCAACCATCCAGCACGTCCTGGTGGCTCACAGGACGGACAGCAAGGTCGACATGGGGCACTTGGATGTCCACCTCGAGCAGGTGGGTTTGAACCCGCTTTTTGTACAGCTTGAGGAAGAGAGTTTATTATCGGGTTGACTGGGTCTGGTGGGTTCTCCGTCTGGGCTCTCCAGAGGTCCCCAGGGTCCCCTCCCATGGTACCTGATGGGTTTGTGTCTCGGTTGGGAAGATAGTATTCAAATTCCACAAGCGTATGGGGACCCTTCATGCCGCGGGAATGATCAGACCCATCCTTTTATTCCGTGTCTTCTCTGTGTTGGAAGTGAACCTGGGGAGGTGGAAACCGTGTCCCCGGTGCTGAGCAGCAGCTGGGCAGTGGTGTTGCCTGGGAGGTCAGGTGGAGGGAAGAGGATGAGGGCCCTGGACTGGCTGTTTCTTCCTCCTTGCAGGAAATGGCCAACGAGGCCCCTGTGTGTGCCCCAGAGAGCATGGGCAGTGAGGACATGCTGTTCATGCTGTACACCTCCGGAAGCACCGGCATGCCCAAGGGGCTCGTGCACACACAGGCTGGCTACCTGCTGTACGCTGCCCTGACGCACAAGGTAGGGCGGTGGGCTGAGGGCAGGTGGTGCTGTGCTCCCTGGCTTGGCTCTGTGTTCGGCTGGGCAGGGGTGTGTTTGGGGAGGGGATTCCCACTGTCCCCAGAATTCCGCCCGCAGGGGTGTGCAGTCAGCGCTTCCTCATAGCAGGTTCCTGAGCAGGGCCACTGTGAGCCTTGACACTGAGCCATGGAGCAGGTGCATGTGGGAAGAGTCCCTAGTCCCGAACCGAAGCTCGCAGCTGCCCCACAGCCCCTCTGCCTGCTTGCAGCCTGCAGAGAGGGACCCCAGCCAGTTCTGACTTTGCAGCCGATGTTGCTGATCCACAGGTTACATTCTGTCGCCCTGGGCACAGGTACTTGTGATTCTGTGCACCTCTTACTCCATTGAAAAGGTCAAAAGTGTATTTTTTGCGCTGTGTTGCTGTAAAGTTGAGCTTGGGGCACCATCTGTGGCCTGGATTGCCTGTTGCAAAAGGTATACTCTGTACCAGCTATGCCAGCAGAGAAAGAAGCGGACTGGCTTCGGGGGGCCTGGGAGCCCAGTCCCTGGGGTCAGGGCCCTATGCTGTCCCTGCTGGTGGCATCTCCCCTTGCATTGGCTATTCTTAGCTTCGCAGACCACTCCCACCAGGCTTCTGCTCCTTAGCTGGGCTGAACAAAGGGGCAGAGAAAGCCAGCAAAATCTCAGCCAGGTTGGGATCCAGGGCCCGACTCCGACGTGGTCACTGTGGTCTGGGGTGGGGTGGGCCAGTCTGAGTCACGTGGGAGGTGAGCCCCTGGGAAAGAGAGTGAGGCAAGGTGGCTCCCCAGAGAGATGAAGTGGGAGCTGGTGTCCTTGCCCGTGCGTAGCTCGCACGCACCCAGCACTTAAGATGTTGATGGTGAGGCAGGCATGGTACAGGGCCAGCCGAGCTGACTGTGAGTGGGGCTGGACCCAGTTACCACTGGTGCTGGTGACCCTTTCTAGACCTCTCAGTCTTCCAACTGGGGAAGCCCCATCCCTCCTTAGCTCCAGGTGGGGCTGCCTGTTGCTGAGATCAGTGGGTTGTGTGATGCGTCCATTCTCCTGGAAAGGCAAGGGTGTGTCTTCTCACCCACTTGCTGTTGAGGGTGCCCTGCATGCCAGTGTGGTGCTCAGGCCATGGATTCTGGGGAGGCCTGAGGTGCAGCAGAAATCAGGCAGCAATAAGACCTGCTGTGTTCTGGCTGTTCTTTCCCGTGAAAGTAACACAGAGGAAGAGGAGCATTTGGGTCAAAGTGTGGGCTCCCCCAACAAGGTGCCCCAGAAGTGGCTGGTTGAGCTTGTGCAGCTGTTTAAGCTCTGTCAGTCTCCCATGTCTGTAGCTGTGTAGTGGGCTTGGCAGTCCCATGCCAGGGGCTGCCCTGCAGCTCAGGGGAGGGTGTGTGCCAGGTACCTGGTACAGCGTCTTGTCGGTGCCCTGATCCCAGTCGCTGGGATCTTAGTGTGTGTGCTCATGTGCATGTGTGTGTGTGTGCCGGTGCCCATGTGTGTGCGTGTTTGTGTGTGCATGCATGTGGGTGGATGTGGATGCATTGGGTAAGCAGTCGTGTCTCATGAGCGTGTACGTGTGTGTGCACGTGCAGGGGAGGGGCCTCTGTTGGCTCCTTCAGGGAAAAGGACAGTTGGCTCTGAATGGGGTGCTGGGAGTGGAAGTGGGGTCCGGCACTGTGTGGCTGCCAGGCCCTTTGGAGGTTGGCCCCAGGCCCAGCTCTCACTCTCAAAACTGCAGAGAGTAGTCTACAGCTCCTTGATGGGCCTGGAAGTTTGGGTCCAGCTGGTATTAACGGTCCTGCCAGTTCCCACATGCTGCAGGGCTCTGGGATGTGGGTGCCCCGATTGGCCAGCAGAAAGCCAAGTGTGCTCCTTCCTCCACCTCGAGCCACAGTTGTGCTCACAGCCCCCTGCACTGCCTGGACACTCCTGGGGAGTCCATTTGCCTGTGTGCAGCCACTGGGCATTGGAAGCCACTGCTGAAGATGTCAGATCAGATACAGAAACCATCGCTGTCAAAAATGTGGTGTAATAAATTATTAGAAGGCAAAGGCCACTACACCATCAGCATCTTAGAAGCTCCTTCTGCAGCCATCTGACCATAACTCTTTACTCTGACTTGTCACTGCCCTTTGTCTTCCTTTTTTTTAAGATTTTATAAATTTATTTGAGAGGTAGAATTATAGACAGAGGGAGAGACAGAGAGAAAGGTCTTCCATCCGCTGGTTCACTCCCCAAATGGCTGCAATGGCCAGAGCTGAGCAGATCCAAAGCCAGGAGCCAGGTGCTTCCTCCAGGTCTCCCATGTGGGTGCAGGGGCCTAAGCACTTGGGCCATCCTCTGCTGCCTTCCCAGGCCATAGCAGAGAGCTGGGTCAGAAGAGGAGCAGCCGGGACTAGAACCAGCGCCCATATGGGGTCCTGGCGCTGCAGGCGGAGGCTTAGCCTATTAAGCCACAGCACCAGCCCCTCTGTCTTCCTTTTTATAGTCTTGTTGCCCAAAAGTGCAGCCCTGGACACTAAAGCTTAGTCTTTTTAAAATGAAAAGTTTGGGGCCAGCATTATGGCTAAGCGGTTAAGCTGCTGCTAATATGGGTGCCTGATTCGAGCCTGTCTGCTCTACTTCTAATCCAGCTCCCGGCCAATGCGCCTGGGGAGCAGCAGAAGATGACCCATGTGCTTGGGCCCCTGCACCCACGTGGGAGACCTAGATGAAGCTCCTGGCTCCTGGCTTCAGCTTGGCCTAGCCCTGGCCGTTGTGGCCATTTGGGGAGTGAACCAGCACATGGATGAATGGATGGTCTCTCTCTCTCTCTTCCTCTTCCTTTCTTTCTGTAACTTTGCTTTCCAATAAATAAGTACATCTTTTAAAAAAGTAAACTGAAAGTTTTTTATGTCTTTCAAGTCTTGTGTGACCTGCGGGTTCTCCTTCATCCTTTGGATTTCCTCAAACTTTGTCTGTTGTGGCTCCTGCCATTTGTCCCTGGTGTGTTGGAATCCGGCTTGTGCCTGTGTCCCTCTGTCTGCTGTTTCCTGAACACAGCAGCTGGATCGCGAGATTGCGTCAGGCTGTGGGCGGAGCCTTTGACAAGAACGGCCGAGATGCAGGTGTAGCTCCTCCTTCACGCTCTTCAAGCTGGTGATGCCTTTTGGCTTTCATTTCTTAGTTTTTAAAGTATATGGAAATCGTGGCATAGGGCAGAAAGGTGCTCGTGTCTTAACCACACCAAGATGGAAGTTTTGTCCCTGGGCACCAGGATCAGGACGTGGGACATCTGTAGCTCTGGGAGGCCCTCGTGTGCCCCTCGCCACTGTCCCCAGGGCACCCTGGGCTCGTGGGTCAGCTCTGTTAGGCTTTGGGCTGCTCTGCAGGGCTCACGGAGCACAGCACCTGCGCTTACTTCTGGCCTCTTGTGGTCCTGTCTGTGAGGCTCATGCTGTTGTTGTGAGCACCCGCAGCGCTGTCCTCCTGTCATGGTGCTGCTCACTCTTGCTGCCGCTGGTGGCCTGAGGAGCTGCATCGTAGGGCCAGAGACCCCTCAGCATGCACGGCCGTGTCCTAGTGATGGGTGGGAACACGGTGTGTGTGTGTGTGTGTGCGTGTGCATGCGACTGCATATGTGCGTGCATGTGTGATTGTGAATGTGTGTATGTATGTTGTATTCGTGTGTATGTGCGTGCGTGTTGAAGGAAAAGCTCCTGACGGCCCCCTCCCTCCTGTGTCTGCAGCTCGTGTTTGACTACCAGCCAGGCGACGTCTTTGGCTGTGTGGCCGACATCGGATGGATCACTGGGCACAGCTACGTAGTGTACGGCCCGCTCTGCAATGGAGCCACCAGCGTCCTTTTTGAGAGCACCCCAGTTTACCCTGATGCTGGTGAGGACACAGAACTTTGGAGGGTTGAGAAGGGGTTCACAGAGGCTGGGATCCTTGTGGTCCTGGTGGCCAGATGCCAAGTGGACACCAGAGCTGCTGGCCGTGAGCCCTGCCAGCGGCTGGGAACTGGGATCCATGCCTGGAGGAAGATGAGACAAGGGATGGAAGGAAGGCTGATTTGGAGCCGGAAGGCATCTCAAGGCTGTCTCATGTCTGTCTCTCTCACTTGAGCTGCCTGCCTTAGCATTGTCCCTCTCACCTCTATGGCCACCTGACCAGAGCCAGCCTTTGTCAGAGCCCAGGCCAGCTGCCCGGCTCCCCAGCCCTGTCTGACCGCACTATACATGGCCTGGACCTGCCTGTGTCAGAGCGAGCTCATTCTGAGAGCATGGCCATATCTTGCTCTCTTGGGTGTCCTCCTCCCGCAAAGCGTGGTTCCTCAAACATCTGTTCTCAGCAACTGAGTCACAGTGGCTCTATCCTGGAGGCCCTTGTCCCAGAATTCCACCGCACAGCCTGCCACGTGCGTTCAGAGTGGGGCTGGATGTGCTCCAGGGAGAAGGTACGGGGCAAAGCTGGAGATTCAGGATCTGGTCTCAGGTCACCCCAGTCCCCAGGAGCTCAGGGTCCTGTGTGGAGGGAATGGTGGGGCTCTGCGGGTTTACAGGAGTCAGGGGTGTGTGTGTGCCAGGGTTGTGGCCTTGCTCCTGGGGCATTTGCCAAGTAACTTGGGGGAGCACCAGCCTTCCTTTTAGAAACCATCTTAAGTGCAGCTGGGCCCAAGTTCTATGTCATTGTGAAAAGTCACAGCTGGAGCAGGCTGTTCAGCCTAGTGGTCAAGATGTCAACATCCCACACTTAGGAGTCCCTGGGTTCGGTTCCTGGCTCCAGCTCCTGACTCCAGCTTCCTACTGGTGCAGACCCTGGGAGGCAGCAGTGATGGCTCAACTGATGAGGCCCCTATATTTTGTGCGGGGGCCCATATATTTTGTGCAGGAGCCCCAGGCTGATGTTGTGGGCATGGAGGGCGTGAACCTATGAATGGGAACTCTCTGTCTCTTTTCTCTCTCTGCTTCTCAAATTAAAGATAGTCCTTTTTTTTTTTTTTTTTAGAACTCACAGTGAGTTCGTTTCTTTGAACTCATTCCTTTGAACTCATTCCCTGCTATTTCACATGTGGATGCAGCTGTGCAAGACCCATGCATGCTGTTCCCATATGTGCCTGTGGCCTGGGAGTCCTGGCAGGAGTCAGCAGGGGTGGGGGGAGGGGGGAAGACTCCACGCCCAGCCCTGCACTCAGTGGTATAGGCTTGTCCCACATAGGTTTCAAATAGCTGGCCCACTGACCAAGCATTCGGGCCTGTTTGCAGGTCGGTACTGGGAGACGGTGCAGAGGTTAAAGATCAATCAGTTCTACGGTGCTCCCACGGCCGTCCGGTTGTTGCTGAAACACGGGGACGCCTGGGTGAAGAAGTATGACCGCTCCTCGCTGCGCACACTGGGGTCAGGTGAGCGGCTGGGCCCCTGCCAGGAAGTGTGCTGGACTGTGTGTGGTTCCAAGCGAGAGGCAGGCAGCGGGTGGGCGGGTGTCTGGGTGGAGTGAGTGCTGGCTGAGTGCCAGCGCTGCGTGGGCGCCTCATTACAGCGGAGACCCCTGAGGAGCTGGGTCAGAGGGTTCCCAGGCACAAGCACTTTTTTCTCTGTTGAAGCTTAATACCTAGTGAAATGCACAAAGCCAAGTGTTCAGCTTGAGCAACGCTTGCTTACGGGCCTACAAACAAGGGTGCTTGAAGGGACTAGCACTGTGATACAGTGGGTTAAGCCACCTCCTGCAGCGCCGGCATCCCATATCGGAGTGCTGGTTTGAATCCTGGCTGCTCTACTTCCATCCATCTCCCTGCTAATGTGCTTAGGAAAGCAGCAGAAGATGGCCCAAGTGCTTGTGCCCCTGCTACCCCCATGGGAACCTGGATGGAGCTCTGAGCTGTTGTGGCCAGTTGAGGGGAATGAACCAGCTGATGGAAGATCTCTGTCTCTCCCTTTCTCCTTGTCACTCTGCCTTTCAAATAAATAACAATAAATTAGAAAACAAAAGCCAGCCGGTGCTGCGGCTCAATAGGCTAATCCTCCACCTGCGGTGCCGGCACACTGGGTTCTAGTCCTGGTCGGGGCACCGGATTCTGTCCCGGTTGCCCCTCTTCCAGTCCAGCTCTCTGCTGTGGCCAGGGAGTGCAGTGGAGGATGGCCCAAGTGCTTGGGCCCTGAACCTGCATGGGAGACCAGGAGAGGCACCTGACTCCTGGCTTCGGAACAGCGCAGTGCGCCGGCTGCAGCGGCCATTGGAGGGTGAACCAACAGAAAAGGAAGACCTTTCTCTCTGTCTCTCTCACTGTCCACTCTGCCTGTCAAAAAAAAAAAAAAAAAAAGCTGAATACTTTTAAAATTCACAGAAAAATGGAATTAGAAGTATGAGTTTACTTTGTTGCAAACTTTTTTAAAACTTGTGTAGTTTTTCATAATGTACATTTTCCATTATTATGAAAAATAGTTTCTGCACTGTTTTTCCAAGGGCGCTTTTGGAAGCCCCTGCTCAGATTAAGCTCTGGAGTGTCTTGGTCCTCAGCAGGCTCCCACCCTCTGGCTGGGATGGGACCGTGCGTGTGCTGCTTCCTGGCCCAGTGATGTGACTCTGTGGCATCCGTGTGTCATGGGGCATCAGTGGTCTGCTTACTTCCAGTGCTGTGTGCAATCCCACTGTGTGAATGTACCACAGTTTGCTTAGCCATTCTATGCCTGAGGGGCAGTGTTGGGGTCTCCAGAAGTTATGAGCAGGGTTGCTGTGCCCATCTCGTAGGTGGGGATCCTGCACTCGTGTCTGGAGAGTAAGTCTAGGCCAGGAGTCAGCTTTTTGGGTCATAAGTGAAACATATATGAAAAACATAAAGAAAAGGCATGATAGGCTATGCATGGATTTCCAGGTTTTTTTTAATATCAAAATAAATTTATTTTTCAAATTCATTTCTCACAAACTTTTTGAAGTACCCTTGTGTATTTAGCTTTAGTTGATAGAGTCTGCTCCATACAGTTGTAGTTGTGTTTGATGTCTTTACTTTTAAACATTCAGCGAGATTTCAAGGGGCCGGTACTGTGGCTCGGTGGGTTAAGCCACCACCTATGACTCTGGCATCCTAAATGGGTGCTGGTTTGAGTCCTGGCTGTTCTGCTTTTGATCTAGCTCCCTGCTGATGACCTGGGAAAGCAGCAGGGGATGGCCCAAGTGTTTGGACTCCTGTACCCACATGGGGGACCTGGAGGAAACTCCTGGCTCCTGGCTTCTGCCTGGCCCAGTGCTGGCTGTTAGGGCCATTTGGAGAGTGAACCAGCGGATGAAAGATCCCTCTTTCTCTCTTCTGCTTCTGTCTCTGCTTCTCTTTCTATAACTCTGACTTTCAAAATATATAAATACATTTTTTTGACAGGCAGAGTGGACAGTGAGAGAGAGAGAGACAGAGAGAAAGGTCTTCCTTTTGCCGTTGGTTCACCCTCCAATGGCCGCCGTGGCCAGTGCGCTGTGGCCGGTGCACCGCACTGATCCGATGGCAGGAGCCAGGTGCTTCTCCTGGTCTCCCATGGGGTGCAGGGCCCAAGCACTTGGGCCATCCTCCACTGCACTCCCTGGCCACAGCAGAGAGCTGGACTGGAAGAGGGGCAACCGGGACAGAATCTGGCAGATTCCAGAGGATTAGCCTATTGAGCTGTGGCGCCAGCCCATAAATACATCTTAAAAGAGAGATGTGCAAATTGCTCCTCCAAATTAATTACACAGCTACCATGTATGGAATACCTGTTTTCTACCAAATGCTTATTGAATTTTTTAATATATAATTTTTTAAAAGATTTATATATTTATTTGAAAGGCAGAGTTACAGAGAGGCAGAGAGAGAAGTCTTCCATCCACTTGTTCACTCCCCAAGATGGCTGCAATGGCCGGAGCTGTGCTGATCTGAAGCCAGGAGCCAGGAGCTTCTTCTGGGCCTCCCACATGGGTGCAGGGGCCCAAGGACCTGGGCCATCTTTTACTGCTTTCCCAGGCCATAGCAGAGAGCTGGATCAGAAGTGAAGAAACTGGGACTCGAACCGGCGCCCATGTGGGATGTCGGCACTGCAGGCGGTGGCTTCACCTCCTGTGCCACGGCACCGGCCCCCTCTTGCTGACTTTTAAATTTTGACCCTTTAATGGTGAAAACACTGCTGTGTAATCTGTTTCTTTGATGACCACAAACACAGTGTATCTCATTGTTTTTTTGGGTCTCCTTGTACTACTGTCCTTTAAGGGAACTACGTGCAGTTTCCCCCTTAAAAAGCCATTTCTCTTCGGTTTCAGGCATATTTGAGATCGTTAATGTCTTCCTTTTTCATGTGTTTCAGTTGGAGAGCCTATCAACAACGAGGCCTGGGAGTGGCTCCACAAAGTGGTGGGGGACAGCAGGTGTACACTGGTGGACACCTGGTGGCAGACAGGTGAGAGCCCCCAGGGAGGAGGAAGGGGAAGAGGAGTGGGCCTGGGGAAGCTGCAGGGGTAGTGTGGGGCTGAGGCTCTCGGAAGCGAGTGCCGCTGAATAGACACTGAATCGCTTCAATGCGGGGCTGTCAGATGAGAACGCTCAGAGCCGCCTGGCTGCTCTTTCCCGCCGTGAGACCACGGGTGGTCACTTCTCTGAGCATCTTGAAATGGGACGATACCCCCAGGGCAGCCTATTGTGTCCGTGCACACTTTTCTTTGGGGCGCCTTCTGGACACAGGTGCATCTGTGCTCTATTGTGGCAGGGACCATGAGCCCACATTTCTCTGAGTGGGAAGAGGAGGGTTTTTTTTTTTGTTTTTTGCCTGTGGGGTTTGTTTCTGGCCTGTTTCCTGGGCTGGCCTGACATGTCTGGGGACACGAGCCCACTGCCGATGCTGCCACTGCTGCTGTGGGGTAGCTCTTGGAGGTCTCGTTTGGGCACCTGTGTCTCACAGGACGTTTCCACGCAGGCTGCTAGAGGCTAGCATGTGAGCACGGGACTCGGGGGCCTCTCTTTGCATGGTTGGGTCTGTGTTGCACGGGCCCTGTCTGGCCCAGGAGCAGTTCTTTTCCTCCTCCACCTTCCTGTGTAAGTAGGCGGGCTCGGTCCCTTCCGCGGCATGTCCCGTGCCCTCCAATGACAATGGCCCGGTCTTGGAGAAACACACTGGCCAGCGCCCGGCTCAATCTCCTGTTTCTTCCTCCCTTCCCTGCCCCACCCCGCAGAGACGGGTGGCATCTGCATCGCGCCGCGCCCCTCGGAAGAAGGGGCGGAGATCCTGCCCGGCATGGCCATGAGGCCCTTTTTCGGCATCCTCCCTGTTCT
The DNA here is from genome assembly GCA_949820135.1 of Sylvilagus floridanus. Lineage (NCBI taxonomy): Eukaryota > Metazoa > Chordata > Mammalia > Lagomorpha > Leporidae > Sylvilagus > Sylvilagus floridanus. The sequence goes on from OX463231.1 coordinate 82,564,970, forward strand.
CATGGACGAGAAGGTGTGTGTGGGGGTGGGAGTGGTGGGAGGGGCTCCTGGGGACCGAGCTCCCTTGCCCACCCACCTCCTTCCTGGCTCCTCCCACCTCTGTTGCTCACCTGCCCAAGGTCTGGTGTGGGCACCTGCCGTGGGACAGGCATGTCACTCTCCCGCCCTTGTCTCACTCACGTCTCTTGGGTCGGCAGGGCAACATCGTGGAGGGCGGCGACGTCTCTGGGGCCCTGTGCATCTCCCAGGCCTGGCCAGGCATGGCCAGGACCATCTATGGCGACCACGGCCGATTCGTGGATGCCTACTTCAGGGCGTTCCCAGGTGAGCCTCCTGCAGCCGTCCTGTGTGCACAGAAAGCCATCCAGGGCAGGGTGGCAGAGCTGACGGGAACAGGCACTGTTCCCCGACTTTCCTTATCTCAGCTCCACTACGGGGCCCTGTGTGGGGCCCCAGGGTGTGAGGGTGGAGCCCCCTCTGAGCGCACAGCCCAGCCAGCCCGTGGCGGGCTTCCTGTTAGACCAAACCGACTGCTTCGGAGAGCTGTCCCAAAGCCTGGCCTTGCTTCTAGTTGGCATTTTTTGTTTTGTCCCCGGGTGCTGCGGGTCCCTGGTTGTCAGTTTAAAGGGAGGCCATCTTCTCTGCCTTGTTGGAAGTCATAGCTCTCAGTGTCACGCTTGTGAGTGCGAAGTCACTGTTTTCTGGAAGCTTCTCGAATGTGCCGCTCACTTGTCTTCTGCTTGCTGGGCATTTGCCATCAGTATTCTGGGACAGGGCCACACAGCACCCCTGCGGCAGCCCCTGTGATGGGGTTACGAGGAGTGCCAGCGGGAGGGCTGCCAGGTTGGGCGTGTGGAGCCAGCATGTGGGTTCCCCCATCCCTCGAGGAAGGTGGGGCCTGCTGCAGCATTCCTGGCGCTGAGTCCCTGGCTGTGTACAGGCTACTACTTCACGGGAGACGGGGCATACCGAACCGAGGGTGGCTACTACCAGATCACGGGACGCATGGATGACGTCATCAACATCAGCGGCCACCGGCTGGGTACTGCCGAGATCGAGGATGCCATGGTGAGCTAGCCCGTGCCTTCCCTGTTGCTCCTGTGTCTCCGTGCAGGTGCCTTTGGGTGGTGGTGGGAGTTTGCGCCCTGAGCCACCTCCAGCTCCCCTGCTGTGCTGTGCTATAGTCTCCTGTTTCGTTCTGCATCTGCACAGGCGGACCACCCCGCAGTGCCAGAAACCGCTGTCATCGGCTACCCCCACGACATCAAAGGAGAAGGTGAGTGGCCGCAGAGCCCCGGGGAGATCAGAGTTCACGCAGGGCACGCTGTTGGCCTGCCTCCCGCTCAAGGGGAGACTGTGGGCGAGGAAGCCCACAGCATGCGTGGTAGTCAGAGTTCCCAGATGCCCCGGCGCCGGCGCCCTTCAAGGATGCTCATCTGCACAGAGCCGTGACCTAGTTGGCTCCCGGCTGAGCTGGGGGGCATGTCCTCCCCCAGGGGACACTGTGCACCATTACAGAGAGTTTGTAACAGAACGTCCAGCCACACACTGGCCCTCCCTACTCACGGTTTGGGCACAGTGCCCGAGCCAGCGGCTCTGAGGCTTCCAGTCCTGCACATGGGGGAGGGGGCGCCCTGGGACTGGCCTTTGGTTTCTGTGGGATGCTTTTGAGGGAAATTTGATTTGCACTGCACATCTGCATGCAAAACAGGACGCAGTCTGTTCCCGACTCTGGTGGGTTTGCCACAGCCAGGTCTGCAGTGGGGCAGAAGTACCAACGGCGTAAAGCCAGAGCCATAGTGGCCACACTGGCCTGGCCCAGGGTGACTCAGACACATATGGGCTACGTGCCAGGGCACTGCCAGGCAGACCAGCCTCTGCTGCTGCGCCTGGTGGTCCGGGGCTGGGCGCCTTTCTCCTGGGAGGGGACATCTGTGTCACAGCCCATCCCAGACTTCTCCGGCCTCCTTTGCCATGCTCGGGTGCCACCGTTCTGGTCACAAACGCTGACTTCAGAGTGACCTGCTCTACAACGTGGAGTTTATTGAAGTGCTTTGGCAAACAGCATTTTCAGCCGCTCTGACATGTGGTGATGAGGCTGCTGTCCCTTCGTCAATGGGAAGCCGGGGTCGGGGAGGGGCTGTCATCCTGGGGAGGGGAGGGGGTGGAGATGAGAGCGTAGCCTGTGCCCCACCTGAGGGCTCTTCACACTGGCAGGGGTCTGGGTCCTGCTGGTGGGGCCCCTGCATTTCACAGCTCTGAGGTCTAGGTGTCCCTAGGGTTAGGGAGTTCAGCGTGTGTCTGAGCCCCATGAGCCCAGTGCTGCCACCCCAGGTGTAATCTCCCTGTTCTTGGGGCTCTCCAGCCACTCGATGGACCCCAGAAAGGACACACAAGATCAAAGTCGGCGGATTGGAATGCAGATTAAACAAGATGTGCAGTGTGTTAGAGCCACTGCCTGTCCTAGGCCAGCTTGACGCTCAGGGAGCTGTGTTGGGGTCCGAGCCTAGGCTCGCAGGCAGTGCTGGGGTCGGGGGTCTCTGCTGTGAGCGCCTTTTGGTCTGCACAGGGGTCTCGCAGACACGAGTCCTGGCTGTAGGCGCACCAGCAGCTCTGAGCAGCCCTTCCTACCTCCTGAGCAAGCCTGGCTTTGCCAGGCCCTGTAACGTCCATCCGGCAGCGGGGCAGAGCTTGTGTATCAGGAGGCGGGTCACACGCCTTTTCCTGATTTCTAACAACCTGGAGTGTCTCTGCCTTGTAATTAAGTGGTAACCCGTGAGCAGCTTCTGGCAGGCCCTGAAGCCACCTGTGAGCCCTGTTGTGTCTTTGTCTCCACTCCTTCCGTGTTGCACTTGGATTGAGCAAGTCCATTTTGATTGGGACCAAGGTCCTGCCAGCCCTGGCACCTCTGGCCCGGCTTATGGCTCTTCCATGCCCCCTGATGTTGGGTCTTGCTGGCTACCTCCTACTCCTCACCAGCTCCTCTCCCCACGCAGAGGGGCCCTCCCTCCACCTCTGCGCCCAGCACTGCACAGTCCAGACCCCTTGCCAGGCCGCTCTCAGCTACCAGGGTGACAAAACTGCGGCCCTTTCCTGCAAAGATCTCTCAACCTCACGAGGTGAGGGAAGCGGGGGTGCCTGCATGGCTGGTGCCACAGCTACAGCAGGTTCATCAACAGAGCCGGGAAGGCTGCCCAGGTGGCTGCTGGATCTTGAGGGACCAGGTGGAGGTGGGGAATGGCTCTTCAGGCGGAGGCTCTTGGTCTGTGCAGACGGAAGCCTGCTTGGGAAACAGTTGTTCATTGACGCACTTAACAAGTGTTTGTTGAGCACCTGCTACACCCCAGGCATGGTTCTGGGTGCTGGGGACATGGAGCCAGCACATGGGAGGGACGGGGAGAAGAGGGGGCATGGGTAACAGAGCATGGGTGAGGAGACCCCTCAGTGCCTGCGGCGAGGTGTGCCGGGGAAGAACGAGTTAGGGCAGCGGGAACCGGTGCAGGAGTAAACAGACAAATGAAAGTCAGGAGGGCTGACATAAATAGAAAGCTTGTGCGTGAGGGAAAGGCACGTGGCAGGTCGGAGGGGAAGGACACACTGAGGGTAGGAACAGCACTGGCGTAAGAGGTCATCACCCAGAGGACAAGGAAATTAGATCCTGTGCTGCAGTGGGACCCACCAGGGCTGGTTTTTGTGCCAGCAAACCAGCCAGCGCCAGTCTGCTCTGCACCTGCAGCCCCCTTCCCCCAGGGGGCGCTGAGCAGTACTTGCCATGCAGCTGGTGCAGCTGAGAGTACAGTCTTCATTTATTTAACCGTAACACAGCCCCGGTGGCCAGTGGCCACGGTGTTGCCCCTGCCGAGGGCAGGGCCCACTGGCTGTGTGTGCACGCTCACGCACCGTCTCATGTAAGCTCTTGTCAGCTGTGTCAGGGCTTCTTGCACAGATGAGGAAACAGCTCGAGCTGGGGGCCCCAGGCCACCCCAGCAGTCTCCACACTAGGGAGAGCTATGGTGCCAAGCGCTGCACACACACGCACCACAAGCCGTTCCCATCGCTGCCACGCAGCATGAAACCAACCCTGTGTCGTTAGGGCGACAGGGAGACAGCAGCTGCGACAGTGCCACCCATGTGCCACTCAGAAGAAGCCCTTTTTGGGCCTTCTCTGGTGGCTTGTATAAAACCCTGTGCCCTGGGAGGTATTTGGTGATCTAACTAACGCAGCCGGAACCTCCGCTTTCCCTGCAGCCGCGTTTGCCTTCATCGTGATGAAAGATGACAGCGATGACACGGATGTGGTAGTGAATGAGCTCAAGTCGGCTGTGGCCACGAAAATCGCCAAATACGCCGTACCTGATCACATTCTGGTGAGAGGCCCCCGCCTCAGCTCGGTCAGCTGGGATGGCGGCTACTCTTCTGAAGAGCGCACACTCACCCGCCCAGACTCTCATGTGACCCTGTGAACTTCCCACCCAACATCAGAATGGCTGTTGGGGTTTCCCTGGGTGGTGAGGGAGGACAGCAGGAGAGGGAGGAGCTGTGGCTTCCAGGGTTCACACATGTCCTGTTTAGGAGACAGTTTTGGGCAGGGTGAGATGCTCTTGTGCTTTGGCAGAGGGCTGGTTACGGAAATAGGGATTGTCAGTGGAGAGACATGGAAAGTACCGGAGTTCTCCAGCCCCGTACACAGCTTCTGGTGTCTTCGAGGGTAAACCTTCAGACACCCAACCCCGGGGCAGTCAGTTCCAGGACAAGAACTGGACTACTTGTAGCTTTTCCATTCCTTCCTTGATTAATGTCTCCTCCCCTCCCAGTGGCTGCAGGGTTTGGAGGCGGTGGTTGTCTGGGAAGGAAGGGAGGGAGCTTCACTTGGCATTGTAAGAATGCACACCAGCAGCCTGTGGCTGGAGATTTTAGGTGCATGGAACCCATACGTGGCTATTTCTGCATTGCCATCTTCGTGGAATGGTCGCTGGTGGTTTGAAAATACTGAATGTTAAATGTGCAGATGCCCAGTAAGACAAAGTGTATCTCTAGCTCTTACATTTCTTGTGTAAGACAAAGCGGACAGGTCCCAGGCCAGGGGTTGGAGAGGAGGCACCGTGCAGGTCCATTGCTCTGTTGCTGCCTGAGCCAGCAGGTGTCAGTGTGAGGTGCAGTGGCAGGTGCAGGTCCCCCGACCCCCCGCCAGGGGTGGGGGTGGCGGTGGGCGCGGGGAAGCTTCTACAAAGCCCGCCTCACTGAGGATCCTGCCTTGGGGCTGACTTCAGCCTTAGGCTTTCCCCCCTCCCCCACACCGGTGCGGGAGCCCAGGGGGCATGCCGCGCTCCAGCGCCACCCCTGATCTTGCCAGGTGGTGAAACGGCTCCCCAAGACGCGCTCTGGAAAAGTCATGCGGCGACTGCTGAGGAAGATCGTCACGGGCACGGTGCAGGATCTGGGGGACACCACCACCCTGGAGGACCCCGGCGTCATCATGGAGATCATGAGCACCTACCAGAAGTACAAAGAAAGGCAGGCGGCCGCCAAGTGAGACAGTGCACCATGGCCGCCGGGCCACCGCCGAACCTGAGCCCCTCCCTGCCCTGACGCGGCTCCACCTGTCCCAGCTCCACCCTAATGTGAAACCAGCTGAGGCCCCTTCCTTCCTGCTGAGGGGCCCCTGGAAGGGCACTGTCAGACCTGAGTAGGTTTGTCCCCTGCTCCGCATTTAGTTTCTTGAAGGGAAAGTCCCCGTCCCCTCTGTCCCGTGCCCTCTCAGGGCATCGTGGGGGCAGAGGAAGCCTGGTTAAAGCGTGTCTGCTCACACAGCTTACAACAGAAGCGACCATGTTCTCACCGGCTGTTTTTAGATGTGCAAGGCAGAGACTCATCTTTTATATTGTATATGTTAGAAGAATGGTGTGGAAGCACTCACGTGTAATGTGTGGATTTGCTTGTGCACGCTCCTTGTGACACCATGTGACGGAAATCCCCCTGCTTCCCCCCCCACACACACACACACCACTGGTGGGGCAGTTCCTTGAGTGTCAGAGTGCACGTCTAGTTAGGGGTCAGCACGTTCAGAAATCCGAGTTGGAGATGTTTGCTGCCCTGAGAACCTCTGAGCCTGCTGCCTGCTGTGTGCCTACGGGCAGTGGGGGGCGGGGGTGTCTTGTAATGGGACTCGCCCCTAATGGCTGGTGCAGCTGCTCACCTTCAGCTGTACCTCCCGGTCATGTTGTGTGTCTCTAAGCTGTGAGTGGAGAGAGTTTTCTCTCCCCTGGATGCCCCATGGCAGGAGGCGGGCATGCTCCAACTCAGCAGGGTCACTCAGGGAAGATTCCAGAGGCTTGCGAGAGCTCTCCGCAGGTTGGAAGTGGGCCCCTGTGTACCCTGCCTGCCCTTCCGCCTGTGGTCGCAGCTCTGAATCGAGTCTCTCCCTTTCTCTCTCTTCCTTTTGATGTGCCTTAAGTCCTCTGAACATGAGCACAATTAAGGAAATCTTGAGGTCCCTAAGTGCCTACAGTGGTGACAGGTGGAGGTAGCCCCATGAGCTGGGTCCTAGAGGGCAGGGAAAGTCCCCCCCCCCTTAACTGTGCCCCATAGCGCCTTACGGCTGGGTAGGTGTTCACGGGGTATCTGGGGTGCTAAACACCTACCACAGCTGTGCTGGCCTCTTAGGTTAACAAGTGAGTGGGCCTGGGACAACCAAGTGTGGCACTGGCTGTACAACGCACACGTACTGAGCTGTGGTCTCATTAGCATTAGCCACAAAGAGCCATGCACCAGGCTTGGTAGACTGTGGTTGTGGTGCTATTTATGAAATGGCTTCAGTTTCCACATTGCTGACAGAAATGTAGACAGCAGTGCAGGTCTGAGAGTGGCCTGTAGAGGAGTTCAAATAAAGCTTTATTTTATTCACCCTCTGTGTCTGCTAGTGCTTTTGCCTGGAGCTGTTCCCTTTTATTTTATATGTATTTTTTAAAGAAACAGACAAACACACAGAGCGAGATCCCATCTGTTGGTTTAGTCCCCAGAATGTCTACCATGGGCCAAGCCAAAGCCAAGAGCCAGAAACTCAATCCAGGTCTCCTAGGTGGTTAACAGGAACCCGATTACTTGAGCCATCAGCACTGCCACTTGAATAAGCAGAAAGCTGGAAACAGTATCTGGAGCCAGGAATTGAACCCCGGTGCTCCAATATGGAATGTGGACATCTTAACCGATGTCTTTATTGCTAGGCTAAACACACATCCTGCTGCCATCCTTTTTGCTAAATATAATCTGAGTGGCAGAACTGTAAGAGACCTAGTCACTCAGAAGAGAAAGCTTAAACAGAACCCACTAATTTTCTTTTGAAGATTCATTTATTTATTTGATAGGCAGAGTTACAGAGAGGAGGAGATCTTCCACCCATTGGGTCCCCCACATGGGTGGCAGGGGCCTCAGCACTTGGGCCATCCTCTGCTGCTTTCCAAGGCCATTAGCAGATAGCTGGATTGGAAGTAGAGTAGCCGGGACACGAACAGGCACCCATATGGGATTCCAGCGTCACAGGTGCTGGCTTAACCCTCTGCACCACAGTGCAGGCCCCAGAATCCACCTTACCTCTCTTAAGCTGTTACCTGGTCAGTTTCTGTCTCTGGCTTAAGATACTATGCAATACACTAGGCACTTAGCTAAAATTAAATGAAATCAACTAACAATTTGGTTCCTTGGTTATAGTAGCCACATTGCAAATGGAGTCATGTGGGTATGACTGGGGAAGCCGGCTAAGAGCAGCCCCATCACAGAGGGGTCTGGTGGGCAGTGCTGGTCTAGACAGCGGAGGAAGTGTGGAAGCAACTCGATTTTGGGCAGCCAGAAGCTGCTTCAAGCTCAGCACCAGAGAGGCAGAGCCTGCACCCATGGCACCTCGCACTGGCTTCCTACCGCCTTCCCTGAACCAGGGGGCAGAGCCTTCAGCAGAAGAATGTGCTGAGTTGTGCTGAGAGAGGCAGAATGCAAGGCTGGAGCCGGCACCTGCAAGGGAGACCCGGTCTCCCTGTGACACTGGGTTGGGCGGGCCCAGGGATGAAGGGGCACGGAGGCCGAGAGGACCCCCAGATGCCCACCTGAGGTGGATTCTGAGTGCCTGGAGGGAGAAGACACGTTTTTGCATCTCTGGATTCCCTGGGAGTCCATGGCAGATTTCCTGCTACTTGAGTAGTGTGGAACCATGAGTCCTTCCGTAATATGGGTCATCAAGGAGGTGACACAGACAATTTTAGGAACTCTGGTTGTCCTGCCCAGCCATATTTTAGCAGAGCCACCCTGATTTCTGTTGGAGACTCTCTCTCCCCGACGTTGTCCATGACCAGCCCTGGCCTCAGCTGTGGGTTTATGAGGCTCACTCCCAGCACCCCAGGTTCAGGCCTGGCCATGTGACATTGTCAAGGCCACTGGGGAACACCCAGGGACACAGCTGGGGAAAGGAGTACTGCCCATTATCTGTGGCACAAGACAGGCTGTGGCAGCCACTAGGTAGGGACAGAACCCTGTGGGGGATGAGCCGAGGCTCGGCCAGCTGCCCCAGGACTTAGCTTCTTGCTCCCCATTCTGTGTCCTAAGACAAGGACCCCAAGTCTTTAGCACTGAGATGCACTGATAAGCACTGGCAGCTAAAGAGAAGGCAAAGACGCTGCACCTGCAGGTGCTAGGCCCTCGGATTCAAAGGCAATCGCTGTGAACACGATGTGCCTCTCCCAGCCAGCACAGTGGACCACGGTGTCATGAGCACAGGTGGAAGTGGTCATGTCCAGAAGAGCTCTTCGACACGAAGTCCCAGGGGAAACACGTCCCCACGACCTACTGCAATATAAGAAGCAATCCGGGCTACCGTTCATGATTTCACTGCCATGCTCAGCTGAGGGTCAGTCAGGAGGCGAGGTCAGGTGCACCTGGCTCACCAGCAGCAGCTGAGGGGAGGGGAAGAAGGGGTACTGAGAATCCTCCCTCCACTTCCTCCACCTGGCTGAGGATGAGAGTTAGCCATGGAACACAGGCGTAGGTGTAGGTCCCCGTGGAGAGCCAGCGCACTCACCCACCCTCACAGTGCCCCATGCTGGGGACAAGGAATCTTACATGGGCTGACTGCCATGCTCAAGGAGGCCCCTGGCAGGTCTCAGACTCTGCGAGTGTCTCCCCTTCATGATGCCTCTCAGGTGCACACTGTTCTCTCACTTCCCAAAGAGCCAGATTTGGATGGAGTGTGGCTGATGACCACCACGTGCAATGGTATCCGTGGCCTCTTTATGGGACAGCTTTTGGGAGAGTATTGACAGCTACCTCACTCCTTTTTGTTTTTTTTAAAGATTTATTTATTTATTTGAAAGGCAGAGTTACACAGAGAGAAGAGAGGCAGAGAGAGAGAGAGAGAGAGAGAGAGAGAGAGAGAGAGAGAGAGAGGTCTTCCATCTGCTCGTTCACTGCCCACATGGCTGCAATAGCTGGAGCTGCACCGATCTGAAGCCAGGAGCCAGGAGCTTCTTCCAGGTCTCCCACGCGAGTGCAGGGGCCCAAGGACTTGGACCATCTTGTACTGCTTTCCTAGGCCATAGCAGAGAGCTGGACTGGAAATTGAGCGGCCGGGTCTCAAACTGGCACCCATATGGTTTGCCGGCGCTTCAGGCCAGGGTGTTAACCCGCTGCACCACAGCGCCAGCCCCCCTCACCTCCTTTTTTAAGGTATTTTATTGTCAGATGTAGAGTAGCTCCATGAATTGGAGCCTGTGGGTGGGGCGGGGCGGAGCGGAGGGATGTGCACCTTCAATCTTGCTGAAGATGAAGTCTTCCTCTTTGGGCATTTCGCAGCCTACCAGGTTTGAACCACACAAACATCGACTGCAGGCCTGGAATACCATCGGTTCTTCTCCATGTATCAGGCACAGGCAATATGCCTTTCATGGTGGACTGAGTGCCTGTGTCTCCAATTCCTTGTGTTGAAATCCTAAGCCCCAAGTGTGATGGAATAAGGAGGTGGAGGCTTTGGGGACAATGAATGGGAGTGGCAGCTTCATGGATGAGATCAGCGCTCTTATAAAAGGACTCCTAAGTGCTCGCTTTCTCCCTCTGCTCCCTGGCTGCGTGAGGATGCATGAGAAGGCGGCCATCTGCAGAGCAGGAAGCAGAGCCTCGCCCAGGCCTTGATCTCAGATCACCAGCCTCCCCACCTGCAGGCGATTCTATGTTTGTAGAAGCCACCCTGGAGCATCCTGGGAGCACACTCCTGAGAGCATGGCAGGTAAAGCTGCCCTTCCCCAGCTGCAGACGCGGGAAGAGAGATGATGCCATGTGTTAAGCCGCCGGGCTGCCTGCCTGCTCTGATGCTGGCTTGTGCACGTGCTATGGGGCCCCGGGCCAGTGCTCCCTTAGTTACGGCAGAAATAGTGAACAAACAGAGCCGCTCCAGGGCTCCTGGGCAAGGCTCCTCCTGCTCCCCAGCTTCCAGGATGCCTTCCTGTGTTTATCTGGTGTCGATGCAACCTCCCTCCTGCTACTCCGCAGAGGACTCACTGCACACCAAATGGTTTGTCTGTCTGTCATCGGGCCCCCTGCTGCCCCAGGACGGGCTGGTCAGCAGAGGGCAGGTGTGGCAAGTCTCTTTGGCCCTGTGATCTCTCTGTTGTGCGTGTTTTCAGCAGAAGGGTGCTGTTACAGAAACCCGGCATGGGCAAACCTCCATCACTCAAACAAGCACCAGAGACAGTGGAGGATCGAAAGCAGTTTATTCACGCCAGCCAGCAGGCTCAGTGGGAATCATTTCCTGAGAATGGAGTGACAATCCCAAGTTTCTTTTTATTTTTTTTTTTATTTTTGACAGGCAGAGTGGACAGTGAGAGAGAGAGACAGAGAGAAAGAGAAAGGTCTTCCTTTTGCCGTTGGTTCACCCTCCAATGGCCGCCGCGGCTGGCGCACTGCGCTCATCCGATGGCAGGAGCCAGGTGCTAGGTGCTTCTCCTGGTCTCCCATGGGGTGCAGGGCCCAAGCACTTGGGCCATCCTCCACTGCACTCCTGGGCCACAGCAGAGGGCTGGCCTGGAAGAGGGGCAACTGGGACAGAATCCGGCGCCCCGACTGGGACTAGAACCCAGTGTGCCGGAGCCGCAGCCGGAGGATTAGCCTGTTGAGCCATGGTGTTGGCCAACAATCCCAAGTTTCTTACAATATGTATAGGTTCATCCGCATCATACCTTAGCCGGGACAGCATTGGTGGGTTTAAATTGCATCCTACGTGACTTAGCACTATTCTGGGGGAACTAGCCTACGTGACTTAAGACCACTCTTTCAATGGTTGGTGGGTCTGGTATGTTTATTAGAGACACCAGGGGCAGATTTATAGGACAGATTTATGACTGGAGTTACAGAAGCAGAACTTGGGACATCTTCCCTGCCTAGACAAGGTAACCGCGCCCAGCTGCGTCACTAGAGAACTACTTTTCAAAGTTAGTGTGGGGGGCTGCTTTCCTTCCTTTGTCTCTGGCTGAGACATTTTTCCTCTCCGATGTGGTAAACATTTCCAGACTTACTTCCTAGTTTTTGTTCCTGGTGCTGTAGCTTACTTGCGCTGTGATTTAGGAATGTACTGTGTTGCGGCTTTTGCCCTCTGAGGCTGAGTGAGGCTCGCTTCATGCCCAGCCTGTGGCCGTTTTTATAATGGTCCCCCTTGCAGTGGGAGGGGAAGACGAGCATAGTCTACAGGTGCTGGGTGGACTGTTCTACACCCACTTCAGGTCAGGTTCGCTCATCCTGCTGCTTAGACCTATGCTACTTTACCTGCTTATCCATCAGATTTAGATATGTATCTCTTTGCTATGTGTTATTAGCTTCTCTTTAAAATTATTATCTATTCCTGATGAATTGACTTTTTAAAAAATGTTTTGGAATTGCCCCGGGGGCCAGTGCTGTGACGTAATAGGCTAAGCCTTCGCCTGCAGCACCAGCATCCAATATGGGCGCTGGTTCAAGTCCTGGCTGCTCCTTTTCCGATCCAGCTCTCTGCTATGGCCTGGGAAAGCAGTGGAAGATGACTCAAGTCCTTGGGCCCCTGCACCTGTGTGGGAGACGAAGAAGAAGCTCCTGGCTCCTGGCTCCTGGCTTTGGATCAGCCCAGGTCTGGCCACTGCGGCCATTTAGAGACTGAACCAGCAGATGGAAGACCTTTCTGTCTCTCCATCTGTCCATAACTCTGCCACTCTAATAAATAAAATCTTTATAAAAAACAAGAGACGCCCCTTTTTAAATACACTTTTTTGGCCTTAAAGTGTATCTTGTCTGATATTAGTGTATGGACATATTTATTTTCCTCCATGTCTATCTCTTTAATTTCAATCATTTCATGTCATGAATTTGATGTCTCTTACAAACAACATATGGTTGTGGCACGTTGGTCTTTTTAAATCAACCTAACTCTTGGTCATTTAAGTGGTATTTACTCCATTTACACTCAACTGTTTATGTATCTGGGTTTAAACTTACCATCTAACTTAGTGCTCTCTATCTGTCCTGCATGTCCTATGTTTTCTTTCTTGCTGTCCTTTAGAGAGAATTTTTCTTTAATTGTTCCATTTTCCACCCTTTCCCCATCAGCTTGAAGTTATGAACTTATTATTATCCTGTTAACCTAGATTTTAAGTCGCATCTTCCACTTACTGAAGCCTATTAATTGGCACCTTTGCCCTCTTTCCAGTTAATGCAAAGGCCTAAGAACAATAACATATGTAAATCTCTACTAACTTATAAATCATGTATATTATAAATTATAAGAAGCCATTTGTTAGAGAGAGAGAGGAGAGAGGAGAGGGGAGAGAGAGAGAGGAGAGAGGAGAGGGGAGAGAGAGAGAGGAGAGAGAGAGAGAGACAGACAGACAGACATAGAGAGCTCACATCTGCTGCTTCACTTCTAAATGCCTGCGATGGCTGGGGCTGGGGGTGGCAGGAAGCCAGTTACTTGAGCCATCACTGCTGCCTCCCAGGGTCTGCAATAGCCGGAAGCCGGAGTCAGGAGTGGGGCTGGGTACTGAACCCAGACACTCTGATGCAGGATGTGGGTGCCTTAACCTCTAGGCTAACCAGTGGCCTCTCTCAAATTAAAATTAATAATTAGAAAAACCCATTCTTAACTATTTTAATTCTCTCTGTATCTCAATTCCACAGGCTTTATTATGTTTTCTGCACCACTGTTATTGTTTTATACAGATTTGCCCATGGGTGTCTAATTTTAGATATCCCAGATTCCACCTGGAATCATTTACCTTCTAAGCTCTCTGCACGCTTTCCTTTAATAACCCACTGCTCATGCCAATTTTACCCCTGTGGAAGCGTCTCCTTCCTGTCCAGTCCTGTAGGGTGTTTTCCCTGGGCGCGTTGCTCCCCCTGGCCAGTGCGTTCTTGACTGTGGCTTAGAGTCCATTCTCACTGGATCTGCTTCCCCTTGCTCTGCTGAGGTCAGCTATCCAAGCAACGGGCGTGTGCGGAGGTGATGACCTCTCCTCCCTCTGCTCTCAACAGTCTCTTTGTAGTTGCCTGTTGCAGTTTCATTTGGTGGTTGTTGTTGACTTCAAAATGTAACCTTTTTGGATCTGCAGCACTTGTTGGTTCTGTACCTGGCTGGATGTCTATCTTAGTTTTGGAAATGCCTCAACCATTAGCTCTTCAAATACTGTTTGTCTACTCCTTCTTTTTCAAGGATCCTGATTTCCCACAGTTGGAAATGTCTTAGGCTGTATTTTCTGTTTCTCCTGCTGCAGCGGTCTGGACTGAGTGTCCTGAGAGCAGAGCCCAAGATAAAGGCCTGGTTGCAAGCAGTTCCCTTTGGATTCTAGGAACTCACAAGAGGAATGCGGGGTAGGGAACAGGCGGGAGAACCAGTGAGCGCTTTACTGAGTGGGCTGGTGCTGAGGGCTGCTGTGGCTCAACTGTGCAGAACACACAAGGAAGCGTATGCACCGAGTCCCTGCACTCACTCACTCAGAACCTGCTGTCAGAAGTGTGGGCTGGCCACCTCTGCTTTCTCCTCCAGGATCTGCAAATGCTCCCAGGGAAAAAGCGGCTCCAAACCCCAAGCTCTTCCTCCCGAGCCTCTGGGTCCTCCCTGGATTTGAGTCCAGAAATGCTGCTGGACCATTTTCAGGCTCACCTTGTTCACCATTGTTCCCTGGGGGTGGGAGTCTGAATGACTGCGTAATGTTCCTAAGATGCAAAAGGTTCTGAGTTCCAGTATCTGTTTTTGTTCCCCCGCCCTCACTCCATGACTGTCTCCCCATCGGTACACTCAGCTCCATCTTGTTCTTTTGAATGACTGCATATGACATTATTACGTTATTAGTGCCATTTAAAGTGATTCCAATTTTTTTACATCAAAAAGGAGTGAAAAGAAACATCTGTATACATCTTTGCACATGGCATGAAAATGTATGCATAAAAGTGAATCTGCAAATGTGGTTGTTTTGAGTTGCTGTATTCCAAGCGTGTACAGCCTATACCTAGAATTTTAGGTATGACAGGCGAGAAGTGTAGCACAAACAGGAAGACCATTATAATAAAAAATAAGGCCTGCAGGCTCAAGATTCTCTTGGTCCTGTAGCTTAGGCTGGGGATCACTAACGGGTATGCTGTCAGTCAGTTACCAGCTGTGAGACAGATAGTAGCCAGCGCTAAAATGGAATAGAATCATTCCCAAATCATGGCTTCTGCAGTCATCTCTTTTTTTCCAGAATGTTTTGCAAACCGTTGGATGGAGATATCTATTTTCTTGAGTTCAAGGGCTTAAGACACTGATAAAAATGTGCTCTGTTTTCTCTTAAAATTGGCTCTAAATCTGCTGTGTGCTGACTGCTGCTCAGAGCTGTGGACTCTTTGAGTTCAAAGCCAGAGTGCCCCCAGGTGCCTGGTGTCCATGAAGGTCTTCTTCTGTTGGTTCACTCCCCAAATGGCCGCTACGGCTGGCGTGCTGCGCCCATCCGAAGCCAGGAGCCAGTTAGTTGCTTCCTCCTGGTCTCCCAGGCGGGTGCAGGGCCCAAGCACTTGGGCCATCCTCCACTGCCTTCCCGGGCCATAGCAGAGAGCTGGACTGGAAGAGGAGCAACCGGGACAGAACCAGCACCCCAACCAGAACTAGAACCTGGTGTGCCAGCGCTGCTAGGTGGAGGATTAGCCTAGTGAGCCATGGCGCTGGCCCAGGAAAGGTTTTTAAGGACCAGCACCAGGCTACTATGACTGCTCTGGAAACATGGTTCCTGGCCTGCGCTGGATTGACTGGGGCTGAACCTCAGGATGGTGAGCCTGAATCTGCAATTTTAGTAGCTCCCAGGGCATTTTACATAGTTGGCCAGGCCTTGGGACCAGCTCTTAGGGATCACGGATCAAGTGCAAGTGTACTTTCTTCTATTTTAGTTTAAAATAGTGACCTGGATAAAAAGAACTTTGAAACTAGGCAATAGTGTTTTTTTTTTTTTGACAGGCAGAGTGGACAGTGAGAGAGAGAGAGAGAAAGGTCCTCCTTCTGTTGGTTCACCCTCCAATGGCCGCTGTGGCTGGTGCACCGTGCTGATCCGAAGCCAGGAGCCAGGTGCTTCTCCTGGTCTCCCATGTGGATGAAGGGCCCAAGCACTTGGGCCATCCTCCACTGCACTCCTGGGCCACAGCAGAGAGCTGGCCTGAAAGAGGAGCAACTGGGACAGAATCCAGTGCCCCGACCAGGACTAGAACCCAGTGTGCCGGAGCCGCAGCCGGAGGATTAGCCTAGTGAGCCGTGGCGCCGGCCGTAGGCAATAGTTTTATAATACATTCTTTGAGCACGAAATATAGCAAACTTACACGGAAAAGTATATAAGACATAAATGCACAGCTTAACACACAGATGGAAAACAAAACTCAGGTCACTATTGGAAGCACTGCCCACATGTTGGATGCCAACCCCTGCCCATTCCTGATCATGACCTGTGTCCCACTGCCAACTCCAAGCTCCTCAGGGTCCGAGCCCAGAGGAGGAGTTCTCCCTTGGAGTCTCGTCCAAGTTCCCACAGCCTCTCCCAGCCCAGAGCTGCCTCTCAGGTGTTTCCTGCAGTCAGGTCCCCAATGTAATGTGGTGGTGGTGGTGGTGGTGACTCTCTAGGGGCTGCAATGTTAGAGACACTGGTCTCAGGTCCCCATAATGGAATACTGTACGAATTTCCCTATTTCCCAATTCCTTTTTTTTTGACAGGCAGAGTTAGACAGTGAGAGAGAGACAGAGAGAAAGGTCTTCCTTCCATTGGTTCACCCCCCAAATGGCTGCTATGGCTGGCGCGCTGCGCCGATCCGAAGCCAGGAGCCAGTTGCTTCCTTCTGGTCTCCCATGCGGGTGCAGGGCCCAAGCACTTGGGCCATCCTCCACTGCCTCCCTGGCCACAGCAGAGAGCTGGACTGGAAGAGGGACAACAAGGACAGAATCCGGTGCCCCAACCGGGACTAGAACCTGGAGTACTGGCACCGTAGGTGGAGGATTAGCCTAGTGAGCCACAGCACCGGCCCCAATTCCTTGTTAAGCAGTGACCCTGAACTTCGACTTTTAAAATATCTGGGGAACTTTCAACACTCTCAATATCCAAGCTAAGCTCCCAGACCAATGAGAGCAGAATTTCTGGGGTGGGCCTTGGGTATTGGCACACTTTTTTTAAGCTTTCCAGATTATTCGAATGTGTGGCCAATGTTGAGAACCATTGTCTCCAAGTTCAATGCTCTGTGGTGACACAGTCTGTCATAACCACGATTCATGGTTAGTTGTGGTGGCATTTGTCACTGCTGCTGGCATACTCATTATTTGTCCTATTCGATGCCTTTGAGTCCAGCCTTGGTCACTGTGAAGGCCCCGACGCTTCTGCTGGGGAACCCAAGGCACTGATGGTCCTCCTACCACAGTAGACTCCAAAGGAAGCAGACGGGAAAAGCAGAACTGCGGAAGAAAGGAGACTCAGCCCTGACCTGGTGCTGAGTCACTGGTGTGTGAATGTCAAACACAGCAGAGCAGAAACCCCGCCCTTGAGAAAAGGAAAACAGTTCAAATCAGTTAATGAGTTCAGAAGACCTTCCTCCCTTTAGTTCATGAACACCAGGAGTTCTACACGTCTTCCCCGTAAGGACTCAGGAGCTCAGGGCACCTACTGGTGACGGCAGAGGTTGGGTGTGCAGTCTCCTAGTGATGCACAGTGCAGATAACAAAAAGACCCCTGCTGGATATTATGTTCCCATCCACATGCAACCAAGAGCCAAGTCCTTCCTAGGGCCTCTGGTGGCTTAATAGTTTGTGGCAGTAAACCCGTTAGCAAGTTAGTCAATTGCTCCCATCTTTACCATCTGTCTCTGTTCCATTTTCTCCGCTGTAACAGAATCATTGACTGGGTAATGTATGATGAACAGAAATGTACTTGACTAACAGTTCTGGAGGGCTGGGGAGTCTAAGTGAATAATGCTGGCATCTTGTGTTGCATTATCCCATGGCAGAAGCCGGGAGGGCAAGAGAGAGTTGCAGTCACTTTCATAGTAACTCCTGTGATAATGACATCAACTCAATCATGAGGGCTGAGAACCTTTTCTACTAAATTGGAGTGACCTTAAGAATCCTCTCTCATGGGGCATTGAAGGAATTTTCACGGTCAGCTTATTTTTGATCCCTGCTTACTTCCCACTAGGGCACTCATGCGTTCAACCTGCCAGTCCCACCTGGTCCATGTCCACAACACCCAGTCTGTTCTGTTGGTTCCTGCCCAACAGTCCATGGGCCAGGGGATCATCAGTCCAGGATTCTGCACCTCACTGCAGCTAGAAACCTGAGAGACTACAGGCAGTTGATGTGGGATAGGGGAAACGTGGTGTTGTGGAGAGCTGTCTTATTTTTTCAATTGTTAAAAGGTAATTTTATTTGAGAGGCAGACCCACAGAAAAGGGAAAGCGGGGGGGGGGGGGGGGGAAGTGCTCCCCCTGCTGGTTCACTGCCCAAAAGCCTGCAATGGCTAGGGCCCGGCAAGGCTGAATGGGGCTGGCCAGGCTGAAGTTGAGAGCTGGAAACTGGCACCTGCTATGCGGATGGTAGAGATCTGATTACTGAAGTCATCACCTCTGCCCCGCAGAGTCTACATTAGCAGGAAGCTGGAATCAGGAGCTGGAGCCGAATCTCAAACCCAGGCATCTGGTACGTGAAGTGTGTCCCAGCTGGTGTCTGAACTACTGTGCCAAACGCCCACCCCGAGAGCTGGCTTGGAGTCCATGCTTTTCTTTTCTGTCGTGGACAGGTCTAAGCAGTAGGCACTAGGGGTAGAGCAAACTTCTCCCTGGACATCAGCTTAGATGCATCAGGCACTGTCTACTGCGCATGTAGCAGTGGCTCAGTGGCACCTCCAAGGACCTGGGCGCTTCCATTCTGTTGTTCAGATCTCAAGGTGCTGTCCCATGGTCACAGATGCTGCTGCTCCAAGCATAACTCAGGGGAAGAGCAGGGCAGGTTCCATCAATCCCTTTCATTGGAAAAACAAAAACGTTCCTAGATGTCAAGAGAATTCCTAGGTTTCTGTTTTTATCTCATGGCTAGAACCCTTCCCTGATCATCTTGGCTTCATGAGATGGTGTTATGCCCAGTTCAGTTGTCCCCAAAGACCACCAAGGAGCCAATACCGCTGTAAAGCGCACGAGAGTTTTATTGCAGGTCCGGGCCTGGACTCTCAATCAACACCGACGCAGCAGGTCTGAACTGAGAGCCCCGACCCTTCAGTTAACAGGGTTTTTATAGGGTTTTCAGAGACATTCTATACATCATGGTACCATTTAGCAAATCAGCTCATCCCACAGGAAATTCAAAGGACATCTCCTAAAATTGGTTAGTGCATCCAGTGGCGGGAACGGACCTACTAAAGGTGGTTGGATGGCTTTGGGGTTGATGCCTTTTGAATTGATTGGCCGAAGCATAGGGTCCGAGCTGCTGGGGTGTACATGCCCAACTGCAGGGTCTCAGGAAGCTATTAATGACCTTATCTGCCCTGAGAAGACACCAGGAACTCTAGGTATTTCTCTGTTATCTGCTAATCGGCTGTTGCTAGGAGAGTTTATCGCAAGGGGAGTTCATGTATTTACTTTTAGGAGCTTCTGGTTTAGGGTTCAGGGCCTGGTCAGGTCCAAGTTACAAGATGGAGGCCTAATTTAAAATAGTTACACCTTGATCCAGGCTCAGGTTTCACAATGGGAAAGTGATAATGTATCTTTTCCAGGGCCACAGCAAAAGCAGCCCAGGTGGGGGATTGGTGTGGGAGCAGTAGAGGAAAGAGGGCGGGGAGAATGACTGCCCCCATGGACTTTCCAGGTCCTCACTCCAGTCCCTGGGCGGCCTGGCTGTGCTTGGTATCCAGAAATCCTGTCCATAAATCCCTCCTCATCCTAAGCTGGCTACTGTGATGTCTCTGGCAACTGCCTGATCTCTAAGACTCTTTTTCTACCATGAACAAGGTAGTCTGCGTTCTTTAGCTTTACCATGTCCCACCTGAACTGAAGCCAGAGCTTGTTCCCACGACACAAGTGACCTTGAATGCCTTGACTGAGCAGGCTGCTCCCGGTCCTGCTTTCCTGGACATGCCGGCAAGGAGCAGGGCTCAGCCTGTCTGTCGCCCTTCTTTGCCCTTCAGGCCATTCTTCAGTGACCACTCAGTGACCTTCAAGTCTACCTACTACTATCACTGCTGTTTACCCTTCCCTGGGTGCCCCACTTTGGCCTCTTTGCCAGTTTCTTATCATTCCCTATCCCCCCAACCCACCTATTTTAATCTTACTTCTCCAAGTAGATAAGACACTTCCTCCAAGAAGTCTTCACTGGTCACTCCCCCTTCTCACAGCCCCAAGTGTGCTGCAGCTGTTTTTTCTGTGGCACTGCTTTTTTATTTTTTTTAAAAGATTTTATTCAGGGGCTGGCGCCGTGGCTCACTTAGTTAATCCTCAGCCTGTGGTGCCGGCATCCCATGTGGGCACCGAGTTCTTGTCCCGGTTGCTCCTCTTCCAGTCCAGCTCTCTGCTGTGGCCAGGGAGGGCAGTGGAGGATGGCCCAAGTGTTTGGGCACCTGCACCCACATGGGAGACCAGGAGGAAGCACCTGCTCCTGGCTTCAGATCAGCATAGCGCTGGCTGAAGCAGCCACTTGGGGAGTGAACCAGCAGACGGAAGACCTTTCTCTCTGTCTCTCTCTCTCTCACTGTCTATAATTCTACCTGTCAAATAAATTAAAAAAAAAAGATTTTATTTATTTATTTGAGAGTTAGAGTTACAGACAGTGAGAGAAAGAGACAGAGAGAGGTCTTCCGTCTGTTGGTTCACTCCCCAAATGGCCGCTATGACTGGAGCTGCACCAATCCAAAGCCAGGAGCCAGGAGCTTCCTCTGGTTTCCCACATGGGTGCAGGGGCCCAAGGACTTGGGACATCTTGTACTGCTTTTCCAGGCCACAACAGAGACCTGGATGGGAAGTGGAGCAGCTGGGACTAGAACTGGTGCCCATATGGGATGCCGGCACTTCAGGCCAGGGCATTAACCCACTGCACCACAGCGCCGGCCCCTGTGGCACTGCTTTATAACAGCTATTCTGCCTCTTATCTCTTCTCCTTGATTGCAATACCCATGTAGGCTGGCTCACTGCATGTCTGCTGTGCTTGTCACAGCACTTGGCACAGGGCAGCCTTTCAAGGAGTATTTGTGGGAGGAACTTAAAGACCCATGATTGGGGAAAAAGCACTAGATTAGAAACAGGATTGTTAGGAAACTGGTGCAGTTTTATCTATGGCGCAATCTACACCCTGATTTACATCCTATGCCCTGGCTCCCCACCCCTCCATTGCTGAAAGCCAGGTGGCCACAGAGCCCAACCACTGGTGGGTGTCAAGCTCCACCCCCATCCTAATGGAATTCACTGCTCCTGCTTCCCTGCCTGCCCACCCTCTGGCAAAGTTTTTAAAGGGCCTGTTCTTGAACACGTGGCTTTCTTGGCTCTTCTCTTCGGCTCTCTTGGCTCCTCTGCTCTCCTCTACCCCCTCGCCTTGCTTCTCTCCTCACTAGCTCCTCTCCTCTCTGTTTCTCTTATACTCTCCTTCTCTCTCTTCCTTCTTCACCCCTTCCCTCCAGCCTGCTAGGTTTCCCCAATAAATCCTTTCCCTTACTCCAGTGTTCGGTGTGCTTTGTGACGGCCTAACAGAAATACATAACAGAGCTTGTTCCTGGTTTTAGCTGTGAGGCACATGTTAGCTGTTTGATTGGCACCACACACCCCCTTCTTCCATGCTGCAAAGCCTTTAATTTGTTGAGATAAACGTCTGACAGCAGGACAGTGTTTCAGTAGCTACAATTCTTACCTCCCAGTCCCAGGCTCGTCTAATCTAGTGTTTCTCAACCAACGGCTGTTTTGTTCCCCAGGGTATTGTCTGGGGATTTGTTTTTAAGATTTATTTACTTATTTGAAACTAAGATTTATATATATAGAGAGAGATTTTCCATTCACTGGTTCACTCCCTAGATGGCTGCAATAGCCAGGGATGGGCCAGGTTGAAGCCAAGAGCCAGGAGCTTCGTCCAGGTCTCCGATATGGGTGCAGGGGCCTAAGCACTTGGGCCATTTTCTGCTGTGTTCCCAGGCCATTAGCAGGGAGCTGGTTGGAAGTTGAGCAGCCAGGACTGGATCCAAAATCTGGGGACCTGGCTGACCATCCAACTAGGTGTAATATTACTGCCATCTAGTGGCTGGAGGCCAGAACGGCTGCTAAACAATGAGCCCCCCCCATCCCCTTGTCAAATGTCTCTAGCGCTGAGGTTGAGGAACCTGATCTAACCAATCATAGTAACTGGTTCTGGCAAGATGAGAAGTCCGCCTGGTTGGCAGCTGGGCTGTGGGGTGGGGTGGGAGGACTGAGAACTGACACATAGCACAAGCAAAGCTGACTTCACTGTGACTCAAAAACAGAAAAACTGTAGTGCGTCATGCAACACAAATGATCGGCGCTCAGACCATTTTCATACCAGCTGGTTCTGACTCACGCTGTCCCAGATAAGATCAGGAGCTGCTCCCCAGCACCTCCACACAGACTAAGTGTTCCAGAGGCAAGACCGCTGGTTCCTCAATGACTGAGCTGGTTTATAAACTCTGACCAGTTCCTGCCAAGAGCACCTATAACAAAGTCAGCCCCCAAGCTCCACGAGGACCCCTGGACAACCCTGTTTTCTCTGAGGAGCCTCACAAGTTCCCTGGTGCATTCCCTTGCTTGAGTCCAACAAACCCAAGGGATGAAGATGGCGTGGTTCTGGCTGCTTTCAGTTGGTGGGGTTTTAATACTGGGCACGGAATACAAACCACTGTAGATCAATGGGCTCAGAGCTACCGTCAGGCCTATTCAAAGTGCCTTGGAAGCAATGAGGAAGGTTTTGTGTTTGGGAAATTTGAGGCAAGATTTCCAGCAACGATATCTGAAGTGGACCCTGAATGATAAAAAAGATTTGGGGATGAATAGAGTGGAAGACAGAGAACCACAATAAGAAACAATGCAGACAAAGGTGGGGAGGCATAGAATTAGAAAGGGCAAGCAATCTTGAGGGTCTGACATAGGGTGTCAGGCAGAGAAGGAAGATCCAGATAGGCAGGAAGGGATCAGAGCACACAGCACGTTGTGAAAACTATCCGTGAGATAACAGCAGTACTGGCTGTGTTGTGTGATATGGAATGACAGAAAATGTTACCCAGGACTGAGTTATCACCTGGGGTTGCTGCAGAGCTGGATTTGGGAGTGGGGGGCAGCGCTGTGGCGCAGTGGGTTAAAGCCTTGGGTTAAAGCACTGGCATCCCCTATGGGTGCCGGTTTGAGCCCTGGATGCTCCACTTCCAATCCAGCTCCTTGCTATGGCCTGGGAAAGCAGTAGAAGATGGCCTAAGTCCTTGGGCCCCTGCACCAACATGGGAGACCCAGAAGAAGCTCCTGGCTTTGGATCGGTACAGCTCCAGCCATTGTGGCCATCTGGGGAGTGAATCAGTGGATGGAAGACCTCTCTCTCTGTCTCTACCTCTCTCTAGTTTTTTCAAATAAAGTAAATCTTTTTTTTTTTTTTTTGACAGGCAGAATGGACAGTGAGAGAGAGAGACAGAGAGAAAAGTCTTCCTTTTTCTGTTGGTTCACCCCCCCAAGTGGCCACTACAGCCTTCGCGTTGTGACTGGGGCATTGTGCCGATCCAAAGCCAGGAGCCAGGTGCTTCCTCCTGGTCTCCCATGTGGGTGCAGGGGCAATCGGGACAGAATCTGGCACCCCTACCAGGATTAGAACCCGGGGTGCCGGCCTAAAATAAATCTTAAAAACAAAAACCTGGATTTGGATAAGAACCACCCACTGCCCTCACGCTGGTTCTCCAGCTCTTGAATGAATGCAAAACATTCATGTGGAATTCTAGTGCCACCTAGCACTGGACAAGGTAACAGCACCTTCTTATTGGGAGAGCATCCAAGTGCAGTCAGGACATCACCCCCCCAACCCCGCCCCAAGATATATTTATTTATTTGAAAGGCACCGTTACACACACAGAGAGAGAATGAGAATATCTTCCATCCATTTGTTCTCTTCCTAAATTGCTGGGGTTGAGCCAGGAGCCTGGAACTCCATCTGGTCCCACGTGGGGGCTGGGCTCCATGCACTTGGGCCATCTTCTGCTGCTTTCTCACGCGCATTAGCCGAGAGCTGGATCAGAAGTGGAGCAGTCGGGACTCCCATCAGCACTCACATGGGATGCTGGTGTGGCAGGCGGTGGCTTAAATTCACTCAGTACGATTTTCAATGTAATAATTGCTTTAAAAGGAAAAACTTAATCTTGTGAAGAACATTTGCTGGAAGCGACTGAAAGAGGTGCAGTTCTCAGATTCTGGGCAGAAGAAACCAAGACCGGTTGCCACTGGCACTAGGAGCCATCTCCGGGAAAGAGTCAAAATGCAGCGTTCAGAATCAACTTCCGGAAGTCGGCGTTGTGGCGCGGCCAAGTTCACCTGCTGTTGTCCGGTGACCCTGCCCTGACAGCTGTGGTCATCTGGGGAGTGAGTCAGTGCGTGGAAGCTCTCTCTCTCTCTACACTGCGGAGCTGTGTTGGAAGTGGAGCAGCCGCTCCGGGGCTCCTGTGGGTTGCTGGCTTCGCGGACACCGGCCTTCTGCCATTAGCTTAGCTTTGCTGAAGGAGGGAGGCAGGGACCTGGGCTGCGGTCTGCCCGCCGTGCTCTCCCGGCACCGGCAAAGACCCTCGTTGCGGGCTCCCTACAACACCGGTCTTGGCAGGTTCTGCCTCTACTTACCTTTCATAAACTTTCCCTGACGTCCGTCGTAACCTTCACCCAAAGACCCTAAGCCCCAACCCCGCCGCGTCCCCCACCACAGGGAAACATGTTCCCGCCGCTTCTCTCCGCTAACAATCCGCACCGCGCCGTGAAGCGATCATGCGGGTCTCACCGCCAGAAGGAGGCGGTGAGCGCAGGTGCAGGGGCAGCCAGCCGCGTTCTGGACCCCTCAGGCCGAGACGGAGCGGCGCCGCAGCGACACCCGCACTCGCTCTGGATCGGCCGCAGCGCCCCGGATCCCAGAAGGCGCCAGCTGGTTTTCTAGAGCCTGCCCGGAAGGGGCGGGGCCGACGCTGCGGATTGGTCTGCCTCGGACATACGTCATTTCCGGGCGCCGCAGGGCGGGGCGGGGCGGGAGTCCGAGCCCGCGCTGCTCATTTCCAGAGGCGGCTGCGGGCTGAACTGGTGTGTCCTGGCAACATGAGCGAGGCGGACGGGCTGCGGCAGCGCAGGCCCCTGCGGCCGCAGGTGGTCACCGACGATGGCCAGGCCCCGGAAGCTAAGGACGGCAGGTGTGCTGGAGGCGGGGCCTGAGGGAGGGGGATGACAGCGACCCCAGTACCAGGGGAGGTAGGGTGTCAGGCGCGCAGCGAGAGCGCTCTCGGATAACTCGCTTTGCAGTGGAGGACACCGGCCAGGACAGCCAGGGTGCACCTGCCGGGTCCTGGGGCCGCCGCGCGCCGCTCCCGACCCCTCGTGCCCGGCACCCCAGGGCGCCCGCTGCCTCGCCTCTCCCTGGCTGTGGGCGCCCCTGCGCGCTGCCCTTCCTGCTGGCCCACCCGGTCCCAGCCGAGGGTAGCCAGGTGGCCGCGTCCTTCCCCGACCTCCTCCTAGGAGCAGATGCTAGGCCCCGTCTCCTCTCGTGGCCCTTCGGGGAGCTGGCTGCCGCACCTGCTCTTCTGCTCCTGGCCCCCGGCCCCCCCTTCGGAAAACAGAAGTGATGTTGAAGTCAAGCCTTGCAGGTGTTTTCTGACTGGGTGCCCTCGTCTGTGAGGTTTCGGGGTTCTGGCCTTTGTGCCCACCCTCGCTGTTTCAGGATTTTAGCGCTCGGTTTTGTTAGCTAAAAATTGAAACGTGCTCTTTAAACATAGCTTTCAATATGAGATACTTCCAATTCGCTTTCCAGTTTTGGTTTCTGAACTTTATAGTTTTGAAGTTCTTTTTAAGTTTCTTTTAAATTTATTTATTTGAAAGACAGATTTAGAGCGATAGATCTCCCGTCCGCTGGTTCGCTCCCCAAATGGCCGCAACAGCCAGTGCTGGGCCAGGCCGAGGCCAGGAGCCAGGAGCTTCTTCCTGGTTTCCTGCAGAGTTGTAGGGGCCCAAGCACTTGAGCCATCCCATCCTCCACTGCTTTCCCAGGTGCATTAGCTGGGAGCTGGATCAGAAGTGGAGCAACCAGGACTCGAACCGGTGCACATATGGGATGCTGACTCTGCAGACGGTGGCTTAACCCGCTGTTGTCACAGCGCCGGCCCCCATAACTTTGAATTTTGAGAGAGGATCCAGAGCCCTCCCTAACCAAGCTCAGGGTGGCGCTGACTGATTTATATGCTCATGGAAACGTGATAGACAGGTTAGTCATCAGCAGTGTGCTGAGAGGAGAGGCCGTTGTTGCATGGACTGGGTTTGTTCGTCCCGTGGTGGAGGCCCGCATTTTGAAAGAGAACCGTAGCAGAGGAGCATCCTGGCTCCAGGAGGGCGACTGGGGAGAAGGCCTGCTGGTCGGCTTCCTGGGTCGGATGAGGAAGCAGACGCATCACCTGTCCTGTCGGGTGACAACCCTCCTGGATTGCTGTGCACTCCAGTTTCCCGTTAGTGCTGACCCTGGCAAGCTGGGACAAGTTGGTCACTTGCTTACGGTGGATATTGTGAAGTAAGCTTCTGTTGATGACCCAGTGGCAATGGTTTACTTGTGAAAACATGAGAGATGGGAGAGCAGCTGGCTTCGAGTTTGTCCTAAGGTGCAGTGTGTGGAAAACCAGGGCACAAAGCACCCGTGGGCCCTTGTTGGGGGGCTGTCCAACTCTCAGGTGGGCTGTTCTGGCCCCAGAGCAGAGGGACAGACTTAATTACATTGTTTTCTTCAGCTTCTCTCTGGGGATTTCTTTCCTAATGACAGGGTAAATTGCACACTTCAAAGTCATCTGCCACCTGATCTTTTCCATCTGTGTTCATCTACACATGTGCCTTTCACATTTCTGTTTAAGTAAAAGATACTTTTATGACCTCTCTGCTTGTGAACATCGTTCTACTTTTCCTGTGTTTTTCTCTTTCCCTTAATCTGCTGATCTCTTTGCCACATGTCTGCCAGGAGTCTCTTTCAAAGCAAGTTCTTGTCACCCCCCACTTCTTTCCACATTTGTTATTATAACACTGTCACTGATTTTGTTATGTAATTCCCTCAGTATTGTTCATTTCATTTATGGTCGTCTGAGTTCAGAGTTCAGAGTCAGCCAGGAAAACCCTGTGTACGGTGGGTGTAGTAAAGGAATCTAAAGTAGTACGACACTGTTAGGATAAACTCTGGACGTGCTCAGTGGAATAAAGAAAGCCTGGAAAGACATTATGCAACTGACACAGCAGAAGTGCGATAGTAGATTTTACCAGTGGAAGAAAAACTGGCTGGCTCTTTTCCCGACTCTTGGCTTGGAAGGTAGTGTGAGCTACTGGTAAAGGCATTGCGTGAGTGAGGCGGTTTCTATAGAGTTAGAGACAATGTAGTCAGAAGAGAAATGAAGACAAATGCAGGAGGGTAGAATTGATTAAGAAGCATGTTTTTAAAATGATGCTTTGGAAATAAGATTTTATGCAAAGCTCGTGAATTTCTGTATTTGGGCTATAACAGTTTGGTTGTTAAATCCCT
Organism: Sylvilagus floridanus; assembly: GCA_949820135.1. Lineage (NCBI taxonomy): Eukaryota > Metazoa > Chordata > Mammalia > Lagomorpha > Leporidae > Sylvilagus > Sylvilagus floridanus. The sequence continues at coordinate 82,592,220 of OX463231.1, forward strand.
CCCTCCCCCCATGTGAAACATAGATGAGCTAAGCACTTTAACATACCAGGACAAGCTTATCATGATGTTTTGACATCAGGTTCCCCAAGAACTTTACAAACTATGTTGAAAGGATACTTGTTCCCTAAAACCATTCCTTCCCTTTTGGAGTATAGTTTTGTCTAGGAAGGGAACTGTTTAAACATTCATATATAATTGCTTAGGAGTGAAGATTGAGTATGTTGAGAAGTCAAGAGCTGCTTTAAAAAAATAATGTTCTGAAGGATTCTAGACTAATTAAAGCTCTCTACCCCATCCACTTCCCGTTTTCCTTTTCAAGATTGCAGAATGAAGGGGCAGAGTGGAGAAACTGGGTAATCGTCAATTCATATTTCATAAGGACTCAGGAATCTGGATTTCTCAGCTCAGCTCCGTGCTGGGTGTGTGTTTCCACATGGTTCCTTTAACTTGTTTCTGGTGAATTTTTTTTTCCCAAGGATAAAATAACACATTTGGTCTAAAGACTATGAAAAATTAAAACAATCAAGCTACAGTCACTTCTGGAGAGGGGCCTTCTTGCTGTTGGACCATCTCTTGTGTTCCAGGGCTCAGCTTGTCACCTCAGGTGGCTTGTCTCATGGATTTGGGACTAAAAAGTTTTCTACAAAAACCCCAGTCATTTTTGGTGTCTTGGAGTCTGTGTTTGGAGACTCCCACCCGTGGTTCAAGGCCCTGGTGCCTGGTGTGCAGGAAGCCTTAGAGAATACCTTTTGGATGTAGCTGGTGCAATTAGAGGGCATTTTGTAATTTGTGGCCAGGCCACTGGTAATTGTCAGGTCCTGTTGCAGCACCCAGATCGTGCCCTTGCCCTTAGAGACCTAGGATATTTCAGGGTGATGGGCGTCCTCCCGAGAGATTGGAGACAAACAGGTTGATTCCTCAGACTGCACCTGGATGTGTCGGCACAGGATGGGACCCTGCGATGCTTTGTCAGTGAAAATGAAGACAGATAAATGCAGCATCCTTTATTTAAGTTAAAATAGCGCGGTGTGCATAGCCAGACAGAGGCAAACATGGAAAAAAGGCAGAAGAGCTGTAGACTGAGTTTGCAGGACCCAACAGTGAGGAGGGCTCCGGCGGAGCTTTAGAACCTTGGTTTAGAATTAAGTGTGGCACCAGTCCAGAGGTCCAGGGGTCCAGGAACCACATTTACCTCATTTATATCATGAGCTGGTTCTGTCCCACATGCCTCCTGACCACACATGGCTGGTGGCAGCTGTATTTCTGTCATACAGAAAGTTCCATCCAATAGCTGTGTGTAAGGAGTTGCGTTGAAGCTATGGTTGTAAAACCCGGCCAGAGACCTCTCCAGTAGAGGCTGTGTGATGATCAGGCTAGGGAGGGGAATTGGAGGAGGCCTGTGGTGTCCAGTTGCATGTTGAGAACAACTTGCGAAGAGAAAAGGGTTCTCGGGCCCACTCTGGACCTTCCATACCACAGTTCTCCAGACTTTGTTAAAGCTGAGGTAGGGGAAGCAGGTGCCGCTGCCTTAGGGAACGGTAGACTCAGTGGCTCCAGGTGACTATGAGTGGGCATCACTGGTCCCTGCAGGGATGGAGGATGTGATGTGGGCGTCAGGAGGTTGTCCCCAGATTTTGGCTGCCTTTCTACCTTTCAGGGCCAGCAGGAGGTTTGATTTGGACGAAACTGAGCTTTTTAAAAATGTGTTGTCAAGGGACAATCGGATATCTATGTGAGGCTTCCCAGGCCCTGAAGGAGATGTGTAAAACCATGTTTTTAAAAATGCAACGGGCGGTGTGGTAAAGGAAAGTTAACAGTTTAGGAGTTTGAGACAAAATGAGAAGGCTCTGTTTTCAGTTGAATCACTTTAGGCAGGGAAAAACACAGCAGCACCTCAGTCAGATTGGCACCTTAAGGTGAAAGATTACACAACGCTTTGCCCAGGGACATCTCCTCCACTGGGGCCAGGGCGCCGATTGCATCATCTTCCTTAACAGTACTGGAGTAGCTGGGCCCACAGCAGCACAACCTCACTGCCTGCCTTTTCAGTGTGGTTGTCTGTATTTGCGATTCCGGTTTTAAAGAAACCACATTATCGGAAGCGCTTTTGCCATTTGTACTTGTGACCAGCCTGTCTCATTGGACGGGTGCCTTGTTCTGTCCCTGTGTTGAAAGACTAGAGAACCCCTTGAGTTAAAGAGTATGGCGGCTTCTGGAGAGGCAGCTGGCCTAGGGGAGCCAAAGAAATCTTTATTGAAATGTGAGTCACATACCATAAAACTCACCGATTTAACAATATCCAATCCATTGGTTTTTAGTGTAATTATAGAGCTTTGCAACAATACCACAATCTGTTTAGAACATCTTCCCCACCCCCCACCCCAAAGAAACCTTTTACTTAAGGAATACAAACTTCTTGCATTTCCTAAGTACAACTTTAGGAACACAGTGATTCTTCCCACCATACCCGCCCTCCCCTCAAACCCTTCCACCCTTCCCCCTCCTCCCTCTCCACCTTCTCGCATTCCCAGTCCCATTCTCCACTAAGATCCATTTTCAATTAACTTTATATGTAGAAGACCAACTCTATACTAAGTAAAGAATTCAACAATTTGCAAGAAAAAAAATGTAGAACATGTTTATCACTAGTTTTTTTTTAGTTGAGGTGGAATTCCCCTTATACAGTTAACCATTTAAAGTTCGGTGGTCATGTGTTCATGGTGTTGAACCACCGCTCTTCAGTTTCAGTAGCTTTTCATCACCCCATAAAAACACCTTGTACCAATTAAGTGCTCTCAGCGTCCCCCTCACACAGGTGAGTGGATGGACAGATTGTGGTGTACACATGGGATGGAATCTTCTTCAGCCCGTAAAGAAACCATGTGCTGGTGGTGCATACTGCACCTGGGGTGAACCTGGAAAATGTTCCGCTGAGGTACCACAAAAGGTCGCAGATTGTGTGATTCATTTTGTAGGCAATACCCAGGCTTGGCAAATGACCATGAACTTTTACAGAGTTTCCAAACCCCAGCTCGAGGGCTTTCAGTGTGGGTGCCCTCTGCCCCATCCTCTGGTGTTGGCAGGCTGTGTTGCTATTGGTTAGTGGTGAGAATTGGTTCTGGCTCGTAGTCAGGCTCTCTGAGTTCCGAGGGTCGTGGGCAAGCCGGCTGGGCCCTTCGCTGCCCGCTTTCTGCATGGTGTAGCATATTCTGATTTGTATGCTTTTTTCATTCTTATGACCCTCACCCCTTCCCTTGCTGTAGGCTTCTCCAGATGCATTTGCCTGCTTCATGTTGGGTCACAGTTGATCAGTGCCTGATAGTCATTTGCATGCCTGTGGTTCTTGAAGTTCCTTGCCTGTTTTAAATCAGTCACATTATAAGGCAAAGTTTTTGTGGGCTGGGGTTTGGGCGGGGGGGGGGGGGGGAGTCTACCTGGCTTTTCCCTTCCTGGCCACCTACCTGTGTCCAAGAGCTTGGGTTTACAGCATTTTGTTTGGGTTTATGGGACCTGGGACACCTGCTTTCCTACGGAACAAAGCGAGAAGACTCTCACCCCTTCTGGGTGAAGATTCTGAGCCCCCTGTGAGCAAAAAGAAGGAAGTTAGGGACAAAATTAGTTTTTGGAAAATTATCAAAAGGGAAATAGACACATTGGAATCCTCAGTAGCAAATGGCCAGTGTGAAAGGAGAAGAGGTGCTATGCCCATTTTTCTCTGGAGGAGAGGGCAGGTTGCACCTTCAACACTGTTTGGAGATGTCCTCAGCTAAACGTCCAGTGCTGTGCTTTCTGCATAACTGCAGGACATGTTTCAAGCGAAGCTTCTTACCGCTCTTAGGAGGATCTGCTTAACTCATTTCTCATTACAGATTCCTGGCATCCTTCTGAGCCTTTACCTGTAGCATTTTTTTCTTAAAAGATTTATTTATTTATTTGAGAGGCAGAGTTACAGAAGGAGAGACAGAGAGAGAGGTCTTCCATCCACTGGTTCATTCCCCAGATGGCCGCAACGGCTGGAACTGTGCCGATCCAAAGCTAGGAGCCAGGAGCTTCTTCTGAGTCTCCCATGTGAGTTCAGGGGCCTAAGGACCTGGGCCATCCTCTACTGCTATCCCAGGCCATATCAGGGAGCTGGATTAGAAGAGGAGCAGCTGGGACTAGAACCAGTGCTCATATGGGATGCTGGCACTTCAGGCCAGAGCTTTAACCTGCTGTGCCACAGTGCTGGCCCAGATTCATTTTTTTACGGTTCTCAGAAGTGGGATAGGTGTTTGGTCTAGCAGGTTAGTCACTGGTTAAGATGCCTGTCTCCCATATTGCAGTGCCTGGATTCAGTCCAGCTTCCTTAATGCACACCATGGGAGGCAGTTGGTGATGGCTCATGTAGTGAGGTTCCTGTTACCCACATGGGAGATCTGGATTGAGTTTCCGGTTTCAGCCCCTGCCCAGCCCTGGCCATTGCAGGCATTTGAAGAGTGAACTTGCTGATGGGTTCTTATTGTCTCTGTCTGTCTCTCTGCTTCTAAAACACAAAGTCTGGACAGGTGTCAGCCTTGCTGAATTCAAAGGTCAGTGTCAGTGGACCGTGTTCCTTGCTGGAGGCTCTTGGGGGGACACTGGTTCCGGGCACTTGAGGCGCTGGTAGAATTCAGTGCTCTTCAGCTGTGGCGTCCAAAACATCTGCAGGAGTGCACTTTATGAGAGCCACTCTCTCCCCGTCCCCGTCTTTCATTTCCAATAGAAACGGAAGGATTTGCTTTATTTTCTGATGCATGTTCAGAAGTGACAGGCCGCTGAGCTTGCCCTGCGCAACCTGTTACAGCACAGTGAGGAGCCTGGGGCTCTGTGAGTGGAGAAACCAGCCTACAGACGCTTGACGGGTGGCTGGGCCGTGAGGACCAGTGCCTAGGTTACCCCATGCCCGGAGCAGTCAGTGAGGCACATTTGAGTGGCAAGAGACCTGCCCTTAAAGTGACTCTCCTTTGTTAAGTGTGAGTCAGCATTTTCATCTTACTAGCCACTGCAACTCTTTCTTCCCAGTTCTTGTGCCTAGCAGTTTAGTGAGTTTTGACCTTGTAGGGCTCGGCCCAGGGCTCATGATTGGGAACGTAGTTGATTAGGGTGTCCCACACAGTTGGAAGATTCCTTTCTTCAGGAAAGAAGAAAGACGTTGTTTGCCAATCCTAGCAAACAGTGCTAAAGTTTACTTACAAGAGGTCAGCGACCTGCAGTGGGGAAGCTGGCCGTGTGGCTGTGCTCCTGCGACCCGGTGCTCAGACCAGCCGTGCGCCTCTCCGCGAGGCCTGCTGACTCCGTGCTGTCTTTTGCTTTCGGCAGCTCCTTCAGCGGCAGAGTCTTCCGAGTAACCTTCCTGATGCTGGCTGTCTCCCTCACTGTGCCCCTGCTTGGAGCTGTGATGCTGCTGGATTCTCCCATAGATCCACAGCCTCTCAGGTGAGCTGCCCGGCGATCCCTGGGAAGGGTTGTTGGAGGAACTGTAATAGGCTGATGAAATCTCTAGGGAGAGAGGGGTGGTTAACTCCATCTGATCAGAGGTAAGTTATGAGAAGTAGAGCCTTGTGGTTTTCTTATTTATAAAAAAAAAAAAATTTGTGTGAAAGGCTGAGAGAGATCTCTCACCCACTGGTTGACCCCTCAATGCCTGCAGCAGCCGGGCTGGGCCAGGCTGAACCTAATACTCAGAAGCTCAGCCGAGGTCTCCCATGTGGGAGACAGGGACCCAACTACTTGAGCTATCTCCTGCTGCTTTGTATGGTGCAAATTAGGAGGTAGCTGACCTTGGGAGCAGAAATGGGACTTGAACCCAGGCACTTTGGTATAGAATGTGGGTGTCCCACACATTGTCTGAAATATTACACCAAATACCTACCCTCTGATTTATTTAGTTCCTGGGTTTTTAAATTTTATTTTTTACTTATCTGAAAGGCAGACAGAGAGAGACGGAGACTGACAGAGAGAGATTTTCCATCTACTGATTCACAAATACCCACCACAGCTAAGGATGGGCCAGGACAAAGCCAGGAGCCAGGAACTCAAACCTGGGTCTCCCATGTGGGTGGCAGGGACTCAGATACATGAGCCATCACTGCTGCCTCCACGGGTGCACATTAGCAGGAAACTGGAATTAGAAGCGGTTCATCTAATTAATTAGAAGCAATTCAGTTAACTAAAAGTGTATTCAGCGGGCCGGCGCCGTGGCTCAATAGGCTAATCCTCTGCTTTGCGGTGCCGGCATACCGGGTTCTTGTCCCAGTTGGGGTGCTGGATTCTGTCCCGGTTGCCCCTCTTCCAGGCCAGCTCTCTGCTGTGGCCAGGGAGTGCAGTGGAGGATGGCCCAAGTGCTTGGGCCCTGCACCCCATGGGAGACCAGGAGAAGCACCTGGCTCCTGGCTTCGGATCAGCGCAATGCGCTGGCCTCAGAGTGTCGGCCGCGGCGGCCATTGGAGGATGAACCAATGGCAAAGGAAGGCCTTTCTCTCTGTCTCTCTCTCTCGCTGTTCACTCTGCCTGTAAAAAAAAAAATGTGTATTCAGCATCTAGTGTGCTTAAGGTAGGTGATACAGAGATACAAAGTGGGCACAGGTCTAACCTTAGATTGACATATAATATGCAAGAGTCAACCTTTTATTGTGTCTTTTAAAATTAAGATTTATTTATGTATTTGAAAGGCAGAGTTACAGAGAAAGAGGTAGAGAGAAAGAGAGAGTCAGAGAGAGAGAGAGATCTTCCATCTACTGGTTCACTTCCCAGTGGCTAGAGCTGGGCAAGTTGGAAGCCAGGAGCCAGGAGCATCTTCCAGGTCTCCCATGTGGGTAGCAGGGACCCAAGCACTTGGGCCATCCTCTGCTGCTTTCCCAGGCACATCAACAGGGAGCTGGATTGGAAGTTCAGCAGCTGGGACTTGAACCAGCACTCATATGGGATGCCAGCATTGTAGGCTGTGGCTTTACCAGCTATGCCATAGCGCTGGCTCCAACTTTTTATTGTTGGATTTAGAATTATTAAAGGCACAGAGTGCTGTAAAAACACCATCAGCTCATGTAAGATTGAGGATGAGGGAGGGCCTGGGGCTAGTGGCAGAGTGCTGGCTGTGGAGTTCCTGGTGGGCCAGAGTCCTCTAAGGAGTATTTTCTGTGTGAACCTGGCCTACAGATGTCCTGGCTGTCCTCTCTTGGGGGCTCTCTGGTTGTTAGGGGTGGGCTCTGTCTGGCTAATCCCGCCACCCTCCTGCTCCATGGAGCTCTCCTTCTAGACTGGAGTCAGGTGCGGGTAGTGTCTGTCCCAGGGGTGTGAAATCAGCAGCAGGCTGCGGGGCTTTGCCAACAACCTGACCTGCAAAGCCACCGGCGTCTGCCATTTGGGGAGATTAGACATGCCCTGCACACTCCCCCGTGTGACATGCTGATTCACAGTCAAGGAGGACAGACGGTGCCTTTCACCTTTTTCTGGGAGGAGGGAGAGGTGTGGAGAAGGGGGGCAGGTGGTCAGTGTGGTCATACGTGCTTGGCATGGCTGGAGGAAAGCCTGCATCCACCCGGTGGCCCTCAGTCTCAGGGACGTGAGCCCCCATGGAGTGGCAGTGGTCTCGGTTGACTGAGCTTTTTGTAAGCAGTTCCGAGGTGCCATGTCCTGCCTGCAGCAGGAGTCAGGGCGTGTGGGGGCAGTTTCTCTTCTTTGCCTGCAAGCCTCCATGGCTTCTACCTGACTTTGATTCATTGGGCTTCTGTTGGCTCTCCGTGTCCTCGCCATCCCTGAAGGTTGTTGTTGTTTTTTTATTTTTATTTGAAGATATTTATTTATTTATTTATTTATTTATTTAAAGAGAGAGAGAGGGAGGTAGGGACAAATAGAGGTGAGAGAGATCTTTCAGATGCCTACAACAGCAGGGCTGGGCCATACCCAAGCCAGCAGCCCAGAACTCAGCCTGGGTCTCCAAGGGGTAGTAGGGACCAGATTGGAAACAGAGTGAAGATATGAACCCATGCCCTCTGATGTGGGATGTGATGACTTGGCTGCTGTGCCAACCGCCCAGCCCTGAGAAATGTGTTTTTACAAATGGCAAATGACAGTCATATTCTTCTATGAAAGATAATCTTTGTGTTCTTTTCTGGATGGAGACCAGCACCTTTTGGAGTGCTCGTGGCCTCATGCTAGCTGCAGCCGAGCAGGTGTGGGTTTGCCTGGGGTGTGAGGACCCTGTCCTGCCATGCATGCTTGCGTAAGGCGGACTTGCCACATTCACAGTTGGTGGAGTCAGCATCAATTTTTATTGCGTTTGATCTCAGAGGGGCTCCTAAAAAATGATCATGGTAAGGCAGGGCCATAGGGAAGAACAGGAAAAAATCAGTCGCTGAACACGAACAGCTCAGCTGAAGCCATCAGCAGGAGTTACTGGCTGGAGCAAGAGCCGTATGGCTGGTGATGTCCCAGGACTCTGCCTCATTTCTGCTTCCCTGAGGTGGCCCTTCATTGACATTTTTCCTGCCCAGGCATGGGGAGTGGGGCCCTTCCTTGCTCGTCCTTTGCATTTTCTCATATAACTTTTCCTTCAGTCTCCCTGCTAAGCGTATACTCGGGCTCCTGTGGGCAGGGATGGTGCACTTCACAGATACCTCCTGAGTGTAGGGGCTGAGGCCAACTGTGCGGTGGTGTGCTGCTCTGGCCGGGGCCTATGTGCCCGTCCCAGCTGTGTGGAGAGGTAGGGCCTTCTCAGCATCAGACTTGGAGCCATGTGTACCTGACGCCAAAGCACGCGGTCCTGCTTGCCTCCTTTGGCAGTAAAACTCCCGAGTGAAGCCAAGAGCATTTGTCTCTGCAGCAGGCAGAAAGCCATCACTGGGGGAGGATGGAGAAGAAGTTTAATCTGGGGTTCATTGTGCTGGTCTTGTGTCGGTGCTGACTCAGGGGGCTGCAGCTAGGAGGTACTCTGGAGCGAGAGGCCAATGTGGGGGCTGCCGAGCGACCAAGGGGAGAGAGGAGGCGAGAGAGATGATGGGGCCAGACCATGGGACTGCGTAGCCTCTCCAGGGACCGTGGCCCCACTGAGGTGAGCAGTGGCAGCCTCGGGCAGGCAGGTGCTGTGCTCTGCTGAGGCTTCTGGGTTGAGAATTGTCTGTTGGGACAAGGGAGGAAGCAGGGGAGAGAAGGTGTTGGCTGGGCCAGGATGGTGGCAGAGGGACGAGGCGAGAAGCGGTTTGGTCCTGTCTTCTGCAGGTGGCCTCAGCCGGATGTGGCGTATTTGCATGTGGGTGGGAGGGATTAGAGGGGTGGGGAAGAGTAACAGAGCCCTGTCTGAGGGATGGGAGGGTCTAGGCCCCATGCAGGTCACTTCAGAGTGAGGAGGTCGAGCTGCCCTCAGGCCCTGGGAAGTGGGGGGACGAGCTTGGGGTGGCTCAGGGCAGGCCCCGGGGCTCTCTCAGGTGACAGATGAGTGTCCAAGGGAGCTAGCAGTATTGATATTTTCATTATTTGCTTTGTTCTGTGACCTTTTCTGATGTCCTGGAACAGTTTTACCCTTTTCCTTTGCACTTCCGGCACCTGAGGGTGCCGCTGGAATGTGTTCTCTTTATCAGAGGAGTTATGCATGGGATAGGCCCTCAGTAGGCATTTTTCTTCACCTGTGTTTTATAGACAACTCCCTGTAATTGCATTGTTTTACAGCTTCAAAGAGCCCCCTTTCTTGCTTGGTGTTCTGCAACCAAATACGAAGTTGCGACAGGCGGAAAGGCTATTTGAAAACCAACTTATTGGGCCAGAGTCCATAGCAAATATCGGGGGTAAGTAAGCCCCTGGCACTGCAGTCTGACCTCGGGTGTATGTTGCCTGGGGGTGGATCCTGGGGGAACAGCTGTGGTGGCAACCTTCCCCTGGACTGGGGTTGTTCAGGGCACCCTGCTCAGTTAGGATGTCCCGAGGGAGTGTCTAGTGGGAGTGGCTCTCTCTGCTGGTCTGGTCTGTCCAGGTAGCATGTGCCACGTTAGTGCAGGGTGATTTTGAGTTCCTCTCAAAATCTTTTCTTGGATTCAGAGTATTGTGAAAGAGGAAGGCAAAAATGCAGACACGGACGTTTTCATTTGTTTATCTGAGCCAGGTGGGTGTTGCTTGATTGCTCATTGCTTCCTGGCTCAGTGTGTCTCTGCATAGATTGCAGTTTGAGCTGAAGACCAGCGATTCTCCATATTCTCATTGCCTGTTTTAGTGCTCACTTTGGTGGCTACGCCTACAGCCAACTATCATCTCCACACTTAACACAAGCCCGAGAACTGGAATCGGTTCTGGTTCTAATTCTTGTGCCTTTAGCAACAAAGCATCTTCTGTCTGTTAAAGTAGGAATTAAGCTTAGTGTTGAATAGACCCAATAATGAAATGGTTAATGAACTTCAACTGGTACGAGAATTTCTAAGCAGCTTCTTTGCAAACGCCTTGAGTCCTTCTGAAGGGCCGTGTGTTTTTGGTGCTGTGGCTGTGAACAGGTGCCTTCCGTATACTCCTCTCGATGTCACTCTCCAGGGGCCTCTGGCCTGGTTCTTTTTTTTTTTTTTTTTTTTTGACAGGCAGAGTGAACAGTGAGAGAGAGACAGAGAGAAAGGTCTTCCTTTTTCCGTTGGTTCACCCCCCCATTGGTCTCTGTGGCCGGCGCACTGCACTGATCCGAAGCCAGGAGCCAGGTGCTTCCTCCTGGTCTCCCATGCAGGTGCAGGGCCCAAGCACTTGGACCATCCTCCACTGCACTCTTGGGCCACAGCAGAGAGCTGGACTGGAAGAGGGGCAACCGGGACTAGAACCCAGGGTGCCAGCGCCACAGGTGGAGGATTAGCCTATTGAGCCACGGTGCCGGCCTGGCCTGGTTCTCTCTGCCCACTGCCTGCTGTTGACGTAGGACCCAAAGTCTGGCTCATTTTTGCAGTTGTTGGTTTGTTGTTTTGACTGACAAAGTCAGAATTGTTTCCATTTGAATTAATATTCATGGTAGAACTTTGTATTCTCTTAAAGAGACATCGACATTAGTAAATTTGGGTTTTTTTTTTTTTTTTGATGAAGAAAAAAAAATCAAATTTGCCATTTTCAAAATTGGAACTTAGAGGGAGACAGAATCCAGCCCCGGCAGTCTTTTCTTAGCTTTCATGAGAGCTCGTCCCTGCCTTTCCACTTTCTGCTCTATCATTGGGTCTTGCCTCTCTTTCCACGGAAAAGCTGGTGATCCCCTGGGAGGCTTCAGTGAGGCTCAGCAGGGACTTCTGGTTATGCTGCTGTGGGAGGGACCTGCTGCTTCATTTGAAGGTTGTCCTTGGGGGATGACTGGCAGCTTGCTGGTCCTGGAAGGAGGCCCTAGCCTCCAGAGAGTGATTGGGAGAATGGTGACCAATTAACATGCTTTGTTTTGTTTTTTAGTAGAACAGTTGAGGCTCATGGCAAAATTGAGCAGCTGGTACGGAGATTTTCCAAAGGAGATTTTATCACGGATGGGTGTTGGATTTTGTCAAGTGCTTTCCTGCACAAGTGCGCAGCTTCCCGCATTCCCAGAGTGGTGCGTTCGTTCGGAGGGATGAGCCCACAGTGGCACAGAGCTGTCAGCCAGAGCCTGTAGTTTAGAGTTCACTGGGTGTTTGCATTCCATGGATTTGGACAAGTGTGTAATGAGGTTGTGGTGTCATTCGGAGCATTATCACGGCCCTAGGAGACCTCTGTGTTCTGTCTGCTCATGCTCCCTCCCCTTCGGGCTGCGGTTGGCAGCCAATGATCCTTTTATCATTGTCTCTGTGGTTTGCCTTTTCCAGGATGCTGTTCAGTTGGAATCATGCAGTATGTAGTCTTTTCACATTGGCTGCTTCCATTGGTAATGTGCATTTAGGGCTCCTCGTGCCTTTCCATGGCTGGATAGCTCATTTCTTTCCAGCACTGAGTAGTATTCCGTTGTCTGCATGTACCACAGTTCATCTGTTCACTGCTGAGAGGCATTTGGTTGTTTCCAAGTTGTGGCAGTTATGAATGAGGCTGTTTAAATATCTATGTACAGATTTTTGTGTGAAATCAAATTTTTAACTAACTTGAGTAAATACCAAGGAGCCTGAGCATTGGATTATATTGTAAGAGTATGTTTAGTTTTGTAAGAAACCAGCAAACTGTCTTCCAAAGTGGCCATGCCATCTTGTTTCCTGTTAGCAATGGGTGAAAGTTCCTGACACTCCATGCTATTGCTGCTGTTTGGCATTTGGACATTCTGATAGGTGTGGTGCATCTCATGTGGTTTTTGTTTGCATTTCTCTGATTATATGATGTTTGCATCTGTTCATAAACTTACTAGCCATCTGCATATTTTGTCATTTGTCTTTTAAAGTTTTTGTCCTTTTTAAAATGAGATTGTTCAGTATCTCTTTGTTAATTGTTAAGAGTTCTTTGTGTATTTTGGGCAACAATTATTTATTTATTTGAAGGGCAGAATGGTAGAAGGAGAGAGGGAGGGAGGAGGAGGGAGAGGGGGAGAGAGAGATAGAGAGACAGAGAGCTATCTTCCATCTGCTGGTTCACTCCCCAAATGCCTACAACAGCTGGAGCTGGGCCAGGCTGAAGCCAGGAGCCTGGAACTCCATCTAGGTTGCCTACGTGAATGGCAGTTAGCCAGGTATTTGAGGTGTCGTCTCATGCCTCTTGGATTACACATTAACAGGAAGCTAGATTGGAAGTGAAGCTGGGATTTGATCATAGGTCCACCAATGTGGGATGAGGGTGACCTAAGAGGTGACTCAGTCTGCTGAGCCACAGTGCACACTCCCAGACCAGCCCCTAGACATGTCTTTCGAAATCCTTTCTGCTTGTCTGTGGCTTATCTTCTCATTCACTTGACAGTATTTTTCACAGAGCACAAGCTTTTAATTTAGTGAAGTTCAGCTAATCAGTTACTATGCCTGCCTACTTCATTTCTTTATGGATTATGCCTTTGGTGTCTTATTTAAAAAATCACTGTTGCGTGGATGTTGTGGAGCAGTGGGTTAAGCCATTGCTCAGGACACACACATTCCACTGGAGTACCTGGTGTGAGTCCTGGAGACTGTGCTTTGGACCCAGCTCCCTGCTAATGTGCCTGGTAAGCAACGTATGATGACCCAGGTACTTTGGTTCCTGCCACCTGTGTAGGAGACCCAGATGGAGTTCTGGGCGCTTGGCTTTGACCTGGCCCAGCCCTGTGTGTTATAGACATTTGAGGAGTAGACCAGTGGAAAAAATCTCTCTTTCTCTTTTTCTCCTCTTTCTGTCACTCAGTCTTTCAAATAAATGAATCTTTAAAAAGAACTTAAAATGCTCTTTCTGTATCTGTTGAGATATTCATGTGATTTTTCTTCTTTAGTCTGTTTGGAACGATGGATTATATTAATTAATTTTTAAATATTGAACAAATCTTGTATACCTGGTATAAATTAGGTCATGGTATACAGTTCTTTTTATATGTCATTCAGTCGATTTGATCAGCTGATACTTTGTTGAAGATTTTTACATTTATGTTCATGAAAGATATTGGTCTAGTTTATTGTGCAAGGATACTGCAAAAATGTTCATGGTTAGATGAAATTAAAGATGGTTTATTTTGGGGGGTGTGTTTGGTCTAGAGGTTGACCTCTGTTAGGATGGCAATGTCCCATATAGAGTACCTCATCCTGATCCCTGGCTCCAACTATAGATTCCAGCTTCCTGCTAACATGGTCCTCAGGAGGCACTGGTGATAGTGCAACTAGTTGGGTTCCTGCCATGCATGTCGGACACTTGGTTTGAGTTACTGGCCCGGCCCTGGCCATTATAGACATTTGGAAAGTGAACCAGCAGATGGAAGGTCTCTTTCACAGCTGTCTGCCTGCCTCTCAAATAAAATTTAAAAATAAATAAAGGGCCAGTGTTTGTGGCACAGCAAATTAAGCTGCCACCTGCAACACCAGCATCCCATATGAGCACTGGTTTGAGTTCTGGCTGCTGCACTTCTGATCCAGCTCTCTGCCAATGTGCCTGGGGAAGCAGGGGATGATGACTCAAATGCATGGCTTCTGCACCCATGTGGGAGACTGGTTGGGATTCCAGGCTCCTGGGTTTGGCCTTGCTCAGCCCAGTTATTGTCCTTTGGGAGTGAACATCTCTTTCTGTATCTCTCCCTCTCTCTATAACTCTGCTTTCAAATACATAAATAAACATTAGAAAACATAAAAAATAGAAGTGATTACATACATCTCCACTTTAAAGAAAAAAGGTAGTTTATTTTGGTGCAAATATTTTGAAACCCATACATAGTTGTTTCATAATATGAATCTTCATGAACTTTTTGTAGGCTCCCTATATACATGGATTTCACAAATTTTTTGTACCAAAATAGTTCATCATTTAATTAAATTTTCCTTGAACTTTTAGAAGTGTCTTCATGATATCTTTTTCTTTTAGTATTAGGATAATGCCATTCTCATTGAATGAGCAGGAAGTGTTCTTCATGCTCTATCTTCTGGAAGATTTTAGAGAGTAGGTTATACTTTACAAAATGTTTAGTAAAATTCATCATTGATTACGTCAGGGCTTGATGCTTTCTGGTTTGGAGGGTTGTTAATTGTTGATTTCGTTTCTTTAACAGATATAGGGCTGTTCATATTGTGTATTTCTTCTTGTGGAGCTTGGCAGATTCTGTCTTTCAAGGAGTTGGTCCATTTCATTTAGGCTGTCGAATTTGTAGACAGTGTTTTTCGTAGTATCCCTCTCTTATCCTTTTACTTGCCCATGGGTTCTGTGGTGATAGCCCCTCTTTCATTTCTGATGTTAGTAATTTGTATTTTTTTTAAAGATTTTATTTATGTATTTCAGAGGTAGAGTTACAGACAAAGAAAGGAAAATACAGAAAGAAAGGTCTTCCATGCGCTGCTTCACTCCCCAGATGGCTGCAGTGGCCGGAGCTGAGTCCATCCGAAGCCAGGAGCCTCCTTGGGGTCTCCCACGTGGGTGCAGGGGCCCAAGCATTTGGGTCATCCTCCACTGCTTTCCCAGGCCATAGTAGAGAGCTGGATTAGAAGAGGAGCAGCTGGAACTTGAACTGGCACCCATATGGGATTCTGGTGCTGCAGGTGGTGGCTTAGCCCACTAAGCCAAGTGCTAGCCCTATGTCTTTCTTTTTTTTTTCTCCTTAGTTAACTGCTTAGAGGTTTATAAGATTTATTGATCTTTCCAAAGAACCAGCTTTTGGTTCCATTGATTTTTTTCTCTGTTGATTTCTTGCTTTCAGTTTTATTGATTTCTGCTCTGATTTTAAAAACTTATTTTTATTCACTTTGTTTTTATTTTATTATTTTTTTGGACAGGCAGAGTAGACAGTGAGAGAGAGACAGAGACAGAGAGAAAGGTCTTCTTTTTCTGTTGGTTCACCCCACAATGGCCGCTGCAGCCAGTGCACTGCGCTGATCCTAAGGCAGGAGCCAGGTGCTTCTCCTGGTCTCCCATGGTCTCCCATGGGGTGCAGGGCCCAAGCACTTGGGCCATCTTCCACTGCACTCCTGGGCCACAGCAGAGGGCTGGCCTGGAAGAGGGGCAACCAGGACAGAATCTGGTGCCCCGACCGGGACTAGAACCCAGTGTGCCGTCGCCACAGGCAGAGGATTAGCCTAGTGAGCCGCGGCGCCAGCCATATTCACTTTGGATCTAACTTGCTCTTTGTTTTCTAGTTCTCTAAGTTGGAAATTTATTGGGATTTATTTTTATACTTTCTTTTCTGTTATATACATTCAGTGCCAATATTTTCCTCCATGTTCTGTTTTTGCTGAAATCACATAGGTGCTGTTAAGTTGTATTTTCTTTCAGTTCCAAATATTTCTCATAAGGTTTCTTGACTTATGTTATTTGGAAATGTGTTGTTTAATCTCCAAGAATTTTGGGATTTTTCCAGCTATATTTCTGTTACTGAACTCTAGACACAATTTCATTGAGATCTGATAGCAGACATCATATGATTGAGATTCTTTTAAATTTGTTAAGATTTGTTTAATGGCCTGGTTACTGGATGAAGTAGTCAGTAAGTGTCAGTTTGGCCCAGTTGGTAGATGGCGCTGTTGAGTTCAACCATGTCCTTATTGATTTTCTGCCTGCTAAATCTGTTTCTAGTGTAGGGGTATTGAAATCTCCAGCTATCATGTTTTTTACAGTTCTGTTAGTTTTTGACTTGAGTATTTTTTTTAATGTTTATTTATTTTTATCCACTTGAAAGGTGGAATGACACACATGTATACATGCACAGAGAAATCCTCTACCCACTCAGTCCCCAAATACCCATAACATCCAGGGCTGGGTCAGGCCAAAGCCAGGAGCTCAGAACTGGACCTGGGACACTCATGTGGGTGGCAGGGACTCAAATACCTGGGCCATCATCTGCTGTTTCCCAGGTGCATTCGCAGGAAACTGGATTGGAAGCATGGACTTGCTGGGACTCAAACCAGGCAACTTGATGTGGGATATAGGTGTCCCAGGCAGCAGCCTAACTGGGTGCACTACAATGCCCACCCTTTATTTGGTATTTTTAAACCACTGAAAAAGTGATTATTGACCTATTAATCTGTTATATTTGTTACTGTTTTCTATTCTTTTTTTTTAAGATTTATTTATTTATTTGAAAGTCAGAGTTACACAGAGAGAGGAGAGGCAGAGAGAGAGCGAGAGAGAAAGAGAGAGGTCTTTCATCCAATGATTCACTCCCCAGTTGGCCACGATGGCACCAATCCAAAGCCAGGAGCCAGGAACTTCATCCAGGTCTCCCACGTGGGTGCAGGGGCCCAAGGATTTGGGCCATCTTTTACTGCTTTCCCAGGCCATAGTAGAGAGCTGGACCAGAAGTGGAGCATCCGGGTCTCGAACTGGTGCCCATATGGGTTGCTGGCGCTTCAGGCCAGGGCTTTAACCCGCTGTGCCACAGCGCCGGCCCCTGTTTTCTATTCTTTATCCTTGTTTTTTGTTTTTATTTTAGTCTTCCACTCTTTTTTTTTTTTAAAGAGTTTATTTATTTATTTTGAGAGGTAGAGTTAGAGAGAGAGAGAGAGAGAAAGAGAAAGAGAGATCTTCCATCCACTGGTTCACTCCCAAAATGGCTACAATGGCCAGAGCTGGACCAATCCAAAGCCGGGAGCCAGGAGCTTCTTCCAGGAAGCCCACGCAGGTGCAGGGGCCCAAGCACTTGGGCCATCTTCCACTGCTTTCCCAGGCCATAACAGAGAACTGGATCAGAAGTGGAGCAGCTGGGACTCGAACCAGCGCTGACATGAGATGCCAGTGCCTCGGGGTTGGGGCTTTAACCCGCTGCACCACAGTGCCAGCCCTCTCAAAGATCTCGATGAAGACAGGATGCCCACTTTTACCACTCTTATTCAATATGGTACTGGAAGTCTTAACCAGAGCCATTAGGCAAGAGAAAGAAATAAAGGGCAACCAAAATGAAAGGAGGAATTCAAATTGTCACCTTTAGCAGATGATGTGTTCCCATGTATAGAAAATCCCAAGATTCCACCCAGAAACCATTAGAACTAAAAAATGGTTTCAGCAGAGTTGTAGGAGACAAAGTCAGTGAATTTTTACACACCAATAGCAAATTATATGAGAAAGAAGTCAAGAAAGCAATGCCGTTTCCAACAGCTACCAAAAAGAAAAAAAAAAAATCCTCAAATACCTAGGACAAATTTTAAAGCACAGTAAATGCTCACTTCAGCACTGAGTATACAAAGCACCTGAATATAGAAAATAGAATACAAAGAAGATTAGCATGGTCCTTAAGCAAATACAATACACAAATTCTTGAAATGCTCTATAGTTTTTAAACACATATTGCAGATTCTAGAGCAACCACTACAAAAAGGAAAAAAAATGCATAACTGAAATGCTAAGAAAGAAGGAGCGACATTGTAATATAGTGGGTTAAGTTGCTGTTTGCATCTCATATCGGAATGCCCATTTGAGTCGGGGCTGCTCCACATCAGATCCACCTTTCTGTTAATGTTTCTGGGAAAACAGCAAATGATGGCCCAAGTGCTTGGTCCCTTGCCACCCGCATGGGAAACCCAGATGGAGTTCCAGCTTCCTGACTTCCACATGGCCCAGCCCTGGCCATTGCACCTATTTGGGCAGATGGAAGAGCTCTCTCTGTCTCTCTCCCTCTATTTCTCCCTCTTCGTCTCTCTGTAATTCTGCCTTCCAAATAAATAATTTTGAAAGAAGAGAAAATGGAATCATATAAAATGCTCAATTTTAAACTATAAAAGGGAGGAAAAGAGTGGAAGACTGGGGCGGGCGCTGTGGTGTAGTGGGCAGTTGGTTTGTTACATATGGCCTTTATTGTGTTGTGCAATGTTCCTTCTGTTGCTAGTTTGTTTAGAGTCTTTATCATGAAAGGGTGTAGGATTTTATCGCATGCCTTTTCTACATCTGTGGAGATGGCTGCATGGTTTTGTCCTTCACTGTTATTGATTTGCCTTTGTCGAACCATTCTCGCATCCCTGGGGTGATTCTCACTTGATTAAAGCAAATAATCTTTATAAATGTGCTGTTGGATCTGGTTTGCCAGTGTTTTGTTGAAGAGTTTTGCATCTCTGTTCATCAAGGGTATTGACCAGCTAGCTTGCTTCCTGCCTTCCTTTCCCTTGTCTTGTCTTGGTATCAGGGTAGTGCTGGCTTTGTAGAATGAGTTTGGGAGAATTTTCTCCTCTTCTAATTTTTGGAATAATTTAGGAAAAATTAATATTACTTCTTTAAATTAATATTAAATTAATTTTAATATTGATATTAAAATTTAATATTAAAATTAATTATTAAATTAATATTAAAATTTTAATATTAATTTTAAAATTAATTAATATTAAATTAAATAAATTAATATTACTTCTTTGAATATTACTTCTTTAAATGCCATCTGGCTCCTTGATGAGACTTCTTTTAAAAAATTATTAATTTAGTCTTATTACTTATACTTATTGGTCTGTTTAGGTATTTCATTTCTTCATGATTCAGTCTTGGTAAGTTATATGTATTCAGGAATTTGTCCATTTATTTTAAGTTATCAAACTTGTTGGTGTTTAATTGTTCTTAATAATCTCTAACAATCCTTTGTGTCTATTGTATCAGTTGTAATTGCTCCCTTTTCATCTCTGATTTTTTTGAATCTTCTTTATTTTTCTTTTTTTAAAGATTTATTTATTTATTTGAAAGGCAGAGCCACAGAGAGACAGAGGCAGAGAGAGAGAGATGTCTTCTATCCACTTATTCATTCCCCAGATGGCCGCAACAGCCAGAGTTGTGCTGATCTGAAGCCAGGAGCCAAGAGCTTCTTCTGGGTCTCTCACATGGGCACAGGGGCCCAAGCACTTGGGTCATCTTCCACTGCCTTCCCAGGTCAAAGCAGAGAGCTGGATCAGAAGTGTAGCAGCCAGGACTCGAACCAGCGCCCAGATGGGATGCCGGCACTGCTGGCAGCGGCTTCACCTGCTACACTACAGCACCGGCCCCCTCTATTTTTCTTAGTCTGACTTTGGCTTGTCAACTTTGTTATACTTTCAAAGACCCACCTCTTTATTTCATTGATTTTTGTTTGTTTATTTTTTTTAGTCTCTGTGCCATTTTTTTGTGTGCTCTGAGTTTTATTATTTCTGTCTACTAATTTAAATTTTTTTTTTAGATTTTTTTTTTTATTTATTTGAAGGACAGAGGTACAGAGAGAGCGAGAGAGACAGAGAGAAAGATCTTCCATCCGCTGGTTGACTCCCCTAATAAATACCTGGCTGGGGCTGTGCCAGGCTGAAGCCAGGAGCCCAGAACATCTTCCAGATCTCCTACAAGGGTCCAGGGGCTCAAGCACTTGGGCCATCTTCTGCTGCATTCCCAGGTGCATTAGCAGGGAGCCAGATTGGAAATGGAGCAGCTGAATCTCAACTGGTGCTCGTATGGGTTGCTGGTGCCACAGGTTGTGGCTTAACCTGCTGTGCCATAGCGCTGGCCTCTTCTGTCTACTAATTTTGAGCTTGCTTTGTTCTTGTTTTTCCTAGTACCTTGAAATACAGTGATAGGTTGTTTCTTTGAGATATTTCTGCTTTTTTGATGTAAGCATTAATTACTATTAACTTTCCTCTTTGTACTGCTTTTGCTGTATGCCATAGGTTTTGGTATGCTGTTTCCATTTTTATCTGTTTCAAGAAAATTTTAAATTTTTTTGAAAATTTATTTATTTATTTATTTGAAAATCAGAGTTAGAGAACCAGGCTGAAACCAGGAACCAGGAGCTTCTTCAAGGCCTCCCCTATGGGTGGCAGGGGCCCAAGTACTTGGTTGTCTTTCACTGCTTTTCCCAGGCTGTTAGCAGGGAGCTGAATCAAAAAAAGAACAGATGGGACATGAACCAGTGCCCATATGAGATACTGGTGTTGCAGGAGGTGGCTTTACCTGCTGTGCCACAATGCCAACCCTGAAAATTTTAAATGTTAAAATATATGTTTGCTATTTGAGAAGGAGAGAGAGAGAGAGAGAGAGAGAGAGAGAGAGACAGACAGACAGACTAGGCTGCCATGTGCTTGTCCACTCCCAAGTGCCTGCAATAGCCAGCGCTAGGCTCCATTGAAGCTCGGAGCAGGAACTTAGTCCGGATTTCTCCAGGGGTTGCAAGGACACAACTACTTGAGCTGTCACCTGCTGCTTTCCAGGGTGCACATTAGCTGGAAGCTGGAATCCGGAGCAGAGGTGGGACTTGACATAGAACCAGGCTGCCCAGTCATTGGCATTAACTGCTAGGCCAAACGCCTGTCCCCACATTTTACGTTTCTTCCTTGATCCATTGGTTGTTCAAGAGTTAATTGTTTAATTGCCCTGCATATATATCATTTCCTAAATTTTTCCTGCTGATTTCCAGTTTTATTGCATTGTGATCAGAAAAGATTCTCAATGTAATTCCTTTTTTTAGAACTCGCTGAGACTAGTTTTATGACCTAGTATGTGATGTGTCATGGAGAATGTTCCATGTGTTGTTAAGAATAATGTGTATTCTGTACATGTTGGCCGGAACATTCTGTAGATCTCTCTCAAGTCTGATTCATCTAGGGTACATTTTAACTGTGCCGTTTCTTTGTTGGTGTCTGGTCTGGACATCTGCCCATTGTTGAAAGTGAGGTGTTAAAGTCCCATGTTATTGTATTAGAGGCTGTCTGCCCTTTTAGCTCTATTTGCTTTTGATGTTTGGACACTCTGATATTGGGTGCATGTATATTTTAATTGTTATTTCCTCTTTCTAAATTAACTTTTTATCATTATATAAAGCCTTTCCTTGTCCCTTTTTTACTGCTTTTGACTTAAAATCTATTTTATTTGATAGAAGAATAGCTGTTCCTGTACGTTCTTCCATCACTTTCCTTTCAGTGTGTGCGTGACCTTAGATGTGAGGTGTTTCCTGTCAGCAGCATGTAGGTTGGCTTTGTTGTTAGCCCAATCAGTCCTTTTAATCAGAGACTTGTATATATTTTCAGTTAAGGTAATTACTGAAAGATAAGGTCTTAGTCCTGCCAGTTGGATAATTATTTTCTAGTTTTATAATTCCTCCCTTCCTCCCTTCCTCTCTCTAACTCCCACCCTTCCTTGCAGCTTTCTTTTGTAGTTAAGTGATTTTTTTTCTAGTATTGTGTTTTCATTCCTCATTATTTTTTAAAATGGATTATAGATTTTTGCTTTGTGGTTACCATGAGGGCTTCAGGAAACATCTACTTTGAGATGATAGCAACTTAACATTGAGTATAAATATAGGGAAAGAAATAAAAAGAAAAATAAAAGATTAATAATGAACTCTACACTTGTACATTTCATATCCTCATATTTTAAATTTTTGGTCTCTCTTTTTATATCGTTTTATATTGCCTATCTGTTAAAATATCAATGTAGTTTCAAAAATTATTTATCCTTATATTCTTAAATACTACATGTGAGTGGTTTATGTACTATACTTAAAATATTTGCACATTTTGAATTTGTATAATTATTCTTACTGTTGAGTTTTCTGCCTTCTGATATTTTCTTCTTGTTAGTGTCTTTTTCAGTTTGAAGAACTCCCTTTGTCATTTCCTGTAAGACAGAGCTGATGGTGATAAATCTGGCTTTTGCCTGTCAGAACGTCTTTATCTGTCCCTCATGTCTAAAGGATAGCTTTGCTGGGCAGTGCTCTTGGCTGGCAGTTTTTCCCTTCAGTGCCCTGGAAGTCCCACCCCACTCTGCCTAGCTGTCTGCAGTCAGGCAAACGGGGACACCTTTATGTGTTATTTATTTATTTATTTATTTTCCTTGTCCTTCACCCTGGAAAGCTTGATTATAATATGATTTGGGGTAGACTTGGTTGATTTGAATCTGACTGTGACCTCTGACCTTCCTATGCCTGGAGAGTTGTATCTTTCTCTTGGTTTGGGAGGTTTTCTGTTGTCTCTTTGTAATGTGGATTACAGTGATATCAGTGCTTTTAACTCTGTCTCAAAGTTTCCATAAACTTTCTCTGCTCTTTGTAATTTTTTTGCCTTTGCGTAGTTTTAAGTAGCCTGTTTCTGAACTCTCCGTTTCTTTCTTGTTTGACCTATTCTGGGCTTTTTAAAATTACTTTCATCTTTTTTGAGTCTTTGTGTTAGAATATTAAATTGTTTCTCTGTGTTCTCTCCAGCTCTCTTAAAACAGCTAGTTTGAACTCTGCACCTGAGAATTTGAGGTGTCGGTAGCTCTCTGGAGGGATCGAGAGGGAGATCCTCCTGAAGCCCCTTGGTTCTGGGGGGCACTTGGATCAGCTGCACCTGGGAGGACTGCGTCCTCTGGCTTCGGTTGTGGCTGTTCTTCCTGAGATTCTGGGCAGCCCGCTTGTTTGCTCTCAGCTTCTGGATGCTTCTCGTTCAGCAATGGCTGCGTTAAGGCGCCACAGGTCTCCTCCTGTTGGAGTTACTGCCGTTTCAGCCCTGAGGACCCCAAAGCCCCAGATGTGCAGTTGCTGTGCTGTTCAGAGTGATCTGGGGACCTTCTAAAAATGGGCAGTCTGTCTCTGTTAGCCTCTTCCGAGGGATGGGGTCGGCCCAAAGGCCTAGTCCTGCGGCTACCAGGACCACATCTGGGGCCCATGGGCTGCTGAGCCCGGGGCAGCAAGGGGGTTGGGGGTAGGATCAAAGCCCATGCTGGTATGGGCCGTGTACTGCTGAGGTGGACTCAACACCTAAGGCTGCTGCGGTGAACCACAGATGATGCTGGCTGAGCTATGCATCAGATCAACGGGACTCCAGCTGGTCCTGCCTCAGGTCTAGATGCCCTGTTCAGAGTCACTGGCCCTGCTATGCGAATGGTTAAGATCTGCCCGGTGCTGAGTCCCAGTCATAGTTCTGTGATTCCTTTCTGCCTCTTCAAGTTAGGGCAGGGGTTATAAAGGCATTCCCTTGGCTGCCTGTGCTGGCACTAACCAGATCTCACATTCACCAGGCCCTGGACAATTTTGGGGAGTACATCAGGCCCAACGAGGCTGGCAGTAACACCTTCCAAAGTGAATCTGCCCTAACAGGTCTGTCCCACTGAATTTATTCCACCAGAGCGTGGGACTCTTCCCAGTGCCAGGACACCTCTAGAGGCGTGGGGTGGAGTCCTTTGGGCTTTATCAGGTGCTGCCGGAGTGGGCCTGGCTGTGAGTTCCAAGGCAGAGTCCTAAGCTCACTTTCCTGCCCTGCTCTCCTGTGGATCTTGCTCTGCTGTCTGCTATCTGCTGGAGGCTGGGGAAGAGTCGTGGAAACGGTGCCTTGGCTGCTTGGCTAAGGAGAGTCTGAAGTCCAAGTCTGCTCCTACTAGTCTGGGGCAGGGGCCTTGGGCCCTGTCTCGCATATTCTCGTGGTGGGCCTAGTATTGGGTTTCAAGTCTGTAGTCTGAACTTAATTCTTTCTCTGTCCTCCAACTGGGAGATGAAGCATCTCTCTTCACACTGCCCTACTTGGAGCTGGGAGAGGGATAACACAGGCAACTCTCTCCTTCTTGCTTCCTTCAATGCACTGTGATGCCTCACCTGGATTCCTGAGTGGTGGTGAAGGGGATCCGATATGTGAATATCTGCTCCGATTGGTGTTGCTGTGGGGAAACAGTCCCTGGCCATCTTACTCAGCTGCCATCTTGCTGCACCCTCAGATGAGAGGCTTTTCTTATTACAAAAATTATTAGAGAAGCAGAGGGATGAAGAGAGAGGCAGGCAGACAGAGCATCTATCCACGGATTCACTCCCCAAATACCCACAAAGGCCCTTAGCTTGGGTTGGTGCTGGGAACCAGGTGTTCAATCCAGGTCTCACACATGAGTGGCAGGAACCACATTACTTGAGCCATCATCATTGCCTCCCAGGGTCTACACTAGCCAGAAGAGGGAGGCAGGGGTCAAAGGTTGGATCAAACTGAGGCACCCCTGTATCAGGCAACTGCTAGGTCACACAAGTGGGCACCTTGGGGGAGCAGCATGCATTCATGGTAGCCTGAAGCATTCCCAGCAGTTCTTCCCCTTTGATAGGATGTTGCAGCATCAGTGTGGGACGAGGTGAACATGAGCGCGTGCCCCTGATGCTAAGCTTCAGCCCGAGTGACTCCGCACTGGGGACTGTCTCCACAGTTCTTACTGCTGATGGCTGCGTGCCACTCCTTGCTTGGCAGTTCAGGCCCACACACTGACTCCCTGGGTCCCCAGTTTTATTGCTGTGAGTTTTAAGGATTTTTTTTTTTTTAAATTCCCAGACACTACTTCCCCTTAAGCTTCAGAACTACCCTTTCTTCTCTGGAGGTGAATTTACATAAACTGGCCACCCTGTTTAGGAGGCGATGTGGCCTCGGTTTTAGACCAAGTCCATAGTGCTCTTTTCCTTTTGTTTCTTTTAAACAGATGTGATGTTTACCGGGACAGCAGATGGCCGAGTCGTCAAACTGGAGAATGGCGAAATTGAGACCATCGCCCGGTTTGGGTCGGGCCCTTGCAGTAAGTGGGTGACGCAAGTCCTTCTGAGAGAGGTCAGATTGTCACGTGCAGCTGCTTCTCCCTAAAGTCAGTTTCACCCCTGGAGTGAAAGAACCCCTGGGTTTCCGGCACATGGAATGCGATATGGCTGTTACCGCACGTGGGCCCCGGACCTCCCGGTGCCGCCTGCCCCATGCCGTAACTTCAGGTCTAGATTCACCTTCGTGGTCCCTCAGAGTGAACAGGTGCTGAGGGCGTGCTGTTGTCACAGAGCTTTGTCATTCCTTGGACATTTAAATCCAATCCCTGCATTAGCTTCCTAGGAGTTTCAGAAGGGTAGGTCAAAGTTCACTCAGACTTTGGAAAACTAGAGTAGAAGAATCCCACTTTTTTTTTTTTTTTTTTTAAATTATTTGACAGAGTTAGACAGTGAGAGAGAGACAGAGACAGAGAGAAAGGTCTTCCTTCCGTTGGTTCACCCCCCAAATGGTCGCTATAGCCGGAGCTACACCGATCCGAAGCCAGGAGCCAGGTGCTTCTCCTGGTCTCCCATGGGGTGCAGGGCCCAAGCACTTGGGCCATCCTCCACTGCACTCCCAGGCCACAGCAGAGAGCTGGACTGGAAGAGGAGCAACCGGGACTAGAACCCTGTGCCCATATGGGATGCCGGTGCTGCAGGTGGAGGATTAGCCAAGTGAGCCACAGTGCCGGTTGCAAAGAATCCCACTTTTTAACAGCTGGTGGGCCACAGACTAATAAGTTACGATGTTTTAATAATTGGAATTTTTTTCTTAACAAATGATGCATTTTCATTGTGAAGCAGAAACAACACAGAGATACCCACCTCCCTAAAAAAAGTAAAAATCACCCTAGAGTGGACTCAGTATTACAGTTACCACCATTTTAGTAACTTCTCAGGCATCCTTCTACTCATTGGCATCCGCATCTAGTTTTATTTGATGGATTGTTTACTAATTTGGTTATTTAATATGTTTCTGCACCATTTTGGCAATAAGCACCGCAACAAGTACCTGTGATAAGCACCCGCAGTGAGCACCTGCAGTGAGCACCCACAGTAGTACCTACAATGAGTACCTGCAGTAGCACCTGCAGTGAGCACCCACAGTAGCACCTACAATGAGTACCTGCAGTAGCACCTGCAGTGAGCACCCACAGTAGCACTCACAGTGAGCACCTGCAGTGAGCACCCACAGAAGCACCCACAGTGAGCACCTGCAGTGAGCACCCACAGTGAGCACCCACAGTAGCACCTACAATGAGTACCTGCAGTAGCACCTGCAGTGAGCACCCACAGTAGCACTCACAGTGAGCACCTGCAGTGAGCACCCACAGTAGCACCCACAGTGAGCACCTGCAGGGGCTGTCCTTACTCTAATGTCATGGTCATTTCGCTCTGCCCGGTGTGATGTATTTGTAGGAAGGAGGGATGAGGTACTTGACATGGAGGAGGGCACCTGTGGCGTCTTGAGCCAGCCACCAGTTCCTGTCTGTTTGTTTCCCTAGAAACCCGAGATGATGAGCCTGCTTGTGGGAGACCTCTGGGCATCCGAGCGGGGCCCAACGGGACTCTGTTTGTGGCCGATGCTTACAAAGGACTATTTGAAGTAAACCCTTGGAAACGTACGTGACAACATCTTGTTCCCTTCTGTGATGATTTCAGACCTTTTTAACAATGTGTGCATAAGTAGTTTTAATAGGATTTGTTAAATACAGTCTGCTGTAGACTCTGAATGTCTTCTCTCTAGTTTTTTTTTTTTTTTTTTTTTAAGATTTATTGATTGATTTGAAAGTCAGAGAGAGAGAGAGAGAACTTCCATCCGATGGTTCGTTCTCTCCCCAAATGGCTGTTGTGGCCAGGGTTGGGCCAGGCCAAAGCCAGGAGCCGGGAACTTCATCCATGTCTCCCACATGGATGCAGGGGCCCAAGGATTTGGATCATCTTCTGCTGCTTTCCCAGGCCATTAGCAGGGAGCTGGATTGGAAGTGGAGCAGCGGCGCTCATATGGGATGCTGGCACTGCAGACAAGGGCTTTACCTCCTGTGCCACAGCGCTGGCCCCTCTCAGTGTTTTCTTAGTCACTGAGTTGTATTGCAAGCACTGTCCACACGTATCAGCTTGTGCTGGACACCAGCATACTCCCTACCCATGACTGCATTGGATGTGGACCCCGACTTCTCAGGAGATTCATTCTGAGGGTGTTAGGCCGCTTTCATCTTTGTTTCCCTGTGTATCTCTCTACAGCGTGTCTGTCTGTCTGTCTTCTGTCTCCCTCTCAGTCTTCTCTTGGTTGCTGTCCCCTTTGTCACTTTCTTTCTTTCTGCAGTTCCTCCCTCTCCCGTCTCAGGTCATGGGGTCACCTTGACCAGTGCTATAATATTAGCTGTGAGTGTCTTCCTGGCGGAAGTCCGTGCTGTGGAGGCATCTGTTGTTCTGAGCAGCGCCAAGGGGCCTGAACTTGGGCCCTACAGCCCCGGGACTGCCCTTTGCTGACTGTGTGATGATGTGTCAGCTTTCTCTTCCGTAGGTTAACAGCCGTCCCTGCCCCGTGAGAGTGCTGTGCAGGTTTAAGTGAAATTGTACACAGAAAGTGAACAATGAATGTTTTTTCTATATATTTTTTTTTTTATTTTTTGACAGAGTGGACAGTGAGAGAGAGAGACAGAGAGAAAGGTCTTCCTTTGCTGTTGATTCACCCTCCAATGGCCACTGCGGCTGGCGCGCTGCGGCCGGTGCTGATCCGATGGCAGGAGCCAGGTGCTTCTCCTGGTCTCCCATGGGGTGCAGGGCCCAAGCACTTGGGCCATCCTCCACTGCACTCCCTGGCCACAGCAGAGAGCTGGCCTGGAAGAGGGGCAACCGGGACAGAATCCGGCGCCCCGACCGGGACAAGAACCCGGTGTGCCGGCGCCACAAGGTGGAGGATTAGCCTATTGAGCCGCAGTGCTGGCCTTTCTATGATTTTTAAAGGCACACTGCTGCTACTTTCTTTATTTGAAAGCAAATGAGTGGAACATTATATATTTGTCTCAAGCAAACAAAGCTAAGGCCATTACCTAACATGCTTAATAGATGTTTTAAAGTCAGTTGGCTTGAACAGAAGAAAGAATTCCTTATCCTTGCAGACAGCAGTCTTCCTGTAATGAAGTGAGTCTAGGGGCAGGCATTGTGGTGCGGGGGTTAAGCTGCTACCTGGGACACCTGCATCCCATAGTGCCGTGCCTGGGACTGAGTCCCACTGTCACTTCCAACCCAGCTTTCTGCTGGTGCCCACCCTGAGAGCTCACGTACTTGGTAGATCCTCGCCACCCATGTGGGAGTTCCTGACTCCTGGCCTTAGCCTTGGCCTGGCCCAGCCCCAGCTGTTGTGGGCATTTGGGAAGTGAACCAGCATACGGAAGCTTTCTCTCTCTCTCTCTCTCTCTCTCTCTCTCTCTCTCTCTCTGTCTCTCTTACTCTGCCTTTCAATAAATAAAAAAATTTTAAATAGTATAAAAGGCAGGGCCAGTGCTGCGGCACAGCGGGTTAACGCCCTGGCCTGAAGTGCCGGCATCCCATATGGGTGCTGGTTCGAGACTTCCAGTCCAACTCTCTGCCATGGCCTAGGACAGCAGTAGAAGATGGCCCAAGTCCTTGGGCCCCAGCACCTGTGTGGGAGACCTGGAAGAAGCTCCTGGCTTCTGGCTTCGGATCGGCACAGCTCTGGCCATTGTAGTCAATTGAGGAGTGAACCAGTGGATGGAAGACCTCTCTCTTTCTCTCTCACTCTGCCTCTCTTCTCTCTGTGTAACTCTGATTTTCAAATAAATAAATTAATAAAAAAAATAGAATAAAAGGCATCACCACACAGCAAATGCAGTGTTTTCCTTCTACCATAAGAAGGAATACATCCTCTGGCAAGAAGAAGCTCATTTTATTTTTCTTCCTTGATTAGTATTTTGAAATTATTGATAAGCCAGTTATTATAATAAGAGAATCTTTTTCTTTCTTTTTTTTTTTTTAAAGATTTATTTATTTACTTGAAAGAGTTACACAGAGAGAGGAGAGGCAGAGAGAGAGAGAGAGGTCTGCTATCTATCTGCTGGTTCACTCCCCAGTTGGCTACTATAGAGCTGCACCAATCTGAAGCCAGGAAACAGGAGCTTCTCCTGGGTCTCCCACATGGGTGCAGGGGCCCAAGGACTTGGGCCATCTTCCACTGCTTTCCCAGGCCATAGCAGAGAGCTGGATCGGAAGTGGAGCAGCCAGGACTTGTACCAGCACCCATATGGGATGCCGGCACTGCAGGTGGTGGCTTTACCCACCACACCACAGCGCCGGCCCCTCTTTCTGTTTTCTGCCTTTAGGTGAAGTGAAGCTGCTGCTGTCCTCCGAGACGCCCATTGAGGGGAAGAAGATGTCCTTTGTGAACGACCTCACCATCACGCGCGACGGCAGGAAGATCTACTTCACGGACTCCAGCAGCAAGTGGCAGAGGCGGGACTACCTGCTGCTGGTCATGGAGGGCACGGACGACGGGCGGTGAGCCTTCCTCTCAGGCTTTCCTGGGATTTTGAGCAGCAGGGTGATGTCAGCAGAGCGTGGCACCTCCAGGAACCATGGTGGTTCCCAGCACACCGTGAGGGGACTTGGGGACGTTGGTGGAAAAACGGAATTAAAGGTTATTTATCTGGTGTTATGGCACTGATTAATTCCACCACTTGTGGTGCTGGCATCCCATATGAGTGCCAGTTCACGTCCTGGCTGCTCCACTTCCTCTCCAGCTCCCTGCTAATGCACTTGGGGAAGGCAGCAGAAGGTGACCCAAATCCATGGGCTCCTGCCATACACGTGGGAGACCCAGGTTCCTGGCTTTGCTTGGCCCAGCTCTGGCTGTCGTAGCCACTGGGGACTGAAACAGTGAATGGAAGCTCTCTGTCTCTGTCACTCTGCCTTTCAAGTAAACAAATGTTTAAAAAAAAATGCTTATTTTCCATGCCAGATATTTTCTGTCAAATTTTTTTCTATCATACTTTTTTTTTCTTTTTGAGGTAACATATTTTTAACATAGTCAAAGTCATTATGCTCCACTAAATGAAGAGTTCAAGAAGTACAAAGTAAAAGGACCCTAGTTCAGCAGGAATATGGGCAAGGGCTGCAGACAGTGATCAAATGAAAAGACATCCATTTCACTCATGTGCAGTAAATTTTAAAATAATCACAGATCATTAAAGCTGTAGTAGTACAATGTTTTTTTTTTTTAATTTAAAATTTATTTATTCATTTGGAAGGCAGAGTTATAGAGAGAAAAGGAGAGGCAGAGAGAAATCTTCCATCTGCTGGTTCACTCCCCAGATGGCAATAACGGCCAGGGCTAGGCCAGGCCGAAGCTAGGAACCAGGAGCCAGGAGATTTCTGCAGGTCTCCTACACGGGTGCAGGGGCCAAGCACTTGGGCTATCTGCTACTGCTTTCCCAGGCGTGTTAGCAGGGAACTGGATCGGAAGTGGAGCAGCTGGGACTTGAACCATCGCCCATATGTCCTGCAGACAGCAGCTTAACCCACTGTGCCACAGTGGCAGCCCTGGTATAACATTCTTTTACAAATATATATGTAAAAATTTATTTATTTGAAAAAGTTACAGGGAGGGAGAGGCAAAGGCAGAGAGAGAGAGAGAGAGAGAGAGAGAGAGAGAGAGAGAGAGAAAGTCTTCCATTCTTCCATCCACTGCTTCACTCCCCAAATGGCTCTGACAGCCAGGGCTAGGCCAAGCTGAAGCCAGGAGCTTCATCTGGGTTTCCCACATGGTTCAGGAACCCTAGGACTTGGGCCATTTTCTGCTGCTTTCCCAAGCACATTAGCAGGGAGCTGGATTAGAACTGAATCAGCTGGGACTAGATGGGATGCCGGCACTGCAGGTGGCAGCTTTACCTGCTACACCACAACACCACAGCACCACCCCAGTATAACATTCTTAAAAATTTGTATTTTCCCTGCTTTTTTTGGGAAGACCCCCTTATGTTTTAGCTTCTAGCATAGGAGCTTAATGGCTTCTGGAAACAGGTGATGGGTGTATCACAGCATATTTTTAACATATCACAGCAGATAAGATACTCTCACTCTCTCTTTGAGGAAATGAAAGAAAACTGGCCAGTCCATCTGAGGGTGTCGGTCTAGATCTGACAGAGCCCCTCAGGCAGGCTGGGAAGGGGGACCTTGGTGGAGCTGGAGTGTTGGTGCTCACTTGAGACCTGTGTGTGGGGTTCTCTGGAGGAGGATGCTGTGGGTCTGCTCTGGATGGGGAGGTGGCCCCCTCTGGAACCAGGTCTGAGCAGATGAGCCCCAGGGCCAGTGTGCAGCTGAGTCCCCTTCAGTACCCGAATTTGAAGGCCCAGAAGGCAGGGCAGGGCTCTAAGACCCCTGGGAGGACCGTCCCCGATGTGGCCCTGCACTCTTGGCGTCCACAGCCTGCTGGAGTATGATACCGTGACCAAGGAGGTGAAGGTGCTCTTGGACCAGCTGCGGTTCCCTAACGGCATCCAGCTCTCTCCTGCCGAGGACTTTGTCCTGGTGGCTGAAACGACCATGGCGAGGATCCGGAGGTGCGTGTGCTGTTCAGTGGTGTTGTCGCTTGTTTCCAGGGTGGGCTAGAGACATGCTGGACGGAGCCTGAGGACCCACAGGCACTGCTACTTAAGTAACCGTGATAGAAGGAAAATTCACGCTGGATTTCCTTCCTCTCATTTGCAGCCTCCTCAAGGGTGCAGGTTGGGGAGTGTCTTCACTTGGTGTCAGCCGTGCCCCCAGGAGGGCCTTGGCCCACCCCCATGCCCCCCCACAGCCCCAGCTGAGCTGGCTCTCCAGGGTCTTCTCTCGGTAGCTGTGCTGTGGTTTATGATGTGCACAGCTGTGGGCATTCCCTGCAGTGGATTTGGACCAACATCAATTAGGTGCTTGGCTCAAGTTTTTTCCCCCTTAAGTCGGCAGTTGTTGCTCACTGCATCTCGGGTGAATCTTTCAGAGTCTACGTGTCTGGCTTGATGAAGGGAGGAGCTGACCTGTTTGTGGAGAACATGCCCGGGTTTCCAGACAACATCCGGCCCAGCAGCGCTGGCGGATACTGGGTTGCCATGTCAAGCATCCGCCCCAGCCCTGGGTTTTCCATGTTGGACTTCTTAGCCGAGAGGCCCTATATTAAGAAGATGATTTTTAAGGTAACTATTCAAAACTCATTCCAAAACACAAATGAAAAGGAAGCTAATTATGACCTCTCTTTGACCTTTATAGTCCAAAGAAGTCTAGTTCTGCCTAAACTGTGTGTTACTTCTAATGCTTTCTTAAAATGCATTCTAGTCCACATCCTGAAAGATAGACTCAAACATCTGAACCCTTTGATTATAAAATGTTCTGGTTCCCTGTTTCTGGATACTTGTGTTGTCAACCTCACCATGCTGGCTTTGGTGTCTACCTGCTGACCAGTCCCCTCCTCCCTCTGCCATGGCTCTCTCGGACCCTCTGCTCCCCTGCAGACCTGTGACTTTGCCTTGCACCTGCCCCTGCCCCTCTGTCACACGCACCTGGCTCCCCTTCCTGTGACCACACCCAGAAGCCACTTCCCTCAGCCTCATTCCTCTGCCTCCCCAGCCTCCCGTCAGTCTCCCCTCTGCAGGGGACCTCCTACCACAACCAGATACTTAAAAAGATTACCACCCACTTGCATCATTGGCTGGCACTGTCCCTTGGACACAGCCTTTAAATGTTGATCATGCTGCCCTCTTGCTGACGTGGGCGCTTGTGTCCTGCAGAAGTCTTTCTCAGGAAGCTCCACTTTGCAGGCCAGAGGGAAGTTTGGAATTGGTATTGAATATGCGACCAGTAACAGGACACAGCGTCCCCAGCCTGCCCTCCGAGGGCTTCATGTGGCCTTTAGGGAGCTGGGGTTGTCAAGGCCGCTGTGTGGTGAATCCTGATCTGTTCAGAACTCTGTTCTTCTCCAGTGCCAGCATCTGCCAGCATCTGTCCCTGCTGGGACCGAGGAGGCGGTAGAGCAGTGGGGTGGGCTAGAAAGCCAGAGCAGCTGTGGGTCCTGGGCAGATGAGTTGTGTCTGCCTCAGTGACTGCATCTGTAAATTGGAAAGAGTGGTGGTAGCATTTCTTAATTTTTTTTTAAAAGATTTATTTGTTTATTTGAAAATCATAGTTACATAGAGAGAGAAGGAGAGGCAGAGAGAGAGAGAGGTCCTTCATCAGATGGTTCACTTCCCAGATGACCACAATGGCCAGAGCTGTGCCAATCTGAAGCCAGGAGCCAGGAGCTGATTCCAGGTCTCCCATGTTAGGTGCAGGGGACCAAGGACTTGGGCCATCTTCTACTGCTTTCTCAGGCCACAGGAGAGAGCTGGATTGGAAGTAGAGCATCTGGTTCTCGAACCAGCGCCCATATGGGATGATGGCACTGCAGGCGGTAGCTTAACCCACTCTGCCACTACGCTGACCCGTTATTTTTTTAAAGATTTATTTTTATGTATTTGAAAGACAGAGTTACAGAAAGAGGTAGAGCCAGAGAGAGAGAGGTCTTCCATTCTGTTGAGTTACTCCCCAAATGACCGCAACAGCCAGAGCTGAACTGATCTGAAGCCAGGAGCTTCTTCTGGGTCTCCCACTTGGGTCAAGGGCCCAAGGACTTGGGCCACCTTCCAGTGCTTTCCCAGGCCATATCAGAGAGCTGGATTTGAAGAGGAGCAGCCAGGACTTGAACTGGCGCTCATATAGGATGCTGGCGCTGCAGGCTGGGCCTTTAGCCTGCTGCTCCACAGTGCCAGCCCAGTGGTAGCATTTCATTAGGTGCTGAGCTAATGGGATGAGAACAGGTAAACAGTGCCTTGGCTAAGTGCTCAATTGCTGTCACTGTCAGTTTTCCTGCAGCCAGGACGCGAGCACCCCTGCTGTCTGCTGGTGGCGGTCGTGCCTCCCCGACTGAGCAGGCTTAGTTCACTGCTCTGTCTGCAGCACCTGTAGTGGTGTTGGCGCATGGTAGGCTCCTGGATGCGCTGTTGAATGAGGGAGTGACTGCAGAGCTGAGAGGCCCCGTGTGAGGGGTGGGATGTGGTCCCTGCACTGAGAGCATCGGGGCCTGCTCCCTCTGCCACCTTTGTGTGCCCTTGAGAGGGAGGAGAAGGCAGAGGCCTCTAGACTTGCAGAGGTTAGGCTGTGCTCCAGATCTAATCCGAGCTGAAGTGTCATTGTCTTTGGAGTTGGAGGCAGTGTCAGAGAAGGAGCAGGAAGGGCACAGAGAACTCTTCCTGAACAGTGCAGGCCTGTCCCCCCCCCCCCCCCCCCCCCAGGCTCCATCACTCTGATCCTTTGATGTGTTTTCCCACAGCAGGGACGCTGTCCCTCATCACCACCAGCCAGAGACAGGCAGCTCCCGTGGATGGAGCCTCACTTATGTCCCGTCCACAGCCCATTCAGACGTCTCCAGCTGCCCCAGCGTCCTTGATAGCAAGGGGCTGGTCCAGGAGTAGGCGTGGTGGTGGTGTCTGGTTGTCTCTTTATTCACCTCTGGCTTGTTCTGTCTTCCTGGCCTGGTCCCTTGTGAGGTCACAGGTCACTTGGGCTGCCGAGCGTCCCTCTGCCTTTAGATTTGTCCGGGTGTCCTCAGGATCAAATGCAGGTTTCCCAGGGGCGGAGTGTGGCTGTGAGCAGCTGTGTGCCTCGCTCTCCAGGCGGTCTTGTGTAACTGAATCGTCACCAGAGCCATCTCACGGTTTCCTCTCGTGTCGCTGGCTCTGGTGTTGATGCCGTGACGTATCTTGATGCCTGAGTTGTCTGGCCATGGCCAACGGGCGTGCCCTCAGTGTGCTTCCTGAACTCGCTGCTGTCCCTCTGGGATGTGTTCTTTGCTCCCTGGCACACGAGCTGTTCCACGCTCATCCTGCCTATTACCTGTCCCGGCTCTGGCATCGGCCATTTCTCCAAGGAGCCCCACCTGGGTGCTAAGAGTCGCTAGGGGACACCTGTGTGCGCTCATCCAGGCCTGCGTATGTGTCGTAACACGCACACTCTGCTGAGCCTTCATTTATTTGTCATTTGTTTAACTTGGAACTCCATGCTTATGTCTCCAGTTCTAGTCCCACACTGCAAAGTTTATTCCAGTTCTTGCCCCTGTCCACCCCGTATTTGCACCTCCCTCTCCGACAGTGAGACAACATTTACCTGTTTCCTCAGTTCCCCTACACTTAACCAGTCTATAGCCATTGTCTGCTCCTGTGTGACCCCTTGCTGGGGCCCAGTGCTACACACTGGGTGTCCCCTCTCTGCTTGGCCTCCTGTAGGAGCCTACCTCCCTGGTACCATGGCCACTCTGTTCCTGGGTGGGCACCCTCCTCACTACCTTTCCCTTCAAGGGCCCTGGAACCACGGCCACTCTATTACTGGGTGAGCACCCTCCTCATGCACATGGGCCCTGGTGGCCCCATCCTGTGTAAGCACCTACCCTGCTCACAGACAGCCGTTTGGCCCGATTGTTCAGGAGAGGGTGACAGAGTACGCAGAACGTTTTAGAAAGCCGACCACGGCTGCTGTGTGAATGGGACCTGGGGAGCCTGTCCAGCGGCCAAGTGTGTAGGGCGCAGAGAGGCAGGGCTGGTGTCAGACCCCATCTGCTGGGTGGGGAGCCATGGAGCTGAGCTGGAGAAGGAAGGACCCCCCCAGCCCAGAGGGATCTTGCACTGGGGCTTGTGAGCTCTCTGGGAACGTGTAGTTGAAAGGCGGTCTCAGGGATAAGCTGGAGAAAGCAGAGTGCGGAGAGGGGCGGCTGGGTCAAGGTCAAGGGTCAAGGTCACAGGAAGCCTTAGGGATTTTTTGGGCACCATGGCGGCTTTGGCTTGTTGCTGCTGAACATGTGTGGTGACTGGGAGACGCTCTGGACAGGACACTTGAGCGCCTGGGTGTTAGCTGTCGTGCCAGAGGTACACATCTGCCTGTCAGTTTGTATTCCTTGGTCTTAGAAATGTCTTCTCCACTGGGCTTTTCTGATTCCAACTTCAGCAACCATGGTGGGTGTGCTGGAGGCGGAGCTTGGAGGTATCACTCCTCGATCTACACACTGAGCTTTGAGGCATGTTGTGGAATCGGCTTGTCTGTGGGGTATGGATTTGCTCGCTGAACCCTTTTGGCCTTGGGTTCTGGGGTGTGAACGGCACTGTAATCCAAGGAGCTGATGTGCCAAGGTCATCCTGACAGTGCCTTCGGCACTGTGTCTTCCTTGGATGTGACTTGTGTTTCCCTGTGCTCAGCCAGGCCAACCTTGCCCTGCACTGGCCTCCTTGGCCTGCTGGGAGCAGGTGGGGCTGCTGCGGGCCCCCCGTGCTGGGATAGGAGATGGGGTGATCCCGGCTGTGCCCTGGGTGTCGAGGGGCTATGCAGTTGTCTGCTCACAGCCTTCTCACAGTCCTTGCCTTGTGCTTGTCGTCCAGCTGTTCAGCCAGGAGACGGTGATGAAGTTTGTGCCGCGCTACAGCCTCGTCCTGGAGCTCAGCGACAGCGGGGCCTTCCGGAGAAGCCTGCACGACCCCGATGGCCTGGTGGCCACCCACGTGAGCGAGGCGCACGAGCATGACGGGTACCTGTACCTGGGCTCCTTCAAGTCCCCCTTCCTCTGCAGACTCAGCCTCCAGTCCGCGTAGCCGGCCGACAGCTGTGCATGCGGGGAGTCAGCTGCTCGGCACCCTGCCTGGCCCAGCTGGAGCTGGGGACGCGGCGCTGCCCACCTGCGCCTGCCAGTCCTCGAGGTGTGGTGCCATGGTGGCCACGACCCCCAAGGCTGTGTGGGGCCCCTGAGGGAGTGACTGCCCTCAACTTGGACTTGACTTTGGGTTTAGAGGGAAGCATAGTGTACCTGCTGGGGAAGCCAAATCTGTGAAGCCATTCTGTTTTTTTATAAAAGCTTTCTAAGTACAGTAACTCTCTAGGGCCTAGGAAACACCATGCACTTTTAACAGGCTCGGGGTCGGTAGACAGAGCCATAGGGGTCTTGTTGCTCCTGCTTCTGTCCTGCCAGCTGCAGCATCTAGTAGAAAGTGGGGTGATACCTTTTGAGGGGGCATGGAGAGGTGGGTAGGGTGGTGGAGCACAGGTCATGTGCATTGGGGCCGCTGGGAGCTGTGTGAACTGACTTGGGAGCTGTCTTCTTGAGGGTCGTATGGGACATGGGCCCGGGTTCCTAGGTGTTCTTCCGTATAGCAGAGGGGCATCAATCCCACCCTCCACCTGCTTCTGCCTGGCCTTCCTCTGCACCAGATTATCTCACGACTAAGACACCGACTGGGACACCCACAGCCTGAATTGGAGTCCCGATTTTAGCTTCTTGCTAATGTTTCACCTGGGAGGGGTAGTGGTGGTTCAAGCAGTTGGGTCCCTGCCAC
The DNA here is from genome assembly GCA_949820135.1 of Sylvilagus floridanus. NCBI lineage: Eukaryota > Metazoa > Chordata > Mammalia > Lagomorpha > Leporidae > Sylvilagus > Sylvilagus floridanus. The sequence goes on from OX463231.1 coordinate 82,629,636, forward strand.
CCGTGTGGGACACCTGGATTTAATTCTTGGCTCCTGGCTTTGGCCACACCATGTGGGCATTTGAGGGAGTGAATCAGTGGATGGAGGTTGTCTCTGTTTCTCTCTGTCTCTGTCTCTGAAGTAAGGTAAGTAAAACTTTGAGAAGACTCCTGAGTGGGTGCCCAGGAAAGGCAGGCTGTTCCCAGGGCTCAAGGGACTTCCTAGGTTTGTCTGGGAAACGTGGGTGGCCCAGGCACTCAGCACCTGCTGCAGGAGTGTGTTCAGGAGTGTCCTGTGTCTCTGCTTTGTCCTTGACCTCTCGACCCACAGATGTGAAAAGTGCACGTGTTAATGTCACATTTGCTCTAGTGTTAAAAGCCTCAAGTTGCTGTGTATCTTGACAAATATGTCTCCACACTGGAATTAAATTTGCTAATAAATAATAATACCAAAAAGACTTTTCGGATGATTAACCTTTTCTGATGGTGTGGCCCAGGACGGTGGCTTTTTAACAGCGACTGAAGGGAAACTGCGGGACCCCTCTCAGGGCAGGGCCAGGGCTCAGGCTGCCTGCCTCCAGCACCAGCTCATCCTTGGTCGTCAACACTGCACTGGTCTCCTTTCCTTCCTGGGTGTTGGTGAGGGCACACACGAGAGGGGTTCTCAGCAAGTGTTTGAAATAATGTGATAGATACAGCATTTTAAATAGGTAATAGCACAAGCATTCAGAGAGAATTGGTAGGTGCGGTGCAATTGGAACCATTTTTGTTGTCACAGTGGGCAGGCCTCAAGTTAGCGGTAAGCCAGCAGGCTGATGGCTGGTTAGACGAGAGGCAGAGGTTGGCATTAACCTAGCTGGTGCAACCTATGTCATAATAGATGAAAACTGTTAATGTTGTTTTATATGACCCTGCAAGGCAGCAAGTTGAATACTCATTAAATACGTTTTAATAGCTGACGATGAGCCTCCTATAATAGATAGACAAGAACATTAAGGGAATACCCAATTATTCTTTTTTTCTTTTTTGACAGGCAGAGTGGACAGTGAGAGAGACAGAGAGAAAGGTCTTCCTTTTTTCCATTGGTTCACCCCCAATGGCCACTGCGGCCGGCGCACCGCGCTGATCCGTAGCCAGGAGCCAGGTGCTTCTCCTGGTCTCCTATGGGGTGCAGGGCCCAAGCACTTGGGCCATCCTCCACTGCACTCCCAGGCCACAGCAGAGAGCTGGCCTGGAAGAGGAGCAACCGGGACAGAATCCGGCCCCCCGACCAGGACTAGAACCTGGGGTGCTGGCGCTGCAGGCGGAGGATTAGCCTATTGAGCCGCGGCGCCGGCCCCCAATTATTCTGTCATTAAGTTTCTACGGGCTGGGCCTGAAGGTTGACTTTTCAGTTCAGAACAGAGAGCTTGGCTTTTACTGCTTCATTCTCACCACAGAAGAGAAGCTGGGAAATTGTTTTTTCACGGTTTTGAGCAAAGGAGTCTCGACTTTGACCCAGGTGTTGATTCTCTCTGTACGTGTCACTTCCTGTGTTTTATGTGCTGATTTAGCATGGCAAGGTGCAAACTGCTCTTCTCACTAGGTCGGATACGCTTTTGCTGTACTCCGAAGTGGGGTTTGCTCCAGTATGAATCACTAGCACCCATGGAAAACTAGGCAGGTGACCCACAGCTTGCCTCTAGTGCCCATTACAGAACTCCATCAGGGTTCAGTTACTGCCTTTTGCAGGACGGGGATCCCTGTCTGAGCACTTTATGATCATCACACACTGGGAGAGTGATGTGGATGTTGAAGGTCTTTCACATCCACTGACTTTTAAATGGCAGGAGGCAACGTGGTCTCATTGTACAGCTCTCAGAGCTGTGGCCGGCACACGGCTGAGCCAAGACTCCCGTGCCACGGCTGAGAACGCACTCCTGAGGCTGGAGAGCCGGTGACAGGATGGCCTTCTCAGGCCTGGCTGGGCAGTGGGTGGCAGCGGGGCTCTGGCAGTGAGGCTGCTCCCCGATGGCTCCCTGGGGAGTGGTCCCAGCGCTCTGCCCCACCTGCCCGTCCACCAAGGGCAGCTGTGCATTTGCCAAGCCCTTCCGATCCCTTGGGCCTCACGGGCAGCACAGAGGTCTCTGGTGCAGCCCACCCTCCTCATGGGAAGAGAGCACAGCTCGGAGCTGACGGCTAGTCTGCCTTGCCAGTTCTTCCTGCCCACAGGCCTGCCTGATTGTGGCTGCGTTGGTCTTCAGGAGGTTTTAGCCGGCAACAAAATGGCTGGACAGTCCCAGAGCTTTATGGAGGCAACTTAACTCAGGCAACTTGGTGAAGGGAGCCCCTCACAGCACTCACCCGCCCTTCCTGACCACACCCTTTAAAAGGTAACATACGCAGCCTTTGCTCTGAGATGGTCCACTCTTTACTTAGCATTGTGCATCCACACAAGGTCCTGATGCCAGGAGCATGCTTGCTTTCCCTGCCACCCACCTTCCCAGTGCTGCATGCTCAGACCCTGGGTGGATGCTGGGACCCCCACCCGCTGGGTCAGCCTGTGTCTGCTGTGGCCCCGACTCCAGTGACTTTGATCCGAGGACTCGGTCCCCTATGCTCCGGCCCTGAGTCCAGGTGCGAAGCATCAGTAAAACAGCTGATTGGAGAAGAAAGTGCAGTGTAACATAGGTAGCAGTGGGGGCACCGCCCTTCTGTCCTTGGCAGCGACCCACTGGATCGTCCATCACGTGTCTGTCGCAGCCACCGTCTTGCCTGGGAGTCAGTGACAGCGGAGAATGGGTACCTCCACCTTCTGGAGCCAGGGGATTACCCAGACCTCGGAGTAGCAGCTCAGGGTCTGCAAGAAACAAGGGCCCACCTGGGAATCCACCTGGCCTCAGTGGACCCCTGCCCCAGATTGCTGCATGCACACACGCACACCTGTGCCCGAGGGACTGCTGGCCAGTTAACAGTCAGCATGCGTGTGTGTGCACGTGTGTGCATGTGTATGCTCCTCACCAAGGCATTCTGCCCCAGTCCCCAGTTTTTATTCTGGAAAATGTCAAGCTTAAGAAAACTTGAGAGGATGGTTGAGGGCATTTACTTTGCACCTACATCTTGCCACATCTGGTTTCTCTTTCTCCCTGCGGAGAGAGGTATCATATCCTATACATTGCATATACAACTCTATGCAATTTCTGAGTGATCTCAGGCAGGTCCGCTCCCACCCGTCTACTCCCCTGTTCTCCCACATCACAGCAGTGCAGGAACACAGGAGGTGATGCTAGGGTACTGATGTGAGCAGGGGCTCAGACCTACCCGCTTCAGGGTATGGTTGCTTTGGAAGTCACAGTCGTCCAGTCGGGTGTGCGAGGTTTTCCTGCAGGTGGTTCGGCTGAATTCCGCCTCAAGCATATATTTTAGGCCTTTCACTATCTGCAGAGAATGCGAGCAGGGGCTGGTGTTTTAAGGCTGGGCGGAAGAGATGGCAGCTCCTGCACCAGCCAGCACAGGTGTGCCGACACAGGTGAGGAGGGAGACAGCTGGTGTGGAGGACAACTCGGTATCCCCAGGAGGCAGGGAGCAGGCAGCTGCACCGTGGCCCTTGCCATTCCCTCCCTCCGGCAGAGTGCCAGCTCCTGGTTGGATTCCACACTTCAGGAGTAACCTCAGGCCAGGCTTGCCTTGGGTTGCCCTGGCCCCCAGGCTAAGGGCAAAGTCCTTGCTTGTTCCCTCTCTCTCCTCAGAGACAAAACGAAGCCACCTGAGTGGGAGATGCACCTGCTGTGAATTTTACATGGCTCCTGTGGCAAGCACTGCTGGCCTCACCCTGTACCCCCTCCTCCCCGCTGCTGGAAACTCTGTGTTTTGAATTTCAGAAGAGCCCTTTTGGGGCTGGCGCTGTGCCATTAGTAAATAAGGCCACCTCTTAGCAACTCAAGCTTTCCATATGGGCACCGGTTCAAGTCCTGGCTGCCCCACTTCTGATCCAGCTCCCTACTAACGCACCTGGGAAAGCAGCAGCAGACGACCCAAGTGCTTGGGCCTCTGTGCTCACCTGGGAGACCTGGATGAAGCTCCTGGCTTCAGCCTGGCCCAGTGCTGGCCATTGTGGCCATCTGGGGAGTGAGCCAGTACATGGAAGATCTGTCTCTCTCTTAATTTCAAAATAAATTTAAAAATCTTAAAAAAAAAAAAAAAAAAAAGCCCTTCTCCAATTGACCTTGGCAGTGACCTGGCTCATTTTTAGTCTCAGTCCCATGTCTAGTGAAACAAGGTCATCTCCACCATGGCCAAGGTCCAGGGACAACCTCCCATCCCCCCCACAAGGAGGACAGGGACACTGGGTCCAGGGCATCCCTACTGACCTCCCTGGAGGAGGCGGTGCCTCAGAGGACCCGACAGCTGTGAGGCTGGGCCCGGAGCACTGGCACCGGCCACGAGCCAGCCTGCCTGCCACAGCCCGCTTCTGAACGGGAGAACATGCTGCTCTCACAGTGACACTTGCCAAAATCACCCTCCTCCTGTGACCCACGGGACCAGTTTGGGCCTTCCCCTCAGAGCAGAGCCTCTGCACCGCCCCCTACCTCCTCCAGCAGGGATGTCACCCAGGGCTAGCTTCCTCAGAGGCCAACACACAGCCCTCTCCTGTCGCCCGTGCTGGCCGCGTGTTCTTGGACTCAGGTGAACAAGGCTGGCTGTGCCCTGTGCGGTCGCCTTGTGGATGACCATAGGTTACTAAGGGTGTGACCACTCTGCAGGGGGCTGTGGGCCATTCAGGCAGGCTGGAGGCAGAGTAGGGTTGTGCATCAGGCAAAGGGGTGAGAGAACTCTGGGTGGATAGAGAGCAGCACCAAGTCCTTTGGGGCCAAGCCGGGCAGGGAGCAGGAGGTGGGGCCTGCCCTGGCTGGAGATGCCACGGCCTGCTCTGGGGCGAGGGCAGCACCTTCGTGGGTTTCTCTCCTGTCCATTCCCCGTGGAGTCTGGGCTGGATGTCTGGTGACTGCCCTGGGTGATGGGTTTTAGCCTTGGTGTGTCTCAGCCGGCAGTGGGGTGTGTTTGTGGGGGTGGTGAGGTGAGGGTGGGGCCGGTGCCACTCGGCTCCCCAGGGCCCCTCACCTGGACCAGGGCCCTGCGGACAAAGGACTCCTTGAACAGGAAGATGTCGTCTGTGCAATTGTTGAACCTCTCCACGCTGTGCCTGGCTGCGGCCAGGACTCCGGGGTCATCCGTCTTGATGGTCTCGGGGAATCCTGGCTTCAGGCCCGAGTTAAGATCTTGGGAACAGAAATCTGAAAAACAAGACGAGCACAACAATGATCGTGGGAGCCTTGCAGTGGGCGTCATGCCTTGTGCCTGGGCAGGCCCCCTCTCCTACTCACCCCACCTCCTCTTACCCCATAATGTCTCTGTTGTGTTTCCCTTAGCACCCCTGCTCCCCCACCCCCACAGCAGGACCTGTGGACAGGATGTGGCCTGGGGTGTTAGGAGAAGGGCCCCCGGCCTCCACCCCTCTGCGTGCCCCAGCCTAGTGGGTCACGTGGTAGTGCTGACCTGGTCCTGCTTCCCCACTTGTGCTCGGCTCTCTCTGGCTTCTCTGTGCCCAAGCCCTTGCTGGGGATGACGGCCGCTGAGCCCAAGAGTAGGCAGCTGCCGTTCTTTGTCTTTTGCACGTCTTCCCATACGAGGGAGGCATACTCGGCTTCCCTCCCAGCTGCATCTCAGCGTCCATGCCAGAGCTGGACCCTGGCATCCCTTTGACTCCCAGAGAGCCGAGGTGGCAGACGGCCTGGGGTCTGGCTCGGGGGAGACCCTGAGCTGCTTACTCCTTTGTCCAGCTCCTTTCTAGCCCATTCCTGCCCCCTCCTCCTGCTGGGCACACAGAAGCTGCTTACGGTGTCCTCAAAGCAATGAAGGCATCAGCATGGCAAGAAAGCAGAGCAAGTGAGGTGGGGGGAGTCGGGGTGCAAGGTGCGTCTGTCGGGGCGCTGGGTCTGAACAGATCTGTAGGGAGACTCCAAGGGCCCAGTGCTGAGTTGGGAACTGGGTCTCAGCACTCAGCAGAGTAGGACAGCTGAAGAGGGGTCTGGAGAGCTGGGGGAGGGGCAAGGTTGGGCCAGGCACTGGTATCTGCTCCTTCCAGGCACAGAATTTGCCTTTTATTACAAAGAGGAGGGGGCCAGCGCTGTGGCGTAGTGGGAGAGCTGCTGCCTGCAGTGTCGGCATCCCGCGTGGGCGCTGGGTCTAGTCCGGCTGCTCCACTTCTGAGCCAGCTCTCTGCTGTGGCCTGGGAAAGCAGAAGATGGCTCAAATCTTTGGGCTCCTGCACCTACTTGGGAGACTTGGAGGAAGCTCCTGGCTCCTGGCTTCGGATTGATGCAGCTCTGGCCATTACGGCCAACTGGGGAGTGAATCAGTGGACAGAAGAACCCCTGCCCTCGCCTCTCCTCTCTGTGTAACTGACTTTCAAATACATACATCTTAAAAAAACCAAAGAGGAGATGAATGTGAGTGTTAACACAGCCTCCATACAGCCACAAGTGAGTGCTGCCTCATGAGCCAGTGGAATCTGGGCTTCTCTTTCTATTTTTCACTTGGTCCATAAAAGTCATAAAGTGCTTGTATGTTACATCAAAATTTAAAAGTTTTTGGAAGAATTATAAGTACATTGGAAAGGGGACTGGGAGAATGGGGAAGAGAGGTTTATAAATATTTTCTCCCCCCCCCCTTAAGATGTATTTATTTATTTGAAAGGCAGAGTTAGAGAGAGGGAGAGAGGTCTTCCATCAGCTGGTTCACTCCCCAAATGGCCGCAACGGCCAGGGCTGTGTTGGATCAAAGCCAGGAGGTAGGAGCTTCTTCTAGGTCTCCCATGTGGGTGCAAAGACCCAAGAACTTGGGCCATCTTCCCTTCCGCTGCTTTCCCAGGCACACTAGCAGGGAGCTGGATTGGAAATGGAGCAGCCGAGTCTCCAGCTGGCGTCCACATGGGATGCTGGCGCAGCAGGTAGCAGCTTTACCTGTTATACCACAGCTCCAGCCCCTAAACCTTTTACTTCTTTAGAGTTTCCAGAACTATCAGTGAGCCAGAAGTGAGACAGCCAGGCTGCATATAAGGCAGGTGCTGGCCAGTGCCACTGTCAAGCAGATTAACATGAAGAAACTTAACGTGAATGTCCCTCCTTGGTGGTAGGGCGCAGGCTGTACGGGCAGTGGCTACTGGCCGGGCAGGTTTCTGTCCAGGTCCTTTGAGAGCATCCGGCTCTGCTTCCTTGGCCTCAGGCCCTGGGACTAGGAGTTCATTTAGAGAGGTGGGCTGAGCAGCAGGAAGTGGAGGCCCTATCCAGACAGCTTCTGGGGCTGTGTGAGTTGTGGCACTTGGAGATCCTGCTGAGACACTGCCCCAGGGGCGTTTGGAAATCAGAGGCGCTGCTGGTCCGGGAGAGGATGGCAGCAAGGGATACGGGCTTTTGTTGGGGGGAGGTGGGGAGACTCTAGCTGGTTCCTGGGTTATGAAGAAATGGAAACTCCAGGGGGTCAGCGCTGTGGTGCAGCTGGCTAAGCCTCTGCCTGCCACGCTGGCATCCCATATGGGCGTTGGCTCACAACTCTGCTGCTCCACTTCTGATCCAGCTCCCTGCTAATGCACCTGGGAAAGCAGTGGAAGATGCCCCAAGTGCTTGGGCCCCAACACTGGAGACCCGGAAGAAGCTCCTGGCTTCAGCCCAGCCCAGCTGGTGTGGCCATTTGGGGAGTGAACCAGCAGATGAAAGATCGATCTCTCTTTCTCTCTATATCTTTTCTCCTCTCTTTATAACTTTGCCTTAAAAAAAAAAAAGCCTTAAAAAGAAATAGCAGCATGAATCCAACAGGGGGAAGCAGGTCTGAGTGTTCCCTGGGGATAACATGTCCCCTTCCCCAAAGGGACCCAGAGGAGTACCCGTTACCTGGGCCTGGGGTTGGGTACTAGACAGTGGCTGCAGGCTGACCAGCTCCTTGTCCGAGGGAAGGTTGGGGCTGGAGGGTGCTCGGGACTGCTGGCCACAGAGCAGTGCCGAGGCAGTGAGCAGATATAAAATGCTGAGTAGCTTGGAGAGGGGCCAGTAGACCTGGCGCCCTTTCCCTGAGACTCGAGTCACACATGGGTGTCCTTAGAGGCCAGGCCCTGTCACACACAGCTTTGGGAAAAGTGGAGGATTTGGCCACAGAAGCACCTGGGCATGTAGCTCCTTCCTACCTCCTGTCCCTGAACGGCTTGGACCTGCTCCAGGGACTGAGGACAGACGGGGGGCCCCTGCACCCCATCCCTGCTATCACCAGAATTCCGTGCATTATGAAAATCTAGGGCCTCTCCTCTCCCTGGTGCTGAGGTTCAGAATGGGGGGCAAAGCGTCCAAGCAACCTCTGTTGTTTCTTACTTAAAAATGCATTTTTTCAGGGCTGGCGTTGTGGTAACAGGGGGTTAAACCTGTAACACTTGCATCTCATAAGAATGCCCGCTCAAGCCCCAGCTGCCCCACTTACGATTCCGCTCCCTGCTAATGTACCTGGGAAAGCAGTGGAAGATGGCCGTACTGCTTGGTCCCCTGTGTGGGAGACCAGGATGGAGTTCTTGCCTCTTTGCTTCAGTCTGGCCCAGCCCTGGCCCTTGCAGCCCATATGGAGAGTGACAGAAGATCAGAAGATCTGTTTCTCTCCCTTTCTCACTCTCTCTCTCTCTTTCTTTCTCTCTCTTTCCTCTCCCCCCCCCCCACTCTGTTACTCTGCCTTTCAAATAAATCAGAAAATTAAAAAATGTAAAAAGAAGCGGTTTTCCCACACACATTACAGGTGACTCCTGCAGTTCCCTTCCCCCGTGTTTCTCAGACCCCAAGCTCACCTTCTGGGTCATGTTCCACCTGTCCAGCTCCTACAGCCCATCTGGGCGGCCTCTGAATGGGCTTCATTTAAATACAGGACACACGCATGATGAGTATGGGCCCTTCACGACCACCTCTGAGATCTGAACTGCAATGCAGGCTCTGACCTGCAGGTGGCACCAAAGCTTGGGGCCACGGTCAGTGACCATGGCATGAGTTCCCTAGTGACACCACCCACCGGGCAGGCCCCCTGTACTCCAAGAAAGGGCCGGCAAATAGTGCCGCAGCGGATTCGTCTGGGCCTCTGTGACACGAAGGACACGCAGGCGTCTGTCCCAGGCACAGTAGGGGAAGATGCAGCGGGGAGCACCTGCCATGTAGCAGGGAAGGGGTGAGTTCTGTGGAAGCTGCCTGCCTGTACCTTCCTCTTTTAGGAGTATTCTAGGTGTGACCCCAGCAGGGTGGGGAATCCCAGAATGTGAAGCCACACCCCCCACCAGGAGGGATCCCAGGCACCAGGCACCGAACACAGGCAGCCTTGCTAGTCTCCTCCGTGTCCCATGTCTCCTGGGCTGGGGAGACATCGTGGATGGGGCCGAGGTGCTGCTGGGACTCTCGGGGAGGACCCCCGCCAGTCCCCACTCCAATCTTCGGGTCTTACAGTCTGGAGGCTGCCCCCAAGAATGGGGGTGGTAGGAAGTGAATGTCCAGTTCAGGGGGGCTGTGTCCACTCTGCCCCCCCCTGCCCCGGGGGGATGAGTCCCTCAGCTCATCCCTGCTCCTCTGCTCCTCTCGCCTGAATTTGGGTTCATGCCATCAATTGCAAGGGTGCGCAGGTCCCCAAGTGAAGAGGGATGAGCAGGCTGATGCTGCCGAGGGCATACATGTCCCCTTGTCTCTCCCTGGATTAGTCCTGGCCTTGGTTCACTGGCACCTATGCTGGGTGGGAATCCCAGCCCTGCCTCTCTCTGGCTGTGCAGCCCTGGGTGAGCTGCTTAACCTCTCTGAGCTTTCACATCTTCATCTGGAACTCGGGGGTGATGATGGCACCAACCTCACAGCAGGTGGTGAGAAGGAAGGAGACGCCGCACGGGGCACACTTAGTGTGGACAATGTGCAGTAGTTATCATCAATACGCCAGTCTGGCCACCGAGAGGGGCTCTAAGATCAAGCAGACGTGCCCTTGGGGAACAGAAATGTCAGCACTGGGAAGAATGGATGCAGAGGTTCCCTGACTTCCTGGCCTGGAGGGGGCGCTGCCCTGCCCTGGCTGGAGGGGGCAGGGGCAGGGCATGGCTGGCAGCCCGTGGGGCTTCCTGGAAGAGACGCCAGCCTGGAGGAGAAAGAAGCACATTTTGCTTGTAATCTACAGCTAAAGGGTAGCAGGAAGCCGTGTGGCAATTTCCTGTGTCCTGGAGGGCCCTGGTGGACAGGTGCTGTGAGGGTTCAGCTTCTAGCTCATGGGTGCTGAGAAAAGCCAGATGCCCATAGGGCCCCACCCCGGGGTCCCTGCTGTCCTCGTCCTCCCCCTCCCCCTCCCTCCAACACCAGCAGGCTCTGGGATCCGTTGTCAGATGAAGCAAGAGAGAGGCTGCAGGGCTGCAGACTGAGGTTGGGGCCCAGGTTCCCTGTCTGTCCTCCCCCACCGGGCCGAGGGGCCTCCAGGCACTCACCCTGGCCTGCTAGAATCCCCAGAAACAGCTGCGGTGCTGGGGTCCAGCTCATGGGCCCAGACTCTGGCAGCCAGGCCAGCTCAGGCCAGCCCAGGCCCATCGCAGCCCACCACACCTCTACTCCCTGAGCCGCCTCTGCTCAGCCCCTCCGGGTGCAAGGTGGGGAGGCTCGAGGTCATTTTCCCAGTTCATAGATGATGGAATTGAGCCTTGGTAATGTTCCAAGGTCCCGCAGCTATGGGGCAGGGGGACAGTTTGGGGTGCTTTGAGGTTCCCTGTGCCGGTGTCGGCTCCGCCTCCTCCACCTGGGGTTCAGTGGCCGAGACCAGGTTTGAACGGGGAGGCCCAGGATGGCCCAAAGGGGCCAGCCAAAGAGAAAGCAGGACCTGGATATGCCAATATCGTTCAGCTGTCAAGGGGTCCCCCGGCCCCAGTCCTGTCCTTGCCCTGGCTCTGCTGTGTTGAAGACTTCGGAACCTTAAGGGTAATTCCTCTCAGGTACCGCCAGAGGGCAGCCTCTCCAGGAGACTTCACTGTGCACAACCAGCTGCCCCCACGTCTCCCCTGGATGCATACCAAACACAGCAGCAGGCTGGGGTCAGGACAGGGCAGGAGCAGAAGCCCCCGTGCCTCTGTGGTCTAAGCTGAGGTCGGGTGTCCTGCTGGCTCTGGGCCTCCAAGTGTGGGCCACGTGTTTGTGGGGGAGGTGGGGGGAGATCACCCCGGGGGGACACACCCCATGGCTTGTCCCCCTCACTGACAGTGGAAGCTGCACCCCCACACCAGCCCTGTTCTCCAGGCCCCCAAGTCACAGCACTCACCCTGCACCCTTAGGGATAAGAAACTGACAGGCCCCCAGCATCACTGAGCCCTGATGGCCAATTCACCGTTGCGGGGGGGTGGGTGGAGTGTGAGCCGTCCACGAACCTGGGGTCTTGGGTACCCTCATCTCGTCACTTTTGGTCAGACTCTGGCCATAGAGTGGGTGCTGTCCCCGCTGCTGGGCCCTGGGCTGTAGGAACTTGAGTAGGTCCCAGCCCTCTGGCACCTGCTGCTTCCTCCCCTCTCCACAGTCTATGCGCCCATCGGAGGGCACTACGCAGCTCCCATCACTGTCTATGCGGGCAGCGGAGGACACTATCCAGCTCCCTTCACGGTCTCTGCGGGCAGCGGAGGACACTATCCGGCTCCCTCCGCCGGCAGGCAGGCAGGCGCTCCTTGGCTGTGTTACCTGGGCAGGTGGCCACCCACCCAGCTGTGCCTCTCTGTTTCTCTCCTCTTCCTCCTAGCCCCTTCCCCCGCGCTGACCTCTGGGGTGAAGACTTAGGGTCCCTGCGGCCAGGTGAGGGGACAGAGGAACAGTGCACACCAGGCGCACCCTTTGAATGCTGCCTCCGCGCGGTCCCGCGGGTTCCAAGCCCGGAAAGTGAGACCCCAGGCGAGGAGGAAGCTTGGTCAGTCTCTAGAGGCTGGGGGCAGCCAGGGGAGATTCCCCCTTACCTGGGGAACGGGCCCCGGCGGTGAGCACCACGAGGCAGCAGAAGGCCAGCAGCGCCCCAGCCGGCCGCATGGCTGCGGGGCAGCGCGCACTGCAGGTCAGTGAGCGGTGCTGGGCTGGAGTGCAGGGAGCCGAGCCTGCCCTATAAACCCCCACCTCCACCTTGCGCCGGGGCTGGGCCAGGGCGGGGCTGGGGGGCGCTTGCTCCAGGCTGGGGAGGGGGTGGCTGAGTCATTTCGCCCAGAAGCGCTTCATTGCCGCCTCCCTCTTGACCGCAACTGGCAACCGCTTCCTTTACAAAGTTTCCAGGCAGCGATAGTTTGCTGGGGAGGAGGAGGAGAAGTGAGACCTGCTAGGGAGCACGGTGCAACGCCTGGCTCCCTCCGGTGCGTTCACGCGAAAGGCTAATGTCTTCAAGAATCCGCGGGGATTTTCAGAAGCTGCGTCGTGTGGTTTTCCTTCTCCAATAGTTCTTCCTCCCTCAATTCCGACGTTCTGGGGCTCCCAGCCCCCCCCCCCGTTGGGGCGGGGCGAGAGGCTCAGAGCCCTGAGCATCATCTTGTATGCACTGGGTCAGCGGCGAGTGGCTGATCACTTCCCTTCTCTGGTTCCAAGTCAGCAAAGGAGAAGAAAAGAATGGTTTGTGGCTCCAAGGACCTGGACTGCGGTGGTCTGTGTATGTGCCCCGGGGCAGGGGGCTAGCAGGGGGCTTTGGATACAGGCCCCCTCCCCCACCCCAGTTTTAGTTCTGTTCTGCCACTGCTGCACACCTGGGTGCTCTCTGGCAAGGTGCCTCAGTTTCCCCCGGGGGCTGCTTCCAGTGTCAATGCTCCCGGCTTGGTGTGGAGCAAGCTGCTTCGGAGGAGTCCTGTCCAGACAGGTTGGAGACACCTGAGTCGGAGCAGGGAGACCTGTGTGCACAGGGCCGGTGTCACCCAGGATGGCTTGGTCAGGGCCCTCACTTTTACCCCAAATCCCAAGGAAAGCGCTGCCCCTACTCCCGCCCCTGGCTCTTCTTGCTTGTACCGGGTTTCAGGCAAGGGGCTGTGGGTTTATGGGTCCTGGGCAAGGAGCATCATCTCTCAGCTTCTGGCTTCTGAGATCTGTTGTGAGGACTGTGATGGCGGCCACCGTAATGGCAGGCGGCACGGCTCCAGGTATGGTGGCTGCTCCCCCCTCCCCATGGCTGTGCCTGGCCCTGGGATCCTCCTCTGGCTGAGACCAGGCAGGAGGCAGGGAGGCAGGCTTGATCCCAGGTTGCTGCTGCACTGAGTGTCCTGTTACCCTCAGCTTCAAGGGCACTGGACAAAGTTCAGGGTGGTTAGGAGATGCCCCAGCACCCAATGTATTCTCCTAGCTGCAGGCCCTTTCATCCATGAACGCGGGCTGATGGGCTCTCCCATCCTGTGGCCTCATCTCCCCCAGAGCTGCTGGGCAGGCAGAGGCGCAGGGTGGCCCTGGGTAAGTCACAAGGTGCAACAGCAGCATTAATGGACTGAGTGAGGCAGGTTGAGAGTGGGCCTCACCCAATCCAGGGAAGGCCTGGCACAGCAATAGGCCAAGTAAGAGGGCACCCCCCCCCCCCATGTCTTGGACCTGGGACATTGACCTTGTGTTTCTGGACTGGACTGGAACTGACATCTCTGACCTTCCTGATGCTTGGCCTCAGCCTGTGATGTCAGGCCTCAGCCACTGGCCTGACCTGAGCCTGGACTCTGAGCCTGCGTGGCTGCGTGAGCTGACGCCTGACTACGAATGTCCATTGTTTGAGAGAGCTCCATGGACCTGCTCTCTGGAGAACACGGATGAGCACAGATTGGGTATCAGAGTGGGTTAAAGGAATAGACTTTTTTAAAAAAAAATATTTATTTATTTGAAAGTCAGAGTCACACACGGAGAGATGGAGAGGCAGACAGAGAGAAAGGTCTTCCATCTGCTGGTTCACTCCCCAAATGTCTGCAACAGCCAGAGCTGCACTGATCTGAAGCCAGGGCCAGGAGCTTCCTCCAAGTCTTCCGTGAGGGTGCAGGGGCCCAAGGACCTGGGCCATCTTCTGCTGCTTTTCCGGGCCATACCATAGAGCTGGATCAGAAGTGGAGCAGCTGGGACTCAAACTGGCACCTAAATGGGATGTTGGCACTGAGGCCACAGCTTTACCTACTATGCCACAGCGCAGGCCCCGAATAGATTTTAAGAAGGAGTTTTATGAACTGGTTCTGGAGTTTTGCAAATTGGCTCTCTCACCTGATTATCTTTAAAGACAGTTGATGAGGGGCCGGCGTGTGGCACAACATCTATATCTGAGCACTGGTTCAAGTCCTGACTACTCTGCATCTGATTCACCTCTTTATGAATCCACCTGGAGAAGCAGCGGAGGATGGCCCAAGGCCTTGGGCCTCAGCCTCCCACAGAGGAGACCAGGAGGGAGTTCCAAGCTCCTGGCTTTGGCCTGGCCCAGCCCTGGCTGTTGCAGCCATCTGGGGAGTGAACTAGCAGTGGAAGATCTCTCTCCTCTCTCACCCTTTCAAATAAACACATGCATCTTTACAAAGACTGCTAATGACTCTCCCGTCTCTGCAGTTTTGGTTTTCCATGGCCAACTGCAGCCTGGCAATATTGAATGGAACCTTCTAGAAGTAAGCAACTTGTAAGGTTTAAACTGTGTGCCGTTCTGAGGGGTATGATGAAATGTCCTCACACTGGTCGCTTGGTGGCCGTCCCGGTTATCAGATGGGCTGTTAGGGCATAGAGCTGCCTGTGGTGAAATGGCTGTTATTTTATTCAGCAGTGGTGTGGAAGGGCAAGCGTGGAGACATGGGCCGTGCGAGAAGGTGAGAGTTTCAGCTGAATTCATAGGGACAAAAATACGAGCTGAGCTGGTTAACATTTACAGTAAGAACAAATCTCCCTTCTAAGCAGTTGTGAGCAAAGAAAAACCCTGGGCTGCTTTTTTTTTAAAAGCTTTTATTTATTTATTTGAGAGGTAGAGTTATAGACAGTGAGAGGGAGAGAGAGAGAGAGAGAGAGAGGTCTTCCATCCGCTGGTTCACTCCCCAAATGTTTGCAACAGCCAGAGCTGCACTGATCAGAAGCCAGGAGCCAAGAGCTTCTTCTGGGTCTCCTATCTGGGTACAGGGGCCCAAGGACTTGGGCCATCTTCTACTGCTTTCCCAGGCCATAAAAGAGACCTCCGTTAGAAGTGGAGCCACTGGGACTCAAACCAGTGCCCGTAAGGGATGTTGGCACTGCAGACTTGGGCTTTAATCTGCTGCACCACAGTGCTGGCCCCTATATGCATGATTTAGTACTATCTGTGGCTTCAGGCATGCATGGGGGTCTTGGGAACTTATACCCTGTCGGTAAGTGGGAATGACTGCACTTCAGGTAGTAAGGGAGCACTGACAGTTACAGAGAGGCAGAGGCAGAAGAGACAGAACCATCTGCTAGTTCACTCCCCAAATGGCCACAAAAGTCAGAGCTGAGCCCTTCTGAAGCCAGGAGCCAAGAGCTTCTTCCGGGTCTCCCCCATGAGTGCAGGGGCCCAAGCACTTGGGCCATCTTTCGCTGCTTTCCCAGGCACACTAGCAGAGAGCTGGATTGGAAGTGGAGAAGCTGGGACTTGAACTGATGTCCACGTGAGATGCTGGTGCTACAGGCCTGGGCTTTACCCTGCTGCACCACAGGGCTAGCCCCGGGGGAAGCACATTTGTGAGCAGATTCCCTAGTATCCTTGGAGAGTACTGTCATCCCTCTTCTATGTAGGGTAGACTTGACAGCGGGAACAAGCAGCCACTCAGCTGGGTGAACTACTGGAGAGACAAAATCCCCTTGATCCCCATGCTTGCTCTTCTTCCTCCTCTCTCCCAGCTCTTGGGAGCTTCCCGACACTCAGGTGGGGTTTGCAGGTGACTACCTGAGACATACAGACACAGCACGATGTCTCTTTGCTGGGGATCTGCTCCCTGGGATGTGATGCAGGGAATTTTGAACCACGAGTCAGGCTGTGTGCTGTGCTCAGACCAGCACCATACCTGCGATAGTCTCCCAACTCAGGGGCTGTGGTCAACGGTTTTGGCTGGATGACCACAGATGTGGAAGGAACATGATTAGACAATCGGTGACATTGTGGTGTAGCGAGCAAAGCTGCTGGCTGCAACACCAGCATCCCATATGGGCACTGGTGATGTCATTGGAAATGCAAATGGGAACAGACTTGCTTAGCACCTGGCAGAATCCCCCAGCAGCTCCCGGACCTGTGGAGTGAGGGTTTAAGGGTAAGGTCAGGTGGAAGCTTCTAGAACTGCCTCTGCACAGGAGCATAGCAAACCCAAAGCAACACCACATGCCTGGAGGGATGGAGGAGATTCATGCACCTCACCTCCCCCACCCCCCCGCCACCTCCCTGCTGCCCCCAGCTCTCCTCCTCGCCTGTGTAGTAGAGAGATGGGTTCCAGGTGATAACTCCAGGCACAGCTATTGCACCAGATGCGATTTCTTTGCTCCAGGAAATGCACGCATCCCCTGGTACCTGGTGCACAACTCTTGATCTGGCAAATGCCTGCTTGTCCATGCTCATTCACAGAAACCACCAGCAACAGCTTTCTCTCAGCCTCCCTCTGGGGACATGAACTTCCCAGTCCTGTGTCACAGTGCAGGTCACAGGGATCCTGACTGCCTTTCTCATCCATCAGGCATCACCCCGTCCGTTAGGTTCAGGACAGGATGCGAATGGACCCAGGCAGCAAGCACTGTGGACTGACTGTGAGATGTTAGTGGGACAGAGCTTGTTAGTGGGTCGTAGCAGATACTGGATGCTTGACCATGGGCCACCAAGTTAACCATGGGACCATTGCCGACCTGGCTGAGTGCCCCCTCTGTGAAGGGCCCTGTCCAATATGCATGGGTGTGTATGTTTGTGCCATGTCCTTCTGTGTGCAAGTATCCATTACTCATGGGTCAGTGTTTCTGTGTGTGCTCCTGGGGCATGGGTAAAAGGCTTCCTATGTGTGTATCTCTGCATGTGTGTGAGCATGTACATGTATGCATACACATGTGGACATGGTATGTCTGTATAGACACATGTGTGTGATGCATGTGTGTGATGGTGATGTGTATTATTTCTATCCCATCCAGGAATGCCAGAACTGCTACAGGAGTAATGGGCTCTGTACAGAATTCTTAGGCATTCATTAGTTCATTCATTCATCCTTTGCTACTTTTTCTTTTTTTTTTAAGATTTATTTAAGGGGCTGGTGCTGTAGCACAGTGGGTTAAAGCCCCAGCCTGCAGTGCCAGCATCCTATATGTGCGCCGGTTCGAGTCCTGGCTGCTTTACTTCTGATCCAGCTCTCTGCTATGGCCTGGGAAAGCAGTAGAAGATGGTCCAAGTCCTTGGATCCCTGCATCTGTGTGGGGGATCTGGAAGAAGCTCTTGGGTCCTGGTTTTGGATCGGTGCAGCTATGGCTGTAGTGGTCATCTGGGCAGTGACCCAGAGGATGGAAGTTGTCTCTTTCTCTCTGTCTCTCTCTGCCTTTGCCTCTCTCTGTAACTCTGTATTTCAAATAAATAAAATAAATCTTTTTTAAAAAAGAGTTATTTGAAAGGTAGGGTGACAGAGAGAGGAGAGAGAGAGAGAGAGAGAGAAAGAGAGAGAGAGAGAGAGAGAGAGAGAGAGAGAGAGAGAGAGAGAGATCGTTCAATTTGTTGGTTTACTCTCCAAATGGCTGCAAGAGTCAGGGCCAGGTTTTGGCTGGAGTTCCATCCAGGTCTCCCTCGTAGGTGGCAGGGGCCCACGTACATGTACCATCTTCCACTGCCTTCCCCAGCACATCAGTAGGGATCTGGATTGGAAGCGGAGCAACTGGGGCTTGAACTGCTGCTCCCATATGGGATGCAGACATTGCAGGCAGTGGCTTAACAATGTTGGTCCCAACAAGTGGTCCCTGGGCCAGCAGAATCAGTGTCCTCTTGCAGCTTGATGGACACACAGACTCTTGGTCCCCACTGCAGCCTGTGGGATGAGACTCTCAGAGGGTGGGCCCCGGGCCCCAGCTTCTAATGTCTGAGAAGCACAGATACTCCCCATTTGCTGCTTGCCCTGGGCTCTTTTCTCATTGGCATGCCCGGTGCTCCTCTGGCCTGCCCTGTGTGCCCATTGCTGACCTTGGCCATGCAGAGAACATGACTTTGCTACTCCCTGGGCTTCAAGCTGGGCTCCCAAGCAAGATTCCTGGTGCTGGGGTGGTGGAATGGATGTGGGAGGGATGAGAGCTGGGCCAGAGCTCTTGGTGTAGTGAAGCCAAGTGCACACACACATTTCCCAGCACCACCCTCCCCCCATGGATATGGTCACTCGCGGCTCAGCCTGCAGTGAAGTCACTCAATCTGGTTTCTCCAGGCCTGTCCCAAACTTCCAGAGGGGGAGCTGCCCTGCTGTCACGTGGGTGGGCAGGAAGTACTGTCTGTCCCCCCCTCCAAGAGCCCAGAACTCCTTCCTCTCTCTGAATGTCCAGGGAGCCCCTCCTGCCTTGTATCAGGGTGCAAAAGAGGTGCAGCTTCGGCGTCCCCTCACTCCCCTCTACCCCATCCTCCACAGCTCGGCACACAGAGGGTTAAAGTGTTGCATTTTACCCTGGGTAGGGGGCTGTCTCATTCCTGTCTTGTCTGGGCAGGCTCTGCCCACAGGTCACTGGACAGGTTGCCTTCCATGGACCACTTTTGCAACCTATAAGGAACACCCAGTAAAGTGTGTGTGTGCAGCTACTGGATTAGTGACATAGGCCCAGTGACAGCCCCCCCCCCCCCCCCCCGCGCATGCTCAGGCTGCAGGCACACGTGGCGCAGGTGATGGCCAGGGCTGCCATCCCACTGGAGGTTGGGGGCACGCCTCGTTTCCAAGCTCATTTGCAGGCTCACATGCTGATTGGCGGTTGTCGTTTCTTTGGGGGTTGTATGAAGAGCTTTGGGTTACTACCGTGAAACACCCAAGACCGCTGACTTGCTACAGAAAAAGGGTTTATTTAGCTCACAGCTGTGAACCGAGATGGGGCGGCCTCGTTCGTGGGGCATCTGACGGCAGTGGCGGAGCACGTGGCGAGCCAGGACTGGGCTCAAAGGTATGTAATAAGCTTTTGTAACTACCTTCTTCCAAGAACTTAGGAGGGGACGCCCCCTCCACTTAAGCGGCTCCCGCCAGGTTCCGCAGGTTCCACTGCGCCCCCTGGAGGCCAAGTCTGTGTCTCACGGGCCTGGGAGGGCGACCTTGGCAGTCAGGCTGCGGTTTCAGTTCCGTGCTGGCCGCTGACCGGAGACCACCTTCGGGGCCCAGCCTCAGGGACTTTCCTAGGCAGCCGCTCGCTTCCTTAAAGCCCGCCTGGGAGAGCGAGGGGGGTCAGAAAAAGCGCGTCACAGCCTTCCGCGGCCCTGTTCTGTTGGTTAGAGGCAAGTCACGGGCCCTGCCTACCTGCTGGCACAGGGAGGGAGGCAGGGGCCGCGGCCCCGGAGCCTGCAGCCGCCCTCGCTGACGCTCACTCATTGGCTGTCTCCACTGAGGATGCTGAGGGAATGGGTTTTCCAGTTGTCCACGTGAGATGAGGATTCAGAGCAGACCTGAGTAAGGGAGCAAGAGAGGGAGTGAGGGAGGGAGGAGGAGGGAGGGGGAGGATTGAGAGAGGGAGGAGGGAGGGAGGAGGGAGGGAGGGAAGAGTGAAGGAGGGAGGAGGAGGGAGGGGGAGAGAAGGGGAGGATGGAGGAGCGAGAAGGGAGAAGCGAGGGGGTGGGGGAGGTGTGACCTGACCTCCTTTCAGGATCCTGTGGGGCTGGGAGGTGGTGATGTGGGCCTGGCTCACAGCAGGCCTGGATGACAGGAGGGGTTTTGTGCTCATCCTCATAGCTGGACACTGTTTCCCAAACCGCGGGATGTCAGGAGGGTGTACCTGGCCACTCCCTTGCAGGCACATGCCTGAGGCTTTTGTGGGTGAAGAAAACCCCGTGTCGGTCTTGAGCAGGCCCTCTAAGAGCTGCTTGAAGGTGGGGCAGTTAGACACTTGGTCCCGCGCTTCTGCATCCACACAGCAATCAGCCACAGATAGAAACTATTTGGAAAATAATTGTGTGTGTCCCGGATTGCCTTGCTTTGCTTGTCACCTTCCCTAACCAATACAGGGTAGCAGTCCAGACCCAACACCACGGATGGGTTAGGAGTTCTAAATCCTCTACAGGTGATTTGGAGTATACACGAGCAGGTGCATGCCACAGGCAAAACCACGCTGTAGTAGCTTTGATTCCAGCATCTGCAGGTTCTGGGCCAGGTCTTCACAGGTGCCCAGAGGTTGCACTTGTGTCTGTCCACAAGAGCATCTCTGACTGTTGCCTGGAGGCTAGGGTGGGATGGGGGGCCCCAAATATTGGGGACGGGGGAGGCTGTGAGCCCTGCAGGGAGCGTTGAGGAGGCAGGCAGGTCTGGGGTGTTCCTGGGTGGGGTCATCAGGGGACCCCTGCCACATTGGGCTTCAGGCAGTGGACCCTGATTCTGGGTGGTGGGGACCTTGTGGGATGGCAGGTGTGTGTGGGAGGGGTCTGGTTGTTGGGCAGCGTGGATTGGAGCCTGGTGCATCTGCACCAAGGCACGTGGGTGGGCCCTCTGTGGTTGGCAGGCATCAAAGGCCAGCATGTAGGAGGTCAGCCCCAAGCCTGTGTCCAACCTGAAGAGAAGAGGGGAGGAATCTTTGGCTCTGAGAGTCTCATGAGGCTAAACTGAGACACGGCTGGCTGCTGGTGGAGCCTGGGACGGGCCCTGCATGTGACAGTCTGGACAAGCTGCATCCGACCTTGGCTTTGGGGGTGGGAGAAACCCATTCTCTGGACGACAGGGCAGAGGTCAGCCTGTCTGAAGCCCAGGCTGCTTGTGCTCTGGGCAGTCAGCTGATCTGGGCCCAGCCCCCAGAGCTGCCACACTGGCCTGGGATCAGTATGGCTGGGCAGACGGAGATAATCAGAATAGTCGACACTTATTGACTGCCTCCTGTATGCATGGTAGCAAAGGGGTCCAATGAAGTGTCATCCTAACCCTGTCTATGCGTAAACTCACTGTCCGGATGAGAAATGGAGGTGCAGGCAGGTGAAGCTCTCTTTACCCAGCCAGTAGGGGGAGTCTCTCACAAGTGCATCTGCCTGCCAGTGTGGGGAACATTCTGGAACCCCAGCACCCCAGCATCCAGAGGGTGCTAGTCTGGAGGGTCCCTTCCGGATGCTGGTGTGAGCTGAAGCAGGGGTGTTCAGTTCCAGGAAGGGCGAGCCCCTCTATCCTTGCTCCTGGTGTTTGCCCTTAGCTCAGGGCCCTCAGCATACCTCGCTAAGAGGCTCTAGGGGCAATGACTGGCCGATCTGGCCAGCAGAGGCCCTGCTGGGAGGGACGGATGGAGGGAGGGTACAGTTCCCCAGCGAGGGTGCCAGGATGCTCGGGGTGGGTGTGGAGAGGCCCCTGCTACAGAGTGGGGGCACCGCAGGACCCTCCAGGAGAGGTTCAGAGGGTTCACAGCAGGCACCTGTTTTGGGATCTGGGGCATGTCGGCACCAGGGTCATCCAGTGCTCATGACCGCCCTTCCACATTGGCTGTCTTGTCCCATGGCCCAGCCCTGCAGAAGAGTATGGGAGACCTGAGATCCCACCATTTCCCTGCTGGACTCAGGCACACCCCTGCATTCCCCATGGGAGGTCACAGGGCCAGTGCTGCCGTCCATCAGTGTCAGACAGAAACACTGAAGGGAGGGAACAGGTTGACTGTGCTGGGGTGCACTGAGCATTTGCCTAAGCACTTGATAACCATTTCTTTTTTTAAAGAACATTAAAGTTAATTAACAAATAAAAATGTCATATAGTTACATTGTGCAACGTGACATGCTGAAACACACACCCATGACCTCACATGTATTTGTGGTGAGGACACTCAACAGCCACTCTCTTTGCAACTTCCAGCATGTTGCTGGCAACTGTGAAGTCGCTCTGGATCTTGGCCCCTCTGCCTGTGACCTGCACACGTTGCTGCATGGATGTGGAAAGTGAGGCACGCAGCGGGTGAGAAGCTGCCAGGAGTCAGGAGCCCGCACCCTGGCTGCTGGGTTCTCACTGCTGACCTGCTCCAGGAGCAGCAGATTCTGGCCACTCTGGCTCCTTGGCTGGGCGGGTGCCCTCGGCCTGCACAGCTGCAGACTGGAGCTTATCAGGGTTGGGGGGGGGCGTGTCTCTGGGGCAGACGCAGCACCTGCAGCATTGGAATCTCAGAGGGGGCAGTTAGAGCTGGGGAGGGGCTGGCTTCTGCGGTTCCTTTTAAAAGTCCCCCACCCGGGCTGCACTATGGTACAGCGGGTAAAGCCACCACCTGCAGTGCCGGCATCCCATATGAGTGCTTGTTCGAATCCCAGCTGCTCCACTTCCGATCCAGTTCTCTGCTATGGCTTGGGAAAGCAGTAGAAGATGGCCCAAGTCATTGGGCCCCTGCACCCACAGGGGAGACCCAGAGGAAGCTCCTGGCTTCGGATTGGTGCAGCTCCGGCTGTTGCGGCCATCTGGGGAGTGAAAAAAAGTCCCCCATGGTTACCTGAATGATGGCCAGATACCTTGCTTTGGTCTTCAGCTCTCAGGTAGGGCCTGTGAAGAGAACTGCTTCCAGCAGGGGGAGCTGTGATCTAAAAAAAATAAGCAAAGTTTGAAGGTCCCAGAACCCACATTTCCTAGCTTCCTACTGGGTGTGGGGGGGTCCCCTGGGCAGCTGGGCCTCCCAGTGCAGGCATGTGCCATGGGCACCTGCCCTCGGTTCTGTGCACCCCTCCACGCTTAGCTCCACGCCCTCTGCCTGCCAGGGAAAGCCGGGGCCACCCACTGGGTACTACCAAGGGAGGGGCCTGGGCCAGCAAGGCCTCATGTCTGCCCGCGTGGGAGGACGTTCCCTCCATGGGACTTCCAGGCTCTCATCCCGGAGTCCGGGTCCCCTGGGCTCACACCGAGTGCCCACCCACCGTGTCAGCCCTCGTCTGACATCCGACAGCCACCGCATCCCAGGTCGGGAGGGATGCTCATCCCACACGTTCTGCTATGGAATACTTCCAGGCATTTTCAGAGAAGCTGGGAGCATCGCTGAGGGCGCTCTCACACAGGCCGGCTCCATTCTGCAGTCCTGTCTGCCACTCACCCAGCCGGGACTCGGATGGCTCCATTTCTCGGAACTGAGACTTCCAAAGCTGGTCTTGAAGGTAGCTGTGAGTCGCTCGCTCCTCCTGAGGACTTCTGAGTGCCCAAGGGCAGCCCCCTCACCCCCGTTAGGGCTTCCTATCCGCAGATGCTTCTCTGACTAGTTCTCCACTGAAGCTGCCCACCCAAGACCCCTCTTTTGAGAAGTGCTGGCTGCACAGCTCCTTGGGGAATTCAGCTATCCCCCAAGTCACTGGAAATTGCAATGTGGGAGCCAGAGACTTGGGCATCCATTTGCAGTGAGTCTGCAAGCACACTTCCGGCCCGGGGATGCCTCAGTCTGGGCCATCTTCTACTGCTTTCCCAGGTCATAGCAGGGAGCTTGATCGGAAGTGGAGCAGCCGGGACTCGAGCCTGTGCCCATATGGGATGCCAGCACTGCAAGTGGAGGCTTTGCCCGCTATGCCACAGCACCAGTCCTGCTCAGTCCCCTTTTTTACCTGGTTTCTTTCCTCCCTGCCTGGAGCCGTAGGCCCCTGGGAAACCCAAGCATGCATCTGAGCGAATGCTCTTGCCTGGCTCACAGCCTGGGCAGCGCTGAATCTCACACTCCACTGGTGCTGAGTATGTGCGTCCCGTTAGCACCTGGGAACAACATCATCTCCCTGCATGCAACCAAAGGCCCTCCCAGAGGGGACTCTGTGACAGCTGTAATTAACTTCTGCACGTGCAGATATATTTTATGACCTCCCACAGCCCATGGCCATCCCTTGGTGACCGGTTTGCTCCGATGTCCCCCTGGGCTGGCCGAGGAAGGTTGGCACCGAGCTCTGTGCCTGGCGGGCTGAGCCGCTTTGTGGTCATGCTTGGGGCACCCTCTCTGCATCAGAGAGAGCTGCTCCCAGGGGAGGGGAGCACCCCGAAGATTCAGCCGAAGCTGCTGCATCAGAAATGAGCTTGGAAGGCTGATCTTGGCCGTGGCCTTCAAGGGCAACGACGTGGGGCTGAAGACAGATGTTCAGGTCGAGACCATTGGATGGAAGCTGTAGGGCTGGGGCCGGGAAGGTGTGGTGGGTCCTAGTGATTGGTGGGTGGGTGTTCAAGGCTGCCAGTCATCACAGGGTCAGTGCAGGAAGTGAGTTTTCTGACTCATGTCTGGAGCTGTCCTGGAGCAACTGCCCACTGGATTTGTGAGGGCTAGGCAGTGCCAGACCCCACAGGTTTGGGGTGGGGCTGGGGGATGCTGTGGAGGAAATGAGAAAAAGAAAAAAGCACTGAGGGTCAAACTTGTGCCCTTGATACATAAAACGCAGGGCATACACCCAGCCCCCAGTCCCCATGGAAGGGGAACCAAGACTCCCTCCGTGAAGCTGGAGGAGGGGTGAGGGCACAAAGACTCGGCTTGCCTCCGGCTCCAAATCCAAATGGCGGTGCTGACACTGGGGCAGGCTTCTTTGTAGTGACTGGGATACAATTTGTGTACAGCAAAATGCAAGATCTGAAGTGAGCGATGCTGTGAGTGTAGACACACAGGAAGGAATTTATCCACCTGAGCAGCCTACGTCCCCATATGGAGCCAGGAGCTGTTCCATCCCAGGGAACCTCCCCTGTGCCCCGGCTGCCACATGGTGCCATTCCTGGTCAGCCGCTGCTCTGATGCCATCACCACAGGTCATCTCTGTGCTGCATCACCACACCCATGCCTGGCTTTCCATTTTTTTATGTTATTTATTTGTTTTCATTTATTTGAAAGGCACAGTGATAGAGGGAGAGGGAGAGGGAGAGGGAGAGGGAGAGGGAGAGGGAGAGGGAGAGGGAGAGGGAGAGGGAGAGGGAGAGGGAGAGGGAGAGAGAGAGAGAGAGAGAGAGAGAGAGAGAGAGAGAGAAACACGAGCTTTTATCCATTGGCTCATACCCCAAATGGCTGCAACAGCCAGAGGTCGGCCAGGCCAAAGCCAGTAGCCAGGAGCTGGTTCTAGGTCTCCCACATCAGGGGCAGGGGCCCAAGTACTCGGGCCATCTTCTGCTGCTTGCCCAGGTGCATTAGCAGAGAGCCAGATGGGAAAAGGAGCAGTCAGGTCTCGAACCGGCACTCACGTGGGAGGCCGGCATTGTGGCTCCGTGCCAGGACACCAGCCCGTGGGTGTACCCAGGTTTTTGCTGCCTCAAAGAAGGCTGAAAGAAGCAGCCCTGGCAGGCAGGCCCACAGCCCTGAGAACCCCATTGCTGCTTCTCTGGTGGACTGGCTTCCGGGCCGAGGAGTTGGGCCCCAGGGTGTGTGCACTGGCTACCTGGCAGCCATTGCGGCACCAAGGGCATGGGGTGAGGGTGTCCGTGCCCTAGTCTTGATCTGCCCTGCATGTGCCCTGCTTAGCCTACTTTCCCGTCTGAGGGGCAGCCACAGGCTGTGCCCTGCGGCCCAGTCTATTTTTCTGCTAACTCAAGTTCATAGCTGATTTGTGAAGTTCACCTACATGATGTTTATTCTGTCCATAAGTGCTCTTGCTCCCCATGGAACCCAGCACGCTTCACTGCCCCACCCTCGCCCCAGCATTCTCTCCTGCTTTCTGCGTTGTCCTTTCTCCTGGGGGAGCCTGGCTTCCCCCATTCGCTAGAATCTGGTCACCCCCACATGAGTTTCCCTGCACCCTGGGGCTCTGCCTGTGAGCCTGGGTCTGTGCATTTCCTGGGGACTCCAAGAGTGGTTTCCAGCTCAGATGTCCCTGATTTCTGCGAATCTCTTCATTTTGTTTCCTGAAGGAGGGTTTCTTTACAAAGTTGCAGCTGGCTCAGAGTGAGAGATCTCTACCCTAGGCCGGCACCATACTGGCTCCTGTAAAGGAAGAGTGTATGGAGAGAGCTTTGAGATAGAAGAGACGCCAGAGGGGTGATATAACCCACACTGCCCAAGGCACGGCCAGCCGTGACTCTGCCGGGACAGCAGGCGGAGCTGGCTGAGCCGTGGAGACACTTCCCAGGGAGGGAAGTCTGACGTGGAACTTTCTTTAAGATTTATTTATTTATTGAAAGTTGGAGTTACATAGAGAGAGAAGGAGAGGCATAGACAGAGAGAGAGGTCATCCATCCTTTGATTCACTCCCCAATTGGCCACAATGGCTGGAGCTGCGCCGATCGTAAGCCAGGAGCCAGGAGCCAGGAGCTTCCTCCGGGTCTCCCATGTGTGTGCAGGGGTCCAAGGACTTGGGCCATCTTCCACTGCTTTCCCAGGCCACAACAGAAAGCTGGATGGGAAGTGGAGCAGCTGGGACTCGAACCTGTGCCCATATGCTGGCACTGCAGGCGGCGACTTTACCTGCTATGCCACAGCGCCAGCCCTGAAACTTTTCTTGAAATGCAAATCCTCTTTCTTCCTCCAGCAGATCTGTATCTGAGCTGGCTGTGGATGCAGAGACTTGGAAGAGAGAGAGAGAGAGAGAGAGAGAGAGAAGGTGTGGTGTGTGCATGTGTTGAGTGGGTTTTGTGTGTTTGTAGCAGTGGACATCTGTGTGTCCGTGTGCGTGTGTATGCATGTGTGTGAGTGGGTGGTGGTCAGCCAGATGCCAGTGAACTTGGTGGGTTTGAGGCAGGATGACCCAAGCAGCTGAGTCTCATGAGCAGGTGCAGGGGCTGCTGTTGGAGCTGACTGGAAGGAGGGTGTCTGGACCTCAGGACACCTGCTGAGTGGCCAGGACACTGTCTAGGGCTGTGCCATGGCCAGTGGACCTGGCTGGGGCCCCATCCTCCGCCTTCCCTTGGGTCTCCCTGGGCACTCACCCTGCACCCCCTAGCTGCACTGTGGCTGGTTCCACCCTCGTCATTGGCTCACAACCAGGACACATGCAAGGTTGGAGGGCAAAGGGCTGGGCCTGTTGTGTGTTTCTCTGCTGTGGTCACTTTATATAAAAAGATTTATTCATTTGAAAGGCAGAATTACAGAGAAGCAGAGGAAGAGGAGAGAGAAAGATCTTCCATCTGCTGACTCACTCCTAAATGGCTGCAACAGCTGGAGCTGTTGTGCTCTGAAGCCAGGAGCCAGGAGCTTTCTCTGGGTCTCGCACATGGGTGCAGAGACCCAAGGACTTTCCCAGGTGCATTAGCAGGGAGTTGAGTTGGAAGTGGAGCAGCCGGGATTTGAACCAGTGCCCATGTGGGATGCCGGCACTGCAGGTGGTGGCTTCACCCACTACACCATAGTGCTGGCCTCTCCATTTGCAGCCCCGAGGACATTTGGAGGTGCTGACCGGCCTTGAGAGGATGGCCAGGGACCTGGGATTAGTCACTGGAGACAAGCTGCCTGTGAGATGCTTGTGTCAGCTCCCAGTCTAAATGCATGGTGCAGGTTCTGACAAGTGGCCTGGGTGGATGGCTGAGCAGCCGCAGGGGAAGGCTAGCGCCAGGAGCCAGGAAGAGTGGGCGGGACCAAGATCAGGCTCTATCAATCCCAGAGTAGCCCCCAAGGGCCTGAGGACTTCCCCACAGCCCCACCCCCTGGAGGTTTCACTGTCTCCGGGTAGCACCACCACCTTGAGGACCAAGCTTCTACCGCAAGGGCCTTTGGGGACATCCAACATCACAGACCTGTGAACTTCCGGGGTACCTGAACCTACGCTGTTTCTCTGAGAGCCTCCTGAGGCGGTCATTAAGTTTGTAGAAGCGCAGGAGGGCTGGACAGGCCGTTTCAAGATGTCAAATCCCACGGGAAGTCAGGTGGGGGGAGAAAGGCATCAATCGCCACCTGGGACAGCCACACGGGGGCGCTGGTGCTCATTCGCGGAACCCAAGGCACCCAGGGTGGGATACACATTCTGACTGACAGTCCCTACTAGAGCCACGTGGTTAATGTGGTAGGAAGTGGCTGTGTGGAGGGGTGCGGGGGGGGGGCGTGTCCCCAGGCAGCGGAAAGGTGGGCTCCCTACACACCTGAGTTGCAGGTTCGAATGCACAGTTGATGTGTCAATGAGCTCAGAGTCACGAGTTGGGGGAGTAGGAGTTGGTCACCTCTCGGGTGACCAGAAGGGGTCTGCAGGTGGCAGTGGGGACATGTAGAGGTGGAGAGATTCCTCCGGGGGAGGGGTGGTGTTGGGCAGATGCCCACAGGCGGCAGTCCCAGGGGGTGCATGGAACGCACATCCTGATGACCATGAGGTTAGAAATGCAGTTGTGCGGGTGCAGAGCCCCTGACAGCTGATGGCCACACTTCTGTAAACCCACGTATCAGCCAGAGGAGGGACTCCAGGCAGGGTTCAGAGGAGTTTGGGGAACATGGTCACCAGCTGGGGATTTGGAGAACAAAAAAGGAGTTGGGGCCCTGATTGGGCGTTTAGTCATCAGTTCTCCCAGTTCCCATCTCCAGCTATACCGTGAGCCCCCTGGTGAGGTGTTGAGGGGGGCTGAGTGCCCTCCACCCTCCAGGTCAGGGCCATGCCTGCTCTACCTGGATGTGGCGATTGGGTTGGCGTCCACCTTGGTGGTTACGGTCATGGCCAAGATGCTCGTGCACTGTATCAGTGTACCGTGGTTCAGTACCTGGCTCATGGGCTCCCGACTCCAGCTTCCTGCTCACGCTGGCTCTGGAGGCAGTGGTGAGGATTCAAGCAACTGGGTCCTGCTGCGTACTTGGGAGACTGGGACTGAGTTCCAGACTCCTGGCTTTGACCCAGACCCGTGCGGCCATTGTGGGCATTTGGGGAGTGAACCAGCGGATGGGAGCTCCTTCTCTCTCTCTCTCTCTCTCTCTCTCTCTCTCTCTCTCTCTAATAAATAAATAAAGCAGCAAAAAACCCCGAGAGAATGCAGTGTCCTAGCCTTTCAGTATCAGAAGTCTCCAGCTTGCACAAAGGCAGGCGGCACAGTGCTACGGGTCCCTTGTTGTCAGTGTCTTCAGTTGTCAGAATCTTCCCAGCTCTCTTTTTTCTCTGTCCCCAGCCTCAACGCACAAAGCAGGTGTGCTGTCTTGATAGAGTGTTTTGAAGCAAGCCCCAGAATCCTGTCAGTTCACCTCAGAAGATAATGTATTATACATTCCTGTCGGGTGAGAACTTTTATGATAAAACAACGCCCCTGCTCTTGTCACACCATCCGGTTCCCTCCGCAAGAACTTCTCACAGCTGGTGTGTCTGGATCTGGCTCCAAACGAGGCTCACACACTGAGTGCCCCCTGTGCACGTCGGAGCACCGGGGATGTTATTGTGAAACCCACGGTGCAGGGCACACAGCAGCAGGCTTGGCTCCTCAATGGGGGGCGGTGTGGCAGCTGGTGACCTCAATCCTGGGAGTCGGCAGGTGCACCTCCCCCTGGGAAACACAAGACGGTTCCAGGACACACGTGGGAAGCACACACACATCCTACCCGGGCTGCAGGCTTTGTGGAGACAAAGGTGATTGCTCCATCCTTTGCTGGGTTTGGAGTCACTTTGCTGGCCTGGGGGTGGGGCTGGCGCTGTGGTGTAGTGGGTAAAGCCGCTGCCTGAAGCGCCGGCATCCCATATGGGCGCTGGTTCGAGTCCCAGCTGGACCTCCACTTGCGGTCCAGTTCTCTGATAAAGAGATAAAAAAGAGAGAGGGCCCAGGCTGTCCTCCCTGCTGGTGCTGAGACGCCCTTGGGCACAGATTTCGTGACTGTGCCCTGAAGTGTCCCCTTTCCCAAGGAACCCTAGTGATGCCACAGAGCACAGTCTCCCGTGGCTGTTCAGGGCTTGCTGAGGTTCTCTGTGCCCTCCCAGGTACAGGGGTAGGGGCTCAGGTGCAGCCCCAAAACTGAGGACCCTAAATCTGTAAGTCTAGAGCTGGAGAAAACCTTTGACCCGTGGTCGTGAGACTTTAGCAAGCAGGCAAACTGCGTGTGGGTTTTTGTCGAAACAGAGTCCTGAGCCCCAGCTGTGGATGCTGATTCAGCAGGGGAGGGAGGAGGTGGGGGCAGGGCCCGAGAGTCTGCGTTATTTTTATTGATTTGAAAAGGTAAAGTGATGGGCATTGGGTATGGGAAGTGGGCATGTGAGGGAGATCATCCATCCCCCTGGTTCACTCTCCAAATGACCACAATGGCTGGGGCTGGGCCAGGCTGAACCCAGGAGCCAGAACTCCATCCTGATCTCCCACATGGCTGGGAAGGCTCAGATACTTGGGACAGCCTCCACTGCTTTCACACGGGCATTAGCAGGGATTGGAAGCAGAGCTGCTGGGCTGAGGGTCTGCCTGCCTGCCTGCCTGCCTTCCTCCTCTTCCTCTTATTTATTTATTTATTTAAAAGGCAGAGCTACAGAGAGAGAGAAGGAGAGACAAAGAGAGAGATCTATCTGCTAGTTCAGTCTCCAAATAGCTGCAACAGCCAGGTCTAGGCCAGGCTGAAGCCAGGAGCCAGGAGCTCCTTCCAGGTCTCCCACGTGGGTGCAGGAGACCAAGTACTTGGGCTATCTTCTGCTGCTTTCCCAGTTGCATTAGCAGGGAGCTGGATCGGCCAGCACTCAAACAGGTGCTCATAAGGGATGCTGGCACTGCAGGCTGCGGCTTTAACTCAGCGCTGGCCCTGAGTGTCCATTTCTTACCAACCTCTGGGGGTGCTGCTGTCTGGGCTGGGGCGAGGCCCGCTCAGTGCGTCATGCAGCAGGCGCGGGATTCGGCTCACTGCCTTATGACTGCCCGGCACTGACTGTCCAGGGCTGT
Source organism: Sylvilagus floridanus (assembly GCA_949820135.1). Taxonomy (NCBI): domain Eukaryota; kingdom Metazoa; phylum Chordata; class Mammalia; order Lagomorpha; family Leporidae; genus Sylvilagus; species Sylvilagus floridanus. The sequence goes on from OX463231.1 coordinate 82,660,476, forward strand.
GGCAACCTGACCTTGTCTCTGCACTTCTTCTGCCTCTGTGTTCCGGGAGTCCAGCTGCTCCTGGCACTGGCTGGGGCTGCTTGCAGGACAGGGACTGCAGTCACCGGAAACTCCCTAGCATTTCCCTCCCTCCCTCATGGCCAGAGACGTGGGAGTATTTCTCCCCCAGTGGTGAGTAGGTGACCCCCAGCACCTGGCCTTCCCCCACATCTGCCTCACTCCCACCTCCAATCTTTCCTATATACTCTTCCCACCCTCCCCTGGCCATGCCCCTCTCTGCCCCACTCCCACACCACAACCCTACGTTCCCACTGGTGTGGAGAGGCCCAGCCCCTTCTCCATGGCTCTTGAGTGGGACCCAGGAGCAGGTGCTTTGGAATGGTCAGCAGGTGTTCTTCCCCCTGCAGGAGGGGTTCTGGGATCCAATACAACTTCCCGTGGCTACAGACTGGGTTTCTGCAGTTTTTGGGAACTTGTGGGAAAGGCATAGGCCCCTTGTGTCAGATGCTGTAGTGGGGGCCCAGCCGCTGGTTTTTTTTTTTTTTTTTTGACAGGCAGAGTGGACAGTGAGAGAGAGACAGAGAGAAAGGTCTTCCTTTTATCGTTGGTTCACCCTCCAATGGCTGCTGCAGCCGGCTCACTGCGCTGATCTGAAGCCAGGAGCCAGGTGCTTCTCCTGGTCTCCCATGTGGGTGCAGGGCCCAAGCACTTGGGCCATCCTCCACTGCACTCCTGGGCCATAGCAGAGAGCTGGCCTGGAAGGGGGGCAACTGGGACAGAATCCGACGCCCCGACTGGAACTAGAACTCGGTGTGCCGGCGCCGCAGGTGGAGGATTAGCCTAGTGAGCCCCCGCGCCAGCCCCAGCTGCTGTCTTAATCAGTGCTCTTGGGGGATGCTCTGACCCTCTTGCCCCAGAACCAAATTGGCCTGAGCCATCTTGTCGATAAAACACCCTTGGATCAGAGCCATGCCCATCCATTCAGTCACGTCACTGCTTTGGCACTTACGTGGCGCAACAGCTGTGACAGGGATCATGAGGCTCACCGGCTTGTCCTCTGCAGAGAAGCTGCTGACCAGAGGCTGTGGGTTCTCAGCCTGGGCTGCACCTCGGGACCACTGGAGGAATTAAAAGAACAGAACTGACACCTGTGCCCCTCCCCAGAAGTCCTGATTTTGTCTGACTGGGGTGCACTTTGGACACTGGGATTCTGTCAGACTCTTGGCTTTTTATTTTTTTATAAAAAAAGTGATTTTATTTATTTATTTGAAAGACAGAGTTACAAAGAGAGAGGAGAGAGAGAGAGAGAGAGAGAGAGAGAGAGAGAGAGGTCTTCCATATGCTGGTTTACTCCCCAATTGGCTACAACAGCCAGAGCTGTGCCAGTCTGAAGCCAGGAGCCAAGAGCTTCCTCCGGGTCTTCCCATGTTGGTGCAGGGGCTCAAGGACTAGGGCCATCTTGTATTGCATTCCCGGGCCATAGCAGAAAGCTGGATTGCAGGTGGAGCAGCTGGGACTAGAACAGGCGCCCACATAGGATGCTGGCACTGCAGGTGATGGTTTATCCGCTACGCCACAGCGCCAGCCCCAGACCTCTCTTTCTCTGTCTCCCCCTCTCTCTTTGTAACTCTGCCTCTCAAATAAATAAATAAAAAATCAAAGCTGCAGTGAAAATGCAAGGCAGCAGGAATTGGCTGTTTCCACTATCAACCCACAGGACCAGGACCCTCATGCCTGGTGTGACTGCGTGTGCATATTTGCATGTTTACATATTTACTTTACATATTTGTGTAGTTGACATATTTACAGTGGGTGAATCCTTATGGAGCTGTGGTGTGAGACAGTGAGGGGGTCTGTAACTTGCAAAACTACGTGTTTTTGCAAAAGGGTGTCATTGTTTACAAACTGAAACACTGGCGTTTGGGGTCAGCCTCTTCATTGCCAAGGGTGACCTCAGCCTCTCTCTGTCCCTGCCCCTGCCAAAGGCGTCTTCTTCCTTGCTGCTGTCAGGAGAGCATGCTTGTGCCCCAGGCTGGGCACACAGGAGGCTTTCTGTCATCTTTGGCCTGCAGGTAGCCCCTGATCTTACAGGGGAAGGAGGCATGATGTTGCAAAAGACAGCAATTCTCAAGCTGTGACAAGCCAGGTGGACCTGGGCAAGCTGAGAGGGGTGCATGGATGCAAGTGCCACCACCCTCAAAGGCCTGCAGGGGGCACTGTTGAGGGCTCCTTCCTCAGCCCAGATACCATCCTGGGAGAAACAGTAGCAAGATGTGACTCCAGACTGGCTCCATGACCCGGCTGGAAGTGTCATTTTTTTTTCCCCCCATCAGAATCCATTTCCCCTGAGAAGCTAATGATACTGCCAGAATCACTCCACACAGCTTGCGGATAAGATGGAGAGCCAAGCTGATTTCATCTGGACAACTCAGAATGGCTCAAATGCACAGCCATTAGAAGAGCTCCAAATCCGGGACTCAGAGCCATTTCCTCATTAACGCTATTTTTCCTCTCGGTGTGTCAGCAGGCCTCCTCCTCCAGGCAGGTGCATGTGTGATTCTTGCCTGCCTTTGCTTCTGTGATGTGACTGGGGCTGTGTTCAGCTTGGCTGGGACAGAGCCAGCCCTGGCTGCCCTGGCTTCGGCAGGGGCACCCCAAGGAGGGACTCGGGCCCCAGGGGAGCAGGTGCACTCACCTAAGGACCCTGCTGCTCCTCTCAGAGTCCCCTGTCCAGTCTGGTGAGGACCCTGAGCCTGGCTCTCTGCCTCCTGCTGTCCTTGGGGAGGAAGAGGCTGAGGGAAGGAGGGAGAGTCCAGCAATGAAACATGCCCTGTCTTCCAAGGGACCGGGAGATCAGCTAGGACCCAGAGACCCTGCTCACAAGGGTATGTGAGAGCTCCTCTTTGCGGTCACCCTGGCTGGGATTTGCTTCTTGCTGATGGTATTTGAGGGCCTGGAGTTGGTGCTCTGCATGGATCCTCCTGGATTCTCTGGCACTCTTGCTGGTCAGTTCATAGCAGGTGCACATGGAATGCTCATCTTTGAAACACGATATGGGAGAACGGGGCCCTGTGCTCCCTAGCGGCTGAGGCCATGTCTCTGCTTTTACACAAAACATGTGCAGTGGGGTTAACCTAACCATACCCCTGAAACCCCTTAGCAATGAGTGCAGATGTCACAGGGATGGCCTGGCATTCACTGGCAGCTGCCGTGACCTCCTCTTATGCCACTTGGACCGTGGACTCCCCTGACTTGCTTACTGTTTTATTTATTTATTTATTTATTTTGCCAATTCATAACTCTCTGAGGTATGTTGGCTTCAGGGGAGAAGAATCAACCATATTGGAGGGCTTATAAAGGTGAGTGAGGCTTTTTGTTCTTTAAACTGATACTGGCTTTTAAGATTATGAAGTCCAATGTACAGAAAAGCACTGTGGTCCTACTATCAGCCCTGTACACCTGCCACTCGGGGGCTTCAATGTGTTACGGCTCATGATTTGTCCTTCTTGCTGGAGGCCACTGACTTATTTATTTTTTTTAAAGATTTATTGATTTGAAAAGCAGAGTGACAGAGAGAGAGGGAGGGAGTGGGAGAGAGAGATTGATCTTCCACCTGCTGGTTCACCCCTCCAATGGCCTTGACAGCTAAGGCTGGTCCAAGCAAAAGCCAGGAACCCTGACCTCCATATGGGTCACCCAAGAACTTGGACCATCACTTGCTGCTTTCCCAGGCGTGTGAGCAGGGAACTGGTTAGGACGCAGAGCAGCCAGGACTCGAACCGGCGCTCCAGAATGGGATGCTTGCATCATAAGTGGTGGCTTTCCTGCTGCACCACAATGCTAACCCTGAGGTAACTTAGTTTTGAAAGAAACAAACCCATAAAGGGCCAGGTGAAAGCATATATCTGTATATCTCCTCCCCCTCCTTCCCAAGTGGGGTCCTATTCAGCTTTTCTTTTTTTTAAGATCTATTTTTATTTATTTGGAAGGCAGAGTTACAGAGAGGCAGAGCAGAGAGACAGAGATGTCCTCCATCCACTGGTTCACCTCGCCAAATGGCCACAAAAGCCAGAGCTGGGCCGATTGGAAGCCAAGAGCCAGGAGCTTCTTCTGGGTCTCCCACACGAGTGCAGGGGCCCAAGGACATGGGGCATCTTCTACTGCTCTCCCAGACAACAGCAGAGCGCTGGATCAGAAGTAGAGCAGCCGGAGCTCAATCCAACGCCCATATGGGATGCCGGCACTGCAGGAGGCAGCTTTACCTGCTATGCCACACTGCTGGCCCCAATATTACATTTTTTTAAATGCATAATACATTCAACTTACTTTTTTCTCCAAAGAAACATTTTATTTTTTAAGGATTTATTTATTTATTTGAAAGTCAGAGTTACACAGAGGGGGGGGAGGTCTTCCATCCACTGGTTCACTCCCCAATTGGCTGTAACAGCTGGAGCTGTACCAATCTGAAGCCAGGAGCCAGGAGCTTCTTCTGGGTCTCCCATGTGGGTGCAGGAGCCCAAGGACTTGAGCCATCTTCCACTGATTTCCCAGGCCACAGCAGATTGCTGGATCAGAAGTGGAGCAGCTGAGTCTCGAACTGGCGCCCATATAGGATGCCAGCACCTCAGGCCAAGGCATCAACCCGCTGCATCACAGCGCTGGCCCCCAGAAACCTTTTATTTAAGGAACACAAAAGCCACATGCATTTCATAAACACAACTTTAGGAATATAGTGATTCTTCCCACCATACGCTTCCTTCCACCCACACTCCCACTCCTCCTGCTCCTCCCTCTTCCATTCCCAGTCCCATTGTCGGCTAAGATCTATTTTCAATTAACTTTATACACAGAAGACCAACTCTATACTAAGTAAAGAGTTCAACAATTTGCACAATAAAATGTTCCTCAACAGTTGAGACAAATGCTGTTCTAAGTCATTGCATCTGGAATTTAATTTCACTTTTTTTTCCAGAAACTTAATTAACTTTAAAGAAGCACCCAAGAATGATACATCTTCTGCAAGCACTTAGGCATAACTAAGACTTATGAGATGTAAGAATATCCTCCACTTAATACACTAAAACGAAATAAATCTTTGAGAACAAGTTTTGTAGTTAACTTTCATAATATAACTCTTTGAGGCCAGAGGTCCTGCATGGGGAGTAAGTGCTCATTGACTCCTGTTGTTAATTTAACAGTTAACACTCTTATTTAATATGTCAGTGGCCACTCAAGGCTCTTGATATGAGCTGCCTAGGCTATGGAAGCCTTTTAAATTCCCAAACTCCATCAGTATTTAGACAAGGCCATAAGCAAAATGGAAGCTCTCCCCTCCCTTCAGAGAAAAGTATCTCCTTCTTTGATGGCCACTTCTTTCCACTGGGATCTCACTCACAGAGATCCTTTATGTAGGACATTTTTTTGCCACAGTGCCTTGGCTTTCCATCCCTGAAATGCTCTCATGGGCTTTTCATCCAGACCATAATGCTTTAAAGACTGCTTTTCCAGGTCATAGCAGAGAGCTGGGTAGGAAGTGGAGCAGCTGGGACTTGAACTGGTGCCCATATGGAATGCCGGCACTGCAGGTGATGGCTTTACCTGCTACACCACAGCATTTCTGTCTAGGCTGTAGTAGCATTCTTTTCCATGTGGCCACAGACAATGGGCTTTGGGTGTCTCCAGTGCATTAAGAGAAGCAGATCTAACCATCCACAGGCTCCTTTTCTCAGCGTGAAGTTCTCAACACTCTCTCTTGCCTTGCACGTGTCCCTGGAGCTCACTGTGGCACTGCCGAAGAATTCCTTCTGCAGCCCTGCAGCTTTTAGCCTGAGGTGTCTACATGTGTGCACAGGTGGGAGTCGCCAGGACACTGCTGGGAAACAGGCTTTCCGATGGAAGGGAATGAGGGGGCGCTGTCTTTCCAGCCAAGGGCACGCAGATCCCTTGCTGGTTGTTCCAGCATGCCTGCATTCCTGCACCTCCACGTTCCTGCCCCTCCTTGGCAGGTTTACATTCCCAGGTTTGTTCGTTCCCCCAGTTTGATTGTGATGGACACAGGGAGGTAACAGCAAGGATGCCAGCCTCTCCCTGCAGCACCGCCTACAACCACCCCCATCCAGATCCTGTGTCTGTGCAACTTCCACGAGAAACCGCTGCTGAGAACCAGCACTGGTGGAAATAACTAACAAGGCTGCTGGCTGTGCCCCCGCAATGGCCTCTATCTCATTACCGTGTTATTTTGATGAAGTTGCCTTGCCTGACACTGATAGCTCTCATGCCCCTCAGAGTTCCAAAACAGGCAAGGAATCGGACAGCACTCAGCCCTGCTCCAAGCTCCGCCCTATATAACTATTCCATTAGACCCTGCCCCAGGTACCACCCCCACGCCTCTAGATGGCCCACAACCTTGTCACTCTTTGATGGTGCCTGCACTCCCTCCGAAGTGGGTACTTTGGCTTTGCATGCGAATAAATCTTTTCTCTATTGACCTTGACTTGTCCTTGACCTTGTGGAAGATGGCCCAAGTCCTTGGGCCCCTGCACCCACATGGGAGACCTGGAAGAAGCTCCTGGCTTCTTGCTCCTGGCTCCTGGTTTCGGATCGACACAGCTCTGGCTGTTGCAGCCATCTGGGGAGTGAACCAGCAGATGGAAGATCTCTCTCTCTGTCTCTACCTCTCTCTGTAACTCTGTCTTTCAAATAAATAAAATAAATCTTTTTTCAAAAAAGAAAACTATTATACTCAATGTACTGGTATAGAGATGTAGGGGCCAGCATTGTGGCACAGTGGATTAAATCTGCCTCCTTGCAGTGCCAGCATCCCATATGAGTGTTGGTTGGAGTCCCAGCTGCTCCACTTCCCATCCAGCTCTGCTTTGGCCTGGGATAGCAGTGGAAGATGGCCCAAGTCCTTGGGCCCCTGCACCCACATGGGAGACCCAGAAGAAGCTCCTGGCTCCTGGCTTCGGATCACAGCTCCAGCCATTGTGGCCATCTGGAGAGTGAACCATCGGATGGAAGACCTCTCTCTCTCTCTCTCTCTCTCTCTCTCTCAACTTTCAAAAATAAATAAATAAATCTTTAAAAAAAATTGCAAAATGATCCAGCTGCTGTAGAAGAGTATGGCAGCTCCTCAGAAAATTAAACATAGAAATGTTGATGCAGTGTTTCCACATCCAATATAAAGTCCAAAGAATTGAAAGCAGAACCTCAAAGAGACGTTTGCCTAACTTTATTAACAGCATTATTCATGAAGGCTAAAATGAGGAAGAAACGAAGGCCCACAGTTGGATGAATAGTTAAGAAAAATGTGGCACGGTACAGTGTATACACAGAATGAACTATCATTCCACCTTCGGAAGAAAAGAAGTCCTGTCATCTGCTGAAACATGGATGAACCTTGAAAAGAATGCTAAATGAAGCAAGGCAGTCACTAAAAGACCAGTGTTCTATGATTTCATTAAATGAGATACGCAGAGAGGCAGAAAATAGAACGGTGGTTGCTGGGGTGGAGAGAGAGTAGAATGGGAAGTTTTTGTAGAATGGTCCAGAGTTTCAGTTTTGCAAAAGGAAAGATTTCTGGCTAGAAAAAAAAATATATATATATATCAATTATAGCATATAATACATATAATGTATAACAATGCACAGCAACACAAATGGACCTAAGACCACTACATCATTACAGCTAAACTGATTAAGATAGACTGCTTTCCCAGGCCATAGCAGAGAACTGGATGGGAAGAGGAGCATCCAGGACTAGAACCAGCACCCATATAGGATGCCGGTGCTTCAGGCCAGGGCGTTAACCCGCTGAGCCACAGCATCAGCCCGGAGTATAATAGTTTTCTCTTAGAAAGTGTGAGTTCTCCAGCTTTCTTCTTGTTTTTCAGGATTGTCTTTATAATTTAGGTCCCTTGAGGTTCAATACAAAGTTTAGTATGAGTTTTTCTATTTCTGCAAACACATCATTGGGATTTTGATAGATGTTGCAGTAAATCTGTAAGGAACTTTGGGTAATATTGACATCTTCACTACAGTAAACCTTGCAATCCATGAACATAAGAAGTTTTTTTCACTCATTTATGCCTTTGATTTTTTTTCCAGAAATGTTTTGTAGTTTTCATTATGCATTTCTTTCATTTTCTTGGTTAGGTTAGTTCCTAGGTGCCTTATTATTGTTGATACTATTATATATGGAATTGTTTTATTAATTTCCTTTTGGGGTTTCTCTGTGTAACTCTGACTTTAAAATAAATAAAATAAATTTTAAAAATGTATGAGAGAGAGAGAGAGAGAAGACGGGAGAGGGGGCAGAAAGAGAGAGGAGAGAGGTCAGAGGAGAGAGAGACTGGGAGGAAAGTGCTGTCTGGGGTGCCTGAACCTGTCCACTCCAGGTATAAGGTCTGACTCCCACCTGGTGGGCAGAACAGGCCCAGCACTGGGAAGAGCTGAGGCAGCAGGCAGGTGACACAGGTGGGTGGCTGGCGGGGAGCTAGATGGTGCCACCTGAGCTCGGATGGCGTCTCTGTTCCAGTGATGTCTGGGAAGGCACAGCTCCCAGTTGGTGCTGATCTGCCTCCAGCCCGGGGTTGGTGCCTTGAGGCTCAGCCAGCTTTTTCCACAGGTGTTAAGCTCACTCAGTGGATCATCCACAGTGAGGCTCACAGGTACCTGTCACAAAGCAGGGTCCGGGTCACCCCTGTCCTCACCGAGTTGGCCTCATGCTCAGCATCTGGTACAGGTGGGTTCAGGCTCCTGCCTTTCCCAGAGGCTTCCCCGGATCAGCCCCTCCAGGGTTCCTGCCATAGACACTGGGCTGTTCTCAGCACCCACACGATATGTGTCAGGAAGCCAAAGCTGGACCTGCAAGGGCGCCTTGCACACATCGGTGTGAAGGAAGCACAGTAAACAGAAAGGCCTGAGTCTGCAGGAAACTGGAGGCCCTGGACACCTCCCCGGCAGCTGGCTCAGGGTGAGTATGGACAAGACGCGGGGGGGTGGGGTGGAGCAGTGGACAAAGGGAAACGACCATTCTCTCCTCCCAGCAGGTGCAGAGAGAGTGCCTGGAGCCTGGGGTCAGTAATTCTGAGTTATTCAACAATGATTGTGACTGAGACCCTTATCAACCTGCTGTCAATAACTGCCTGCAGCTCATCTTCCAACAGTGACAAGGGAGGAGGGGCGGAGGACATGCAGGGCAGGTGTGCAATGACCCAGTGCAAGGCAAGAGGGCTGCGGTGGGCTGTGGAGCCCGCTCTGCCCCATGAGCTCTGCTCCCTCATTACTGGAGTCTGCTATTGGTCCCTGGGGCCCCTCTGCCTGCAGCTTTCCTCCCTTCCTCTCTGTCAGAGGACACACGTGAGACACACATGTCTGCTTCATGTGTGCTTCATGTGCATGAATGGAAGTGCACACCTCCTCCCTTTCCCACCTCTGCTCACAGCATGAGCTCTTCAGATCTGCCCTGGGCATCTGGTTGGACTGTGGTGCCGTTAACACAGCCGGTTAATCCAGCTCTCTGACAGCAGCAGGTGCTTGACCTCAACGCCATCACCACGCCCAAGCCCGTCCTTCCCTGCCTTCCTCAGGGACTCCAAGGGGTTGTTGTCGCCTTTTCTTTTCCAGGTTTGTTTTTGTTCCACGTTTTGGGTGCTCATTATGAGTTACATTGCTCTATTTCTTTACCTGCTTGGTGACTTTTGATTGGCTGTCATGTGTGGGCAATGCTACTATCTCCTGGGAGCTGGGCACTCTCTTATTTCTGTACCTGTTTTTGTGTGTTGTTCTGAGATGCAGCTAAGTCACTTGAAAGTGGATTGATCCATGGGAGTCTCACCTGCAGGTGAAACAGGAGTTGCTGTCCCCACGAGGAACCCAGCTTCCTCTGTGTGCTGTGCAGGTGCTGGTGGGACTGGGTGGCCCTGGGTGGGCTCTGGGAGTAATCCCTCCCATCATTTCCACGGGTTCTTGTCTGCTCTCAGTGGTCTCATGTGGTTTCTTTTCTTTTCTTCTTCTTCTTTTCCTTCCTCTTTTTTAAAAAAAATTATTTATTTGAAAGGCAGTACTATAGCAAGAGAGAGAGAGAGAGAGAGAGAGAGAGAGAGAGAGAGAGAGACAGAGAGAGATGCCATCTGCTGGTTCACTCTCCAGAGGGCTGCAAAAGCCAGGGCTGGGCTAGGCTGAAGCCAGGAGCCTGGAGCTTCTTCCAGGTCTCTCATGTGGGTGGCAGTGGCTCAACACTTGGATCATCTTCCTTTGCTTTCCCAGGTGCATTAGCAGGGAGCCGGATGGGAAGTGGAGCAGCTGGGACTTGAACCAGTGCCCGTGTGGGATGCTGTTGTCTCAGGTGGCAGCTTAACCTGTTCAGGTAGTTTCCTCCTTCCCTTCCTTCCTCCCTCCCTCCCTTCTTCCTTCCCTCCCTCCCTTCCTCCCTCCCTTCCTTTTTTTTTTAAAAAAAGATTTATTTATATGAAAGGCAGAGTTACAGAGAGAGAGAGAGAGAGAGAGAGAGAGAGAGAGAGAGAGAGAGAGGTAGAGACACAGAAAGAGAGAGGTCTTCATCCACTGGTTCACTCCCCAGATGGCCGCAACGGCTGGAGCTGTGCTGATCCAAAGCCAGGAGCTTCTTCCAGGTCTCCCTTTTGGGTTCAGGGGCCCAAGGACTTGGGCCATCCTCTACTGCTTTCCCAGGCCATAGCAGAGAGCTGGATTGGAAGAGAAGCAGCCATGACTAGAACCGGCACCCAGATGGGATACCGGCGATTCAGGCCAGAGGTGCTGCCTACAGTGCCAGCATCCCATATAGGTGCTGGTTCTAGTCCTGGTGCATTAGCATGGCTTTAACCAGCTGTGCCACTGCGCTGCCTAGCCCCCTTCCTTCCTTCCTTCCTTCCTTCCTTCCTTCCTTCCTTCCTTCCTTCCTTCCTCTCTCTCTCTCTCTCTCTTTCCTTCTTTCTCTTTCTTTCTTCACACTTGATCTTAGCCAAAAGGCAGAGAAGCGATCTCTTTCTTCTTTCACTTTAAGATTTATTTATTTATTTGCGAGGCAGAACTACAGAGAGAAATGGAGACACACAGAGAGATCTTCCACCTGCTGGTTCACTCCTCAAATGACAACAATGGCCAGGGCTGGGCCAGACAGAAGGCAGGATCCAGGATCCAGGAGTTTCATCCAGGTCTCCCACATGGGTGCAAAGCGCCCAAGCACTTGGGCCATCTGCTGCTCCTTTCTCAGGTGCATTAGCAGGGAGCTGGATCAGAAGTGGAGCAGATGGGACTTGAACTGGTGCCCACATGTAATGCTGGTGTTACAGGGAACTTAAGCCACTGAGCCACAATTCCTGGTGAACTCGTGAGTTGAGCATCTCCATGTATTTGTTAAAGTTTCCCACTCAGTGAGTTGCCTGTTCACACTTCTTGCTGTTTTCTTGTTTCTGGTATTTTTTTCCTTATGTATTTGTAGCATTCCTCTGTGTGATCTAAATGTTAATCCTTCCACAATTTAAAATTTTACAAAATGTCAACTTGTAATTCATCATTTGTTAATTTTGTGTATGGAGTTTAAAAAATTAAATAGACAATAATCTAAAAAATTTATGAGCTTTGGAATGAGATTTCAATACAACTGTACAGGGTGAACTGATCAACATTTCCCCTTCTTTGATATCACCTCATGATTGGAGGCTTGGAGCCTCTTTTTTTTTTTTTTTAGATTTATTTATTTATTTGACAGGTAGAGTTACAGAGAGAGAAGGAGAGAAAGAGAGGTCTTCCATCCGCTGGTTCACTCCCCAAATGGCTGCATTGGCCTGGGTTGGGCCAGGCAGAATCCAGGAGCCAGGAGCTTCTTCTGGGTCTTGCACATGGGTGCAGGGGCCTGGGTACTTAGGTCACCCTCCACTGCTTTACCAGGTGCATTAGTAGAGAGCTGGATCAGAAGTGGAGCATCCAGGACTTGAACCTATGCTCCCATATGGGATGCTGGCACTGCAGATGGAGGCTTAGCCTTTTAACCACAGCGCTGGCCCCCTAATCATGTTTTGTTACATAAACATTTTGTATAATGTCCAATCAAGGCAAATATTCAAACACTGAACATTTCCTTATGGTGAACACATTCAAGAGCCCATCTTCCAGGTTTGAAAACGGAGAACTATACATCCATTAACGTTATCTGTATCAGCCTACTGTGCAACAGGGTCCCAGAACATCTCACTTTGTCCAGCTGTGACCTAAGTACCTATTAAACCAGCCTTTCTCCACCCTGCTGAGTGGGACTCCATGGTGGACGTACACATTTGCTTTATCCAGCCATCAGTGGAGGACCCCTCAGTTGCTCCGTTTCTTGGCTCTTGTGAATTAGTGCTGTGATACACATGGGAGTACCGAGCTCCCATCCTGAGGCTGATCTCACTTCCATTGGGTATCCACCCAGTGGTGGGGTTGCTGGGTTGGGGGCAGTTCTATTTGCAGTTGCTCCAGGAAGCTCTGTAAACCTCATCATTTTCTGTAAGGGCTGTGCTAATTTACATCCCCATCAATAGGGTGCAAGTTTCCCCTTTCTCCCTAGCTTTGCCACATTGTCTCTGTGATAACAGCCAATCTAATTGCAGTGAGGCGATATCTCAGTGTGGGTTTGATTTGCATTTTCCGGATTATTGGTGATAGTGAACACTGTTTTGTGCACTTGTTGCCTATTTTTATGTCTTCCTTTGAGAAATGTCTCTGCAGCCACTGCCAATTTTTTAATTGGATTTTTCTTCTTTTTGCTAGAGAGCTGTTTGAGTTTCTTTAATATTTTGATTAGCTCTCTGTCAGATATATAATGAGAATATTTTCTCCTATTCTGTAGGTTATCTCTTCCCTCTGTTGATGGTTTCCTTTGCTATGTAGAAGCTCTTTAGTTTGATGAAATCCCAGTTGTCTATTTTTACTTTTTTTTTCTGTGTTTTTGGAGTCCAATCCCAAAAAACAGTTGCCCATTCCAATATCCTGAAGACTTCTTCTCTGTGTTTTCTTATAGTGGTCTCCAGGTTTCACATCTTGCATTCAGGTCTTAAGACCATTTTAAGTTGATTCTTATACGGGGTAAGAGGTACCAGCCTAGTTTTTTTTCTTCTGCATGTGGATACCAATTTTCCCAGCATCATTTATTGAAAATGCTTTTTCCAATGCATTTTTTAGCACCTTTGTCGAAGAGCAGTTGGTTGAAGATACATGGGTTTCTTTCTAGGGTCTCTGTTCTGTTCCATGGCTCTACGGATCTGAGACAGAGAGAAGGTGAGGCAAACAGACAGAGAGATCTTCCATCTGCTGGTTTACTCCCCAAATGGCACCAATGATTAGGGCTGGGCCAGGCTGAGGCCAGGAGCCTGAAACTCCATCCAGGTCTCCCACTTTAGTGGCAGGGACACAAGTACTTGGGGCATCATCTTCTTTCTCCCACGTGTATTAGCATGAAGCTGGATCAGAAGTTGAGTGGTCCTTGACCCTAGGCCCTCCAACAACAGACACATGCATCCCAAGCACAGGGCTAATCCACTGTACCACAATGCCCATCACCCTACCATGCTGTTTTAATTGCTGGAGCTTTGTAATATTTTTTAAAGTCACATTTATTTTATTTTTTGTCAAGATTAGTTATTCAGAGTCTTTTGTCACCCCATACAAATTTGATAGTGTATTTTTTTCTAGTTCTGTGTAAAATGTCATTGGTATTTTGATGGGGATTGCATTAAGTATGTAAATTGCTTTGAATACTATGGACATTTTAACAATATTGATTCTTCCAATCCATGAACATGGGATATATTTTCATTTATTTGTGCCTTCTCCAATTTTTTTCATCAGCGATTTACAGTTTTCATTGTAGAAATCTTTCCCCTTTTTGTTTAATTTTACTCCTAGAGATTTTGTGTTTTTGTGGCTTTTGGAAATGGGATTACTTTCCTAATTTCTTTTTTCAAGTAGTTCACTATGGGCATATAACAATACTACTTCAGGTTGACTTTTTTTAAAAGATTTTTTAATTTATTTATTTGAGAGGTAAAGGAGTTACAGACAGAGTGAGGCGGGGGGGTCTTCCCTCTGCTGGTTCACTCCCCAGGTGGCTGCAATGGCCGGAGTGGAGCTGATTTGAACCCAGGAGCCAGGAACCTCCTCAGGGTCTCCCACATGAGTGCAGGGGCCCAAGCATTTGGGCCATCTTCCACTGATTTCTAGGCCATAGCAGAGAGCTGGATCAGAAGAGGAGCAGCCAGGACTTGAACTGGTGCCCATATAGGATTCTAGCACCACAGGCAGAGGCTTAGCCCAATACGCCACAGCGCTGTCCCCCAGGTTGAGTTTTTATTCTGCAACATGGTTGAATTCATTTCTTACTTCTAATAGCTTTTGGTGGGATATTTGGAGGTTTTCTATATATAAGATCATGTCATCTGCAAAGAGCGACAATTTGACTTTCTCCTTTCTGGTTTGAAAGCTGTTTCTTTCTCTTGCCTAACTGCTCTAGCTAAGACTTCCAGTACTATGTTGAATAAAGGTGATGGTGGGCATCCTTGACTTGTTCTAGATCTTATATAGAAAGTCTTAGTTCATCCCCATTCAGTATGATGTTAGCAGTTACCTTGTTAGATATGGCCTTTAACATTCGGAGGTGCCTTCCTTCCATATCCAGTGTGTTCAGAGTTTGGTCATGAAGGGGTGCTGGATTTATCGAATACATTTTCTGCATCTGTTGAGAAGATCGCCTGAATTTTGTTCTTCATCCTTTTACTGTGGTGCATGACTTTTATTGATTGCCTATGTTGAATCATTCCTACATCTGTAGGATGATTCCCACTTGATTATGGTACATAATATTGTCAACCTGCTATTGGACTGAATTTGCTAGGATTTTTATGAAAGATTTATTTTTGTATTTGGAAGGCAGAGAGAGAGAGAGAGAGAGAGAGAGAGAGAGATCTTTCATCCATTATTTTACTCTCCAAATGACTGCGACAGCCAGGACTAGGCCAGGCCAAGTCAGGAGCCAGGAACTTCATCCTGGTGTCCCATGTGAGTAGCAGGGGACCAAGCACTTGGGCTCTTTCTCCTTCTTTTCCCATGCACATTAGCAGAAAGTGGGATCAAAAGCTAAGCAGCCAGGACTGAAACTGTGCTCTGATATGAGATGCTGGAGTGGCAGGTGGTGGCTTCACCCACTGCCCGACAACACCAGCCCCAGTTTGCTGGTATTTTGTAACTTTCTTTTGTGTTGTGCCTTTGTTTTGGTATCAACTGATTGCTGACTTCATAGAATGAATTTGGAAAAAATTCCTCCCTCTTCTCATTTTTGGAATAATTTGAGAAAAGTGGTAATTCTTTAAATATTTGGTAGGATTCAGCAGTGAAGCCATCTGGTCCTGGGGTTTTCATTGATGGGAAATTTTTTATTACTGATTCAATCTTGTTACTCACGATTGGTTTGTTTAGGTATTCTTGCTTCTTCATGACTCAGCCTTGGTAAGGTGTATATATCCAGGAATTGGTTCATTTCTTCTAGGTTATTCATTTTATCACACAATCTTTTGTACTTCTGTGGTATCAGTTGTAATAGCTCCATTTTTACATCTGATTCTATATATTTGCATCTTCTCTGTTTGTGGTCTAGGTAATAAGGGTTTCTCAATGTTGCTAATCTTTTCAAAGAACTAGCTCTTTGTTTATTGATATTTTGTATTTTTTTATTTTCTAGCTCATCTATTTGTGCTCTGAGTTTTGTTATTTCTTTTCTTCTACTAATGTTGGGTTTGATTGGTTCTTATTTTCCTAGTTCCCTGAGGGGTATCAATAAGCTGTGTATTTGAGATCTTTCTGATCTGGGTGTGGATTGCTATAAACGTCCTTCTTAGCACTGCTCTGGTTGTATCGCACAGGTTTTGGTATACCGTGTCTCCATTTTCATTTGTTTCAAGAAATTCTTTAATTTCCTTCCTAACTCTCCCTTGACCAGTGCTTGTTCAGGAGTAACTTCAGTTTCATGTATGTAGGTAACTTCCACAGGGGTTCTTATTGTTGAATTCTGGTTCTACGGCACTGTGGTTGGAAGAGATACCTGACGGGATTTCTAGTTTTAACCATTTGTCAAGATGTGTTTTATGACCTGCCAGGTGACCTGTCCTGGAGAATGTTCCAGTGCTCTGTGTGCTGCTGAGAATATGTGCAGTGCAGGTGCTGGATGGAATGTTCTAGAAGTCTGTCGGGTCCTACTGATGCCACGTGCAATCTCACTCTGCTGTTCTTTATTGTTTGCTTTGTCGGAATGATCTGTCTGTTTCTGAAAGTGGGGTGTTAGGCTGGCGCTGCGGCTCAATAGGCTAATCCTCCGCCTTTCAGTGCCAGCACACCGGGTTCTAGTCCCGGTTGGGGCGCTGGTTCTGTCCCGGTTGCCCCTCTTCCAGGCCAGCTCTCTGCTGTGGCCAGGGAGTGCAGTGGAGGATGGCCCATGTCCTTGGTTCCTGCACCCCATGGGAGACCAGGATAAGCACCTGGCTACTGGCTTAGGATCAGTGTGGTGCGCCGGCTGCGGCGGCCATTGGAGGGTGAACCAACAGCAAAGGAAGACCTTTCTCTCTGTCTCTCTCTCTCACTCTCCACTCTGCCTGTCAAAAAAAAGTGGGGTGTTAAAGTCCCCTACTATTACTGTGTGTGCGCCAGTGCTCCCTGTAGGTCTGTTAATATCGCTCTGTGTGTCTGGGTGCTCCAGCAGCGGGTGTGGTTGTCATTTCCTGTGGCGGGATTGAGCCCTTTATCATTGCGTCACAGCTGCCGTGCCTCCTTTTACTGCTTTTGATGTAAAGTCTGTTTTGTCTGCTGGAAGTGTGGCTGCGCCTGCTCTCTTTTGGACACCATTCGCATGGGATATCTTGTTCTACTGGGTCATTTCTTCATGTTTCAGAGGCCAAGTGCCCCACACTTGCTACTCTACACCCCAGAGGACATCTACAGCTAGAGGGCTTCGCTTCAGAGACGGAGGAGGAAGGAGGAAAGGAAGGAGAACCGGCGGGATGGGGGGAGACAAGGAGAAAGAAAAAGAGGGAGGGAGGAGAGAGAGGAAGGGAGGGAGAGGGAGGGAGGGAGGGAGAGGGGGGAGAGAGAGAGGGAGGGAGGGATGTAGGGGCGAGAGCGAGCGAGAGAGAGAGAGAGAGAGAGAGAGAGAGAGAAGGAGAGAGAAAAGAGAGAGAGAGAAGAGAGGGGGAAGAGACGGAGAGAAAGGGACAGAGAGAGAGAGAGAGAGGGAAAGAGAGAGAGGGAGGGAGGGAGGGAGGGAAAGACGTAAGGGGGAGAGAGAGACAAGGAGAGAGAGGGAGAGAGAGAGAGGGAGGGTGGGACAGAGGCAGGGAGAGAGAGGAGAGGGGAGAGAAAGATGAGTGGGAGAGAGAGAGGAGAGGGAGGGAGGGAGGAGGGAAAGAGAAAGAGGGAGAGGGAGAGGGAGAGGGAGAGGGAGAGAGAGAGAGAGAGAGAGAGAGAGAGAGAGAGAGAGAGAAACTTGTTTTTTGAGGGCTTCAGCCCAGTCCAGCCCTGGTCATTGTAGCCATCTGGGGAGTGAACCAGAAGATGGAAGATAACTGTTTTATTTTTTTTCTCTCTCTCCCTCCCACCTCCCTTGTCTCTGTAACTCTGACTTTCAAATGAATTTAAAAAAATGTAAAACAAAAAAAATGCATCTGACCTCCTTTCTCCCAGAGCTTTCTCCCCCACCAAGGCTCCCACTCCATACCCAGAAAGGCCCCTCCTGGCCCAAGTCCCAGGCCGCCCAGCAGAGCCAGCCCTGCAGGTGTGGGAAATGGCCCCTCTCACCCAGAACGTGGGCAGCTGGGGCATGGACGTGTCTGGAGTCGGAGAAGCCCACAGAGGCCAGGTGTGGGGCAGGTTCCAATGCGAAACATGTGGGTGGAGTGACACCTCCAGTAGGGGGGATGGGCGGTAGAGGGAGGCAGCTGGGGGATCAGACAGTCAAGCGCCGGCCCAGCACCTGCCCTCAGAAACCACAGAACCAAAGAGGAGCAAAAATCATAACTGAGGAGGAGCTGGTGCTGTGGCGTAGCAGGTACAGCTGCCACCATGTGGGTGCCGGTTCAAGTCCCGGCTTCTCCACTTTCGACCCAGATCCCGTCTAATGTGCCTGGGACAGCAGGCACATGTACCCATATGGGAGACCTGGAAGAAGCTTCTGGCTTCTGGCTTTGGCTTGGCCCAGCCCTGGCTGCTGCGGCCATTTGGGGAGTGAACCAGCAGATAGAAGACCTTTCTCTTACATGTAGGAAAAGCTCCTCTGTCTAAAGGGGTCAGGGTGTGTTTTGTAAGCAGCTGAGCCTGAGATAGGGTTGGGCAGGAGCAGAATGGCAGAGGGGATGCAGGTGTAGGTGTGAGGCACTCACTGGTGCTGTGTAACAAACGGCCAGCAGCCTGAGACCCCTAAGCATGCCTAGTGTCACTCAGCGCCTGCTGGGCAGTGTGGGTGCGAGCTTCCGGCTCAGTATGTGCAGTAGTCAGCCGTTTTTCTCTCCATAACAAACACCCTAGGGGACAAAGCCATCAAGAGCACAGCTTACTCAGCTCACATTCTGGAACTTGCAAGTCCAGAGGGCGTGATGCAGGCTTGGGCTCTGTGGCAGATGGTGGCGTGTATGGAGGCAGGATCCCATGGTGAACCAGGAAGCAGAGAGACACCCTAAACCCAGACACAGGCTTTTATAACAATCTGAACTATCGTCCAAGGTCACTCCCACCAGGAGTCCCGGGACCTCCCAAGGGCCCCAGCTCCTAGACGCCAAAGTTGCATGCAGTTCCCACCACCTTAGTACCATTAACGCATGACTTGAGCGGTTCAGCGTGTGCAAGAGGTCAGAGGGCAAGTCACAGGCAAAGCACAGCAGAGTCCTTCCTGCCACAGCTGGGACTGTGGTCACCGGCAGGCTGCACTGGGCAGGGCATTATGTGTGTGCCAGTGGGTGAATACCACCAGTTCCCTGCCACGTGGTCCTCCCACGGGGCTGGCGATGTGGCCTCTGGCTTTCTCCAGAGCAGGAGACAGGAGAGAGAGAGAAGAGGAAGCATGGTGCCCTCTGTGCTCTAGGCTCTAGGCTCAGAGCCCCAGACCACTCGGAGGGTAAGGGAGTCGCCCCTGGGAGTGTCCTCCAGCTGTATGGACAGATCTGCAGACAGCTTTGCAAACTAACAAGGTGTATATGTGAATCTAAGAAGAAGCTTAGTTTGATATAATTTGTGGAATACAACAACAACAACAATAACAACAACAACAAAAAACCCCAACACCAACCAGGGTGGGAAGCCAGGCTGGAAAGACTGCCTGGAGCAGGACCAGGAACGTGTTCAGTCCTAGGCTGAGGGGTTCTGCAGATGGCAGGCCAGGCTAGGAGGTTATCAGCTATGCCAGCAGGTGCCCAGCAGCCAACAGACTGGGAAGGGGGCACAGCCGGGGCATGGTGGGGAGTGGCAGAGACAGCTGTGAATCTCTCTCTCTCTCTTTCACTTCCTCTTTCCCCTTTCTTCTCAGAAACCAAGCCCTCTGGCTGTAGATGTCTCTGGCACTCTGCAATATGTGTGTGCAGACCAAGCCCATCCTGGGATTGTACTGTCTGGCTGTGTCCTAACTTAGGTAGCAAGTTCCCAGATTCTATGGTGTGCCCACGGCTTAAGTGGGCTCTGCAAGATTCCTGTGTTGAAGGCTTGGTCCCCTGTGTGGTGATGGAGGAAGGTGGTGGAAGCTGTTTGAGGTGGGAGGTCATTAGGTTGCTGGGGACCCTGACCTTGGGAGAGAGTAACGTAGTTTCTGTAGAACCCCAGTTAGTTTCCATTGTTTGAAAATGCAAGGCTGGGCACCTGCGGTCTCTCCTGCCTGCTATCTCCTCCTCTCACACATGCTCCTGCTGTGATGCCATCTGCCATATGGGGACCCAGCCAAGGGAGCCCTCACCAGAGCTGAGCAAAGCTGGTGTCATGCCCTTGAACTCCTGAACTGAGGGCTGAACCAATCTCTTTTCTGTATAAAGCACCCAGCCTCAAATACTTCGTTATAGCAATGGGAAGCTGACAAATACATCTGCAGCTTTTGCTGGGTTGGCTGTCTCTGCACCACCAGCTGTGTGTAACAACACACACCCTGTACTGTGCTGTCTTGTGTGAGGACCTCCTTTACTCTACATATTTTAGGTTTAGAGATAACATATTTGAGGTCCAGAACAGATAAAAAATGCCCAAGGGCAGATACGGTAAGAAGTAGAACTAAGATAAAAACGACAGTTTGTACATTGAAAATATTAATAGTTGTCACCAATTTCCCCTTAAAAAGACTGTATAGATTTTAAAGGGCTCCCATGCACACATTATAGTCTGATTCCTTACCCTCTTTGCATTACTGAGTGTTAGATGTCCTTGCCAATATGTTGGGAAAAAATAATGCTCAACTGTTTAACTTTGTAAGTTCTTCTAAGATCGATGGTAATTTCGTGGTTTGTATTTTTTCTGCTGTGATTGTCTTTCAAGGTTTGGCTCATTTCCTGCTATGTGTCATCCAGCCAGAACAGAGGTATCACTGGTCCCCAGTCCCACCTTTTCTGCATCCACAGGCTTTAATCACATGCTCTTCCTGGAGGAGAGTCCATTTCTCTAACCCAGATGTTAGGCTTGGTCATATGATTGGCTTAGGTGAATGGATTGTAGATAGAAGTGACAGTGGCCAGTGCCAAGCCTGGCATAATAACCTCACCTCTCTCTGTGTGCCTGTCTCTACTGTTGTGGGAACATCCTGTCAGTCCAAGGAAGATGAGGCTCAGGGGGAATTGCATGGTCGTTCTCTGTCCAAATAAGCTGACCCTTAATCAACCACATATGCAAGAGTGAGAATATAGAATTACTGTTGGAGAGGCTGGTGTTGTGGTGTAGCGAGTAAAGATGCCATGTGCAGTGCCGGCGTCCTATATGGACGCCAGTTCAAGTCCTGGCTGCTCCACTACCATCCAGCTCTCTGTTATGGTCTGTGAAAGCAGTAGAATATGACCCAAGTCCTTGGACCCCTACACCCACGTGGGAGACCCAGAAGAAGCTCCAGGTCCTGGCTTTGGATCAGTCCAGCTCTGGCTGTTGCAGCCATTTGGGGAGTGAATTAGCGATGGAAGACCTCTCTCTCTCTCTCTTCTGCCTCTCTGTAACTCTGACTTTCAAATAAATAAATAAATATATATTTTTTTTGATAGGCAGAGTGGACAGTGAGAGAGAGAGACAGAAAGAAAGGTCTTCCTTTGCCGTTGGTTCACTCCCCAATGGCTGCTGAGGCTGGCGCACCACATTGATCTGAAGCCAGGAGCCAGGTGGTTCTCCTGGTCTCCTATGCGGGTGCAGGAACCAAGGACATGGGCCATCCTCCACTGCACTCCTGGGCCACAGCAGAGAGCTGGACTGGAAGAGCAGCAACCGGGACAGAATCCAGGACAGGGTGCCAGTGCCGCAGGTGGAGGATTAGCCTAGTGAGCTGCGGTGCTGGACATCAAATAAATAAATAAATATTTTTAAAAGGAGAAGGAGGAGGAGAAGAGGAGGAGAGGGAGGAGGAGAAGAACAGGAAGAGAAGGAGGAGGAGGAGGAAGGAGGAGAAGAGGAAGAGGAAGAGGAAGAAGGAGAAGAAGGAGAAAAGGAGGAGGAGGAAGGGCTAGATACTTGTCAATCAAATTTTCATTTATATAATGTGATTCCATACCTCCCTTTAATACCACAATAAATCTCAAGTAGGTCAAACACTTAAGGACAGCAGAGCAAATCATGATATCAAAAAGAGAATACTTGGGTGAAAGTTTACCTGGCATGGAAGAATATCTCTGAGCAAGACATGATTTCCAAAAAGAAAAGACTGATGGACATGAATTCATCTATGAAACCTGACACGTCAAAATAAGTAACACGCACAGGCACACTCAAACAAATTCAGAATTGAGAGACTGGGTGACACTGCAAACTTCACAACAAAGGGTTAAAACCTATAATACACATGGAACACTAAGTGAATGCCTAAAATGGTAATTATCCATCCGTTTTTATGCCTAAAAAGCATCCTCAGAACTGAGTGGTCTTCAACAGTAATCTTTTTTAAAAAGGTTTATTTATGTGAAAGGCAGAGTTACAGAGAGGCAGAGGGAGAGAGAGAGAAGTCTTCTATCTTGCTGGTTCACTCCCCAGATGGCCATAACTCCCGGAGCTGTGCCGATCCAAATCCAGGAGCCAGGAGTTTCTTTTGCAACTCCCATGTGGGTGCAGGTGTGGACCATCTTCTACTGTTTTCCCAGGCCATAGCAGAGAGCTGGATCAGAAGTGGAGTAGCTGGGACTCGAACTGGTGCCTATATGGCATGCCGGCACCGCTATGCCACAGAGCCGGCCCCTCTTCTTCTTCTTCTTTTTAAAGATTTATTTTATTTGTTTGAAAGGCAGAATGACAGAGTGGAGTGAAGAGAGAGAGAGAGAGAGAGAGAGAGAGAGAATCTTCCATCCACTGGTTCACTTCCTAGATGGCCACAATAGCCAGGGCTGGGCCAAGCCAAATTCAGGAACTCCATCTGGATCTCCCACATGGGTGGCAGGGGTCCAAGGGCTTGGGCCATCTTCCGCTGCTCTCCCAGGCACATTAGCATGGAGCTGGTTGGAAGCGGAGCAGCCAATGCTCAAAATTGGCACTGTGATGTAGACGCCAGCATGACAGGAGACAGCTCATCCTGCTATGGCATGAAGCTGGTTCCAGCCACAAAACTCTTCCCTTCACCATTGTGAGTGGCAATCTTGACTCTATACTGTGGTGCTTCTCAAATGGGGTGTGCAGCAGAATCCGTGGGCATGCTTTATAAAAACACATGTGTGGCCAGCGCCACTGCTCACTAGGCTAATCCTCTGCCTGTGGCGCCTGCACCTCAGGTTCCAGTCCTGGTCGGGGCGCTGGATTCTCTCCCGGTTGCTCCTCCTCCAGTCCAGCTCTCTGCTGTGACCCGGGAGTGCAGTGGAGGATGGCCCAAGTCCTTGGTCCCTGCACCTGCATGGGAGACCAGGAGGAAGCACCTGGTTCTTGGCTTTGGATCAGCACAGCACACCGGCCTTATCGGCTATTTGGGTGTGAACCAACAGAAGGAAGACCTTTCTCTCTGTCTCTCTCACTAACTCTGCCTGTCAAAAAAACAAAAACAAAAACAAAAACACCACATGTGTGCCCTGTCTCTCCCTGGGAGATCTTCATTCTGACCTAGGTTCTGGATGGACTTTTTTTTTTTTAAGAGTCCCATTTGTGGGGCTGGTGCTGTGGTGTAGCTGGTAAAGCCGCCACCTGCAGTGTTGGCATTCCATTTGGGCACTGGTTTGCATCCCAGATGCTCCACTTCTGATCCAGTTCTGTTCTGTGGCCTGGGAAAGCAGTAGAAGATGGCCCAAGTCCTTAGGCCCCTGCACCCACGTGGGAGACCTGGAAGAAGCTCCTGGCTTCAGATCGGCACAGCTCCAGCCATTGCAGCCCGCTGGGGAGTGAACCAGCGGATGGAAGACATTCTCTCTCTCTCTCTCTCTCTCTCTCTCTCTCTCTCTCTGCCTCTCCTTCTCTTTCTGTGTGACTCTGACTTTCAAATAAATAAATAAATCTTTTTTAAAAAAAGGAAAAAAGAGTCCCATTTGGCTTTGATACTCAGTTTTGGTTGAGAGCCACCGCTATTCACAGACAAAGCTGTGTCCACATCTCTTCTTTGATCCGTCATGTTCACCAGCTTGCAGGTGTTTCATCATTCAAAAAGGTTTCAGCCAGAGCCATAGCTCAGTAGGCTAATCCTCTGGCGCTGGCACACCAGGTTCTAGTCCTGGTCGGGGCGCCGGTTCTGTCCCGGTTGCCCCTCTTCCAGGCCAGCTCTCTGCTGTGGCCTGGGAGTGCAGTGGAGGATGGTCCAGGTCCTTGGGCCCTGCACCCCATGGGAGACCAGGAAAAGCACCTGGCTCCTGCCTTCAGATCAGCGCGGTGTGCTGGCCGTGGCAGCCATTGGAGGGTGAACCAACGGCAAAGGAAGACCTTTCTCTCTCTATCTCTCTCTCACTGTCCACTCTGCCTGTCAAAAAAAAAAAAAAAAAAAGGTTTCATGTCTGGATAGGAGCAGTTCCTATTGTTCCTCTGCCTTTTTGTGCCCCAGTCGTTCTCACCTATCTATTTTTTACTGACAAAGTCATTGCATGTTTCTAAAAATGTCCGTTGGAATTTTCACTGGGATCATATAGAGTTTATAGGGCTGGTATAAAAAAATCACTATCATTCTCTCCAAGAACTAACTTCACATTTACGCGCAGCCCTCTGTCAGTAGGCTTGTGTGTTTGTCGCTGAATAGCATCCTGCCGGGCTGCAGGGTTTCTGATGTCCACTGTGATGAGGCCTAAAGTCCATTACACAGCACTGGCGCCCTGTGGGTAAGGGAGGAGCCCTCTGAGCTTTCTGCTTCTCCATCCTCTGCACGGAGCTGGCTTTTCCTGCCTGAGCCAAATAGTGCTTTGTTTCCATGTAGGCTTTCAGCTTCTGTGATTCCCAGTGACTCATTCTAGAATGTCTCTGCCAATTACGGCCCTGGGCATAGGTAGAGCTGGATGAACAATGCCCCTTTGGGAGGTGATGTCTGGATGATTTAGGATTTTGATGTATGGCAGGGGCTTAACGCTCTCTCTTTTGCCACTTTATTTTTGCGTCTCACTAAGTCACTGCATTCAGAGGCTTCTCTTAAGGTCTAAAGGGGGTTTTTATTTGCATAGGGCTGGTTACTGACTAGTTTGAGAAGAAAGTACAGATTTCTGCTTAATTAAATCTAGGGAACTTAGGGTTTTAGAAAAGCAGTTCTGAGGAGGTAGAACTTGCATTAAACATCATCAGGTTTTTTTTTTTTTGTCTCTGCAAAAGATTTAATTTCTTATATAGAAATACCTCCAAGTAAAAAATTAATTCAGGAAAGATGCGGGATACAAAATTAACATACAAAAATCAGCAGCATTTCTATACACAATAATGAACTACCTGAGAAAGAAATCAAAAAAGCAATCCTATTTACATGAGTTCAGGAAACCTGAAATACATTTAACCCAGGGGGTGAAAGATCACTCTGATCTTCCAGGGGCACACACTGGCACAGTGGTTGAAAGCGCCTACATCCCACACCGGATGCCCAGTGTGAGTTTCAGCTCTGGTTCTGACCCATCTTTCTGCTAATGCACACCTTGGGAAGGCAGCAGAGCATTGCCCCCGTGCTTGGGTCCCTGCCATCCACACAAGAGTCCTAGACTGAGCTCCTGGCTCCTGGATCAAGCCCTTGCTGTTGTGTGCATTTGGGAAATGAAACCAGAAGATGGAAGACCTGCGTCTCTTTATCTATCTCTCTGTCTTGTTTTTTTTTAAAATAAAAGATTTATTAAAGATTTATTTTATTTATTGGAAGGGCAGTTACACAGAGAGAAAGAGAGATAGAAAGAGGTCTTCCATCTACTGCTGATACACTCCCCAAATGGCTGCAACAGCTGGAGCTAGGCTGATCCGAAGCCAGGAGCCAGGAGCTTCTTCTGTGTCTCCCACGTGGGTGCAGGGACCCAGGGACCTGGGCCATCTTCTTCTGCTTTCTCAGGCCACAGCAGAGAGCCAGATCAGAAGTGGAGCAGCCGGGACTCAAACCAGCGCCCATCTGGGATACAGGCACTGCAGATCGGGGCTTTAAAATGCTGCGCCATAGCGCTGGCCCCCAAAATAAATAAAAAAAAAAAAAGAGAAAATCTCTCAGGAAAGTGTCTGTGTTTGCCCCTGGATCTTCAGCCTCTCCTTTCCCACAGAGGTGGTGGGCTTCGTGCTCTCTCCTCAGGGAGGGGCAGCTTTTTTCGGGTCGCTCTGGTGTAGAAGCAGTTGCAGCTTTCCTGGCTCTAGGCTGAACTTCAGCCTAGGCTGGTTCTCCTGCAGGTGCTGTTGTAAGATCAGCTCCCTGCTCCTCCATCCCTGGCTGTGGTGGGGGACATGGGCTCTACCAGGCCCCGGAGCCCCTAGCCCTCCCCACAGCCATCTGTGAAGTCCTTGCAAAGCTTGCATCCTGGCCTCACTGCCTTCAGCACTCGTGTGATCTTGGGCCACTTTTCACAAACTCCTCTGGGCCTCAGATTCCATCCCCTAATGGCAGTTAAAATCCTTCTTTCCTCTGCCTTTTTCTCTTCTCTTATACCCATTATCCCTCACTTAGCATGGATTTTGTCTTTTAAAGATTGATTTATTTATTTGAAAGGCAAAGTGACAGAAAGGGAGAGGGAGAAACAGACAGAGAGAGAGAGAGGGAGAGAGATGTCCTTCCCACATTGCCACAAAAGCCGGGGCTGAGCGAGGCTGAAGCCGGGAGGCAGGAGCTTCTTCTGGATCTCCCACCTGGGTACAGGGGCTCAAGTACTTGGGCCATCTTCCACTGCTTTCCCAGGCCATAGCAGACAGCTGGATCAGAAGAGGAACAGCCGGGACTCGATCTGGCGTCCATATGGGATACTGGCACTGCAGGCGGTAGCTTAGTCTACTACACCACAATGGTTTCTAAAGTGACTGTTAAACCATGGCCATTAGGAGTCTGAACTGAGAGGAAGACTTGACTGGCAATGTCCCAACGGTCCCTTTAAAAATATTTCAGCTTTTGTTCCATTCTGTCATTGTTAATGGCTTCTCTGGTTTGCCAAGTGGGCAAACAACAAAACAAAAGGTCACAGCATCAAAAGATTTCCTGGTAGCTGATAGAATCAAGCTGCACCCAGAATCCAAGCATCCCTTGCCTGGAAGTCATTATGAGACAGATGTTTGAGCAAGCATACATGATACCCAAGTGCTGCCTGGGAAAGCCGTTCTGACACTGCCCTTCTGTCCCCAGATCACAGGACTCTTCCCACGCCTGGGGAGCTGTGTCTCCAAATGCTCCTTAAAAGATAAAAATACCCCGATTACCCAATTGCCCAAACATGGTGAGCCCCGGCCAGATAACGAACATCTCTGCTTCTGCTGCCCGGTGCTCTGAAAGGGGAATAAAATATTAATCAGCAGTCACTGGAACCGCCCTCCCCCCCCCCACCTGTCGGTGTAGCAGGCCCACTGCTACGCTGCTCAGCACTCAGCCCAGCTCAGGAGGTCAAAGTCCCTGGAAGTCTGTCACCCCCTGTCCACTGGGAGTCTGTGCCCGTCCCCTCTCTTTCCCCTTAATACATATTTTTTTTCCTTCAAGAGGCAGTGACAGTGGCTTCTCTGTGCTGTGGACTTCCTTCAGGAATTGGCCTGTGTTCACACGCATCCAGCAAGGCCTCCAGCAGGTGCCATAGCTTCCTGAACTTGCTCTTTGGGAGGTGGGCTTGCTGTGCCCGGGGGCATCTCTCTGCCTTGTGCATCTATGACAGACACCTGTCTCAGATATGCTTGCACCTGGTGAGCTGTGAGCTGTCACAGCCACCACGGGGAGATGCCTGGGAGAGACTTGGCTACTGCAGGCAGGAGGGGATGATGTAGTGTGCAAAGAAATGGAGGGCAGGACCCATTCACCCCATCATCCATCTCCATCTGTCTGTCTGTCCAAACCCCTCCCTCCCTCCCTTCCTCTTTCCTTCTTTCCTTCCATCCACCTTCCCATTCATCCACATGTCCATGCAAACTTTTATTCATCCCTCCCTCCCTCCCTCCTTCTACCCACCATCCATTAATTAACAACTTTTATCCATGATACTTTCATCCATCCACCTATATACTCTCTCCTTCCATCCATCCATACATCCATCCATGTATCCATACAAACTTCTTTTTTTATTTTTTAATTTTTTTGACAGGCAGAGTGGACAGTGAGAGAGAGACAGAGAGAAAGATCTTCCTTTACCCCTTTACTGTTGGTTTACCCTCCAATGACCACCACGGCTGGTGCGCTGCGGCTGGCGCACCGCACTGATCCAAAGCCAGGGACCAGGTGCTTCCTCCTGGTCTCCCATGTGGGTGCAGGGCCCAAGCACTTGGGCCATCCTCCACTGCACTCCCGGGCCACAGCAGAGAGCTGGACTGGAAGAGGAGCAACCAGGACAGAATCTGGCACCCCAACCGGGGCTAGAACCCAGTGTGCCAGTGCTGCAGGCCGAGGATTAGCCTAGTGAGCCATGGTGCTGGCCCATACAAGCTTCTATTCATCCATTCCTAGCTACCTTGCTCCTTCCACCCACCACACATTAATTAACCCAACATTTATCCATCCATACCTTCATCCATCATCTATCCACCATTCTTCCTCCCTTCCTCCTTTTCCTTTTTCCCTTCCTTCCTTCCTGATTTCCATCCATCCACCCACCCTTCCATCCATTTACCCATCCTTCCTTCCATCCATCCATCCATCCATCCACCCACCCTTCCTTCCATCCATCCATGGATTTAGGTATTAATTCCCCCTTTCTTTAGCAAACAATTGAAAACTGTGAGCCTGATGCTAGGCTTAAAAAAACAAGCTGTCAAATTGCTCAGTCTGATGCTGGCACTGCCGTGTAAGCAGAGGTTCACTCCGCAGTGTAGAAAATGCCACAACAGGGGCAGATTCATGCATAGAGGAGCATGTGGCGGTGGGCCTGATGGAGAACTAAGTCTCCTCAGAGCTGACATCCCCCAGGTCTGAGAGGACAAGGATGTGCCAAGGGGTCTTGGGTGGGGCAGAGTGGCGATCCTCACTGTAGGGCTGGTGAGGCAAGAGTGCAGCAGGGAGAGGGTGTCCTCCATGGACTGGGTGAGGCAGATATGGCAGGAGCAATGTGCAAGGCATGGAGAGACTGCCGACGCCTGGCTGTGAGGCTTCTGTTTTATTCTGCAGGAGACAGGGAGTGCTGAGCTGAGAAAGGATAAACCGACTTGCATTTTGAAAAGTCATTTGGGCTGCATTTTGGTGGGCAGACTGGAGGAAGTGAAGTGGGAGAGGGGGGCAAGTGGGAGACTATCACCACCATGCAGGCAGGAGGTGCAGGTGGCTGGAGCCAGGGTGGGCAGTGCAAAGACCGGGAATCTGTCATCCTTTGGTTTACTCCCTAATGACCACAAGGGGCAGTACTGGGTCAGGCTGAAGTCAGGAGCCTGGAACTCCATCCGGGTCTCCCATGTGGGTGATAGGGTCCCAAGGACTTGGGCCATCTTCTGCTGCTTTCCCAGCAGGCATTCTCAGGAAGCTGAATCAGAAGGGGAGCATCCGGGAGTTGAACCAGTGCCCATATGCCAGTGTCACAGGCGGTGGCTTAACCCACTATGCCACAATGCTGGCCTCTGGTGCAATTCATCAACAGTTACTTTGATTATTTTGAAGGTTTTTTTTTTAGAGACTTATTTATTGATTTGAAAGGTAGAGCAATAGTGAGAGAGAGAGAGGGAGAGGAAGAGGGAGAAGGGACAGAGAGAAGGAGAGAGATCTTCCACCTGCTGGTTCATTCCCCAAATGGTTGCAATAGCCTAGGCTGGATCAGGCTGAAGTCAGTATCCTGGAACTCCCTCATGGTCTCCCACATGGCTGGCAGGGGCCCAAGCACTGGGATCAGCTTCCAGTCCCTTCTGGGGAGCCTTAGGAGGAAGCTGGATCAGAAGTAGAGCAGCCGGTACTGGAACCAGCACTGTGACATAGGATGCCAGGGTCATAAGCAGCAGCTTAACCCAGCGTGCCACAACACCGGCCCCTATAGCTGAGTTTTAATTATATCATACATAACTCTGTATGTGACATATTATTATTGTATGTGTGTGTATATGTCACATCTTATATATGGATGTCTGTGTTATATATTCTTGATGTGCTGCAAGTTAGGGGATATTTATTACGTACCTTGAGGAAACATTGTTGTCTCCAGCACAGCTGATTGGAGAGTTCTCATTACCTGTAGACTTAGCTCACTGCTTGCTTCTGAGTGTTTGCAGTCACGCCTGCTTGCTTCAGATTTTGTCTGTGTGGTTCCCGACATCACCCCCTGGTTCTCCACATTCCTCTGCTTAAACAGTTGGTCCTGAATAAAACATGATGGCAGAGTGCTCGTAAGGACAACAATGAGAGAGCTTGCGTCACTTCACTTCTGCTCCGTGTGAGCTGGAATTCATGCTTAAAATTCAAAACAGAGAAATGGAACGATATAGGAGGTTTTCCTTCTTTCCTCTTTATTTTTTTAGACAAGAACAAATCTTAGTTCTTCTGTGAAATATTCGGCTGAATTTGAATAATGTCTCTAATATGGCAGTTTCTATGCCATATATCAACAGAAGTAGTTGATCTTTTTAAGTCTACAGAAAAATCTAGAAAACAATGATTGCGACTGATTGGTACATTAATTTGCTATAATAGTCAAGGTTATTGAAGCATAATTTGCACAAAGTGCAATGTATCACTTTTAGGTGGTTTCTCTTGGGCAGGTACCTAGGAGTCCAGCTGCTGGGTTGTGTGGTAAATACTTCACTTTATAGGAAAATGCCCAGCTGTCTTCCAAAATCATCCATGCTCAAGAGTTCCAGTTGTCCACCGCCTTCTGAAAACTCATCTAATGTGGTGTGAAGTGGTAGCTCATCTGATTTTATTTTTATTAATTTTTAAAATTTTATTTATGTGTTTATTTGAAAGGCAGAGAGAGAGAGAGAGAGAGAGAGAGAGAGAGAGAGAGAGAGAGAGAGAGAGAAAATCTTCTATCCCCTGGTTCACTCCCCAAATGGCCACAACAGCCAGGACTGAGCCTGGACTGAGCCTCCTCCAGGTCTCCCACATGGGTGTAGGGACCCAAGCACCTGGGCTGTCCTCCACTGCTTTCCTGGGTGCATCAGCAGGGAGCTGGAGCAGAAGTGGAGCAGCCAGGACTGGAACAAGTGCCCACATAGGATGCTGGTGCTACAGCCACAACGCCAGCCCCTGCATTTATTTTTAAGAAATTTTATTTATGTATTTTATCTAAATGAATGGCAGAGAGACATAGAGGAGAGATCTACCACCTGATACCGTCTCCCCCACCCCCTCAACCTCACTCCCTGCCAAATAGCTGCTACTACTGGGGCAAGGCCAGGCTGAAGCCAGAAGCTGGGAACTCAATCTGGGTCTCTCATATGGCTGGCAAGGACCCAACTACCTGAGCCATCATCTCCTGCCTCTTATAGTGCATACCGGCAGGGAGCAGAGCCAGTAGCTGAACCCAGGTACTCTGATAAAGGGTGCAGGTGTTTCAAGGGGCATCCCAGCCCCCAGGCCAAGCACTCACTCCAAGAGGTGGAATTTTTTTTTTTTTAATTTTTGACAGGCAGAGTGGACAGTGAGAGAGAGAGAGAGACAGACAGAAAAGTCTTCCTTTTGCCGTTGGTTCACCCTCCAATGGCCGCCGCGGCTGGCGCGCTGCGGCCGGCACACCGCGCTTGACCGATGGCAGGAGCCAGGAGCCAGGTGCTTTTCCTGGTCTCCCCATGGGGTGCAGGGCCCAAGCACCTGGGCCATCCTCCACTGCACTCCCGGACCACAGCAGAGGGCTGGCCTGGAAGAGGGGCAACCGGGACAGAATCCGGCGCCCCAACCGGGACTAGAACCCGGTGTGCCGGCGCCGCAAGGCGGAGGATTAGCCTGTTGAGCCACGGCACCGGCCAAGAGGTGGAATTTTAAAAACACTTCTCTGCTCTGAATATCAAGGATGCTAAAAACATCATCTACATGATATGTTGAGTAAGGAGGCAGGTGGGAGGTTGCTGAGGGGGACATTGATAGCTGGAGCCTGGGGTACCCTAAGCCTGAGCAGGGGAAGGACTGTGGTCTCCCAGACCACACCCAGATGCTCTGCTAGATGCAGAGCCTGGCTTGGCCCTTGGCCCTGGAGAGCTGTGGGTCTCACAAGCTCGACCAGGCTGGAGTAGCCAGCCGTGTGGGGGAGATGCTGCTGCAATGCCTCCTGCCATGAACTTGGGGGCACGAGGAGGGAGCTATGGGGCAGGGCTTCTCTGGCACCTGCTCACAGAGGGAGCTCTTTCTAATTCCCAGCCTCTGGTTTTCATCTTGGAGAATCTGGCCTGAGACCATGGGCAATAAATCAAGCATTCACCTTGCAAAAAAATCTGCTGTGGTTAGCTGGGGGTGACGGGGTGAGGAGGGGCTCACTCTGAGTGCCACTTGGCTTCAATGACACCCCAGAGGCAGTGTCTGCAGTTCTCTGGCAGCCATTGCTGTGGACTCAGGGCAGCTGGTGCACCTGGGTGCTGGGAACAACAGGTGGTGGGAACAGGGCAGGAGTGGAAGAGGGGTTCTTGTCTTTGTGCAAGAAAGAATTCAGGTGTGAGACAGAGGAGTGGTGGTAAGCAAGGTAGCAACATTGGGAACCTCTCCAGATGGAATCTGAGAGTTCAGACTGTGGTAAGTGAGCTTACATGGTTTAATGGACAGAATACACCTTTCAGGCCAGGTGGGCATCTCGGGAAAGGCGGAGTTTGCAGTCTGTATCCAGACTGGGGTTTATAAGGGAATGGGGTCCAGTGTTTCCTGCTCTATTTCCTCTTCCCCTCCTCCCTCTTCTGCTGGACAAAGAGTTTGCTGGATGTGAAATAGGTCAAGTACCTCCCAAGGCTTTGTTACCCAGGGTCATCAGACTGGGCAGCCCACGTGGGTGGAGGGAGGCAGAGGGGATCCTCCTAGGGTGCCTGCCTCTGGGGGCAGTAGAGAGGAAGGCTGGAGCCATCTGTGAAGCTATCAGGGGTACGGGCAGGACTCTAGTGTAAAATGCTGGGCTGCTTCCAACCTGTGTGTCCGCGGCTGCTCCCTTCCCTTGCTTTCTGTGGGTGCTTTGTTTTCCCTACATGCCTCTCTCACATATAGACATTGTCTATCTTCCTACCTAACGTGATGATGAGTCAGTGGCACAGCTGCAGGCCCAGTTGCCCAGAGCAAGAGATTTCCATGGGATGGGCAGGTTCTCCCCGTCCCTCAGAGGTCAGAGAAGACTCCCAGTGAGTCCTGATCTGCTGGCTTGCCGGTGGCACCCCGGGAACCAATGCTGGTAATGGGGAAATTACCCGGTTCTGTCCCTCATCGCAGATCTCTAACGCCTTCTCCAGCACCTGTGGTGCTTTCTCCTGCCCAGCTGCTGGACTCTGGCTGCTGAGAAGTGTGGGTTCTCAGGCGCTCGCTGGACCGCAGAGCTGAAAAGCAACTGTGTTTTAGATTTAGGCTAACCACCCACAGGCTGCACCGTGAGAAACCGTGGTGGTGAAGCCCACGGCCAGACTCTACCTGTAATCAAATAATCCAAGGTGTACATGATCTCTGCAGGGAAAAAATCCATTCAGTGCATGGTAGCACACATCGTTGCCATTGGAAGGCAGAATCTGAGCCAGGATGGGCAAGGGAAGCACTGTAAGAAGCCATGACAGGGGCCAGGGCTGTAGCGTAGCAGGTAAAGCCTCCACCTGCAGTGCTGGCATCCCTTATGGGCGCTGGTTCTAGTCCCAGCTCCTTTTCTTCCAATCTAGCTCTCTACTATGGCCTGGGAAAGCAGTAGAAGATGGCTCAGGCCCTTGGGCCCCTGCATCCATGTGGGAGACCTGGAAGAAGCTCCTGGCTCCTGGCTTTGGATTGGCCCAGCTCCATCCATTGGGCCATTTAGGGAGTAAACCAGCAGGTGGAAGATCTCTCTCTGTCTCTCTCTGCCTCTGCCTCTCTGTAACTCTATCTTTCAAATAAAGAAATAAATAAATCTTAAAATAAAATAAAAGAGGCCACGGCATGCAGCCTGCTGGCTGGCAGCTCTTAGGGAGAGCAGCTTTCCACAATGCATGCTGTATTGCTCTGTCCTGATTTTATTTTTGCCAATGGTTTTTAAAATTTGCTTACTGTATTACTCCAGGTGCTGAGCAGGACATGGAGAGATTTGGGTCAGGAGGCAGATTTCTCCTCCTGCATGGCACCCACAGTCCCAGGTCTAAGCAGGACACCCTCTTTCCAGGGCACCTTCATGTCCCCGTGGGCATGGAAGTCTGGAACCTCAAGAAGGGGCTTTGGAGGCCCTTCAGGGAGAGACATTTGGGAACACTTAGCTTAGCCTATTGGTGCTGGGCTGGGGACAGCCTGCAAAGCAAAGTGTGAAAGAGACGAATCTCAGCACATCAAATTCATTTCAAGCGAAATCGAAAGGCAAATGGCAAAATGGGAAAAATACTTACCGTGATGTAAGTGGCTGATGGTTAGACACAGAACAGCTACAATTTTCTCTATGTAGCCCTGGCTTATAGGTGCATCGTCCTACATGGCTGATTGCAACACTTCTACTCTAAAAGTGGCCTGATGTGGACAGTGCATTATCCTAAACATGACTTCCTAGCTATAGTATATAAGAGTGTTTGCATGTTAGAATGGACATGGAGGTACTCAAAAAATGAGATGAAACCAGAGTTAGCATGGAACTGTAGGTTAAAACAGAGAGTTGGGGCCAGCGCTGTGGCATAGTGGGTAAAGCTGCTGCCTGCAGTGCCAGCATCCCATATGGATGCCAGTTTGAGTCCTGGCTGCTCCACTTCTGATCCAGCTCTCTGCTATGGCCTGGGAAAGCAGCAGAGGATGGCCCAAGTCCTTGGGCCTCTGCACCCACGTGGGAGATCTGGAAGTAGCTCCTGGCTCCCGACTTTGGATCAGCATGCCTCTGGCCGTTACGGCCAATTGGGGAGTGAACCAGTGGATGGAAGACCTCTCTCTCTGCCTTTTCTCTCTCTGTGTAACTCTGATTTTCAAATAAATAAAATAAAATTTTTTAAAAAAGGGTCACTTCATACTGAAAATGACTTACCACTGATAGCAAAAATGGGGTGGCAATAAGGTAATGCTTTTGATTACCACTCGCAAAGTTTTGGGAGCAAGTCTGAACACACACACACACACACACACACACACACACACACACGGATGGAGTTAGGGATGGGCACTTCTCACCCTGCTGGTTGTCACATAATTTGGAAGGACCTTCTATGAGGTCCTTCCCATGAGGCGGCTTTCCACTTGCAGGAAAGCATCTACAGGCAATATTTGCAGCCTTGCAGCCTTGTGTGTGAACCATCAGAAAGAAGCTAAGTGCTCAACAAAGAGGAGCCAGTTACATTGTCCATATTGTTGTTGGCTGATGGTTATTAAGTTGCACTAAGCCCTTTGCACAGATTGTGCCTTTCAATCCCGAGGCACTGAATGAGTAACGCTTTTCCTCCCTGCAATCATCCTCAGTCCCTCTTTCGACATCAGATGTGTGGGTTCTGCATCCCACTCTCCCAAGCTCCAGCACTAGCTGAATCTTTCTACAGTTCCACTCAGTTCTGGCACCTACTGCCCAGGGTTGGGGAAGATTCCACAGGTTAAGGTCTCTGCCCTGCATTTCAAATGCTGCTTTCTAGGGGTGGCTCCTCAGGTCGCCCAGACTTCTGTCTACCTTGCCTACAAACTGCATGCTCTCATGGTCCAGTCTGCAGATCCAGTCACTTCTACAATGGCTGACAGCTAAGGGAACAGTCTGTCCACTGGATTCCTGCAAGGTTGTAATGAAGGGTGCAAGTGACCAGCCAGGTAAAGAGGTAAGCAGGGCAAGGTCCCTGTGGGTTGGTAGTACAGGGACTCCTGTGTCCTATGCCCAGGAGTTTTGTGTGCCTCCTTCCTGGGATATGGATGCATTTCTTGTTCATCAACATGCAAGCTCTCCAAACTCTATCAATGTTTTTTTTTTTTTTTAAGATTCATTTATTTATTTGAAAGTCAGAGTTAGAGTTGAGAGACAGACAGACACACACACGCACACGCACGCGAGAGAGTGTTATCTTCCATCTGCTGGCTCACTCCCCAAATCAGCTGGGGCTGAGCCAGCCTGAACCCAGGAGCTAGAAATGTCTTCCGGGTCTCCCACATGGGTGCAGAGACCCAAGCACTTGGGCCATCTTCCACTGCTTTCCCAGGCCATTAGCAGGGAGCTGGATCAGAAGTGGAGCAGCCAGGACTAGAACTATTGCCCATGTGGGATGCTGGTGCTACAGACAGAAC
Source organism: Sylvilagus floridanus (assembly GCA_949820135.1). Classification (NCBI taxonomy): domain Eukaryota; kingdom Metazoa; phylum Chordata; class Mammalia; order Lagomorpha; family Leporidae; genus Sylvilagus; species Sylvilagus floridanus. The sequence goes on from OX463231.1 coordinate 82,696,564, forward strand.
TTAAGCTGTTGTGCGGCCACAGTGCTCATCCCAGTGTTTTGGTTTTTCAATGGAGGCTCCATTAAGCTGGTGTGATTGAGCAAATCATTAGCCATTGGTGATTAACTTAAGCTCCAGCCCTTCTTTCCTCCCTGGGGTAGGTGAGACACCTGTTAAAGGCTAGCCATGAGAATAGAACCCGAAGTTGAGTTGATTAAGATGTATTTTGAATCTTATGGGAGATAAACTTACCATAGAAACATTGGAGTAGAAGAAGAATTTGGTGCAGTGGTTAAGGTGCTGTTTGGGATGCCTGTATCCCATATTGAAGCACCTGGGATCAAGTTCTGGCTCTGCTCCTGGCTCCAGCTTCCTCCTAATGCACACCTTGGGAGGCAGTATGTCATGGCTGAAGTACTTGGAACCCTGCCACCTACAAGGAAGACCCAGGCTGAGTTCTGCCTTAATTAACCAGCTCATATAGAATAAAACTTAGGTAGTACTCACAGTTTCAGGGTTATCTATTACATGAATTGACAAACACAACAGAGCTTTGAAAGTGAGAAATCTTCCTATTTATGGTGGTTTGTTGGTGGGTAGTTACTATAGTTAATGACAGGTATTGTATTCGGTTTTAAAAAATTTTTTAAAAAATCACTTTGTGGTGCAGAAAGATGCACACAGAGGAACACACACAGAGCTCCCAGCCACTGGTTCATTCCTCAGATGACCACACATCTGGGACTGTGTCAGGTCTGGGCTGGTTTGGGGTCAGAAATCAGGGGTCAGGAACTCAGCACCTCTTGCATATGGGAGGCAGGGGCCCAATTATTGAGTCATCCCTGTTTCCTCCCAAGGTCTACACTGGCAGGAAGCTGGAGGCAGGAATATAGCTCAGGTCCTACTGTGTGGGACTGGAGTGACTTCACTACTGGGCGAAATGCCTGCTCCCTCTGTTGAGGCTGTACATTGATTTTCTCCTTTAATCCTGTCAACAACCCTTCAGTAAGGAAATTGGCATACAGCCAGGTGACATGGATGGCCGAAGCCATACAGCTTGCAAAGGGAGGTAGAGCTGGGACTGGAACCCTGGGCACTGTTATACCCAGGCCCTGTATTTGACTGATTGCCACAGCTCTCGCAAGTGTGTCATGTGTGGTCTTTTCTAATCCACTCACCTTATGTTGCAAGATCCCTTAGGTCTAAACCCCTCGAGCCTCTTCTACATTCTGTTCTATCTCTGGCTGCTATTCTCTTAGCATGTCCCATGCTTTTGGCCCATTGCCCTTTTATTAGTTGAATTTTAGAAAGCAGAGGGTATCAAGCCTTCATTTTCTTAATGAGCCCCAAGACATGATTTCCTCTCTAAGTTCATTTCCCTGAGTAGGTTTTCTCCACCTGCAGGGTAACCTGGGTTCTTGTAGAAGGGGGCATTTCCCTTGAGCACATAGCAGAGCAACACCCTTGTCAACAGGTGGCAGTGAGTGTGGCGACAAGGGTGACTCCCTGTGGGGACTGGAGGGAGACCCGGGGCCTCAACTGTCTTTAGGGAGCATGGAACAGCCCAGCACTCCCCCAGGAGCCCCCAGTTCCCACAAGTGGGCTTATTTTCTGTTTTTCATTTACACTGCCTTAAGGTAGCCATCAGATTCATTTGACCAGCACTTGAGAACGTGCTTCCAGGGTCTTCCCTGCTCTGCCACATGTTCATGGCCAGCTTCCTCCAGGCAGAGACCAGCTCTCCCTACTCACCCTTCACAATGCCCTGGCTTTTTCTGTCCCTGACAATGACCACCTTACTTGGCCATTATTTTCTGCTTGCCTCTCATGCACGCTAGGCTGTGAGTCCCAGGGTACTGCCGCAGCAGGTGTTTGCTGGACTGAATTTAGTCATTTCATTCAGGCCTCTAAGCCAGAGCACGAGACGTGGCTGTAGAAGGATCGTGGCATTGGTGATGGAGCCAGGACTGGGACCTGCGTATCCAGACTCCTCGATCCGGGGCTCTGGGCTCTGGCTCAGTCGACCGGATCACACCTGCCCTCTGCCACTCTCTGCATTGTGTGACTTAGGAGAGCCGGGTATGACGCTAATAGGAAGGAGAGCTTCTAAGACACACAAAGCTGGGACAGACCCAGGTGGACAAACGCCTCCTGTTTTCCGGGCCGTCCAACATTTCAGCCTGAGATTTTTCATGTGCTCAGACTGGCCATCCCTGTAAGGCTCTGTGAAGCCCAGGCCCTCCCCTTCCACTGTCTTCGCTCAACCTCTTCCCACACAGCAGTCCCGAGTCACAGCCCTGCATGATGCAGACTTGTGGCCGAGCCCACAGCCCCATCTGCTCGGCACACACCGCAAAGGCTGGCAAATGTCAGGCTTGGGATTCCGTTGGGAAAGCAAGATTCCTGTGGGCGCAGGGTGTGGGCGTGAGCGACTTGAGGAAGCGCGAGTGGGTGATGACAGATGTTTCCTGTGCTCTGAGTCCTCCTCCATCTTCTTCACAGAGCTGAGGGTTTTGCAGAGTGCGCTGCAATGGGAGGTCAGGTTGTCTCTGGTGCACTGTTGCTGGACTTCGGGGAGGGTTCCCTGCTTTTGAGAACATTTTTGACTTCCCAGGTGCTTCATGCACAAGAAGCAGGTGTCCCCACTTCCCCAGGGAGGCGTGGGGAGGTAGGAGGAAGGGGGAGACGGGAAAGAGCTTGTCAGGGAGTCTTGTCTCCCTGCCTCCTGCAGGAGAATGCTGCCAAGGCAGCTGGGGGTGTGGTAGAGCATCTGTGAATGGGGTCACAGCCCCAGCCCCAGATCTCCTAGCTCAGGTTTCCACAGCAGAACACCACAGACTGTGTGGCTTAAGCAACAGCAATTTGGGGGCTGGTATTGTGGTGCAGCGGGTTAAGCTGCCACTCATGATGCCAGCCCATCAATGGTTCGAGTCCCAGCTGTTCCCCTTCTGAGCCAGCTCCCTGCTAATGGCCTGGGAAAGCAGCGGAAGATGGTCCAAGTGCTTGGGCCCCTGCACCCTCGAGGGAGACCTGGATGAAACTCCTGGCTCCTGGCTTTGGCTTGGCCCAGCTTTGGCCATTGCAGCCATCTGGGGAGTGCATCTGCAGATGGAAGATCTCTCTCTCTCTCTCTCTCTCTCTCTCTCAACTCTTTCAAAATAAATAAATAAAGTTTTAAACAAACACAACAGAAATTTACTTTGCCCTGAAAGTCCAAGTTCAAGGTGCCAGCAAGTTGCTTTCTTCCTTGGGCTCCTCTCTTGGTTGACAGGCAGCTGCCACCTTGCTGTGTGTCCTCGTGGTCTCTATGCATAAGGGCGGTGATACTGTCAGAACCTCATCTAAGCCTGACTGCTTCACAAAGACCCCAAATTCCACCATGGAAGGGCTTGGGCCTCCCAGGTGTGAGTTTCTGGAGAGACTTTTGGTTCATGACTGTCACAATGTTGCAGTATAGACACTCACAATGTTGCAGTGTAGACACAATGTTGCAGTGAAGACAGGACACCTGCACTTTTAGGAGTCCAAGGTCAAGTCCTGCTTTCTCCTCGTGCAGACGGCAGCATCTTACATGCATTGCTTACTCTCTCCCGGCAAGCTTAAGTTTTCTTACCTGTGAAATGAGGCTGAGAAAGAAAAATTCCTGCTTCGGAATAAATGCTCCTAGCAAGCGCCAGCGGAGGATCTGCTCAATCATCCATCATCTTGACTTGCAGGTTCTCACAGCTGGTGAGATTCCAAGACCCTGTGAGCCAAGCTGGTCTCTTTCCTGCTCCTTTTTTTTGAAGAGACAGAAACTCTGGCAGCAATCACCCTCCATGGGCTGGATTTCAGGGCGCCTGGGGGGGAAGCTCAGAGCCATGATCTTGGCAACCAAACCTGGAACGATCAAGCTCAGAGTTTTCTTTTTTTCATAGTCTGTAAACAGTTTATTAACAGGCAAGCATACCTGTGTGCGTGCATGTGCATGTGTGCACGTGTGACAGCCACACCCAAGCGTGACCTGGCTTGTGGCCTCTCCTCCATCTTCACAGCTGGCAACGTGGTCTCCCCCTGGCCTGTCCCCTGCTCCTGTCGTCACTTTGCCTCCCTTCCTGCTTTCTCTCTGGAGGACTCCTGCGATGACATTGGGCCCTGCATTCAGAGTTCCTGTTCCTGAATGCAGTTAACATGGTCGTTAGTGGCAACCAGTTCGGGGGCTCCTCAAAACCTAGGAATATGGTCACTGGGTGCACATAAGTGTGGTGAAGACACGTCCAACTCCCATCCCCTCTGCAGCTGCATTCACAATAGTCAAGGCACACCATGGACCTCAGTGTCAATCAACCACCAGTGTGGGAAGAGAACGTGGCATGTCTGCACAAAGGCATTTCACTCGACCCTACAAACGTGAACTCCTGTCATCTGCAATACCCAGGGTCGGCTTGGCAGACATCAAGTGGAGCAAAATAAATCAGGTCCAGAAAGATAAAACATTCATTCTTTGAGTGTACGTGCATGCATGTCTATGCTTGAACGTGGATGCAGCATGCGCTTCGGTTTATATTACACACGTGTAATATTTATGTGTGTGCGCACAGATAATACAAAACCTGAAGGTTGTCCCTTGGGTGAGGGCCCTTCCAACTCCCTGGTGGTTGATGCCAGGCCTCACTCATGGTCGTGCTGTGGCGTCTTTGTCACACCTGCAAACACACACACAGGTGATAAACTGTTTGCAGAATGGGAGGAAACCTCTGGGTTTGGTTTTCTCAGACAAGTCCTTTGTCGCTACGCTGACGGCTCCAGACTTTCTTCTCCAGGCTCCCCTGGGCGAGGCAAGGAGCAGGAGAAAGAGCAGCATGGCTCCCAGGACCTCATGAACTTCACCACCTGTGAAAGCCTGGGCAAGTCCATATCACACTTTTTATTTTATTTTTTTATTTTTATTTTATTTATTTATTTTTTTGACAGGCAGAGTGGACAGTGAGAGAGAGAGACAGAGAGAAAGGTCTTCCTTTGCCGTTGGTTCACCCTCCAACGGCTGCCGCGGTTGGCGCGCTGTGGCCAGCGCACCGCGCTCATCCGATGGCAGGAGCCAGGTGCCAGTTGCTTTTCCTGGTCTCCCATGGGGTGCAGGGCCCAAGCACTTGGGCCATCCTCCACTGCACTCCTGGGCCACAGCAGAGGAAGAGGGGCAACCAGGACAGAATCCGGCGCCCCAACCGGGACTAGAACCCGGTGTGCCGGCGCTGCAAGGCAGAGGATTAGCCTGTTAAGCCACGGCGCCGGCCCCATATCACACTTTTTAAACTAATCTTCCTTGGTGCTTATAGTAGTGTTTGCTCCAAGGTAGAGAGTTTGCACTGATGTGTGTACATGTACTCGGACAGGTGTGTGTATGCATGTGTGACTGGGCATGTGTGATGTTTTCACATATGTATATGTGCAAACCTGCTCCTTGTTCCACCATGATCTTAGGGTGTGCTTGGCTTAGTAGGCACCTTGAAAAGTGTTACTGGTTGTAGAGCAAAGGGTGGTTGCTGGAGCGAGCTTCGTGGGTTCTTTCTCCCAGCTTAGTATAGAAATAAGAAGCCAGGAAACAATTTGCAAAGAAGCAGAAATCTTATACGACTGGCAAGTGACAATGAAGCGTCTGAGAGGAGGCCAGAGTGCCCGATTGGGACAAGTCCTTTCAGGAAGTGCCTGGGGTTTTTAAGGCACTATTTCTTCATTGGGTCATTTTATTGGGGGTGCCCATCGGATGGAGGGTTTTACACACCTCTGTTAATTGGCTTGGGGCTCATGGAGATGGCAGAGGTCTCTTGGGGACAGCCGGCTTCTCCTTAGAGGCTCAGCCCCCTCTTCTGCTAGCTCTGGGTGGAAGATTGCAACTTACTTGAAGATGTGACCAAAACCCTAAAGTCACAGGAAGCTATAGTAGGGGAACTGCCCGCAGGTCTGGTTACAAGCTTTCCAGCCACAGCAGGCAGCTTGCTTGCACAAAACTTGCAAACTGCTTATGCAGGACATCCTGCGTGCGGCTGAGGGGCCCACAGACTCCTAGTCTCATGGGACAGCCTCAAAAAGTCTCATCCATGTGCATGAAAGTCTTTCCACCCAACCCTGCTCATGTGATTTGATTTGGTTACTTATTTACTGTTTTATTTTCTTTGCAGTACAGAGAATAGCACCCATAAGGTCCTGGAGGTGAGACCCTTGTAGTGTCAGCTTTGGTGAGAGGGGGGCTATGAGGGACACACAGGACCCCCACCCTTCTGTGTGTTGGACCGAGTCTCTGGAATACGACTCTGGGTTCTGGGTTCCTGGGAATCAGGGTTCATTGCCTGTGCTTGGTGGTGAGGGACAGTGAAGGGCACAGCAGGGAGGCCCCCAGCCTTGAATTTGCTTTAGGGGTACAGTTAAGGGGGTTTCCTCCTGACAGCTCGTCTCAGGTGAGTTCCCCAGACATGTTGCTTTCTAGCCTTGTGAATAGGGAAAAACTTGTTTCTCTCTGTGGAGCTTGCATGTTCTACTTTGGCTCAGCTAGTTTTGTAACTCGATGTGCTCTCCTGTTTTGCTTTCTTTGCCAGGGAGCCGAGAATGAAATTTTTGTTTCGATTTTAGCAACTAGGTGAGCAGGGGCCTCACCCTCAGATGGGATTTTCCGGGCTGATTTCAGCTCAGGATCTTGAGCTTCGGAATGTTCTTTGTGTTTTCCCACCTGAGTGTGGCTCAGTGGACAAGTTAACAGGAAAAGATAAACATTAAAACCCTTCTGGTGTCTGCTTCTAGGCCAATAGGCTCAGTCACCCAACAGGAGGAAGGTGGGGATGGGGGCAGGAGAGGGGAGCCTGGGGACCCATGGATGGGGAGATGGTGGATAAGAATGCAAGGTTGGGGGCCTGGGAAATGGACCCAGGCACTTGGTGCCCCCAGAGGGATGAAACTAACCCTGATCACTTGGGTGCCAAGGTAGAACACAGGTTGCCAGTTGGGCTCTCCCTCATACAGCCTCACACATGGACTGCAGGTGTCACCTGTGGTCCATTATCTAACCTCCACAAGCCTCAGTTTTCTCCTCCACAAAATGGGGTTAGTGATGGAATTGGCTTCACAGAGAGATGTGAGTCTTACATGAGACCAGTTTGCTGGGTGGGGAACAGAGATTTGGCACCAAGAGCCCTGATCCCATCACCATTCTTATGCTTGTTATTGATGAAGCCAGAAGACCCAGGAATTGTGCATATGGAGGCTGGGGGATGCTGGAAAAGAATACTTAACTTTTAAAAAAAATAATTTATTTGGAAGGCAGAGTTAGAGAGAGTGGGAGACACAGAGAGATCTTCTATCCACTGGTTCACTCCCTAAATGGCTACAATGGCCAGGGCTGGTCCAGGTTGAAGCCAGGAGCCTGGAACTCCATCCCAGTCTCCCACATGGGTGTCAGGAGCCCAAGCACTTGGGCCATCCTCTGTTGATTTCCCAGGCACTTTAGCAGGGAGCTGGATTGGAAGTGGAGCAGCCGGGACTTGAACTGGTGCTCATGTGGGATGCCGGCATTGCAGACAGCAGATTAACCCACTGTGCCACAGCACCGGCCCAGGAGTACTTGGCTTTGTGCTCACAGTCACTGCTCCTTCTTTCCCGGCCATGCAAGCAGAAGTGCACGATAACCCCCAACATCTCCCACTCGCCAAATCTGTGACTCTGATGGGTGTTAGACCTGTAAGGAGGTATAGCAGATAGTAAAAGCTATTCACTGCTGCAGGTGAAGTTGGTGTTACTTCTATGGTCTGAATGGCTGCCAGTATTCATGTGTTGAAACTTAATTCCCCTGCAGAAGTCTGAAGGGACCCCAGGGAGGTGACCAGTTGTGAGGATAGAGCCCTGGAAACAGGATGAGATGGATGACTACACCCTAGGCTCTTCTCAGTCTGTGCCTTCTGCCCTTTGTGCACACAGCTCTGCTCCCTCTGGGGGTGCAGCAAGAAGCATCTTCCTGGAAACAGAGACCCCAGACACCAGACTGGCCAGAGCCTGGGCCTCGCACTTCTAGGGACTGTGAGAAGTACAAGAACGTCTGTTGTTTATAAAGGACTCCGTCTCAGGTGCCATGTTATAGCCCCATGAGCTGACAAAGACAGTCATGAAGCCTTCCACTTTAAAATAGGAGATTGGCTGGTGCCATGGTACACTAGGTTAATCCTCCACCTGTGGCGCCAGCATCCCATATGGGCACCGGTTTCTAGTCCCAGATGCTCCTCTTCCAATCCAGGTCTCTGCTGTGGCCTGGGAGGGCAGTGTAGGATGGCCCAAGTGCTTAGGCCCCTGCACCCTCAAGGGAGACCAGGAAGAAGCACCTGACTCCTGGCTTTGGATCAGCATAGCTCCAGCCATTGCGGCCATTTGGAGAGTGAACCAACAGAAGGAAGACCTCTCTCTCTCTCTCTCTCTCTCTCTCTCTCTCTCTCTCTGTAACTCTACCTGTCAAATAAAAAAAAACAAACAGGAGGTCACTATATCCCTAAATTTGTATATATGAAATGCGTGGTTTATATTCCTTAAATAAAAAAAAAAAACAGGCCGGCGCCGTGGCTCAACAGGCTAATCCTCCGCCTTGCGGCGCCGACACACCGGGTTCTAGTCCCGGTTGGGGTGCTGGATTCTGTCCTGGTTGCCCCTCTTCCAGGCCAGCTCTCTGCTGTGGCCCAGGAGTGCAGTGGAGGATGGCCCAAGTGCTTGGGCCCTGCACCCCATGGGAGACCAGGAAAAGCACCTGGCACCTGGCTCCTGCCATCGGATGAGCGCGGTGCGCCGGCTGCAGCGGCCATTGGAGGGTGAACCAACGGCAAAGGAAGACCTTTCTCTCTGTCTCTCTCTCTCTCACTGTCCACCCTGTCTGTCATAAAAACAAAAAACAAAAAAAAACCAAAAAACCAGGAGATCACTCAGGGGGGACTGGCTTAATGATGTGAGAATTTTAGGAATGAAGATATTCCCGGGGCCGGTGCTGTGGTGCAGCGGGTTAAAGCCCCAGCCTGCAGTGCCAGCATATGGGTACAGGTTCTAGTCTTGGCTGCTCTACTTCTGATCCAGCTCTCTGCTATGGCCTGGGAAAGCAGTGGAAGATAGTCCAAGTCCTTGGGCCCCTGCACCCATGTGGGAGAACCGGAAGAAGCTCCTGGCTGCTGGCTTCGGATCAGCTCAGCTCTGGCCGTTGCAGTTATTTGGGGGAGTGAACCAATGGAATGGAAGACCTCTCTCTCTCTGGCTCTACCTCTCTCTATAACTCTTTCAAATAAATAAAATAAATCTTTTTTTTTAAAAGAGCTGAAGATATTCCCTACGTAGTGTAGAAGGTGAAGTTAGAGGGACCGAAGGGGGGGTGGGTATTTGATGCTGGGGAGGTTCCCCAATCCTGGGTTGGATATGGGGGTGTAATGGGGAACTGCTTGAGAGCTACTACTGGGCACTCAGGACATCCCTGGCCAGCAGCCAGCAAGACAACAGGGCGCTCTGTTCTAGAGCCACAGAGAACTGAATTCTACCAGAAGCTGAGTGAGCCTGCAAGCAGACTTTCTGGGACCTGCGGGAAAAGCACAGCTTGTCAGAGTCTCGATTTCTGCCTGTGAGAGCTGAACCAAGGCAGAGACCCCAGCCAGAGCCTTCAGGAGGAAGGGATGGAACCATGCCATCATTCTCCGTGGACAGGGCACAGTGGGTGCCTCCTATGGTGGACATGGCTTGACTGTGTCTTCCCAGGGCTCCTGTGTTGGAAGCTTTGTCCTCAATGTGGTGACATGAGAGGTGGTGTGGCCTTCAGCAGGTGGAGTCCAGTGTAAAGTTTTCAGGTCCTAGGGCACTGCACCTGGAAGGGATTAATGCGAGTCTCTTGGAGGGAGTTAGCTCTCTCGGGTGCTGGTTACTACAAAACCAGGACACCTCATGCATTTGGCTCCTTCTTGTGGCACCTGCTCCTTTCCCTCTTCTCTTCCATGCTGTGACAGAGCCAGGGGCCCTCGCTGGGACACCCACACCAGGCTCTTTGAGCCCACCAGCCTCCAGAACAGTGAATGGAATAAACATCTTTGTAAGTGCCCAGTTTGGATATTTTTGTGTAGTAAAATGGACCAAGGCACTGACCCTCACTGCTTTGGTGATGTAGCGGTTGGCAGGTCTTGGGCTGGAGAGTGGGCATGCCTGCTGCAGACACTGCCCAGCAGAGAAGAGAACTATGAAGGTATGTGCAGCTGTGGCTATGCTGGGGCCATGGGCAGCATCTGTGTCATCTGAACTGTGGTCTTGCTCCTCCCTGCAGGGGAGGTGTGACTAACGGAGCTGGACAGAGGCAGCTGGCTCTGTGCTTGGAAAGGGTCCCCATGAGACCTCTGTAATTCAGCTTTCATTGTGAACAGGCACAGTGAGTGAGGTTTCACCCCAAGATTGGTAACCGAATAGACATCTGTCTGCTTCATGAGTCGAGAGGATTGTGCTTTGAAAAACATTTTTGCTGTAGCATTGATTTTGACCTTTCTGCAGGAGTGATGATGTGAGTGTGTTCTCAGAGCGGACACAATCCCCATTATCACCTGATCGGATTTCCAGAGGGTTAGTCAGACGTTTTGAACAAGTGCTGGCTGAAGGGGCAGCTGATACGGATTGGACAGACTGTCCTTTTCACCCTTGGGGAACCTCAAGAAGGAAGGGCAGGTGGGAGACCATATCTAAGCGACTGGCTCCTGTGAGACAGAGAGAGGAGAGAGAGAGAGAACCCTTCTGATGGTTCACTCTACAAGGGCCCCCATTGGCCAAGGCTGGGGTCAAAGCTGGGGGCAGGGAACTCAGCCAGGTCTCCCACAGCGGTGGCAGGGGCCAACGACTTGGGCCATCATCACTGCCTCCCAAGGCTCTGCACTGGCAGGAGCTGGAGTCAGAAGCCGGAGCTGGCTGGGTGGGAACCAGGCGCTCTGATGTGGCAGGTGTGGCCATCATGTCTCAGTTCTGGCTGGGAGAATGTGGCATCTCTGTGACCAAGTCTGACTTGTGGACACACTTTGAATGTCTGAATCAGGGACTCGTGGCCACTTTTGGAAGCCAGGCTCTCCCTCCTCAGAAGTGGATCCTAAATGACCTGGGCTGCAGCCAGGGCACTGGGGTTGAGCCTCTGCTGGAGATGTTAAGGGGAATAGGGCTGGGGGGCTGTGGGATTCTGTGGACTGTCCGGTGGGAGCAGGTGCATGGGGTTCAGGAAGGAGGTGCAGGCAGTGTACTGGGTCAGGAATCTCCATCCCAGAAACTGCTTCTCAGGGTGGTGCACAATGGCCTGGATTATTTATTGGAAGAAGTCAGCATAGGAGAGATGACTTTGAAGTAGCCACGGATAGAGCCTGCTGTTTGCATGCGTTGTGGGATGTGATGGTATCCCTTTACCCATTGTTTCTTTTTTTAAACAGATTTATTTAGTAATTTGAAAGAGTTACACACACACACATTCAGAGAGAGAGAGAGAGAGAGAGAGATGGAGGTCTTTCATCCGCTGGTTCACTCCCCAGTTGGCCGAAATGGCAAGAGCTGTGCTGATCCAAAGCCAGGAGCCAGGAGCTTCTTCCTGGTCTCCAACACAGGTGCAGGGGCCCAAAGACTTGGGTCATCTTCTACTGTTTCCCAGGCCATAGCAGACAGCTGGATTGGAAGTGGAACAACCAGGACTTGAACTGGTGCCCAATGGGATGCCAGCACTGCAGGCAGCAGCCTCACTCGCTACTCCACAGCACTGGCCCCTCTACCCGTTGTTTCTGTGGAGTGTTCTACAGTTCAGCTTTAGGACTTCAGGCCAAGTGAAAACCAGCCAGCTGGTGGTATCTGGGAAGGATGTCTGAACACACAGAGTGGGGCACACAGACACAGGGCACGGTGCCTTCACTCAATGCAGGATAAATGGGGGCAACATGGGACCAGGCCCGTGTAGCATCAGAGCCCCTCTGATGCTCTGCTGGTGGGAATAGCGGAGCCTTGGCCCTGGGCCGAGACCTCCATCCTCTGTACCTGAGGAGCTCTGCTCAAACGACCTGGCACTTCCTGTCTGGAGGAGCCCAGAGGTGAATTCTTGGCACCTCCAAGGGAGTTCCCTGCCTGTCCTGCCCCAGCCCCCATTCCCACCTCTGCCTCCTGGCCTTTGTCATGGACACAGCTCCATCCAGTGGATTCTCTAAGGTCCCCTCCAGTGCTGTCCAGCTGCTGGGAGGAGGGGGACGGAGAGGTGGACCAGGTCTGGGGAGGTGACAAGCTGCCCTCTCTGCTTTGCATGCAGAAGGAGCCCCAGAGGTGCTGGCACTGTGCCCCCTCTCTGCTGTGCCCACAGTGGCCGCCAGTCCCAGAGTGGGGCTCCGAGTGTCTGTGTCCCACACAGCACCCTGAGGTCACATGGGTGGAACATATTGGGCCGTGGATGCCCACAGGTTCTGGTGAACCTTGGTCTGACCCCCACTCTCTCTCTCAAGCCCCCACCTAGGTGAATGGCACTGGAGGTGAGGGCAGGCGCTTCTACAGTCCCCATATGTTGCAGGGGGAGGTTTTGTCCTTAGAGCCACTGCATGATTTCCCACTGCAGGTGATCGTGGGTGATGATTCTGCAAAGCAGAATGCATGCGACAGGGAAATGGTGATAGCGGTGGCTCTCTAGTGCACTGGGTCCCAGCCCAGGGTCAGGGTCTTTGGGGCTTCAGTGGCCTTCTCTGTACTGCAGAGGTCCAGGTGAGCACTGAGCCTCCCAGGGCGGCCCTGCATGCCATGAGCAGAGGCAGCCAGGAGGGGAGGGCCCCTTTAGACTTGGCTGTGTGACCTCTGCTGGCTTACCTAGGGTAGTACCAGGACTGATTTTGCAGGACCAGAGGGGCTGCTGGGATGAGGAGCTGCATTGAGAGGAGGAGAGGCTGGAGGGGCAGAAGGAGGCTCTGGGGGCAGTGCTTGTTAGGAGGGATGGAGGCGAAAGCTGAGGGCATGGACAGAGAGTGGCCCCTCATTTCCCATCCATAGACATCCTTGGGTCTCATGTCTGCCTCTGTGGACCCATGCAAGGGGCTCTGCAGCATTGGTTGGGGAGCTTGGACATGTAGCCGCTTCCTCGCTTTCTCCCCGCTGGGTTGAGGCTGGGCACAGGGGTGTCCTCTGGCCACAGATGGTGCCTGCAGGTTCAGGCCACCCAGAGCATGCCTGACTGTGCATGCGTGGGATCATTGTTAGGATGGGCTGCCAGGGGCCACCTCCTCCTGGGGGCTGGGGACCTGAGACCTCTGTGCTTTGGCATCCACAGTTTCTCCTGGCTCTCTCTTCAGCTGGAAGGGAGCCGCCTTGCCCTGCACCTGTCCTGAGCCACCTTCTTTTACCCTCTTCCCTGGGTTTGGGATTTGGGAAAACAAAAAGACAAGAGGCATTGTGGTCCTGCGTGCTCTCTGCTCTGCCACACACATCTCTCTTTAGCACCATGGGCACCTCCTGCCCAAGTGGAGAAAGAAAGAAGGATCCGGAAGAGACATCACAAGGCATCAGCAAGTGAAACAGGAAAAGGGAGTGAGACACAGGAGGCCCTGGGAGAGAGAGAGAGACTTCTCTTACTGAGAAATGTTGGGGAGCATGGCTTGGTTTGGGCCAGAATGAACCGATGTTGGCTGGAGACAGGGCAGCGCTGAAGTCCTGTAGGATGCTGATTGGTCTCAGCGGACACAGCCAGAGGCCCAGGCTCCCATCTGCATGCAAAGATGGCAGAAGGCGAATTGGACAGTCTCATTACTTTCAGGGTCAGTGCACCTGGAGGCCTGCTTGCCAGTATCAAGCACATGTCAGAAGCACAGCGCGAGTGTTTTGAGATTCTAGAAAAAGGTGATCCTCAGTGCCACAGTGCAGGTGCCCTTGGGAGCGAGCTTGCATTTATCAGCCTCAGCGCCATTGTCATTCTTTTGAAAAATGGCACCACTGATGTGTGTGAGGCCTATTACAGTTTTCTTCATGGTCCTTGCTGGAACTGTTATTGATCCACAGTCTTCTTGCAGTAATTCACAGCCCCCAGGCTTGGCTCCAGCAAACCAGGCTACTGAACAGCCTCAGAAGACAGAAAGGAGGGACCCCTGCCTCCCCAAAGTTGGCTTCCAAGTCCAGAGCAGCCTTTAGAGCTGAGTGTGTGCGCTTATTCCAAGTGCAAAGAGCAAGGAGGGAAGGGGGAGTGGAGAGAATTAAAACAGCCTCAACTGCTTGACTTTTCATTTGGCAATCAAGCATCGCTTAGTTTGACACAATGAACCTTTATTTAAAAAATAGTTATTTATTTATTTGGAAGGCAGAGATAGAGACAGATAGGTGATAGGTAGCCATCTTCCATCTGCAGGGTCGCCCCCCAAAAGGCCACAACAGCTGGGGCCAGGCCTGGCCAAAGCCACTAGCCAAGACCTCCATCTGGGTTTCCCATGGGGGTGGTAGGGGCCCAGAGAATTGAGCCGTTTTCCACCGAGCCCTCAGGTGCATTAGCAGGGAGCTGGAACAGAAGCATGCGAGCTTGAACTTGCACCAGCACTCCCATACCCAATGCAAGTGTCACAAGGCGAGCAGCTTAACCTGCTGTGTCACAACACCTAACCCCTCTTTTTTACTAAATGTTTGCAAAGCTATGCCATTGCTTAAGGATGACATGCTACTCAGAACCTACCCATCATCAAGAAACGCATGGCTGCATAGTTCTTTTCTAAAAATTCTAAACCTTTAAAATTCTCATGATGTACAGAAAGCGTACATATTTATGGAGTACAGAGTGATGTTTGGTATCTGTGTGCCAGGTGAGATGTGGTTGGGGTAACCGGCACAGCCATCATCTCAAATACCACTTCTTTGTGCTGGCAACATTCACGCTGCTGTCTATAGCTGTTTTGAAACAAACACACAGCCAGTTGCTGTCAACTGTAGTTTCCACTGTGCTATTGAATATTGGAAGTCATTTCTTCTACACAATTATACCCTGGACCCTTAACCACTCCCCTCCCCCACAGAGAACCTTAAATCATGTGTCAGGTGGTGGGCACAGCCGCTGGAGGTGTTTCCTATTTGCCTTGGTGGATGGAAGTGGATGGAAGTCTCAGCCCCAAGCCTCACTGGGTTCCTGGGTGACCCTGCTCCTGGGATTCTCCAGTGTGCACATTAACACATCCTCATATCTCTCCTGCCATCAGGTGGTCCCAGCAAACCTTTAGGGGTGAGGGAGACTCTGCTGGAAGGTGGGGTGACAGACTGTCCACCCCACTGTGCAGGCTGGGGTGTGTGGGAGGGTTTGCATGTCAGTAAGCCCTGGATAAATGCACTGCCCAGGCCAGAGCGTGCTTGGGGACACTCCCACCCTGTCCTGTGTCCTTGCCAACTTCGGACCCCTTCTGCACTCAGGCGTAAGACACACAAGAATTAGGAACCCCTGTGGCACCGGGGTCACACAGCCTGGCATCCACCTCCTGCAGAGCCACAACCTGGCCTTATCTTTCCCTGGAGGCCTTGGTTCCTCTGTAGCCCAGAAGGTCAGAAGTGGGGTCTGTGTTTTCCTGGCTGAATGGTGGCACCTTCAGGGATTCCTACCACCTGTGTGGGCCACCTCATCCACCCTCATCCTCCTGGCTTTCTTCCTGCTTCATGGACAATGTTGTCACTGTGGATGGTGCTGTCACCATGGAAAATTTCCATCACCATGGGCAATGATGTCACCATGAACAATGACATCACCATTCACAATATCACCACAAACAATGACATCATCATGGACAATGACATCACTATGGACAATGCCATCACCATGAACAGTGACATCACCATGAACAATGCTGTCATCATGGACAATGCTGTCACTATGAACAATGCCATCACCATGAATAATGCTGTCACCATGGGCAATGACATCATTGTGAACAATGACATCATCATGGGCAATGCCATCACCATGGAAATGACATCACTATGAACAATGCTGTCACCATGAATGATGACAGCCTCATGGACAATGCTGTCACCATGAACAATGACATCACCATGAGCAATGCCACGATTGTGGACAATGATATCATTGTGGACTATGGCGTCACCATGGACGACAGTTCTGTCACTGTCCTGCACTCTTCCTTGTCATCCCATGTGCTCCAGCATCCATGTGGACAGCCTCGTGCTCAAGTTCCCTCATCTCCACTGCTGCCCTCTCCAGAGCTCTACCCTGGACCTCCCCTGGAGCTTGGCCTCTGAACCTTGAGGCTGTAGAGCCCCACCCTGTACACAGCCTGCAGACCCCACTCCCATCAAACTGTCCCACTGCAACCCACAGACCCTGGACACATCTGTCTTTTCCAACAAATTGCTTATTAGTTTAAGAGGCAGAGAGATAGAGAGAAAGAGGGAGAAAGAGAGAAAGAGAGAGAGAGAGAGAAAAAGAGAGAGAGAGAAAGAGAGAGAGAGAGAAAGAGAGAGAGAGAGAGAGAGAGAGAGAGAGAGAGAGAGAGAGTTTCATTCACTGGACTGGCTCACTCTCAAATGCCTACAGTGGCCAGGGATGGGTGCTGGGAGCCAGCAGCCCCTCCAGGTCTCCCATGTGGGTGGCAGAAACCCAGGCTCCTGAGGCATCACGGTGGCGTACCCAGGGTCTGCCTTAGCAAGAAACTGGAATTGGGAGAGTAGCTAGGTTTAGAACCTAGGTACTTCACTCTGGCACCAAGCATCGAACCAGCGTTAACTGCTGGGCCAACCGCCTGCCCTTAGAAACATCTGTCTTCTCCAAATCCAGTGGCTTTCTGTTTTCAGGGCAGCAGGGTGGTTCTGATGACCTCTATTGCTTGAAGGTGTGATCCTGGGCGGGCCACAAAGTCCCTGAGTGCCTCAGTTTCTGCATCTGCGAAATGGGGATGATGGTGCAGCCGTGTAGGCACAGCAGAGTGACATAGAATGGAGTGCTGCCAGGGCTGGTGCTGTGGCACAGATGGTTAAAGCTCCAGCCTGCAGTGCCAGCACCCAATATGGATGCAGGTTCAAGTCCCAGCTGCTCCACTTCTGATCCAGCTCCCTGCTAATGTGCCCAGGAAAGCAGCAGATTATGGTCCAAGTACTTGGGCTCCTGCACCCTTGTGGGAGACCTGGAAGAAGTTCTGGCTCCTGGCTTTTGATTGGCTCAGTTCCAGCCATTGCAGCCATCTGGGGAGTGAACCAGTGGATGGAGGACCTCTCTGTCTCTCTCTGTGTCTTCCTTTCTCTGTAACTCTTTCTTTCTTTTTTTTTTTTAGATTTTTTTTTTTATTTTGACAGATAGAGTTAGACAATGAGAGATAGAGAGAGAGAGAGAGAGAGAGAAAGAAATGTCTTCCTTCCGTTGGTTCACTCCCCAAATAGCTGCTATGGCCAGCGCTGCGCCAATCCAAAGCCAGGAGCCAGGTGCTTCCTCCTGGTCTCCCATGCGGGTGCAGGGCCCAAGCACTTGGGCCATCCTCCATTGCTCTCCCAGGCCACAGCAGAGATCTGGACTGGAAGAGGAGCAATTGGGACTAGAACCTGGCGCCCATATGGGATGCCAGCACCACAGGCGGAGGATTAACCTACAATGCCGGCCTCTGTAACTCTTTCAAATAACTAAAATAAATCTTTTAAAAATTTTTTAAAGCTTTTATTTAATGAATGTAAATTTTCAAAGTACAGCTTATGGATTACAATGGCTCCCCACCCCCTTAACTTCCCTCCCACCCGCAACCCTCCCCTTTCCCACTCCCTCTCCCCTTCCATTCACATCAAGATTCATTTTCAATTCTCTTTATTAAAATAAATCTTTAAAACAAAATGGAGCACTGCCCAAGGGGACATCAGAGCTACTCAGTGGAGCAGTGTCATTCCACTCTTCCCACCACCACTTGGTGTCCACAACCAGGCCCCCTACCTGGGGCAGGGGGAAGGGAGGCAGGGATGGCTCCATCACAAATGCGAATGGGGCCCCTGCAGTGGCTCGGTTGTTTGTATGATGGATTTGAACAAACATGTGCTGTTAGCAGTGAGGGTAGAGCTCACAGATGGAAAGGCAGCCGATTTTTCTCTCCAATGATTTGTTAAGGAAATGGCACATGGGTAGATGTTTGGTGCCGGAGTTAAGGCATTGCTTGGGATACTTGCATTCCATATCAGAGGCCCCATCCTAGCCTATCCTGTTTCCAGCTTCCTGCTAATGTCTGCAGGAAGGCAACAGATTATGCTTAAATACTGGGTCCCTGCCACCCCATATGGGAGACCTGGATGGAGCCTTTTACCTGGCCAAGCCTGGTTGTTGCAGGCATTTGAGGAGTGAACCAGTGGATAGAAGAGCGCGCGCGCGCGCTCTCTCTCTCTCAGTCTCTGCTGTTTAAATAAAAAAAGAAATGAAAAGAAATAAATATGTACACATACTTTTTTAAAAAATTATTTATTTGAGAGGCAGAGTTATAGACAGAGGGAGAGACAGAGAGAGAGAGAGAGAGAGAGAGAGAGAGAGAGAGAGAGGTCTTCCATCCACTGGTTTATTCCCAAATGGCCACACTAGCCAGGGCTAAGCTGATCCAAAGCCAGGAGACAGGAGCTTCTTCTGGGTCTCCTGTGCAGGTGCAGTGGCCCAAGCAGTTGGCCCATCTTCTGCTCTTCCAGGCCATAGCAGAGAGCTGGATCAGAAGTGGAGCAGCCAGGACATGAACCATCTGGGATGCTGGTGCCACAGATAGAGGCTTAGCCTACTATACCACAGTGCCAGCCCCATACACATAAACTTTATAAAGAAGAAGATGGCATCGTTTGCTTATCAAACTACAAGAGGCCAATGTTATGGACTAAACCTGCATTGGCCCTGTCAGACCAGTCTAAAAGTCAGAATCGAGTCACTCAATACTAAAGTCCCATGTGTGTCACCAAGATGACACTAAGCTGTTGATCTGCCCTTGTGAGGACTGAGAGTTAGAGAGATGAGAGCCAAAGTCCTCAAACTGGCCAGTTTGCATCTGTGAGCTAATAAAGTTCCCTGTGCCTTACCCCTCACACAGCAGACAGCACCAGAGACAGCCTGGCATTAAGCCCAGGGTTCAGCAGACATAGCCTGGGGTTCAGCAGGCCCTTGCTTTTCTGTTGCCCTGTGCCCTGTCCCCGCCTCCCCAGCTGAGTGGCTCCAACGTGCTCAGTTTATTTCCTGCAGCCCTTATCTATTATATAAAACCATCCTCTTCTGCTCAGCTCCTTGGAATCCTCACTCTATTTCATGAAACGAAACGTTCCCTGATTCTGGAATCGAAAATCAAAACCGATGACGAGGGCGAAACTGCATTGTCATAGCTTTGTCTTTTGACAAAGGGGCTTACCCTTCGAATTTCTTGTGCCGGAGAAAGTTCACACTGCCTCCATGGTATCAGCCATGGACTCTGCCAATCACACCACGGCAAACGTCCTGGGGTGGGAGTGGGGTGCCCTTCTCAGTGCAATTCCCCTGGGGCTTCTTCTTTGTGCCCTACTGGGGTGCAGGAGTGAAACACAATTTGGAATCTCAGAGGCCGAGGGCTCATGACAGCCCCTCTCTGCAGGGGGCTCTGCTGGCTGGCTGCTCACAGGTGTAGCACTGGGGCTGCTGCATACTTGTCTCCTCTTTCATTACCTGCTCAGGCGCTTTATGAATGAACTGCACAGATTTCAAACTTTATGTGCCAAAATAAGCATTTTTGAAAAAGATTTATTTATTGATTTGAAAGGTAGAGCTAGAGAGAAGGGGGGAGAGAGAGAGAGAGAGAGAGAGAGAGAGAGAGAGAGAGAGAGATATCTTTCATCTGCTGGTTCACTCCCCAAATGGCCAGGGCTGGGTTAGCCCTTAGCCAGGAGCCAGGAGCCAGGAGCCAGGAGCCAGGAGCCAGGATCTTCTTCCAGGTCTCCCACATGGGTGCAGGGGCCCAAGCACTTGGGCCATCTTCTGCTGCTTTCCCAGGAGCATTAGCAAGGAGCTGGATTGCAAGTGGAGCAGCTAGGACTCAAACCGGTGCCCATATTGGACACTGGAGCTGCAGGGTGCTTTTTCTGCTACGTCACAATGCCGGCCCCCAAAATGAACATCTTTAACCCTCTTTTCCATGAGCTTTCTGAAGTCAGCCTTGTGTGCCTGCCTCCTCTTCCTGGGGGCTCCAGGGCCTCTCTGTACAAAGCTCTAAGACCTCAGTGGTGCTACCTCACTTTTTCATTGCTGAACAAACTCTGCTCAGAGTCCTGGAGCTGCTGCCTGGCCCCTTGCTCATCCCCCACCGGCTCCTACTCTGCACA
This sequence comes from Sylvilagus floridanus, assembly GCA_949820135.1. Taxonomy (NCBI): domain Eukaryota; kingdom Metazoa; phylum Chordata; class Mammalia; order Lagomorpha; family Leporidae; genus Sylvilagus; species Sylvilagus floridanus. Next base: position 82,716,838 of record OX463231.1, read on the forward strand.
GACACCTGCTCATCCCATTCATGTGCTTTCCATTCTTCAGCGCTCTCAGACCTGACCCTGTGTGGAGGTGCAGAGCAGCGACCTGCCGCAGGTGCTGCCCTCCTGCTGGCCTTGAGTCCAGAGGGGCTGAGGGAGGGTCAGGTGCCCAGGCCTGGCATGGATTTCAGGGAACTGGGGTCCTTGCAGCTGGGCCCAAATGCCAGCATGTTTGGAAGAAGAGATCAGAACGTTTTTGGCATGTTTGGCAGAGCAGGCTGCTCTAGATTTCAGAACCAAACACCCTGGGCAGCAAAGGGGGCTTCCTGGTATACACAGACATGTCGAGGGCTTGTGTTTCTGCAGCTTCTCTCCTCTGGGCTAGTGCTCCTTTCCCACTGTGTGACCTCTGACCCTGCCAATCAAAGTCCGTGAATTCATACCAGCTCTGACCTCTTCTTCCAGGACTTTGCACTTGTCAAAACTGAGCAGAAATACAGAAATGATTGTCCAGCGAAGGAGCTTTTACTTAGGAATTGCTGTGGTTGGCTGTTAGCTTGCAGGTGCACCAAAGGCCCATGTGCTAAATCTTTGCCCACCCCTCACCCCAAAGTCCTATGTTACAGGTCGTGAGAGGGTGGATACCTGATCTGATGGCTGAGTTTGGAGGTGGGGAGATGGAATGAGGTGGCTGTGTAAGGAGAGGCTGAGACAGACTCTTGTCTTCCTCTTGCCACGTGATTGCTGCCTCAGGCTCTGCCAGCAACAACAACTAGAGGCCAGACCAGATCTCACACTGTGAACCTCCAAAACCGTGGGCCCACAAAGCCGCCTTCCTTCATAAGCAGCTTGTCTCAGGTATCTTGTTGTAGTTATGAACAAAGAAGTCACCAACACAGGGGTGAGCACAGGACAGGGCTGCAGCACAGGCACGCGTGCATGGGCCGGTGGGGCCTCCGACACATCAGGAGGACAAATGGGGCCTTCTGAGGACAGAGAAATCCAGGCAAGCTATTTTGAGAGAAAGTCCATTCATGCTGCTCATGAGTGGTGGCGAGCTGTGATTGACGGTGGTTACTATGAATAGCTACTCTTTAAGGTCATAGTTGGCAGTTGTGTCATCAGTGGTCAGGTATAAATGGCCTTATTCCACTGGATTTTGCTTGCTAGTATGCTTATATTAGTGGCTGGCCCACGTGCTGCCAGCTGTCCACGTAACAGCTCTTGTTAGCCGGCACATCATGCCTCCCTTGGTTGTTGTTGGTCAGGGTTTCACGTGGGTGACTCCATCACTTTTTTTTTTTAATATTTATTTTATTTATTTGAAAGACAGAGTTATAGAGAGAGGCAGAGGAAGACAGAGAGATGTCTCCCATACACTGGTTCACTCCCCAGATGGCCGCAACAGCTGGAGCTGCGCCAATACGAAGCCAGGAGCCAGCAGCTTCTTCCAGGTCTCCCACGTGGGTGCAGGGGCTCAGGGACTTGGGCCATCTTCTACCGCTTTTCCTGGCCATAGGACAGAGCTGGATTGGAAGAGGAGCAGCCAGGACTCGAACCAGTAACCATATGGGATGCCGTCACTTCAGGCCAGGGCTTTAACCTGCTGCACCACGGTGCCAGTTCCCGATGCCATCATTTTGAATCTGACACCTTTCATGTATTGTGTAAGCCTCATTTGACATCACAGGATTTGAACCTCTGCACCACGAAAGAAATCACGCAGAAAAAGTGGGGAAGAGTCTAGGGGCTGCACTGGGTTTTCCAGGACCCTGTGATAAAGCTGACGGACACCAGCTTCCTCAAGTCCCAGAGGATGCCCACTGCCTCGGGTCGTGTCTAGCTGCAGCTTTAGCACCCTTAGAAATGTCACGGTTGGAACAATCGTGACATTATCCCTCTGCTTAGAAGTCATCCTGCAGATTTCGGAAGGTGGAGCAGGTCGAGTGTCGGGACAAAGAAGTCAGATGACTCAGCTATCATCCTGTCTTTTCTGCTGATTCACCATCTGTCAGAACCTGCGTAGAGCAGGTGCTCCGTCAACAAAGAATAGATGGCTTCCCAGCTTGGTTCCCTTTTTCAGATGGGCTAACCCAGCAGAAGAATCGACATGGATGTCCAGTTCTCCCTCGTATGGCTCTTCCCTGCTTGGTGTGGCTTCAGCCAAGTCCACAGTGGGAGTCAGAGTGTGCTCTGCCCAGCATGAGGCGGGGCCAGACGTAGGCCCCAAGGGGGACTGTGCTTCTGGGTGCGGATGGAGCTGCTTTTTCATGTCTGAGCCCATGGACCCAGTTAGCCCCAGGAAGACATAGTTGAGGTCCTTTACCCGTTTCTTAACTAGGTTGGTGGTTTAGTGTTAAGTTTTTTGAGTTGCTGATATGTTCTGGAGATTCTTTGTTGGACAGGTAGCTTGTAAATATTTTTCCCCATTCTGTTGGATGTCTGTTCACTCTACTGAGCATTTACTTTGCTGTGTACGAGCTTCTGAGCTTGATGTCGTCCCATTTGTTTAGTTTGTTGTTGCTGCCTGTGCTTTGGGGGTCTTTTCCAAGAAGTCGTCCCCCATCCTGTTGTTCTGGAGTGGCTCCCCCTACATTTTCTTCTAGCAACTTCATAGTCTCAGGTCTTAAATTTAGGTCTTTGATTCATCTCATGTTGATTTTTGTATACGGTGAGAGGCATGGATCTAATTTCATTCTTCTACCTATGTATACCCTGTTTACAACACTATTTATTGAAGTGATAATCCAATGTATGGTCTGGGAACTTTTGTCAAAAATATGAATTTTAGTATTGTTTTTTCTAATGCTGTAAAGAATGTTATTGGCATTTTGACAGATAATGCATTAATTTATACATTGCTTTAGGTAGTGTGAACATTTTAACAACATTACTTCTTCCAGTCCATGAACAAGCAATGTCTCTTCGTATTTTTGTATCCTTGATGATTTCTTTCATTGGTATTTTATAATTTTCATTGTAGAGATCTCTCATTTCTTTGGTTAAGTTAATTCCTCAATATTTACGTTTTGTAGCTGTTGTGAATGATATTTCTTTCTTTTTTTTCTCTCCCAACAAGATCATTACTGGTGTACATTTTGACTTCCTGCTTTTCAATTCCAATTCCATTTATATCTTTCTTTTCTCTAATTACTCTTGCTAATACTTCTAATACTAAATTGAACAGTGGTGGTGGAAGTAGACATCTTTGTCTTTTTCCAGATCTGATGCAATATGATATTCCCTGTGGGTTTGTCATATATAGCCTTTGTCTGCTTGAGGTGTATTCTTCTATACTTACTTTGTAGAGACTTTTCATCATATAAGGATGTTGATTCTTATTAAATGCTTTTTTTGCATCTATTGGGACAATCATATGGTTTTTGTTCATTCTGTGTATGTGAGTTATGATGTTTATTTATTTTCAAATGTTGAAGCACCCTGTATCCCTTGATCATGATGTATGAGCTTTATGATGTACTGTTGCCTGGAACTCCTTCTGGGTTTCCAACATGGGTGGTAGGGGCCCAAACACTTGGGAAGTGGAGCAGTTGGGAATTGAACCTATGCTCATATGGGATATTGGTATTGCAAGCAGCGGCAGCTTAACCTGCTGCATCACAATGTTGGTCTGTAGCTTTCCTATAATGTTTCCATTTAATCTTAAAGCCTTATTTATTTACTTAAAAGGCCAAGTTAGAGAGAGAGAGAGAGAGAGAGAGAGAGAGAGAGAGAGAGAGAAAGTTTTTCATTCATTGGTTCACTCCCCAAATGGTTGCAACCGCCAGAGCTGTGCTGATCCGAAACTAGAAACCAGGAACTTCCTCTGGGTCTCCATGCAGGTACAAGAACCCAAGGACTTGGGCCATCTTCTACTGCTTTCCCAGGCCATAGCAGAGAGCTGGATGGGAAGTGGTGCAGCCAGGACTCGAACCAGCACACATATGGAATGCTGGCGCTGCAGATGGCAGCTTTACCTGCTATGCCACAGCACTGGCTTCCCATTTAATCTTGGTAGGTTACATGTACCCAGGAATTTATCCATTTCTTTGAGATTTTCCAATATGTTAGCATATAGTAGCATAGTAGTTTCCTAGGATCTCTTGTATTTCTCTGGTATCAGTTGTAATGTCTCCTTCTTCATCTCTAATTATATTTATTTGAGCTTTTTCTCATTTTTCTTTGTTAGCCTGGCTAAATATTTGTTGGTTTTGTTTACATTTTCAAAAACTGGTTTTTGTTTTGTCAATCTTCTATATTAATTTTTTTGTTTTAATTTCATTTACTGTTGCTCTGATTCTTTTTTTTTTTTTTTTTTGACAGGCAGAGTGGACAGTGAGAGAGAGAGACAGAGAGAAAGGTCTTCCTTTGCCGTTGGTTCACCCTCCAATGGCTCTGATTCTTATGATCTCTTCCTCCTGTTAATTTTGGGTTTTGTTTTTTCTTACTTTTCTAAGTCCTTGAGACGCATCATTGGGTTGTTCATTTGTGATTGTTCTATTTTTTTAGTGTAAGCAGAAGGCTGGCATTGTGGTGCAGAGGGTTAAACCACTGCTAGAGATGCCGGTGTCACAAATGGAACCGGTTCAACTACCAGGATGATCCACTTTTGATCCAGCTCCCTGCTAATGCACCTAGGAAGGCAGCAGAGAATGGCCCAAGTTTTTGGGCCCCTGAGGAATCCAGATGAAGCTCTAGGCTCCTGGCCTTAGCTTGGCCCAGCCCTGGCTGTTGTAGTCATTTGGAGCAGTGAACCAGCTGGTGGAAGATTTCTCTCTCTTTCTTTCTCTCTTCCTTTCTTTGTAACTCTACCTTTCAAACAAATAAATAAATCTTAAAAAAAAAATGCATGCACTTGTTACTGTAAACTTCCTTCTTATTACTGCTTTTGTTTTAGCTGCACAGATTTTCATATAATATGTTTGCATTTTCATTAGTTTCAAGAAATTTTAAAATTCCTTTTTAATTTTTTTAATGATTGGTCATTGGAGATCATATTCAATGTTCATGATTTTGTAAATTTTTTCCTTGTTCTTATTGATTTCTAATTTCATTTCCTTGTGATCTGAGAAGATACATAATACAATTTTAATTTTTAAAAATTTACTTAGACGACTTGTGACCTGATATGTGGTTTATCCTAGACAATATTCCATGTGTTGATTCCATGTGTGTGCTGTAGCTGTTGGGTAAAACGCTCTCTAGATGCCTGTCAGGTCCTTTTGCTCTGTTGTATGGTTTACTCCAACATGTCTTTGTTCACTTTCTTTTTTTATTACTAATTTATTTGTAAAGTCAGAGTTACACAGAGAGTGAAGGAAAGGCAGAGAGAGATAGAAGTCTTCCATCTGCTGGTTCACTCCCCAAATGGCTGCAATGGACAGAGCTGTACCTATCCAAAGCCAGGAGCCAAGAGCTTCCTCCGGGTCTCCAGTGCAGGTGCAGGTGCAGGGGCCCAAGAACTTGGGCCACCTTCTTCTGTTTTCCCAGGTCATAGCAGAGAGCTGGATTGGGAGTGGAGCAGCCGGGGCTTGAACCCATGCCCATATGGCGTGCAGGCACTGCAGGCAGTGGCTTTACCTGCTACGCCACAGCGCCGGCCCCCCTCCGTTCACTTTCTGTTTGGATTATTTGTCTGTTGATGACAGTGGAGTCCCCCACTATTATTTTATTGGAGTCTATCTTTCTCTGTAGCTGTAGTAATACATGCTTTATATATTTTGGTGGTCTTGTGTTGGGTGCGTATTTATGGTTGTCCTATCTTCTTGTTGAATCTATCCTCTTATCAATATGTAATGTCCTTCTTTGTCTCTTTTTTACAATGTTTGATTTAAAGTTTATTTTATCTGATAAGAATATAGCTACTCCAGTTTGTTCTGGGTTTCATTCGCGTGATATATATTTTTTCCACTCAGTTTATATACATCTTTATCTGTGAAGTGTGTTCCTTGTGGGCAACATACAGACAGGTCATTATTTTAATCCATTAGGGACTTTAATCCATTTATATACAAGATTAGTATTGGTAGATAAGAATTGACTGCTGTCATTTTGTTGGTCACTTACTGGTTGTTTTCTACATTATCTGTTTTTCTCCTACCTCCCTTGTCATTTATTGTCATGCTTTTTAAATTTTATTTTATTTTTTTATCTCTCTGTCATGATGTTTGTGTTTCTGGTCTGTTAGTGAATTTTGTGTCTGTTGTGTGGTTTCATTACAGTTACTTCTTTTTTTTTAATTTGATTTATTTATTTGAAAGGCAGAGTTACAGAGAGGCAGAGGAAGAGGCAGAGAGAAAGAGAGGTCTTCCATCTGCTGGTTCATGCCTTAATGGCTGCAATGGCTGGAGCTGTGTTGACCCGAAGCCAGGAGCCAGGAGCTTCTTCCGGGTCTTTCCACAAGTGTAGGGGCTCAAGAACTTGGGCCATCTTCCACTGCTTTCCCAGGCCATAGCAGAGAGCTGGATTGGAAGTGGAACAGCGGGGACTTGAATCAGCACCCATATGGGCTGCCATCACTGCAGGTGGTGGTTTTTCCTGCTATGCCACAGCGTCGGCCCCCAAAATTGTTACCTCTAAGGTAGGACTCCCTTCAGGGCTTTTTGTAAGTCTGTCTGGTGTGCTGAGTTCTCTCTGTTTTTGCTTGTCTGGTCTGGGAAATTCTTTGTCCTTTCTTTATAAATGGTGGCTTCCCAGGATACCATAAACGTGTTGGAAAGTTTATTTCTTTCAAGACCTTGGATATATCATCCCATGCTTCTCTGGCATGTAAGATTTCTGTTAAGAAGTCTCTTGTTAGTCTAACAGATTTTCCTTTATGTGTAACTTCCCTTTATATACAGTTTTTATCTCACTGCCTTTTAGGGTTCTCTTGTCCTTAATTTTAACAATTTGACTACATGTGCCTTGGAGATGGTCTTTTTTGGTTGAGCCTCTTTGGGGTCCTATGAGCTTCTTGTATATGGATGTCCTTATCTCTTTCAAGACACAGGAAATTATTTTATTCAATAAGTTCTCAATTTTTTTCCACCAGGTGTAAGATGGGTATTTGTTTGCTTAGTGTAACTCATGTATCTTTCTCTTTACTTTTATCTGTGTTATTCCAAAAGTCTTGTCCTCAAGATCATAAATTTTGTCTTCTGCCTAGTTTCCTCTGTTGTTGAAGCTCCCAGTTGTATTTTTAATTTCATTGACTTAAAATTTCAGCACCAAAATTTCTGATTGGTTCATTTTAATGATTTCTAAGTCTTTGTTGAATTTCTCATGCATTGCTTTCCTCATTTCTTTGAATTGTCAATATGTATTCTCTTGCACCTCATTGAAGTTCCTTAGGGCCATTACTTTGAGTTCCTTTTCAGGCATTTAACAGATTTCCCTTACATTAGAATACATTTCTGCAGAACGGTTTGTTCTTTTGCAGGCACCACGCTTCCTTGCATCTCCATATTCATGTTTACGTCTGTGCATCTGGTGTAGCAGTTCTTTGCTCTTCTGCTTGTTTGGATGGGATGGGTAGTTGCTTTGGCTCTGGTTGTAGGTAAGCTCAGAAACTTAACCTCTGAATGATTTCTTCATCTGTCATCAATGTCAGCTGTCTCTTTGAGTGCCATGGCTTTCTGGTTCATGGAGGTAGAAGTATAGCTTTGAAGTAGAGATGGGCTTCCAGAGGTGTGTGTCATCAGTTCCCAGAGAACTGGGTGCCAAACACACTGGGTTTGTGATGACTTTGTAGAGAGGGCTATTCCCTTGTCTTACCAGGCAACTCTAAGTGATGCTAGGGCTTATGACCAATAACTGTGACCCTGGAACTGTGTGATGTCTGTCAGATCTTTCCCAGGTTCTGTAGGGGAGGTGTGAGAGATGCTGGTTCCAGTCCAAGGGGACATGAAGGGGACCTTGCCCCAGTCCCACAGGGAGATTACAAGTTATGCTGGGGACTGTGAGCCCCGGCCAGGGTGAGCCTGCAGCAGTGGAATCCAGGTAGCTTCTTCCATATATCCCACAGGGTAAGTTCCAATAATTCTAAAAAATAGAGCATTAATGGTCATAGCCCCAGATCTTTGGGGCAAGAAGACTACCTTGTCTAGGTCCCACGGGAATAATATAGGTGACTCTGGAGATTGTACAATGGCAGACATGGCCTGCAGCAGTTGGATGGAGACAGAACCTTCTCCAGGTCTTATAGGGCAATCACAGATACACCTGAGACCCGTAGAGGAGGCAGTCCCAGTCCCAGGGCTACAGGATGCAGTGGAAGCCTTACCCAGTTCTCACAATCACATGCAAGTTGCGCTGGGGATTTGCATCGGCAGGCGTGAGTCTGCAGCAGGGGAATGCAGATAGGGTCCTCCCCAGGTCCCACAAGGAGAACTCGGGTGCGCCTGGAACATAGCTCCAACAGTTCAAGAGCTGCCTGACTCGGAGAGGGACCTTACCCACGTCCCTCAGTTTGCTCCCAGCTTATGCTGGAGATTAGGCTCTGCCCTGAGTCACTGGGATGCAGATTGGGTTCCATGGGTGAACCCAAGTGTCCTGTGACTTACACAAGCAAGAATCCCAGTCCCAAAGCTGCAGGATGCAGTGGGGTCCTCACTCATGTCTCACAGGCTGACTGTGTGTTGTGCTGGGGATTGGCGGCTGCTGGCCTGAAGAACAGTAGAGATATGGCCCTGCAGGTCCCACAGGTGAGTCTGAGTTATTCCAGGGAATGCAGCCACAAGCCCAGCTCTGCAGGGCACAGAAGTGACTGCCTCCCAGTTCCCACAGGGCAGGCAAGGGTGATGCTGGGGCGTGTGCCCTGGCCGCCCAGCACCCTGCACTAACAGATGCAGTAGAATTCTTCAGGGCTGGTCGTCTGGGCTTTGTGTGGGCTGCTGCTGCCACTGAGCTCCCAAGAAGCTGAGGGGAAGTTCTTTTAATCATGCAGCATGAAGGAGTGTGGCTCTGGGGCTTGTGCCCAGAAATCCCACAGCCCTGCCCTCTGACCTCTAAAGCACCATGTCCCTGGGGGCTGCTTGCTGTCCCCCGAGACACAAGGAAGCTTAGCAGTGGCTGCACCCGCAGCAGCTCGGGTCTGGGCTTTGGTTGGGGGTGGGGAAGAGGGAGGCAATGTGGGTTCCCTTTTTGGAGCCAACCAGTCACTGGGACCCCCGTGGGCTCTCCAGGCTGTACCTAAAGCCAGGGAGGACTGGGACACTCTCCTGTATTCAGGGAGAGGGCAATGGCAGGGGTCACGGAGATTCAGTTTTCTTTTTGCCCACAAGATGGAGACCCCCCACCTAGGAGTCAGGGGGGAGGTCGCGACGTGCTTTGCTCCTCTCTCTCTGCTGGCTCTGAGCCTCTGCACTGTTTCAGTTCCCTCCACCTCCTTGCTGATGTTTTTACCTGGTCTCTAGGAAACAGAGAACTAACTCCCTGTGTCGTTCTGGTTCTTCTCTGTGGTGCAGGTAGGGCAGAGCCTCTGACAAACAGTGGGGATCCTTTGGCCTCAGCATCTTAATCCTCAAGGATGAAAAGCTGAGGCTCGGGGGCTTCTGTACAAACAACAGTTTAATTCTCCAACTGGTAACTGCCTAGAGGGCCAGAGAGAAAACTCTGCCTCCCTCCTCTGAAGCGTCTTCCTGCACAGAGACTGAGAACAGGGGGACAGTAACAAGCACATCCTAGGTGACAAATGGTGGTGAAACCATAGCACATTCTGCTGGATTACAAACCCCGGGATCGGCAATCGACAGATTGCGAGTACAACTGGTTGCTTCCTGATATTCAAGGGAAATTGAGGTCATTGTGCTTTAAAAATTGTAATTAGTATGTGCAACTAAAATTAATGGAAATGATTGAAAATCTCTATCTGCAAGTGTACAGGGAAGGTACGGAGTACCTGTGATGGGGAAAAGCTGGAACTATGTTTTGTTGCTGGAGCAATAGGGATTATTGTCTTAAAGTAAAAGGGCTGGATTGTCTTGGAAGAGGAAGAGAGGCACAGGACCAAGCCGAATGTAGAACATTGTAAAAGGTTCCATGGCACAGTAGGTGAAGCCTCTGTCTGTGACATTGGCATCCCATATGGGTGCTGGTTCAAGTCCCAACTGTTCCACTTCTGATCCAGCAGCCTGCTAATGGCTTGGGAAACAGTAGAAGATGGCCCAAGTGCTGAGCCCCTGCACCACATGGAAGACCTGGAAAAAACTCCTGGCTCCTGGCTTCGCATAAACCCAGCTCCAGCCATTGTGACCATTTGGGGAGTGAACCAGCAGATGGAAAACTTGTGTTTCCCCCTCTCCGTCTGTAACTCTGCCTTTCAAATAAATCAATAAATCTTTAAAAAAAGGTTTGTGGAAGATTGGTCTTGTGAGAGGATATGATAAACTTGACTAGGGTCAGAAGGAATTATTTATGAATTTTTCTATGAGGTTGAGCATTAACACCCAAAGTCCACTGCTGATGAATTTCTAGAAATCTGATCACATCACTGGACTAGGTCAGACTTCCAAGGGTTCTGATGAAGACGCAGCTTGGCTGCATAAAACCGCTGACACAACCCTGGGCAGAAGAATTAGTTGAGAACCAAAGAAATGATTTGGTGGGTTTCCACGTTCCTGGTTAGTTTGGCCAGAACTGAAAATAAGATGTGCACTTTGAGTGAGACTGTGACGTGGTCTAGAATCAGCTTCCCCAACATGATCTACTTAATGAACAACGGATGCCCCTGACAAAACTGGCATTTTAGAGCGCAGATCCAACGTAAGAGTAGACTCACCCAGAGCCTAAACCACTGCCTTGGGTCCCGGAAGCTTCCATTGCATACTGCCTTTCCACGTGGAATGGGCGAGACTAGCTGAGTTGTGAAAGGATGTGTGTGGGGTGAGTGGTCCAAGATGATTAAGGTAGCTTATAGTTGTTTGGTTTGCAAACCTCAGCATCCTGGGAAGACAAATAGAAAACCTCAGGGGCACATTGCTGCCACCTGATGGAGCATTTGAACGTTCACAGGTGGTTTTCATTCCGCTGCCACCCTTCTGGGGCTCCGTGTGAATGTGTATAGGCTTAATGGTCTGTGTGTTGTCTGGCTGGACAGAAGCCAGCTGGACAGGAGGGCTGACGGAACACAACGTTGGCTAAGAATCATTGGCAAATGTGTTTCCTTTATGGGGCATTCCTGGACAAATTTCCAGTGATAGAAGAGGCTCCTTTTGTTGCACATGTTTTTAACCCATTAAGCAAGATCTTGTGTAAGCAAAGACATTGCTGTAGTCCTCATCACCCTCAATGCTCTGGGTAAAACAGAACCTGACAAAGCTCATTTAACCCATCAGACTGCCTTGGCCACAGGTGTTACCATTGTCTTAACGACAATCCAGTCCATTTCTACTGGAAAAGTTGGGAAGACCTCTCACAGAATAGTTCCTGTGTGGAGCTGTGTGTGCCTCCCTCCCCCGTCCTGGATTCTGATCTGACTAGGTGTTGTGTTATGCCAGAGTGCATCTCCACCAGGCACAAGAACTGCTCGGTGATCCACCAACTGCAACAGACTTTTCATGGTGAGGACCTGGAGGCGGGTCCTCTGGAGAGGACACCAGAGAAAGACTCGCCTTGAACCTCCTTGGCATGCACCTGCCAAGTCTTCCTCACCAGTGCTGGAAACCCGGGTCTGCATCATATGACTTGGAAGGGTCCTTCGTGACTCCTGGAGCCATCACCTGCTGGGGGCTTTCATGTAAATCTACCAGGGAGAGTCTCCCCTGAAGTGAACAGCAGTGCAAGATGGGGTGGCTCCCCGAGGTCACACACCAAGGCTTCTCTCCCGACAGGAAGCCCTCCTTTTCCTCTACGCTTCCTCACTTCCTTCTCTTTCCTTCTCCTCATGGGAGGATGCATGGGGGTGTGGCTTGCGGGTGGTGTTAGCAAAGGGCTTGTGCCTTAGCAAGAAACCTAGGAACCTAGGTGCTTGTTGGGTCTGTGGATTAATGCAAAAAAAAAAAAATTCAGCAAACTATTCTATTAGTGCCAATGCCTCTCTGTGTTTCCAATGAGAGACACCCTGAAACCTTAAAAGAAGAGTGGGAAGTTATTTTTGATATTTTATTTTTTGTTTATTCACAGATAGTTCTGGAATAATATATAACACATAGTAGGAAATCAGTAAATATGTAGTGATTAAATGGCTTTATATCTCACTGATTTTTTTAATTTTCATTTTTTTAGTTTTGAGATAACATACTTAATTTCTATTATAGTCAAAGGTTTAATTCTCCACCAAATAAAGAGTGCAACAAATAAGTAGTACAAATAAAAGGGCTCTAGACAGCAATCAAGGGAAAAGATGTCATTTTCACTCACTTATTCTAAAACAGTCACAGATTGCTAAAGTATAGTAACATATCATCTTAACAATATGTTTGACAAAGATTTAACATAAAGTTTGACAAAACACTATATTTTCTTTGCCTTTTTAAAAATATTTATTTATTTATTTGAAAGAGTTACACACAGAGAGACAGAGAAGCAGAGAGAGAGAGAGAGGTCTTCCATCCGTTGGCTCATTCTCCAATTGCCAGTAACCACAGGAGTTGCGCCAATCCAAAGACAGGAGCCAGGAGCTTCTTCTGGGTCTCCCACATAGGTGGAGGGGCCCAAGGACTTGGGTCATCTTCCGCTGCTTTCCCAGGCCATAGCAGAGAGCTGGATCAGCGGAGGAGCAGCCGAGACTTGAACTGGCGCCCATATGGGATGCTGGCATTGCAACCAGTGGCTTTACCTGCTATGCCACATCGCCAGCCCCCAAACACTATATTTTCAGGAAAACTGATATACACAGGCATTTCTTTTTCTTTCTTTTTTAAAATTTTAGCTCCCACATATAAGGGAGAATGTGCGGTGTTTGTCTTTCTGTGTCTGGCTTATTTCACTCAACATGATGTTCCCTAGTTCCAACTATTTTTATGCAGATGATAGGATTTCATTTTTTCTAGCTGAATAATATTCCATTGCAAGTATAGATCACATTTTCTTTATCCATTCATCTGATGATGGACACGCTGGTTGATTCCAGATTTTAGCTATTGTGAATGGTGCTGTTGTGAACATGTTGGAGCAGATATCTCTTTGATGTGATGAATTCATGTCTTTTGGATAAATACCCAGTAGATGGATTGCTGGATCACATGGCAGGTCTATTTCTAGTTTTTAAAGAAATCTCCATACTGTTTTCCACCGTGGCTGCACTAATTTGCATTCCCATCAACAGTGTATTGCTCTACATCCTGGCCAGCATTTCTCACTTTGTCTTTTGGAGAGTAGCCACTCTGACAGGGGTGAGGCTATCTTGTTGTTCTGATTCACATTTCTCTATGTGGAGCCCTTTTTCCTACATTTCTTGGTTGTTTGTGTTCCTTCTGAGAACTGTCTGTTGAGTTCCTATGCCTCTTTATTGACTGAATTTTTTTTCAGTTGTTATTGAATTGTTGGAGTTGCTGATATATTCTGGATATTAATCCTTTGTCAGATAGGTAGCTTGCAACTATTCTTTTTCCATTCTTCTGGCTGTCTCTTCACTCTATTGATTGTTCCCTTTGAGGGGCAGAAGCTTCTGAGTTTGATGTAATCCCATTTGTCTAGTTTTGCTTTTGTTGCCTGTGCGTTGGAGGTCTCATCCAAGAAGTCCTCAGCTACACCTATGTGTTATTGATATTGTAGACATTGTGTTGTTTGCTTCCTTACACTCTTCAGAAGTATTGCTCTGACCTCCCCTTTGGCAGCCAAACTGCTGCTAGATATAGAAGATGCATCCAAGTGATGTTTGCATGAGGAATGGTGTGCTTCTGTTACTGGAGAATGGCAGGGTTCTTGTATTTGCACAAGAAAGAATTCAGGCGTGAGACAGAGAGTAGTAAGAGGTAAAATAGCAAGGTTTATTAGGGAGGGGACATCCGTAAGGACGAATGGGCACCTCTCCAGACAGAACCTGAGAGAGTGCCCAGTCACTCGAACAGGGTTGGGGGAGCAAGGTTACATGGTTGAGTGGAGAGATTACACCTGACCAGGCCAGGTGGGCGGCTCAGCAAGAGGCAGAAAGCTGAGTGCGCAGTCCGGTTGAAGTCGGTGGTTTTTAAGGAGATGGGTCTTGCTTCCCTACCTCTTCTCCTCTTGGAACAAAGGGCTTTTTGGATGTAAATAGAAAAACTTCTATCTGAGTTTTCCCCTGAAGGTATCAGACAGGAGCAAGGCTAGCTGGCACCATCCTGAGTTTAGAGGAAGGGTGAGCAGGACCCCCTGGAGAATTGGGATCCGGAGCAGGGTGTTTGAAATGCAGATACTGGGCTGCATCTGAGAGATTGTGGAAGATTTGTCAGGCAAAAGGGATGGGGGCCCCCACCTGGCAGGTTATCGGGTAGGAGGGGGCAGGGCAGGATGCAGATACTGGGCTGCCCCTGAAATGTTATCGGGATGATTTTGAGATGCAGATGCTGGACATAGACGTCTTCTCTTTAGGCCTGTCATACACACAAAAGCTCATATCTGACTTCATACCTAACACTTCCTGCAATGCCCACGTGAAAACTGGAAGCCACCTATATGGGTACAGTGATGACAAGTGAGTTACACCCAGTGGAGTCCCTTGCTGATTGACATGATTACACACCCTTGCAACATGGGATAAAGAGTCCAATTTCCCCTCACACCCTGCTCAGAACTATGCAACAGTGGCCACTGGTCCTGAAGAAATGCCACAAGGCAGTTTCCCTTCCGCCTCCATGGGGGTGTTGGAGAATTCACTTCCTCTGTTCCAACTCTTGATTGGTCATGCTTGATGTCTGGCTTGGCTCTCTCCTTCTTTCTGGAACTTTCCAGAATAATTCCCTTAACCAGTGATCAAGGCAGTCAATCACTGGGCTCCATACCCACCTTGAAATAGGTGAGAGTGAACTGGCTTCCTGTGGGGTTCTGGGGATTACCCTTGGCAGTGGGTTGCTGGTCAGACCCAAGCTAACCAATAAACCAGGAAAGACACTGGCTGTTGCAGCTCATCAGACTTTGCAGAGAGTCCTATGGGTGGAGGCCTCCTTTTGACAAATGGATAGCAACAGCACTTACTGGTCCACCAGGTAGCCCTTGAGCTCCTTGTTGCCCAAGTCTGGGGCTTGCACACAGTGCTGAAAATGCAACACTGCATTATCTTTCCCTGATGTTCACTGCAGGGAGTCGAATTGGAGGGTGGCTGGTACTTCTGGTTCTGTAGATGCCACCGAAGACATCAAGGACGTCTCTCAAGGGGAAGGAACACAGTGTGCTCATGGGGATGGCCAGCCAATGCACTGTTGGCGTCAACACGGTGGGTGGCACGCCCGACTGTTCCAAAGCTTTTGATCCTGACATTTCTCTCAGTGGTCTCGACTCACTGCAGGGATGAAAACCTCTCCAGGCCAGATCGAGCGGCTGCACACCTTGGTCCTGGACTACCATCAAAATTGCTGTAGCCAAGGGAACTCAGCCGCTGTTGAACTTGGACTTGTTCAGTTTTGCTTGGCTTGGCTCCTAGAGGCTCCTGCTGAGAAGTGTGTCTCAGTCTCCTGGCCCACATGCAGCTGTGCTTACAGACTGAAAGCCGACCTGTGCTGGCAGTAATGAACGTGTACATCCTAAGCATCACCTGACCACCTGACCTTGAGAAGTTGTAGATTCCACGCAGGGAGCAAGCCGATGCATTAGGACGAGTGCAGAAGATGACATTGCTGCCTCACAGTTGAGAGACTGATCACGGCGAGAGAACTGCTGAACTGCAATAAATTGGCCTAAAGCAGCATCCATGTTTGTGGGATGAACTTGGCCCAAAAGGGCTCCCACAGGTGGTGAACCACAATCTCGGATTTCTGTGCAAGCAGATTGTTGCCTAACCCAAGGTTATAGGAATCCATGGCTAAGCTGATTCTAGGCTGGAGCTGCCAAATTATGCCCGAATCAGGCAAATGCCATCCTGCCCAAATCGTGTCATCTCTGTGTCATTTCCTGTCTCTCAGGCTCACCACACTGTTGGGGGTGGCCATCCAGGCCTTGTAGGTCTGGGTTCCTGCCTACCTCTCCAGGGCCTTTTTGCCTCAGTGAGCATTGTGATGCGGAACTGGTTTCAAGTTCCCTTTGAAGCCAGGTTGAAACCTTTTCTTCCCCCTGCCTGTGCACCCTCAGTCATTTTTGTTTTTAAATAAAATTTTCATTTCAAAAGTTCAGGGCCACGGTATAAGAAAAGCCAGTCCTGGGGAGACTTTGTTCCAATCTGCTCACTTTTCTTCTGTGTCTAAAGTCAAAATAGGGGCCATCTCTGTGGCATGGCAGGTTAAACCATGGCCTTCCATGCCAGCATCCCATATGGGTGCTGGTTCAAGTCCCGGCTGCTCCACTTCTGATCCAGCTCCCTGTTAATGCACCTGGGAAAGCAGTGGAAGATGGCCCAAGTGCTTGGGCCCCTGCCACTCATGTGGGAGACCCGGAAGACATTTCTGGCTCCTGGGTTCAGCCAGACTCAGCCCCAGCTGTTGCAGCCATTTGGGGAGTGAGCCAGCAGATGGAAGATAACTCTCCTTTTCCCTCTCCCTCTCCCTCTCCCTCTCCCTCTCCCTCTCCCTCTCCCTCTCCCTCTCCCTCTCCCTCTCTCTCTACCTCTTCCTCTCTCTCTCCCCTCCCCTCTTTTCTGCCTTTCAAATAAATAATAAATATGAAGATAAAATAAAAAAATCAAACCCAACACACTAAACAGTAAAAGCCTTGACCCAGAGGAAGGAACTGGATTAAAGGCTTCCAGACCCTGGAGACATTACTCTTGGGTCCTCCGGGTGGAGTTAAGGTAGACAGGATCCAGAGCCTGCAGTGAGACCTTTGTCCTCAGGGGCCACGAGCACACGGCCAGCCTGGTCCCCTCTTGTTTCTGAGCCTCCGTATGAAAGGGGGGTGCTGGAGGATTCCTGCTGTCCCTTTGGAGCTAAGGTTTGGGGGAGATTCTTCTCGAATGTTCCACCATCAGGTGGCAAAGTGTCAATCCACATCAATTATTTCCTGCCTTGTATTTTGTTTATGTGAATCTTACACTTGCCTTTAAAAAGGTTCAATGGTAAGAGATGGGTGTGTGCGGGGTCGGGGTGGGGGTGGCGGAGAAGAAATCAGAGCTTCTCTGTAATCAGTCTTCCTGAGGGTCTCTGGGCAAACAGGCAGTCAAGTGGAGAGGTCTCCAAGTGTTAGGTGGGTGGCCTCGCCTGTCCCCCTAAGTGATTCTGGAACAGCCCAGTGGGCTCGGTGGGGTCCTACATGTTGAGATGCAATGTGCTACAGAGACGCAGGCTCAGCACGGCTCTCAGTGAGCTGCTTGTTTAATTAGGGTTGCTCATTCATCCGCTGCCGCTGCCCACTGGCTTTGTAGAGGCTCGCTAATGACTTGAACTTGAGGTGATCGCATGTGTAACGATCCACGCTCTCTGACTCAAAGACGGATGTATTCCAGGGGCACCCATGCGAGCCGTGCCCCAGGGGTGCTGCCCAGGTCACTGGGAGGGGCGGGTGCTGATTCTGTGTCGTGATTCACTGTCATGAGCAGTGGCTAACGAGGGTCAGGTCAGCGATGTGATGAGCAGAAGCTGACCGTGCTCACGGCCACGGAGAGTGACGACTTCCTGGGATTTTATTTTGGTGGGGCGCCCCCGTCAGGAAGGGCTGTGAAGAGGATTTTGCAACTCCCATGCAAAGATAATCACAGAGACATCCAGGCTCCTGACAAGGAGGCCTGAGGGTGGTTGCTGCAATGCAGAGTCCTGGGCCTTTCCATCGCCGTGAGTGCAAGGCCAGGAATGTGCTTCTGCCACAAGGACACCTGGGGGTTGAGCACTGCTGCAGGTCACCGCTACCTGGCTCCGGAGAAGGCAACACAGAGTGAAGCCCCCTGCCCCGCTCCCCTCCCCTGGTCCCCTGCTGACCCACTCCTTACTAGCTCATGTCTGCTTGGGGAGGGCTTGCACTCAGACACCCGAGATCCCCAATGGCAGGCCCTGGGCTCAGAGGAGGTCCTGGGAGCTCCACGAGGGGGCGATTTGAGCAGGTGGTGGGTGTAGGGTGGTCCAGCAAGAGGAGGTGGTGCACTTGCCAGGGACAAGCTGGGTCTGGGGTCTCCCTGTGAGGAGGTGGTCGCCTGCCCATATGTCCACTCTCACCTCACATTTTCCATGGCCCCTGCACCTCGGTGTGGCTGTGTGACCCAGGTCTGGTTAATGAGATATAAAGAAAAGCGGTTTTTTGCTTGTTTATTTGTTTTAGAGATTTATTTATTTGAAAGGCAGAGTTACAGAGAGGCATTGAGAGAGAGAGAGAGAGAGAGAGAGAGAGAGAGAGAGAGAGGTCTTCCATCCGCTGGTTCACTCTTCAGATGGCTGCACTGCTGGGCCTGGGCCGATCCAAAGCCAGGAGCCAGGAGCTTCTTCCAGGTCTCCCACGCGGGTGCAGGTTGCCCAAGGACTTGGGCCATCCTCTGTTGCTTTCCCAGGCACATTAGCAGGGAGCTGGATTGGAACTGGAGCCTCCAGGACTTGAACTGGTGCCCATATGGGATGTGGGCACTGTAGGAGGTGGCTTTACCTGCTACACCACAGCACCAGCTCCAAGAGAAGTACTTTATGGGACTTCAGGGAACCTTCTTGGAAGGCCTGTCCATCTTTTTTCTTTCTTTTTTTAAAAAAATTTATTTATTTATTTTAAAGTCAGAGTTACACAGAGAGAAGGAGAGGCAGAGAGAAACCGAGAGGTCTGCCATATGCTGGTTCACTCCCCAATTGGCAGCAATGGCTGGAACTGGGCCAATCCAAAGCCAGGAACCAGGAGCTTCTTCCAGGTCTCCTATGCGGGTGCAGGGACCCAAGGCCTTGGGCCATCTTCTACTGCTTTCCCAGGCCATAGCAGAGAGCTGGATCTGAAGTTGAGCAGTGGAGCTTTACCTGCTACGCCACAGTGCCAGCCCCCATCTTTTTTCTATCTCCTTTTTTGTACCTGGAATGTCGATGTGATGAGTGGAGATGAAGCAGCCATCCTGGCCCAATATATGATGTCTGGAGGGTATGGAGCATCAAGTATGTGGGGTCCTGGCTTTTTGGCCTCGCTGGCTGAGGGCTGTTCAGCTTTGTCCTTTCTGTGTGCAGGGGTGACACAACTGTCTTGTTTTGTTTTTTTTTTTTTTTTGGACAGGCAGAATGGACAGTGAGAGAGAGACAGAGAGAAAGGTCTTCCTTTTTGTTGTTGATTCACCCTCCAATGGCCGCCGTGGCTGGTGCACTGTAGCCGGCGCACCGCGCTGATTTGATGGCAGGAGCCAGGTGCTTCTCCTGGTCTCCCATGGGGTGCAGGGCCCAAGCACTTGGGCCATCCTCCACTGCACTCCTGGGCCACAGCAGAGAGCTGGACTGGAAAAGGGGCAACCGGGACAGAATCTGGTGCCCCGACTGGGACTAGAACCCGGGATGCCGGCGCCGCAAGGTGGAGGATTAGCCTATTGAGCCGCAGCACCGGCCGACACAACTGTCTTCTTTAAGCCACTGCTGTTTGGTGCACTCGAACCTAAATCTTTTTTTTTTTTTTTTGGACAGGCAGAGTGGACAGTGAGTGAGAGAGAGACAGAGAGAAAGGTCTTCCTTCCACTGGTTCACCCCGCAAATGGCCGCTACAGCCGGCGCACTGCGCCAATCTGAAGCCAGGAGCCACGTGCTTCTTCTGGTCTCCTATGTGAGCGCAGGGCCCAAGCACTTGGGCCATCCTCCACTGCACTCCCGGGCCACATCAGAGAGCTGGACTGGAAGAGCAGCAACCAGGACAGAATCCAGCGCCCCAACTGGGACTAGAACCCGGTGTGCCGGTGCCACAGGTGGAGGATTAGCCTAGTGAACTGCAGCACCAGCCTGAACCTAAATCTAACACCTCTCGTCTCATACACGTTGTCATAACAAGTCCCAGACTGAGTGGGGGAGTCTCGGGTACAGGGTTTGCAATTGGAGGAAAACATCCTTGCTCTAGATCTGCTATGAGGCAGGGGCTCCTCCAAACACTCAAGGGACCGTCCACTACTGGACTATGGGCTATGTGATTGGAGCATGCCCAGTGCAGCCAAGCATGGTGTGGGTAGCTCGGTGCCTGCTGTGTCCCCAGCCCTGCCAGGGCCCATGTCACCAAGGACATACAGGAAACATCCACACCAAAGCAAATAAGGCTGTTGCTTCAAAAGAAGGGTTTGTTAGCAATACTTGGAATATGAGCAAGACTCTTGCAAAACAGTTTAAAAATAAACAAAAATTTGTGCACTGAAGGCAGGATATCTATGGGGCTAATTTGCTAAATTCACAGATCCATATTTAGGAATAAGTGTGCCTTCCCATACTTCTTCAGGGTTTTATGAAGTGAAGCTTTTTGGTTAAAATAATTCATCTGCCCTTCCCCCGACCTATTTCTTTTAGGAGAGAATGACAAGAACTCTCTAAGAACCGGAGACTAGTGAAGTCTGGAGCACTTAAAACCATTCAGGTTTAAAGGACCTGTAGATCTGAGAATGCAAAAGCAATATGGTAATGGGAAGAAGAACTTTAACTCCTAAGTCATTGCTTGGTAGCCAGCATGTAACTAACCACTGGGAAAGTCAGTGGAGACTCTGAGGCTCAGTGGAGGGTTCAAGAGCAGCAGTTTGTCCATACCACTGCTCTGGTTTGAGCCAGAAATTCAACAAGCACCAGTTAGTCTCAAAATAACCTCATGCAAACACACACTCACATCTATATCCACACCCATTCACCTGTCATCGCCACTGCTTTTATTTAAATTTAATGCTATCTTTTTATTAAAATAATACAAAAAGGGGAGACAGGTATATTTACAAAACTCCATGCTGGGACAGCACATAATTTTTAAGACATACTACATGCTACAATTTTTCAGGTCCTAAGGTTATTACAAATATCAACACAAGGGGCCGGTGCTGTGTCGCAGTGGGTTAATGCCCTGGCCTGAAGGGTTGGTATCACATAAGACTGCTCCACTTCCTGCCCAGCTCTCTGCTATGGCCCAGGAAATCAGTAGAAGATGGCCCAAGTCCTTGGGCCCCTGCACCCACGTGAGAGACCTGGAAGAAGCCCCTGGCTCCTGGCTTCGGATTGGAGCAACTCCGGCCATTGCAACCATTTGGGGAGTGAACCATCGGATGGAAGACCTCTCTCTCTCTCTCTAACCTCTTTCTCTCTCTCTCTTTCTCTCTCTCTGTCTCTCCTCTCTCTGTGTAACTCTGACTTTAAAATAAATAAGTAAATCTTAAAAAAAAACAAATATCAACTCAAAGCTTGTGTCTAGGTCCAGTTTTTAAAGGAGGAAAAAAAATCCCCAAATATTAAGTCATACACTATTTGAAGTATGGTAAATCCCTTCAAGTTAGTGGAAACACGTCTTCCTATAAGCAAAAACAATTCAGTAATTTGTACTTTTCACCTATGGGACCGTAGTTTCTTTAAACTCCTTCTTTCAAGATTGGTTTTCAAACATGTTGGATGGGAAGCAGTCCACACAGCAGACTCATAGAATAACAACCACTTTAAGTAGCACTCTGACCTCAGAATCAGCCCTTAAGGCTTCCTAGTCTGGCTGAAAATCTTGTGAGAGCTTTTCAGGCATGGAAAGCCAAGATACTGTGGCAAAATATATTCTACATGAAGGATCTCTGTCAGTGAGACCACAGTGGAAAGAAGTGGCCATCAAAGAAGGATGTATTTTTCTCTGAAGGGAGGAGAGAACTTCCACTTTAATTATGGCCTTGTCTAAATACTGAAGGATTTGTGGATTCAGAAGGTTTCCACAGCCTAGGCAGCTCATGTCAAGAGCCTTGGTTGATCACTGACATCATACATAAGAATGTTAGTTGTTAAATTAACAACAGGAGTCACTGTGCACTAACTCCTCATGCAGGACCCCTGTCCTCAATGAGTTCTCAGTTTTTTTTGTATGTGTGTGTGTGTGTGTGTGTGTGTGTTCAAATTGTTGAAATCTTTACTTAGTGAAGAGTTGGTCTTCTGTGTATAAAGTTAATTGAAAACGAATCTTAATGGAGAATGGAACTGGGAAGGGGAGAGGGAGGAGGAGGTTGGATGGGAGTGTGGGTGAGAGGGCAGGTACAGTGGGAAGAATCACTATATTCTTAAAGTTGTACTTATGAAATTTGTATTCCTTAAAAAAGAAATTAAAACCTGGTGTGCCGGCGCCGCAAGGCGGAGGATTAGCCTGTTGAGCCACGGTTCTAGTCCCGGTCGGGGCGCCGGATTCTGTCCCGGTTGCCCCTCTTCCAGGCCAGCCCTCTGCTGTGGCCCAGGAGTGCAGTGGAGGATGGCCCAGGTGCTTGGGCCCTGCACCCCATGGGGAGACCAGGAAAAGCACCTGGCTCCTGGCTCCTGCCATCCGCGGCGGCCATTGGAGGGTGAACCAACGGCAAAAGGAAGACCTTTCTGTCTGTCTCTCTCTCTCTCACTGTCCACTCTGCCTGTCAAAAAAAAAAAAAAAAAAGAAATTAAAAAAGCTATTGCTTGTTAAAAAAAAAAAGCATGTTGGCATCGTTGTCAAGTGTGGATGTGGCTAAAGGAAGAGGAAGATGTGTCCCTGGAGGGAAGTTTGTCAGCAGAGTCAATGTTTACTGTATAAAAAGTCCTGTTTTTCCTCTGCTACCTAACAAAAGTCCTTCTCTTATCGGAATGCATACTGTAATGATTGGAAACAACTGCTAACCCAGACTAAAAATCAGAATCATCATTTCCAATCAGTTATAGCAAGAAGGTCTACCATTTCATAATAATTTTCTAATTGCAAATAAATTTTTTTCCTTATAATTAAAGAGCAATTTGCTATTTTTGATTACTTCCTAAAATATAAAAAAAGTTTCAATGACAATCAACAAAAGGATAGTCAGAGCTCGGATCTTCTCTCTGTAGGTCAGCCCCAAATCAGAGGACATTACGTTACCCATGGGCTGGGAATCTATGTCTACTAAAGGAAATGGCCCTTGATTATCAGAAGGTCTCAGAGGTACGTGTAATTAATTATTAACTAATTATAGCCAACTGACCGCAAAAAAAGAAATACCTTTGTCAACTGAGAATAACTTATTTTTCTTTTAATTCCTGCAGCCAAAATTGGGGGTAATCCTTGGCAGTTTTGCAGGTATAGGAAGGAAAGCCCAATTTTCTGACTAAGGGAATACCACCCATGTGGAAAACAGAAATAAACAGAAAAAGGAGAGTTCATGGTTGCAAGATAGGAAACATAAGATAGTTAAGATAACTGAAGGGCAGGTTGTCACATAGAGAAAAGTCAACAGGCTAGCCTTCATTGTTAAATTTCTTAAATTAAATTTCAATAAATAAAAGCTCTTTTCTTCTGGCATCCCAAAGGATGGGTTGGGAGCCGACAGGGTGGCCCAGTCCATGGAGGAGTCCCTTGGAGCAGATGAGGGTGACTTCCACATGTTAGAGTCTTCATTGCTCAAGTATGACCTTCAGTAATGGAGTCCCCGCGTGTTTATGAACCCTGGTTACATGCAAGGCATTGCATCAGGTACTGTGAAATGGTCAAAGGAAGCAAACAGTGAACCTTGCAATCCAGTTGCTGTTTTTAAGACATGTATTTTTTTCCTGTTCCATTATGGACTTCAGGAAGCAGAGTCAACGGTGGTGCATGCAGGGGGACCAGGACAGAGATGACTTCCACCTTTATTTCTACAGGCCTCAGACAGACAGCTTGCGTTTCCCTTCATTCTGAGCATTCTGAGTTGAGTCCCCCGTGGTGCCTTCCCCGTGGGGGGATGTTTCTGGTTGCACATTTTGCAGGCATCTGGGGGTATGGGAATTTAATTCATTGGAGGGCCTCGAACCTCCTGTCTACCGTGTTAATGAGGAAGAGCACCCATTAACACGTCGCAAGTGCGTTGTAAAGATGTTTCACTAACTGTGCCTGTGCATGTGGTTTCTGCTGTAATTTGGTGGATTTTCCTTTTTGCAGTTAAAAATCCCCCCCTGAAAAGAGTCCCTGGGCCCCACCTGACTCCCAAGGTGTCCTTGGCACACAGAGACGGAGGCTTCACTTCCCTCCAGAGCCTGGCCCACTGGTCACTCTAGGTTAGGGTTCTGCTGACACCAGTGCTAAGCTCCCAGGAAGCTGGAGCCTGCAGGGAAGCCTGGTGTGGGTCACACGCCCAGTTCATGCTAGCAGTCTCGGTTTCCCTTTGATGAGTGCCATGGAGCCTTGAGCTAGGACCTCCCCAGAACTGGAGAGAAGGGCGCATAGGAGGGGTCTTAAGATAACATGTATGAGAAGCCAAGGCTTGGGCCCCTGCCACCCAGGAGCGGGACCCAGGAGAAACTTCTAGCTTCTGGCTGTTGCAGCCATTTGAAGGAGTGAATCAGTGGATGGAAGATCTCTCTCTCTCTCTCTCTATTTCTCTCTCTCTCTCTGCAACACTGACTTTCAAATAAATAAATTTTGTGGCCACTGTGTGGCATAGTAAGCTAAGCCTCCTCCTGCAGTGCTAGCATCCCACATGGGCACCAGGTGTCCCAGCTATTCCTCTTCTGATCCAGCTCTCTGCTATGGCCTGGGAAAGCCATGGAAGTTGGCCCAAGTGCTTGGGCCCCTGCACCTGCGTGGGAGACCCAGAAAAAGCTCCTGCCTTCAGATTGGCTCAGTTCCAGACATTAAGGCCATTTGGGGAGTGAACCAGCAGATAAAAGACCTCTTTCTCTGTCTCTCTCTTTCTCTCTCTGTAACTGTACCACTCAAATAAATATATCTTTTTTTTTTTTGACAGGCAGAGTGGACAGTGAGAGAGAGAGACAGAGAGAAAGGTCTTCCTTTGCCGTTGGTTCACCCTCCAATGGCTGCCATGGACAGCGCGCTGCGGCCGGCGCACCGTGCTCATCTGATGGCAGGAGCCAGGTGCTAGGTGCTTATCCTGGTCTCCCATGGGGTGCAGGGCCCAAGCACTTGGGCCATCCTCCACTGCACTCCTGGGCCACAGCAGAGGGCTAGCCTGGAAGAGGGGCAACCGGGACAGAATCCGGCGCCCCGACCGGGACTAGAACCCCGTGTGCCGGCGCCGCAAGGCAGAGGATTAGCCTGTTGAGCCACGGCGCCCGCCTCAAATAAATATATCTTAAAAAAAAAACTCAAAAGCATGAGTAAGAACCAAATTGTGGTTTCTAGACTGAATAGTTTAAATGTGTACAATCCACATAAATACACATGGCATGCTGCATATTCAGTTATTTAAAGCAATTTAAATATATTTAACAAGCACTCAGCCAAGCTGTCTTTCAAAGGCTAATTATCAGTGTCTGCCTAGTACTATGCCTATGAAACTTGAAAATCCAAGTAATATTAAGAGAAAGATAATTTTAAACCTACTGAGTTGAGAAGATACATATGAAAGAATTACCAAAATAAAACCATATTACAGGGCTTGGTGTTGTGGTGTAACAGGCTAGATCACTCCTTGGGATGCATCCATTATGTTGGAGTACTTGGTTCAAGTTCTGCCTCCACTTCCTATCCTGCTTCCTGCTAGTGTGCACCCTGGGAAGAAACAGGCAATGGGTCAAGTACTTGGGTCCCTGTCACCTGTGTGGAATACCAGGATGGAATTTTAGGTTCTTGGCTTTGACCTGGTTGTTGCAGCCTTTTGTGCAGTGAACCAGCAGATGGAAGAGAGCTCTCTTGCATCCTCTGTCTCTCTCTCTCTCTCTCTCTCTCTCTCTCTCTCCCTTTCAAATAAAAATATTTACAGCTTATTTGGTTCTAGCAATCTCAACTCTTCTGTAGTTTTGCTTAATTTAACATTTGCATTTTAAATTTTATTTCAGTGTCCTCTCTTTAACAAGCTCAACACACACAAAAATAGTTTGAACTACAATCCACTATTTTTCATCCGAGTCAGCTCCTCATAAATAATGCAACAATAGAATGCTCCAGCGCTTAGCTCCATTAGAATACAATATTCGATTGGAGCTCCAAGTTGGAGGAATAGGGAGGGAATGCACTGACAGTCCAGGAAAAGACAGTTTAATAAAAGTGGAGATACTGTAGGTCCAGGAAAGAGTTAGGGAAAAAACAGCAGAGGAAACTCTTCTGGAACTAGTGGGACACGGTGGACCTACGTGGAGGGCATGGGTGCCCACGGCTTGGGACCCCAGCCACTGAGTCAATGCACCAGTGCTGGAAAGGGAGGTGAGGCAAAACCTCAGTAGCCCGAGACACTGGTGGGAAAGTGGAAGGAGGAGCCTAGAGGGAACGAGGCTTGAAGCCCCATGGGGGAAAGTTCACCAGCCTAATTAGAGGAGAAAAAAATACATAAATAAAAGGGAGCAGTTCAGACACTATTCTCTCTCTCTCTACTCACCTTACAAAAGTGAGCAGGACAAAGAGCAGGCGCCATTTTGGACATATGAAAAAGCTGTGCCTGCCATCAGCCAAGCAGAAAAACCTGACTCTGGTGGGGAGAAATAACAGGAGGTTAGGACCTAGTGAATGTGTGGAGCTAATGAACTGAGACTGTGAAAAAAAACCTGAGAGTGTGTGAGAGGACTCATGCAGTACTGGAGATGTGAGTACTCTCCAGAGATGCCACAATCTCGGTAACCTTGGCAACCCGGTGGGAGCCTGCAGGGGAATTTGAGCTCACACGGAGGACTGTGCAGATCCTTTGTGTGGTCCTTGGGACAGAGCAGAAAAATATTATACCCACAGGGGCCAGAGCTCAGACACTGACTGCCTTCAACTCTGCTCAGCTGAGCAGATTTACTTCCCTTCTGGAGAGAGAGAGAGAGAGAGAGAGAGAGAGAGAGAGAGAGAGAGAGAGAGAAAGAGAGAATTTACCATGCTTAACCTGGGTGTGTCACCTTTGGCACACCCTTAACCCTGAAGAACAGAAAAGAGCTCACTGGCCACCACCCAACACAAGCCTTTCAGGATCCATCAAAAGCAGACAGTCCACTTAATCTAGGGTCATAGTATACCGAGAAAAACCACCACAGCGAGGGGGAAAAAAAAATAAGAAACCAAAGAATATCTCCACAATGCCAAGCAACAAATGCAGAAACTGAGGAAACAAGAACAAGGAAGACATTATGATGCCCCCAAATGAACAAGACACCCCAATTCAAGATTATGAAGATGATGAGATAGAAGAAATGCAAGATACAGATTTCAAAAAAATTTATGATAAGAACACCTAGAAGTTCTCAAAAACAAATTCTTGAACTACAGAGATCCTTACTGGACAGGACAGAAAATCTCTCTCATGAAAATGAAATCTTAAGGAGAAATCAAGATGAAATGAAGAAACTAGTAGAACATGAAATTGTATAGTGAAGAGAAATCAAAATGAAATGAAGAATTCAATAGATCAAATGACAAGCACATTAGAGAGCCTTAAAAACAGAATGAGTGAAGCAGAAGAGAGACTATTGGACTTAGAAGACAGAGCACAGGAACGTATACAGTCAAACCAAAGAAAAGAAGAGGAAATTAGAAATCTAAAAAATATTGTCGGGAATCTACAGGATACTATTAAAAAACCCAACATTGGGGTTCTAGGAGTTCCTGAAGGCATGGAGAGGGAGAAAGGATTAGAAGGCCTTTGTAGTGAGATACTAGCAGAAAACTTCCTGGGTTTGAAGAAGGACAGAGACATCCTAGTACTGGAAGCTCATAGAATCCCTAATAAACATGACCAAAAGAGATCCTCACCACTACACATTGTAATCAAACTCACCACAGTGAAACAGAAAGAAGATTCTAAAATGTGCAAGAGAGAAATGTCAGATTACTCTCAGAGGATCTCCAATTAGAATCACAGCAGACTTCTCATCAGAAACCCTACAGGCTAGGAGGGAATGGGAGACATAGCCCAGGTACTAACAGAGAAAAACTGCCAGCCCAGAATATTATATCCTGCAAAGCTCTCATTTGTGAATGAAGGTGAAATAAAGACCTTTCATAGCAAACAGAAATTTAAAGAATTTGTCGCCACTTGTCCAGCCCTGCAAAAGATGCTTAAAGATGTGTTACACACAGAAACACAGCCATCAATTTGAAAGAAGGTAAAGGAAGAAAACCTACCAGTAAAAGATCATAGGAAGCTCAAATCATATATTAGAAAATATCTTTGGGAAAATGGCAGGGTAAAGTTACTACTTATCAATAGTCACCTTGAACATTAATGGCCTCAACTCTCCAGTTAAAAGACACAGACTGGCTGAATGTATTAAGGAACAAAACCCATCTATTTGCTGCTTACAGGACACATCTTTCTAACAAAGATGCATACAGACTGAAAGTGAAAGGTTGGAAAAAGATATTCCATGCCAACAGAAAACAAAAAAAGCTGGCATAACCATATTAATGCCAGACAAAATAAACTTTAACACAAAAACTGTTAAGACGGGCCATCAAAGAAAGAGGTACATTTCTCTGAAGGGAGGAGAGAACTTCCACTTTGACTATGACCCTGTCTGAATAAGATCGAAGTTGGCAAACTCGAAAGGCTTCCATAGCCTTGGCAACCCATGACAAGAGCCTAGGGAGATTACTGATGCCATAAACAAGAGTGTCAAATTGTTAAGTCAACAATAGGAGTCACTGTGTACTGACTTCTCATGTGGGATCTACCCTTAATGTGTTGTCCAATGTGAAGTAATGCTATAACTAGTACTGAAACAGTATTTTACACTTTGTATTTCTGTGCGGGTGCAAACTGATGCAATCTTTACTTAATATGTTCTAAATTGATCTTCTGTATATAAAGATAATTGAAAATGAATCTTGATGTGAATGGTATGGGAGAGGGAGCGGGAGATGGGAGGGGTGCGAGTGGGAGGGAAATTCTGGGGGGAAGCCATTGTAATCCATAAACTGTACTTTGGAAATTTATATTTACTAAATAATAAAAAAAGAACAGCAGCAGAAGGAGAAGAACCCAGCATCTGACAGTCTCACTAGAACTTTTGGTGAGGGGGACACCTCCCCACTGCTATGGGGATGAGCTCATTTTTGGAGATCGCCTGCCCTGTCCATGGGAACTTTGTTGACCCTGGCTTCCCTCCAGGCAGCCATGTTCCTGAAAGGGGCAGTGGTCTGTGGTCTGGGACAGTGCTGCCTGGGCTGCAGCTCCTGTTGAGGCTGCCTAGTCTCTGTACAGCCTCAACCTGGTACTGGAAAGCAGGATAACTCAAGCTTCCACTTTTTAATAATGTATTTATATTTTATTTGAAAGACAGAGATATCCCAACTGCTGCTCTACTCCCCAAATGCCCACAACAGCCAGAGTTGTCCACTCCCCACCACGTCCACTCCCCACCACATCCATCTTTGCACATGAGTCCCACATATACCTCCCACCCTTCTGTCACTGACCACCTCGATAAACATTTCAAATAAAATGAAAATAAATGAATAAATACCTTTAAAAACAAAGTGGAGATTTCATTCAGTTATGATGGAGATGGGTCTAAAGCAAGGTTCTTGAGTCACTGGGGCATGTCCTAGCAGGTGATTGGTTAAGTGAGCTACCTCCCCAAGCCTCACCAGATGCCAAGCCAGTGGGGCCACTGAACTCAGACTGTGAACCTCCAAAACTGGCATCATGGATAAACCTCTTCCTTCCTAAGCAGCTCCTCTGGGGTCTTTTGGTTGTGGTAATGGAAAGCTAACTATTCCAGAAGGGATGATGAGGAGGAACAAAAGCGTGATTTAACCAAAAAGCAGATTGACAGCCTTTCCACTGATAGACTTCCAACAGGATTAGCAGAGATGAGGCAAACCTGTATTGTTTGGATCAGCGATGACCATGTAGCTGGAAGCTTACGCAGTTATCTTGCATGCAAGTGTTTCACATTTCATTGTATTGACGAGGAGTGCTCAGAGAAATCCCACCTGTCCATTCTGCCAACAGCCTGTCTCAGGATCCAGTAGAGCAAGCAATCAGTGAAGGGATGAGGTCCATTCAAATATTCTATTCTTTTAAACTTATTAATATTTATTTAATATTATATATTACTATTACTATTATATTATATTAATTATTATATTAATAATATACAATATATAATATATAATATTACATTATATAACATATTATAGTGTATATAATATACTATAATAGTATATAATATATTATATAATATAATAATATATAATAATATAATATAATTAATATTATATATTATATATTATATATCATATATAATATATATTATTATATATTATATTATATATATAATACAATATATTTTATATTATGTATTATATTATATTATATATAAAATATATATTATATAAAACATATATTATATATTATACAATATAATATAATATAATATATAATTATATAGTATAATATATTATAATATATTATATAATATTATATTATATAATATATAATATACAATATATAATATAAAATATATACAATATATTATATTATATATGTAATATAATATATAATATTATATAATATATTACAGAATATATATTATACTTTATAGTATATATTGCATTGATGGCTGTGTTTCTGTGTGTAATATATAATATATTATATATAATATATTATATAATATATTATATACTATATAATATATAATATGATCATATAATATATTATATAATATATAATATATTGATATATACATAATATATAATCTTACACACAGAAACATATATATAAAATACATAATATACATTATCTATTATGCATATATTATATAATATTATATACTATAATATTATATAATATATAATATTATATATGTGATATATAATATATCATATATATAATATATTGTATATATTGTATAATATATATAATATATTATATAATTATTTAAATATACAGTATTATATATGATATGTTTTTATATTAATTTATATTATATATTATATTAGTGCTCTATTATATATTATATTTTATTATATTATATTAATATTATATATTATATTATATTGTATTATATATTATATATATTATATATTATATAATAATATATATTATATAAATATAATATATAATATATAACATATAAAATTATATATTATATAGTATATACTATTATATTATATAATTATATAATGCAT
This sequence comes from Sylvilagus floridanus, assembly GCA_949820135.1. NCBI lineage: Eukaryota > Metazoa > Chordata > Mammalia > Lagomorpha > Leporidae > Sylvilagus > Sylvilagus floridanus. Next base: position 82,747,981 of record OX463231.1, read on the forward strand.
TTTATATATAATATAATTATATATAATTATATTGTATATATATGTATTGCATACTGTATAATAATATATTATACTATATAATGTATAATATATACTATATAGTATATAACATATATAATATACAACATATAATACATTATATATTATATAGTATATATTATATATTATGTTATATTATATATTATATATTATATAATTATATATAATATATTATAATGTATAATATATACAATATATATTGTATATATTATATATTTTATATATTATATAGTGTATATTATATGATATAAAATATATTATATATAATATTATATGTATTATATAGTATATAATATATTATATATAATTATATTGTATATTATATACTATATAGTATATAATATGTACAGTTATATATAATATAATATATTTTATATAATATTATATAGTATAATATACAATATATTATATAGTATACATTATACATTATATTATATATTAATATATAATATTATATATAATATATGTTATATTATATGTAATATAATATATTATATATTGTTATAATATATTATATATTATATATAATATAATATATTATATAATATATAATCTATATATAATATATTATATATCATATAATATATAAAATTATATATAATATATTATTATATATTATATAATTATATTATATATTATATAATTATATTATATATTATATAATTATAATATTATATATCATATAATTATATTATATTATATATTAATATATTTATAAAGGTATATTAATATTTATTAAATAAATATACATTTCCAAACTACAGTTTATGGATTACAATGGCTTCCCCCCCCATAACTACCCTCCCACCTGCAACCCTCCCCTCTCCTGCTCCCTCTCCCATTCCATTTCCATCAAGATTCATTTTCAGTTATTTTTATATACAGAAGATCAATTTGGTATATATTAAATAAAGATTTCAACAGTTTGCACCCACACCAAAACACAAAGTGTAAAATACTGTTTGAGTACTAGTTATAGCATTAATTCACATTGGACAAAACATTAAGGACAGAGATCCTACATGAGGAGTAAGTGCACAGTGAGTCCTGTTCCTGTTATTGACTTAACAATTTGACACTCTTGTTTATGGCATCAGTAACCTCCCTAGTCTCTTGTCATGGGTTGCCAAGGCTATGGAAGCCTTTCGAGTTCGCCAACTTCGATCTTATTCCAACAGGGTCATAGTCAAAGTGGAAGTTCTCTCCTCCCTTCAGAGAAAGGAACCTCCTTCTTTGATGGCCCGTTCTTTCCATTGGGATCTCACTCACAGAGATCTTTCATATAGGTCTTTTTTTCCCCCAGAGTGTCTTGGCTTTCCATGCCTAAAATATTCTCATTGGCTCTTCAACCATATCAGAATGCCTGAGGGGCAAATTCTGAGGCCAGAGTGCTGTTTAGGACATCTGCCATTCTTTGAATCTGCTGTGTATCACACTTCCCATGTTGGATCGTTCTCTCCTTCTTAATTCTATCAGTTAGTATTAGCAGACACTAGTCTTGTGTATGTGATCTCTTTGACTCTTAGACCTATCAGTGTGATCAATTGTGAACTGAAATTGATCACTTGGACTAGTGAGGTGGCCTTGATACATGCCACCTTGATGGGATTATATTGGAATCCCCTGGCACGTTTCTAACTCCACCATTTGGGGCAGGTCCGATTGAGCATGTCCCAAATTGTACATCTCCTCCCTCTCTTATTCCCACTCTTATATTTCACAGGGATCACTTTTCAGTCAAAAAAACACCTAAGAATAATTGTGTGTTAATTACAGAGTTCAACCACTAGTATTAAGTAGGACAAAAAAAAAATACTAAAAGGGATAAAGTATTAAGTTGTTCATCAACAGTCAGCACAAGAGCTGATCAAGTCACTATTTCTCATAATGTCCTTTCACTTCAACAGGTTTCCCCTTTGGTGCTCAGTTAGTTGTCACCGATCAGGGAGAACATATGATATTTGTCCCTTTGGGACTGGCTTAATTCACTCAGCATAATATGTTTTCCAGATTCCTCCATCTTGTTGCAAATGACCGGATTTCATTGTTTTTGACTGCTGTATAGTATTCTATAGAGTACATGTCCCATAATTTCTTTATCCAGTCTACTGTTGATGGGCATTTAGTTTGATTCCAGGTCTTAGCTATTGTGAATTGAGCTGCAGTAAACATTAAGGTGCAGACAGCTTTTTTGTTTGCCAATTTAATTTCCTTTGGGTAAATTCCAAGGAGTGGGATGGCTGGGTTGTATGGTAGGATTATATTCAGGTTTCTGAGGAATCTCCAGACTGACTTCCATAGTGGCTTAACCAGTTTGCATCCCCACCAACAGTGGATTAGTGTCCCTTTTTCCCCACATCCTCTCCAGCATCTATTGTTGGTAGATTTCTGTATGCGAGCCATTCTCAACGGGGTGAGGTGAAACCTCATTGTGGTTTTGATTTGCATTTCCCTGATTGCTAGTGATCTTAAACATTTTTTCATGTGTCTGTTGGCCATTTGGATTTCCTCTTTTAAAAATGTCTGTTGAGGTCCTTGGCCCATCTCTTAAGTGGATTATTTGTTTTGATGTTGTGGAGTTTCTTGATTTCTTTGTAGATTCTAGTTATCATCCCTTTATCTGTTGCATAGTTTGCAAATATTTTTTCCCATTTTGTCGGTTGCCTCTTCACTTTCCTGAATGTTTCTTTTGCTATACAGAAATTGCTCAATTTGACGCAATCCCAATTGTTAATTTTGGCTTTGACTGCTTGTGCTTCTGGGGTCTTTTCTAGGAAGTCTTTGCTGGTACCTATATCTTGCAGGGTTTCTCCAATGTTCTCTAATAATTTGATGGTGTCAGGTTATAGATTTAGATCTTTAATCCATGTTGAGTGGAATTTTGTGTAAGGTGTAAGGTAGGGGTCTTGCTTCATGATTCTGCACTTGGAAATCCAATTTTCCCAGCACCATTTATTGAATAGACTGTCCTTACTCCATGGATTGGTTTTAGATCCTTGATCAAATATAAGTTGGCTGTAGATGTTTGGATTGATTTCTGGTGTTTCTATTCTGTTCCACTGGTCTATCCATCTGTTTCTGTACCAGCACCATGCTTTTTGATAAGAACTACCCTGTAGTATGTCCTAAAATATGGTATTGTGATGCCTCTGGCTTTGTTTTTGTTGTACAAGATTGCTTTAGCTATTTGAGGTCTCCTGTGTCTCCATATGAATTTCAGTATCATTTTTTCCAGATCTGAGAAGAATGTCTTTAGTATTTTGATTGGTATCTAATTGAATCTGTAAATTGCTTTCGGGAGAATGGACATTTTGATGATATTGATTCTTCCAATCCATGAGCATGGAAGATTTCTCGATTTTTTGGTATCCTCTTCTATTTCTTTCTTTAAGGTTTTGTAATTTTCATCGTAGAGATCTTTAACATCCTTGGTTAAGTTTATTCCAAGGTATTTGATCGTTTTTGTGGCTATTGTGAATGGGATTGATCTTAGAAGTTCTTCCTCAGTCGTGACATAGCCTGTGTATACAAAGGATGTTGATTTTTGTGCATTGATTTTATATCCTGCTACTTTGCCAAACTCTTCTATGAGTTCCAATAGTCTCTCAGTAGAGTTCTTTGGATCCCCTAAATAAAGAATCATATCATCTGCAAAGAGGGATAGTTTGAGTTCTTCCTTCCCAATTTGTATCCCTTTAATTTCTTTTTCTTGCCTTATGGTTCTGGCTAAAACTTCCAGAACTATATTGAATAGCAGTGGTGAGAGTGGGCATCCCTGTCTGGTACCAGATCTCAGTGGAAATGCTTCCAACTTTTCCCCATTCAATAGGATGTTGGCAGTGGGTTTTTCATAAATTGCTTTGATTGTATTGAGGAATGTTCCTTCCATACCCAGTTTGCTTAGAGTTTTCATCATGAAAAGGTGTTGTATTTTATCAAATGCTTTCTCCGCATCTATTGAGATAATCATATGGTTTTTCTTCTGCAGTCTGTTAATGTGGTGTATTAAATTGATTGTTTTGTGGACATTGAACCATCCCTGCATACCAGGGATAAATCCCACTTGGTCTGGGTGGATGATCTTTCTGATGTGTTGTTGCAGTCTATTGGCCAGAATTTTATTGAGGATTTTTGCATCTATGTTCATCAGGGATATTGGTCTGTAATTCTCTTTCAATGCTGCATCTTTTCCCGGTTTAGGAATTAAGGTGATGCTGGCTTCGTAGAAAGAATTTGGGAGGATTCACTCTTTTTCGATTGTTCTGAATAGTATGAGAAGAATTAGAGTTAGTTCTTCTTTAAATGTCTGGTAGAATTCAGCAGTGAATCCATCTGGTCCTGGGCTTTTCTTTGTTGGGAGGGCCTTTATTACTGTTTCAATTTCTGTCTCAGTTATGGGTCTGTTTAGGTTTTCTATGTCTTCCTGGTTCAATTTAGGTAGGTTACATGTGTCCAGGAATCTATCCACTTCTGATAGGTTTCCCTGTTTGCTGGCATACAAGTCCTTGTAGTAATTTCTGCTGATTCTTTTTATTTCTGTGGTGTATGTTGTTACATTTCCTTTTTCATCTCTGATTTTATTGATTTGGATCTTTTCTCTTCTTCTTTTTTTTTTTTTAGTTAGTTGGGCCAATGGGGTGTCAATTTTGTTTATTTTTTCAAAAAACCAGCTCCTCGTTTGGCTGATTTTTTGTAACTTTTTTTTGGATTCAATCCTGCTGATTTCTTCTCTGATTTTAATTATTTCTCTTCTCTTACTAGATTTGGGTCTGGTTTGCTGCAGATTTTCTAGATCCTTGAGATGAATTGAAAGCTCATCTATTTGGTGCCTTTCCAATTTCTTGATGCTGGCAACTATTGACATAAACTTTCCTCTTAACACTGCTTATGCTGTATCCCATAAGTTTTGGTATGTTGTGCTGTTATCCTCATTTACTTCCAGAAATTTTTTGATTTCTCTTTTAATTTCTTCTATGACCCGTTGTTCATTCAGGAGCATGTTGTTCAATCTCCATGTGTTTGCATATGCTCTAGGGATTCCTGAGTTGCTAATTTTCAGCTTCATTCCTTTATGGTCTGAGAAGCTGCATGGTATGATTCTAATTCTTTTGAATTTGCTGAGACTTGCTTTATGGCCTAGTATGTGGTCAATCCTAGAGAAGGTTGCATGTACTGCTGAGAAGAGTGTAAATGCTTTATGTGTAGGATGAAAAGTTCTGTAGATATCTGTTAGATCCACTTGGGCTATAGTGTCATTTAAATCTACTGTCTCCTTGTTGATCTTCTGTCCTGTTGATCTGTCTATTTCTGAGAGTGGAGTATTGAAGTCCCCCAGTATTATTGTATTGGGGTCTAAGTCTCCCTTTATGTCCCTTAACAAATCTTTTAAATAAACTGGTGCCCTGTAATTAGGTGCATATACATTGATAATCGTTACATATTCCTGTTGAATTGATCCCTTAATCATTATATATAATGCACTATAGTGCCCTCTTTGTCTCTCTTAATTTTTATGTTAAAATTTATGTTGTCCAAAAAAAAAAAAAATTTATGTTGTCCAACATTAAGATGGCTATGCTCGCTCTTTTTCATTTCTGTTGGCATGTTATATCTTTTTCCAGCCTTTCACTTTCAGTCTGTAAGCATCTTTGTTGGAAAGATGTGTTTCTTGTAAGCAGCAAATAGATGGGTTTTGTTCTTTAACCCAATCTCTGCTGCTGTTCTTGACATAAGCTGTAGGTTGGAGAATGGAATGCAGGCAGCATCTCTGGGTCCTGTGTCTTGCTCTAAGAGCACACATGGCTACACCTCTCTGAAGAGTATTGGTTTGCTGTACAGGTCTGCCTTTCCCTTGGGGATCGTCATAGGCTGTGCCAATCTATCTCGGAGTTGGTCAGCGGCTTGGCCAATAGACTACTTAAAGGTGTGCTGCTGTCAGTCACTTCCCCTTCCCTTTGCCCCATCTCACTGCACCTGATTGGCTTTGTGTGACTTCTGGAATTAACAAGAGGAGCTCTGGTCTTTGCAATGCCATCTGCTCCCTCAATTCCATGTGGTAGCCTTGCAATGTTGACAATGATCCCTCAATCTATCCCCGCCCTCTTGAGCCAAGCCCAGTCCTTTGAGTGTCTTGGAAGTCCTTGAGTTTTGGCTTCCTGTTTGCCCAACCACAGGAATCTGTGTCTATTTCTGGTGTGTTCCTTGGCTGGTGTCTGAATGTCTGCATAACTGCATATGGGATAAGGCAGGTAGCTAGATTAGGGTCAAGATCTGGAAGCCACCCACCGCCCCTACTCCATGTAATCTTATCCACCAGCTGTCAATCAGATGACCCCTTCCCCAGGGTGTATCTCCCCTTACCCAGAACCTGGGGGTGGTGCCGTGTAACTACTCCCCTTTCTAAGCTCATAAGAAGCCCGGTAGAGGGAAGAGCTCTTGCTCTCTCCACGTGGACCCAGAGTGAATAGGATATGAAAATCTCTCTCTTTTCCTTTCCTGGCCCACTCTCCCTGAACAATGCCCAAGTGTGTGTGTGTGTATTTTCCTTGCTTTGTAAATAAACTTTGTCACATTGTGTTTGTGCCTGTACTTAGAATGTTTCTCTAAGTAAGAGGCAAGAGGCCTGGAACAGGAATTGAGGGCCAGCCCAGCCCGCAACATAACCTCTCCCTGAATGCTCACTCTGTTCCCAGGGTGGATGCTGGTTTGCAGACTAACCCCAAACAGGTTCGGTTCCCATTTTGTCCACTTCTGATGCACTGCTGTGGTGGCAATGCTGTTCAGCGGTCTGAGCAGAGAATCTCCCTTTGAATGTTCTTTAGGGACTTCTGGATCTCTGTCACTTGTCCCATTTCTCTGGTCTGAGCATCTCGGAGATGCCGTGTCTGACTTCATGTCACCGGGCTGTGGTTTTTCTGCTGCTGCTTCTCCAGGGGGACCTGGAGTATGGCCTCTCAGTTGCCTACAATCTGCACCACTGTGCTCACCGATGGGCTGAGCACGCTGCTACCTCTCGTTTCCACCATGATCACGGATTCGGAGGGCGGCTCTGTCACCACCATCGGGTGTTGATCCAGACAGGTTCAAGCTGAGATTCTGGCTTGCTTATAAATTGTGGATAGTAATTCTCACCAACCTAGATGTCCAGTGACAGGTGAATGGATAAAGACAATGTGGAATATATGTACAGTGGGATATTATTCAGCCATATGAAAGAGTGGAATTGTGACATTAGCAGCAACATGGCTGGGAACAGCTCATTATGTCAAGCGTGATAAGGCAGACACAGAAAGACGAACACTCATGTTGCCTCTCCATGTGGGAGTTTAAAAAGAAAGTCGACCTGAGCTTAGAACGGTGATTACTGTGAATAGACTGGTAAGGGTTGGCAAGGGCAGATGGCGGGCAGCTGGGCAGCAACACGGTCAGCTGGAGGAGAAGCTTCCAGGCTTCCCGGGGCTCACAGCGACGTATCACACCCAGTGTGAAGAGCTGGAGGGGAGGGGAGGATGCCTGAATACTGCAGCACAAGAATCACACATTCATCCAAAAATTTAAAAAATGACAGAAACCAATAACTTACTGAGAACAACAGAAAGGAGAGGAAAGCCTGTTGGGATGTGTGGAGGGTTAGGAAACCAGGGTGGGCGTGGCCTCCCCACATGGCCCCGCCTCCTGGCTGCCCTGCCCTGCCCTGCACGCTCCACCTCCCCACATGGCCCTGCCTCCATATCTGGCTACCACTTCACCCCTTGTCTGCCCCTCCCCGCGTAGCGCTGCCTCCCCATATGGCCCCGCCTCCTTATCTGGCTGCCCTCCCCGCGTGACCATGCCTGCATTCACTCTCAAGTGCTGGCTGGGATTATCGCACACCAAGGCCTCCGAAGCTGTTTCCTGGTCTTTCTCCAGCTCGTCAGTGAGTGGGACTGGGACCTGCACCAGGTGCACACGCCGCCGCCATCCCCTTCCTGACCTGCTACCTGGGGCTGAGTCTCCTCCACCTCACAGAGGGCTTCTGTGAGGCAGACAAGGGGACACATGTGCACAGTGCTGCTGGCAGGGTACAGTGGGGTGATGGCCACTTTGGGGCTGATTGCCAGGGCACAGTTGGCTCACCAGTTGGACCAGAGGGCTGGGTCTCTGCAGCCCTGTGGGGGTGAGATCCCTGCCTTTGCCCAGGCAGAGCCAGCTTTTCCTGACTCACTGGCCAGCCGGTTTGGCCCAGCCATCACCACTGCAGCAGGTGGAGGGCATCTGGCTTCCCTGTTCCACCTGCTGAGGGCATTTCAATTTACGACAGTGGAGATGAGTGGCGATTCTGGGGAAGCGCAGTGTCCTCGGAGCCCAGTGTTGCCGTCTGCCAGAGTGAGCAGGAGGGGCTGTCCTCAGAGCTCGCTCCCCTGCTGAGGGGAGGGGAGGTGACCCTGGGACAGGGAGGCTGCAAGATAGCTCCCTCCCCTGAGCTCCTTGTGTCTTTCTTCGCATGCATCACAATCCACTCATTCATTCAGAGCTTCGATGAGCAGAGTCAGGTGCAGTGGTGCCGGCTTCTCAGTGCACGCTGGTGGCGTCCCTGAGTTGCTGAGGGCATCACCCTGCAGAAACTGAGCACAGTCCTGGGGTTCTTACTCTTGACCTGGAGGGTGGGACATGCACAAGCACTTGGAATGTCCCTGGGGGCTGCACTGCTTGGAGTTGTAGCTAGGAGCCTGCTCTGGGGAGGGGGGCGGGGGCCACTCCCCTACCTCCTGCCTCAGCCCTGCAGCTCCAGTTCCCTGGGGGCCAGCTCTTAGCCATTAGCATCAGTGCTGCAGTAATTGGCCTGTGCGCTAAGGAAACAGGGAAGCCCTCCCCCCCCCGCCAGTACTGGCATCCCGTTCATATCACGCCCTGCCACGTGTTGTGTGTGCTGCTCTGCCACAGGAGCAGGTGGGCAGCAGCAGAAGGGCTGGGTTCTTGTAGCACCAGCTCACCGTCCAGCCCCAAGTGATGCACGGCTTCTGATGGGCATCTTGGGAAGGAGAGACTCACCAGACTCACACTGGAGGTTTCGCTGTAGAGAACCAGGCAGAAATGGGAGATGCAGCAGAGAAGCACCAGGGCCTGGGGCCACCTTGTTTTGGTGCATAACCAGTGTCACTCACAGCAGCAGATGAGTTCAGGATGTGGGCTGGGAGGCTGGAGCAACTGGAATCATCTTTGAGAATGTATAGATACAGCAAGCAAAAGTCTCGCCAAGGAGACCTGGCAGCCAAGGGGACCCTGGACTTGACAGGCTACCACAGAAGCCAAGGTGGTGTCAGCTCAGCACCTAGAAGCTGGGAGGTGTGAGTTCCTGGGAAGTCTGTGGAGAGCAGACAGGTGTCCCCGGGTTAACAGGGGCTGCCCCGGTGCTCCCCTGCTCTCCATCTGCCCAGACATCCTAGCTTCTCCACGCCACGCGGCCACACTGCACGCCACTGGTGGCAGCACTCTGCAGGGGGCCTGGCTTCAGATGTGGCTCAGGTGCCTGGATAGCAGATGTCACTGGAGAGTGCTTAGATCTGGTGTGGGTTTGAGGCTCAAGGAGACCCAAAGCAAACCCCACATGCAGCTCCCCAGCCCAGTTAGGGGCTGCTGCTCAGGACTGCGGGTGATTTGGAGACAGAGGGAAGCAGGGTCCATGGGTGAGCGAGGCAGCTCCCCTGCACACATGGCCTTGTCTGTGGCCCCCCTGAGGCCCTTGGGTTCATCTTGCCCCTTCTGGTCCTCTCTGGCTCTGTGAGCCCTGCTTCCCTGTCTGTGGTTTCTCTCCCACAGGTCTTGTGGTTGCCCACATCTCCTCATTCCCTCTGTCTGGGTTGATCAGATGTCCCAGGCACCTCACCATTGTATGTCTAAGACAGAGTTCTTGCTTTTTCACCCATAAAGATGCATCGTGGTGGGGTGGGGTGGAGTGGCGCCATGGCTCAGCGTGTAAAGCTGCCTTCAGCATCCCTTCTGGGGCACTGGGTCGAGTCCTGGCTGCTCCACTTCAAATCCAGCTCCCTGCTAATGTATCTAGGAAAGCGGTGGAGGATGGTCCAAGTACTTGGGCCCTTATACTCAGATAGGAGACCTGGAGGAAGCTCCTGGCTTTGACCTGTCTCAGCTTTGGCCATTGCAGCCATTTAGGGAGTGAACTAGCAGGTGGAAGATTCTCAATGTCTCTCTCTCTCTCTCTCTTTCTCTCTCCTTCTCTCTACATAACTCTGCCTTTCAAACAAACAAACAAACAATTAAAAAAAGAAAAAGACACATCACTGAATCTGTAGACCCCAGGGCCTGGGGAAGGGGAAACTGGTGGCAGAGACAATCAGGGCAGCCGCACGTTGGGAGAAGCAGTGTTGGGAGCATCAGGAAGGCTCTCTGGGGTGCAGGGAGCACAGCAGAATGAGTGCTGAGGACCATGCTCGGAGGACGTGGCTGCATCGTGGCCATGGTACGTAGCCACGGCTGTGGCTCCCAAACATGAAATTCTAACTGCTGGTACACACACTTCAAAGACCAGTTTATTAGGGCTCAAGCATTTTAAAAACCCATGCCTAGCTTTTTCATCATAGCATTTCTGCGAATGTTCTGAAGGCTCCTGGTGTCTACAGCTTCAAAAATGTTTGTAGCAAAATAAGCATCTTTTCATTCTGATTTTCCATGAACTTCAAAAAGGGGGGATTTTTAAGATTTATTTTGAGAGGCAGAGCGAGACAGAGAGACAGAAGGCTCTTCCATCTACTTACTGGTCCATTCCTCCAATGCCCACAGTGGCTCAGGCTGGACCAGGCTGAAGATAGAAACCAGGATGTCAATCAGGAACCTGACTCCTTGAGCCATCACTGCTGCCTCCCAGGGTCTGCATTAGCAGGAGGCTAGAATCAGGAGCCAGAGCAGAGTGTCAGACCCTGGCACTCTATGTGGCACGTGGGTGCCTTAATCACTAGGCTGAACGGCCACCCCATCTGGTACACACTCAGGTGGGATCTATAACTACTTATTTAACTAGCAAAGCAGTCAGTTGAGAGGCTGTCCATGTAATTGCTGGAAGTAGCAGGTGCTGCAGCCTTGAGGAAGGGCAGGCTGCCTGATGTGGGGGTTACACGCTGCCTCTCAGAGCTCGCAGCCCCATGGCCCAGTTCTTTTGCCGTCAGTCTGTCCCCAGGTCTCCTCCCCATGGTTCCGGGGATGCTGCTGCTGCTGCTGGCCCCTGTCTGCAGGTGCTCTGTTGAGAGGAGCTGGCAGGCAGCAGCTGCAGCACTGATGGCAGTACCACAGGCTCTGCTCTTGGCATCCTGGTGCACCTGCTGTCCAATGTGCTCACCTCCCCGCCTGCCTGCGGGGGTCAGTCTGGGAGTCTCAGCTCCTCTGAAAACTGGACAAATAGAGTGAGGAAGTCCTGGCCACAAGCCCCACCTACCCAGCATGGCACGCTGCCTCTGCCAGGTGCCCCTGCCTTGGCAGATGAGTGAGGCAGCCATGGGGCCCCAGCTGCATCCCCAAAGCCAGTGGTGCCCTGGGCTCTGAAGTGTCTCTGTTCTCTTAACTCCTGATCTCTGGAGGATGCTCCAGGCAGACTCTGCCCTGCCCTGTGTTTGGGCCCCGCCCAGATGCATTGGCTGAAAGAGTGGGTGATCGCCGTGGGTGAGGCAGCCAGCAGTGTCTGGGTTAGGGAGAGCAGGCAGGTGCCCCGTTGGAATCCCTCTGTCCATCTGGGGCTTGTGGGGGATCCTGGCTCAGTGCAGCGGTTTGTAAAGACTTGGCCTTTCCCAGGGATTCTACTGCTCTCCGGAGTCCTCGTGATGTCACTCGTGGAGTCTTCAGGACCCACGTGGAACTGACGACCAATGTGCTTGCTTCTCCTGTGTTTCTGCAGGGAAGGGCTGGGTGGACTCCCACGAGACCAGAAGTGCATTGCTTTATTACCACACACCATGTGGCTGAGCCCAGGAGAGCTTCTGTCTCCAGGGACAAGACTGCAGCGAGTGAGCTGTGTGCTTGTTTGGAATTTGGTGAGCTGTCGGGTCACATGCCTGGCCGCCTCTGCAATGCTCAGTGAGCTCCAAGGCCTTACAGTGCACCAGTAATGAACCTCTAGATGTTCAGCCCGAAACCCCTTTATGTGCCCGTTCTCTCGGGAATGACAGTCGATCTGTCAGATTTCGTTACGTAACCTGACCGCCTGTTCAGCTGGGCAGAAACGCATTGTGTGGGGGGAATATCTTCCATAGCCAAGTGCAGGATTGTCAGTTTCAGTGCCACCCTGAGGTTCTTCAGACACAGGATCCAGAGAAGCAGCATTGCTTCTAGGGTGGTTTCTAATGTTGCAGCAGATCCCGCTGCCTTCTTCTTCTTTTTAAAGATTTATATGTTTATTTGAAAAGCAGAGTTGAGAAAGAGAGAGAGAGAGAGATGTTCCATCTGCTAGCTCATCTCTCAAATGGCCACAGTGGCCAGGCTGGGCCAAATGGAAGCCAGGAGCCAGGAGCTTCTTTCAGGTCTTCCACGTGGTTTCAGGGGCTCAGGGACTTGGGCCATCTTCTGCTGCTTTCCCAGGCCATAGCAGAGAGCTGGATAGGAAGTGGAGCTGCCAGGACTTGAACTGGCACCCATAGGCTTAACCCACTACTCCACAGTACTAGCCACTCCACTGTCTTCTAATATAGCTTCTAGTGTTGTGTGTGTCCCACTGCTGTCTTCTTTTTTAAAGGTTTATTTATATTTGAAAGTCAGAGTTATATATATATATATATATATATATATATAGAGAGAGAGAGAGAGAGAGAGAGAGAGAGAGAGAGAGAAAGTCTTCCATCCACTGGTTCACTTCCCAGATGGCCACATTGGCCAGAGCTGAGCCAATCTGTAGCCAAGAGCCAGGAGCCCCTTCCAGATCTCTAGCACAGGTGCAGGGGCCCAAGGACTTGGCCATCTTCCACTGCTTTCCCAGGCCATAGCAGAGAGCTGTATCAGAAGTGGAGCAGCTGGAACTTGAATCAGCGCCCATATGGGATGTCGGCACTGCAGGCAGTGGCTTTACCTGCTATGCCTCAGCACTAGCCCCCACACTGTCTTCTGCTGGGGCTTCAGCCAGGTGTAGCTTCACTGCCTGGATCCAGGAAAAGGAGCATGAGAGTCAGGAGCTCAGCCCCTCACTGCACTGTAGTGGCTTTGCTATTTGTATTCTTTTTTTAGTTACCCTGGAATCTACAGCCTGCCTCCATCACTTACCAAGGCTGACATTATTTGATGATTGCACAGGAGTGCGCTGCATTCTCACAATGCATTTAAAAATATTTGTTACCAATGAGTTTTCACAGGATTGCACTGTGCTGAGAAAATACAGTATGAGTTTGTAATCTGAGAATTTTCATGCTAGACTACTTAAAACATAAGATTATTTTGGTGCAAACAATTCTATTGAAATCCTGTTGTATATTCGCAATAGATGTTTTCCATGGACTGTTTTTTTTTTTGAATCAGTACATTTCCCTCCCTCCCTCCCTCCCTTCCTTCCTCTCTCTCTCTCTCTCTCTCTTTCTCTCTCTCTCTCTCTGTCTCTCTCTCTCTTTCTTTAGATCTATTTATTTCTTTGAATGGCAGAGTAACAGAGAGGCAGAGAGAGAGAGAGAGGTTTTCCATCTGCTGGTTCACTCCCCAAATGGCTGTAAAAGCCAGAGCAGAGCCGATCTGAACTCAGGTACCAGGAACTTCTTCCAGTTCTCCCACGCAGGTCCAGGGGCCCAAGGACTTGGGTCATCTTCTATTGCTTTCCCAGGCCATAGCAGAGAGCTGGCTCAGAAGTGGAGCAGCCAGGACTAGAACTGGCACCCATATGGGGTGCCAGCACTGCAGGCAGTGGATTAACCTGCTATGCCACATTGCTGGCCCCTTCCATAAACTTTTTGAAGAGCCCTTAGAAGGCCTGATATGTCATCAACATTTATAAATGTTACTTGTGATCTGACAAAAAAGAGTGTCACCAATTAATGGTCTCCAGTAGTTCATTTTTGCTAATGTGTGTTCTTTCATGTCCTTGTTGATTTTTTTTTTGTCTACTTGATATATGTGCGTGTAGAAGGTTTCACTGTGATGATAGCTTTACTAACCCCTCCTTATGCATCTGTCAATCTGTGCTTTATCTATGAAAGTTACTCAGGGTAACAAGGAGAAGCCTCATACCTTTGATCTCCATCCTTGAACTAGCCTTGTGCCTGCCTCAGGGACTTGGCACATGCTGTTTTTACTCTCTGTGTCATACTTCTTCTGGTTATCCAGGCCCATGGTTTATTTCTCATGGTGCTACTAAGAGAGCTGTCTGGCTTCTTCACAGCCCTCCTCAGCATGCAAAATCATTTGTTCCATTGTGGATTTTGCCTGCTGGTCATTATGAACACCACAGGATCTGCAGGATAGAGGAACTAGGGCAAGAGGGCAGAGCGTGGGGAGAACAGCAAATGTGCTTGTCTGATGTCGGATGCTCCCGGGCTTGTTCTCTTGGAAGGGCATCAAGGGCTGCCTTGCTTCATCCTGATGCGTTGCATTAGGTTTGTGGTCCATTACTCATTGTCCATATGGTGCAGTGGGACGTGATGTGGAGATCTGGATAGAGATGGAGATGTTCAAGGAGAGCTAATGAGGTTAAGGTGTGTCATGGGGAACAGGCAGGCACACACATACCCACACATGCATGCACACGCTCCCACACATGTACCCACATGCACACACACACACACGTGTGCATCCACATTCACACATATGCATGCAAGCACACACATGTACACAATGTGTGCACACCTCCACAACCCACACATGCATGTGCATGCATGCACTCACATACACATGCACATATACACGCATGTGCACATCCACATACACACAGGCATCACACAGGCACATACATACACCCACTCACACAGTGCAACACATGTGCATGCGTATACACACGTGTGCACCCACATGCATGCACACATACATGTGTGTACCCACACACATACATGCACACGCATGTGCACACACGTGCATATGCACAGACACACACTGGACTTGCACATACTCATCTGCGTCCTGCACACAAGCTTTGCATCAGTTCAGAGACATGCTGCCCAATCCTCCCTCCCCCTGACCTCTGTCCCGAGGGCCTCCTTCTGTCCCTGGAGCCTAGCCAACCTCGAGAGCCTGGGGAACGGCTGCTGCCGCCCATCCCCATCTCCCCGGCAAATCCAAGTCTGAGCTGCCTCCCCAGCTTTGCTTTTTCTCCTTCCTCTCTGGCTCCTCCCCATGGCCTCTGTCCTGGTGCTCAGCATCTCACTTGGAAAGGTGATGATCTGAGAAGCAAGCCCTCACGGTCCCCACCTTGCTGTGGCCCTGGACTCCCTCCCCTTTGCATGGGCTCCACGGAGCTGGAACAGGCATGTGGTGAGGTTTGCAAAGAAGAGCTCCTCCCACTTCGCACGATGATCCATCATCCACACAATCCACCACCCGCCACGCAAGGCAAGGTTGTCCCTGTAGTTATCACCCCGTGAGGAGCAGTTTCATTGCTTCGGCTCAGAAGCATTGATTAACTTGCCCACAGTCACGTGGCACTGAGATTTCAAACAGGTTCATCTGTCCCAGATCCTGTGCTGTTTGCCATTGCTTCTGTGTTTGTGGCAATGAACCATGACACACGTGAGTGGGAGGGGTAGGGCTCTGGTTCTCTTTCCTTCTAGTCACGTGACAGCAGGTGGGTTACTTGCCCCTGTGCCGACACCTGTAGAATGGCACAATGACACCTGCTGGGGTTGGTCAGTTGAGATGCAAACAGACAAGCTCTTAACACTGCTGAGTATCCTGTGAACATTAATGGCCACTCCGCTGAGTGATCACGGAATGTACCACCATAAAACTGTCCAGCAGATAGGCGCTTTTTTATGCCTTATTCCAGGAGACAACCTGCTCCGTGGATGCATTTTCCTACGATGAGCTTCCCTGGTGTTAAGTTCTTCACCCTGGCCGCATTCCCAGCATTGTTGAGCATTGCCCAGGCAGGTATCATGTGAGGAAGGGGAACAGCCCTACTGGGTCTTGTCCAGAGAGGCCAGGATGCCATGGAGTGAGATTCCCCGGAGTGTTTAGTAATGACACCGAAATGAATTGGGGGGTGGGGTGGTGGAGAAAGGGGCATTTCACCATTGATAACCTCAATGAGGCCGGCGCCATGGCTCAATAGGCTAATCATCCACCTGCAGCACTGGCACACCAGGTTCTAGTCCCGGTCGGGGCGCTGGATTCTGTCCTGGTTGCCCCTCTATCAGGTCAGCTCTCTGCCATGGCCCAGGAGTGCAGTGGAGGATGACCCAAGTCCTTGGGCCCTGTATCCCATGGGAGGAGAAGCACCTGGCTCCTGGCTTCAGGTCAGCAAGATGCGCCGGCCACAGCACGCCAGCCACGGTGGCCACTGGAGGGTGAACCAACGGCAAAAGGAAGACCTTTCTCTCTGTCTCTCTGTCTCTCTCTCACTGTCCACTCTGCCTGTCAAAAAAAATTTAAAAAAAGATAACCTCAATGAAAGCCATGGCCATGGTGTAAAACTGTGGCTCAGCTATGGAGGCCCAGGGAGGAGGCTAGATGAAGTCCCCTGAGTACCCTCACTGCCTGCTGGAAGTTCACTGGAAAGCGGGCACTTTGCCCCATGGAAGCAGCTCAGCCTCCCATTTTGCACCCGTCAAGGGGTCCATGAGCTCCTTCCCAGGCCAGGGACCACCTCTGTGCCTCCTCTCCCATCTCCCAAATCTCACCAGAAGCCCCTGGGGGGCTGTCTCTGTGGGTACAATGCCCTGCCCTGCCCTGTTTAAACAGTCTCCAGCCTGGACCACCATCATAGCTTCCTTCATGGTGTCCCTCTAATGCTTATGCCAACAGGTAGGATTAGAGGACTGTGGATGACAGAGCAAGGTGTCCCCATCCCTGCCAACAGACTGCAGCTCCAGAACCTACGCGCCTTCCAGAAATGCCACACCAGGTCACCCCTGAGCACTGCGAGTGGGCAGGGTTCATGCTGGCCATACATGGTCAGTTTGGCAGCTGGGAGGTGACCAAGGTGCCTCCCGACAGGACCCAGTTCCATTGCCTGCGTTGCCTGCTCTGCTGACAGTTGCAGGAGAGGACCCCATGTTCTTGGCGGGAGGTGGTTGCTGGTCTGAGGCCAGAGACTCCCAGCCAAATCCACAGGGCTGCCCAGGGCTGCCCCTGCTCCCATGCACTGGGGGCTGAAGGAGAACAGAGAAAGAGAGGACACACAAATGGAATAGAAGAGCCACGTGGGCGCTTCCTGTAGCAGAGCCAACAGCGCAATCTGGGATCCCTAGGAGGGAGGAGCAGGTGCGTGTTGAGGGCGTGAGCTCTTGATCATCACAACTACTTCAAGGTGCTTCCTGTGCATATCCCGTCTGCAGGAGATGCAGTGACTTAACCGGGATGCTCAGGCTTCCATGCAGGAGCCCTGGCTCTTTGTAAACGAAGGAGCGCTCTGAGCAGGGACTTGCCTTTCGGGGAGAGAGGAAGAAGAGAGGACACAGGGCTTCCTGGTCTCTGCAGACCATGTGTGCCTCTGTCCTTGGTGCATTGTCTCTCGATACACACGCTGGCGCTGACCCAGCCTGCTAGATTGAATAGGAGCTGAGAGCCCCTGCTGCAAGTTGATGGGAGAAGGGGTGCACAGGCAGGTTTCATGCGCTGTGAGTGGGCAGGTGCAGCAGGTGCCACTCAGTAGGGGCCTCCTTCTCCCTCCTGTTCCCTGTGGGTCTCTGCTTTCCTCTCCATACAGAGGGACTTCGTGACATATGGGAGTCTCCAGAGTGAGGCACCAGGCCACAGCAGCATGAGATAGCTGCCAGCAGGTAGTTGCCCATGTTGGGGATCTACAGACAAGCAGAGTCCCCACAAGTAGGAACTCTGAAAACTTGGAACAACAGTGGGTGATCCTGGGGCTAGAGGCCCCCAACTTCCGGCTCTGAAGCAGCCCAATCGTCTGCACTGCCACTGCTGGAGGGGACTTCAGAAAAGGGGCAGGGACAGCCAATCATGCAGGTGCAGGTGGGGGTGACCTGGGAGCTGTGGGGACATGGCCTGGGTTTTCACAGCTGGTGGTCCTGTTGCTCACCCCGTCACAACAAGTCTGGCTGCAGGTACTTCTTCAGTGCCATACAATGTGGAACATCTCCCATGTTTCTATCCTTTTTGGTGAGGGTCTGTTAGGTCTTCTGTCTGTCCATCTTTTCATGACATTGTTCATTTTCATGTTACTGAGTTTGAAGGGTCCTATGTCTATTTGGGGTAACAGTCCCTTACCAACCTCGTCTTTTTTAATATTTATTTATTTATCTGAAAGACAGGGCATCAGAAAGAGAAGGAGAAGTCTTCCATCCACTGGTTCACTCTCCAAATGGCTGCAACAGCCAGAGTCGCACAGATCTGAAACCAGGAGTCAGGAGCTTCTTCCGGGTCTCCCACGCAGGTGCAGGGGCCCAAGCATTGGGCTATCTTCCGCTGCTTTCCCAGGCCATAGCAGAGAGCTGGATTGGAAGTGGAGGAGCTGGGACTGGAACCAGTGCCCGTTTGAGATGCAGGTGCTGCAGGTGGAGGCTTAGCCCACTATGCAATAGCACTAGCCCTCTTCTCATTATGATGTTATTTTTCATAGAAGTTTTTAATTTTAATAAAACCCAGCTTATTATTAATCTCTTTCATGAATCATATCTTTACTGTGTCTAAAAGGCATTGCCAACCCAAGATCCCGTAGGTTTTCTTCTGTGTTATCCTCTAGGAGTTGAGCAATTTCACATCTTATGTTTAGACCAATCATGTTTCTGAGTTGCTGTTTGTGATGGATATGGGTCTGTGAAGTTGGGTAGTTGCCAATCCTCTAACTTGGTTCTTCAATATTCTGTTGTCTCTTGGATCTTTGGGTTCTCCCTGTCAACTTTAGAATCAGTTTGTTGAGAGCTGGAAAGTAACTTGATTAGATTTTAGTTGATACTGATTTTGAATTTATAGATAATATAGGAAAGAATTGTGCTTTGGACAATATTGAGTCTTCCTGTCTTTGAAAATGGAGTATCTCTTCATTTATTAGTTTTTTCTTTGATTTCTTTCAACCAAATTCTGTAGTTTTCCTTGCAAAGATCACGAACATATTTTGTTAGATTTCTCTCTAAATATTCCAATATCCAGGGGCTAGTAATTTGTGGTAGTAATTTGTGTAGTAATTGTGGCTGTAATTTCAAATCCCCTTGTTCATTGCTGATATATACAAAAGTGACTGGGCCCGGTGTTGTGGTACAGTAGGTTTAGCTGTCACCTGCTCTGCTGGCATCCCACTTGAGTGCCAGTTCAAGCCCTGACTGCTCCACTTCCAATCCAGCTCCCTGCTCATGCACCTGGCAAAGCAGTGGAAGATGGCCCAAGTAGCTAAACCCTTGACACCCACATGGGAGACTGGGTTGGATTTCCAGGCTCCTGGCTTCAGTTTGGTCCAGCCCTGGCTGTTGTGGCCATCTGGGGAGTGAAATGGAAGATTCTTTCTCTCTCTCTCTCTCTCTCTCTCTCTCTCTGCCCCTTTATCTATATCTATCTTTCTCCTTTCTTCCCTTCCTCCTTCTTTCTCTCTCTAAAACTCTGCATTTCAAATAACTAGAAATAAATCCCCTCTTTTTTCTAAAAAAAGAAAGTGATTGACCTCTGTAGTATTAGCCTCAAATTCTACAACCTTGTTATTACAGTTGACAGAGATGTTTTAGGGGGCTGGCACAGTGGCACAGTAGATTAAAGCCCTGGCCTGAAGCGCCAGCATCCCATACAGGCCCCAGTTCTAATTCTGGCTGTTCTGATCCAGCTCTCTCTATGGCCTCGGATAGCAGTAGAAGATGGCCCAGATTCTTGGGTCCCTGCACCTGCATGGGGGACCCAGAAGAAGCTCCTGGCATTTGGAGCTTTGGATTGGCACAGCTCTGGCCATTGTGGCCATCTGGAGAGTGAACCAACAGATGGAAGACCTCTCTCTCTCTGTCTCTACCTCTCTCTGTAACTCTGTCTTTCAAATAAATAAAATAAATCTTTTAAAAAAAGAAAGAGACCTTTTGGGTCAATTCTTTCTGATTTTCTATGGACTCTGTCCTATAACTATGTCTTCTTTGAACAAGGACAGTTTGTTCTCCCTCCCCTCTGTGGATAGATTGTGTTTCTTGTCCTTGTTGTACTCCCCAGAGTTTCCAGTATGGTGTCAAAAAGCAGTGAGAGGGACATCCTTATCTTGCTTCTGAGCTGAATGTAAAAGCTTTGAATTCCTCATAATTAAGTGTGATGTCAGCTGCAGACTTTTGGGGTAGGTTTTCTTTATTAAATTGAGAAAATTCTCTCTATTCCATATTTACTGAGAATTTTTTTTAAAGATTTATTTGTTATTTGAGAAGCAGAGTTACAGACAGAGAGGCAGAGACAAAGAGAGATCTTCCATCTGTTGGTTCACTCCCCAACTGGCCGCAATGGTGAGCCTATCCAAAGCCAGGAGCCAGGATCTTCCTTGGGGTTTCCTACATGGGCGCAGGGGCCCAAGGACTTGGGACATCTTCTACTGCTTTCCCAGGGCCATAGCAGAGAGCTGGACCAGAAGTAGAGCAGCTGGGACTTGAACCGTTACCCATATGGGATGTCAGCACTGCAGGCGGTGGCATTATCTGCTATGCCACAGCGCCGGCCCTGATTTGCTAATAATTTGAGGAGCATGTTTGTATCTGTGTTTGTGAGAAGGTTTTTAGGTTGTTGTTGTTAGGATGCATTTGTCTGGTTTTGATATTAGAGTAACGTTGATTCCATAGAATGAGTCAGGAAATATTCCCTCTGCTTCTATGTTCGGGAGGAGATTGGTATACTTTCTTCCTCAGATATTTGGTAGAATTCAGCAATCAACCCATCTGGACCTGGTGACTTTGGGTTTGGAAGGCTCTTAATTATTAATTCAGCTTGTTCAATAGATAAGAAGTCTATTCAAGTTTTCTGTTTCTCCTTATGTGAGTTTTGGCACATTGTGTTTTCAAGGAATTGCTCTGCCATCAAATTTTAAGGCACAATTGTTAATGATATTTCTTTATTATCCTTTTTAAGTCCATGTGCTCTGAGGTAATGTTTGCTCTTTCCTTTCCTATATTAATAATCTGTTTCTTCTCTCAATTTTTCCTACTTAGTTTGGCTTCAAGCTTGTCAGTTTCATGGATTTTTTTTTAAAGAATTAGCTTTGGGTTTCCTATATTTTCTTTATTGATTTGCTATTTTCAGGATCATTGATTTCTGCTCTAATTTTTATTATTTCTTCCCTTCCGCTTATTTTGGATTTAATTTGTTTTTTCTTTTCTGATTTTCCAAGGTAGAAGGTTAGATGATCAATTTTAAATTGTTTTTATTTTCTGATTTAGGCATCTACTTCTATAATTTTCTTTATAAGTACTGCTTACATGACATATCACACATTTTTAATTTCACAATGTTTCTTAAGGTCTCAAGTTTTCTTCTCTAATTCATTTGCTATTATATGAAAGTACATTGCTTAATCTGCAAGTATTTTGGGACTTTCCCAGCTATCTTTCTGCTATTTAAAAAACATTTATTTATTTATTTACTTATTTATTTAATTGAAAGGCAGAGTGACAGGCCGGGGGGAGACAGAGAGATGCGACATCTTCCATCTGCTGGTTCACTCCCCAAATGGCTGCAACAGCTGAACCAGGAGCCAGGGGACTCTTTGTGTCTCCGAAGTGGGTGGCAGGAACCCAAGTTCTTGGGCCTTCATCTGCCACCTTCCAGGCACATTAGCAGGAAGCTGGGTAGAAGTGGAGCAGCTGGGATGCAAACTTGCACTCTGATGCCTGTGTCGAAAGCTGCAACTTAACCCACTGCAATCACAGAACTGCCCTCTTCTTGTTACTGATTTCTAGTTCAATTCCCCTGCATTCTTGAACAGACAGTGTGTGGCTTCTAGTCTTTCAAATTTGTTTAGGTGTGGTCTAAGGCCTAGAATGCCGTCTATGGTGGTGGACGTTCCAGGTGAGTTTGAGAAGAATGTGTGTTCTGCTGTTGTTGGGTGAAACGGTCCATAAGCCATATTCGATTGACTGATGGTGCTGTTGAGTTTAACTGTGTCCTCACTGATTTTCATCCTGCTGAATCTTTCCATTGCTGACAAGGGGCCACCATATGACCAGATTCCTCTATTTCTTACCCAGTTCTGTTAGTCTTTGCCTCATTTTGCGTCCTGCTATTCTGTTGTTGGGTGTGTATACATTAAGGGTTGTTATGCCTTCTTGAAGAATTGATTTCTTTATCATTATATAATGCACCAAAATTGATGTACCCATTGTTAGGAAACTGGCGCAGTTTTATCTATGGTGTGATCTACACCCTGATTTACATCCTATGCCCTGCCGCCCCCCCCCCCCATTGCTGAAAGCCATGTGGCTACAAGGCCCAACCTCTGTTGTCCAGCTCCACTCCCACCCTAATGGGATTCGCTGCGCCTGCTTCCCTGCCCGCCCTCCGGCAAAGTTTTAAAAGGACCTGTTCCTGAACACGTGCTCTCTTGGCTCTTCTCTCCTGCGCACTCTCTTGGCTCCTCCTTTTTCTCTTCTCTGCTCTCTCTTCTCTCCTCACTAGCTCCTCTCCTCTCCTCTGTCTGTCTCTCTCTCTCTCTTATACTCTCTTTCTCTTATCCTTCGTCATCCCTCCCCTCCAGCCTGCTGGGTTTTCCCCAATAAACCCTTTTCCTTACTCTGGTGTTCGGTCTGCTTTGTGACGGCCTAACAGAAATACATAACACCCATTCCCACTTTCCTTTGGTTAGGATTAACATGGTATATCTTTCTCTAGACATTTGTTTTCAGTCTATGTGTATCCATATATTTTGAATTATTTTCTTTTGTTTGTAGACAACAACTATTTTGGTCTTATTTTTTGTTTCACTCTGAAAATTTCTGTCTTTCCATTGGTATAATCAGAGTATTCATGACTAAAGTGTTTTTTTAAAAGATGTATTTATTTATTTGAGTTTCAGAGTTACAGGGAGAGAGAGAGAGAGAGAGAGAGAGAGATCTTCCATCTGCTGGTTCACTCCCCAAATGGCTGCAACAGCCAGAGCTGGGCTGATCCGAAGCCAGGATCCAGGAGCTTCTTCCGGGTCTCCCACATGGATGCAGTGACCCAGGGACTTGGGCCATCCTCCACTGCTTTCCCAGGCCATGGCAGAGAGCTGAACTGGAAGTGGAGCAGCCAGGACTCAAACCGGCGCCCATATGGCATGCCGGCACATCAGGCCAGGGCATTAACCCGCTGTGCCACAGCACGGGGCCCCTCAAGTGGTTATTGATGTGGTTTGTTTGCTGTCTGCCTTGTACTGCTTCTAGTTATCGCCCGGGAGGCTTTCCCCTATTTTTGTCTTCTACCCTTATTTTGCCTCTGGTGGTTTTAATTTAATATTTCACATGATTTCATTTTCTCCGTTTTCTCAGCATAGCAGTTATACTTCTTCTCTAAACATTTTTAAGTGGTTGCCCTAAAGTTTGCAGTATACAGTCAAATCATGCTACACGTATTACACTTGATGGATAGCCCAAGTACTTTGTAATAACAAGATTGTTTCATTCTGCTGAGGTGGCAAGATTTGCCCATTTATTTAACTGGCCTGTCCCCTGTGGGCATTTCTGTGTGCCAAATCCTGCCTGACCTTATGAAAAAGACTGTTTGGAGCACATAATCTCTGCTAAACTCTCCCAGGGGCATTTGCATTTTAAATGAGACCGCTTGTTAACTTAAAAGCAATGATTCTCTAGTGGCTGAATTTTAGAGTGTGGCTGCCACAGGGGTGTTTGAGCTGGCCTTTGCTTCCTGGAGTATCTGGGGTCAGCCTTTCCCTCCTGCTGAGCTGTGTCCTGGCCCCTAACAGCCCTGGCTGTGGTATGACCCCTGCTGGGGTCCTGTAAGCTCTCTGCCTCCTTTGCTCCTAATGAGAAGGGAGAAAGGGAAGCAGCATGTTCTGAGTAATTGTGCAGAAGGAAGATTCATTTCTGCCTTTGAATAACTTACAGTGGTTTTCTTTATCCATCGCGACCTGGGCGTCTGCATCTCTGGGATCCTGCTGAGAACAGGGCTAAGTTCCTGGTGTTTGCACTCTTTCTAGAAGTAACACTTGAGTTCAATCAGTGAGTCTCAAACCTCACCACCAGGTGTGCTGGGATTACCTGGAAGAATTAAAACAAACAATACCTACCTTTTCCAACCCACAGAGAGTCAGCAATTCTGACACCTGGAATCTCTCTGGGTGTGCATGTGTGTCAGTAAAAATAGCCAGGAGACAAACGACAAACCAAACATTTTTTTAGGGGAAATTCTAATCCATATAACAGCAGGGCCCCAGGTTCGTTCCCACCCTTTACTAATCAATGCCACACAACCTTTTCAAAACCAAAAAATGGTTCCAGCCGGGTGCCTCTGCCTGCAGGCAGAGTGGTTTTGAAGCCTGTTTTAGGCATCCTGTTATGGGAAATAAGCCCACCTGAGACCACCTACCCACCAAAGGATGGACTCGGAAGCGAGTCATTTATTGACACCTGGTCTTGAGAGTGGTGACTGCGGTGGAAGCAGGGGTCACTCCCAGGAGTTCAGTTCTTTTGTCCCTGTCAGGCAGAGGTCCATTCCCTCAGCTCCTCATTGGTTGAGCAACTAGGAAGGCACAATCTAAACCCGACAAGACGCCTAAAGCAAGGGGAGTAGGGCAATGGGGGTCAGGTGTTTCTGGGCAGGTAGGATGGGGAAGGGGAGATTACACTCTGGTGGTAGCAAAACCCATTTGTTCTAAGCATTTTAAGAACTGACACTTATGATAAGCATCCTGTGGTTACACAGTTGAGACGAGGGTGGGAGAACCACCAAACTTGCTCGTCTGTTGATCTACTTTGGGTTTTTCCACTTAGTCTCCCCTCCCATGATGCTGGCATCATGGCTGTACTAAGGCCAAGCTAAGTCCTCATGAACTTACACTGCTGAGTCACTTCTAACTCGATCAAGATCTCAGTCAGCCCCTCCGTGAGTGTGTCTCAAGGACCAGGGCTTTCAATGGGAACCATAGCATTATCACAGCTTACACTCAACAGTTCCTTTGTATCAAATATCCAGCCCCTGCTCCAGGTTTCACAGCTGGTTGATACAAATCAGAATCCAACCAAGATCCACCCATAGTATTTCATTGGCATGTTTTCCTCTAGTTTAATCCATAGATTTTCCATCCCTCTCTGTTTTTTTTCTTTGACATTTGTTGAAGGAACTGGGTCTGTGGTTCCCTAGAGCTCATATTTTCTTATGAGAATGAAATCACCCACAGACTTGTTAAAACACAGGTGACCCAGCAGGCCTGAACTGGGACCTGGGATTCGGCATTTCTGCCCAGCTCCTGGGTAGCTTTGGGCTGCTGGGTCTCAGGCCCCAGTCGGGAGAGAGGGTCCTCCTCTTAGGAAGAAACAAGGTGCAAACCTCCCCTCCTCTTATCATATGAGACTTGGGACCCTGAGCAGATCAAGTTTGATGCTGGATGAGCACACAGGCCATTGGTACTGTGCTTTCTCTGTCCTCCGATGTCCCATGAGTCTGGGTGACGTCCAGTTCAAAATCCACAGACCAGTGTTGTGAAGCTGCAGACTAAGCCGCCACTTGGGATGCTGCCTCCCCTATTGGAGCGCTAGTTTGAGTCAAGGCTGCTGTGTGTCTAATCCAGCTCCCTACTAATGTGCCTGGGAAGGCAGCAGAAGGTGACCCAAAAAACTTGGACCCTGGATGGAACTCCAAGCTCCTGGCTTTGTCAGGGTCTGTTGTGGCCATTTGAGGAGTGAACCAAGATCCTCTCTCTCTCTCTCTCTCTCTCTGCCTTTCAAAAAATAAATAAATATTTTTAAAAAATCCAAGCTCTTGCTTGGAGGCTTTGATCCTGATGACATCTGTGTCGTCGAGGAGGTGAAGCTGGACTGTGAGCTCCTGCCTTTGTACTTGCTACACGGGTAGTGATGGTGACGAGCGTGCTGCACTGGGTGGGGTAGCCTGTTACAACAGCAACTGCCAATGAACGGTGCTTCCCAGGATCCAGGCCCCTGTGTGGTTCTTCACACATGGATCCTGGGCTTGGCCATGTGGCACATGGCTTGCTTTGGTCAATGGCCATTTGCAGAGATGGACAAGGACTTGAATATGGGGGTTTGAACTGTTCCATTGGCCCAAGCAGAGGCCTGGTTTGAATGTTGAATGATGAGAGACCACGTGGGGCGGCCCACTGAGAGCCAGTACTTGGGCCCTGGGCAGGGAAGTGAGGCCTCCCAGCCCCCGTAGAGCTCCCAATCGATGCAGACACATGAGCGACCATTCACAGAGCCCAGTGCCCTGTAGAATCACGGGCAACAACACCTTATTGTTCTGGACCACCAAGTCTTGGTGTCTTGTGAGACCGCCTGGGCTACCAGAAATATCAGCTTGCTGGGTTTGTGGGAGCCGATGCAGCCGAGCCAGGGCCACCCCAGCCTTCTGCCTCCTAGGGCTCAGCAACCATGCAAACTCCTGACACCTGGAGGTGCTTCAAGGAAGGAACCAGCTTTATATCCCCTACTCCTGCCTTTAGGTTTTCAGTTGCGGCTCCTGTCAACAAGGAGGCGCACACAGTCATGAACTGGGGATGCCGGCTCAGGGTACGACCCTGGTATGACCCTCAGCTCCTCCCTCTCACCCCTGCTGCTGTCCTAGCAGTTTCAATCTCTCTGCTTCTGTGGCTCCAAAGGCATCAGTGTCCTTCACAAATGTCAAGGAAAGCTGCGTAGCGTGAAAAAATTATGTATGGATTCCAAATTTTTTTGCCCCCAAATAAATTCATCATCATTCAATTTCATTTTCCAATGATTTTTTCATAAATTAAAAAGAATCTAGTTTTATTTATTTATTTAGAGAGAAAGTATCTATCAAGCATTGGTTTATTCCTAAAGTGCTAGCAACAGCTGGGATTGGACCAGGTTAAAGCCAGGGACATGGGTTGTGGTTCCCCAGGCACTGGAACCATCATTTGAGGCAGAGCTGAGACTCAGGCCCAGGCAGTCTGGTGTGGGCTGTGGGTGTCCCAAGTGGTATCTTAACCGCCACAGCCAATACCCACCTCTCCCCACACATTTGCTGAAGTGCCCTTGTGTAACTGAGACCAACCATGTGGTGTAGTGGGTAAAGCCTCTGCCTCCAGTGCCAGCATCCATATGGGCGCCAGTTTGAGTCCCGGCTGCTCCTCTTCTGATTCAGCCCTCTGCTATGGCCTGGGAAAGCAGCAGAAGATGGCCCAAGTTCCTGGGCCCCTGCACTCATGTGGGAGACCTAGAAGAAGCTCCTGGCTCCTGGCTTTAGATTGGTGCAGCTCCAGCCACTGTAGCCATTTGGGAGAGTGAATCAGTGGATGGAAGACCTCTCTCTCTCTCTCTCCCTCTCTCTCTCTCTCTGCCTCGCCTTCTCTCTCTGTGTAACTGAGTTTCAAATGAATAAATAAATCTTTGTAAAAAAGAAAAGACCAACTTCAGGGACGTCAGGGGAATTAAGTGTGCTTAGCTCTTGAGGGCGGCATTGGCCACAGCGCATACACAAAATGCTGGCGCTGTGAAGTGTGGGCTCAGGGTCCAGTGGGTGATCCACATGCCCACGCTTCTGCCATTGGCTGGTAGCATCAGCATCACCTGGAAGCATGCAGGAAGGTGAGTTCTGGGGCCACGTGCAGACCCGCTGCAGCAGGAGCTCCAAGGGGCAGGCCCCCGGCCCCCACGCTCCCTGGGCCAGCCTGCCTCTTCCTTTCTAAATGTTTCTATTTGTATTTTAAAAACACAAGTCCAGAAAAACACCACCAAAATGCACTCACAGAGTTATTTTGGGCCAATGCCCTATTTTGTGCCCATCTCATGATCAGCTGATGGCATTTAAAGTCTTAGCTTCTGGGGCCAGCACTGTGGTATAGCAGGTAAAGCCGCCACCTGCAGTGCCGGGATCCCTTATGGGTGCCGGTTCAAGTCCTGGCTGCTCCAATTCTGGTCCAGTTCCCTGCTGGAAAGCAGTGGAGGATGTCCCAAGGCCCTTGCACATACGTGGGAGACCCAGAAGACATTCTAGGCTCCTGGCTTCGGATCAGTCCATTTCAGACTGTTGCGGCCATTTAGGGAGTGAACCAGAAGATGGAAGACTTTCTCTCTCTCTTTCTCTCTAACTCTGCCTTTCAAATAAATAAAATAAAAATATTTTTTAAAAGTGCAGATTCTTAATGGCTTCAAGAGAAGGCACAGGGGCAGAACTCAGGGCAGGAGTCTGCCCAGATGGTTCTCCCCTTCAGTGTGCATTCAATGCAACAAGAGGTCTTTGTACTTGAATTTCAAGATGAAAGGCTGAGAGGTGGCCCAGCCAGGCTCCTGTCCCTCGACTTCCAGCTTCCCCTCAGCCAGGCTTGCTGCCACACGTAGCATGGCTGTGTGATCTTGGTGGGTTTAATGCAGAGAAGTCCTGGGCAGGGGGCCATCCCACCTGCACACCTGGTGCACCTGCAGATGTCCAGGGGCAGGAGAAGCCTGGTGAGGGGCAGGGAGAATCAGAACCATGAACCAAAGCAAACCTGCTTCCTTCCCAAGAAGTTTGTTTCAGGTGCTTGGTTGCAGCGATGCAAAGCTGATCAATGCTAGTTTTCCAGCTGTTTTAACAGCGCTGTTGGCAGGAGAAACCACAGTTCTATGCCCCAGCTCCCCAGTTGCCGTCCTGTGTGCCACATGTCCTCCCTTTGGAGCAGTGGGAGCCAGCAGGCTGCACATGCCAGTCCCCCGAGAAGCGCAGGCAGGGCCTCGCATCAGGATTCCAGGGCAGGGACCTGGGTACCTAACACTTTCTAAAGCTCCCACAGGATTCTGAGATGCATGCCTCAAGCTTGGGAAGCTGGCGCGAGTGTGCAGAGACTGAGAAAAAACAAGGCAAAACAGAGATTTTTGGAAGAGAGCCCATGAAACTGCAGAATGAGAAAAAAATGAAGCAAAGAAGGCAGGCCCCAGGTGGGATGGACAGGAAACCCTCCAGCAGCTCAGTGTGTTCGAGGAGAAGAAGGAGGAGAGGTGGGGGGGGGGGGAGGGAGAGGGGGAGGGGAGGAAGAGGAGGAGGAGGAGGAAGAGGAGAAGGAAGAGGCAAGGTGACTAGCAACCCCAACATGCCTCTGCGAGGTCAGCATTAACCCTAAGGGCATTGGGGCCAGGTTGAACCTGCACCATTCTCAGCTTTAATGCTGCCCTGTGCACTCCCAGCCCAGGTGCCTCCATGCTGGGGGGCTGTGGCTAAGGTGCTTTTCCCCATTCTGACTCAAGGCTTTCCCACTGCTGGCCTAACCCTCCTCACTTCCCTCAGGCCTCTTAGGTAGTGAGCCAATTCCCCAGCCTCGGGCCTCCTAGGTAGTGAGCCAATTCCCCAGCTGGGCTACACACGCTGACCCCACCCCCCACCCCCTGCGGCCAGGGCCAGTCCATGGGGGAAACAGAGCACTGAGAGGCCAATGCCTTTCTCCATTGCTGCTTGCCTGTATGCACCGTCCCCAGCAGTAAATAAAGGCTCCATTGTTCAAGCTGCTCATGGTTGTAACTGACCACTTTCATGCTGACAGCTCAATAACAGGCAACCAGTAAGTGATAGAGGGAGGGACGGGGGGGGGGGGAATGGATAGTGGATGGACAGATGGACATAAGGTGTATGGATGGAGGGACAGAGTGATGGACAGACGGATGGAGGGATGGAAGGGCAGATGGGCAAGTGTAGATAGGTGGGAGGACAGAGGGATGGACAGACAGATGGAGGGATGGATGGACAGACAGATGGAGGGTTGGATGGACAGAAAGACCGATGGACAGAAGGACAAAGGGATGGACGGATGGATGAAGGGACAGACGGATGGAGGGATGGATGGAGGAAACAGGTATGGAGTCTCATTGATCCAGGGCTGGGTCTTTGATGGCAGAGGAGCCACCTGGCTGGGAGGCCTTCAACATTCCTGCCCTTCTCTTGTACCCAGGTGGGTGATCTTTGCTGACAGTGAACATGTGGCCTTAAACTTGGGCTACAAGTTCAATTCCTGGTGAAGCCACAGTTTCAATCCCCTTCTTCCTAGGAAATTGTTGAAAGTGACCTGAAAACCTGTGTGTCCCGATTTGTCTTCTGCACAATCAAGTGTGAACCGGGAGAGCGCCAGTGCTTGGTGGGATGGCTGTTTGAGTGACAGTGGGGACCCCAGAATGAAAGATCAGCTCGCTGCCTCTCACCTTCCTTGGGAAACGTGTGACATCCTCAGCTGCTTCCCCGGGATCTGACTCTTGTCATCTCCTTCGATTCTGAAAACGGCCTCTCTAAAACATCCCACGAGACAAAAGCCAAAAGCCTCTTTTCTCAGCCAGCAGCCTGCAAGTGAAGTCCAGGTCCCAGTCAGAAGCAACAGGATGCAGTGATAGCAGTGTGGATGAGACTGACTCCCGCTGTCGCTCCTAATCACCAAGAAAATGAAGCAGAGAACTTGCTTTGAGCGTGGTGCACACAAACCTCACCTGAGATGTGGAATGTGAGACCCCATGGGTGCCCTGGCAGGGGGAGAGGTGGGAGGAGGGGCACCCTGACCTTCCCCAGGTGAGAGAGAAGCACAGAGCCCTCGAGTGATTCCCTTGAAGCCACAAACCCCCTGCAGAGCCGGACTTGAACACATGACTTGTAACTGCTGGGCTGTGTTTGCCCCAGCAGGCAGCACAATGGCAGACCACAGAGATAAGCCAGTTGCCATGAGGAAGGGAGGGAGTGGAGGGCTTCCCTATCTCACAGGAGCCTGAGAATCACTGGCTGGGGAGGGGAGCATCTGAGATATGGGGCAGCGGTGACAGCATGTTTAATCCCCCAAATCCCTGCAAGAAGACAGCTGCAGAGTTATAGGGTAAACTGTGCTCCACCCCCAGCCCCAAATTCCGGTGTTGAAGCCCTAAGCCCCAGGAAGTCAGAATGTGGCTGTATTCTGGGCATAGGGTCTCTATAAAGAGGTGATTCTGTTGATGCTGGGGGCTTTAGGCTGGGTTCTGATCCAACGAGACTAGCATCCACATAGCAGAGGCAACTTGCTACGTGAGAGCGAGACAGCGGGATGAGTGTGCACTGAGGCTATGTGGGTCACCACAAGAAGTTGCCATCTGCAAGCCAAGGAGAGTGCCCTGAAGAGGAAGCAAACCTGCTGGCCCTGGTGCTCAGACTGCAGCCCCCAGATGGAGAGACAGTCCATCTCTGTTCCTCCACCAGCCGTCCTGTGTGTTGTTCTGGCGGCTGGAGCAGACTCACCCAGAGAGGAGCCAGATAGCAAGATGAAAAGGCATGGGTGACAGGGGCTGCCAAACCCCCAAGCCCAGCACACAAGTGAGAGAGATGGATGCCCACAGTCCCAGCCCTGAATGTGGGGAGCAAGCAGAGGGCAGCAGGGAGGAAAGCGTTGGAGCTAAGAACAGAAGCCCCCAAGAGTCAGAGAGAACCGTGAGCCCAAGCAGCAGCTTGGGGCACCCTGGGGGCATTTGTCCAACGTGCTAGAGTGCAAAGGGGGAAAGGGCAGGACCACACAGCATGCACACCAGCCTGCCAGGGTGCCCTGCCAGAACAGAGCCCACACGGAGAAGAAACCAGACGAGGAAAGCACAGGTGGAACAGGCCACCCATATGGAGACACGGAGCAGGGGAGGGAAACCTACCCAGAAGTCTCAGAAAAAAGGACACCTGGTTTTTGATCTGCACAAGAAAACAGCAGAAGAGAGAACGCTGGCTGGAGCTGCAATGCTCCCCTGCATTACCTCTCCTGAAATACCAGGAGAAAAAATTGCACCTAAAAAGTAGGCAAGAGAAACGCACCGAAGTCCAGAACTACACAAAATTAATGCGAGACCTGAGAGACGGGGAGCATAACCGCATTCCTCCCGACAATCAAAGCGTGTCAGAAGAATGTGTCCACAAAAACCAAAGCTGGAATCTAGTCTTTCAACACGAATAAAAAGACATTAAGAACATCATGGTGTGAACACCTTTAAATAGCTTGGGAAAACTCGTCAATAAGGTAACAAAACTAAGATGGATTTAGGGAAAAATGGATTTATTTATTTCAAAGTAAAAACTAAATTAGAAGTAGCATAAAAGCCAAAAAACAAAATGGTGAATGCCTTAGATGAAAGGGACAATTGGTAAAAATAATAAAAAAAACTAACAAAGAGATCACAAAAGACTTGAGAGAAAATAAGAAATACAAATACAGGCAAAGATCTAAAATAAAGATAATAAGAGCCTGAGAAAGAAAATCCAGGCACGAGAAAGGAGTATCAACCCAGAATCAGCAATGCCAAAACATATGTTGGGTAAATTACTAAACTTAAAATAATAACCAAAAGAATGCTTTTGGCATCCAGGAAAAAAACCAACTGACTTGTAACAGAAAGAGAAATGAATTATCATCAAATTTTTAATAGCAGAACTTTGTGTCAGGAAGACAAAAATTACTGCATTTTGAATATTTGGGGAAAGATAATGTGAGTAAAGGATTTTTAAAAAGATTTATTTATTTGAAGGACAGAGTCAGAGAGAGAGAGAGAGAGAGAGAGAGAGAGAGATCTTCTATCCACTGTTTCACTCCACAAATGGCTACAATGGCCAGAGCTGAGCCAATCTGAAGCTAGGAGCCCAGAACTTCCTCTGGGTCTCCCACGTGGGTGCAGGGGCCCAAGCACTTGGGCCATCTTCCACTGCTTTCCCAGGCCACAGCAGAGAGCTGGGTGGGAAGAGCAACGGCAGGGAACGAACTGGTGCTGATAAGGGATGCTAGCACTGCAGGCAAAGGCATAGCCAACTACGCCACAGCACTGGCCCCTATCATGAACCTTTGAATGCATGTATGTTAAAAATTGTGTCACCAAATAAAACTTTTTAATCCCATTTTCAGGAACATGTTCATGTGCCCTTATACATGCATACATTGAAACAGAGCTCAGTCCAAGAGCAGAGTCTGCGGTGTGGGCAGACCATGGCCTTGGAATCTCACTTCCCACCAGGGTTGTGGGCTTCATGCCCTGTCCCATGTCTCAGAGAAAAAATTCCCCAGCTGAGTTCTGAGAAAAGTGCACTCATAGAACCACAGGGCTCACATCCCAAAATTCCAAAGGCAGCAGAAGGATCCTCCCACTAATGAGAAAAGTGTAACTCCAAAAAGGAGAAGAATTGCAATCTATTGAAAACTCATCAAATGTAAATAACTCCATAATCATATTCTTTAAAAAATCAATTGAGTATTTTCTAAGGATGATACCCAACGAATTCAGCATCTTGAGATGAAGAAAAGTACCCGGTGTTTGTCTTCCTTTTCTGCTAGGAGCTATATCAATGGATCATCCAGCAGTAGACAAGGGAAAGTGTTTACCATGGAAGCCCAGCCAGGAAAGGAAGAGGCCAGACAGAAGCACAAGATCACCAATTTTGCAACAGCAAATGAATTAGTAAGCATCAGTGGCTGCTGAATCACAAAAAGAGAATCACACAGACCTTCCATGCCTCCTGGCCAGAGGGCCCACTTGTCTGGTCCAGACAATGGGAGGGCATCTGCTCTGATGGACTTTGGGTCCAGCTGCAGGGCACAGCACAGCTCAGACCGTGAATCGCACCACGTGCACGGGGGGGGGGGGGGGGGGGCGGCGGCGGCTGCGAGATCCAGATGAAAGGCCCACCAGCCTGCGCCCTCCAACAGGAAGGGGAGGAGATGCAGACAGGGAATCTGTGGATTAAGAAGCACACAGGATTTTTGGGCTAAAATGCAGAGTGCAGGGGGCACTCCTGGATGCTAAGACTTTATTTTTTTTTAAAGATTTGTTTATTTGAAAGTTAGAGTTACACAGAGAGAGAAGGAGAGGCAGAGAAACAGGGAGAGAGGTCTTCCATCTGTTGGTTCACTCCCCAATTTGTCACTGCACTGATCTGAAGCTAGGAGCCAGGAGCTTCTTCTGGGTCTCCCATGTGGGTGCAGGGGCCCAAGCACTTGGGCCATCTTCTACTGCTTTCCCAGGCCACAGAAGAGAGCTGGATCAGAAGAGGAGCAGCCGGGATTAGAACCAGCACCCATATGGGATGCTGGCACTGTAGTCGGCAGCTTTACATACTAAGCCACACTGCTAGCCCCTGAATTCCATTTTAAGTCTTCCTGCTAGATACACATACATTTTCATATTTCGTCTATGTGGCATGTCAAAGAGGCATTCCTGACTTGGAGGCTTAGAGTCAGCCACTGGGGACCAAAAGTTGAAATTTTTTTTTTTTTTGACAGGCAGAGTGGACAGTGAGAGAGAGAGACAGAGAGAAAGGTCTTCCTTTGCCGTTGGTTCACCCTCCAATGGCTGCCGCGGCCGGCGCGCTGCGGCCGGTGCACCGCGCTCGTCCGATGGCAGGAGCCAGGTACTAGGTGCTTATCCTGGTCTCCCATGGGGTGCAGGGCCCAAGCACTTGGGCCATCCTCCACTGCACTCCTGGGCCACAGCAGAGGGCTGGCCTGGAAGAGGGGCAACCGGGACAGAATCCGGCGCCCCGACCAGGACTAGAACCCGGTGTGCCGGCGCCGCAAGGCGGAGGATTAGCCTGTTGAGCCACGGTGCCGGCCAAAAGTTGAATTTGGACCCAGGGCCTCCCTGCTCCAGAGAATGGCCGGGGTGCCAGACAGCTGAGTGCACCCACGGGAAACGAGACATTCTGAAAGCAAGAAGGTGGATGGATTTATCACGACGACTGGGGAGTGCCTGTCTCAGCAGGATGCGCCTTCAGGAGCGCTGATGGGAAATGTGGATTTTCTTTTCACTAGAAATAAAATGCATGAGTGGGGAAGGGAATCACAAGGGAGGGAAAAGTGAATCCAGTGGTGAAGGGGAGAAGCAAAGGACTCGCAACAGAATCTTAGGAGAGCTCCTCACCCTCAGGAAGAAAAACAGGGTTGTGTTTGTTCAGTTTCTTTTGAAATTAAAGAATGCAAATTTTTAAAAAGAGTGAGAGAAGTTTCCCTTCCAAAGTAGGCCAGGTCCCCTGCCTTAAGAGAGAGAGAGAGAGAGAGAGAGAGAGAGAGAAAATCTTCCATTTGCTGGTTTCCTCCCCAACTGGTTGCAATAGCCAGAGCTGAGCCAATCTGAAGCCAGGAGCCAGGAGCTTCCTCTGGGTCTCCCATGTGTGTGTAGGCACCTAAGCACCTGGGCCATCCTCTGCTGCTTTCCCAGGTGCATCAGCTGGATTGGAAGTGTGAAGGATCCTTACGGGGGAGGGACAAGAAATTAGGCCTGGGCAAATATCAGGGGTTTCTTAAAAGGTTAGATGTTCCCCAGAGATTAGCAGGCAGGACATTTTCTGGGAAGGAAAAGACAATCCCTGCCCAGAGCAGAGCCGCCCCGGCCCTTCAGAGAGTCTCTAGGTGCGCACTTATTATGTCACTGTGACTGGCCAATCCTGTAACACCTCAGCACTCTCCCTCAGCATTCTTCGTCAGCATTCTCCTATATGCTAATTGTCCCTCCGAACCAGCCAATCCTGTGCCACCTCAGCATTCTCCACCAGCATTCTTCACCAGCGTTCTCCCATATGCTAATGGTCCCTCTGAACTGACCAATCCTGTAACACCTCTGCATTCTCCGCCTGCATTTTACGCAGGTGCATTAGGAATATGCTAATTCGTTGCCTATATAACCAGTGTGAAACTGCCGCTCAGGGCTCCTCACTGCCTGAGGTGGGGGCCTGTTTGTGCAAACGTTCAATAAAATCCTCGTGCTTTTTGCATCACCTCATCTGGAGTCTGGATCTTTTGGCGTCCTCCCGAACAAGTGGGCATCTCAGCAATTGGGAGGTCCAACAAGTGGAACAGCTGGGACTTGCACATGCTGGTGCTTCAGGCTAGGGCTTTGATCTGCTACAGCACAGGGTCGGCTGGCATCTTGCAGCAGGGTCAGGGTCACCTCGTCTGGCAGAGGAGCTGGTTGCCCCAAGTCCTGTCCCCAGGAGGCCTCCTGGAGGACACGTGGGAAGGGAAGAGGGGACATATGTTTCTGGATCCTGCTAGGATAAGAACAGACTCTAGGCCAAGGCAGAAAGCTCCTTCCATGGCAGCCGGGGACGTCCAGGGTCCCACCTTGGACCCACTTGCGCTGTCAGCTGAGAAGCTTTGCTTCTGCAGGGGGACCCCAATACCTTGTGTTCCTTGCTTGCTTCTGGTGCTGGCCACAGCTCCCACCTTCCCTCACCACCTTCACAAGGCAAAAGGCTCTTAGTGCAGGGGCAGGAGAATGGAGCCAGGCAGGGACAGTGCAAGGCACAGCTCAGGTTGTCCCAATTGAGAAGCGGGGACATGTCCTCTTTGCGCTCAGGTCCAGGAACAAGCAACCAGGGGCCTGAGCCCAGATGCCAGGAGACCCGTGGGTGGTCTGGAGGGGGTGCCTTGGGAAGGAAGCCTGGTGCAGGTGGGGTGTGGAGCTGCAGCATGGTGATTAGATCATTTGGAAACAATGTGACCAATGCAAAAAAAAAAATCTGGAAGCAGAGTTTATTTCAGGAAGACCAAAAAAAAAAAATGATTTCTGTCTTCTACGAAGGGAATGGGGGGCTGTGATCTGCATTTCTGTTTAATAAAACAAAGGACACACACAGAATTATTCTAGCCAGCAGTGCGTGGCTTTTGAGGTCACTGGGAGGCACTAATGGCTCTAATTGCTAATCGCATGTGGTGACTGCAAATCTGACACAATGCCTTGGCTGCTCATTGGCGCGAAGGAGTTTGTGCTGTGTGGAGCACAGCGAAAATGAGGTGTGTGTGTATGTCTTTTGCATATAAATTGCTGAGGGTTCTTCTGTCATTCCGGAGGGGTGCTGGCCACAACTTTGGGGTACTGCCTTGTTTCCTGCGTGCTGTGGTTTTGAGTGTGCATGTGGGTGGCTGGGGCAGGACTGATAATCAATTTGCTGCTGTGTGTGTTTACATTGTTGGCAGCTTGCATCCGCCTTCTCATCCTGCCCACTCCTTAATTCCTTTTAGGGAAGGGTGCTTTCTCCTTTAGGGTGATGGCACGAGACCCTGGTAGAGCCCAGAGTTTGGTCTATGAGCCCCTGGGTCCTCCCACTGGCTGATTCCCTCATGTATTTGCCTACTGAGTAAAGTAAAAAAGACCCAAACAGTGGCTGAATCCGCACAGACTGTTGATGGGACTTCCTTTCAGTTTGCCGGGGAGCTGTTCCCAGCCAGCCTCTCCCACCATGCCCTGGGACCTTGCCTCTGACAGCCGTCTTGCAGAACCTTTGGTTCAGGGTGGATGGATTGCTTCTCTCGAGTGTGGCCACTAATGTTTCCATGCCAGCCTTCTCAAGTCTTACCAATACCAGGGGACTTCAAAAAGTTTGTAGGAGCCGGCACTGTGGAGTAGCAGGTAGAGCCACTGCCTGCAGTGAAGGCATCCCATTTGGTCGCTGGTTTGAGTCCCAGATACTCCACTTCTGATCCACCTCCCTGCGTATACACCTGGGAAAGCAGTGGAAGATGGCCCAAGTCCTTGGGCCCCTGAACCCACCCGGATAAAGCTCCTGGCTCCTGCTTCACATCGGCCCAACTCCAGCTATTGAGGCCATTTGGGGAATGAACCAGCAGATGGAAGACTTTCTCTCTCTCTCCCTCCCTCTGCCTCTCTCTAACTCTGCCTTTCAAACAAATAAATAAATCTTTTAAAAAGTTTGTAGAAACTGAAACAGAAAGGCATTTATTTGGGTGTGGGAAGTTGTAAAATGTGTATTTCTTTCATAATAGGAATCTCTCACCACCTTTTGGATGCACTGCCTTCAAAAACATTCGCCACCACATAAATTGATATATTTTTTTTATTTGACAGGAAGACTTATAGACAGTGAAAGAGAGAGAGAGAGAGAGAGAGAGAGACAGAGAGAAAGGTCTTCCTTCCGTTGGTTTACTCCCCAAATGGCCGCTACAGCTGGTGCTGCACCGATCTGAAGCCAGGTGCTTCCTCCTGGCCTCCTATGCAGGTGCAGGTGTCCAAGCACTCGGGCCATCCTCCACTGCCCTCCTGGGCCACAGCAGAGAGCTGGACTGGAAGAGGAGCAACCGGGATAAGAACTCAGGGCCTATATGGGATGCTGGCACCACAAGCAGAGGATTAACCAAGTGAGCCACGGTGCCAGCCACTGATATATTTTTTTAAAGATTTATTTTATTTATCTGACAGTTACAGAGAGAGGTAGAGAGAGAAAGAGAGAGAGAGGTCTTCCATCCACTAGTTCACTCCCCAGATGGCTGCAACGGCCAGAGCTGAGCCAATCTGAAGTCAGGAGCTTCTTCCGGGTCTCCCACGTGGTTGCAGAGGCCCAAGCACTTGGGCCATCTTCTGCTGCTTTCCCAGGCCATAGCATAGAGCTTGATTGGAAGAGGAGCAGCCAGGACTAGAACTGGCACCTATATGGGAAGCTGGCAACCCAGGCCAGGGCTTGATCCTGCTGCACCACAGCGCTGGCCCCAAGTTGATCTTTTACTTCTACTTCCCATACACTTTCTATAGTTCCCACTTAAAGGCTGCTGCAGACAACCGTTCTCCAGACTTGTCGAGTCTTACGCAGCTAACACATGTGGTCATTTGATTTGGGGTGGCGGGGACTGCCGCTAGAGGAGACACCACCAGCAGCCTGCCTGGTGCCTGCACCATTGCCCGGTCACTGCATGCCAGCCAGACCTGCGCCTGCATTTCTCTCCCATATATGGGTTTTGGTTAGGGGATTCTGGAAGTTTTGCTGAGAACATGGCCCTTGAGCAACGAACTGAAGGAGGTGTTGTGAAAGGAAAGTTGGAGAGGGGAAGGAGAGAGGAGGGGAGAGGAGGAAGTGATGGTGGGAGGAGGGAGGGAGGATTGCAGAGGGAGAAGGGGGGGGCCTGCAGCTCTAAATAGCCCCAACTCCATACTGGGAGGTGGTGGGCTAGCCCTAAGCTGGACCACCCCCTGGCGGCCACAGAGGGACCTGACTTGGTGGCACTTGTGCTGGCCAAGTTCCCTATCCCATCCCTCCTCCCAGTTGTACTCCTGAGTTCTGGGAGCACTCTGCAGCGCATACCTAGTCTGCTAGGTGAGGACGGATCCTCTAGAGATGGGTCCTCTAGGAGATGGTGATGGGGGTGACCTGGTTGGTCAGGGCCTCTGTTGCCCCCAGCACTGTAGGTGTCTGATGACAGAGAGCACCCCCATAATTGCAGCCGCAGTCGCAGTAAGAACCGGCACCGGAAGCCTGCTTGCAGCTCCATTTCGCCACGAGGGCACTGCCTGTCTCTGCCTTTCTCTTACCACCTCCTGCCCTGGGGCATGGGTTGAACTGAGCCAAGTTCACTACATCCAGTGACCTGTCAGTCTCCCTGTGCACCAGGAGATCCCTGTGGAAATAACGCTGGGTGATTTTGCTCTAGGCTGTGGACAGCAATCCAGAGTGGAAGCTACTGTGAGGCCTACTGTAACCCTGCTGATGGATGCCGGATCTGCCTATGTAGATCTCTAACCCTCAGTGGAGACAGTTCCTTCCAGGAACATGGCATTTCTGGTCCCTCACCCTCACCATCCCCTCCTTCCCCCCTCCCCCAGCCCTGGAAACTGGAGTGATCTAATTGGACAGCTTTGGGAGAAGGGATCAGGTGTGTGGGGCTGGCTTGTGTTTTGTGGCTGTGCATCCCTGTAGGGGGCATTGGAGGAGGGCTCAGGAGAC
Source organism: Sylvilagus floridanus (assembly GCA_949820135.1). Classification (NCBI taxonomy): domain Eukaryota; kingdom Metazoa; phylum Chordata; class Mammalia; order Lagomorpha; family Leporidae; genus Sylvilagus; species Sylvilagus floridanus. Next base: position 82,787,905 of record OX463231.1, read on the forward strand.
CCTCCCCCAGGAAGCCAGGGTCTCCATGTGTCTCTGTTCCCCAGCAGTAAACTGGCTTGGTGATGACATGGACGTTTGCTTTCTGGATGCTGAGTCTGGCGTTTGGCTGCGCTAGCCAAATAGCACAGGCTGGAGAGTTTACAAAGACCTCAGGCTTATCCGGCTGGATGTTTGGTGACTGGCTCCTGCTGGATCATGGCGTGGTGGGCAGGGCGGGGGGTGGAGGCGGGCATCCCATGGTGAGGCAGAGCAAATTGCAGGAGAGCTGGCTTTTGCAACACAGCCGCTCCCACGACAACACAGTGGTCCATGGACCCTCGACTCACTGTGCAGTCACTCCCCAAAGGGGCTGCCTCTCTGCACGTGCTCTGCGAGTTCAGTTTCCAGCCCTTGGAATCCAGGGAATGCATTCAAACCACAGCAGTTAGTATGTTCCTGCTGGTTCTGACCTTGAGCGTAAATATGAGAGGCTTTGGTTTCTTGCCCAGGTTTTCTTGCAGCTACTGCCATATGGTGGTGGCCTGGCTGGCTTCTGAGGGGGACTGGCTTGGGACCAGCGAATGGGGCAGAGCTGGTGATGATGCAGGGACACCAGCCGTGACCTTCATTCTCATCGGCAGCGTGCGCTGGGGTGGAAGCAGTGGTAGCAACAGTCTCTGCCCGCCAGGGCTCCCGGAGCCCTTGCCTGGGGCTGGGTCAGCTCTTGCCCTCCTATCCCTCCCACCTCCCAGGACAAGGCCTTTCTGGCTGTGACGGACTGTGTCTTTTTTTTTTTTTTTAAGGATTTATTTATTAAAAGTGGGAATAAGAGAGGGAAGAGGTGTACAGTTTGGCACAGGTTCCCTCAGACTTACCCCTAAGGGTAAAGCTAAAAACCTGCCATGGGACTCCAAATCCATTAAGTTGCATGTACCAACGCCATCTTACTAGTTAAAGTGATCAGGTTAAGTTCATAACTGATCATAAAGATAAGATTAAGTGTCAAAGGGATCACATAAATAAGACCAAGTGTTTGCTAATAATAATTGATAGAATTAAAATAGAGAGAATGATCCAACGTGGAAAGCATGCCACACAGTAGACTCATAAAATGACAAATGCCCTAAACAGCACTCTGGCTTCAGAATCAGTCCATAAGGCATTCAGATCTGGCTAAAAAGCCCATGAGAGAATTTCAGGAATGGGAAGCCAAGACACTGTGGCAAAAAGTGACCTAAATGAAAGATCTCTGTGAGTGAGATCCCAGCGGAAAGAACAGGTCATCAAAGAAGGAGGTACCTTTCTCTGAAGGGAGGAGAGAACTTCCACTTTGACTACAACCTTGTCTGAATAAGGTCGGAGTTTGTGAGCTCAAGAGGCTTCCATAGCCTTGGCAGCTCATGACAAGAGCCTCAGATGATTGCTGATATCATCAATAAGAGTGTCAGTTGTTAAATCTACAACAGGAGTTACTGTACACTTGCTCCCATGTAGGACCTCTGTCCTTCATGTGTTGTACTATGAGAATTAATGGTAAAACTAGTCTTCAAACAGTACTTAATACTTAGAGTATCTGTGTGGGTGCAAAATGTTGAAATCTTTACTTAATATAGAGTCGATTTTCTGTATATAAAGAAAATTAAAAATGAATCTTAATGAAGAATGGGAAGGAGAGGAGTAGGAGGTGGGATGGTTTGTGGGTGGGAGGGTGGGTATGGGGTGGGGGAGAACAGCTATATTCCAAAAATTGTACTTATGAGATTTATATTTATTATATAAAAGTTTTCTAAATAAAAAGATTTATTTATTTATTTATTTGAAAAGCAGAGTTACAGAGAGGCAGAGGAACAGACACAGAGAGGTCTTCCATCTGCTGGTTTGCTTTCCAGATGGTCACAACGGCTGGAGCTGTGCCGATCCGAAGCCAGGAGCCAGGAGCTTCCTCTGGGTCTCCCATGTGAGTGTAGGGGCCCAAGGACTTGGGCCATCTTCCACTGCTTTCCCAGGCCATAGCAGAGAGCTGGATGGGAAGTGGATCATATAGGATGCTGGCAGTGCAGGCGGCTGCTTTACCTGCTATGCCACAGCGCCGGCCCTTGGACTATGTCTTAACAAGCACCCCTGGAATGTGCATGACCAGAGATCTCTGCTGCAAGAAAATTCTTCAGAGAGAGCAGGATTTTATCATTCGGAGTGGCTGGAGTTGTTTGCGACACCTTGGTCAATGGCACTCAATGTGGCATCCTTGCTGTCTCACGCAGCTCAGCTAAGAGTATGTTCTGTATCTGGGACAGAGACTCATCACAAGCAATCAAAGTCCTGATGAAATTGCCACTGGCGAGAACCTATACGTATGTCCAAATATTTGGCTCCCCAGGTAGGATGAAAATAACTAGAATTGTCTGTGGTTTCACATTCGAATGACTGATTTGAGTTCTGTTTCTTGAGATGCTATGTAATCTGTCCCCTTTCCCCAAGGAGACTTGGACATCCTTGCTGGGATCTGGATGAATACAGGTTGGAAGTCACCAGACCCAGGGGTGTGGCAAGGCTAGGGAGGGAAGCTCAGGGGTTGCAGCAGTAACAGCACCTTGCACAGAGAAACAAGAGCCTGTCGCAGCCCACACAGCAAGCTCTCAGCACACACCCGGCTGCCCTCGGGCTGAAGTGAGTTTACATAAGCACTGGATTAGAAGATACACTGTTCATCTCTTCTGCTCGTGTTGGTGGGAGGATGTTGATCCTGATGTGAGTTGTTTGCTGCTGGTTTTGGCATTTCTTCTGATCAACCCTCGATAGGGCTCACCCGGCCTGGCTTCAGAAAAGAGGACCTGAGACAGAGCCCGCTGGCCAGCTTCCCTGAGGAGTGCAGTCCCGGGGAGGCACGGTAGTGGGATAGTGAACGCATGGAAGATGTGTCCCAAGACTCCCAGAGGGACAGTGCCAAAGCCTGTCATTCTGTGCCACTTCCATCTTAACTGGGCACTTGTGGTCTGATTGATACACAAAGCCCTGCATATATTTAAATTATACAACTTGATGTCTGAGCATGTGGAGAGACCTCATCACAACCAAGGTGCTCAGAATGTAGGCTTTAGGAGTGCTGTGATCAATTAGTAATGTCTGCCCTGAGCACAACTGGGAGTGGGCAGGTGAGCACCAGGTCCGTCAATTCCAGTCTAACTACCAGCCCTTCATGATGGAGACCTGGGAGCTCTTACCCAGGGAGGGGCCCTCCTTCCTTCCAGATGCGTTTGAGAGACAGCTTGGTAGCAGGTGCCAAGGAAGCAGCCATGAACTCCTACTCGAGTAGGTGCCCAGAGGTCCTGACCTGTTGGTCTGTGCAGGTTGCAGGTGTCTGGGCCACACCATCCAGACGTTCTGCTTGGCTCATGCCGGCTGTGGCCCAGTCACCGGCACTGGTGAGCCCAGTCCACAGCTGCATGCACACACGGCCAGTTTATCACTCACTTATTCCTTGCCGCATGGCTGCCTTGGGTTTCATCCTAACAGCATTGCAGCCTGCAACAACTGGCTGGCGTTGGTCTGGGGATGTTGTCAGCATGCCTGCCACACCATGGCTCCTTGTTGGTCTCTCAGCCGAGAGAAAAGCAGAAAAAAAGCACGCGAGCCAGGAATAGAAATTGCGACCATTAAGCAAATGTGCAATCGTCTTTCGAGATGGTACCCACACATGCTCTCTGCTGGTTATCTAGTGCTTGCAAAGCAGGCCACGGCTGCCCTGGAAGCTGGCTGCTCGTGGGGGAGGAAGCTCTCCTTTGCCTGATGTGACGCTGAAATTCTTAGCTTGTTAGAATGAACAAAGCAGCCTGCATTGGTGCCCAGTGACACCAGGACGAGAATAACCCTGGATTCTGCACCTGAGTGCCTCCAGCCTGCACGCCGCTGTGCACACGGAGACACAGGCATACTGGGTGGAGTTCTTCGTGGAATGTTCTGGAACCACCCGCTGGCTCATCCTTGCCCTGCTGCGAGGGCTATTTGTCTATTTCAGACACAGTCTTTCCTTTGCTATTTCACACTGGGGGGTTCTGTCCTGGGAAGATTCAGCAGCTGGAATGAGGCAGTCTTATCCTCACTGCGTTTGCCAGGTGGTGGGGGGATGGGGTGGAGAGGGCATGCCCAGGTGGCCTGTGGCACGCTGGGCAGCTACTCCAAGTCAGCCCCTGTTTGCTGAGGTGCTGCAAACTCAGTCCCTGGCTGAGTGCATCAGGGATCCCAGCTTGGCAGCTGTGGACCATCTGTTCTAGCACTCTCCTGCTAATACCACTTGCCTCAAGGTCACGGCCACGTGTGACGGCCACCTTGAGGAATGGGAATCTCTGCGGGGTTCCTGGGATGGACCCTGGAACATGTATTCCACAGAGGGTACTCAAGCTGTTTCCGGATTCAATGGCCTGTTTCAAAGATGCTGTTTGGGTTTTTAATATTGGCTTAAAGCAGAATGCTTGGATATCCTTTTTTTTTTTTAAAAAAAAAAAAGAAAGATGTATTTATTTATTTTAGAGGCAGAGTTAGGGGGGAGAGAGAGATAGAGAGAGAGAGATAGAGAAAGAGAGAGAGAGAAAGACTCTTCCATGCACTGGTTCACTGGCTGCAATGGCTGGAGCTGGGCTGATCTGAAGCCAGGAGCCAGGAGCTTCTTCTGAGTCTCCCATGTGGGTTCAGGGGCCCAAGCAATTGAGTCATCTTCCACTGCTTTCATAGCAGGAAGCTGGATCAGAAGTGGAGCAACCAGAACTGGAATGTGTTCCCATTTGGGATGCTGGCTTCATCCGCTACGCCACAGCGCTGGCCCCTGCTTGGATACTTGTGCATTTAAAAGTCTGAGCTAAAAGTGTTTCTTGTCAGCATCGTGGCTACAGATGAATAAGAAAACTGATTTTCATGGGCCTGCCGGGGTGAGGTGAGGTGACAGCTCATGTGACTTCAGTGGCATCATCGGGTGAGTATCTTGTGTGCACAGAAGCTGAGGCCACGCGGGGTGGGGGGCAAGGAAACCTTCCAGTGACCTCTTCCAGGCTCCACTGAAAAGTGACCCAGTTCCAAAGGTCAGGGACGAGGTGGCCTGAGGTTCGGGTACCACTGAACAGGGAAATTGACCCAGACTCGGCCTCTCAGAGGACGAGTGACAGTACTCCCAGGTGCGGCTGGGTCCTGCAGTCAGCAGTACCAAGTTTTACCGGGATCACGACACCCTTGAGCTCCGTTAGCTCTTATAGACTCTAGAAATAAAGATGGGGGTCCACATCCCCCAGAGTGGCTACCAGCAGCGCCCCCCACCCTTGCACTCCCTCTCACCCCCGATAAGGTAGAATCCACTTGTTGATCCATCCACATCAACATGCTTTTCTGGGCCTTCCCCTAAAATCACCAAATCCCAAGAACTTGGGGCGTCTCCTCCTCTGCTCCTGCAGCCCTTACACACCCAGCGAGCCGGATCCAGACAGCGCAAGCCTCACTTCCCCAGCTGGGGGAGGCACGCCTCTGGTTTAACTGCAGCATCTGACTCTGAGCCAAAACATGCTCCTCTAATTAAATTAGAGCCTCTCGCGGCACCGCTGATGTTGGGATTAGGGTAACGCACGAGGTTATTAATTAGAGCCGAGTGTTCAATTCCACGGGTAGCAAATACCCGTGGAGATGATTGAAGTTTGTACATGATACGCGAGAAAAGTCACGGCTGATGAGCTGAACTTGGAGCTTGCTGCTGGCTGGCCAGAGAGTGGAATTCCCCAGGCTCTGAGTAGTTTGCAAGGAGGTGGGCTGAAGGTTCCCTTGCCTTCCCCAAGACTCACACCTAGAGACCAGTGGTTCTGACTGAGTCTGGGCTGGCTGAGAACTTACCAGGTGAGGATCCTGCATCCGGGCCTCCTCCCTCTGTGGCAGTGGGTGGGGCTTTCCTAGCTTCTCAGCAAGTGGTGGCTCAGAAGGCACAAGTCAGCTCCACCCACATTTCTCGAATGCCAGCCTGGATTCTGGAGGGAGTCATGGCCTCGAGAGGAACAGAGTCCCAGGGGTTCTGGGCCATGGGGCAGGTTCGGGTCCTGAGTCCACACAGGCTGAAGCTCACCTGCCTGCTGGTCATGCCAGTCGGCATGCAGGTTCCTGTTCTGTCCTGTTCGTGATGCCTGCCAGTCCCTCACCCTTCCTGGCTGGGCAGTAGGACTATTATAAGGCTGCGGGTTCATGTCGGGACCCCAGCCTCGCTGCCTGGAACCCTACCTGTTTGCTCAAGTGCTGGGATGCTGGAAATTCAGCCAGGTCGTAGGGCAGAGCACAGGGGCTGGTGAACCTACCTCTAGGGAGCCGCTCTAGTGCCCAGAACTGTGCTAAAGACCACAGTGCTCCAAGGGGAGGGTTCCTCGTGGGTGAACCAGGGGCAACTTCAGAGAGAAACATTGGATCAGGGCTATTGCTGTGGTGCAGTGGGTAAAGCCGCCGCCTGCGATGCCAGCATCCAATAGGGGATCCAGTTCAAGTCCTGGCTGCTCCACTTCCAATCCAGCTCCTTGCTAATGCACCTGAGAAAGCAGTAGAAGATGGTCTAAGTGCTTGTGCCCCTGTACCCATGTGGGAGACCCAGAAGAGACTCCTGGCTCCTGGCTTTGGATCTGCCCAGCTCTAGCCATGGCAGCTGTTTGGGGAGTGAACCAGCAGATGGAAGATCTTTCTCTCTCTCTGTAACTCTGCCTTTCAAATAAATAAATAAACCTTTAAAAATTGCATGCATTACTTCAAAGAGAGTTAAGATTCATCTTATTAAACCAGAAAGTGAAATATTTATTCCAAGTACAACTAATCTCCATCAAAATAAATACTTACTACATTCTTCTTCTCATTAGCAAAACCCAAATTATCCACAAGGGCCATACTCCTTCACATTTTAGTAGATTTCCCTTCTGTTTTCTTCTTTTTTTAAAGATTTATTTATTTATTCGAGAGGCAGAGTTAGAGAGAGAGAGAGAGGGAGAAAGAGAGGTCTTCCATCTGCTGGTTCACTCCCTAAATGGCTGCAATGGCTGGAGTTGCGCTGATCCTAAGCCAGGAGCCAGGAGCTTCGTCCGAGTATCCCATGCAGGTGCAGGGGCCCAAGGACTTGGGCCATTTTCTACTGCTTTCCCAGGTCATAGCAGGGAGCTGGATCGGAAGTAGAGCAGCTGGGACTAAAACTGGCACCCATATGGGATGCTGGCATTGCAGGCAGAGGCTTAGCCTACTATACCACAGTGCTGCACCACGCTCCTGCCCACACCTGTTTTCTTAAATACAAAGAGAAACTTTGGTGATTATGTCTCATAAAGTGTTATGAAGTTATTTTCAGTTGTTCTCAAAATTAGACATGAAACCTAAAATGTCCAGAAATATATTTTTCCCAAAGACTTAGTAAGGCTTTTAGTATGTATTTTATTTTGTAAGTAAAAATTTTGCAACATATGCCACCGTCTCATAGCAGATTCAATCATGAGAAACAGCATTTGGACTCATCTGGCTTTTTGGCAATCATTATAAACCAATGATGAATTCATGGTATAAGATTTTTGCCATTTTAATCTTATATGCATTTAGTAACCTTACAAGACACATTTCACGATTTATTTCTCAGTGATCTTCATGTTATTTCTTGAAAACACAATTTGCACATTGGAGCTGAGAAATGGTGTGTGCCTTCACCCGGCAGGAAGTCCCATCTGGTGTTTGGCTTCAGCCCGTGGAAGCGGCAATGCCTGGCGTTCCAAGCAGGCTTCAGGTGGCTTCTCCGATGCTTGGATTAGCTAAGCCCAAACCTCCAGGTCTTCCCGAAAATATTCTCAAAGTGACACAGGACAGAAACAGGACTTGCTCACTCAAACCCCTCCCGACCTGGCTGTGTCTCCAGCCCCAGCTCCAAATCAGTCAGAGCAAGCAGCATCCAGATCCTAAGCACAAAAGACTCCCTTCCTGCCTGCCTTGCTAAGAGACTTGCCCAACCCATGAGCATGCCCAGAATAGCCCGATGTGACTGGTACATGGCCTTCCTGGAGGTGGCAATGAACAGAGGCGTCTGAGCTTAGGACACACACAAAACCCAGCAGGGTCTACACCGAATGCAGAGCCGGGTGCAAATTGGGGTTGTGGGCCTGGGGCAACAAGCCAGAACTGCAGGCTGTGTGCACATTGAAATACTGATGTCCCAGGGCAACACTCGATGCCTCTCCAACCCCATAAAAGCACCTGTTCAGTGCCCACCAGGAACCCGGATGTCTATACCTCAGCCTGCTGTGCTGTCTCCCCCGTGTTCAAGTGGGAGGCATGCTGGCCTCTTGTCCATTTCCATTTGCGAGTGCTCCAAAGAACCCGAGATTGGTACCATAAGCATGTGATAACGTAAAAGCCATGTCTTTCTCTTGGTAGGTGAACCAGGAGGCTTTCCAGGACAACAAAACAGGCCAGCCTGGCAGTCCTCGTGAATCTTGCAGAGGGACCTTCTGAGTGGACAAGGCAGGGACCGAGCAGCAGAATGAGTGATTGGCTGGCACATCCACCTGCTAAGACAGCTGGCTTCTGACTGTCAACAGAACGAAAGGCAAATGGAAATGCTGTAACTTGGAAGGCACGCGAGGGACTCCAGGGTGTTGCTGTTACAGTGTTGTCACCTGCCCTCGGATATAAATCTGGTTCTTCTGCGGAAAACCATGAGAGACAAAAGGTGAGGACAATATTCATGCCAGGCCACCCTTGGTTAATTCTGGAAGTAAACACTGCACATTCGTGGCAAGGCCTTAGTTGAACAGACCACTTCCAGGAGCCCAGTTAAGGTGCATTTATCTCAGCAGGAGATGTGCAGTGGGGTGGGGGAGTACCTGCTCTCTCTGAACAACTGAGACAGTCATGGACCGCCTGCCCTTTGAAAATATGTACTTATTCATTTATTTGAAAGGAGAGAGGGAGAGAGAGAGAGAGAGAGAGAGAGAGATTTTCTATCCTCTACTTCACCTCCCAAATGGCTGCAACAGCCAGGGCTGGGCCAGGAGCCAGGAGTTCCATCTGGGTCTCCCACATGGGTGGCAGGCCCTGAGTACATGGGCCATCCTAGGCTGCTTCCCAGGGGCATTAGCAGGGAGCTGGACTGGAAGTGGAGCAGTTAGGACTCAAACCAGTGCTTCAGTATGGAAGCAGGGCATCGCAAGCATTGGTGTAGCCTCGTGGGCCACCGCACCTGCATTGCTGCCCCCTTCTTGATCCCAGGAGCAGGTACATGAGAGCCTAAGAAACACAGCAACAACTGTAGGGTCATCTCATTAACCGAAGCATTCCCAGTCCAATTGGACTCTGTGTATGTAATCTATCACACTTTCCATTATGTTCTGCTGAACTGCTCGATTATGGACCAGTCATGGCTGTAAGTGATCATTCAATCCAGAAAAAAATTTAAACACCTAGAGCCTTTTGGACGTAGGCAATAAGATAATTTTAATTTAAATATACATATATATTTCTGTTATAGACAGAGATGGTGACAATAAAGAACTGTCCAGCATAAAAGTCCATGGTATTAGGGCAGAATCCTACAGGGGAAGTAAAAGGAAACATTGAATTCTGGCAGAAATCAAGAAAGAAGGGAGGGTTACATTTCTAGCGGTTTGCATAGAGTTTGTTCTTATGTTTTTCCTAATGGATAATGGTGGGTTTCAGACTGTTTCCATGCCATTGCACCAATCTGAAGATGCTAGTGTTTGCAACATATCAGACATTATGTATTTGTATGCAAAGGTTAAATGCCACCTAAAATGGTCCTTGATTTTGTCCCAGTTCAGTTAAGTAGTAATCCTGGTTCGTGAAGGACTTGAGATACAGACTGTGCAGACAGAGACTAGACAGAGCCTGCGGTTTCCAGGAAACCATAGCAAGCTGAGTCTCTCGATGGAGTGGAGGCTGCAGGTGGGAGAAGGGAGAGGCAAGGCGCTGGGCAGGTGGGAGGGAGGAATCTGGTCACTCAGGCTTGGGAGAGGAGGCAAGGAGTATTCCAGATCCCTAGGGAGTATTTAGATGGTGCTGTGACAATGCGCCACCTGGCATGCAGAGCAGGCAGCGGGCAAGGGTCTGAGGGCCGAGGACATGAGAGAGGCAGCAAAGAGGCGGGGAGGTGAGAGGGCAACTGTCTGGCAGTGGAAATGACAGGTGCCAGTGACTCATGGAAATGGGCATGGGTTAAGAAGGGAGGATCCAGCCTGAGGTTTCTTGCTGATTCTCCAGACACACATACTGTGGGGGATGTTGACGCAAACTGAGATCATCGCAAGATACTGAGAGAAAAATGAAGTCCCGTCTTAATGATTTTTATTTTGTGCAACCTGGAAAAAAATGTGCTTTTTATCTCTCAGTTTTGCTTTCAGGACTGAATCAGTGGAAGAAGCCTGGGATTGGGCTGCTTGCCTGCGGGCTTGCTATGGGTGTTGTTTGCACGCTGGCTCTCAAAAGCGTGTGAAAAGTCTGCCCCAGCTTCTTAATTCACAGACAAGGAAGCTGCAACCCAGAGATGGAATGTGACAGGCAGCGCTATATTACTCACTGACTGGCAGTTTTCTTTTTAAAGCTTTATTTATTATTTATTTGAAAGTCAGAGTTATACATAGAGAGGAGAAGAGAGAGAGAGAGAGAGAGAGAGAGAGAGAGAGAGAGAGAGAGAGAGAGAGATCTTCCTTCCCTGGCTCACTCCACAATTGGCCGCAATGGTCGGAGCTGTGCTGATCCAAAGCTAGGAGCCAGGAGCTTCTTCCGGGTCTCCCATGTGGGTGCAGGGGCACCAAGGACTTGGGCCATCCTCTACTGCTTTCCCAGGCCAAGCAGGGAGCTGGATCAGAAGTGGAGCAGCCAGGACTTGAACTGGCATCCATGTGGCATGCCAGCATTGCAGGCGGTGGCTTTACCCACCACACCACAGAGCTGGCCCCTGGCAGTTTTCTTTAAGGTGTCTTGCAAAGCAGTGCAGTGAGTGGTAGTTTATACTCTGTGGGTAGAAGCCATGATAAGCGCTCGGCTTTATTACCTCCAGCGGGGCAGGCAGGTTTGCAGATGGATTAAACTCTCCAGTGAAAAGACAGAGAAAGGAAGAATGGATCCAGAAATATGGTCCCATGATTTGGTGACTAAAAGAGAAACCTTCTCGATTCAAAGGAATAAACAGATAGAAAATAAAAATGTAAAAAAAGATATTTCACACAAATAGTAACCTCATGAGGGCTTGTAGCTGTAAATGTCTACATTAAGAAGAAAAATACTCGAAGTCAGGAACCTCACATCCACTTTAAGCAACTAGGAAAGAAGAAATATTATATCCAAAAATATCAGCAGGAAATAAAAAAAGAAGTGGAAACAAATGACATAGGAAACAGGGAAATAGCATAGAAAATTATAAAACTAAAAATTAGTTCTTTGAAAAGCTGAACAAAATCAACAAACCTGTAAACAGGCTAAGCAAGAGAGCGAGAGCAGGGATGGAAATTACTAAGTCAGAATTTAAAAATGGAGAGGGCCAGCGCTGTGGCATAGCCTGTAAAGCTGCCGCTGGTAGTGCTGCAACCCATATGGGTGCCGGTTCAAGACCTGGCTGCTCCACTTCCGATTCAGCTCTCTGCTATGGCCTGGGAAAGCAGTAGAAGATGGCCCACGTTCTTGGTGCCCTGCACCCACATGGGAGACCTGGAAGAAGCTCCTGGCTCCTGGCTTCAGATGGGCACAACTCATGCCGTTGCGGCCATCTGGGAAGTGAACCAATAGAAGAAAGACCTCTCTCTCTTTGCCTCTTCTCTCTCCGTGTAACTGTGACTTTCAAGTAAAATAAATAAATCTTTTTTTTTTAAAAAAAGAGAAATTTCTATGTGCCATACAAAAATTAAAGAAAAAAGATTGTAAGAGAATATTGTGAAAGTTTGCATGCCAACATAACAGATAAACCAAATAAAATAGACACATTCCTACCAAAAAAGAAACTATCACAACGGATTGAAAAAGAAACAGACTTATGACGAGAGATTGAATTAGTAAACAAAGCAGGGTGAAAGCAGGAAAGCAAGAGAGGGAGCAAGAAAAAAGCAGAGAAGTCCAGGACCAGACAGCTTCACGTGTAACTTGGTGAATTCCACCACACCTTTGTCCTTGACAAAGACAAAGAGTTTGTCCTTGACAAACTCTTCCAACAAGGAGAAGAGGAACAGTGTTCTTAAGTCTTTCTAGGAGGCCATTAGCACTCTGATCTCAAAACCAAATCCAGCATAAGAAAACTGTATACCAATATAGCGTACAAATTCAAAACCATTCAGTAAAATACTATAAATCAAATCTAAGAACATATGAAAGTAGTCCTCCACTGTGAGAGACTGATCCCAAGAATGTCTGATTGGTTCAATGAATGAAAAAGTAATCAAAGTAACATGTCATTTTAATAGGATAAGGGAACCCTATAACTATGAATAAAACCCCTATGAATAACTCAGTAGACACAGACAGTATTTGGGCAAAATCCTGTACCCTCTCCTGATGAAAAACATTCAGAAAATTAGAAACAAGAGGAATTTCTTCAGCCTGATAAAGGACATCTATGAAGAAACCACAATTAACACCATACTTAAAGGCAAGGGTACGAACTTTCCCCTAAGCTCAGGAATAAGACAAGGACGTCTCCTTGTGCCACTAACACTGAATGTTGTTCTGGAAGTTCCGCCCAGACCAATTAGACCGGAAGAAGAAATCACACTTACTCAGATTGGAGAGGAAGAAGTAGAACTATCAGGATTTGCAGATGATCTGATTATATATGCATATATATAATATATATATATATATATATATATATAATGCATGAATAACTCTTAGAACGATTAGGATCCAAGATCCATATATGAAAATCAGCTTCAGGGCTGGCGTTGTGGTGCAGCAGGTAAAGCCGCCTCCTGCAGTGCTGGCATCCCATGTGGGTGCTGCTTCATGTCCTGGCTGCTCCACTTTCGATCCAGCTCTCTGCTGTGGCCTGGGAAAGCAGTAGAAGAAGGCCCAGGTCCTTGGGCCCCTGCACCCATGTGGGAGACCCAGATGTAGCTCCTGGCTGCTAGCTTTGGATCAATGTAGCTCCAGCCATTGCAGCCAATTGGGGAGTGAACCAGCGGATGGAAGACCTCTCTTTCTCTCTGCCTTTTCTTCTCTCTCTTTGTAACTCTGACTTTCAAATAAAAAAATAAATAAATATTTTAAAAAATCAGCTGCATTTCTACACAGTAGCAAGAAACCATTCAAAAATGTAACTAAAACATTTCCAGTTTTAATAGCATCAAAAAGAATAAATTACTCAAGAAGGATGTAGCAAAAGAACTGTAAGATTTATATACTAAAACTATGAAATACCATGGGAGGAAATAGCAAGCAAATAGATTAGAAGACACAGCATGTGCATGAAATGAATTAATTTTGTTGAGATGGCAATAGTCTCTCGATTGATCTACAGGATCAGTGCAGTCTCTATTAAAATTTCCACTCCTTTTCAGAAATGAGAAAGCTGTTCTAAAATATTTATGGAAGTAGAAACTAGGATAGTCAAAACAATTTTGTAAAAAGAACAAAAATGTTGGAAGACTTACATTTCCTATTTAAAAACATGGAGCCATAGTAAGCAAGACAATGTGGTCCCATGATGATACAGTGACAGTGGAGAGGAATTGAGAGTCCAGAACGAACCTGAGTATCTACAGACACTTGATTTTCTTTCTTTCTTTCTTTCCTTTTTTTTTTTTTTTTGACAGGCAGAGTGGACAGTGAGAGAGAGAGACAGAGAGAAAGGTCTTCCTTTGCTGTTGGTTCACTCTCCAATGGCTGCTGCTGCTGGTGCGCTGCTGCCCACGCACCCCGCTGATCCAATGGCAGGAGCCAGGTGCTTCTCCTGGTCTCCCCTGGGGTGCAGGGCCCAAGCACTTGGGCCATCCTCCACTGCACTCCTGGGTCACAGTAGAGAGCTGACCTGGAAGAGGGGCAACTGGGACAGAATTCGGTGCCCCGACTGGGACTAGAACCCGGTGTGCCGGCGCCGCAAGGCGGAGGATTAGCCTGTTGAGCTGTGGCGCCAACCCCGGACACTTGATTTTCAACAAATGGTGCTGGGACAGTTGGGAGCAAAAGACAAACACTGGGCCGCATCTTATCAAGTGGAAAAATGAACTCAAAATTCATGAAAGACTTAAATGTGAGAGGCACATCTATAAAATTTTTAGAAGAAAATATAGATATAAATCTTGGTGATCCTGGGTGAGGCAACAGTTTCTTAAATACGATTGAACAGGAAGCCAAGGGTGGGGGGACCAAATTGGACTTCATCAAAATCAACATGTATGAATCAAAGGACACTAACAAGTAAATGTAAAGACAGCCAAAAGGGGGGGGGGGGGTTAGTCTTATACCTGGTAAGAGTCTAGTTCAGAATTCATTACAAAACTCTCACAACTCAATAGTGAAAGACACCCTCGTTTTTACAATAAGCAAAGATCTCAAACTGCCATTTCTCCAAAGAAGATACACACATTGGAAGAGCCACCATGAGGCAGAACTTCACACCCACAAGGATGGTATAGTAAAAATGTAGACAGTATCAAGTGTTGGCAAAGACGTGGGGTAATTGGAACCCTCGTCTGCTGCTGATGGAAATGCAAAATGATGCAACTGTCATATAAAACAGCCTACAGCCCTCAAAGAGTTATGCAGAGGTACCCTTTGGCACAGTGATTCCACCTGTGGTATGTGCACAAGGGGAACAGAGAACACTAAGAAGAAATCTTACAAATGAATATCCCTAACAGCGTTATCCATAATGTCAAAAAATGAATACGACCCACATGATCATGAGCTGATAAACAGAATGTGGGTTACCCATGCCATGAAATACTTATCCAGATTTAAAAAAAGCAGTGAAAGCTGGTGCCATGGCTCAACAGGCTAATCCTCCACCTTGCGGCGCTGGCACACCGGGTTCTAGTCCTGGTTGGGGCACTGGATTCTGTCCTGGTTGCTCCTCTTCCAGGCCAGCTCTCTGCTGTGGCCATGGAGTGCAGTGGAGGATGGCCCAAGTGCTTGGGCCCTGCACCTGCATGGGAGACCAGGAGAAGCACCTGGCTCCTGCCATTGGATCAGCAGGGTGCGTGGGCAGCAGTGCACCAGCTGCGGCGGCCATTGGAGGGTGAACCAACGGCAAAAGGAAGACCTTTCTCTCTGTCTCTCTCTCTCACTGTCCACTCTGCCTGTCAAAAATAAAAAAAAATAAAATAAAAAATAAAAAAAGCAGTGAAGCACCAACACGTGTTACAATATCAACCTTAGTGGGGCCGGTGTTGTGGCAGGGCGGGTTGAGCCTCTGCCTGCAGGGCCAGCATCCCTTGTGAATACCAGTTCGAGGCCCGGCTGCTCCACTTCTGATCCTGTTCCCTGCTAGTGCACCTGGGAAAGCAGTGGAGGATGGCCCAAGTGCTTAGAGCTTTGAACCCAGGTTGGGGAACTAGAAGAAGCTCCTGGGTTCCAGCTTTGGTCTGACCCAGCTCTGACTGTTGTGGCCACTTGGGGAGTGAACTCATGGATGGAAGATCTCTCTGTTGTGATCTCTGCTCCACTATCTGTAACTCTTTTAAATACATACATAAATAAATACGTTTTTAAATAAATAAATGTATTTTTAAAAACACATTATGCTTAGTGAAAGAAGGTGGATAGCAAGGCCATTATTGTACGATTCCTTTTATATAAAATGTCCACAATTGGAAAATTCATAGAGACAGGAAGTAGAGTAGTGGCCTCCAGGGACTGAGGGTGGAGGACAATGAGTAGTGACGGGTGATGGGCATGGAGTTTCTTTCTGAACTGATGGGAATGTTCTGGAATTGGATAGGGTGAAGGTTGCACAACTGTATGAAGACACTAAAACCTCCTGAAATGCACGCTTTAAAAAAAATGCATTTTATGCTATGTGAAACTATGTGAATTGCATATAGATTTAAAACAAAAATCTCAAATCAATTTTTTAAAAAAAATCATGTAGGATCTCTGTCCTTAATGTGCTGTACATTGTGATTTAATGCTATAACTAGTACTCCAACAGTATTTTTCACTTTGTGTTGCTATGTGAGGGCAAACTGTTGAAATCTTTACTTAATATATACGAAACTAATCTTCTGTATATAAAGAGAATTGAAAATGAATCTTGATGTGAATGGAAGGGGAGAGGGAGCGGGAAAGGGAAGGGTTGCGGGTGGGAGGGAAGTTATGAGGTGGAAGCCATTGTAATCCATAAGCTGTACTTTGGAAATTTATATTCATTAAATAAAAGCTTTAAAAAAAAAATCTCATGGTGTGGTAACGTCAAATCCCATAGCCCACGTTGCTTTTCCCTGGAAGAAGCTTGGCTTATCTCCATTCCAGAAAGATGCATATTACGCCACATTTACGACGGAGTTTTCTGTGACTCTTTAAATTTTCTTCCCAAAGAGCTCTAAGCACAGTGCTGGGGCAGCATCCTGGTCTCTGTGGGTATAGCCCATGGTCCAGGGCAGCAGAGTGAGCCTCTGGCTGCAAACACACAGGGCATGGTCACCGCTAGTTCTCCTTTCATCAGAGCCCAGTGTGAAGGCTGGCGCCCAGCATGTGCTTAATTTCTGGAAGTTACCAGACGCCTTCACAGCATTTCTTCCTACACTCATTTGCTCATCCCCTCCTCCCTCACCCATTTCACATCTTTAACACTCAGTGTGTGCCAAGTACTGCTATGTTAATCCAATACAGCAAATATTTACCAAGGTTCCCTACTCAACTTTAGATGTTCCCTGGAGAGGCAGGGGGCATGATGAGAGCTGAAGACCCTCGCCCTGCAGTGGCTGCTAACTAGGGCAGGGGATGGGTACAGATGCTGTACACCAAGACTAAGCGAGCGCAGACCAGAGGGGATGTGTAACAGTGCACTGGGGCTGAGTCAGGTGACAGCCAAGCCACTGTGGAGAAGAGGGAGTTTGAGGAGACTCTCCAGATCTCTAACATCGCTGTTCAGCCCAGCTCAGCCTGGGCTTAGTGCTCTGGGGACCCTGCCCTCTGCCACCCTCTGCCTGGAGGTGGAATTTTATCTTCAATCTTGAGCCGATCGGCAGGGTTGGGAATGAGGTCTTCTTACAGATCCAAGCACATTGCTCTGTCCAACGGCCTACAAGGAAGAGGTCATTACCCTCCTTTGCTTTACAAGTGAGATCTGGGACTCAAGGTGACTTGTGGATTTCAGAAGTCCACGTAGCCACAGGAAGGCTCATGGCGCAGCAAGGGGACGGGGGTGGAGACTGGTGCTGAGCCGAGCAAGGACATGACCAGAGCTCACGGTCCCTAAATCTGTCACGGTCCCTAAATCTGGCCCGATCTTTCCCACTCCAGAGTATCCTCATCATTATTAGTTGCGGGGTGGGGGATCCCTCTTGAGAGATGTCTGGAGCATTAAGCAGTCATCGAGTCTACTGAACGTTAACAGTTATAATTTATACTTTGCCTGCTTGTGCATAGACTTTAAGCAGGTGTCTACATTGTGGGGGAAAAAAACCAAGAGAACCTATTGAAGAGCTAACGTAAAAACTGGAGTCACTAAAACTGACCTTTCTATTTTGTCTTGAGCTTCCTAAGAGCCATGGCAGTGGAAGGAACAGCAGTCTGTTCTTGCTCCGGCTCCGAGTGATCAACTCTCATGGACTTTGAAGAATTATGTTGGGACAGGGTTTTGATGCCAGTTTTCTGGCTTCTGGTTGCACAGAGCTGTGTAAACTTATTTAGTCTCTGTTGCCCATCCATCAAAAGGAACAAATACACGGATACAAAGAAAAAAAATCCAAACCATAAAACCATTCAACAAAGCTAGAAGCAAAAGGCCCCATCAGAAGTCTGATCTCTGCTATGGCTCTTTCCTGGGCTTGGAAAGATGGCGGGAGCAGCCCTCAAGTCCTTTTATGCTGTGTTGAAGAGCAGGCCAAGGTGTTCTTGCAATGGAAGCAGGACTCGGTGCCGGCACCCAGAGCAGTCGGCTGAGCAGATGGGCAGAAATCGACCACAACACGCAGCAGCATGCCCGGCAAGGGCGCTTCCCCACCCCAGCTGATGCCTTTGCCTCCCTTCCACTTGCACTTTTTCCTTCCATGGGTAAAACTCAGAGAGGAACCAGCAAGTGGTGTGTGGGTGTGACTCCTCGAAAGAGGAAAGCACTTAGCAAACAGCACTGGCTGATGATGGGCACGCTTCTGAAAGTGGAGCTGCAGGGTAGAAGGGAGGTTAGGACCAATGTTTCCTCAGAGTTGCTGCCTGTCACACTGCCTCCTGCCAGCTGTGTGCCCAGCCACTGTCCCGTTATTTGCATGAGAGAGAGAGAGAGATAGAGAGAGAGAGAGAGCGCAAACACTACCATCCATTGGTCGACTCCCCGTATACCCACAATAGTTGGGGCTGGGCCAGGCCAAAGCCAGGATCCAGGATCTCAATCCAGGTTTCACACATGGGTGGCAGGAACTTAACTAAGTTTTGAAAAATCATCTAAGAGGCCAGCGCTGTGGTGTAGCGGATAAGCTGCCGCCTGCAGTGTCTGCATCCCATATGGGTGCCGGTTCAAATCCCGGCTGCTCTACTTCCAATCCAGCTCTCTGCTGTGGCCTGGGAAAGCAGTGTAAAATGGCCCCAGTTTTTGGGCCCCTGTACCCAGATAGGCTACCTGGAAGAAGCTCCTGGCTCCTGTCTTTGGATCAGCCCAACTCTGGCCATTGCGGCCATCTGGGGCGTGAACCAGCAGATGGAAGACACCTCTCTCTCTCTCTCTCTCTCTGCCTCTTCCTCTCTGTGTCTCTGCCTTTCAAACAAATAAATAAATCTTTAAAAAATATCATCTAATATTTATTTTATGGTCTATATCGTGATGATGTTTTTCACCCATGATCTTTTTAAGACATTTTTCTCTCTTTTTTATTTACATAAGGTAACAAATTTCATATATTTCATACATACAGATTTAAGAGCATAGTGATACCTCCCGCCCACACTCCCACCTTCCCTCCTCCTTTCGTTCTTATTTTTTCTTTTCATTTTTACAGGGACATATACTTTCAGCTTATTTTATAGTTATCAGCTTCACCTTCCATGAAATAAAGAATTCAACAAGTAATTAGTAGAAAAACCACTGCTCCACAAGAGTATCCACAAGGGCTAGAAACAATAATGCAATCTCAAAATGCCAATTTCACTCACATACATCACTTTTTTTTGTACTCTGTGCATTAGTTATCAGAGGAAACGTGTGGGATTCGTCTTTGGGGGACTGGGTTATTTCACTAAGCATCATGGTTTCCAGGAACTTGGCTATTTGAGCCGTCATCACTGGCTCCCAGGTCTACACTGTCAGGCAGTTGGGATCAGGACCAGCCACGTGATGTGGGATGTGAGTGCGATGACAGGCAGCTCGGGGGCAGGACACGTCCCCGCCCCCTTGTCATCGCTGCTCTGTGATGTGATGGAACGGGGACTGTGCCGCTACATTGCTGACCTGCCCCTGGCCCCATGGGTCTCCCACGTGGAGGCTACAGAGCTGCAGGCAGGACGAGGGAGCTCCGAGCTCCTTCTCTGCCGAGGACTCGGTCTCCCTTCCTGTGCATCTTTCTGCTGCAGTGGCCCTTTCTTCCCGCAGCAGCCGCTGAATTCCCTCGCACTCTTCTCACCAGTGACCTCATTGCCCTCTGGAGACAGTAGCAACACTGGGCCTGAACCCTGGCCCAGCACCTGCTGTTTGCAAGCACTTGAGGATGACCCAGCAGATGTCCGCTTAGCTCTCTCTCTCTCTCTCTCTCTCCCTCTCTCCTCCCAACCCTCCCCTCTCCTCTCCCTCACTGCATCTGTCTCTGTGACTCTCAAATAAAACAAAAGAATAATACTAAAGGTGTGTAATAGCTCTAAATTTATCTGCACTTTATAACTTCAAACTATAGGAAAGTAATGGATGACACTAGAAGAAAAGGTATAAAAGTCCACCATGCAGTAGGAGACATTGTTAGCATGTTTCTCTCGGGCACTGATAGAATAGGCAGACAAAAAGTCAGTAAGGAAATAGGAGACTTGAACAAGATCAAGGCATTTGACCTGATTGCTGTTGTGGGTACTGAACTCATGTGTGCAGAACGCACGTGCCATTTAATAGCACAGAGAGCATCAGAATGGTCTTGTGTTAAGTTATTCTGTTGAATTCAGGTAGAAAACAGTAACAAAACCACTACATACTTGCAAATGAATCTACCTACTTCTTTTTTTAAAGATTTATTTATTTATTTGACAGTCAGAGTTACACACAGAGAGAAGGAGGCAGAGAGAGAGAGAGAGAGAGAGAGAGAGAGAGAGAGAACCAGAGCTCAGCCAGGCTGAATCCAGCAGCCAGGGCCTCCATCTGAGTCTCTCCTGTGGGTGGCAAGGACTCAAGCACTCGGGCTATCATCCAGTGTCTTCCCAGGCGCATCAACAGGGAGCTGTATGGAAAGCAGAGTGACTGGGAATTGACCTGGCACTCCAGGATGGGACGCCAGCTTCTCAAGCGGTGGCTTAACCCACTGTGCCACAAGACCCGCCCCTTCTTTTTTCAAATCACCAACTGGACCTCTTTCTTTATGGGGCCCCTGTGTACTGGTTTCTGACATGTAGTGGCTCAGCCCCTTGCCTGTATGGAACACCCGAAGGGGCTTTGGACACAGACCTTTTGAATGAACCTTCACATCTGGCCTGTGCTGGCCCCAGTCTAGGCACCAGACAGATGTGTGGGTCACCTTTGCAAAGCCCCAGGGCATGACGATGAGCAGAGTTCAAGTTTGCTGAGTTGTCTCGTCCACCAGCTCTGATCTGAGAATGAGGTGCCTGTGATGGACGTCACATGCAGGGCCAAGTAAGAGCCTCCTGACCACCGGAAGATCCACACCTCCATAAAGTGGGACTTTACCAAGTTGAGTGTGGAGGAATCTGAAAACACAGCAGTTGAAAGTGGCTCATCCCAGATGGCTGTGGACTCAAATACATCCCCTGTTGTGGTCCCCTGGACAACTGGCAGGCCTTGCAGGGGTGAGGGCTTCCAATGTACTGTTCCCCGCTCCTTTTTTTTTTAATGTCTATTCTTTTATTTATGTATGAAAGAGAGGAAGGAAGGGAGATCTCCCTACCTGCCTTCAATAGCTGAGGCTGCACCAGGCAGAAGTCAGGAGCCAGGAATCCCATTTGGATCTCCAGTGTGAGTGGTGGAGACTCAAGTACTTGAACTATCATCTTCTGTCTCCCAGGGTGTGCGTTAGCAGGAAGTTGGATCAGAGACAGAGGCAGAGGCAGAACTTTAACCCTATACCTGCTGTGCAGTAATCCCCATCCCAGTTCTCTCCTTTTTAACCATACCAACCAACGAACCCCACTTCCCGCTCAAAAAAATAAACCTAGAAATTCAAATTAAATGCCACCTGTTTAAAACATGATGTAGGGGCCGGCACCATGGCTCACTTGGTTAATCCTCTGCCTGCGGTGCCGGCATCCCATATGGGCACCGGGTTCTAGTCCTGGTTGCTCCTCTTTCAGTCCAGCTCTCTGCTGTGGCCTGGGAGGGCAGTGTAGGATGGCCCAAGTGCTTGGGCCCCTGCACCCACGTGGGAGACCAAGAGAAAGCACCTGGCTCCTGGCTTTGGATCGGTATAGTTCCAGCTGAAGCAGCCATTTAGGGGGTGAACCAACGGAAGGAAAATCTTTCTCTCTCTCTCTCTCTCTCTGTCTAACTCTATAGGTCAAATAAAACAAAATTTTTAAAAAAATGATGCAATAAAACTGACTTTGAAGATTTTCTGGAAAATACTAAAAATGACATCACATCATGTAGCTAAAGCTATGCGCAGGTAAAATTTTCAGCTGATATCTTGATTGGAAGAGTAAAGAAAGACAAACTAACCTTTTTTTAAAAAATTTTATTTAATGAATATAAATTTCCAAAGTACAGCTTATGGATTACAATAGCTTCCCCCCTCCCATAACTTCCCTCCCACCCACAACAGTCCCCTCTCCCACTCCCTCTCCCTTTCCATTTACATCAAGATTAATTTTCAATTATCTTTATACACAGAAGATCAACTTAGTATATATTAAGATTTCAACAGTTTGCACCCACACAGATACACAAAGTGTAAAATACTATTTGAGTACTAGTTATAGCATTAATTCACAATGTACAACATATTAAGGACAGAGATCATACATGAGGAGTAAGAGCACAGTGACTCCTGTTGACAAACTAACCTTTTAACATGGGCAAACAGAAAAAAAAAGTTGTTTAAGAGAAGACAAGACAGGAAATTAAATACAATAAAAGCAGAAATTGGTGAGTTTGATAACAGAAAATGAGAGGTAGAAAATAACCTCAGGGACAAATCTGGGGACACATCTGTGTTAGCACATTCACACACATGTGCGTTCACACAGGACACGTGTACACACAGGACACATGTGTACACAAACATGGGCATGGACACAAGAAAATCAGCTCCATGAAACCGAACAATTCTAAGTGAGAACATGGAAGAAACCACAGACACAGAGGAAAAATCAGAGAATTTCAAATTCAAATTAACTTTTTCAAGTAAACTTGAAACCTCATTGGGACTGGGTGACTTTCCGGGAATATAGAAACCAACAAAACTGATTCCAGAGGATTCAGGAAACCCAGATAGCCCATGGTGACATCTGAGGTTGGGAAGTTGAGCCCAGCAGTTAAGGCGCCCACCATCCCACAGAGCACCCGGGTTTGATCTCCCATTCAGGGACCTGACTCCATTTTCTTGCTAGTGTAGACTCTAGGGAGCAGCAGGAGATGGCCCAAGTATATGGGTACCTGCCACACCTGTGTGGGAGATCTGGGTTGAATTCTTGACTTCTGGCTTCAGTCCCTGCCTGGCCCCAGCCACTGTGGACATTTGACAAGTGCACTAGTAGTTGGGATCTCTCTCTCTCTCTCTCCATTAAAATAATAAAAAAAGAAGACACTTATAAATTGTTCAAATTAAAACATGATGCAATAAAACCAACTTCAAAGACTTTCTGGAAAATACTAAAAATGGCATCATATAGCTAAAGCTATGCACAGGTGAAAAAAAAAGACGCTGAGGAATTGTTCAGCTTACCCTGTAGTATCAGAGGTGACCACTGGCCCACTGGCAGGAAGAGGGAAGTGGATGTGTTCGTAGGGAAGGAGGTCCTGGGTGCTGTGTTGGAGGACCGAGGGCACACAGGTGCACATCCACAGGCCGGTGTGTGCTGCTGCTGGTGCCTGGGGATGTGTGTGTCACTGTGCTCACATGTTTCTTGGGCACACTCCTCACTGTCTCTGGAATGTGGAGGATTGGCACTCAGGCGTGGGCTGGGAAGAAGCTGCTTTCCATGGCTCATGCTTTTGAGCCTTTTGCATCTTTCTTACCCTGCTGTTGTCATTTTTTAATGAAAATTCTGTGAGCCAAAGGAGTGTCATGGTAGATGCCACAGTGATCTCCCAGTGCCAGCAGCAGGGGCAAACTGCAGTATGAGCTGATGGTCCCGAGAGGGTTACTGATGCTCCAGGGTCTGACAAAGCTTGCAGCCTCATTGCCCTCCCATTGGTGGTCATCATAGCCCTGGCTTTGTGATTCAAATTCTCTTTGCACCAGTGGCAATTCTAACCCATTCCTTTCCCATGAAATCCTAATGAAATTGGGCTGGGAGGATGGTTTCTGAAATAAGGACGGTGATTAATAGTCACAGCTGTCAGTCTTCAGCACAGATTTGTCATATTATATTCAAAGAATTAAATTCCTCCTCCATTAAAGATATGACTAAAAGAATTAATTAATTTTCAACATAATAACCTCTGCAAGCCAGATTTGCATGACAATGAGAGTCTCTGAACTTCTAATGAACCATTTCCTTTAAAAGGTTCTGATGAAGTGGAATCGAGAAAGTGGCTCTCTGATGATTGCTAAGGGCCGATGCTGCCCCAAGTGAGCTACATGCTAAAATTATTCCTAAGGGAATTGATCTTGCAATAAGGACAAAGGAATAAACACTAACGTGGAAATCAGAGGTCAGAGGTTGAGGTAGGGTTGTCCCTGTGGCCCCAGGGACACCATACCTGGTGTCTCTGCCCTTGTGTGGGTCACGTCACCCCTCACCCTGGACTTGGCCATGTGACTAGTGAGGATGGGATATTGGCAAGGATGATGCAAGCAGAGACTTCGTACATGTTTGTGGGTTGGAAATTGTCTTCTTAGAATGCTGCCTCTTGGCTGGCGCCGTGGCTCAACAGGCTAATCCTCTGCCTTGCGGCGCCGGCACACCGGGTTCTAGTCCCGGTCGGGGCGCCGGATTCTGTCCCGGTTGCCCCTCTTCCAGGCCAGCCCTCTGCTGTGGCCCGGGAGTGCAGTGGAGGATGGCCCAAGTTCTTGGGCCCTGCACCCCATGGGAGACCAGGAAAAGCACCTGGCTCCTGGCTCCTGCCATCGGACGAGCGCGGTGCGCTGCCCGCAGCGCACCGACTGCGGCGGCCATTGGAGGGTGAACCAACGGCAAAAGGAAGACCTTTCTCTCTGTCTCCCTCTCTCACTGTCCACTCTGCCTGTAAAAAAAAAAAAAAAGAATGCTGCCTCTTGAAAGCCAGAAACCATGCAAAAGGACCGGCTGGTGAAGCCACCATGCTGTAACGAACCTCAAGTGCTGAAGTCACACGGAGACAGGTTACACATCTGCCCGGCTCCCAGCAGCTCTAGCTTGA
This sequence comes from Sylvilagus floridanus, assembly GCA_949820135.1. Taxonomy (NCBI): domain Eukaryota; kingdom Metazoa; phylum Chordata; class Mammalia; order Lagomorpha; family Leporidae; genus Sylvilagus; species Sylvilagus floridanus. The sequence goes on from OX463231.1 coordinate 82,812,731, forward strand.
GAGTGAAGTGCCGGATATGGCAATATGGGTGCCCTCCTCCTGCCACACACACACACTGCCTGGAGCTGAAGAACTGCCCTGCTGAGCCCCAGCCCCAATTCACCATTGTCACTTCAGCTGCTAAGTTCTGACATTGTCTGCTGTTACAACAGTAGGTGAGGGAGACCTAGGGCTAAAGCTAGACCTTGCAGGCACCAGGAGTGACACCCTTTCATGCTGATGCCAGCTTTGTTATCACCTGCCCCATGGGATTCTGGGGTAAGAGTGTAACATTGATCCTTGGGACTCCACATGGGGGCCCCTGGACCAGCATCATGACTTCCACCAGCTTCAGAATTTCCAAGATTGCAGGCCCTGCCAGAGACTTGTCCAGTCACATCTGTCCAAAGATCCCCAGGTGGGCCTGGTGCTGTGGCATAGTAGGCTAAGCCTCTGCCGGCAGCACCAGCATCCCATATGGGCCCCGGTTTGAGTCCCGGCTGCTCCTCTTCCCATCCAGCTCTCTGCTATGGCCTGGGAAAGCAGCAGAAGATGGCCCAAGTGCTTAGACCCCTGCATCTACATGGGAGACCTGGAAGAAGCTCCTGGCTCCTGGCTTCAAATGGGCCAAGCTCCGGCTGTTGCTGCCATTTGGGGAGTGAACCAGCAGATGGATCTCTCTCTCCCTCAAGCACACACACACTCTCTCTCTGTAACTCTGCCTCTCAAATAAAAATTAAAGATCTATTTAACAAAAAGATCCCCAAGTTGCTTCATGTGTATGAGAAGCACTGTGTTAGATGAAGCATGGGGCCCCTGGCTTGGCTCCCTGGATGCCACATCGGCAGGTCCAAGCACCACACCCTGAGCAGCAGGAACAGGAGGTTTGTGACCTTCTGCACACATGACTATACTTGGAGATATCTGCATTCCTTTGGGATCTTTAAAAGGAACTGAGGCATCCACCGAGGATCCCGCTGCACTTCCAGGGAACACACGTTCCTTCCATGTTTCAAGCTTGGAGTGTGATGATGGAGCCCAGTGCCTTGGTTTTTCTGCCTGGTGGGAGTGAGGACCCTTCCAGGAAGACCACTAGGTCCAGCCTCATTTCTGTAGAACTCAGAGTGGAGATGGCTCTGCCTGGTGGCGGCGCCACATCCTGTTGATGCTCATGTGCTCAGCTGCAGACACTTCTTGGGCTCTGGTCTCCCCAGCAGCTGCCCAGGACACCTAACAGTGTGATGTCCCAGTGTGAGGTGGTTGAGGTGTCATGGGGTGGACTGTGCTCAAGGGAGATGGGAGTCAGTGATGGTGTCTGCTTTTCTTTATCTGTTGACTTCCATCAAGTGTTCCAAGACATAGCTGCTCATGTGGCCTAGCCAGAGAGCTCCCCCCAGGACAGCTCTGGCCGGCCCACTAGGGTACGCCCTTGGTTTTGCACCAGCGGCACGAATAAACTTCAGGACCCAGCAAAACTGGAGTCCTGCTCCCTGCCAAGAGTTCCTGTGTGGCTGGAGAATTCCCTAAGCAGGAGCATCCTTCTTTCGAAAATCTGTTCACACCTTTTAAAAGTCCTGGCTGTCCAAGACATACATATATCAGAAAAGAAGTGTTAGCGTCTCCCATTTATTTTGTGCATACTATTCTCTTCTTCATCCCAATGCACCTGTGTGTAGAAATCTGGGAGGCTTTGTATCCTTGGGTTTCCTCTACTGCAGCTGTCTTCAGCTGGCTGCAAGCCAGGAAGCAAAGGCGTTGTTGTTGATTTAGAATTTGTCTCTGAGTCCCTGTTAGTACATCCTGTGTACCTCAGGTCTAAGACTACTCAAAATGAGACAGGAGGGGAAATGATTTCTCAGGAGTGGAACTTGAGCCAAGGACAAATAACGAACACCAGTGTGGGCGTCGGAGGTCAGAGGTGAAGGGAGACAGTTGTTTCAGTGGCCCCGGGGACATGGCACCAGCTGGTGTCTGTGCTCAGTTCTCTCTCTCTCACATACTATGCTGCTTGCTGGAAACATCCCCAATTCAGAAATCCCTATGGGTGTAGGAGTGGGACATCCTATGCCCCTCTCCCCCAGGCCAGGCTGGCATCTGGGTCACCTTGGAGGTGATCCTCTCCAGCAGGAGGCTCTGTGGGGAATGCATGTTCCTGCAAATTTGCTCCAATCACCTGCTGCAAGCCAGGGGACACCGCCATGCATTGTTGTTCAGCTGTCTGGGACTGGATCAGCTGAGACTGGGGACATGGAAGCGCTTTGGCCCAACCTGGCTCTGTCCATACCCCCAGGGGCACTGTGGGACACCTGGCTGTTCCTCTGTGTGGATCTGGACACACATAGCCCTGTGCTGCTGTACACCAAGCAGACACAGAGCAGAAACCAAAACAAGGGCAGGGATTAAAGAAATGAGAGCAGTGTCAGTGTCCCAGCTGAGTGTGAGTGTCAGGTTCAGTCACACAGTTGGATCCAGCAAGGTTCATTATGCCCCTTCGCTCAGCCCAGGGGACTTCCTCTGTGCGAAGGTGCTAGCACAGCAGCAAGTCTGATTGAGGTGGGTCTGTCGCCCCCACTCCCCCCAAGGTGGTTCCCTGGAGCCCCCCTGAGCCAGGCTGTAACTGTGGTTGCAAACCCAGGTCATGCTGGGCAATGAAACTTCGCTGTATAAACCCAATGCTTTTGGGACTCCCCTCCCCTGTTCCCCTTCCTTCTGGGAGCCCACTGTGATTTTCTAATAATAGGCTCCAGCTCCATAGTTCCCAAAGTGTGCACGAGGCCAGGCTGGCAGGATCTGTCAGTCCACTTGGTCCATATCTCCTAGCACATGTGAGGCTCTACAGCCAGTGCTAGCTGCCCAGCTGGCCTGCCTGGGAGGCAGGTGCGAGTGTGTGCGGCTGTGATCTGATGTCTGGGCTGTGCAGGGGGCTGTTCCCAACTCTAGCACCAAGGGGAGCAGGGATCAGGAGCTTGTGGGGGGGGTCAATGGGAAGCAGCCACCTGTTTGGAACCTGATGGAGCATTACATCCACATACTGCTCTGTGGAGTGGGTGTCCTCTGGTCTTGGGCAAAGGATGGAAGGCCCTGCAGTGTCATTATGACACCCAAGAGCAGGAGGAGGTGTGGGTGTAGAGGGGCTGTGGGTGCAGGAGAGGGTGTGGATGCAGGAGGGTGTGGGCACAGGAGGGATTGTGGGTATAGGATAAGGTGTGGGTATAGGAAGGGTTGTGGATGCAGGAGGGATTGTGGGTATAGGAGGGGGTGTGGGTGTAGGAGGGGTGTGGGCACAGGAGGGGGTGTGGGTATAGGAGGGGTGTGGGTACAGGAGGGGTGTGGGTGTAGGAGGAGGTGTGGGTACAGGAGGAGGTGTGGGTACAGGAGGGGGTGTGGGTGTAGGAGGGGTGTAGGTACAGGAGGGGGAGTGGGTACAGGAGGGTGTGTTGGTGTAGGAAGAGGTGTGGGTATAGGAGGAGGTGTGGGTACAGGAGGAGATGTGGGTACAGGAGGGGGTGTGGGTGCAGGAGGGTGGTAGGTACAGGAGGGGGTGTAGGTACAGGAGGGGGTGTGGGTACAGGAGGGGTGTGGGTACAGGAGGGGGTGTGGGTACAGGAGGGGGTATGGGTACAGGAGGGGATGTGGGTATAGGAGGAGGTGTGGGTACAGGAGGAGGTGTGGGTACAGGAGGGTGTATGGGTACAGGAGGGGGTATGGGTACAGGAGGGGGTGTGGGTGTAGGAGGAGGTGTGGGTACAGGAGGGGTGTGGGTACAGGAGGGGTGTGGGTACAGGAGGGGGTGTGGGTACAGGAGGGGGTATGGGTACAGGAGGGGATGTGGGTATAGGAGGAGGTGTGGGTACAGGAGGAGGTGTGGGTACAGGAGGGTGTATGGGTACAGGAGGGGGTATGGGTACAGGAGGGGGTATGGGTACAGGAGGGGGTGTGGGTGTAGGAGGAGGTGTGGGTACAGGAGGAGGTGTGGGTACAGGAGGGGTGTGGGTAGAGGAGGCGTGTGGGTACAGGAGGGGTGTGTTTGTAGGAGGAGTTGTGGGTACAGGAGTGGGTCTGGGTACAGGAGGGGTGTGGGTACAGGAGGGGGTGTGGGTGTAGGAGGAGGTGTGGGTACAGGAGGGGGTGTGGGTTACAGGAGGGGGTGTGGGTAGAGGAGGAGATATGGGTACAGGAGGTGGTGTGGGTGCAGGAGGAGGTTGGGTGCAGGAGAGGGTGTGTGGGCGTAGGAGGGGATCATGAGGGTACTGAATGGAGGATGTATGGGTGCTGGAGTGTGTGGGTTCTGGAGAGTGTATGGGTGCAGGAGGGGATGTGGGTGCTGGAAGGAGTTTGTGGGTACAGGATGGGATGAGTAGGTGCAGGAGGGGGTGTATAGGTATAGGAGGATGTGTGGGTGCAGGACAGAGTGTGGCTGCAGGAGAGGGTGTGTGGGCGCAGGAGGGGATCATGTGGGTACTGAATGGAGGATGTGCAGGTGCTGGAGTGAGCATTTATATAGCTCCAGCCCTAGCACATGAACCTCTGCAGAGAGAAGACACATTTTGGGTGCTGGGAACAGGACTACTGCATGCGCTGCTCTACGTTGGTAGCTTGTCCCCTGAGGAGGAAACTCCTCTGCCTGGGGGCTTCTGGGTGCTAGGGCCCTGCCCTCTGCAGCCACCATCTCTTTGTGCGGGACTGCTGTGCTGGTGGTTCTCAGGTGAGACCCCCGGCAGAGGCAGAGCTGTTTGCAGAGAGCCAGCTCCATTGGAGACCACCATCGTTTTCCTTGACGCCCCCCTTGGGCCCCAGGCCCCTGGGATCCCAGCTCTGTGCACACCCAAGCTGGCCTCTGGGCTTAGGCTTTGCTGCAGCTGTCAGGATGTCACACATCTTTCTGTGACCTGAAGGGACTCCACACAGCACCGATCAATTTTGGTCCCAGGGAAACAGTGACTGTTGGTGATGATGGAAGAGGGGGTGGCAACCGCAGCAGGGGAGCCCAGATGACAGTTCTGTGGGTGCAGCCAGTGGCCATGTGGTGCAGGCAGCTGGTGGGAAGGAGAGGAGTGTGGAGGTGGTGGAAAAAGGGGGAGCAAAGCCAGAACCCTTTGCCTGTAGAGGCAACCTCCCAGAGCCCAGTGGCCACACCCTGCACCGAGCCAGTTACTGGAGAAAGGGAGAACCATGTGGAGGCCACTTTTTCACCTGGGCAGCGTAGATTTGGGTTCTTAGTGAATGCGAATCCCCCTTGGTCATCCTGTATTGGACGAGGGTTTCCATGGTGACAGAGCTTTTTGAGTGACAGCTGGGACCTTCCCCTTGGGCCCTCCTCTTTCAGGCAGCCTGTGCTCTGGGCAGGGGCTCCCACCTACAGTGGCTTCTCTTCCTCTTCCCCCCCCCCTACTCCTCTTTCTCCTCCAGGGTCCCAAGAGTTGCCTGTGGTCATGCAGCTGGTGCTACTGGGCTGTGCTGCACTGGGCCATGCTGGGCTGGGATGTACAGGGTCCCAGCCACTGAGCAACTGGTCTTGGGTCACAGAGCAAGCGAGGGGCGAGCTGCGATGGCAGTGCTGCCAGAACCCGTGTACGGGAGCAGGGGCAGTGCCCAAGAGTGGGTCTGTGTTTCCCATCTTGGGTCTGGATGAAGAACTTGCTGCCCACAGTGGAGACTTACAGGGCTGCTGTGCCCTGCAGTGCTGCTGGGAGCCACGGCACGGGAGCAGGAGCCCACCGTGAGGCATGCATTGGTTGCAATTGCATTGCAATCTTAGCTGGAGCACATTTTAGCTGCTTCTGTTAAGATTCCTGATCAAACACAGCTCCCATTGTGGGGCAGATGCACGCAGAAGCGAATCTTCCTGGCTTGGTTTACTGCACAGGGGCCAGCCCAGATGGGTGATGTGTTTGCACCAGCTGCACATCTGGCCAGAGCATTTGGAGCAGCGGTAGGTGCCTGACACTCTCAGGAGGGGCACTGACAGCTGGGCCCGGGTCCCTGTAATTAATGTCAGGGTCCTGCTATTCTTGTCCTGAGTCAAGGAACATACACAGTCAGCTAGGTAACCCTGAAGCTTGTTCAGAATATTTTCCCCACTAGGCTGAGTAGAGCCATGAGCCTCAATGGTATCAGATGCTTATGGCTTACGTGTGGTTAGAGATTTGTTCTTCAGGGCGTGAGGCTGCTGTGTTCTGCTGCAGGGCCTCTGGGTTCCGAAAGAAGAGCTGAGAGCTGGCTGCTCCTTGCCAGGGCATGTGCGTCTGTTGGCCCAGGTCTTGGGATCACAGCCCTTTCTTCTCTCCTGAGTCTCCTTGCTTCGCTCAGAGCTCGCTGAGGATGCCTGCAGGAAGTGAGTCTGTCTCCATTGGGAGAGAGCTGCAAAAGGACCCCAAGCATCCCAAGTTGCAGATGCAGAAGGTAATGTGTGGGCTCCGAGTTGGCAGGTGCACTTCATCCACCTGAAATTCTCCTCCATTCTCCAGGCCTCATTGTCCACACCTGGATCCAGCCTGTGGCAGGGGCAACAGCATGGAGGATGCACAGCCTTGTCATCCACCCTCTCCCCAACCCTTGCTAGGAAGTGCCTCGCCCCTCTCTTCACCACATCCTATTGGCTGCCCTAGGTATGAAGGATGGGGGTGACCTGTGGGTGGGGACATCAGATGGTGGTGTAGGGCTAGCTCTACCCAAGCTGGAGGCTGGATGGGCGGATGTAGTTTCCTTCCCGAATCCAGTGGGGCTCCTTCTCTCTGGCTTTCATGTCCATGGTTTCCATGACCCAGCTGATGGTGGGCTGAGAATATTAAACCAAAGAAATGACAGCCATAGACAATTCCTAAGTTTTAAGCGCACCCCTCTAAGCAGCATGGTGGAGTCACGTGCCCTCACAACAGGACACGAATCTTCCCTTTGTCCAGGGTACACTGCCTACCCACTGGTCACTTGGTGGTGTGTTGGTTATCAGACTGACAACTATGGAATCCCACTGCTGTGTTCTGTTACTCTCCAGTGGCCATACAGCACAGGAGTGGTGATGCTGGCAATTTGGGAGTGCCAGAGAGAAACTGTGAAGAAAGTTTCACAGGGACAGAAAAAAAAATCGTACATGGAGGGTACTCAGATCCCTGTGAAGGAGGAAGAAGACAGTCGTGTGCAGACAGCAAAAGCTGTGACGGTGGTGCTGGTGAGCACTTTGCTAAGATGGGAAACACACTGACTGCAGAGCTGGCTGCTGTCTGAGGTTCCAGGAGGCCACTGGGGGTTCTCAGAACGTGTCCCCACTGAGAAGTGGACCACAGTGCCTGGGCCATCTCTGCAGAATGTCTTAGGATCCATGAGGCTGCATTGGGCACAAGCAACACCCACTAGTGCCTCTTCCTCCCTGGCCAAATTCCAAGGTGGTCTCAGTCCACACTCACGGGAGCACCCCGTGTGTCCTCCAGCCCAGCCCTCCTGGGCCACGAGACCCCGGAGCCTGGGCAGATGCTGTGCTGATTTTGTGGTTGGTTCCCCACCCTTTCCACCTCCCTCCACCCCACTGCATCTCCCATACCCTGCTGGGTTCACTCCATGATTCTCTTTCGTGACTCATTGGAGTTTTCCAAATCATCCTTCTCCATTTCTGCATGGAGCCTGCTCCGTCTTCCTCTCTAGATGGGTTCTCTGTCCCTTTCAATGGTCCAGCACTTGTGCCTTCTCTCTCTCCACCCTTGGCCCTTTCCCTCTGCACCAGCTTAGCAGGTACAGAGCTAGTTAATGAGGTTTGCAGCAGGACACAGCCCAGGGCCCTGGTTCCAGGTATGGGGCCTTTTGGAGGGGCTGGAGATGGGAGTGGGGGGTTCAAGGTTCAGGCTGAGCTTAGAGGGCTGGTGGTCTGATAGCTGCTCAGGGACTGACACTATGTCCAGCTGTGGCTTCTGACAATTTCCTCTTCCTACCCTACTTCAGATGGGGGACTTTCCTGAGGTTGGTGGGGTCAGCTAGTCTTGAGGATGCTCAGAGCCCTTCTTCTTCTTCTGGTGATTTTTTGAAAAGATTTGTTTGTTTATTTGAAAGGCAAGTTACAGAGAGGCAGAGGCAGAGACAGAGAGAGGTCTTCCATCTGCTGGTTCACTCCTCAAAGGGCCACAATGGGCAGAGCTGGGCTGATTTGAAGCCAGGAGCCAGGAGCTTCTTCTGGGACTCCCATGTGGGTGCAGGGGTCCGAGCACTTGGAGCATCTTCTACAGCTTTCCCAGGCCATAGCAGAGAGCTGGATCGGAAGTGAGGCAGCTGGGACTTGAACTGGTGCCCATATGGGATGCCGGTTCTGCAGGTGGTGGTTCTACCCTCCATGCCACAGCGCCAGCCCTGACCCAGAGCCCTTCTGAAATGAGATGCCATGAAGCACAGACTGCACATGTCTTCGGGAAGCTACTTTTCTGTGCCTAGGTAGATACCCATGCTTGTCTCAGCATATATATTATATGTGTGCGATCACATACACACTCACACACACCCGTGCTCATACTCACACACATGCATGCTCACACTCATTCTTCCAGTGCTCCTGTGCCTCTCTGGTGGGATCTACCTGGGCTGGGGAGCAGCTCTGTCACGTGGTGAGTGAATGCGTGAATGTGCTTGCCAGGAATCCACATGTTCCTTACTCTGTTTTATTATCCATAGACTCGGCAATCACGTATGTCTAACCCGTCACTCGCGATACGGGTTGTAAATGTCCCTGTGTTTGGCTCTAGTGGAATGTAGGGGAAAAAGCAATGTTGGCAATGAGCTGGCAGCTGGGCATAAATTATGCCACGGGCATATGGGCACTGCTCTGACTCTGTCCGCTCTCAGCTCCGCCCCGTGCAGAGACCCTGGTGCTCATTGTGGGGCTGCATCGAGCCAATATTGCGAGGAATTTTGTCGGACATCAGAAAGAGTAGGCACGGAAGGATAGAGAATTAAGACAGATGGGGCTTGCTTCGTAGCCAGTGGGGTTAAGATGCTGCCTATGGATGAGCGCCAGTTCAAATCCCGACTGCTCCACTTCCAATCCAGCTCCCTGCTAATGTGGCTGAGAAAGCAGCCAAGGATGACAGCCTGGTCCTTTGGCCACAGCCACCCACATGGGAGACCCCGGTGGAGTTTCCAGCCTCCTGGCTTGGGCCTGTCCCAGCCCCAGCTGTTGTGGCCATTTGGGGAATGAGCCAGCACATGTCTCTGTCTCTCCATCTCTCTCTATAACTGCCTTTCAAATAGATAAACCTTCAAACAAAAGCCAGAGAGGGGAGAGACAGAAAGTCCTGGAGTGAGTGCTTGAACAAATAAAGTCCCTTTGGCCGTGGCACTGTGGAGGGAGAGTAAGCGAGATTAGGCGGGCAGCTGTGGGGCTGGCAGAGAGGGGACGAAGCCCTGCTCAGGGGGAAAGGAGGATTTATAGCTCTCTTCCCCGCAGGAAACTGGCTGGGGACCAGAAAGAAAATGATCTTCTGAAATGCTTCATTTCTTTAAATTTACGACAGCAATAACTCCTCGGGCTGTCACTGCCAGCCTGCAGCCTCAGCAGGTGGAGGCCAGGCGTGAAGAAGACCTAGGAGGTGTACCTGGGATACAGCAAGACAGCCACGTCTCCCAGGACAACCAGGACCTGAGAGTTCTCCTGGAGGTGTCCTTTGTCGACTGCCTGGAGCCAGAATCCTGCAGCCCTGGGGTTTGGCCGTTGTCACACCTGCTGCTCATTGGGATCACCTTGGGGGCCGTAAAAGCACTGACTCCCTGGATGTGGAGTCATCACTCAAAGGTGGGATCTGGGGACCAGTATTTTGTAATGACTTCTGCAGGCCTGGCTGTCCCCACCCACAAGGCCACCTGGGAAAAGGCAGGAGGAAGCCAGCTCCGTGAGGGGCATGGGATGTCACTCATGGTGCCCCAGACACTTGTGATGTTCAGTTACTGCTGAGGTTTCTCCTCTGAGTCACGCGGCTGCTCCGTGTGTGAATGCCCTGTCCTTGTACCCTCAGCTGGGCACCCCTGTGTCCGCCTGCCCTGGCCTCCTTGTCTCTGGCTCTTGGGCTACAAGGGCCTTGCTCCTAGGTGTCTCTGCCAACCTCCTGAAGATATCCCCCCCTCCTACCAGCCCCTGTGGGTCCCCTGCTTCCCCAGCTGACTTCCCGCCACCCTCAGCCTCCCTGGAAATGTGGTTCATCTTTGGAAGGTGTGTTTCTTCTGCTGAATGCTGGGCAGGGCTTGCAAAGGTTCCAGGGACAGGCATGGGTGTGCAACTCTGGCTTCCCAAGGATGCAGAAATGACTTGGGTGGCAGGGCTGGGAAGCACAGAGCTTCAATTCTACGGGCACCTTGTCTGCTCCCATAGTGGACTCCATGATTCATGGTGCTCTCTTGGGCAGGGTGGGAGGGTAGTGATGAGACAGCCTGGACAAACCCTGTTAGGAAGCCCACAATCCATGCTGGCTACTGTGTGCTGGCTCCCGGGGCATCCTGGGACTGTGCCTGCCCTGGGAGTCGACTGGCCCAGGCCGCAGGGAGCCTACCAGCAAAGGGAAGCACAGCCTCTCTGTGGCCCATGCCTTGTGGGGCAAACCCAGGTCCCACACAACAGCTTTTGTAGCTGCTTCTGAGAGCGGGAGCCCTGTGGTGCTGGACAGAGGCTATGGCTGTGACCCCCTCATCTGCCTTCTGCAGCCCCCGTGGTAAAACGGAGCCCACCTGGGTTCCAGATATCAGAGGAAATTGTTTTTTTAGACATTTATTTATTTATATATTTGGAAGGTGGAGGAGGGAGAGAGAGAGAGAGAAAGGGAGAGGGAGAGGGAAGGGGAGGGAGAGGGGCAGAGGGAAGGGGGAGAGGGAGAGGGAGAGGGAGAGGGAGAGGGAGAGGGAGGGAGGCACTGGTTCATTCTCCAAATGCCTCAATGGCCAGGGCTTTGTCAGGGTGAAGCCAGGAGCCTGAAACTCCATGTAGGTCTCCTATGTGGGTGCAGAGGCCCAAGCAGTTGGGCCATCTTCTGGTGCTTTTCCCAGGCGCATTAGCAGGGAGCTAGATGGGAAGCAAAACATCCAGGATTCGAACCGGTGCCCATAGGAGATGCTGGTATCGTAGGCAGGGGCTTAACTTGAGAGGGGATTCGGAGCTGTTATTCATGCAACAGCTAGCATTTTTACCACATCTTGTGTATGAACTGTGAGAGTTCCTGACATCCGAGATCTCTGAACAACCCCCCCCCCCCAACCCCGTCCTGTGTTGTCCATGAGGAACTTGCTGTCATCACACCCATTTCACAGCTGGGGAGACTGAGGTTTCAGGAGATAGAGTAACTTGCCCACAGACTGCATCCAGCTGGTCTGCATAGGGCTATGCCCTGACTCCTTGTACCACCTGTCCCTGGTCAGTTGTCATGTCCTGCCTCTGGGGTCTCAGCAATGTACCTTTGGCCAAGGTTTCAGCACTGGCCCTCGGAGTCCTCCCACCCCAGCCTGGCCCATGTCACTTGTTGAACCAGGCTCTCTTCCCAGGCTATCTGGGCTCCCTCTGACCTTGGGAGCTGCCATTACCGTTGCCTCCACAGAGCACAGTTCTCCTACCCCTGCTTCCCTGGGGAAGAAGAAAAGACCTTGGTCTGACTGTGTCTTTCTACCCAGGGTGCAGGCTGCCTTGCCAAGCTCCTGCTGACCACACCTGCTCCCCTTCAATCCCCTACATACCTGCTTTGCTTGTTTGTGCTTGAAATGTCCCTCTCTGACCCCCCGAGTACAAAGCTCTTGGTCCTTACGAAGCCAAGGGCTGGGGTGGTCTCCCAATGTCTCTGCTTTCACAAGCCATGCTGGCAAACTCCCTCGTTCAACCGAGAATGTTCTTAACTCAGGAGAAGGTCCTGGGGGGAAGAACACTAGGACTTCTGCACTTGGAGTTCTAATTTTTTTTCCTCTTCATGAAAAGATTGAACCTTCCACTCATTGTCTGCTCTGGCTTTAAGCCTAAAGCCTTAGCCACATGCCCGTGGTGTGTTTTCCTTTCCAAGAGTGAAATCTAAGAGTCAGGTGCTCTGGGTGGGTGCTACGCTGATGGGCGTAGCAGGTGCCTCAGCCCTTTTTCCCTCTTGGACAAGGTCGGAATTGATCTCTGCATGACCTTGGCTCTCTCTGGCCCTCCCCGTCTCCAAGGGCCTCTGTGTTGTAATTTCAGCCTCTGCTGGACGTGTTCGTCTGGCTTTCTCTCCACGCCAATTCTGCCTCAGGCAGAAAGCTGCCTCTGAGAACTTGGGCACCAGATGCGGCTCCAGTGAGGCGCGGTGTAAGAAAAGTTCAGGACTTCTCACATCAGTGTTCAGACCCTCGAGCCCCCTGGTGAGCCGGTTAAAATCCTCCTGACTCGTGGCCCCCCCATAAAGCTACTGATTCCGGAATTTCTAGGGTGGAGCTCAGGGGCTGCTTTTTAAAGAAACGCACATTTTCTTTTGGAAAATTTTAGGGTTCTAGAAAAGCTGCAGACATAGCCCAGGACACTCCCATGTGCCCCTCCCCCAGCTCGCTTCCTCCAGTGTCCCCTTCTTGCATCATCAAGGTGCATCTGTCAGACAGAGGAACCCACACTGGCCCATGACAGTTGGTCAAGTTCAGACTTTATGCAGACTTCCCATTTGCACATCTGTATTAGCCTTGTGTATGGGCTCCTGGACCACAATTTGCAGAAGGACCAAGGTGCGAGTGAGGTCTCCCAGGAAGAAGGTTGGGGTCCCCGCCTGCCCATCACACTGGCTGCCTTTGATCCAACATGGAGCCCCAGCCCCTGGCTCTACCTCCTCCTTCCTGCTGGCTCGGGATGCACATATGGCCCCAGCGGCCACCTCCATTCATCTCTTCACCCCAGAACAGACTCCATAAGTCTCGGGCTCCCTGCCCCCAACTTCTACTTGTTCTTCTCTGTACTCCAAGGGCCTGCTAAGCAATGCCTTTAAAGTGACCCATGCTGGGTTGTGGTAGACAGAGGATGCCTCTTCCTGATCCTGGGCTTATCCGAGCTAATGCGTGAACTCTGTGCCTTGAGGAAGTGACTTTCCACTCCCGCCCACCACCCTGCCTGTCCAGACCAGCATGTTATCCACTAGCAGCATCTGGCTGCTTAAATAGGACATTCAGTTTCTCAGGCAGACCAGCAGCACTTCAAGTGCACAATGTCGCATAGCGTGGTGGCTGCAGCACTGGACCAAGGCACAGTTGTCAAGTGTCTGGGGGGCACTGTGTGGTTTGGCTGTGGGCTGTCCTGCACCTGTGCTGCAGGCTGGGTCTTTAGTGCAGCCCTGCTGGGATGCTGGCACCTTTAAGAGGAGGGGCCCAATGAAAGGTAGTTGTGTCACTGGTCTTGTAGAATGAAGCCTATCCCAGGAGCTTGGAATCTTCTGCCTGGGGCTGTTTCTCTTTCTGCTGTTTCACCATGGTCTGACATGGGAAGGGGCCCTTCATCAGAGCCCAGACACAAAGGGTTGCATTTTTAGCTCCAAAATTTTGAGTATATAAAAATAAAACAAAACTCTTTTCTGGGGCTGGTGTTGTGGCATAGCAGGTTAAGCTGTCATTGGACCAGGTGGGCGCTGGTTTGAGACCTGGCTGCTGCATTTGCAATCCAGCTCCTGCTAATGCTCCTGGGAAAGCAGTGATAAGATGACCCAAGTGCTTGGGCCCCTGCACCCATGTGGGAGAGCCAGATGAAGCTCCTGGCTCCCACCTCTGATCTGGCCAGCCCTGGCCATTGTGGCCATTTGGAAGTGAGTCAGAGGATGGGAGATAATTCTCTCTCTCTCTGTAACTCTTCCTTTCAAATAAATAAAATAAATATTTTAAAAAACAAACTCTTCTGTACTATGTACCCAAACTCAAGTGCTTTGTTTTAGCAATGGAAAGCAGATGTAGGGAACTGTGTTGTGACACTGTGGGTTAGGCTACTGCGTCTAACTGCTGACATCCCTTATCAGAGGATTGGATTGAGTCTTAGCCACTCCACTTCTGATCTAGCTCCTTGCTAATGCACCTGGGAAAGCAGCAAAAGATAGCTCAAGTGCTTGGGCCCTTGCATCCATGTGGGAGACACGGAAGAAGCTCCCATCTCCTGGCTTCAGCCTGACCCAGCCCTGGCTGTTGCAGCCATTTGGGGAGTGAACCAGCATTTGAAAGAACTCTCTTTAACTCTCTCTTTCTCTCTCTCTCTCTCTCTCTCTCTCTCTCTCTCTCTCTCTCTCTCCCCCTCTCCCTCTCCCTCTCCCTGTCCCTCTCTCTCTCTCTCTCTCTGACTTCAAATAAATAAATTCTTAGAAAAAGAATGCACCCTTAACGCAGGCATATACCCTCATCTGGGGTCATATGACTGTGCACGGTCCAGCATGCTACAGCGAGCAGGGAGAGTTGGGCCTGGATGAGCTCTCCTGGGCCCCAGTCTCGACTGTGGAAACCACTGGGGGCTCCCTCGCTTTCCAGGCAGAGCCTCCTGTGGGTGTGAGCCAGTGAATGTGGAGCAGGGCTGTCTGCTCTGCACCGGGGGACTCTGCCCTGTGGATGGGGAAGAGAGGGCAGATCCAAGCCAAGGCATGGAGCGTCCGTTGTGCATCACTCGGGAGGGGTGGGACCCGGTTACCTGGAAACCACGGGGAGGTGGACGACAGCGACAGCCCCGAACCAGAATGACATGGCACCTACCGGGAGAGGTCAATCTATGAAAATGGATTTTCTACAAACACAGAAAATTGGCAATTTCCCCTTAGGATTATATTTGAGGAAACTAATCTAGGTGAGTAATGTTAGGACATAAAATACACTCAATACACGCTCATTTCTCTTTTTAATAGAAAACGCAATCTTGGAAAGTGGACGGGGACAAGGACAGCCATCCAGTGCACCTCAGAAGCAGGTGTCTGCCTAGCAGTTTTAAGATGCTTGTATCACATTTCAGAGTGCCTGGGTTCTAGTCCTGGCTCTGTCTCTTGACTCCAGTGTCCTGCTAATGTACACCCTGGGAGGCAGCAAGTGATGGCTGAAGTACTTGGGTCCCTGTCGCATGTGTGGGAGACCTGGATGGAGTGCCTGCTTCTAGCTTTGGTCCTGCACCAGCTCTGGCCATTGCAGACATTCGGGGAGTGAACCAGTGGATGGAAGACCACGCTCTCAAATAACCAAGTAAACCTGAAAACAGTGCCTTTGCCCCTTTACCAAGGTCTCTACGGATTGGACAAGGAGCAAATACCTGTGGGTTATTTGTCACCTTAAGATGACAAATCTCAGGGCTGGTGCTGTGGCCCAGCAGGTTAAAACCCCGGCCTGCAGTGCCAGCCTCCCATATGGATGCTGGTTCAAGTCCCGGCTGTTCCACTTGTGATCCAGCTCTCTACTATGGCCTGGGAAAGCAGTAGAAGATGGCCCAAGTCCTTGGACCCCTGCATCCATGTGGGAGACGTGGAGGAAGCTCCTGGCTCCTGGCTTTGGATCAGCTCAGCTCTGGCTGTTGCAAACATTTGGGGAGTGAACCAGTGGAGGGAAGACCTCTCTCTCTGGCTCTACCTCTCTCTGTAACTTTTTCAAATAAATAAAAATAAATCTTTAAAAAATGATGAGTTACAGCCAGCGTGGTGGTGCTGCAGCTAAGCCAGGAGCAGGCAGGCCATGAGGCTGGCAGGGTCCCTGGTGACCTGGACGTGCCTTTCTGGCCCAGGATATGGGTTCTATATAGTAGAGCTGTGTTAGCCTTCAGAGTCATATTGTTATTGTGTGTGTGTGTGTGTGTGTGTGTGTGTGTGTGCGTGCCTGGGTAAGAGGGAATGCCGGTTTGCTTGGTGCTCCCTGGAAAGATTCAGATCTTCTGAGTCAGTTGTTGAGCACAGAGTGGAAACCCCAGTCCGGAGTTAGGGAGCACACGGGTGGCTGGGCCAGCCGGCTGCACAGGTGGATTGGCTGAGAAGCAGCAGGAAGAGGTCCCAGCCTCCTCCTCCCCTGCCCTCACTGTAGACACGCAGCAGGCATCTGGAGAGAGGCACATGGCCGGGGCCCCAGGATGTGAGAGCTGCGGGGGAAGCATCTGTCACAGCAAGTGGGGCCTCCGGGTGTTGTTGCCATGTACACCTGTGTGCCGTGTAACTCTGCGGTCACCGGCAGAGGCTGTATACTGGAAGAATTGTCTTGTGATCTGGGGGCATGGAAAGACCTGAATCCAAGCCTGAGAAACCAGAAGTAAGACCCACAGGGACCCCAGCATGTGCAGTGTGCAGTGCACCCACCGACCCCAACAGGGCCCTAGCCATGGCTGCCCAGTGTCACCACGGGACATCGGTCCCTGTGATTGAGCCATTCTTTCAATTCCAGGACCCACGATCTTCATGCCCCCCAGCTGCCTACTCTGAAGTCCCTTGAAGATGGGCTTCTCATTTCAGTTTGGACGGATTAACCCATTGATGTGTTGGAGAGCACTGGTTGGGTAGAACCCTGCAAATTGAACTTCAGGAAGCTCCACCCACATTGCCTGGGGGCCTTTCCTCTCCTTACTGCAGACATTGGGGCAGAGTTCTATGACAAAGCTCTGTAATGGGTACAGAGAAACAGCGCTGTGGTGGAGAGAGGGAGGGGCCGAGGCGGGGACCCCATTTTAGCAGGGGCCGCAATCCATGAGCAGCAACCCAACACAGTCAGGCCTGAAAGAAATCCATGCAGCTCTGTGAGCCAGAGACCACAGTGAGTGGTTTCAAAGGTTTCCTGCCAGTGAGTGGGGGGCAGGGAAGTGGCAGGGCTGGCGGCGGGTGGGGGGGGGGGAGTGAGATAGGCAGCTCCCATCTCAAAGGATCAAAGAAGTGAGTGATGGTTAATGCTGCACGACTGGTGGAGAGGCATTATAATGCTGCACGACTGGTGGAGAGGCACGTGGAAGAGCTGCTGATAACTCCAGAAGATGCAGATGCTGATGGCCGACAGGAAAAGCCAGCCACCCGGGGTCTGCATGGCCTTGCCGCTGTGTGACCTGTAGCAAAAGCACCCAGCCTCCCTCCGTGCAGGGACACGAACCGCACAGCGGCTTGCCTGTGTCTTTGGACACCGTTATTGTGCACGCGCACAGGGATTCAATGGAAAGAATGCGAGGCTGCTCCCAGAACGATTCCCTACTTGAGCTGCCCGACCGAGCATGTGGCCCTCGCCACCATCGGCACCCCCCTTTATGTCTGTGCAGTGTGGTTAGTCCTGGCTGCGCTGGGAACATCTGGACTCACCCACCACCCTAAGTCCTCCTGCCTCTTCTGCCAATGCACGTGGAGAGAGTCGTGGGCAGGAGTCCCATCTACCTCCACAAAGCTGAGCTTTTTCTTATCCATCACCATCATCCCTTCTGCACCCAGAGCACAACTGAGCCCTGAGCGGGTCTGTGATAAAAAGTGCTGGGGGAAGGAGGAAGGAGCTAGTCCCTCCACCATCTGTCACTCATGGGGATGAGTGACAGGTGGGGCCTAATGTTAAAAGCTCTGGAAATGAGATTGGGCAGAAGTCAAAGAATGGCCTTGGCTGACCTTGGATGCCTTCAAAGATGGGCAGAGTGTGACCCACGGTCAATGCATGTTGGGGAAAAGAACCATAGAACCGAGCCCCCACCCCGGGTGCCGGTGACGTCACCCCGTCAAGCCTCTCTCCTTAATGACTTCTGTAGCAAGTCAGCCTCTTGCTAAACCACAGCTCCTGATCAGAAGGGAACAGCAGCAGGCATCTGCACACAGGAGTCCAGTCTGTCATCACTGGATCATCTGTGAGAATGGAGCGTGATGATGACGAGCGTGGGATCAACGTGGAGGGGACTGCATTCATGGCAAGAGGGGCTGTTGGTGGTGACGGGGGAGTCACATGGTCTCAGGTCTTGTCACCTCTTCAGGCTTCTGTGTCCCCAAATCAGATACCTTGTTTCCCCAGACGTCACCAGTGGGGACCACTGCATTTTGGCTTCTCCAGGAACCAATACTGGGATGGAGAGGAAAAAAATCTAATTGGGGCAGGGGGTGGGCATTTGGCCAAGCAGTTAAGTCCCTGTTTGGGATGCCCACTTCCTATATCAGGGTATCTGGGTCTGATTCCCTGGCTTTGCTTCTGTCTTCAGCTTCCCACTAAGCTGTGGTGATGGCTCAAGTCCCTGGGACCCAATCACCATGGGGGAGACCTGGATTGAGTTCCTGGCTCCTAGCTTTGGCCCCCCCCCCAGGCCATTGTGGGCATTTGGAGGGGGGTGAATCAGTGGATAGACACTCCCTCTGTCTGTCTCTCAAATAAGTAAGCAAAAATTAATTTAAAAGGATGTTTTGAGGAGTGACACCTGTTGAGTAACTGGAGGTGGCTAATTGGGTCGGGGGCGGTGCTGGCAGAACATGGGGCACACCTGCAGCCACAGTGCACCTCAGAACAAAGGCTGCTGTTTGTGGCCTGCACAGGGGTAATGGCCAGGCCCTGCAGCACCTCCTGGCGTGGTCATTTCCTGGGGAGGGTATGGTCGTGGCCCAGGGGTGAAGCTGTCTTCTTTGCTGGGCACTGAGTCCATGTTGGATGCACAGCCATGCATCTGATCAACCGAGGCTGATCAGATCTCGCTGGCTTTTAATCTGTTGCGGGGCTTCATCAGCCTGAGAACGTCTCCTTTCCTGTCCTATTACTTAGGGCTAATGGAAGAATCAAGCATTATTGGAGTGACAAGGAGAGGACACTGAATCCCCAGCCAAGGTCTCACCTCACAGTGTAGCGTCCACCATCACAGGCTGTGCACTGGGGGGACCCTTGGAATGAGTGGATGGAGAAGTACTGTGGTCACTCCTTGCTCATCTTGGGAGAAATGAGAGCCTCACCAGGGGCCTCCACCTCTTGCAGGAAGCTCAGCGAGCCGGAACAGGCAGGAGGCTCACCAGTGATCCTACACCCATGCAGTGTGCACGTGGAGCCCGATGCTGCATTATGAGCAGTGCCAAGCCAAGCGTCAGAACTGAAAGAATCTACGGGCCGTCCAGAGGAACGGAATGATCTTGCAAGAGTGCTGGAGGAGAAAACGACTTCTCTTTGAGGTTACTGCCCCAGCCTCAGCGTACCCTCGCCTCATGCATGGTCTTGGGCGTGGGGAGGTCTTTGGCCCTGGCACTTCTCCCCAGAGGTGTAGGATAAATGCCCCCCGGACAGGTGCTGCAGCCAGGTCTTAGCTTATGCACCTGCACTGATGTCTTTGGCAAACGCTCGCTGAATCGCTCTGAGGAGGAAAGGTGCTACTGCACGGTGGCTCCAGCTCTATTCCACAGTGAGGCCACAGGACTCGGAGTGCACAAATCCTGCGGAAAACTAAAATGAACCTGATCTTTTCCCAGTGGCCCCTGCTGAATCTCATCCAACCTGCTTTCGTTTTTTTTTTAAAGGATTCATTTATTTATTTGAAAGTCAGAGTTACACAGAGGGAGAAGGAGAGGCAGAGAGAGACAGAGAGAGGTCTTCCATCTGCTGGTTCACTCCCCAGGTGGCTGCAGTGGCTGGAGCTGAGCCAATCCGAAGCCAGGAACCAGGAGCTTCTTCCAAGTCTCCCACGCGGGTGCAGGGGCCCAAGCACTTGGGCCATCTTCTACTGCTTTCCCAGGCCATAGCAGAGAGTTGGATCGGAAGCAGAGCAGGGGGAACTCGATCCAGTGCTCATATGGGATGCCGGCGCTGCAGGCGGCAGCTTTACCAGCTATGCCACAGTGCCGGCCCTGCAACCTGTTTTCAAACTTAATCTTGTGTTTCTTCAGTGGGAAGGAGTAGAAGAAACCGTGTTCTTCCCTCCAGCAGCTGCAGCCTTGTGTTTCTGACTTCCTGGCCAGCAGTGTGCATGGCAGAGAGCACCTGGCCCTCTGGGGACATCTGGACTCCAGAGTAGAAAATCACCATCAGCTGACTTGCGATGTAGCAACACTCACTATGCAACCAGGATGTTACGGAGTGGCCCACTCACAGGAGGAAATTAAAGTACAGAGAAGGAATGAAGAAGGTAACACTGCAACTTAGGCAGCATGGGGGAAGATTGTGCACCCCAGAGTACTCAGCCAATGGGGGGCCAGGGGAGGGGCCTGCCTGCTAGAACTCACATTGCTTGCTGTAACTGTCCCCAGGAGTGCCTGCTCATCTTGCAAGACTGATACTACTGAAGTCTCGTTTTCATTGCGCTTCCTGAGTTCAAGTCCACCTCTTGAGTGGAAAGTGAGGATATTTCCCGCACAGACCAGCAGCCTAGAAGAGACTGTGGAGCTTCTAACAATGTGTGTGGCCCATCTGGTGTGACCTGCACCCTGGCGTTCACCCCCAGCAGAGCAGCTCAGCCAACAGGAGACCCAAGTGCCTGTGTACCCCAAACTACCCGGGGTTGAGCAAGTCTTCCCACTGTGGAGCTGTGGCTGGGCCTCAGTGGTTGGACCAGAGCGGGTGTGTGGACAGTTATTGTTCCTGTTCTCACACTGGTACTTGTCGAGGGAAGGGAGGTGGAGGCTGGGGCAGCTACAGGACACAGAAGGGAGTCACTCCCCTTTCCCCTTTCTCTCTGTAGCTAAGTCAGGCCATGAAGTTTCCAGAGAAGCCTCTCATGGTGCTGCAGGTGGATCCCAGGTTGGCCTGGCTGGTTGGCACTCAACTGAGGTGGGTCTCATTGAGAGGCACCTTTTTTAAAATTAAAGATTTATATGTTTATTTGAAATGCATTTATATGTTTATTTAAAATGAAAGATTTATTTATATGTTTATTTGAAGAGGGGATTGGCAGCTGTGCTCAGCTAAGGGACAGAGAGATAGATGCAGGGTGTGGGAGACACACACACACAGATACACACATGCGCGCGCGCACACACACACATAAACAGAGATCTTCCACCTGCTGGTTCACTCCCCAGATGGTTGCAAATGTGGCCACTTCACTGAGGACTGGAGGGAGGGATGGGGACTGCCGGAGTGTGCCTGATATCCTAAGTTCAATCTGCACAGTGACCGTCTCTTGCTTCTAATGACACAAAGGCCTCTTGAGTGAGTAAATGGAGGACTTGCCTTGCTGTGCCATGCAGGAGGGTTTTAAGGCTCTTGGGGAGTTTGTCATGAACTTGGCTCTTAGCCAGTGCTCTGCCCTCCCTCCTCAGGGGCGGCTCCTGAGCCAGTTCAAATGGAAACATGGATGCTGCTGCAAATGACCTGGAACCTTCTCCGGGTGGTGTAGAATATCTTGCACTATCTTGTCCCCCCCTACAAATCTTGATCCATTCAATCAGGTTGTCTGGGCCCAAATATGGATGTTGTGGTGTGGACAGACAGCAGAGCTGTCTGATCTCTCATCTATCCATGTATCTCTATTATCTATCACGTACATCTACTTCTATCTGTCATGATCTCTATATCTGCCCCATATATCTTGAAATTGGCTCCAAATGACTGGATCAGTGACAAGCAAAGCAGAGTCCCCTCAAGACAGTTGGGGTGCAGGGACAGACTCCCTGGCACTTGCCTGGTGACATGCAGAGCACCCTGTATTCAGCCAACCTTTGCTGGCTAAAGCGTGCCCGGTTGCTAAAGCTGCATGCATGAGCCTGGGTCAGGCTGCCCCGAGCTCATTCAGTGCTGGAGCCAGCGGCTCTTGAGTGAAGAGGAGATTGGCAGCTGTGCTCAGCTAAGGGAGCGTCATCTAGCAGCCTGAGGCGCAGATCCACCATGGAGAGCTCAGCGTTGCAGGGACAGCGAGCATGGGTGCTGTGGAGCAATCCCAGGGCTAATGCCAACCTTTGGGGAGGCATCAAGCCTGGGATGGCACAGCTGGGGCCTCTCAACTGTGCCCTTCAGACCCCATGTGCTGAAGGTGCAGTCGCCCAAGGAGAAAGCCAGGGACTTTGTGGCCTGGGGCCGGCACTGTGGCTTAGTGGTTATTAAAGCCACTGCCTGTGATGCTGGCATCCCATATAAGAGCCGGTTCCAGGCCTGGTGCTCCACTTCTGACCAAGCTCCTGGCTAATGCACCTGGAAGGTGGGCCAAGTGTTTGGGTCCCTGCCCCACATGTGGGGAGACCTGGATGGAATTCTAGGCTCCTGGCTGTGACCTGGCCCAACCCCGGCTGTCATAACCATTCTGGGGAGTGAACTTGTGGATGGAAAATCTCTCTCTCTCTCTCTCTCTCTCTCTCTCTCTCTCTATCTGTGTGTGTGTGTGTGTGTCTTTCTCTCTGTGTCATTTTGCCTTTCAAATAAAGAAATCTTTAAAAAAAAAGAAATCTGGCCTGGATTTTGCGTTTTCAAAGACAAAGCACAGGATAAAGACAGCAATGGCAGAAGCAGGGACAAATCCTGATAAGCCTACATCCTGCTGTGCCCCAAGCACAGATCTGAGTCCCTGCCCTTCCGCCCTTGTCCTGCATGGAGATTCCCCTCCTGCTGGCAGCTCAGCAGGCTGACAAACTCACTCCTGATTTACATCCTTGTTTGGCTGGGAGCCAGCCACCTGCAGGCCTCCTGTGCATGCCTGTCTCTGGGTTGAGCATCCTCTATTCTTTCTTAAGATGCCCAGAATCTTGAGAGGTGGGGGCTTGGAGAGGGGGCGGAAGGGGACAGGGGAGCATTCCTGGGGGAGGGGACACCCCAGCCCCAGCCTCACAGGGCTGCTGGCTCGTCCTCTAACACTTCCAGTGTGGTCACAGCAAAGAAGAGGCGGGAGTGACCTCAGGCCAGGAGGTGGGACAGCTGCCTTTCAGCCTGAGCACTGAGTGGCACCTACTGGTTTGGTGGTCAGTGCACATCCAGGCCCACTCAGGGCAACAAATGCAATTGGACAGGACAGTGGACCCACAAGGGCTAGCCTTTGAGCCATCAGGCTGGAACCTCTAGGGGGCGCCACACACAGTTTCGAGCATGGGCCCTGAAGTTTGGGTCCCTGGGGCTGTGCAAAGGCAGCTCTGGCCAGGCCCTCTGCCTTGGTGACCACTTTGCATTTGGATCCCAGGGAGGGGAAGGGGATGACTGCCCCACCGATGTCTTTCACATGCAGGCCTGCTTGGGTGCAGGGGCCAGCCAGGTTGCATAGGTGTACCCCCTGTTGTCCCTGGACCTGCTCCTTGTTTAGCTGTGGGGCTGCTGATGTCCCAGTTACCTCCTAGTTGGAGCCTCCCATACCATGTTCTTCTTTAGAGCCAGGGTAGTTCTTTAGGGGATAGTTGGGGCTATCTGAGTATGAGAGGACATCGACCTGGTAAGGTAACAGGTTGGGCACCTGTTGAAATTAGGGACACAGGGGCTGGTGCTGTCATACAGTGGGTTAAAGCCCAGGTCTGAAGTGCTGGCATCCCATATGGACGCCGGTTTGAGTCCTGGCTGCTCCTTTTCTGATTTGGCTCTCTGCTATGGCCTGGAAAAGCAGTAGAAGATGGCCCAAGTCCTTGGGCCCCTACACCCATGTGGGAGACCTGAAAGAAGCTCCTGGCTCTTGGCTTTGGATGGGCACAACTCTGGCCATTGCAGCCATCTAGGGAGTGAGCCAATGGATGGAAGACCTCTCTGTCTCTATCTCTCTCTGTAACTCTGTCTTTCATATAAATAAAATAAAATCTTAACAAAAAAAAAAAAAAAGAAAAGAAATTAGGGACACTGAGTGAAGTCCAGAGACCTGTGGCCTGGGAGAATCTGGTGTGTTTGAGGTAGCTGGTGAAGTAGGGATGCCTGTCACAAACTCTGCTATCCTCATGCAGCAGAGAGCTTGTAAGATTCTCTTGTAAGCTTTGGATCTGGGGTCCGCGCTGTGGTGTATGGGCTAAGCCTCTGCCTGCAGTACAGGCATTCCACATGGCCACTGGTTTGAGTCCCGGGTACTCCATTTCCAACCCAGCTCTCTGCTATAACCTGGGAAAGCAGTAGAAGATGGTCCAAGTGCTTGGGTCCCTGCACAAGCGTGGGAGACTCGGAAGCTCTTGGCTTCTGGCTTTGGATCAGCTCAACTCCAGCCTTTGGGGCCATTTGGGGAGCAGATTGACAAATAGAAAATCTTTCTCTATGTCTCTGCCTCATTCTGTCTGTATACCTCTCAAATAAATAAATAAAATCTAGAAAAAAAAATTCAGGTCTTACAATAGAACAGCCATGCCCCCAGCCATGGAGGCACCTGCTAGGATGGGCACAGCTGGTGAACTCAGGGCTGCTGAGTGAAGCAGGGACAGTGGGGAGACATGAGGCTGGTGGGGGCCAGGATACCCTGTGCACCTGTGGGGTGTGGGAGGGAGACACCTGTACAAATCTTGGTCGAGATGTTGTTCTCTATGGACGTCACCTTGGACTCCCCATCCTCTCCCCTGAATGGCTCCCACCTCCTGCTGGCCAAGACAGGTTGTAAAATGAAAACCCGAGTCTCTGGCATGTCCCTAAGAGACCCACCAAGGACACCATCTAGGCCAAAACATCATTTACTGTTTCTTGCTTTGTAAAGGAGAGAGAGAACCCTTAAGGTGGAACAGGAAGTCATGGACAGTGAGGACTGAGGGCTATGTGTTTGTTTTGCCCATTTCCTGGGCTCAGACAGGACTTAGGCACAGTGACTTCTGGGCTCTGGGTCTCTCTGTGTGTCAAGTGCATGATTTTAGGGGAGGATTTGGGGTTCAGTGAGCTTGGTGCAGAATCTAAGGCTTGGCCCTGGGTGGTGCTGTTGTAGCTCTCTGCCAGCTGGCATGCAGCCAAGTGTGTGCATGTGGCCTCTGTGCTCTCGCTATGTCTGGTGCTCACAGGGTGCTGGGCAGGCTTCCTTCTCTGGTTTTTCCATTCTCTCCAGTCCCCTGCTATAGTCCTTGGAAGGATTGCATGAGATAGCTTGTGCCGAGTGCCCAGGGCTGGGTGGGTACACGGATGATGATGACGTAGGTCTGAGGAGGCACAGATACCCCCCAACATGCTAAAGAAGCTGTAGTCACTAAAAGAGCCACGGTGGAGGATATGCACCTCCCCTCCTGCCCAGGCCACGCCCATCTCGGGAAGGCCACACCCTATGTCTACCCATCTCTGTGAGCTGCTGGGCCTTGATGCTTATACTTTCTGGGACTACACACACTGATAGTCTCAGCGCCTGACCCTCAAGAAAGGGTTGGCAGCACTCAAACAATCGAGTGAGGGCTGATCCCTTCAAAACCAAGGCTGCTACCTCAGGTAAGACAGAGGCTGGCGTTAAGATGGGCGGTTGTTTCAGCAGGAGGCAAAGTCACTTGCACACAGGGTGGGGCTTGGGGTGACTGATGGAGCTGGTGGGGTCAGGGGGCGGCTACTTCTTCACCAGATCTAAAGATTGGCAACGCTGGCCACCCCTCGAGCTCACAATGGATTGTTCCAGGACAGATTCCAGTGAGTGAATCTGAGAGCTTGGGTGGACAGAGGGGAGGCTGTGGACCCACCATGGACACGGCCTGCCTCGGATGCCAACAGCAATCCCAGCCATCCCAGCTGCTGCACACGAGTCGGGCACTGCACCCTATAACTTGGGAATTCTCCAGTCTTCCTGCTGTAACCTGGGGCCTCATCAGTGATCCCCACCCACCCACCCACCACCGACTGAGGCTGAGGATCAGAGAGGGTACAGACATTTGTGTAAGGTCACACAGCCTAGCTGCATTCCAATTCTGGTGGGTTTGACCCCAAACTCATGCTCTCTGTTCTCTTACAGGGATGCCAGCTCCTCTTGAATATTCTTCTTAGGGCCTTAGAGATAAGGTTTTGGCCCATCCATTAAAGACAAAAGGGAGGTGGATCATCTTGGGTTTGAGCCTCTCATAATTTTCAGAACTAACTCAGTGTTCAAGGTCAAGGGGCAATCAACCTTGTGTTCCTTGTTCCAGGGCTGCCATTCTCAACCTGGGCTGCACATTGGCATTGCCAGGCTGCACTGCTGGCCAATTGGGACAGTGTTTCTGGGCTGGGACTCAGGTGTCAGGAAGGGGTTCAGTGCCGTAGGTGGAACCATAGTCCTAGGGAGAGGGTCTAGGACCTCCTAGGTGCACTCTTGCAAGCACTGGGTTGATGACAGTGGTTATTAGCAAGGTGGAGATTTAAAGCAGCAGCCAGGCCATGGTGATCTTGTTGGGGGAGGCCCCCACTACCTCTGCACCCCGGTGGCTCTGCAGTTACTCCACAGCCAGTGGAAAGGCTCAGTGCAACCCAACCATCACTAGCCATCAGAAAGAAAAGGTCTTAAGCAAACGAGCTAAAATATCATTTTTTGTTAAATAAGGAACACTCGTAAAACTGCAGTGAAATGGTATTAAAATGTCTGTGGTTACTTATTTCTCAGCATTCGTCAGGTGACTTAAGCAGCATGAAGCAAGAGTTGCGCTTAAAAAAATGACAAGAAAATAGCTATTCATTTAGTGGACAGAGTACAGCTCGACTCGGCTCCAGGATCGCTGGCATCGCTGCTGACGGCCAGGGGAGCGTCTGGGAGGCCGGTGTTTGACAACGACGCGCCTTGGGCCTTCCCAGCTCCTTTGCCTCCAGGTCTCTGAGCAAAGGTGGGGCTCCCGTTCTCCAGGAGTCTGGCTCGGCCTGGCAAGGCGGGTGGGGGTGGGGGAGGCAGGGAGCGTCCCAAGGTTGCATATTGCTGCTGCGGGTAGCTGCTGAGTTAGGATACCTTCTGAAGGAGGCTGCATTCCCAGGCTGGGGCAGCACAGCGGGAGTGCAAAGGGCCTGAGGCAGATCCCACGCTGTTCTGGCTTTGCATTCTGCTGTTCTGGCTTTGCATTCTCTAGTCCGGATCGTCCACAGGCAGTGGTTGCTTCTTCATCTTCCCTCTGGCCCCGTTTCCTTGTGGCGTGGAAGGCGCATGGATGGGGTGGGGGCCACACAGAGGAGGCTAGCACGCCGCTGACAGCACAGCAACACGGCCCCCGGCCCTCTGCCTATTGCACCGTATTCCATAAAAAATAAACACTTTTATTTTTAACTGTTTGTATATTGCTAATGCAGTGGTATTTCAGGCACTGGCAGGCTGCTGAGAGCTGTGTTGTCATCCATCCCCCAGAATCTATCCAGGGACAGCTTCACGGGTTGGGATCTTTGGAGCTTCCCTTGGGAAGGATTCGCAGTGCCCGTCTGCCTGGTGCTCTACACAGTGCTGTGACAATGAACTTCGAGGGTAGAAACAAAAGAAATCCATGGGTAGAAAATTCCAGGGCCCAGTGCGGTCATGGGCAATCCTCTGCCTGCAGGTGCATCTCCCCTCCGCGGCAGCCATAGGGACCTGGCCCAAGTCCTTCCCCTGTAATGCCTGCAGGGAGCTTAGAGGTGGTTGCTCTTGGAGAGGTAGGCAATGAGGGCGACGGCCACGCCCACATAGATGCCAGTGCCAATGGTGATGGACAGCACGGCCAGGAACAGTGCCCGGCGGGAGCTGGTGCTGGCCTGGTGGAAGTCGCCCTTGGCCACGGCTTTGTTTGTCTGTGGAGTTGGAGAACAAGGAAATCAAGGTCAGCAGTGAGTGCGTGGCCCCGTGGCCCCCGTGCCAACCTAAACCCACTCCAGAAAGGCAGAGCCGCCAGAGCAGAGAGAGCCAAGGTAGAGGATTCGGCTCTCGCCCCCTGTGTGGACCAGGGGAGGGTCTCTGACCGGCTGCTCCTGCACGCAAGGCAGGCAAAAGCGTCTCAGGCCCCACAGTTCCAGGGAAGGAACTCACTGGCCTGCAACCTGTACTTGCTTTTCCATTTGAGTTAGGTTTGTTTTTCCAAAGCCTGAATGTGCTTACCTGATTGAACCCCTACAACCTCTGAGAGGCAGGGGGTGACAATTCTCACGTCCAGTGGAAGGCCACGGCAAGAAAACCCTGTTCTCACCAGCCTCCATTCCCCAGCTTTGGGACACTACTCTGTTGTGAGAGCTGGCATATTGCTCATTCAAACCAGAAAGCACCGGGTACCTTGCAAGGGGCCACAGAGGGTCAGGCTCAGAGACATCTCAGCAAATACATTTGCCTCTTGCATCGCCTTCTTGGCCACTACCGAATGGGATTAGAATCTGGAGATGTGTTGAGAAGGGACTGCCATCCACTGCGTGCCTCCTTCTCTCTCACCCCTAACTTCTGGCTCTGGAAGGTTTGGGATTTTCCTTTTCTTTCTCTCCCAGTTTTGTTCATCTTAGACCTGAGCTTGCAAGCTCACTGTAGATAATACTGCAAGAAGCAGAGCTAAGGGGGTGCGGGAAAGGAAGCCCCCTAGGACCACAGTGATTAATTAATTACATTGTCAATTAGCTCAGCTAATGCCGCTGCACAGGGGATTTCTTCCACAGAGGCTTTCCCTGCTCAGCTGGAGGCTGCAGGAGGAAAGGCGCAGTCCTGTTGTCACGTGGGCTCCCTAGTGGCTGGGTGAGGACCCTCAGGCAATGCTGGGAATGCAATGGCTGGGGAGTGGCCAGGTGAGTCACCCTCCTTCCTCTGCCCCTACATGGGTCTGGTCCTCGGGACACATCCCCCATGTCAGCTTTCCATCACCATTACAAACACCTGACACAACCACTTGGAAAGAAAGGCCGGTTTGCTCCGGCTTACAGATTTAGAGGTTCACAGTCCAAGATCAACAGGTCCCCTTGGTTCTGCCTGGAGGTTGATGATGGCAAGGGAGTGGGGCTCAGGAGAAGGAGCACGTGCGAGTCACAAGGCAGAGAGGCCAGTAGGGGACTAACTCAGGCTGCTGTGTCTACTCCTCCTGTGGGACCCACCTTCCAAGGGCACATCCCCAGTGAACTGAGAACCTCCCACCAGACCAACCCCTAGACACCACTTGATTATGATTCTACCCTTGCAGCTCCATCAAGGTAAGACTCTGGGGTTTAACCTTGAACAGCTGCAGGGGTTCTGGAGCCGATCCTCGTCAAAGCCTATAAATACCCAACTTCCCTGGGGTATTTAGGATGAAGGTATTGCTCCTGGGCTGTCTCTTACCCAGAGCTCTGGCGTGGCCTCTGCACGTTCTGAGCACACACGGCACCAAGAGCGCTCAGGTCCGAGGCAGATGGGTCTGCTCAGGAGTCACATCCACTTGCCTCTCCTCCTAGTGCATACTGAGGGGACTTGATCTGCATTTTACCATTGGCTTCTAGGGCAATGGTTCCAACAAGAGACCCCAGAAATGGGCTGTGTTAGTTAGAGAGAGATGTGTCAGAAACAGCCCACAGATAAGCCTCAACAAGTGGGCTGCATCCACGCTTCAGGCAAGCAGAGTCCCCGAGGCCCAAGACCCCATGAGGTAGAACTGTCACTCACACTGTGAGGCACTGACACCGTGGGCTAACGCAGGTGATTCCCTGACGCTGACTCTCTGCTTCCAGAAATGGCTCACTGGTCCCTCCAATAGGTGTAGACAGGAAATAATGTGCACACCCCAACTCTGGGCTGCAACTCCGGGCTGTTTGATGAGTTGTGTGTGTTGTACGCAAGAGTAGGGTTGTTGACCTGGATCCATAGCTCCGTGCACCCTTGATGCAGAAGGCAAGGCTGTGTGTGTGTGTGTGTGTGTGTGTGTGATTCAATGAGAAGATGGACCGGCCATGATCACTGGATTCTCAAAGCAGCCAACTTCTTAGCTGCTGCTGCCCATTGCATGAGGGAAGGGGAGGGGAAGGAGGAGAGGAGGTGCAAAGGAGCAGAGCCAGCCAGCACTTCCTAGGGCCAGGAGACGTGGCAGGTGCTTCCTGATTGTCATTTGCTTATCCTCATCGGGGATCCAGACTTGTGTGCACCCTGGCCTACACAGAAACACTTAAGTGAATGCTCCACAAACACAGCAAGAAGCCTGATCCAGCTTGGGGGTGTGGTCAGCACCACGTACATCTGCTGAGAATGGGCCACCTGCTGTAGTTTCCCTGAAGGCCCAGCGGGTGTCCAGCAGCCCAGGACAGCTCAACTCACTCAGGCTGTGTGGTGTGGGCCTCCTGCTTACTTCATCATCCGTGGTTGAAAAACATCAGCCCCAAACCCTGCGGCTGAGACAGGGTAGTCCAGTCTCGGAGGGGCAGGGGTTTGGCAGTGCTCATGGGGGCGGTTCTGATGAAGGGTCTGGGCTGAGGTGATCCCCCAGTGGTTCCAGGCCAGCATGTGAGGGCTACAGAGCTCCCTAGCATCCATATCCGTCTGCACTTCCACAGGGTCCCTCTAGGAGAGAGGTGGCTCCTACAGCCTGCAAAAAGGCTCCAGGGCACACAGGGCACACACTCCTGTCTGCCTGCAGTGCTCTGTAGACAGCCTCTTCTACATGATCCTGCTCACCTGCAAAGATGCCCAGGCATCCTGAGATCTGCTTCTAGGAAGCCCAATCCCCCAGGCTGCCCTCCAGGCAATCACAGCAGGGACCCTCAGGAAAACCCCACCCAGACATATGACCCTATGGGCTGGCGCCCAAGAGTGAGGGCAAACATGTACCAACCACAGCAGGTGCAGACGGGGATGTCCCTTCCAGGCTCCTCTTGTCAAAGCAGCCAAGTCAGAGCCAGCCCAAGAGCATGATCAAATTGGGTTAAGAGGCTTTGGTTTAGAGGCAGTGCCTCCCTTGGGTCCACCCCAAGCAGTTTTCTCTCACAACAGGTGCCTCCTGGATCAGCCACCAGCTGATGGCACACCTGTGAGGGCCACCATGCTGCCCAAATGGAGGTGACTGTGTGTGGCACAGTACAACTGCACCTGGCCACGCCCAGCTGCACAGAGCCCTTTCCATTGACGTCACAAAAGCCGCTGCCTGCATCCCCTCTGGGCTGAATGTTGCCTTCCATGCCCTTTCCTTTAAGAAGTCATACTTAAGCTGTTTTCGTAGACAGAAAATGCAGGAGGTTGCCAGAGTCCTGAGCAGCACCAGGGGTGGGGGTGGGGAAGCTCTGCTCTGCACCTCGGTGCATCAGAATTGGGCTGATGACAGGTGCTGGGGTATGCATGGGGGTGGTGAGGATGCAACTTCCGCACCAGAGGGAGTGAGCTTTTCAGCTCACAGGTGAGAGTCCCTGGGAGTTGGGGAGAGAGCCTGGAGACATCAGGGTATAAAGACTGCTGTGGAATACAGGAGGTGGCCTGGGGCTGGGTCAGGCACAGCTGGGCACTCTGCAGGGTACTGAGCCCATGCCCTGGGGCTCTGCACAGAGAAATGTGACAGGCACATTCGGGTTCTGGAGTTAAGGAGCTGCCTCCACTACCCAGCTTGCATAGGAAACCCAATTTGTAAATGGAAGGGCAAGAAAATCTCCTGAGTGATGTAGCTGCTGATGGTGACTCGCGCTCTGCCCCTTGACTAAAGTCCTGTGTGACCTGGGAGAACCAGTCCCACCCACGGGAGACACAGCCCAGACAAATGTGCTGTGGCTTAAAGTGCAACCTCCTGTACTGCGTGTTCCTATTGCCACACCCACCAACCAGCCCAGTCGGATGCTTCCTGATACACTGCTAAGGATCACCTTTCTCTTATTTTTGTGATGAGCAGTGACTGGGAACCAACGTCAAAGGCACCTTCTTTGGGAGGTGGGGCTCTTTGTAAGGCTCCCACTGTGTTTGCTCCCCAACAATTCTCTCTGCAGGGGGTGCTAGGACAGTGCGTGGATGACCACTGCTGTCTGGCCAGCAGCTTCAGGGTCACAGCCAAGAAAGAAAGGAGACACTGGTGAAGCTTCAGGTCCAGGGAGGTGGTCTTAGGTCCTAGGCAACAGAGACCAAGCAAGAAGCAAGTGCATTGTAAGGCAGGGCCCATCTGGGGCAAACGGAGGTCAAGGAGGCAGCATGGGCGTAGGCGGGTCTGTAAAAAAGTCCTCCAGTGTCCAGCTGAGACAGAGAGAGGGTGTTACTCTCTTCCCAGCCCCAGAGAGTGCCACCCATAAAGACATCTCTGACCCTCATCTGCTCCTGCCCATCATGCTCACCCCAAAGTGGGAGACACCATGGCCTGAGAGAAGAAGGACGAGGAGGAGGAGGAGGAGGAGGAGGAGGAGGAGGAGGAGGAGGAGGAGGAGAGAGGCGAGACCACAGACCTTCTTCTTGGGGAATAGCTGCCGCCCGTGTGCACACAATCTGCACAAGAGAACAGTGCTACACGACACCCTCCAGGAAGGAAGAGACGGTAGGAGGTACTGGCAAGAGTGTGCAGCACCCCAAACTCCAGGTGGGAGTGCACGTTCCTACCACCCCTTGCCCATGTTTCCTCTCCATTATGCACCAGCAAATGCACCCCTGGTGCACACCCAACAGCAAGTATTCCTGTGCTCACCAATGGCGTCTACAAGATTGTCCGTAGCAATGAATACAGCGCCCAGCTCCCAAGCTGGGAACCAGCCAGGTTCCAGCAACAGTAAGGAGAGTGATGATTTCTGAGCCTGGTAACTGAATATATCTCAGAAACATATGTGGAACCAAAGAAGCTGGGCATAATTTCTATAAAGTAAACAATGAGACAGCATCATCTGTGCTGTTGGTATAGAGTCAGGTTAGTGGATAGCTTTGGGGAGGAAGAAAGCAGAGTCTAAAAATATCTACTCTCGTGGAGCCAGTGCTGTGGCATAGAGGGAAAAGCCAGTCTGTGTTCCCGACATCCCATGTGGGGCACCAGTTCAAGTTCTGGCTGCTCCACTTCCAATCCAACTCCTTGCTAATGTGCTTGGGAAAGCAGTGGAAGGTGGGTCAAGCCCTTGGGCCCGTCACCCATATTGGAGACCTGGAAGAAACTCCTGGCTCCTGGCTTCAGATTGGCCCAGCTCTGGCTGGTGTGGACATTTGGGAGGTGAACCAGTGGATGGGAGACCTCTCTCTCTCTCTCTCTCTCTCTCTCTCTGTCTCTCTTTCTCTTTCTGTCTCTCTCTCTAACTCTGCCTTTCAAATAAAATAAACAAATCTAAAAAAAACCCACATACTCTTGTACTCCAAGATAAGTTCAGAAGTAATGAACAGATAAGAACTATCCACAGAGAATACAGAAATTCATTTTATGAAATGTGTACTGTCTTGGCATCAATACCGGAGAAGGGGGCAGGTGTGGCCTAACATTTAGGGTACAGGTGAAGGGGTCCTGCCCCACATCAGGGCACTGTGTTCAACACCTGGCTCTGGCTCCTGACTCCAGCTTCCCAACAATGCAGACCCTGGCAGGCAGTGGTGGTGGCTCAAGTGGTTGGGTCCCTGCCACTCAAGTGGGGTCCCCGGATCTTAGCTGCTGGCCTCAGTCCTTGGCTATTGTGGACCCACATTTTGGGGAGTGAGCCAGTGATGCTTGTCTATCTATTTCTCTGTCTCTCTCTGTGTCTCTTGAATAAACGAGCGGGGGGGGGGGGGATTGGAAGAGACAAGGGAATGAGACTTCAATTTCACCTGTAAACCCAGATACAGATGTGATTTGTCACAGGAAGGGCCAGGCCAGCTTCTGTCTCCAGACTGCTCTTGTTTCCCTCCTGCTTCCTTTGTTCCAGTTGTAGCTGCAGGGTCTCTTGCTCATACTTCACTGTTTTAACCCCTATTTATACAAGTGGCTAGAGGACATCCGTCACACCCTCTCAGGGGCCTTACCACCTCCCTCCCTGGCATCCCAAAGGTCTGCATCCCAGTGCTCACCCCACCGCAATGTTGATATGTGGGCCTCTCTGCCAGGGCATCGGATGCCTCATCCAGGCAGGAGCTGCGTGGTTCATGTCTGTGATCTGTCCCACAAGGGGCTCTGGCTCAGGAATAAATGACAGAGGCCAGCGCTGCAGCTGTCACTCATTTCTGCTGCATCATCCTCAAGGGCGATGCTCTCTGGTCAGAAACAGCGAGCCCTCGGTGCTGTCCCTCACAGTGTAAGCTGGCACAAGGACATAAATCAGGTGCACCGGGAATGGAAATGACGCCTCTCCAAGGGAAGTGCCGGCACCAGAAAGACATGGCTGTCCAAGCTGGGACACACAGCGGTGCTTGGCAGGGCTGGGCAGAGAGAGAGAGAGAGAGAGATAGAGAGAGAGAGAGAGAGAGAGATATGGAATCTCCCATCTGCTGGTTCACTCTCCATATGGCTGCAATGGTCAGAAACAGCAACTTCTTCTGGGTCTCCCACATGCGGGCAGGGGCCCAAATGCTTGGGCCGTCTTTTGCTGCTTTTCCCAGGCTCGTTAGCAGGGAGCTGGATCAGAAGTGGAGCAGCCAGGAGGGAACTGGCACCCATATGGGATGCTGGTGTTGCAGGGAGCAGCTTTATGCACTACGCCAGCCTCCTCACTCAATCATTCTTAAGTTTTGATTAATTCAAATGTATGCAGCCACAGTGGCTGGCAGCCAGCAGGGTGGGCAGATAGATCTGGGAGAAAACACAGCACAGGAAGAAGAATACAACTGTTGGGAGGAACCAAAAGCAGGTGGAAATGCCTAAAACAGGAGTTCAAGGTATTTGCTAGGCAGCGCACTGTGGGGGTGGCATTCCTGCACCCCCGGGACGTGGGCCACACACACATGTGCCTTGTGGGAACTTGTTTTATTCTCAGCTAGTCAAAGAGGGAACATGTCCCGGCATCACTTCAGTGCCAGCGTGCAGATAGTGAGATGGCTGTGAGATCAAGGATGCTGGGGTGACTCGGAGAAGGGAAGCTGCTCGAAATCCACAGGCAGCTTGTAGGGTTTTGCCCTCCCAGGGCATGGCCTGAGCTTAGCTGTGTCTCAGGCCTGCAGCTCACACTTGGAATCTGTTCTCAGTGACCCCGGGCCATTGTCCTCTGCACCGACTTCCAGCTGCCTGCCAGGGATATCCCCAGGTGCTTCACTCTGATCTCTCCCAGGCTGGCCAGGGTCAACATTGCCCTTGACTTGACTTTATTTTTTTATTTTTGACAGGCAGAGTGGACAGTGAGAGAGAGAGAGAGAGAGAAAGGTCTTCCTTTTACTGTTGGTTCACCCTCCAATGGCCACTGCGGCCGGCGTGCTGTGGCTGGCACACCGTGCTGTGGCCGGCACACCGTGCTGATCCGAAGCCAGGTGCTTCTCTTGGTCTCCCATGGGGGGGTGCACGGCCCAAGGACTTGGGCCATCCTCCACTGCACTCCCGGGCCACAGCAGAGAGCTGGACTTGAAAGAGGGGCAACTGGGACAGAATCCGGTGCCCCGACCGGGACTAGAACCTAGTGTGCTGGTGCCACAAGGCAGAGGATCAGCCTATTGAGCCACAGCGCCAGCCACCCTTGACTTTAGATTGGGTTTCTGCCAACATCTTGGTTTCCTTTGGCTGGAAAACACTCACTGTTGCTTGAGGTTTTGGAAAAATCATGACTTTCTCCAAGGGATCCACCTGCTGCCCTG
This sequence comes from Sylvilagus floridanus, assembly GCA_949820135.1. Classification (NCBI taxonomy): domain Eukaryota; kingdom Metazoa; phylum Chordata; class Mammalia; order Lagomorpha; family Leporidae; genus Sylvilagus; species Sylvilagus floridanus. Next base: position 82,847,982 of record OX463231.1, read on the forward strand.
TTTTTATTTTTTTAAGATTTATTTTGTTTATTTGAAAGGGCTACAGAGAGAGGTACACACACACACAAACACACACACACAGAGAGAGAGAGAGAGAGAGAGAGAGAGAGAAGAGAGGTCTTCCATCTGCTGGTTCATCCCCCAACTGGCCGCAATGGCCACAGCTGAGTTGATCTGAAGCCAGGAGCTTCTTCCAGGTCTCACATGTGAGCGCAGCAGCCTACCCACTTGGGTCATCTTCTACTGCTTTCCAAGGCCAATAACATGGAGCTGGATAGGAAGTAGAGCAGCCAGGATTCGAACTGGCATCCATAAGGGACGCCAGTGCTGAAGGCTGGGGCTCTAACCCACTGTGCCATAGCACCGGCCCCTGATGCCTCCTTTTCTAGGAGTGCGAATGGGTAAGGAGGCGTGGCTCACATTCCCCGGCACCCAGGGACACATTCCGCTCTGTTGGTGATGAAGGGCTGGGTCCAGGCTCATCCGGGAAGACCTTGGCCATGGACACCATTGTTGGCCCCCTGAGATTTGGGACACAGGTGCTCCGATGTGGGGTGTGACAGGTCTCAGTGCAGTACTTGCTGCCCCCAGAATGGTTTCTCTGGAAATTAATGGCACTCCGGTACTTTAGGGCTCATTTTCCCTCTAGTACCCCTATCTACCTGGCTGGATGACATCACTGTGCATGCCCGCAAAGGTTATTGACATTGCTTATCACTGTGGAGCCTTTGCCAGGCAGTTACAAGGTACTGAGGGCTGCACCTGCCAGGAAGTGGCCTGCACTTAAGATTCAGACTGTGGACAGAGTTAATCCCAACCCAACCTCAGGATAGACGGCTACTTGGGCAACTGTTCCACTCTCAATCCTCAGCACACAGGGTGCTCTCTTGCAGCTGTTTAACTCCAGACGTGTTTCTACGATGCCCCTCCTCCCATCTTTTTAACAACTCCTCTGTTTTAAGCCACTAAAAATAAAGCTTGGCGCCTGTGATGTCCACATTCCGCATCAGAGCGCCAGTTCCAGACCTGGCTGCTCTGTTTCCAATCCAGCTCCCTGCAAGTACACCTAGGAAAGCAGCGGAAGGTGGCCCAAGTCCTTGTACTCCTTCCACCCACACTGGGGCGTGGGTGGAGTTCCAGGCTCCTGGCTTCAGGCTAGTCTACCTTGGTTGTTGTGTGGCCATGTCGGGGAGTGAAACAGAAGTTGGAAGATCTTGTTCTCACTGTCTCTTCCTCCTGCTATGTGGTTCTGCCTTTTAACTAAATAAAATAAATCTTAAAAAAACGTATAGGGGCAGATGTTTGGCTTACTGGTTAAGATGCTACAGCTGGGGCCAGTGCTGTGGCGCAGCGGGGAAAGCTGCTGCCTGCAGTGCTGGCATCCCGTATGGGCACGAGTTCGAGTTCCAGCTGCTTCACTTCCGATTCAGCTCTCTGCTGTGGCCTGGGTAAGCAGTGGGAGATGGCCCAAGTCCTTGGGCCCCTGCACCCACGTGGGAGACCCGGAGAAAGATCCTGGCTCCTGGCTCCACATGAGCAAAGCTCCAGCTGTTGTAGCCATCTAGGGAGTGAACCAGTGGATGGAAGAGTCTCTCTCTCTCTCTCTCTCTCTCTCTTGCACTATTTGCTTCTGCCCCTCTGTGACTCTGCCTTTCAAATAAATAAATGAATCTTAAAAAACAATGGTCCAACCAATATCCGAGTACCTCGGTTTACTACCTGTCCCATCTCTTGATTTCACTGCTCGCCTAAGGGAGGCAGTGGTGATGGTTCCAGTTCTTGGGTTCCTTCCTCCTCTGCAGGAAACCTGGATGGAGCTCCGGGCTTCTGGCTTCATTCTAAGGAGCCCTGGCCATTGCAGGCATTTTGGGTATGAACCAGCAGATGGGAGAACTCTGTGTGTCTGTCTCTCAAATAAACAAAAAAATTTTTAAAAAATCTGTGTTGGTAAGGTCTAAACAGCAGAAAGAAGATGGTTTATGAAACCAAATCCGGGGCTGGAGCTGTGGCGTAGCAGGTAAAGCTGCTGCCTGTAGTGCCAGCATCCCATATTGGCGCCAGTTCGAGGCCCGGCTGTTCCACTTCCCATCCAGCTCTCTGCTGTGGCATGAGAAAGCAGTAGAAGATGGCCAGAGTACTTGGGCCCCTTAACCCATGTTGGAGGCCTGGAAGAAGCTCCTGTCTCCTAGCTTTGGATTGGAGCATCTCTCGCCATCGCAGCCAACTGGGGGTGAACCAATGGTTGGAAAATCTCTCTCTCTCTCTCTCTCTCTCTCTCTCTCTCTCTCTGCCTCTTTGCCTCTCTCTGTGTAACCCTGACTTTCAAATAAATAAATAAATCTTTAAAAAAAAAAAGAAATAAAATCTGCCAACTGTTTGGTTAAAACCCAACCCAGCACCAGTTGACCACTGCATGGGTAAGGGCAACCGCGTCTCCACCACCTCCTGCTGGCCCAGGTGGCCACACTGTTGAGGGCTCCATAAGGAGATGCCTGAGTGTGATCAAGGGCTTTAGTTTATGGAGAATCCAACCCAAACCACAAAGACATCAACAGGAAGCACTGGCATTGGGCCAGGCCATTGCAGAGCAGGTGAACTACTGCAGGCAGAGAATCTCCGCTCTGAAATGCTAGCAACCAGAAATGTTTCAGATTTTGGAATTGCTGTATACATGTAAGTAATGAGCTGTCTTCGGAATGGGACCCAAGTCTCAACATGCAATTCATTTATGTTTCATATATATCCTTTTTTAAAACATTTATTTTGCGTATTTGAAAGACAGAGTTAGACAGATAGAGAGAGTGAGATTTATCTTCCATTCGCTGGTTCACTCCCCAAATGGCCACAACTGCCAGGGCTGGGCCAGGCCAAAGTCAGGAGCCAGGAGCTTCTTCCAGGTCTCCTATGTGGGTGCAGGGGCCCAAGTACCTGTGCCGTCTTCTACTGCTTTCCCAGGCCACTATCAGGGAGCTGCCCTCTCCCACATGCTGGCTTCTGGCTTTGTCCAGACAGAATCCTGCATGCTCGGGTCTGGTTTGCCTGGAAGAGGGGTCTGCGAGACTGGTCCTTCCCAAGCGTGAGCTCAGGAGTAGGTGAGAAAAGGTGGGAGCCGAGGGCTGTGCCGTGCTTCCTTGGCCCACCCAGGCCAGTTGCTGGGCTCTGGGGCTACAGTTCCCACTGCACGTTCACCCCCTCTGTCCTCTGTAGGCAGCGCCCATCAGCACACCTGTTCTCCCAGGGCATCACGGATCGATAACGATCACAAGAAAGTCTATTATTGGATCAGAATCAGAGATGGAGGCTGAAGGACTGAAATGTGTCACCCTGGCCACTTCTTAGATGGGACAGCTTGTAAATGGCCAGACAATTACATATGGTCTTTCCCCATGTCCTTTGTTCTTTGTAAAAATTTATTATGTGTTTGTGTGTGTGCATCTCCATGAATATGAATGGATCTTCAAAAAGTTCACCAAAAAGTTGCACATTATGAGAAAACTGCATGGATTTCCAAAGCGTTAAACACCAAACCAAGCTCATCTTTTAAGTCCGTTCTTCATGAAGTTAAAAGTAAATTATTTTATTTGAGAGGCAGAAAGGGACAGGCATACATGTTTTGTGTGTGTGTGTGTGTGTGTGGAGAGAGAGAGAGAGAGAGAGAGAGAGAGATCTCCCATTTCCTGGTTCACTCCCCAAATGCCTGCAACATTCTGGGGCTGGACCAAGACAATCCCAGGAGCTAGGAACTCAGTCTAGGTCTCCTATGTGGGTTTCAGGGTGCAGTTACTCAGCTACCTGAGCCATTGTCTGCTGCCAGGGTGTGCATTAGCAAGAAGGGAGAATCAAAAACGGAGCTGGGACTTCAACAAGGCAGGCACTGCTCTACGGGATGTGGGCGACCCCAGTGGCATCTCCATTGCTATGTCAAATGCCTGCTCCTCCACACGTGTGTGTGTCTCAGATCAGAGGAGCCAAGTGCAATACTCCCAGGAAAAATGCACAATTCACCAGCATTCCTGCAGCTGGGCGGAGCCTCACAGTGTGCACACGGCCTGCCAGGCAGCCAGCACTCAGGCCTCACGCAGAGCTGCCTTGGAGGCCTCCCTGTGTGCTTTCCTCTTCCTCAGCAGTGAGCATCGTCCCTGCCAACAAGAGGCCAGATCTGCTGCGTGCACCTTGGGACATCCACCCACAGACCCTGTGGAGCACCTGCCACTGGGTGTGACCCCCTTCACTCTGTGAGGTTCATCTCTCTTGTGTGTTGTTGATCAAAGGTTTCATCTCTAGTGACCCACTGCGTGCGTCTACTGCTGTTGGCTGTCCATTCTCCCGGCCAAAAGCATTTGCAGCGTTTCTAGTTTGAGGCCATTATGGGCAGGGTTGCTAGAACATTCTGAACATTCTAGTTTCTTCCTTCCTTCCCTCCCTCCCTCCCTTCCTTCCTCCTTAACTTCGTTCCTTCGTTCCTTCGTTCCTTCCTCCCTCCCTCCCTTCCTTCCTCTCTCTCTCTCTCTCTCTCTCTCTCTCTTTCTCTTTCTCTCTCTCTCTTTTCTAGGAGCCACAGTTGAAAAGTAGGATTGCTGATGACACATTTTGCATCGGATCAATTTATAAAGTTGTTTTATAATCAAAGCAATGCACAGGCACATGCACACACACACACACACACACACACACACACACTATAAATGATGTGGCATCAAAGGTTGACAAAATAAAACCCGAGCAGCGATGTCTTGGGTAACACTTCCCTTCTGAGGTTCCTTCCCAAACCCAAATACATGCCTCAAACATCATTAGTGGATCCTGAATTTACCCTCGTTTTGGTTGTAATGCTTTTATTTTATAGGGAGAGCGAGAGCGAGAGTTAGAGAGCGAGAGCGAGAGAGAAATACTGGTTCACAGCCCCAAATGCCCACATGGCTGGCTCTCAGCCAATTGGACGCCAGGACACAGGAACTATATCCAGGTCTCCCACATGACTGGCAGGGATGCAACTACTTTAGCTGTGGCTATGGCTTCCCAGGGTGTGTGTCGGCAGCGGGTCGGAACTGGGAGGGAGTGAAGCTGGGACTCAAAGCTCTGCTGTGGGATGTGGGCGTTGCCAGTGGCGATTCAGCCATCAGCCCAGATGCCTGCCCCTGACTTCTTTCTTAAGAAGTTACATATTTTTTTCAACTCATCGATTTATGGATCTGTCAGCTACTGACGCTGACCAAGCACAGCGGTGGGTGAAGGACCCTCTTTGGTGCAAACCTCCCCACCCCACACCTGTCGTCACCTTTCACTTTCCCCAGCTCCTTCGAGCTGACCAAGTGCATTCTGTGCATGGCTGGGCCAAGGGTGCTGCTGCGGCTTTTCCTTTTCTTCCACTTTTCCTCTCCCCAGGGACTTTGTCTTTCTTTACCGCACTCAGCACAGTTTTTCGCCATAGGCTCAAACACGTCCAATCGTCCATCCGGGCCATCTTCTTCCCTCTGTGCTCTCCTGATGGGGCCTCCCACTCTTTGCTGCTTTCTCTTTCACCTTGGGAACTCCTTTTGTGCCCTTTCTCTATGGCTTTCCCTTTCCTAGAGCCCAGGACTTGTCCCAGGAATGCTTCCCTCCAGGCCACCTGTCCTGGTGGGGTTGAGGCTTTGCCTGTCTACTGGTGCCAATGATCACAGTCCAGTGCTCCTCCTGATGGCGTGTGCTAGTCTGGCATTCCATGTGGGAAATGAGGTTTCCTCGGATTTCTGGAGCCTTAGCCTGTGCTCTTGTTGTTAAATTCTCAGGTCTGGGGCTGGCACTGTGGCATAGCAGGTAAAGCCGCCACCTGCAATGCTGACATCCCATATGGGCGTTGGTTCTAGTCCTGGCTGCTCCACTTCTGATCCAGCTCTCAGCTATGGCCTGGGAAAGCAGCAGAAGATGGCCCAAGACCTTGGGCCCATGTGCCTGTGTGGGAGACCAGGAAGAAGCTCCTGGCTCCTGGCTTCGGATTGGCGTACCTCTGGCCATTACGGCCAATTGAGGAATGAACCAGCCCATGGAAGACCTCTCTCTCTCTCTCTCTTTCCCTCCCTCTGTGTGTGTAACTCTGACTGTCAAATAAATAAATAAATCACAGCTCTCCAGTTTTGTTTGAGAAAAATCAATGGATTTCTCAGCTCTGAAAAGATGAAGGGTGTCGATCCTCCGAGAGGCACCTTCCTACTGCCCAGGTTGTTGGAGTTCCTGGCTCCTGGCTTCGGCTTGGCCCAGCCCTGGTCATTGTGGTCATCTGGAGTTTGAATCAGCATATAGAAGATCTCGCTTTCTCTCTCTCTCCCCCTCCCATACCCCTCATGCTACCTTTCAAATAAATAAGAAAAAAACCTTTTTGAAAAGTGGTGATGTAGAATGGTAGGGGCTGATGTCCTCCTAAGAGGCAGTTAGGACACAGACACACACAGGGGAAGGACAATGAGGACCCAGGGAGGAGGAGCCATCTGCAAGCCTGGGAGAGAAGCTACCGACGAAGCCCACCTGCCCTCCGTCTCCAACTTCAGCCTCCACAGCTGTGAGAAAGACGTTTCTCTGGCTTACGTCACCCAGGCCCTGGTATTTTGTGATGGCGGCTGGATCGATCTCACACACAGTATGTTCTGCTTCTCCAGGGACAAGCCCACCCCCCTTCTGCTGGGGCTGGGGGTGGAGTGGAAGGGGAGAAAGATGCCTGGGGACCTGGGGGCGGGGGCTGGGGTCACTGCTCTTCCTGCTGTGGCTGGCAGCCTGCTGTCACAGGGGCTGGGAACATCCAGGCTCCATGTCTTTGGGGTGCACACTCTTGCAGGATGAAGACAGCTCTGCCACTGAGAAGTGGGGATGGAAGACAGGATAAGGGGTGGCTTTCCTGATTAAAAAGCTTAACCGATACGCCTCACTGTTGGCAAGGCGATGCCCTCTTGCCTGGTGTCTGGAGTTCCCAGGGTATTGCATATCTGTGGTGGTGACAAAGGGGAAGTGATTCCTGCTGTGGAAGGCTTTTGAGCTCAAGGTCTCCACTCAGGAATCTTCTGGCATCTTCCAGAGCCACTCCACTGCCATTCTCTTTGTTCTCCATGACTTTGTGCCCATTACTCTCTTATTCCTTTAAATTTTTATTTATTAGAGAGAGAGAGAGAGAGAGAGAGAGAGAGAGAGAGAGAGAAACTCCCATCTGCTGGTTTAATCCTCAAAATGCCTGCAGTAGCTGGGGCTAGGCTAGGAACCAGGTCTCCCAGGTGGATAGCGGGTGCCCCATTACCTGAGTCAGGTTCTGCATTAGCAAGAAGCTGGGGTCAGAAGCCCAAGAGAGGCAGGACTCAAACCCAGGCACTGTGATATGGAATGCAGGCGTCTCAACCAGCAGGCTAAACGCCAGCCCCTCTGTATTCTTACACTGCAATCCCAATAAGGTTTTCAGGAAGGAGCTCAGATGGGGCAAGTGTTCTCTCCTTCATGCATCACTAGCCTTGGTTTTTAATGTGGCTCCAGCTTAGGCTGGACCCCAGAGTGAGAGACAAGCACGCAGGGGCAAGCGGTGTATTTGGAGGTGACGCCAGCGGTGCCTGGAGAAGGCAGAGAGCTAAGACATGGTGGCAGAGGAGCAGGGTAGGACAGGCCAACCAGCGGGGTGCTCTAAGTCCATCCCACCTCAGATATCCAGAGAGAGCTCTGAGGCTCTCTCATCAATCGTCAAGGGTCAGGGGAGCTGACGTGTTTGCCCCAATCCTCTGGCTGCCAATCCCACGCCTCCATTGCTTGATGGCTACTCCCATGTGGTCACTATTCTTCACATTTCCCATTCTCCTGCCCGTACCTGGGCACAGAGACATCTTCCAGTTGAGAGTCACGGGTGTGTGTGATAAGAATTTCCAGTACAAGAACAGTTGAGCGCGGCCCTGGCACACCTGCTGGGTGTCCCAATGAGTCGCCTTGCAATGCTTCCATGATTTCCTGTATCCTCAGTGGCTGCATGAAAAATCACATCAGGTGTTGTGGGATCACCAAAGAAAATGCTGGAGACGGAACTAAGCATGAGCTCTCAAGGACTGGGCCAAGCCCTGGAAAAGATGCAGTTGAACAACTCTCCTGAGGTCCCTGGGGGAGGGGAGGGAGTTACCATGGTGTAGGGAGGGATCAGGGCTGGAAGGAGCCAAGGGGAGATGGCACAGTGAGGGAGCTCACGCAGTTGTGTGAGCCATCCTCAGCCAGGCAGCTGGGAGAAGGCGTGAGTCCTGGGAATTCAAAACAAGAGGTCTGATGGCAGGGGAAGCTGGTTCTGAGCACAGGGTAGGGTCAGGTGTGTCTTTGACATCACCGCTCAGCTAATCAGACCAGTCGTCACTTCTTTTCCTTCCGTTGACTCTGGGCTTCCCCATCAATCGCCCGTTTCCTGTATGCACCTGCTGATGCTTCATTCCTCAAAGGGTGGTGACTCCAGGGGCGTGGTGACCACTCACGATCCAGGGCTGTGGGTAACTCCAAGGGGGCAGGAGTTGGAAGGTTCTCCATTGGATTACTCATCATGATTGGAGGGTGAGGATTCAGTGCAAAGAAGCCAGGTGATTCTTCTACTCTACATGAGTAGGTACTGGGTCACCTCAAGTCCAGCAGGTGGCTGGATTCACTTGTACAGTCTGTACTTGGTGGGGAAAGCTCAGGCTGGTCCTGTCCACCATGGAAGACCCCAGGAGCAGAGGTCTCCACGCAACAGCTCAGGGTGGGAGTGAGGGTCCCAAGACACCCAGAGACAGAGCTGCAAGTTTTCCCATGTCTCAGAAGACTCAGTCATCCCTTGTGCTGTGTCCCGTGGTTGCAAGCGAGTCACTGGAGCCAGCCCAGGTGCATTAGGGGAAGACACAGGAAGAGAGAGATCAAGGAACACACGGCCACCATTGACCTCGTGCAGTGACAGCCACGTTCCTCCAGGGCTTCCCCCTTTTACCTGGAGGGTCCAGCCAGGGAGGTTGTACCCGGGAAGTCTATTTAGCTCATTGCTGGTTAGACTTGAAGTTTGTGCATGGACTGTTTCCTTTGTTTTCCTTTGTCCAAACCATTCCATTCTGTGCTTTTGCTGATTTCATCGTGAACTTGGTTCACGCTGTGCTTGTTTCAAATCCTCTGCCACTCCTGTAACCAGGCTGCCTGCTGGCAACTCTAGGGAATCTAGATGGGCTCTTGGTGGGCCAGTTCCTACTGTAGCCTAGCCAACACATTGACCAAGAGACCCATGTGTGATATTGGTGGTCTTGCAGCCTGCCCAAGGTGGGGCATGGTCCTGCAGGCATTGCTACTTACCGCTGGCCTCTCAGCAGAGAAGCAAAACAGGCAACTTCAAGGGTGTTGGCTTTTTGAACAAATACACAGAAGCTAAAGCAATAAAGAAATCCTAATAAAAACAAATGCAAATGAGACGAAAAGGGACAGGAAGCAAAGCCTTGTTGCACAGTGCAGGAGCAAGCTCTTATAGCTTGTTGGCCTTGGGAGCCAGACGTGAGCTGGCCAAGTACAAGATGTATTGTGGATTCAAGGAACACGTATTATTTTCCTATTCTAAAACAGTCAGTTTAAATATATGCTGTCAGGTGATTGCAGCTGACAACAGTCTCCCAGGTGAGGCTCGCTCTTCAAATGCCGGGACTGCATGTTTATGGCAAGAAGCAAGGCTAGAGAAGGGTGTGCAACATACAGGGCAGAATCTTCTCCAATTCAAGCCAAGACGAAAAGGATGGGAATGGTATTGCCACTTGGTTCACACTCAATGAAACCCCAGAGGGTGCTGCATTCACGGGGAGCTGCACAATGCATGAGAGACTGCGTAGAAGACACTTCGCGCCCTTTGTAGACCTCTGATGGACAGGCCAGAAAGACTGCACAAATTGGATAAACTCTTTCGTTCTAGTGCTGCTGAAACTTCTACAGCTTCTGTTCCTGAATGAGCTGGCCCTTGGAAGGCTGATAAGCACTGGATACATCCTACTTCCTAGCTGGTTCACATCTTATGAGATCACTGTCCCAAGAACCTTAAGAGTTGGCCATGCGACAACCACAGAGAAAGTGGAGGTTGGGAAGGTGTCAACGTCCTGCATGTGCATGGGTTTGGAGCCAGAGGGGTCTGGGAACGGACCTTGCTTTTTGGAAGCCACGTCTGGTGCTCTCATTGGTCTGCCTGCTCCTGCATCTGGTTTTGTGGGTGTCTGAGGCCAGGGAGCCAGGCTGGCATGGAGGGAGCTGTGTTTGGTGGCCCTTCCATGTGCACAGCTCTCCAACTGCTCTGTGCTACACCAAAGGGCACGAGCCACAGGGAGGAGTGATGAGCTACTTCTGAATTACACTTCTGTTTTCATGTAAAGAGTTTTGTTTTACTCTTGTTTCTGTCAGGGGTGTGTATCTGGGAAAGTGGATGCATCTGGCCTTCAGGTGAGACGACCAGCCAGGATGCCACGGACCATGCCTTCCACTGGGATGGATTGCAAAAGTCTGCAATTCACTTCCAGGAGACAGGTCTGGCAGGGCTGTGGTTGGGCTTCTTTCTTTGTTTTTGTTTAAAAGATTAATTTGTTTATTTGAAAGTCAGAGTTACACAGAGAGAGAAGGAGAGAGGGAGGCGGGTATCTTCCATCTGCTGGTTCACTAACCAATTGGCTGCAATGGCCAGAGAATCTGAAGCCAGGAGCCAGGAGATTCTTCTGGGTCTCCCACAGGGGTGCAGGGACCCAAGGACTTGGGCCATCTTCTACTGTTTTTCCAGGCTGGATTGGAAGTGAAGCAGCCAGGTTGCAAACCAGTGCCCATATGGGATGCTGGCGCTGCAGGTGGTGGCTTTACCTGCTACACCACAGCGCTGGCCCCTGTGTCTGGGTTTCTAATGCTTCAAGGGGAGATGGGACTTGGTTTAAGAGTAAGAGAGCACCCACGCATACATCCCACAGACTCAAAAACAGTCCCTTCCAGGAAAGCAAGCTTGAGAAACCAGAGAGTGAACCTTGTGTTTGTCCTGGCCTTGAGTGAGCCCTCAAAACCCCAGAGCCAGGCCAGTGGCAGGTGCGGGATCTGAGCCTATCATAGGTGGTGTCGAGTGATATGACAGTTTCAGAGATGAAAAGAATTCAAATGATTGAGAAGGGAGAGAAACTCCTAGTGAATATAGAGTGAATGGGCGATGGCTTAATGGAAAAAAAAATCCAGATTTGGAAATTTCACAAGTGAAGAGTAGAGAGTACTTTGCAATAAAAACAATCCAATATATGGATGAAAAAGCAGATGGGTCCAGTGCAACTGAACAGAGCGTGTGCTGGAAGATGCAAAGAGGGACTCAACTAGCTAAATACAGAGAGCCCTAGAGCCCTATAGGATAAAACACAGAGGTAGAGCAGGTGCATAGAGAGCAAAGACCCAATGTACAACCAGTAGGAATGGTAGAAGCACAAGGGAGGAGTGTTCTGGGGCCATTACACAACTCGACCAGGGCTGGAGGTGGCCCAAGCTGAAGACATGTGTGAGTCTTCCATCTGAACTATCGCTCTGAGTCCTGACCAGAATAAATAACACCAAATTCACACAAAAGCACAACCCTGGGGAGCTGCAGGGCCTGGGTATTCCGAATCAACAGAAGCCTTAGTCCTTTTTTTTTTAAAGATTGATTTATAAATTTGAAAGTCAGAGTTACACAGAAATAGGAAGAGAGAGAGAGAGAGAGAGGTCTTCTATCCACGAGTTCACTCCCCAGTTGGCTGATACGGCCAGAGCTGTGCCAACCTGAAGTCAGGAGCCAGGAGCTTCTTCCAGGTCTCCCACGCAGGTACAGGGGCCCAAGGATTTGAGCCATCTTCTACTGTTTTCCCAGGCCATAGCAGGGAGCTGGATCAGAAGTGGGGAAGCCGGGTCTTGAACCGGCACCCATATGGGATGCCAGCACTGCAGGTGGCGGCTTAAGCTGCTATGCCACAGCACCAACCCCCAGAAGCCTTAGTTCTAAGACCTTTGTATTTTATTGCTTTTAACCCTTGGCCAAGTCCTCAGCCCTTGTAGTTCCAACTCTCACCTGTATATATAGTGAACTTCCAGTTTTATAATTCCATCCTAAACACATTTGTCCAACTTGGTTAACTTTACTCGGATCTCTCAAAGGTAGCCCCAGATCCAGCACCCTCAGAAGCTTCCCCTCCTAAGGGAAGAGACCTCTATGACATATGCACAGCCTGGTCTTGTCTGCCGCTCTGCCCCGTCCTCTTCCAGCCTTGCTGGGAGCTCCTTCATGCGCCCACAGTGTCCCTTGGCACCTGCGCAACAGGAATTCACCTGACGTCAGTGCAGGCACCGAGTCTCCAGGGAAGGCTTCCCTGGCCCTGGCTCAGGTCCTGCTTCCCTGCCTGCTGCTTTCTCAGAATAGAGACTGCTTCGTTCATGCCACTATAGCTTTGTGGTTACATGCAACACACTTGAGTGCCTCCCTGTCTTTGCCAACATGGATTCAAACCATGTGCTGCTGGACAGTGACCACAGCCACGTTGTACCTCTGGAGCTGGCCTCCTGGAACTGAAAGCACCAGTTGGGTTCCAATGTCTTGTCCCGCACATCGCTGCCCTAGGTTTGGGTGATCATCTCTGCCATTCAGCTCAAAGGATGACTTGCCAAGCAGAGGTGGATCTGGACTTCCTAAAACTAGTGTGTATCTGGGGCTGGCGCTATGGTGCAGTGGGTTCAAGCCCTGGCCTATAGCTCCAGCATCCTATGTGGGTGTCAGTTTGAGTCCCAGCTGCTCCACTTCTGATCCAGCTCTCTGCTTTGGCCTGGGAAAGCAGTAGAAGATGGCCCAAGTCCTTGGGCCCCTGCATCCGTGTGGGAGACTTGGAAGAAACTCCTGGGGTCCTGGCTTCAGATTGGCTCAGCTCTGGCCATTGCGGCCATCTGGGGAGTGAACCAGCGATGGGAGACCTCTCTCTCTCTCTCTCTCTCTCTCTCTCTCTCTCTGTAACTCTGTCTTAAAAAAAAAAAAACTTAGTCTGTATCTGGGTGTGTCACCCAGTTGGGCATGTGGTGGGCTCTCTCCTGGCCCAGCAGATGTCTTCCTGGGGACCTCACTCTGTCTCATGCTTGGCTGCTGAGTCTGCTAGCAGGTGGCGTGTCCTCCTCCATTCCGCTCCCTCAAGGGTCTGCCAATGGCTTTGATTTTCCTGGGGCAAGGATCCCTGACTTGAACTGATCCCACATGTGTGATGATTCAGTGGCAAAGAGGAAGTTGGGTCTCAGCATTTGGGAAACGAAGGAGAGGTTGCCACACTGAATACCATGGGAAGCTGCCATGGGCTGGCTGTGTTCCCCCCAATCCCTAGGGATGCTGGGGCACACTTGAGGGCGATGCCTGCAACCCACAGAGCTGCACAAACCTCCCTTAAGTGGGGGAGGAAGTCCCTTGGAGAGAGGGGCTTCCGGGCAGCTGACTTTGCTTCCTCAGCCCTCAGAGGCATGTAAGGGAGCTGAGCCCCTAAGGATGCAATGGCTGGGCTTTCTCACCTGCTGAAGCTTAATCCTTCTGGGGGGGGCATTAGGAGATGGGGCCCTTGGCAGGTGGGTGGGTTTGGATGAGGCTGTGAGGGGGCTGGAGGAAAGGGAGCAGATGTGAGCACTCTCCTTGCCCTGTGAGGACAAAGGGAGAAGACTGCTCACTACTCCACCCCTTCCAAGAACTTATCCAGAAACTGACCCTGCTGGCGCCCCGTCTCAGACCTCCAGCATCCACAGCTGTGGGAATGGGAGTTTGGCGCTGAAGCCACCCAGTCTATGGCATCTCGGCACAGCAGCCCTGCTGTGACTACACCCACACCTCTCAGTCTGTCTTCAGCCTCCCAGGCGTCTCCCCTGCATGTGCACGGCTCAGCCCGTGGCACCAACACCCACATCCTGAGCGATCACCAGTGGAAGGCCATCTGCCATTGGAGACCAGGCTACAGCTTGAGCAGTAGCGTTAACTGGGATTTTCTTGTTCTTTTGCTTTTATGTGCATTTCATTCTTAGATCACCTATATGAAAGTGTTTTTTTTTTTTCCCTTAAAATCAGTGCCTCCAATTCCAGATAAATCAGGTTCAAAATAGATGAAGAGCTCAAGAGAACATTAGTCTCCTGTCTCCTAAGTCCTGGTGTTGGGTGAATAACAGGGGACAGCAAGTCAGGATGAACAGTGACAGATTCAGTTATTGCCAAGGCTGTTGGCATTTTGCCATGTCTAAATCATCCTTAAAGAAAATTGGCAGTGGGGTCATACCACCCGAAATGCCCCCATGATGTCTCCTACTGTGCACTTGTCCCCTAGTTCCTTGGGAACAGCTGTTTAAAGAACCCCTCTGCCCTCACCACCATAGCTCACTCCCAAATGGAGACATCCCACTTCCCTTCCACAGAGACCTACACACCTCAGGCATCTGCCCTTCCCAGAGGATGTGTTACCGGCTCCAAGAGGATGACCCTGCAATACTGCGCTCTCACTCTCACGCTCGCTCTCTCTCTCTCTCTCTCTCTCTCTCTCTCTATATATATATATATATATATATATATATATATATACTGCTCTTCCTGTCTCTAGGGAGAGGAAGTTTGTCTCCCAAGTGTGATTTGATGCCACGTGGATGCAACACATGGACAGACGCCCCTGGAATCTGCCACACTAGTTGCTCCATGTTGGCTCAGATGGATGGAGTCCAAGCCCTGGAGAAAGCACTGCCATCTGCTCCGAGGGCCTCTGCACCTGCTCGCCCACTGTGGCACCCCTGAGTCCCCCCTGGTTGGAAGCAGAATACAAAAGCACAAGCAAGCTCCATCCCTTACTTTGTTACATCCACTAACGAAGTGCTGATGGGCAGCTAAGAAGCGGCTGCTTTAGAATGATTGCAAAATCAAAGGCAGGAAATTCCTTTCACTGGGCTCCAAAGACTGAGAAGAACTTGTTAGGATGCCTGGCCTCTTGGAGCTGTTACCAGGAAACCAACAAAGCACACAGCAGTGCTGTTTGGTGGCTCCTTGGGGGTGTGCACTTGTTCTGTGGTCTATCAGCAGGTGCTCCTGGCCCCGAGGGGGCAGGCTGGGGTTGCTCTGGAATTGCACCTGGACGTGCATTTGGGGCTTCCAAATGAGATGCTGGATTGGAAAAGGCAGATGTCTATCTGGACATGAGTGCTTCCTGTGCCAAGTGCTGCTCCCTGCTCTCCGGGTGGATAGGAGGAGCTCCAGGTGAGTGAGACCAGTTGCAAATTAGGGTCTCCAGGTGCACCATGAGCATGGCTTCTGCCCAGCTGAGAGAGGGCACCTTGATTCCTGCAAAGTTACTGTTGCAGGTGGCCAGCAGCAAGGGCTCCCACTGCAGCTCACGCAGGTCAGGCAGCGGGAACCAAGTCCAACCATTGTAGTTCCTGAGACTTTGGAGACGACATTCTGAGAATGTGCTGGGCATTTTCAGCCCTGTGCACACCTAATCAGCAGAGATCTTGATGTGGTGAGGGTGTCCCCAGCCCAGCAGATTGCGGACTGGAGGGGCCACTGGGCCACTTGCTATTCCAAGAGTTGATTTGCACAGAGAACTCAAGGTTAAGTTCAGCCCCTCATCCCGCTCCACCTCCTCTCCCTCCTTTCCCTGGCCTTGCACTCTGAGCTCCTTCAGTGGGAGCTGTGAGCACATGAACAGACAGTGCCTGCCCAGCAGTGTGGGCTTCTCAGCGGATGGTCAGAAGGCTAGCCATTCGGTCTGCTCTCCTCATGTTTCAGGTAAACACATTGCCATCCCCAGTCTCATATCGATATCTACCAAGTGCAGATGCTTGAATTGAAAGAATTGTGATCAGTCACGAACAAGGCTGTTTTGCTGGGAAATGTGGCAAAGTCGGTTAATTTGGCTTCCTCTCCCAATAGGAGGCTGAGTTCACCAGGAGAGAGCAATGATGACTCAGTGCCAGCCATCTGCCTGCAGCCTGGCCGCAGGAGACATAGTTGGCAATGCTGGTTTCTCCAGCCTTCCCAGGGGCATGTGGCTTAGTGTAAGGACACTTCTCCAGTCAGCCTGGAAGGTGCCTTTCTTTATTTTGGAAAAAGAGTTATGAATTTATTTGAAAGCCAGCGTTACAGAGAGAGAAAGCGGGAGGGAGAGAGAGAGAGAGAGAGAGAGAGAGAGAGAGAGAGAGATCATCTATCCAGGGGTACATTCTCCACCCCCTCCCCATAAATGGTCGTAATTGCTGGCATTGGAGCAGACCAAAGCCCAGAGCCTAGAAATCCATCCTGGTCTCCCCAAGTGAGCGGCAGGGGCCCAAGTCCTTATGCCGTCATCTGCTGCTTTCCCAGGTGCATTAGCAGGGAACTAGGTTGGAAGCAGAGCAGGCGCACTTGAACCAGTGCTCCTATATAGGATGCTGGCTTCACAAGAGGAGCCTAACCAGCTGTACCACAGTGCTGGGCCCAGCCTGACAGGTTTTAAACTCACTCCTTAACAGTTGTGTGACTCTTAGCAAGCTCCATTCCATTTTCTTGCTTTGGTTTCCTTATCAGCAAATAAAAGTCCCTGTGTCATTGTGTCTTCTCTCTCTCTTTTTTTAAAGATTTATTTATTTGTTTGAAAGGCAGAGTTAACACAGAGAGAAAGGGGGGGGGGAGAGAGAGAGAGAGAGAGAGAGAGAGAGAGAGAGATTCCCTCTGCTGGTTCACTCCCCAAATGGCTGCTAATGGCTGGAACTGGGCCAGGCTCAAGCCAGGAACCTGGAGCTTCCTCCGGGTCTCCCACATGGGTGGCAGGGGTCCAAGCACTTGAACCATCTTCAGCTGCCCTCCCAGGTGCATTAGCAGGGAGCTGGATTGGAAGTGGAGCAGCGGGGACTCAAACTGGTGCCCATATGGGATGCCGATGTCTCAGGAAGTGGCTTAGCCTGCCACACCCCAAGGCCTGCCTCTGTCATAGGGTCTTGGAGAGTACAGAACAACTAGTGTATGCAGGTCTTTGAAACAGTACCTAGGGCACAGTACTGAGTATGTGGGTGACCTGCTCCTCTGAGCTAAGTACCCCAGAGGTTTAGGCTACGGGACGCTCAGGGATTCTGGGCTCAGGAGTTCAGGCAGGGCCCAGCTAGGGGATTCCTTCCCGCATCAGCGGTATGCAGCCAGCAGGTGTGAGCTGCTCTGGAGGCCTGATCTGGCTTCTCTGAGACATGCAGTGCCTGGACCAGGATGACACAGATACTGAGACCACCAGTGGGCAACACACAGGTGGCCTCGCCATGTGGCCTAGGCTTCCCCACAGGGTGGGCTCCTCGGGGGGACTGGGGCTTCTCACACTGCAGCTCGGGACTCCAGGGGCGGGCATCGTGGTGACTACACACACGCTGCAGGACTCGGAGGAAGCACAGCCTCAGAAGCCACACAGAACCCCCTCGGCTGCACTCTGCTGTGACAGGCAAGGCGCCCAGCGCCTCCCAGAGGCCAGAAAATTCCACCCCGAGGGACCAGGCCGCACTGCAGGAGCTCGTGTGAGGTGAGACATTTCACTGTGGCCATGCAGCTGAGCAGACCAAAAATGTGCTGAGAATCTGAGAGTTCTCCGTGCTAACCATCCATTGATTTCCCTCCTGAGACCTACCCCTCTCCCCCCAAAAGACTGGGCAGGTGTCTGGTTGCAGCCAGTCTACGCAATTCTCCTTTCTTCTTGCCATAGGCAGTGTCCTTTTTTTTCTTTTGCATTTCAAAATATTTAAATCTCTAGGAGACAATCACCACTAGGACTCGCTCTTCCCTCTTCTCTTTTGCACTGAGAGATCTCAGAAGGAGCTGTGGGTAAGAGGGACAAGTCAGCACCACAGAGCTGGGGTGTGTGTATGGGGGAGTCACAGTTCTGGGCTCTTTCTGTGCTTGGTTCTTGGTGTTGAAAGTCTGAGGATCTAGGGAAGTTTTTGGCACGATACCATCAGGGTGGGTGCCCAGCACGACGTATTTGTCAAAACCCACAGCACTTTGCAGCAAACAGTGGATCTTAACCCACACAAATAAACAGTGGTTAGGATGGCAGGACAGCCTGCAGGTTAGGACAAACGAGTGGAACTGTATTAGAAAGCTATGAAGCTACTCACTGAAACAAGTAGACAGAGAGTGCCGACCTAGGTAACGCTACGAATGAGTGAGTGCTTCAGAGCTAAAGGCAAAAGAGGCTGCACGCTGTGGTGTAAGGGGTAAAGCTGCCACCTGCGGTGCGTCATATGGGCCATATGGGCGCCGGTTCAAATCCCGGCTGCCTCACTTCTGATTCGGCTCTCTGCTGTGGCCTGGGAAAGTAGTGGAGGATGGCCCAGGCACTTAGGCCCCTGCACCCATGTGGGAGACCGGAAGGAAGCTCCTGGCTCCTGGCTTCAGATCAGCGCAGCTCCAGCTGTTGCAGCCAATTGGGGAGTGAACCAGCAGACGGAAGACCTCTGTGTGTGTGTTTGTGTGTGTGTGTGTGTGTAACTTTCTCTCTGACTTTCAAACAAACAGGTAAATCTTAAAAAAAAAAAAAAAAAAAAAAAGCTGAACCTAGGCACTGCCCTCTGGCTGATATAGTTACTTCCTGTGAAGATACTGGTTAGCAATTCTGAAATCACTACCCATGTGTGTTGGAATTTAACGATGAAATGAATGGGCAGGTTCCTCATTGCTGGGAGTGTCACAGAAAAGCAACAGGAGGTGCCTGCAATTAATAACACACACGGATAGATGAGTATTGGAGGCACAGGTGTGGGCTCCTGTTAGTCCTGATACAGATACAGGGGAATACACAAGGGGGCTTAAAAGGCTCACAAAAGATGCACAAAATGAAAGAAATCAGCTAGGTATGGATTGCATTTTTTGCATCAAAATAAACTAATCTTTTAATTCCATTTCCCACGAACTCTTTGAGGCAGCTTCGTGTTGCTGTGTATAACTATATATGATGAACGACATGAACAATTTCTACAAGCAGAATTATCAACAAATGTGACCTCAGACACACTTGCTTCCTGGGTCTGTCTCCAGGACAGCCTAGCGTCCATGGCACCCCAGTAAACAGCAGGCACACCCAGCATCCCTGTCTGGCTTCCTAACACCATTTTCCATACAAGGAAGCAGGGGATCCACAGGAAAACAGCTGCTTCCAGGACTCGGGCAGTAAATATGAAGGCTGAGCCTGCAGGAGCATCTCGTATAGACAAATCTGTATGCAAACACTCCACACTCCAGAAGAGAAGGCGTGCTCCCTGTTCCTTGTGTGCGGGCTGTGCAGTGACTTCCTGTGACGGAGGACAGCAGGGGAGGAGGGAAGAAGAATGACTTTCCAGTGCAGGAAACTGACAGACACGGCTTCAGCTGAGAGACCGAGCTCATCATCATCAGCAGAGAGTCAGGCTGACAGGCGTACCCTGAATGGGATCCGGTGCAAATGGCATTATACCCCGTATTCTTCCACCCGCAGGGCTATCTAACTCTAATCATGTTAAAAACCATCAGACACCGAGAGGAGCTCTAGGAGACACAATACTCATTGCAAGGGAAACCTGGCTGGGACCCTGGAATAGAGAATGGCCATTCATTCAAAGCACAGGCAAGCTGAGTGAAGTGGAGTCTAGCTGGTGATGATGGCTATTAATTCATCACGGTTATTCATGTTGACCTGTGCCACATCGTGAGATGCCCACCGAAGGGGAACCTGGGTGAGGGGTACCCGGGAGCTCCATCTTTACATTTCTGCTAAATCTCAACCTCTTCTAAATGAACTATTAAAAGAAGTTGGAGTGTGGGATGGGACATGGGGAGAGGCCAGGAGCTGTGACAGCAGGTGTTCCACCCACGATGAGCTGGAGGGCAGGTGGGGGAGCCTGGCTTGGAAGAGGCCCCCTTGGTTCATATTCAGTGCTGAGCTGAACTTGGTCAGCACTGAGTATCAGATTTCTTTCTGAGTATCAGATTTTTTTCCCTAGGTCTATCATGCCTGTCTTGCTGGTGGCTGTGACAGACCACAGCAGCATCAACGCTGCCTTACTGCTTCGTGTCAGACACTGCACCACCACTCTCGTTGCCTGTTCTCGCTCCCTCCTCTCCATACCACCACAAAGGAGGTGCCATGGCTCATTCTGTCGTGTTTTCAACAATGCATTGAGGAATTTTTCAGACATACAGACAAGTTCAAAGAACATACAGTGAACATCTGTACACCCTCCACCTCAGCTTACCATTAGCATTTTGCTATGGTTACTACGTATCCACCCATCAATTCCTCCCACCCCCCTCTTTCTCAGAGTTACAGACATAGAGAGGCAGAGGCAGAGAGAAAGGTCTTCCATCCACTGGTTCACTCCCCAAATGGCTGCAACAGCTGGAACTGAGCCCATTTGACCTGAAGTCAGGAGCCAAGAGCCTCTCCTGAGTCTCCCACATGCATGTAGGGACCCAAGCACTTGAGCCATCTTCCACTGCTTTCCCAGGCCATAGCAGAGAGCTAGATCAGAAGAGGAGCAGCAGGGACTCGAACTGGTGCCCACATAGGATGCTGGCACTGCAGACAGTGGCTTTTCCCACTATGCCACAGTGCCGGTCCCAAGCTTGTTTCTTAAGAAGCAAGTGGGGCTAGCACTGTGGTAGAGTAGGTTGAGCAGCCACTTGTAGCATGGGCATTCCATATGGGCACCGGTTTGTGTCCTGGTTGCTCCACTTTATCCAGCTCCATGTTAATGGCCTGGGAAAGCAGTGAAAGATAGCTCAAGTGCTTGAGTCCCTGCACCCATGTGGGAGAACTAGAAGAAGCTCCTGGCTCCTGGCTTTGGATTGACACAGCTCTGGCCTTTGTAGCCATTTGCAGAGTGAACCAGCAGATGGAAGACCTCTCTGTCTCTCTTCCCCTCTCTGTAACACTATCAAATAAAAAAATAAATCTTTTAAAAATGAAGCAAGTGCAAAGACTAGCAAAGATATAACTAAAATAAAAAAGAAAGGAGTGTTATCTATTAGACTGGGAAGTTAGGGGTAGATCTAAATGCTTGCAGGATTGGGGACGTGTAGTCCTGGGGTCATATAAGGCCTGTGAAATTTTTTCTGAGCCTGCCAAGGCATCCACAGGCAGGGCTGGAAATTCGATCTACTGCAGGCCACTTTTCAGGTTGATCATTTAAAAAATATATTTATTTATTTGAGGGGTGAGTTAGAGAGAGAAAGAGAGAGAGAGAGAGAGAGAGAGAGAGAGAATTTCTTCCATTTTCTGGTTCACTCCCTAAAAGGCCACAAAGGCCAGAGCTGGGCCAATGTGAAGCCAGGAGCCAGGAGCTTCTTCTGGGTCTCCCACGTGGGTGCAGGGGCCCAAGCACTTGAGTCATCTTCCACAGCTTTCCCAGGTCACAGCAGAGAGCTGGATTGGAAGAGGAGCAGCCAAGACTTGAACCAGAGCCCATATAGGATACCAGCACCGCAGGCAGTGGCTTTACCTGCTAGGCCAAGGCGCTGGCCCCAGGCTGATCATTTTGTGTGATCCCAGAATGCTGTTATAGATATCTGCATGGCCCTAGACAAAAAAAAGACTCCCCATCCCAGTGTGTTGAATAGTCAATTATGTCCTGTGCATAAGGTGTGGTAGCAGGTAGTCACAAGGCATCCCCGACACAAAGAAATGCTCAGGGTATTGGTGATAAAAGGGCAGATTTTATCTACCCAGAGACTAACACATAACGCGTGGGAAGAAGACCCAGAAGGAAACAGCTTAGCCTCTTAAACGGGGCTTCTTCTGAAGGTTTCCCCTGTTGTTTGTTCTTTAGTTTATCAGGCAGTCCAAATCTTCAATGGTAGGAAACAGGAGAATCCCCCAGTGACACTGCAGCGGGCCCTGTTTTCCTAATTAACGTCAGGCTGAGGACTCAATTCACTTTTCAAGGTGTGAGCACACTGGGCAGGGCTGGGGGCATGGGGGGATGGGGGATGGTCTTCCCATTGCTCAGAAGAGAGGGCCTAAGTTTTGGGGGGCGCCCAACGCAAGCCTCCAGCCTTTGAGACTCCAGGGCTGTTCCCAGAGGGTTTGGCTGGAGAGAGCATGTTTTGATCCCATGTCTTTTTTGGGTTTCCCTCCCACCGTGGTGCCTGTAGCATGGGACAGTCGCATCCCAGGAGGAGGGGCCAGGGGCCAGGTCCATGTCTCTGTCGGGATGGGTGTCCCGAGCCCGGCCTGGCCACATCCTCCCTGACTACAGAACTGCATTTCCTGCTGCTCTGTCTGCACTCTGCCGACTGCACCCAGAGCTTTACGACACAATCGTCCGTGGCCTCTGTAGCTCCTCCATGAGGACACAGCCTGCTAACTCCCACATCCTGGGTCCTGGCATTTATCTTCTTCCCTGGCAGACAGGTCCAGACCCAAGCTGTGACCTCTGACCCTTGACCCTCTTGCCCAGGAGGTCTCCTGTAAATGACACCACATGTTCAGGCTGAATTTGGAAACAGAAGCCCTCACAAGCCCGTGTGGGAGCCACAGTGACTTTTTCAACACAGCTGCACCCTTGGGCATCCCATAGACTTTGCCACTTCTCCTGAGAGCTGCACCCTTTGTTTTGCAATGTGTTGGTTTGTTCATTTTCCACGGCAATCACGTCCATGGCCACATTTAAAAACACACAGATTCTATTTTTACCTCCGCCATATTGCTGTCTGTGATATATCTGCACGCTTGTCAGTGGCCACCCCCTCCCTTTTAAAGTCCAATTTCACAGCTGCAGCAGGCAATGGCTGGTAGTGGGCCCTGCTGTGGAGGGACAAGGAGGTGTCCTCTGGCCTCCCAGCAGGCCTTGCACGGTGGCCCTGGGGCACCTCCTCTCCCACCTGGCTCTTAGGCATCTATTTGGCCCCTTTCAGATCCTGCTGTCCCCAGGGGGCAGAGGGAGGGGTGTGTCTCTAGAATACAATGTTGCTATGGTAACCCAAGCCTTACAAACCCGTGGGGAGTCATCCTCATCTCTGCGTTACAGAGGTGCAGTGTGGCCAGGATTTGTGGGCAACCCCTCCCCTTGACACCTGCTCCTGGGACTCTGAGTACCTGCCTCCATCTTCCAGTATAGATAGATACATACATGCATACATACATACATACATAAAGGGGTTCTCCCAGGAGGGTCACGCTGGAATCTAGGCAAGTAACTCAGCTCAGAGCGATCACAGGGAGGACTTGGTTTTTGCAAAATAAACAAATAGGTGTCATGTGTATCATCTGCATTTGTGCAGCTTTGCCAAATGATGTTGTGTCATCTGAATGCAGTTAAAAAAATATAAAACGTCATTCCTCTGGACGGCCCCCTTCTCCAGATGTGCCTCCAGTTTCGGATCTTGGGTATTTAATAGGAAACATGGACACTGGGGGAAGGCAGAGCCCAGAGCTGGGGGTAAGGGGCTGCGTCTGAGCATCTCTGGCAGGGTTTTTCCTGAAGTCTGCCAGTCCTTGATGTCTCAGGCGGGAAATTACACACGGCTCTGGGGGAAGGAAGAGGCCATTCAGAAAAATAGAGCATTGCAACATCTGGTGAGTGGCAAAATAGAGCTGTCCTCCTGGGAGGCTCTGTGAAGCATGGGAGATAAACAGAAATAAAACAGGAGTGAGGGAGTTCAAGGCAGTCTGCTTCTTGGTCCCAGCCCCCTCTCATCTGCAGGGGACACCTTTCGAGGCCACTGCCAAGTGCCTGCAACTGAGGACCGCACCTTACTTACAGGTGCACTGTGTGTATTCACACACACACACACACAACTATGATCAAGTTTAATTTATAAATTAGGTACAGCAGAAGATCAACAGTAACTAATAATAAAATAGAACAGTTACAATGAGAAGTAAACGTTTGGCTCGTTTTCAAAGTATAGTGTTCAGCTTTGAGTAGATAACTAGCTAACGTAACAGCTTGCAGAGGTGTGGAAAGTTGTAAGTACTTAGCTAGCCTAATAGCTAGGTTTTCATGCACACGGACAGCTAAGAGGCAAACAGGATGCTGGGCACGGCCAAAACATCCGGGAAGACCATGACCCCACATTCCTCAACCCGTGAGGAACTGGGGGAAGACCCTGCATGCTAGGAAGTAAATCTCTTGCTGGGAACCAGGTGTGCTGGCCCACCAGGCACCTGATCTTGCAAGGTTTTTGCTGCACTTCCTGTGTCTAAGTCCATCTGTTGAAAGGCCAGGTGAGGCTGTTTCTCAGAGTTACAAGGACAGACTGCAATAAAGGTGACAGAGGTGGTACAGCGTAATTCAGGGGACTCCCTCTGTGAAGTCTTGGTCCAGGCTCAATGCTGACAAGGACACATTTCCTGCTCACATCTTGCCCTCACACACTGCACGCCCTTTCCATCTCACACACCGTGGTCAGAACCTTATCAGTTTGAGATGCACCAGTGAAAGTAACACAAACGTCTTCCTTGTTTACAATTTCACAGGTGGAAGATCCATTCTCAACACAGACTTTAGGAACCCCATCCGTTATCAGGATAACGTTGACCTTTTCCATGTACTTTATGGCTTCTCTCTGGCATGTCTGAATTGCCAGCATCAGGGCTCATGTTGGGGTCACAGTTAAGTTAGCATAAGGGGTCACCAGGACAGCAGCACTGTGATGTTGTGAGCTGATAACTCAGGCAGCCCGCAGAGTGGCCGCTGTGGGTGGGTGGAGTATACAGCGTGGATATAATGGACAGAGGGATACTTCCTGTCCCAGCAGGACAAAGGCTCTCAGTGTCAGCCAACAGAATAGAATATAAAGCCCATAGTTGCTTTAAATCTGGAATCTTCCAATTAACATGTTCTGACACTTGACCGTGGATAGCGAGAGTGGTGGGGATGGAAACTGTTGCAAAAAGGACCTGTGGTGCACATTTTTCTCCTTCTCTACCCTCTACTCTTGGCAAGAAGAAAGCATAGCTGACTCCCCATGTGTTCATGAATCATAGACACAAAGCCTGCGCTCAGGCCCACAGCCAGGTGTTAAGTAAGGGTGGGAGCATCTCCTCCTGTGTTTGGAGGGCTTCATGTCAGCAGGGAGATGGAGGCTGGATGTTCAGCTTTGCTCCTCTCTGAGATCAAGGCAAGGCTTGAAAACTGCTGAGTCAGGCAGACAGGCTGCCGCTGAGGCTGCCTTGTGCTGTCAGTGTCTGGGAGACCTCAGCATGGGCTCTGCTTTCTGCTGAGTCACTGCACAGTCTGCTCCCATGGGCAGTAAAGAAGTTGGTAGAGCCCCAGGGCTCTCCGAGGTGCCTTCCAACAACCATGGATGAGACTCCACTGTATGGCAAATGGCGCCACTGACAGACAAGCCCACTGGGAGAAAAAATGTTGGTGATAAATCTCATGGACAATAGGCTGATAGTCTTAATATAAGAAGAGCATCGACAAGTCAATAAGATGGAAAAGCCTATTAAAAACACGTAAAGAACCAGCAATTTATAGAGGAAACAAGGAAAGTAATAAGAAATTAACAGATGTAAAGATATTTAACACTCTGGTAATCAATGAAATGCAAATCCAAAAGTGAGAAGTTGTCTTTTTTTATCTATCAGATGGTTGAAAATTGATCCCTGAGTCCAGTTAGGAAAGACATGTCGTTAGTGGGAACAGAAAATAGATACAGAAATCTGGAATTTAGTGTCTAAATACATGTGTATATGAATAATCATAGAATCAGTGGGATCTCATTCATGAAAATGCCTGTTCTTGGCATCACTGGCTGCTTCAGTCTTGTTCCTTCTCCTAGAGGAGAAATCCCTTACCCAGGGGTCTTTGAAGAACAGCTATGGGGAGAGGAGGTAGTCACAGCCTGCAGAGCCCATGGTGGCAAGCTGGTTGCCAGTGGGCAAAAGTAAGACAAGTCCTAGATGGTACAACACACAGACCGAGACCTCAGGAGCAGGGCTGTTGCCATGGCACGTATGAATTCTGCTGTCTTGGAAAGCACAGGGCACAGCCCGACCTGCCCCGTAGACCTGCCTAGCAAATCAAGCTGGGTTCCAAGGCTCCTGAGCGAGCTCAAACCTCTGGCAGTGTTTCTCAGCTCTCCTGGGCTGTTGCATTTGCAGCTGTGACCAATGCAGCTGCTCTGAGCTATCTTGCACAGCTCTGTTTGTGAACAGTCATGGCCTTCAATTTCTCAAAGCTCTCAGTGTACAAAGAGACAGATGCTTACATTCCTAAGCATCTCAACGGTTGCATGCAGAGCTGGCCGTGTCTTTGCCATCTCATCCCCACTGGGTGTGTGGAGGCGTCTCAGTGCTTTGTCCTTGCTCTCCCCTGCTGATGGTGCCTCTATGCTTCTCAGTCTTTCATGGTCTCCCTTTGTGATTTAACTATTCAGGTCTATGTCTTGTTGCTGACACAAATGTGTCAATCCCGCCAGCAACACCCTAATCCACAGAGAAAGCTTTTCCCACAGCTGGGCTCAGGGCCTGGCTCTTGATTCTGGGAGCCTGTACATGATCTCAAAACCCTGAACGTCCAGGGTGCTGGCACTGTCAGGTGCAGAGAGGAAGGGGAATTGTGATTCCACTCGCCTGTGTCTCTAAGCAGTTCTGTGTCTGCAACAGCTGCTGACACTGTCTCTGCGGGAAGTATCCTCACCCGTTCACTGAAGAGATGGGCTTGGGCTCAGGAGGTACAGTGAAAGCCAGACTTTATCATGAGTCTTGCAAGAAGAGTGTCTGATAAGCAGGTGCACCCAGAGCAGTTACAGCAACAATCTAAGTCTTAGCGCAGGTCCCTCCCCCGGTCCCTCTGATTGGCTGAGTACTTTGGGGCATACAACCTTCTTGTACATCGCCTAAGTTGCAAAGTTACCTTCCTCCTTCCTTCTCTGAACTTTATTTTCCTCTTGTGAGTGTGTTTCTCCATAACATCTTGTTTGCTCAGTGAGTTTTGCCACATTTGCAAGTCAGCTGAGTAATTTTGCATCCTGTTTGAAAAATGGACCTCTGGCGGGCGGAGCCAAGATGGCGGAATAGTGAGGACGCGCACTAGCAGTCCGCAAAAAGATAGTTTAATAAAAACAGAGTTACTGTAGCCTCAGGAAAAATCTCACGGAAAAAAATGCAGTGGAAATTCTTCCGGACCCAGTGAATGAGACGCAGAGGACCTAGGGGAAAGTAAGTTTGCGAACGGCAAATCGTGCCTTAGTGGCACGGGAGCTGCCGGGAGGGATGGGAACCGGACGGAACACAGTCGCCATTGGATTCGAGCGCTTAAACGGGAGCCGATACAGGGATCCCGAGACACTGGCGGGGGGAAGCAGACGCCAGGGGGGAAACAGCACAATTGAGGCGAGCCCACACGGACACTAGCCTCTTTCATTGCCCACCCTGCTCACTCAAGCTAGACTGAACACAGTGGGACGGCGCGCGCCCGCCGGCTGAACCGGAAACCGGGCGGAACACAGTCGCCATTGGAACTGAGCGCTTGAACGGGGGCCGATACAGGGATCCCGAGACACTGGCGGGGGGAAGCAGACCCCCCACGGGGGAAACAGCACAATTGAGGCGAGCCTGCACGGACACTAGTCTCTCTCGTCACCCACCCTGCTAATTCGAGCTAGATTAAACGCAGTGGGACAAGGCGCGCCCGCCCATCACTGAGGCAGACGGAACCAAAAACCCGAGGCTGTAGAAACCTGAAGGGGATCCAAAAACTGGGAACACACCGCGCACACAAACTCCGTTACCTTGACAACCCAGAGAAAGAGTGTGGGGAAAAAAAAAATGCCAAATAAAAACAGATTCCGAGGGAGCAAGATCAAGGAAGACGCTATGATGACCCCAAACGGAAAAGACACCCCAAGTCAGGATTGTGAAGATAATGAGATAGAAGAAATGCAAGAAGCAGATCTCAAAGAATTGATAAGAACATTAAGAAGTTCTCAAAAACAAATTCTTGAACTACAGAAATCTTTAATGGATAAGATAGAAAATCTCTCTCGCGAGAATGAAGCACTACGGAGAAATCAAAACGAAATGAAACAACTAGTAGAACAAGAAGCTACGATAGTGACAAAAAATCTTAATGAATTGAAGAATTCAATAGATCAAGTGACAAGCAATCTTGAGGGCCTTAAAACCAGAATGGGTGAAGCAGAGGAGAGAATATCGGACCTAGAAGACAGAGAACAGGAGAGGAAACAGTCAAACCAAAGACAAGAAGAGGAAATTAGAAAACTAAAAGATATTGTCGGGAATTTACAGGATACTATTAAAAAACCCAACATTCGGGTTCTAGGTGTTCCTGAAGGTATGGAGAGGGAGAAAGGATTAGAAGGCCTTTTTAGGGAGATACTAGCAGAAAACTTTCCAGGCTTGGAGAAAGACAGAGAAATCCTAATCCAGGAAGCTCATAGAACCCCTAATAAACATGACCAAAAGAGATCCTCTGCACGACATATTGTAATTAAACTCACCACAGTGAAGCAAAAAGAAAAGATCCTAAAATGTGCAAGAGAGAAACGTCAGATTACTCTCAGAGGATCTCCAATTAGACTTACAGCTGACTTCTCAACAGAAACCCTACAAGCTAGAAGGGAATGGCGAGACATAGCCCAGGTACTTAGAGAGAAAAACTGCCAGCCCAGAATATTATACCCTGCAAAGCTCTCATTTGTGAATGAAGGTGAAATAAAGACCTTTCATAACAAACAAAAATTGAAAGAATTTGTTGCCACTCGTCCAGTCCTGCAAAAGATACTTAAAGACGTGTTACACACAGAAACACAGAAACACGACCATCAACATGAAAGAAGGTAAACGAAGGGAACCTCACGGCAAAAGATCACAGGGAATTCAAAGCATACATTAGAAAATATCTGGCAAATGGCAGGGCAAACTTACCACTTATCAATAGTCACATTGAACGTTAAAGGTCTAAACTGTCCT
Source organism: Sylvilagus floridanus (assembly GCA_949820135.1). Lineage (NCBI taxonomy): Eukaryota > Metazoa > Chordata > Mammalia > Lagomorpha > Leporidae > Sylvilagus > Sylvilagus floridanus. Next base: position 82,876,886 of record OX463231.1, read on the forward strand.
GTTAAAAGACAGAGATTGGCTGATTGGGTTAAGGAACAAAAACCATCTATTTGCTGCCTACAAGAAACACATCTTTCCAACGAAGATCCATACAGACTGAAAATAAAAGGATGGAACAAGATATACCATGCCAACAGAAATGAAAAAAGAGCGGGTGTAACCATCTTAATATCGGACTACATAAACTTTAACACAAAAACTGTTAAGAGAGACAAAGAGGGGCACTATATAATGATTAAGGGATCAATACTACAGGAAGATATAACAATTCTCAATGTATATGCACCTAATTACAGGCCACAGGTTTATTTAAAAAATTTGTTAAGAAACTTAAAGGGAGACTTAGACCCCAACACAATAGTACTGGGGGACTTCAATACTTCACTCACAGATATTGACAGATCGACAGGACAGAAGATCAACAAGGAGACAGTAGATTTAAACAACACTATAGCCCAAATGGATCTAACAGATATCTACAGAACTTTTCGTCCTACAAGTAATGCATTCACATTCTTCTCAGCAGTACATGGAACCTACTCTAGGATTGATCACATATTAGGCCATAAAGCAAGTCTCAGCAAATTCAAAAGAATTAGAATCATACCATGCAACTTCTCAGACCATGAGGGAGTGAAGTTGGAAATTAGCAACTCAGGAATCTCTAGAGCATATGCAAACACATGGAGATTGAACAACATGCTCCTGAATGAACAATGGGTCACTGAAGAAATCAAAAGAGAAATCAAAAATTTTCTGGAAGTAAATGAGGATAACAGCACAACATACCAAAACTTATGGGATACAGCAAAAGCAGTGTTAAGAGGAAAGTTTATATCAATAGGTGCCTACATCAAGAAACTGGAAAGGCACCAAATAGATGAGCTTTCAATGCATCTCAAGGATCTAGAAAATTTGCAGCAAACTAGACCCAAATCTAGTAGAAAAAGAGAAATAATCAAAATCAGAGAAGAAATCAACAGGATTGAATCCAAAAAAACATTACAAAAAATCAGCCAAACGAGGAGCTGGTTTTTTGAAAAAATAAACAAGATTGACACCCCATTGGCCCAACTAACTAAAAAAAGAAGAGAAAAGACCCAAATCAGTAAAATCAGAGATGAAAAAGGAAATATAACAACAGACACCACAGAAATCAAAAGAATCATCAGAAATTACTACAAGGACTTGTATGCCAGCAAACAGGGAAACCTATCAGAAATGGATAGATTCCTGGACACATGCAACCTACCTAAATTGAACCAGGAAGACATAGAAAACCTAAACAGACCCATAAGTGAGTCAGAAATTGAATCAGTAATAAAGGCCCTCCCAACAAAGAAAAGCCCAGGACCAGATGGATTCACTGCTGAATTCTACCAGACATTTAAAGAAGAACTAACCCCAATTCTTCTCAAACTATTCAGAACAATCGAAAAAGAGGGAATTCTCCCAAATTCCTTCTATGAAGCCAGCATCACCTTAATTCCTAAGCCAGAAAAAGATGCAGCATTGAAAGAGAATTACAGACCAATATCCCTCATGAACATAGATGCAAAAATCCTCAACAAAATTCTGGCCAATAGACTGCAACAACACATCAGAAAGATCATCCACCCAGACCAAGTGGGATTCATCCCTGGTATGCAGGGATGGTTCAATATTCGCAAAACAATCAACGTGATACACCACATTAACAGGCTGCAGAAGAAAAACCATATGATTATCTCACTAGACGCAGAGAAAGCATTCGATAAAATTCAACACCCTTTCATGATGAAAACCCTAAGCAAACTGGGTATAGAAGGCACATTCCTCAATACAATCAAAGCAATTTATGAAAAACCCACGGCCAATATCCTATTGAATGGGGAAAAGTTGGAAGCATTTCCACTGAGATCTGGTACCAGACAGGGATGCCCACTCTCACCACTGCTATTCAATATAGTGCTGGAAGTCTTAGCCAGAGCTATTAGGCAAGAAAAAGAAATTAAAGGGATACAAGTTGGGAAGGAAGAACTCAAACTATCCCTCTTTGCAGACGACATGATTCTTTATTTAGGGGACCCAAAGAACTCTACTAAGAGACTCTTGGAACTCATAGAAGAGTTTGGCAAAGTAGCAGGATGTAAAATCAATGCACAAAAATCAACAGCCTTTGTATACACAGACAATGCCACGGCTGAGGAAGAACTGCTAAGATCAATCCCATTCACAATAGCTACAAAAACAATCAAATACCTTGGAATAAATTTAACTAAGGACATTAAAGATCTCTACAATGAAAATTACAAAACCTTAAAGAAAGAAATAGAAGAGGATACCAAAAAATGGAGAAATCTCCCATGCTCATGGATTGGAAGAATCAATATCATCAAAATGTCCATTCTCCCAAAAGCAATTTACAGATTCAACGCAATACCAATCAAGATACCGAGGACATTCTTCTCAGATCTGGAAAAAATGATGGTGAAATTCATATGGAGACACAGGAGACCTCGAATAGCTAAAGCAATCTTGTACAACAAAAACAAAGCCGGAGGCATAACAATACCAGATTTCAGGACATACTACAGGGCAGTTGTTATCAAAACAGCATGGTACTGGTACAAAAACAGATGGATAGACCAATGGAACAGAATAGAAACTCCAGAAATCAATCCAAACACCTACAGCCAACTTATATTTGATCAACGATCCAAAACCAATCCCTGGAGTAAGGTCAGTCTGTTTAATAAATGGTGCTGGGAAAACTGGATTTCCACGTGCAGAACCATGAAGCAAGACCCCTACCTTTCACCTTACACAAAAATTCATTCAACATGGATTAAAAATTTAAACCTACGACCCGACACCATCAAATTACTGGAGAGCATAGGAGAAACCCTGCAAGACATAGGTACTGGCAAAGACTTCTTGGAAAAGACCCCAGAAGCACAGGCACTGAAAACCAAAATTAACTACTGGGATTGCATCAAATTGAAAAGTTTCTGTACTGCAAAAGTAACAGTCAGGAAAGTGAATAGGAAACCGACAGAATGGGAAAATATATTTGCAAACTATGCAACAGATAAAGGGTTGATAACCAGAATCTACAAAGAAATTAAGAAACTCCACAACATCAAAACAAACAACCCACTTAAGAGATGGGCCAAGGACCTCAACAGACATTTTTCCAAAGAGGAAATCCAAATGGCCAACAGACACATGAAAAAATGTTCAAGATCCCTAGCAATTAGGGAAATGCAAATCAAAACCACAATGAGGTTTCACCTCACCCCGGTGAGAATGGCTCACATTCAGAAATCCACCAACAATAGATGCTGGAGAGGATGTGGGGAAAAAGGGACACTAATCCACTGTTGGTGGGAATGCAAACTGGTGAAGCCACTATGGAAGTCAGTCTGGAGATTCCTCAGAAACCTGAATATAACCCTACCATTCAACCCAGCCATCCCACTCCTTGGAATTTACCCAAAGGAAATTAAATTGGCAAACAAAAAAGCCGTCTGCACAGCAATGTTTATTGCGGCTCAATTCACAATAGCTAAGACTTGGAACCAACCCAAATGCCCTTCAACAGTAGACTGGATTAGGAAATTATGGGACATGTACTCTACAGAATACTATACAGCAGTCAAAAACAATGAAATCCGGTCACTTGCAACAAAATGGAGGAATCTAGAAAACATCATGCTGAGTGAATTAAGTCAGTCCCAAAGAGACAAATATCATTTGTTTCCCTTGATTGGCGATGACTAACTGAGCACCAAAGGGGAAACCTGTAGAAGTGAAATGGACACTATGAGAAACAGTGACTCGATCAGCTCTTGTGCTGACTGTTGTTGTACAATGTAATACTTTATCCATGGTAGTATTTTTTTTTCTCTTTATCCTAGTACTAGTGGTTGAACTCTGTAATTAACACACAATTATACTTAGGTGTTTAAATTTTAACTGAAAAGTGATCTCTGTGAAATATAAGAGTGGGAATAAGAGAGGGAGGAGATGTAAAATTTGGGACATGCTCAATCGGAACGGCCCCAAATGATGGAGTTAGAATTGTGCCAGGGGTTTCCAATACAATCCCATCAAGGTGGCATGTACCAAGGCCATCTCATTAGTCCAAGTGATCAATTTCAGCTCACAATTGATCACACTGATAGGTCTAAGAGTCAAAGGGATCACACAAACAAGACTAGTGTCTGCTAATACTAACTGATAGAATGAAAAAGGGAGAGAATGATCCAACATGGGAAGCAGGATACACAGCAGACTCATAGAATGGCAGATGTCCTAAATAGCACTCTGGCCTCAGAATCAGGCCTTAAGGCATTTGGATCTGGCTGAAGAGCCCATGAGAATATTTTAGGCATGGAAAGCTAAGACACTCTGGAAAAAACAGAAGACCTAAATGAAAGATCTCTGCGAGTGAGATCCCAGTGGAAAGAACGGGGCCATCAAAGAAGGAGGTACCTTTCTCTGAAGGGAGGAGGGAACTTCCACTTTGACTATGGCCCTGTGGGAATAAGATCGAAGTCGGCGAACCCTAAAGGCTTCCATAGCCTCGGCAACTCATGACCAGAGCCTAGGGAGATTACTGACGCCATAAACAAGAGTGTCAAATTGTTAAATCAACATCAGGAGTCACTGTGTACTTACGTCTCATGAGGGATCTGTCCTTAATGTGTTATCCAATGTGAAGTGATGCTATTACTAGTACTGAAACAGTATTTTTACACTTTGTGTTTCTGAGTGGGTGCAAACTGATGAAATCCTTACATAGTATATATTGAATCGATCTTCTTTATATAAAGATAATTGCAAATGATTAAAAAATCTTGGTGTTAAATTGGAAATTGCATAGACAATTAATCAATTTTTTTAAAAAAAAAATCATGTAGGATCTCTGTCCTTAATGTGCTGTACATTGTGAATTAATACTATAACTAGTACTCCAACAGTATTATCATTTTGTGTCTCTATGCGAGGGCAAACCGTTGAAATCTTTACGTAATATGTACTAAATTGATCTTCTGTGTATAAAGAGAATTGAAAATGAATCTTGATGTGAACAGAAGGGGAGAGGGAGCGGGAAAGGGGAGGGTGGGGGGAGGGAGGGAAGTTGTGTGTGGGGGGGAGCCATTGTGGTCCATGAGCTGTTCTTTGGAAATTTATATTCTTTAAATAAAAGCTTTATTAAAAAAAAAAAAAAATGGACCTCTAGGTATTTTCTTACAGGCTCTGCTCCCAGAAGCTATCTGTACACCTCTCTCTCCCACTCACCCTCCCTGGCAATAAAATGATTTGTGCAAAAACCCATGTTATAGCCCCTTCTCCCTGCTGGCGGCCTGCCACAGTCAGCCTGGGAAGTCACTGCATGCTGTGATGGCCCCGCGGTATGTGGGTGCCTACTGCACAGTGTGTAGGCACAGATGGCGGTCAGCTTCCCGTCTCTGGCATATTTATTTGGCATTGACATGGCAAAGCTGTTGAACGCAGGCAGAGCTTGAGGGAGGTGCCAGTGCCTTTCTCTCTGCTCCTCACTTTTCTTCTGTTTCCCTCCCTCCCTCCCTCCCTCCTGTCCTCTTTTCTCTTTTGCTGTCACGATCAAAGGTGCTATCAGTCTCTGAGGACTCCTGATGTCAAAGGCACTGCTGTTGAGACCCTTGCCCAGGAACTTCCATGCAGATCTTCTCTGTGCCAAGGGAAGAAGCAGGAGCCATCGTGGACGCCCCAGGGACACCTGCCTTGCTCATGGGAAGCCATGTGGCATGAGCAGGGCGTGCCTGTGTACACGAGTAGGGGATGAGCATAGTAGTAGGAACTGATGTTCCTTGCAGATTCTATGCATGGCCATTCAGCTGAGTACCCACCATGCTACTCAAGGGCTGTATGCACCATGCCTCCAACGGAGCCACCCAGGTGTTGATCTTAGATGGATACAGAACAGCTTTGCACTCTGTTAGGGGCTGCTCTGCAGTTGTTTAGTCACTAGGATCACCAGGCTCAGCTTCTCCAACCACATGACAGGTGTGAGGTGCCCCATCTCAGAGGCTCTGGTGAGCACGTGTGTGTGTGTGTGTATGTGTGTGTGCGCGCGTGCACATGAGAGCGTGAATTCTAGACAGCATGGCAAGTCCTGGGGTGCAGGTCACTGGCTGCCTTTCTCCTGAGGATCACCACGCCCTCAAGGACGACATCCTCCTGGCTCTCAGGCTCCAGCGTTTGCAATGCCTGTCGGAGAGTGTCAAAAGCCAGGCTGGCCTCTGGCTTGCCAAGCTCTGGAGTCCGGAGCTGCAGGATCAGGGTTGGCTTGCATCTGGAAGGTGGGGAACTCTGGCAGAGCCCAGGAGTGTGGGCTTGGAGGAATGTGTGGTGCACACTGCTGCAGGAGCATGGTCACCCTGGCTACAGTCACACTCTGCTCCCTGGGGCTTCTGCTGACTGTCTGCTCCCACACCTGTGTCTGCAGTGGGTGGAACAGAAAATACAAAGGCACAGAAAGCACAGGCTACGGAACACCTACCCATGGAGTCACAACTTGCATCATCAGACTTTCCTATGACTTTGACTGAAAGGAAATTTCAGTGAGGGTCCAGGCTGTCCATGCCTCTCCCTCCTCCGGTAAATGATGGCTGCTCCTCCTTGTCTCTGTCCTGGAGGGGGAGGCAAGGCCAGCTGCTAGCTCCCACCCCCAGGACACAGATACATCAGGGAGATACTTGCCGAGGTGAAGAACAGAATTGCCAGGGCTGAGGGCTGCAGAGCAGAGTTTTCCTCCAGACTCCCAAGTTCACGGCAGCAGGTGCAGCTGTGGTCCACCCCAAAAGCACTTTTACCCAAGGACGCTGGGTGCTGATTTGCTCTGATGACTGCCAGCAGCCACCTTCCTCAGCTTGGCTACCTGACTCATCATACCTGGGGACCATTCTGCTCTCGGAAAAGATTTGACTCCAGGCTGTGCAACAACCACATGAATAAAAGATTTAAGGATACTGCCTCAGCCAGGAGAGCTTCCTCTTCATATATATATATACATACATATACATATATATATATATATATATATATATATATATATATATATATATAATGGACACTGTGCTGTCCAGGCTGAGTGATCATTACCACGGGGATCACTTGAGTCTCTAACATCCCATTTACAACATCACCAGGGTCCTGCTCCAGGACACTGTTGGAGACTGCTGACGAGGCGTCCCCTCATTTAGGGATCCTTCATCCTTGGTTTGCAATGTGACAGGAGGCTGGGTGTCTCCTTTACACCGTGGCAATGCATTTTGTTCCTGTTGAGAATTGATGGGGATGGACATTTTTAAAATCGGAGACCAAACCAGAGCCAGTCCTCGTGTCAAAGTGTCACATTTTTCAGCAGCTGAAAGATGCACTAGGGGAAAAGTCTTCTCCAGTGTAGGGGAAATGCCGCTTCCTGCTGAGGACATCAGCCTGAAGATTGCAGATGACAAATCCAGGGGGAGACAGGTGATTCTCAACACCTGAGCGCCAGGCTCCACCCAAACCAGCTACACGCAAGCTTCTAGGGACAAGACCCCCGATCAACAGTCTCTCCTCCAGGTCTTTCAGAATTATGCAGAACAGGCATGGAACCACCATTCTCACAGACAGGGGGTAACGCAGGCTACCCATTGGGAGAGTCTGGAACCTTGTGCTTTTAAGGGATTTATTTATAACATCACATGTTCTCCTTTTAATGTCCAGAGGACTAGTGATGAGCAATTATCTCTGTTGCCTCTGTCTCCTGGTTAGCCAGACCTAGAGGTTCATTCATCTTTTCAAATTTTACTGATTTTTCTTTCAAGTCTTTCAAAGAACAGGCATTTGTGTTGTTGACTTGTTTACTCTTTTGCTCTTTTAAATGCCATTGTTCTCTTCTCTAATTTTAGTTATGTCCTTAATTTTGTTTCAATTGTAGAGGTAGACATTTAGGTCATAGATTCTAAGTCTTCTTTCCTTTCTAAAATATGCATTTAATGTCATAATCTTTCATCTAAGTACTGCTTTAGCTATGTCTTCCAAAGTTGAAGTTTTATTTTCATTTCACTTCATTAGTGGAAAATATTTAAAATCTTTCCATGAGATTTATTCTTTGACCCATGAACTATTGAGAATTAACTTTTTAAGTTCCAAATATTTGGGAAGCTCCAGGTTTCTCTCTGTTTTTGATCTCTATCTTGATTCCTTTGTGGTCTCTCACATCCTTTGGATTGCTTCTATTTGGAAACATCTTTTCAGGATTGTTTTGCAACTCAGAATTTGGTCTATGTCGGAGAGCTGTCTCACACGCACTTGAGAAGAACGTGCATTCTACTGTTGTTGGATGAAACACTGTTTTAATGTCAGTTGGATCAGGTTGATTGATCCATGCTGTTCCGATCAGCTGTATCTTTGCTTATTTCCTGTCTGTTTGATCTATCAGTCACTGCTGAGGGGTATAGAACTCTCTAATGATCATTGCATCTATTTGAGTTTGGTTCTGTTGACTAGTCTGTATTTTCTTGGCTTTTGCCATGCTTTATGACATTTTGTTGACAGATGTAAGATATAGGGTAGTTAGTACTGGGCTGATAGTGTGAGAATTTATGTTACTTGGATCCAGAAGCCTATTTTTATGGTAGATTTAATTGGCAGCAGCTTCTAATTCCTCTGTCATCCTTATTTTTGCGTATACTCTTGGCTTTGGGACTCCGCTCTGTCTGCCCCTCAGTCGGAGTATAAGACTTGCCACTCTGCAGTGTAGATTCACAGTGTGTACACTGGAGGTTCACTCACATGTATTAGAGCACAGGGTAGGAAGATTCTGGACCTGCTGGCCAAGTCTCATTCTTTGGATTTTCAATGGCCTTGGCGTATGCTCCAGGAAGAGACAGGACTTGAGAACTCTCTGTCTATTCTCCAGAGTAGAGGTTTCCCCTCTTAAGGGTATGCTCAGTGGGGTTGGTGTCGTGGTACAGTGGGTTAAACTGATACTTGCAATGCTGGCATTCTATATCAAATGCAGATTCCAATCCAGCTACCTGCTAATGTGCCTGGGAAAGCAGTGGAGGATGACCCAAGAGCTTAGGCCCCTACACCCATGTGGGAGAACCTGATGGAGTTCAGAGCTCCTGGCTTTGAACAGGACCAGACCATTGTGGCCATCTGGGGAGTGTACCAGTGGATATACTGGTGAGTCTTTCTATCCCCTCTTTCTCTGTCTCTCTGCCTTTCAAATAAATAAAAATAAACCTTTGGGGGAAAATATTCCAAAGATCACTGTGCTTCAGATAAGAATAGAGAGGAAGTGATGGGTTAGCAGCAATCACATCAACAAAGAGGCTCAGGACCAACTGGTATACAGGTTACTAAAATATGCATAAGGAAGGTACAAACTCAGAAATCCAGTATTTCAGCAGAATTGACTTGATGCCTTCTATAGATGGTCACTTGTGCAGAGAACATGCCAGACTGGGGTTAGCCAGGGGCAGAGTCAGCTCAATTAAACCTCTGTAGAGTAATGCACGTATCATGCAACACACCAGTGACTTAAATGGCGAAAGTATGACGAGGGTTCCCAGAGCTGTGCTTAGAGAGCAACAAATGGGAGGCCTGTTGGACAGTAGCCAAAACTTTGGGGTGGCTGTCTTGGTTGAGGCAGCTTCTGCTCCTTTCCTCCCCCCCCCCCAACACACAGACAGAGCATCAGCTACAGATATTTGAAGGAATATGCTAACATAGCTTATTTTTTAAAATCACTTCAAATACGCAATAGTCTCATTTGGTCCTCTCAACATCACGCTGTTTTCTTTGCCTATTGAAGACTTCTAGGGCTCAGAATCCTTCTCTGTTCATCAGCATGTTCATCATTATGGCTATGCTTGCCAGTGTGCACTGGATAAGTCTAATAGCTTTGCCGGGGACATGTCCCTGCCCTCTTCCTTCAAGGTAATTCAGCCCTCCAAGGTTTTGTACATTTGATTTTTTTTTCTTGTGAATAAAGAAAGTTGTTTGGTCATTGCTCAGTTTCCTGCGAGGATGATACAACAAATGTATCACGTGGATCATTTTCTTCTCAGCCTTGGGTGTGCAGCTGGGGCAGGTGGCCTAAAGCCAAAGGTGTTGCTGCAGAATTTCCCCTCCTCCAGCACTCTTCTGGCCAACCAGTGGGGCTGCCTGGCTGCGGAGCCTACAGTCTCACATGAATCCATCAAGGGAAGGTCACGTGTAACTGACAGGGTAGGGACCCCTATGGGCTCCTGTGAAAAGCCCCCGGATAGCAGCCAGCACCGAGGATCCAACAAGGCAGTGAAGACACCTCCAGGTGTTCAGCCAGCCCAGCTTGGAACCCTCTCCGCCCAACCCACAGGGGCCACAAGGTGGTTGGAGGCCACAGGGTGGGGCTGGCAGTAACTGGATTGGAGTCCCTAATAAAACTCTGACATTCCCCAAGAAACGAGGAGCAAGTGTTGCGTCTGTAAGGCTTTCCCTGTACGACCAATGAGAAAGAGCCGGGCCGTGAAGTCTGCAGCAAGCGATACCAGGTCACCCTGAAGGAGGCTCCCCTCCTCCCAAAGGCTCTTGGGGAAGCTGTCTCTGAAGACTGGGGGCTGAATGCCTTTTGAGTTGCTGTACTTTCAAGTCCATGTGTAAATTCTCAGAGCTCCCATTCCTTCACCTGCAGAACTTGACAATGGCCCTGCCTCTTGCAAAGTCTGAAGCTGGGAACTTGGTGCCATCTCTTCTCCTCCCCCTCCATGCCGCCCAGCTGTCCGGTCCTCAATCTGCTTTTACATAGGAATGCTAAGCTGGGCCCTGTTCCATGGGTCAAGGATACAGCATGTCCTTGTCGCTGTCTAGGACAATACCTTCCTTTTACCACAGGATAAATAAGATTATGAAAAAATTACGGGGGCTGGTGCTGTGGCATGGTAGGCTAAGCCTCCACCTCCATCATCAGCATCCAATATGGGCACTGGTTCAAGTTCTGGCTACTCCTCTTCTGATCCAGCTCTCTGCTATGGCCTGGGAAAGCAGTAGAAGATGACCCAAGTCCTTGGACCCCTGCACCTGCATAGGAGACCTGGAAGAAGCTCCTGGATCCTGGCTTTGGATTGGCCCAGCTTGGGCTGTTGTGGCCATTTGGGGAGTGAACCAGTGCATGGAAGACCTTTCTCTCTCTCTCTCTCTCTCTCTTTCTCTCTCTCTCTCTCTCTCCGTTTCCCTCCCTCTCCCTCTCCCTCTCCCTCTCTCTTTGTCTCTGCCTCTCTGTAACTCTGCCTTCCAAATAAAATAAATAATCTTAAAAAAAAAAAGCACTGTAGTCAGTACCAGTTGCACTGTTGTCTTGATCTGTCTCCCATTGTTATAACAAAACACCGGATACCAGGTAATTTATAAAGCAGAGAGTTTTGTTTAACTCATGGTCGTGGAGACTCAGAAGTGGGAAGCCTGGTGCTGGAGGCTCTTTAGCATCTGATGAGGACCTCCTGCTGGGTCCTAATGTAGAGAGGACATGGCTGGTGAGACACAGCAAGCCTGGGAGCTCATCTCTCTCCTGCTGTTCTTATAAAGTCACTGAATGCCATCCTGGAGGCTCTAGTCTCATGACATCACAGGATCCTAATCACCTCCCAAAGACCTCGCCTTCAAATACCATCAACATCACTTTGGGGATTGAATTTCCAACCCGTGAGCCTCAGGTGGGGAAAAATTCAAAGCACAGCAACCGTGATGCTACAGGCACACAACTGCCTTTACCTGAATTAGACACACTAAAAATAAGTGCAATGGGTGGACGAGGTTCCCACGTGGTGCTGTTGTGCCCAAATCGTTGGATGCCCAAACGCCGCCAGAGACTCGAACACACCGAAATGCAAAAGCAAGGTTTATTTTGGAAGTATTATGGCAGGGACCCCGTCTAACCAACCGCACAGCGGCGGGCAGAGGAAGGCCCCAAGCCAGTGCTCGGGAGCCTCTTTTAAAGCAGGGTTACGTCATCGGGGGTGCGGGGTAGCAGTGGATTGGCTGGGGTCACCTCTAGTATTTCCTGATGGAACGCGGTTGTTCTTGATTGGTTCGGACCCAGGGGATTTCCTTATATGGTGAACACTAACAAGCAGTTCTGTTGTAAGTTTCAGTTTCCCCAGAGTGACGCTGCTTTTATGGGAATTCAGATCTGCCTCCCCAAATGGAGGCAGTTTTTCAAAATGTAGTTACTCCATGCATGGGCGCATGTGTGGTTGTGTGTGTGCCTGGATGTGTGTGTGTGCGTGTGTGAGTCTGTGTAAGATGCATGCAAATGCACGTCACACAGATGCCACAGCGTGATCTTTGAATGGGAACGTGTGGATGTAGAAGTGGGGAAAGACAGAGGACATAGAAAGGCAGGCAGACCTGCGGACAGAGCAGTGCCTTGGCTCCACCAAGCCCCGTCTCTGCGTTTCCTTCAGGTGCCTGGTGGTCCCTTGCCACCCATTCCCCATTGGTAGAAGGAAGCGGTCATGGGGCTGGCATTGTGGTACAAAGGGTTAAGCCACCACCTTGCAACACCAGCATCCCATATGAGTACGAGTTCAAGTCCCAACTGCTCCACTTCCAATCCAGCTCCCTGCTAACGCACCTGGGAAAGTGGGAAAGCAGTGGAAGATGGCTCAAGTGCTTGGGCCCCTGCACCCACATGGGAGACCTGGAAGAAGCTCCTGGCTCCTGGCCTTGGCCTGATCCAGCCCTGGCTGTTGCAGTTATCAGGGGAGTAAATCAACAGATAGAAGATAACTCTGTCTCTGTCTCTCTCTCTCTGCAACTTTGCCATTCAGATAAATTAACATTTTAAAAAGGAAAGAGAAAAGCAATATGTAGCAGAAAGTACTTTTTAGGCTGGGGGAATCGGTAATGAGAGTACGCTCTGAACTCTGAACTCTGCCCCATACCCTTCACCCTTCCAGCCATGGCCGGTGCTGACCTGTGTCTTGGTTCTCTTGTTACCTCCTAGATGCTGAGGAATGAAAGGGACTGACTCGGTGAACACCAGCCAGGAATGTGCTGCCTGCCCTCGGGCTCCCCTCACCACTGCGGCCCTGAAAGAGAAGACGCTTGACACCAACACTGCCGGACAGACATACGGCCAAGTGGCCCTGAGTCCCCAGCCTGCAGAGCACACCTGGCCCCAGCCCCAGCCAGATCAGGACCTCGGGGGCCAGGTTCAGCTGAGATCGCCATGAGGGAGGCCTCTGGGGCACAACACAGCTGTTCTAACATCGAAACATCGGCCTCCCTCAAGCCCTCCTGGAAGTTTCTGGTCACAGGCGGCTTCAAACCAGAGCTTCCCCCCATACACCTGCAGGGTGAACCGGACCCTGCAGATCCTCCCCGCGAGCTCAGTCTTAAGTGTTTGAGGGTCGGTGGAGAGAAACCAGCGCCCTGTTTCCCTAGGTGTGGCTCAAAGACTCTCTCTGTAGCTGCTCCGATGAAAGATGCACTCATTCTGGAAGCTGCCTTGATCAGTTGATTACAAGAATCTGATATCTAAAATTAAAAAAAAAAAAAACTCGAGCCCCTCAAAACCCAAAACAACAACAAGAAATAAGAGCAAGGTGGGGGTCACGGGGTGGGAGAGGAGAGGAGGAGACTCTTCCAGAAAGCAGAAAGGCAAAGATCACCATGGCTATTTTCAGAGTGTCAAATATTCCGTTAGCTTCATCAGCCCGATGAGATGCATGGGGTAGGCCTATTTTTATGCAGAATGTCTTTTTCCAGCTTTAAAAGATGCGAGGGAAATCAAAAGATAATGAACCTACAGCTGGGGGCATTGTGGGCTGGCAGAGTCACCACTCCCTAGCTCGGAGGGACCTCATTTGCTGAGGGGTCAGAAAGAACCTGCCAGGAGGAGGAGGAAGAAGGGCAGGGTCCCCACGGTGCCCACGAGGGCCTGGGGCTCGGACACTCAGAGAGGCTGCTGGACCGACCTTCCCCGGACACGGGACATCCAGGTGGCTGTCGGGTTTGGGGACTGTGAGGCAGCCATTACCCAGAAGCCCCCAAACCCTGCCTGGGGCTCTCTGTGGCTCTGCTTTGCAGGGAGACCCACCTGGAACCTCGGATGGGGGGCTGTTGCTGGTCCCCAGAAATCAACTCTGACACTGCTCCTTCTGCTGAATCCCTAAACCTGGGTCCTGGGGTGTTGAACATGCACAGGGCCAGCTGATGACTGTGGGAAGGGAAGAAGGAGGGGCGGGCTTATAGCGTGACCTTGGCGTGTCTGGGGGAGGGGAGCTTTCCTTTCTTCCAGGTTACAATCCCCAGAGGCAGAGATGAGGGGTGGAGGACGTCCAGCCCGTGGACTGCATAAGGCCTGGGAAATCACTCAGTTTGGCCTTGTAGTGCAGGTTGGACTGGAAATTCAATACGTCCCCAGCTGGCTAATTTGTCACTTGAGAATTTTGTAGGACCTGAAGATGATATAACTATCCAAAAGTCCCTGGGCTGGAAAAAAAAAAGCTTCCCACCCCTGGGAGGTGACAGGTGTGTGTGTGTGCGGTGGTCAGAGCTGGGGGCAAAAATGCGTGGTGATGCTTGGCAAGGACCCTCACCTGCTCAGCACCACGAACCCTGGCTCAGAATGGCGTTGGCACAGGAGCAATACTGAGGCTCAGACAGAAGCCATGTAGGCAGAAAGGCACTCTGACAACACAGAGACAGCTCATGGGGGGGCTGCTTCATGAAGGCTGGGATCCCACCCAGCACTGGGCTTGTGTATCCTGAGTCCCTGAGGAATATAGCCATGGTGGGGTGGGTGGGGGCAGGAGGGACCCATGTGGCTCCTGCTGGTGACAAAGCCACAAGTGCTAAGGTTTGTTGCTTGCGTTCCAGCCTCGGGTTTGTGAAAACGACCAGGCAATGTCTCTCCCATCAGGCGCTTGGAGTCCTCAGGGATGGAGAGTACCCCTTGGGTGGGGTGGAGGTGGGAAGGGGTCCTTTGTCTGGGGGCAGGAGGAGGAAGTGTAGGATGTCAGAAGCCTATCTCAGGGGCAGCACTGTGGGTAAACTGAGGGTCTGTGTCCTGCCAGAAGAGGCCAGCAGCACAGGAGACTGCGGAAAGCCTCATCAGCCCCAGACTGCAGGGAGGACCACCAAGCAGGTGCACCAGAGGTCCTGTGCTCTCTGCCCCCCACCCCACCTAGAGGATTCAGCCAGCTGGGTTGGGGTAGGGGCAGCCACAGGGGCAGGGGAGGCAGGGTGGAAGACCAGAGGCAGAACCTGGGATCGCAAGACCTGGGCCAAGTCTGGGTGTCACCTGTCACAAACTTAGGGAGTTTACGTGGGCTGGGGATCCATCTGATGCTCAGTCCTGGCCGTATGCCAGAGGCACACTCCTGGGCTCAGTGCAGGGGGGTGTTGGGGTCAGGAACTTTGGCAGGGGCAAGCTGTTAGGTAGACCAGCAGA
Organism: Sylvilagus floridanus; assembly: GCA_949820135.1. Taxonomy (NCBI): domain Eukaryota; kingdom Metazoa; phylum Chordata; class Mammalia; order Lagomorpha; family Leporidae; genus Sylvilagus; species Sylvilagus floridanus. The sequence continues at coordinate 82,892,346 of OX463231.1, forward strand.
TAGCAAGCAGCCAGGAAGCTGCCTAAGCCTTGTGAGCTGCCAGCGCAGTGCAGAATGCGCATCAACAGCACAAATCAGTGGTTATTGCGACCATTAGTCCTCATTTGTTTAGTGCAGTAGGCTTCGAAGACCGCCTTTAAAATGCAAAGTAGCTAGTGGTGAGGTAACAGAGGCACAGACAAGCTAAGCTGCATTAAAGTTATCTGACAACTTAATTTTTTTTTAACTTTCTCCTGACCCGGGGTCCAAACCACAAGGAGTTTGTTAAGCTTTGTCCGTTGCAAATCTCGCCCACAAGTTGTGCAATTTATGCATAATACATATTCCAAATCTGTGCTGAGCATCCACAGAGGTGAAGCAGGTCTTCCTGGCAACCATTGGCAAATGGCTTATATGTAGATCACATTTATGTCGAATGCACAGCCCCACAACTGCCCCAAAGAATGGATCGGCCGCCCCACGGATGTGACCCCTTTTTGTGTTCGTTTTATTTTCTGATTACACTTTTACACCTCATTTTTTCTTGAGGATTTATTTATTTATTTAAAGATTTGTTTTATTTATTTGAAAGACAGAGTTACACAGAGAGAATAGAAGAGGCAGAGAAAGAGAGAGAGAGAGAGGTCTTCCATCTGACGGTTCACTCCCCAATTGGCCACAATGGCCAGAGCTGTGCCGATCTGAAGCCAGGAGCCAGGAGCTTCTTCTGCATCTCCCGTGTGGGTGCTGGGACCCAAGGACTTGGCCATCTTTTACTGCTCTCCCATACCTTAGCAGAGAGCTGGATCTGAAGTGGAGCAGCCAGGACTTGAACCAGTGCCCATATGGGATGCCAGCACTACAGGTGGCAGCTTAACCCACTATGCAACAGCCTTGGCCCCTGAGGATTTATTTATTTGAAAGGTGGAGTTACAGAGAGGGAGGGAGGGACAGAGAGGTCGAAGAACAGGTGCTTCTGGTGAGGCTTTGTGCTGCTTCATGGGCTGTGGGAAAACAGAAGGAGAGCAGGTGCATGTGGGAGAGAACGGTGCCCTCCCCACTCTGAGGCCATGGGGCTGTGTCCCTACAGTTCCCCCACCTGTAAAGCCTCTCTCCCACCTTGTCTCAGAGCCATGGCAGGACCTACGCTACCAGATTCACGAAGGGCTTAGCACAGGGCATGGTGGCCGGCTCCTGGGGACATGCTCAGGGGACTCTGGGAGATACATCCTGGTGCCAGGGTGTCCTTGGTCCTGGCATGTCCACATAGAGATGCTGCCCGGAGCCTGAGTTCTGGATTCTTAGCATCCACTGTTCATGAGCCCCTGAGAGGTGACCCTCTCCAAGCAATGCTTGTGGATGATGAAGCGCGATTATCACGGCATGCTGGGGGCTGAGGGCCACACTTCCAAGTTATGATATATTCAGAGTGGGTGGCGCTGTGGCGTAGCGGATAAAGCCACCGCCTGCAGTGCCGGCATCCCATATGGGCACTGGTTCAAGTCCCGGCTGCTCCACTTCCCATCCTACTCTCTGCTAATGGCCTGGGAAAGCAGTGGAAGATGGCCCAAGTGCTTGGGCCCCTGTACCTGTGTGGGTGACCCGGAAGAAGCTCCTGGCTCCTAGCTTTGGATGGGCTCAGCTCTGGCCATTGCAGCCAATTGGGGAGAGAATCAGCGGATGGAAGACCTCTACCCCTACCCCATCTCTCTCTGCCTCTCCTCTCTCTGTGTAACTTTTTCAAATAAAATAAATAAATCTTAAATATATATATGTGTGTATATATATATATATATATATATATATTCAGAAACAGAGCTAAGGTTGACTCTGCTTTAAGCTGTTTCCCGTAGCTATAAAACAGAGTCCCATGGAGGTGAAAGATGGTGCCACGACCAGTTTTAAGTTCAGCTGCCAGTGCCATCCTCCAGCCTCCTGGTCGGGAGCTGCATGTCCTGAGTGACACATGCACACACACTCCCTTCTCCTCTGCTCTGCACAAGGGCACCAGGGCGTGTCAGTGGGGCCAGCACCATAGTCACTATGAGACATGGGATTCCCATCTTGGGGTTTAAGGGTGAAAATCTGTCCAGAAATTAAGTCACTACCTCTGGATGCTTTTCAACCAGGGTCAGAGGGTTCCTTTTTTTTTTTAAGATTTTTTTTTATTTGAAAGAGAGAGAGAGAGAGAGAGAGAGAGAGAGATCATCCATCTGCTGGTTCATGCCCCAAATATGGCTGCCAAAAGATGGGGCTGTGCCAGGAGCCAGAAGCTCCATCCAGGTCTCCCACTTGGGTGCAGGGACCCAGGGCCATCTTCCACTGCTTTCTGGGAGCATTATCAGGGAGCTGGATTGAAAATGGAGCAGTGGGGACACGAACTGACGTCCATACGGGATGCCAGCACTGTAGTTGGTGGCTTAGCCTGTGACCCCACAGCCCTGGCCCCAAGGGCTCCTTTCTAACGAGAACAGGCAGTTGTGAGGGGACAGCAACACTGGCTGCTGTTTATCCACAGAGCCACCAGGTTCCTACAGCAGTTCTCAGGCTAACGGTGGCTCTTCAGGAGCTCCTTTGGAGAAGCACGGAGGGTCGGTGAGCTGTGTGCCTGCCAACTCAAGAGGCCAGGGGACCCTGCAGTCAGCAGGTGGCACTCTGCCTTCTACTGCTGATAAAGTCAGGGTCAGCGTTCCACAGTGGTGGGATGGCTGTGGCTCCAGGACACGCACACTGAGCCGTGCAATGACCACACCGCAGGCCTGGCTTTGCATTCCCCTGGGTCTTCCTCCAGGACCCCTGAGTGACAGCGTCACCTCATCCTTAGGGACCTGACACTGACAGGAAGTGGGGGTGGGGAGGGGAGGTCTGGCCTGATTCCTGGGCAGGTCGGCAGGACAAGGGAGCAGGGTCTTTCTCTGGAGGGGCCTGGGTCTCTGGAGCACGGACTACAGAAGCTCATCCCGTGCTGACCCCTGGGAAAGGCCTCTAGCGCAGGTGCAGCTAGGACGGAGGGGAGCGGCTTGGGGACCAGGCCAGGGAGACTGCGAGAGGTAAGGGACACCATAAGCCCCCTGCGGTGGAGGAGGAGGGGGCGTGGCCATGACAGAAACAAGCTATGGGGAGGAGGGGCCACACGAGGGCCATTGTAGGGTCCTTCCTGCAAGCCAGGGCAGGCATAGGAGCCCTGTGCTGGGCCCGGAGAGGCACAGCAGGAAAGTGAGTGCTGGCACAAGGGCATGCGCTGGGCCCCTAACTTAACAGTTGCAGGAAGGGGTGGGTCAAGAGGACCTGGAGAAGAGCCAGATGATCTGAGAGGGGAGTAGTGATCACAGAGTGGCTGGTGCAGGGTGGGGATTCACAGGCGGGGGAGAGGGGCTGGCCCCGGGGCCAATGTTCTTCCCACAACAGGAATGAAGGCACCTCTCTCAGTTCAGATATGGAAGCGAATCTCAGAGAATCTCCCCAGGGTTGGTGCCCTGAGAGTCCACCCAGGCCCACCCGGAACAACAGAGAGCAGGTGCAGATGCAGCCCACTTCCTGGGACTGCAGCAGCAGGGAGGAGGGGATGAAGCAGGACTATTACTGCCTCCTTGGAAATGCAAGCACAGAAACTCATACATGAGCCAGCAGCAGTGCCTGGTCCTAGGAGGCAGAAGGTCAGGTGCCTCAGGATGGTATCACCTCCCACAGACTCCTCAGCTCATCAGCTGATTTGGGGCCATTCCCTTTCTCATGATTGGGCATCCATGCATAATAGATCACACCCTGCTGTGAGCGTAACAATTGTCAGCTCTCAGGGCCAGAGCAATCAGGCAGTGCAGAAATCAGAGCTGCTCCTGGCTACTGTGGCATCACCGAGGGGGCTGGGTAAGTGATGCCCCGCCTCCTGTGGGCAACGCTCCAGGCTGAGACCTATGTCTAGCACCTGTGGCCAGGTGGTCCTCAGTCATGACAGGGACCCAGCCAGGAGGCTCTCTGGAATGAGGATGTGTCATTTTGGTTTGCAAATTCAACATGCAAGCCCCAAAGGGATGCAAAGACTTCATGCAGCTGCAATGACCAGACTCAAATTCTTCAAACTCATCTCAGGAAAGCAGAGGATTATTTTAGATCTGAGCTTGGGCACAGGGTCTCTGGCGATCCCATTCTTGCACCATCAGAGTCCCTCAAAGGTGAACTGGATGAGAATGGGGATCCCGACAGTCACACTCGTGTTTTGGATGCCTGAGAGGACCACAAAACACTGCTGGTCTGCTCTTGGCTCTTTCTGTGCCTGGAAATCAGCCCGGGGCAGCCCAGAAGTTTCTGAGAGTTTCTCAGTGATCAAAAAAGAGACTACCAGAGACCCCCTGTGCTGATGGAGGCAGGGGCAGTGGTGGGTGGGGCGGGAGTAGGGCGCTGTGGGTAAAAATGGAGCAGGGGGCTGGCAGCTGGAGGGCAAAGGCAGAATGGGGGTGAGGGGAAGCCCCAGGTTCAGGTTTGTATGAGAAATGCAAAATGAGTGTGGCTAGAGCTGGCAGTGCCAGGGAGCCTTCCAGGAGCTTGTAAGATGAATTTACAAATGAATGGCAAAGTGCATACAAACCAAACCAAAGGGCTGTCTGGGAGCCACAGCCAGGCTGGGGAAGGGGAGGAGCCAGGGCCAGACTCATCCCAGGAGCAGAGCCAACTTTTGCTCATAAATTCCCCTTTCTGTTTTCCTGGACCCCAGAGTGGGGCCAATTCTAAAAGTCACCTCTCTCTGCCTGCAGAGTCTGCTGTTCCGCAGTCCCTGGAGAAACCCACAGCCAGGCTGCTTCAGCATTTACCTCCGAGCTGATTTACAGGTGTATCCCACCCCGCTCAGGGCTCCAGCCTGCAGGCTCAGGAACCCAGCACCATGAGGGCCTCGGGGTCCTCCCTGTCCCAGCTGCACCTGACACTATCACAAGTACCGCACTCGGATGAATGTAGGGATCGACCTCGGCAGACACATCCTGCACGTGGGCTCCTGAGACCCCTGGCCACTTCATACACAGTCGGACAGCTGACAGCTCAAGGGCAGGGAACCCTGTCTGTGCCAGGGAAGGACACAGGGACACGGGGAGGGTGATCTTGCTCTTGTGTTCACGGGGGTTTCTTCGGTTCCCGGTCTGGTGTTGGCCATGCTCTGTGTCTGGAGTTCACCCGCCCCTAAAGGTGCCAGTCAATGCCAAGGCGAAGCTAGGAGCAGTCACCCACAGGGTCCTACAGCACGGCTCCTGCCCTCTGGTGTGCTGGTGTTTACGGTGGAGGTGCTGGTGTTCATGTCAGGAGCGCCCACATGTGGTTGACCCGATGGGTCACGTGTCCCACTGAGCAGCGTTGGCCTGGTTGCCTTCCACTGATGGTGGAATCAAATGCTCAGAGGTGCACCTGGCATGGCTCTGGATTCCCCCTGAGCCTCAACTTACTCATCGCCAGCTTTCTGAAGCTTGTGTGCCTGGCTGGCTTGCGCCACAGCCCATGTGAGACGAGACACCTGAAGTTGACTGCGCTTTATGCTATTTCACTGGCCAAGGAGTCAGGGGCTGGTGAAGAGAACGGAGCTCGTGTCATCTGTCACTCACACGGTGCACCCAGCCGCGCCACCTCTCAGCCCCGTGGCCCCTGGCAGTGACCTGGATGTCAGACCTGCGCCCACGGGGCTCTTCCTAATGTTCCAGAACAACACATATTAACAGAAAAACAAAACAAAACGAAACTATGCGTAGATTTCAAAAGCCATTGGCATCAAAATAATCCTTAAATTCCATGCACTTTAGGAAGTTCCCGGATTGCCTTCGGCGTGACTGCAAGCTTTTCCTCCCTTGCCACTGGGACAAATGGCTTCTTCTGCCTTTCACTGTCTCATTTCCAGGTTAGTAATGTAATGTCCTGGCTTTTTCTTTTTTTTTTTCTTTTTAAAGATTTATTTTATTTATTTGAAAGACAGAGTTACAGAGAGAGGTAGAGACAGAGAGAGAGGTCTTCTATCTGCTGGTTCACTCTGCAGATGGTCATAACGGCCAGAGATGCGCCGATCCGAAGCCAGGAGCTTCCTCCGGGTCTTCCCATGTTGGTGCAGGGGCCCAAGGACTTGGGCCACCTTCTACTGCTTTCCCAGGCCATAGCAGAGAGCTGGATCGGAAGAGGAGCAGCCAGGACTAGAACCGGTGCCCATATGGGATGTCAGCACTTCAGGCCAGGGCTTTAACCGGTTGCGTCACAGCACTAGCCCCATGTCCTGGATTTTTCTCTTGATTCCTTGTCAGCTGTGTGTGTCTCAATCTCTGTGTACAAATACCCGGTGGGAGGGTCCTGGGAGCGCCCCTTCAGCTGAGCCTCCTCATCCAGCGGGTTCTGTTCAGGAGACTGCCTCGCCAAAGCGTTAAACAGCTTCTATACTTGTGCTTCCAATAGTTGAGAAAACAACATTATGCTGGAAATTTTGCAACAAAATGCCTTCTGGGGGCTGGCACTGTGGCATAGTAGGCTGAGCCTCTGCCTGTAGCACTGGCATTCCATATAGGTGCTAGTTCAAGTCCTGGCTGCTCCACTTCTGACCCAGCTCTCTGCTATGGCCTGGGAAAGCAGTAGAAGATGGCCCAAGTCCTTGGGCCCCTGTACCTGCATAGGAGACCTGGAAGAAGCTCCTGGCTCCTGGTTTCAGATTGGCCCAGCTCTGGTCATTATTGGCATTTGGGGAGTGAGCCAGCGAATGGAAGATATCGCTCTCTCTCTGTCTCTTTCTCTGTCTCTGTCTCTCCCTGTCTTTCTCTCCCTCTCTGTCTGTAACTCTACCTCTCAAATAAATACAAATCTTTAAAGAAAATCTCAAATTACCTGCTACAAATCTAGCAGAACCCCAGACTCAATCGAGTTATCATCCAGATATAATAGACTTCTGCTTCTCTACAGATTCGCTGTCCTTTTGTTTGTAAACTACCTAATACGTTGTAATGACATTCATGTTCAAGAATATACCTTTAATATTTAGCAACATTCAACAGTGCAATGTCAGGGAGTTCCTCCCTTGAAAGGAAATGTGTGCTTTTGGTACTATAAAGTAGCGCCGGGTTGACAGAAGCTAAGATTGGAATTTCAGGACCCTATGCCTTGCTCAGCATGTATCAGAATTCGAAGACAGCTTCTGAGAGAGAAAAAGGGTCAGGCTCCCAGGCCACTCCTTCAGGAGGCAGGAAAAGTCTCAGTGACCCCAACATGGCAGTAACTCCCAATGACACACGTGGATCCCCGAGACCCTGGCTCAAGGTCGTCTGAGGCCAGCATGAATCTGTGCCAGGTCACACTCAGTGATCAACCAAGGTCAACCCAGCTTCTGGCCAGGCTGGGCTCAGCCACCACAGAGGTGGCCACTGGCAGTGACCAGTGGCTCAGGGCCACAGCACACGATCAGGACCTGCACTGAGGGCCTCTGTCAGGAAGCAGATGTGCACGAAGCAGGTGTACACCTTTACTTATGCATGCATGCTTTATCTTAAAAGTCTTGGCTGTGTTGCTCATCGCAATCAGAAATGTATGAATTGACAACATTCGCCTGAACACACTGGATCTCAACCCTGGATTCCAAACGTGCAGGTACTGTGCGAACTCTGCCTGTGGCCAGCAAACACGTGTGCTTTCTCTGCTGTAGCCGAATAATCACCAATTATGGAGACAAGGCATCACCCATAACTGATCAAGCTCTGACCGATACGCTGCAGGGAACAGAACGGACAAGATGGCTTTGTTGTTGTTCATTTGGTTTTAACCAAAACAAGTTAAGACCAGCGACTGCACCGTAGCACCCACTCTGGACAGAACAGATGAGAGATCCGAGTGGATCATTCATATTTATAAGGAATTGTTTAAATGCAGAAGTTGCAAAACAGCTCTCAGAAGCCCTAATGAGCACATTAAATATGCACACGGAGATAGAGATAGATATGGGGGCGGGGAGAGGCAGAAAGGGAGGGAGGGATGGGGAGCCATCACCTGATGACTACCAAGCTGCCCTTGCAAATTTTCTGGACGCACCCTGAAATACATCCATCTGGTATACCAGGGCCACCCCTTGAGCAGTGTATTTCAACCCGTCTGCCTGCAGAACCAGTGCCATCCTTGCATGAGCCTGGACTCCTGCAGCCCCAGCTGTCCCCTGGTCATAACCTTCGCTCACAGGCCCTGGCTTGGAGAGGCTGAGGTGCTCCCAGTCTTTCCCAGTGCCCAGGCTGGCATGGACTTCCTGCTACCTGCCTCTTATCTAAGTGAGTGTGAGTGCCTGGCAGCTGGACAAGAGCCTGAGCTCTTGTCTAGCTCTGAGTTCTCTGGTGCTTAACATGGGTGTTGGCTGCATAGAACATCATTCCCAAGACTTGTTGGGGGTCATTACCACCACCACCCGGTGTGCAGGATGAAGAGTGCTCAGATTTGTGTGACACATAGGTTCTAAGCATGGAACTTTAAAAAGCAACACTCCAATTTGGACAAGGCTAGGTTAGGAAAACAGATCTGAGTGAGACACGGGGTTAGGAAGAGGGACAACTTCTGAGGACACCTAGGGGTTGTTGCTTCAGACGCTTAGGGAAGTCCAAATTCAACACCAAGGCAGCCGCCGGCTGTCGGGGACAGGGGGAGGGGGAACTGTCTGGGGATCTTCAGGTGCCTTCCCTCCATTTGTGCCCTGGAACATCAATGGTGACCCCAGCCACAGGCCTGATGCATTTGCCCAACTCACGAGAAAGATGTTCTGCTTTAAGGTGAGAGGGCTGAGAGCCCTCCTTCCCCTTCACTGCTTTCTGGTGGTTCTCGACGTTCCAAATGGTACAACTCCAAACGCTCCAGCTGTAGTGGACAGGGCAGTCCCCAGGGCTGTGCCAGTCACACAGAGTCTAAAGCAGTGTGATGTCCTCCCTGGCAGGGTGCCTCACGCTATGTCAGTGCCCCCACCTAGGAGGCAAGGAGCCAGAAGGGCCAAGCGACTCACACCTCTCAGGATTAGCTCCACCTGTGACTGCTGACAACCACCTCGCTCCTCCGGCTCTGCCTCCTTGAGGTCCCCAGGGGTTATTACTTGCTGCACACAGCCCTGTACAAGCCATGTGCCCAGGGTCCTTGGCAGCCCAATGTAATGCTAGCCATGGCCATCCACTCCCAACTGTGGACACCCTACCGTGACACTGCACTTACACATCACAGGGCTCATCTTCACACACCCCAGGGGGCCACCTCTCTGCACCAGCCACCAAGGAATTGGCAGGCAGTGGGCACCTGCACTGGGCCAGTGGCTCTGGGTTTGAATGGGGAGTATACAGGGTTGTCCCGCCTCCTCACACCCTTTGTTAGTGCCAGTGGCAGTGCAGAGAGCCAGGTGAAATGTCCATTATTATCAGAAGCAATGAGAATCCAAGTAACAGATAATCCAAACTCCTCCACCAAGCCTTCAGTTTTCAATTGCAAAACTGCTCTCAAAGGAAGGTATTCTCCTTATATACAAGAAAACAGAGAAACTCAGATTTCTGGTTCTGGTGATGCCAGACAGGTAACCCTTCTTTAGCAGACAGCTACAAAACCTGGAAGAAATATTAAAAAAAACAAACAAACAAACAGAAAACATCAAAGAGGTCAGGGCATGAGAGATTAGCAGATCAAGGCCAGGGAGAGGGCAAGAGATCTGAGCCAGGCACAGGTGATGTTTGCTGACCCGTAAGAGGTGCGGAGAGGGTGAGTGTTTGGTTATCATGTGGCAGTGGAGATCCAAGTTGGGAGTGCACAGTCCCGCAGAGAGAAATCCTGGGACACAGCCCCCGCCATGGGATGGAGCCTTAGAGAGTGAAGCCATAGAGGAAAGTTGAGGTGGCAGAGCAACCATGTACGCACTGCAGCCTGGGTCTGCATGGGCTCTGAACCAGAGCAGGAGACGACATGGTCCAGAACTGTCCGCCCACCCAGCTGAAGGAAGGCGGCTGCACCCTCATCTTCAGCTTGGTGCTGTGGGTGCTCCTTCAAAAACCCTGGCTAGCAAGCCATCAGCAAGCTCTCAGCTGACAGGTGTGGGAAGAAGGTGAACCAGCAGAAGGCAGACTGATGGGGAAGCAGATGTTGTATGTAACAGGCCCAGACCTCAAAACACACTGCTTCCTCTGTTCAAGGAGCAGCAGCAAAGCTTGAAAATCTTGGCAGGAGACTGGTGCATTTACAAAGGGTTGGGGCAGATCTGAGAAGAAAGAAAGAGAGGCTGGTACTGTGATGCAGCAGGTTAAGCCACTGCTTGCAACCCCAGCATCCTATATCAGAGCAGTTAGACTCCTGGCTGCTCCAGCTCCCTGCTAATGCACCTGGGAAGGCGGTAGAAGATGGCGCAAGTGCTTGGGTCCTGACTCCCATGTGGGAGACCTGGATGAAATTTCAGGCTCTTAGCTTTAGCCTGGCCCAGCCCCTCTGTTGTGAAACAGGGATTGGAAGATCTCTCTCTCTCTCTCTCTCTCTCTTTCTCTTTCTCTCCCCCTTTCAAATAAATAAATCTTAATTAGAAAGAAGAAATACAGAAATTCTGGAACTTACAAATAAAAGCAGCATTCTCTCCTGGTGGGTGGGTGCAGTGGTATTTGAGATAGGGGGCACTGCCAGCCAGAAAGTCTAAACAAGCATGTCTACAAGGGGAAAGACCACAGAGCTACTTCCTGCAACTCAAACAGAACTGCTCACCATTACGATGATCCCCCAAGGGATCCCCCAGACCCCTCCAGGCTAGAAGACCAAAGGCGCAGAGGAGAATCAAGAGTCACGTCAGTGACTTACACAAACGTCAGTGGGCTTACACAAACAGATGAAGTCGGATGGGAAGATCAGCACTAAGGATAGCACCACTCAATCTGGCTCATGAACACAAGCGCCAAGTCCAGCAACATGCAAGGCTGGTGGCCAGTTAGGGGGAACTCAGAAAGCAAAGCCGGCTGGCTCAATTTTTTGACATCAGTCAGTGCAGCTCACCGTGTGAGTGTGTTAAAGGAAACCACCCAGCTTGGGTTTTCATTTGCACAAAAACCTTTTGATTAAATCCAACATCCACTCATGACTCTAAAATAAGGGATGGACGTAGACTAAGGGAATGTTGAGAAATTTCCCTTAGATAGAACTAATCAAAGACAGGGCTCCTGTGGAAGCCACAGTTGTGGTCACCTGGACGAGGGACAGGGAGGTGTAACAGGGGGATGCTTGGGGAGAGGAGCCTGTTCTTCCATCCCGAGGATCCTGGGTCATTCTATTTTTTGACTTAGGTGGTGGTTATGTTGCTGTCTGCTTGAAAATAAAAATGTGTGGATGTCATACTGTTTGGTAAATAGTTACAGAAATCGTTTCATGAATCATACCATGCACTGAACGATATAGCGAACATTAGGATCATTGTCACAAAGCCCTCATTCTGTGATATTGATATCCCTGTTGTTGAGAAAAAACAGTATAAACATATGGGCATATAATATCTACATATAGAGTGAATGTGGCAAAAGGTGAAAAATTATTGTCATAAAACTAGCAGTACAAATTTATAAAAAAGAAAAGTTGTTTAGCCCTGCTATTATGTTTGTGTACTGCTCTCTCATTTTCGCCTAAGACAGGGTTGAAAATTCTCGTGGCATCAATGGTGTTAAAACCAACCAGCATAGAAACACAAAGATGTGTGGGAAGGAGAAGGTGGCCCTCTGGCTGTCTGTGTTTGTGGTGGTTTTCTTCCAGGCTTCTCTCCGTCTTGCTGTCACAGCTGCACCACAACAGCTGTCATGCTTGAAGGGTTCCACACTTGTTTAACTGAAGACATCAAGGAAATCCTTTCACTGATTTTTCTTCCAAGAAACGATTAGCTATCCTGACCCAAATTTTGAAGCTACAACATTGATCCTTTGTTGTAAGGACGCACTGATCAAAAATAATTAAAGAACAATAATTTTCCCTAGGAAAATTGTGAACCAAACCCAAGAACAGAAAACGTGACCATGAATGAGATGAAACTTCAGGGGAAACTAGACAGGAGTGTGTGCAGAGAGCTTTTCTCTGTCTGCTGCGTGTTCTACTGCACTTGCTGTGGGGTCTGTCCACCAGGGCTGCAGCCAGCCTGCTGTGGGATCCTGCACACATTAAACCACCTGTTGGGGTCAGCTTCCTCCTCACCTACCAGCCTCAAGAGAGCAGACTGCTTATCAGTGCACCTGAACTGAAATCTGCAAAATGGGGACATTACCAGTCCCAATTTCCCCAGGTGACTGTAGGATTTAGGCACTACTGTGCACCCACAACACTCTGCATGAGGTCTGGTTCCTATTTGGGGCAACATTCACAGCCATTCTGGCTTCACGGGCATGGAAGCAGGGGAGGGAGAGGCCCTCACCCTGCACCTGTATCCTGCCCATCTGTAGCATTGAAGTTTCTGTCTTGGCAAAGATTCTCTTGGTCATGCCTACATGGCACTGTCCCTGAGGTGAGACTGACCAGGAGGGTTCTGATCTGGTTGACTCAGGTCGTGCTACACGAAGGCTGGATGTGGGCTTGCTATGTCACTGGAGCTGGGATTGTGTGTGATCACTGGCCTTTAGCACACTCACAGCACAGCACTGACACCCCCTCACTTTCCTGGAGCCCCCTGCATTGTAACAGCACAGCGGTGCATCCCCTCACCTGCCAGGCTGCAGTCATCAGACAGGGAGGATGCATTTTTAAAAAGATTTATTTGAAGGTTAGAGTTATGGGGGAGGGGCGGAGAGAAGAGAGAAATCTTTCATCTGCTGGTTAACTCCCCAAGTAACCACAATAGCCAGAGATGCGCCAATCTGAAACCAGCAGCCAGGAGCTTCTCCTGGGTCTCCCACATGAGTGCAGGGGCCCAAACACTTGAACCATCCTTTGCTGCTTTCCTAGGAGCATTAGCAGGGAAATAGATTGGAAGTGGAACAGCTGGGACTTGAACCAGAGTCCATACTGGGTGCCAGTGCTGCAGGTGCCAGCTAATCTGCTATACCACAATGCCGGCCCCCAAGGAGGATGCTTTGTGACCAGTGGCCATGTTCAGTTTGTACAGAGATGGACCACGTGTACAAGACAGGCATTCGGTCAGAGCCCACTGATCCCATCTGGGAGGGGGTGGGGGTAGATCGAGGACCTGGACAACCCAAGTCCAGGTGAGAATGTGGAGGGAGGCAGAGAGCAGGCTGAGTGAGGATGAGAATCCACAGGTGGGTACCTCACTCCCTGTGGCTTAAGCTGCTATACCACAATGCCAGCCCCCAAGGAGGATGCTTTGTGACCAGTGGCCATGTTCAGTTTGCACTCCCTGTGGGAGCCTAAGAAGAGGATTGGGAGATTTCGCATTTAAAGTTCCTGGCCAAACACATACAAGGAATCTGAGTTATTCCCTCTCCAGCCCTGCATGGGAGAAGCTCTGGCTCCTGGCTTCAGATCAGTGCAGTTCTGGCCATTGTGGTCATCTGGGGAGTGAACCAGTGGATGGAAGACCTCTCTCTCTCTTTCTCTCTCTGCACCTCTGCCTCTCTGTAACTTTACCTTTCAAATAAATAAATAAATAAATAAATAAATAAATAAACCTTGAAAACAAATCCAGCACAGCAGCCGTGCAGAGATGGCACCAGCAGCCCAGGTGGAGACTGGCAAGGGAAATGCTGCCTTCCCTTAGGAGCAGACACCAGGTCCCTCCTGGGTCCCACAGGGTGCACCGAGTCCCACAGTGACCTCCCTGGGCCTTTGTGGAATTTGCAGAACCCCTTATTTAACAGCAGGAAGAAAGGCCAGCAGGCACATGACTTCCTATTGGGCCAGCAGGCGTTTGACTTCCTATCTCTCCTCTGCGGACAGCAGCCAAGTTGGGAGGAGTAATAGTCATGTTGGTGTGTCTCATTCCCCAGGACTGCTTGGTTCCCTGCTGTTTTACTAGGATCCAGTCCTAATGCACTCAGACGGTGCAGGACACCTACATCCTTCCTGGCTGCTATTCCACTGAAAACAAGCTGTCGGGACTGTAGGTTTAAAGAAGTGACTCCCTCTTGGGAGATTTGTGATGTCTCAAGCAAGCCGCATGGAGCTTTGGAAACACTGAGGCACCCTCGGGTGGATGCCCAGGCAACACTGAGCAGCAAGCAGAGGTGGCAATGATGCGGGGGCTGCAGTCTAGGCACCAACGACCTTGTCCTCGAGGGAGGTCACATGGGCGTGAGGTGCAGGTGCACAGGGCTTGGTGCTGCTCCCCCAGCTCCCTACCATCCTCCCCTTTCTTCATGCTGTGTTCTCCTTCCTGCAAGCTGGCAGCCCTGGGGAATCCCCCTCTTCCTGTGCTGCACCTGCACCCGGGAATGTGGCTGGAGGAACCACGCAGCCTCTGTGCAGCCTTGCTCTGGTGCCTCTCACCCTAATCCTTCTGCACCCCAGCTTCCACCCACGCAGCTCCTCTAGGGGACATCCAAGGGCTTCCTGCCCACTCAGCAGCCCCCAAGGCACATGCCCCACACCAAGGGCAGCAACTTCCATGGCTCCTCCTGCTTCCTGATCCACAACAGCCTTTACCAGAGTCTCTCCCCACTGCACCGCTGTGTCCTTGCTTCTCTCTGTTAGAGTTTTTTCATCCTAGGCAAATACGCCGCACTTCCTCCCTCTCCAAAACAAACAAACCAACAGGCTTTTGACATCTCATTAACCACCACCCCTCCGGTTCTGTTGACAGCAAAGCTCTTTGCAAGACTGAACTCGATGCACCGCAGCTGGCTGCTCGCCTCCCATGCATGCATTCTGCAAACTTTTGAACTGAAGGCTGCCACAAGTCCAGGAAAGGGCACACAGCCCAGGTGCACAGCCCAAGAGTTCTGACAGTGTGCTGCCAGTGGCTGGATCAAGAAAGGGAGCAGCTCCAGTGCCTGTTGTGCTGTACCACGGGACCTGCCACCCTGTTCCCAGTGGCATGATTGCTGGGTCCTCCTCACCTCCTCCTTCCGGAACCTGCCCCATGGGGGTTGCTTCTTGCACGCCCTTGAAGCTGCTGGTCAGTGGGTCTATGTCCCCCTCCAAGGTTAATGACCAGCTCTTCTCTTATATTTATGTCCTCATCCCTCATATCTCCCGTGACCTCCAGGGGTGCACGCCCAGCCACTGCTCAGCACCTCCACCTGAGCACACTGCAGACTCGACTGGGTCTGTGACAAGCTCCACATGGCTCCTGGACATGCCACCTTCCTGCTGTGAAAACCCCTGCTCTGTGGATCCTTGCCTGCCTTCTGTCCCTCTCATGGCACAATCACCACCTGTGAGTGGTTCTTCCAAAAGACATCTTGCATCTCCCCATCTTTGTAAAAAATTATTTTATTTGAGAGAAGAGGGAAGGAGGGAGAGAGAGAACTCCCTATTCAATGTTTCAATCCTTAATGGCTGCAAAGCTGGACCTTGCTAATGTGGGGAGCTGAGAATGCCCATGGGGATGGCAGGAATCCAATGAATGGAGCCTCCACGTCATCTCAGGGTCTGAGTTAGTCGAAGCTGGAATTGGGAGCTGGAGCTGGAGCTGGAACTACCCAGGTCCTCCACTATGGAATGCAAAGGTCTTAAATGCTAGGCCAAACATGTGCCCTTTCCCACTTCTTAATAAATCCCCAGCCACCGGGGCCAGCGTTGTAGGGCAGTGGGTTAAGCCACCACTAGCAATGCCCACGTCCCATGTCAGAGCACCTGTGTGAGTCCCGACTGCTGTGTTTCCGATGCAGCTAATGCGCCTGGGAAAGCAGGTGGCCTGACTGCTTGGGCTCCTGCTGCCCACATGGGATTCCTGGATGGATGAGGCTTCTGGCTCCCAGCCTCATCCTGGCACAGCCTTGGCTGTTTCAGGCATTTGGGGAGTGAAACAGCAGATGGAAGATCTCTCTGTCTCTGTGTCACTCTGCCTTTCAAATAATCAAATAAATCTTTACAAAAGCAAAGTCCTAGGCGTGACCCTGGTCCAGGCCACCATGGCCTTGCTCCTGGACTGTGAGAGCAGCCTGCAACCCTGGCTCCTGGGGCAGAGAGTAGCAGATGGCATTTCTCCTCTGCTCAGGGCCCCAGTGGCTGCTCATCCCAGACAGGCCAGCTCCTTGATCCAGCCTCCCGGGCTCTGTGGCATCTGCCCTCGCTAGCCACTGTCCTGCTCCCTCTGTTGCCCCACTTCCTACTTACACACCCAATGGGCAGCTGGCTCTGTGACTCCTAGCCACTGTCGTGTTCCTACCCAAGGCCTTTGCATGGCTGATCCCCTCCCGGAATCTGAGCTCTTCCTCAGTGGCTCGTCACAGCTCAGGCCTGCAACTTTATCATCCAGCGATGTCGTCTTCTCATCAGGTGTCCTCATGAGCACCTTATTCCAAACTCCCCAGCTCCATACTCCCCAAATCCATGTCCAGCTGCTTCTCCCTGGAGCATCCTGTGGCTTTCCTTGGTTTATTCCCTGCCACTCTCCCTGGGCATGCAGCTCTGGGAAGGTGTGTGTGTTGAGGTGGGGAGGAGGGTTTTTCCGTATTCACTGCTGCCTCTGGTGGCCTGTGACAGGCTGCAGGAAACACTGCATGAGTGGATGAATGACCATCCAGGCTGCTGCCAGCTTTCTTGTCACCAACCTGGGATTCTCTCTCCCCGCCTAACTTGCCCAGTGCCCTTTGCTGGGCTATTCGTAAAAGTTACAATCTGGTTCTGCATACTCCTTTCTCATTTAATTATTGCTGTAACGTGGCAGTGAGTAAAGGAAAGAGCATTCTACGGAGCGAAATGCAATGAAGACATCCTAAATGCTTGGATGCGGGATGCTCAGCCCCCAGCCTCAGCACGTGGAACCCAGGCCTGGAGGGTGCCCGTCACAGACCGGAGGCAGCCTCTGGGCAACGATCTCCAGCTTCAGACTCAAGTGGTATGAGTGAGGGGCTGTGAGGACAGACACCACGTCATGAGACATCAGGCATCTCCCGTTCTGCTGCCCACATCCCGACTGCAGTGGGTGGATGTGGATTTAGAGACAGACGCTGTGGTTCTGTCACAGGTGCATTCTGGGGAGCATTCCACATTGGAGCACCAGGGTTCCACACCCAGCTCTGGCTCCTGACTCCTGGCTGCAGACCCCCAGGGGAGCCAGCAGGTGATGGCTCACGTACCTGGGTCCCTGCCATCCATGTGGGAGACCTGGACTGAGTTCCTGGTTCCTAGCTTTGGTCCTGGCCCAGCTCTGGCTGTTGTGGACATTTGGTGAGTGATCCATCATCTCTCTGTCTTTCTCTCATAAGGAATATAAAAAAGCATATTATATTGCAGAAATCGGTCTTGAGAGTTGTACGAACAGATATCCGCCTCACGCACCCACGATCGCTGCCTTTCTGGTTCCTGTTTGTTATTTAATCATTGAAACTGTTTGTTCATCTGTCAAGTGGAGCTAACAATCCGCTCCCTCTCAGACTCACTGCAAGTAAGATGGAGATGGCGGTTCCAGGAAATCACCGCCACTCAAGAGCGCCTCTTGTGAGACGGGGCCCCACCACCCACCCCGCACCGCACGCACCCTCCAGTGCTCTGTAAAGCTTGGTTGTGTCGGGAGCTGGGTCAGCCCACTCACACTGGTGGGGGTGAAACGCAGCTGTGGACAGCGAGCCGCACTGCCCCGCCCGCACCTCCATCTCAGCTAAGGGCCCAGCCAGCCACCGTCCCCGAGAGGGCAGCCTCCAGGCCAGAGCTGCCTGGGAGCCCTGTGCTAACCAGCTCTGGCCTTTGTCACATCACTCAGCCTCCTGACTCCTGAGTCTCACTCCACAAAGTGGACATAGTCAAAGCCACACGTCACAGAGTTCCTACGAGACTGTGCAAGTTTAAGGGCATTGCTCAAACTTGAGCACCGCCAGAATCAGCCTGAAGATCTGCTGAAAATGCAGATCTCTGCACACCAGCCTGGCAATTGATGGAGCAGCTCCGTGGCAGGGCCATAGAGTGTGTGTTGTTTTAAAACTCTTATTTATTTATCTGAAAGTCAGAGTTACAGAGAGAGAGGGCTTCTATCTGCTGGTTTGCTCCCCAGATGGCTGCAATGGTCAGAGCTGGGCCAGGCCCAAGTCAGGAGCCAGGAGCTCCTTCTGAGGTGCTCCATGTGGGTGGCAGGTGCCCGGGTACTTGGCCATCTTCTGCTGCTTTCCCAGGTGCATTAGCAGGGAGCTGGATTGAAAGTAGAGCAGCAGGACTCAAACTAGCATCCTTACGGGGTGCAGCATTGCTGTTGAACCACAGCGCCAGTCCCAATAAAGTGCATTTTTAACAAACAGCCAGGGGATGCTGATGCTGAGGTACCCAGCCACATCCTAAGAAGCAAAGGTGCCTTTAGCATAAAACTTGGTGCACGGGAAGGTAAAGTGCTTGGCCCGGCCACGTAACCCTTGGCACACTGCTGCTGGGACCACAGTGACTGCCACTTTACCAACAGCTTCTTGGAAATCTGCCTTTTCCCAGGTGCCACTACCCTGCCTGTCCATCTGGATGCTGCAGGTTTGCAGTATGGAGGAGCTGTTGTCACCAGCTGCCCCCTGGCCACCTCTCGGGGGCTTCTATCGTGTGCACTGCCCAAGCTATGCGAGTTGTTTTAACACAAGTGCACAGATCAAGAAACGGGCATGAAGAAGGCACTTGCTAAGCAAAGAACTCCAGGCTTCTATGTCCATGGTGCCACTCCTTCTCCTCCCCACAGCACAACTGCATCAAATCGCCATAGTCTGCTGTAATGCTGTCCTGGAAGGGCCATGTACTTTTCCTAGAATTCACTGAATGGTCACTGTGACCAGGAATAAGGCACAGCCTCACTGGGATCTGTGAAAATAGGAAAAAGCCACAGAAATCACAGGTGATGTCAAAGATTTCCTTGGGACCAGCATACAGGCTTGGGGAGGGGGTGTGTGCTGTGACACTGTCAGGGCCCCTTGCACTCCAACAACTCGGCGTAACAGGAGGCACTGGCCATGGTCCAGAGATGGCCCTGGGCTGCCCCTATCTCCAGTCCCTCTGTTTGGAACAGCCTGCCTCGCCAGCACTGACTTCATGTAGTGCAAGAATTCTTAGAGCATGTGTGTCCCGTGTGGTGCCACACGTCCTGCCCTTGGCAGTGGCCTGCTAGCAATGGTGTGTCTGCAGAAGCAGGCACAGGGTGCACATGGCCACAGGACCCGCTGTGATGCTGCACTCGGGGCTCAGCCTTGGCCCAGATCTGCAGCAACACTCTGAATGCCACAGCTGCTAACGGTGCAGGAGACCACTCCCAGGAGGGGGCCCAGCGTGAGAGCTCCAGTCCGGGACTGGGACACAGGCTCTGCACGGGAACTTCTTTACAAAAACAGTGCCTCGGAGCTGGCATTGTAGCATAGTGGGTAGAGCCGCCACCAGCATCCCACATGGGTGCAGGTTTGAGTCCCAGCTGCTCCACTTTTATTTTATTTAATTTTATTTTGACAGGCAGAGTGGACAGTGAGAGAGAGAGACAGAGAGAAAGGTCTTCCTTTTGCCGTTGGTTCACCCTCCAATGGCCGCCGTGGCTGGCGCGCTGCGGCCGGCACACCACACTGATCAGATGGCAGGAGCCAGGTGCTTCTCCTGGTCTCCCATGGGGTGCGGGGCCCAAGCACTTGGGCCATCCTCCACTGCACTCCCGGGCCATAGCAGAGGGCTGGCCTGGAAGAGGGGCAACCGGGACAGAATCCACTGCCCCGACTGGGACTAGAACCCAGTGTGCTGGCACCGCAAGGCAGAGGGTTAGCTTGTTGAGCCACAGCGCCGGCCTGCTCCACTTTTAATATAGTTCCCTGCTAACGCACCTGGGAAAGCAGAGGAGGACAGTCCAAGTGCTTGGGCCCCTATACCCATGTGGGAGACCAAGAAGAAGCACCTGGCTCCCAGCTTTGGCCTGGTTATTGTGGCCACTTGAGGAGTAAACCAACAGATGAGAGCACTTTCTCTCTCTCTCTCTGTAACTCTGCCTTTGAAATAAATAAATAAATCTTAAAATAAAATGTATCTCTTTTTGCCTCCTGATTCCACTGAAGTAAAACCCATTCTCGAAATCCAATGAAAAGAACCCTGAGCCCGGGGTCCCCCTGTCCAACTTCAGTGGTGACAATGACCCCTGACCTCTGCAAGCGTCTTTGACCTTCCCCTCCAAGGAGCGTTCCCTGCACCTCTCTGGAACCCGCCTTCCACCGTGGCAGCTGAACAAATCGTAAAATCCTTCTCTGCCCTTTCAGTTATTAAATGTCATGAATCATCACCCTGCAGCCTCAGGCGCTCAGGCTGTGTCAAGAACAAGATTACTTTCCGAGGAAGAGGATCTGAACCACCATCTCTGCCACAGGCAGCCTGGACTTCTCCTAGCACTGCAATCTGGTAGACAGAGGTGCTGTCCATGCCTTGCCCTCCAGGGATGGACTTGAAACCCAGACTCGTGGGGCAGCAGAGACCAGGCACCATGCAGCATCCTTAGGGATTTGCCGTCTACTCTCTTCCGTGAACAGCTAACCCCTCTCTCCCGGTGGAATCCTGATCACAACCACAATCCCAGTCTGGCAACTGAACTATGGCTGGTGTTGATGGTATCCCCTGTGGCAGATGTGCGGCTGGGCCCGAGAGAGATGGGAGTGGCCCCAAGATGCAGAGCTTGGGGTAGGTGAGAGATCTGGGGGTGCCTCTGATGCCCTGCCTCGTTCAGCTCACGGGAAAGTTGGGGCTGCCCAGGCTGTGCCAGGAGCTAGCTCTGCTCTGCCCTGTGGCAACATAGCTCTTGCCTGCTGCAGGCTCCTAACCCAGGCTCCGAGGGCAGCTGACACAGGTAGGGCGGGCTGTGGGCACACGTCTTTCTCCAGATCCTGCTACTTCCCAACTTGCGGCACCCAGCAGCCTGGCCTTGGGGTTCAGGGTCACCTGCTGCTATGACACAGCCTCCCGGGTCCTGCCAGTCGCCAGGAGTCCGGCTTTGCCCCTGGCGCTCCTGCCACAGGAATTGGCGGCTGATGACATTTGCAGGACAAATGTACACAGAGCAAGCTCAGAGAGACCCTGGAGGCCAGAGCTGGGCGTGGAACAACTGCTCAGGCTCACTCTGGGGATGCAGGATTTCACAGCACCTCTATGTTGTCCTCCCAAACCACCCGTGCTCCACACCACCCTGCCTGCATGTGCTTTCCAGCTGCTCAGGTCCCTGGGACTCACAGGAAGGGGTGGGGGGCAGTGGCCACTCTGGGTGTGCAGCTGGGAAAAAGAAAGCCACCAAGGACTTGGCCAGGGTTCCCCTCCGGCCAGGCATATCCCTTCAACACAGCAGCTAGACTCATCTTGTTTCCAAGCTGAGAGAAAGAAACACTTCCAACAACGCACCTGCATGGCAGCCTCAGCACCAGGATCCGGAAGCCAGACGGGGATCCCTAAGAAGCAGCTCCCTGGGAACCTGCCATGAGCACTGGGTGCACCTGCAGGGCTGCCCGTCTCCTTGCTTAGGTTGGGGCAGTGGCGGTGCACAGTGATGCTGTACACACACACCCCGACTGGCTGGCGGAATTGTCTTTCTCTGGCTCACAAGAGCACGGATACAGATGATTGCTGAATGAAGGTGTTTCCTGTGCTAGAGCAAAATCATCATAAAAGCTGGATTCTCCAGGGGGAACCACACCGGGCTGCGGATCAGTGCGGATCAGCACGTTCAGTGGTCTCCAGGAAATGTGCCATTCCCCTAGCACAGGCCGGCTGCGGCAGAGCGAGAACCTCCAACAAGGCACGCCATCCTTTCTCCCTGCCTTCTCACAGCTTTTCCAACACTGGACTTGGTCCCATTGGTGTGACCCCCATGCCCAAGTTGGAGGTCAGAATCCCTAAGATCACCTGCTGGCTACCAAGGGCCCGCCTGCTTCCTCACGCAGGCCACTTCCGGAACACAGTCCCACCTTTGGGAGGGATGCAGCCACGTCACGCCCTGACCCCCAGGGTGGGCAGCTTCTCCAGCCACTTCACCATGGCAGGAATGACACAGACCTCCGAGGCATTCCTCCCCTGGATCCCTGGGCTGCTCCCGTCCTCGCCACCACATGCCGTGTGCACGGGTGGCCGACGGCGCTCCTACCTCGTGGGACAGGTAGAAGGCTGCAATGCCCAGGGGCCAGAAGCAGCAGAGCATGGAGAAGACGCTGAGGCCCAGGTGGTCCCGGGGTGGCATCATGAGGAAGTTGTCCTCACTCTCGGTGTCACTCGAATAGTCGCTCTGCAAGAGAGAGAAGAGGCATGAGAGCACCATCCCAGGGGGTGCCCCGGTGTGGGGGTTCTGTGCCTGGCTGCTACCATCAGTGTCATCGTGTCATCATCACAGCCAGCATGGCGTCACTGACACCATAATCACAGCCAGCATGACGTCATCAGCACCACCACCATGACCAGCATGACGCCATCAGCATCATCACATCCAGCATGACGTCATCAGTGTCATCATTATGGCTGTCATGACGCCACTCGCACCATCATCACAGCCAGAATGACATTATCATCGCAGCCAGCATGATGTCATCAGCACCATCATCATGGCCAGCATGACGTCATCGTGGGCAACATGATGATATTATCACGGCCAGCATGTCATTTGTGTCATCAGGCAGCACCCATACAGCATGACCTGGGCAAGGCAACTCTCACTGACAATAGGAAGGCAAAAATGCCACCCACAGCCCCCTCTTATCTGTGGGGACATGGCCCCGGTCCCCACAGCACCCCCAGTGGATGATGCAAGAGACTGCAGACAGCCTGAACCCTATACAGACTCCACTACCTCTGCCTAGTTCGTGAGTGCAGACAGTGAGATATGAACACCACTCACAGTACAGTAGAACAACTGACCATGTACCGGTAACCTGGACAGTGGGTCTGCCACGCTGCCACATGGAGGGTGGCATGAACAGACCACGTAGACACCACCGGGCTAAGGCACGAGCTATGACCTAGCCAGGTGGAGCCCTAGCCGGGTGGAGCACGATTTCATCTGGGCCCTCAGAACCACACGCCACTCGAAACCTTACAACTCATTTGTTTCTAGAATTTTCCATGTCATGTTTTCAAGTCTCGGTTGGCCACAGGTAGCTGGAATTGCAGAAAGCAGAACTGGGGCTAAGAGGGGACCACGGCACAGGCTCTGGGCTTGTTCAGTGCTGCGCATCACCCCATGGAGACCACGGGGTGTTTGGGAGCCGAGAGCAGGATGGTTGGGAAAAGGTGTGGCCCACTGGAGACAGGGGTTGGGGTCTGCCAGAGCACGTCCCTGGGGACTTTACCTTGCTTTCTGAAGCCTCCCTTCCCCATTAGCAGACAACACAAGTAGTGCCGGTGTGGACAAAAGGAGGACACTGTCCCTGAACTTCGCCTTGGACTCCGACCTGAAGACCCACCTTGGGTCCCGCCGTCCACCCAGACCGGGCAGCTCCCTTCCCAGCTGGCTTCAGACTCTGTTACTGCGGCTTCCCATGATAGCAAAGCAGGTGTAAACATAGGGAATATTTTAAAAAGCAGCTCAGGTGATTCCAACACTCGCCCAGCAGTGAGAACGACCTCCCACACCTCCCACCAAGGGTGCATCGTGGTCTCAGACACAAGCAGCCAGCGCTGGAAGCACTCCTAACCCTAGCAGTGCCTGGTGCAGGGACCCCTCTTTCCTGCCCACTCAGTGCACCTGCCCGGCCCTTAGAGTGGATTTTCCTGCCTCGCTGGCTCCTGCTACCTTCAGCTGACTCGTGAAAACATCGGGTCACTCTCTCCACCTGCCTATCCCCTGGGGAGACAGAGCTGTATCTGACTCCATGATGTCCTCAAAAAACAGTCAGCAAATTTCTTCTCAAAGGAGGATCTGTTGCAAGCCTCCCTGCCCTGCCTGCCCCACCATGGTGTGGAGCTGGCGCTGCATGGGGGCGACCCGTGTGGACAGAGCCTGCCGTCCATCTGCCCTCTGCCCCCACTTCCTGCTCCCTGGAGGAAGTCCTCAGGTGACAATGGTGTCCTTTCCTCTTTTGATAAATGAACCTGCACTCAGGCTCTGTGGCCTCAGCAGAGCACAGGTGCTCCCTGCTCAAGTCAGTCCATGGGCTGGGAGCACACAGGCACCTGTCCAGGGGCTCATTCAAATTACAGACAGGGACTTCTCAGTGGGCGGCCACTGGTGACTCACTGTCCTCCCACAGCCCTGTCCTTGCTTCCCCACCCCCAGACCTACAGGGTGTGTGTGTGGGGGGTCTACGTTACTCCACGCAGACAGGAAGTGAACCCCCCAGCCACAGGGCCAGCGGCAGGTGGCTCTCTGCCACCTGCTGCGTGGCTCTTCCTGCACCTGCAGCCTTCTGTTCCTGGAGCCACGACTATGAGATTTCTGCTGTTTTTACTCGGTGCACCTCTCCTATGGTCCCCTCCTCTTCCTCCCAGAACAGTAAGGGGAGATGAAAATTACTGTCGTCATGGCTTTCAGAGAAGGGAAAGGAGGATGCCCAGGGGCTGCCTAATTCATGGCGAGACAGACAGGAGGGCTGCGACTGTCCAGCTGGAGGCGCTGAGTCTGCGTTCTTTCCTGACCGTGCCTCCCTCCACCCCACACCCCCAGGAGGCCCTGTCCCCTGGGAACCAGGCAGAGTCCCCTGGGACACAAGTGACTCAGAGGTCATAGCCTGAGCTGCCCCAGAAGGTCCAGCCTCTGAGAGGCAGGGGGCAGAGGGAAAGCACAGATGGTCGTGCGTCAGCAGTGCACCTGGGCAGCAGATTGGCCGGTGCTTCTTTCTTTAAGCTTTGTGACACTTTTACACACCAAGCACGCTGGATCCTGCGGGGGACCCCGGACGTGGCCGTTCTCACGGTTTGGTCCTGCTGTTCCCATTTAACAGTGGATCAAGCTGAGACTCTGGGAAGTACCATCTACGGAAGCGCAGCAGCGACCTCGGCTGGGCTGTGCTGTCCCCGGTCCCCATGCCCGATGAAGCACCGTGATCCTGTGACTCTGCTTTCTGTTACTGTAACAAAATGCCTGAGGCTCTTTTAAAATATATATATATATTTTATATGAATATATATGAATATATATATTCATTTATTTGTTTGAAAGTCAGAGTTAGAGAGAGAGAGAGAGAGAGAGAACACTCTTCCATCTGCTGGTTCACTCCCCAGATAGTCACAGAGACCAGGGCTGGGCCAGGCAAAAGCCAGGAGCCAGGAGCCAGGATTTCCTCCAGGTCTCCCACATGGGTGCAGGGGCCCATGTGGTTGGACCATCTTCTGCTGCTTTTCCAGGCGCATCAGCAGGGAGCTGGATTGGAAGTATAGCAGCCGAGACACAAACCGGAGCCCATATAGGATGCAGGCAAAGCAGCAGGTGGCTTTACCTGCTACAATGCTGGCCCTGAGATAGGTAACTTTTAAGGAAAGGAGTTTTGTTTGGAAGTTCAAGGTCGAGCAGCCAAGTCTGCTTGCTGATAGGGCTCCCAGGGCA
This sequence comes from Sylvilagus floridanus, assembly GCA_949820135.1. Classification (NCBI taxonomy): domain Eukaryota; kingdom Metazoa; phylum Chordata; class Mammalia; order Lagomorpha; family Leporidae; genus Sylvilagus; species Sylvilagus floridanus. Next base: position 82,917,862 of record OX463231.1, read on the forward strand.
GCCCAGGCCACCACGTGGTGAGAGTGCATGAGACGCAGCTGAGGTCTTCTTCTTTTCTTATACAGGCACCATCCCACTGGCTCAGGGCCCCATCCTGGTGACCTCATGTAGCCCTAACTGCCTCCCGCCTCCAAACCCCACAGCTGGGTTGTGTCTCCCCGCTCCTCATCCTCCCAGAGGGGTGAGATTTCAACATGGGGTTCTGCGGAGACACTCAGAGCACGGGAGCTGGAAGCAGGTGAGCAGTATGCCACAGTTCCCAGGAAGCCAAGACCTGGACTTCAGGGCAGTGTCCCAAACCCTCACCAGTTCTCGTTCAGAAGCATCGGAGCGCCAAGCTCAGGAAGTGGTGAAGCCGTAGTTGCAATCAGTCAATTCCGATGGAAAGACATTTTCACAAGAGACAGGTTACAGGGAAGACGGAGCATCCCAGCTCTGCTATGCGTTCACTTGGCTGTCAGTGGGTGGGTGCTCCCTGGGGATGAGTGGCCATGGGTGCAAAGGGGAAGCTACAGCCTGGGAAAGGCTGTGCAGACACAGACCTGCTGATCAGGGCAAGTGCACAGGGCGCTCCATGCTAAGGAAGACGCATTGCAGCATAGTAACAGTAGCAGATTGGGTCTCCGCCTGTGACGCGCAGTTAACTCATACGGGTGCCAGTATGCTCCACTTCCTATCCAGCTCCTTGCTAATGTGCCTGGGAAAACAGCAAAAGATGGCCCAGGTGATTGGCCCCCTACACCCACATGGAAGGCCTGGAAGAAGTTCCTGGCTCCTGGCTTTGTATGCATTTATTGGAAAGGGAGAGAGAAAGAGAGAAAGAGATACCTTCCATGTGCTGGCTCACTCCCCAATGGCCTAGGGCTTGGTGAGGTTGAAGCCAGGAGCCTGGAACTCTCTGAGTCTCCCATATGGGTGGCAGAGGCCCAAGCACTTGGGCCATCTTCCGTTTCTTCCCCAGGCACATGAGCAGGGAGCAGGGTGGGAAGTGGAGCAGCCGGGACTTGAACAGGTGCTCTGAAAGGGGATGCTCACCTTGTAGGCAGCAGCTCACAGTGCTGTACCACAACACCAGCCTGGAAAATTTTACTATAAAAAAGTATTCATGTTATTTATTCAAAAAGAGGGGGGAAGCCCTCCCTTCACTGGTTCACTCCCTAAATGCCTACAACATCCAGGGCAGGGCCGGTTGAAGCCAGGAGCCAGGAACTCAGTCCAGGTGGCCCACATGGACAGTAGGGACCCAGTTATTTGAGTCATCACCTGGGGCTTCCCAGGGTGTGCACTGACAGAGATGGAGTTAGGAGCAGGGACCGGGAAGCAAACCCAAGACTCTGACTTAGAAAGCAGGCATCCTGCCCCGGAAGATCTGAACGGAACACGACTGCCGGATTCACGTCAAGTGTTCTGGCACATGGAACACTGCACGTTCCCTGTGAGTGAGGGCTGGGAGGTGACTGCTTTAGGGGTGTGAAGTTGGGCCCAGCCACACCTCGAGGCTCCCTCGAGGCCTCACAGACCTCTGGGCCTCCAGCTGCCCTCCCTCTCCCCCACCCCATCTGTGGTGACCCCACTGGCTGCCCGGAGCTACTGAAACTCAAATTACTTAGAATGAAGCTTGGCTAACAGCTGCTTCCTTAGTCACATCAGGAGAGGGGCAGGTCTGGGTCCTGTGACATCAGAAGGCTCAGATCCATGGTCCCTGTGATGTCATACAGCTCAGAGCCACGGTTCCTACGACATCAGATGGCTCACATCCATAGTCCCTGTAATGTCAGAGGGCTCATATCCATGGTCTCTGTGACATCAGATGGCTCAGATCACAGTTCCTGTGTCAGATGGCTCAGAGCCACAGTTCCTATGACATCATACAGCTCAGATCCATGGTTCCTATGATGTCAGACAGCTCAGATACACAGTTCCTATGACGTCAGACAGCTCAGATACACAGTTCCTATGACATCAGACAGCTCAGATACACAGTTCCTATGACATCATACAGCTCAGATCCATGGTTCCTATGACATCATACAGCTCAGATTTGTGGTTCCTATGATGTCAGACAGCTCAGATACACGGTTCCTATGGCATCAGACAGCTCAGATCCATGGTTCCTATCATGTTAGCTCAGATCCATGGTTCCTGTGATGTCAGCTCGGATACACAGTTCCTATGTCAGACAGCTCAGAGCCATGGTTCCTATGACGTCAGGTAGCTCAGATACATGGTTCCTATGACATCAGACAGCTCAGATCCGTGGTTCCTATGACATCATACAGCTCAGATCTGTGGTTCCTATGATGTCAGACAGCTCAGATACACGGTTCCTATGGCATCAGTCAGCTCAGATCCATGGTTCCTGTGACGTCAGCTCAGATACACAGTTCCTATGTCAGACAGCTCAGAGCCATGGTTCCTACGACATCAGATAGCTCAGATACACGGTTCCTATGACATCAGACAGCTCAGATCCATGGTTCCTGTGACGTCAGATGGCTCAGATCCAAAGCATCCCCAGCATCTCAGAAAGCTCCTAGACTGTGCTGCCTCTGTTTCACAGTGGCCTCACTGACCTCCACCCAAAGGAGCTTTTTACTGTACCTTTGGTGTTCCAGCATTGCCCCCTGCCTGCCTCAGGTCCTTTGCACCTGCTGTCCCTTTAGCCTGGCACTCTTCCTCTGGACATACACATGGCCAACTTCCTCCCTCGTTAGAGGCTTTCAAATGCGCTTCTCATTGGAACCCTCCCTGCTGCCTCCCCTAATACCTCTCCCTTATCCTGGCTGGAACTTCTCCTCTGCACCCCAGGTACTTCAGGATTGTCTACTGCCTGAGCACGTCCTGCTCCAAGTCTGTATCCTAAGTACCCAGAACATAGTAGGACTCAACACACCTTTGTTGAATGAATATGGAATTCAGCTATGATCTAAGCCGATAGGAACACCACTGACCAAAGTGGTGGTGTCCCCAGAACTTGCATGGTGCCCAGTGAAGTGGCTGTTGGGGTCACCTCCACGAAGATTTGCCACAGCCTGTGATCAGCATAATCAGCCCTACTGCAGGTCCCTGCCCCTCCCCTCCCCCACCCCTCCTGGAAATGCCTTCCTCTGCATCCTTGCCAACCTCTTAGCTCACAGCAGTGACAAGCTTGACTTTGAGGAGGTGCGTGTGGTAGTGAGCTGGGCCTGAGGGTGGCTCCAGAGCTGATGGACAAAACCATGGCTAAAAGCCCAACAGGGGATCAGGTAGTGAGGGCCACCTCACAGCCTCGTGTGTGTGCACAGAGGCACAGCCAAGTTCTCTGACCTCCAGCAAGGGCCACAGGGACCAGGTCTTTGCCTGGGTTTGGAACCACGAAGATCTGGATGAGCCAGCGGTGGGACTGTGCCCCTTGCCTGCTCCCTGTGTGGGCTTCATATAGGCCCATTTGAGGGGTGTTCTATTAGGTTGTCTGGCTGCAGAAGACCTGGGGGCAGCATCCCTCAAGTCATCCTCCTGTGCTGGCTTCCCCAGCGTCTGGAAGCCACAGGCCTCTTCTTTCTTGAAGCCAGATCACCTGCAAGCCCCAGTGGAGCCCCTGATGCATGATGAGCACGTGACTGAGACACCTGGGAATTCGATGGCTTGCAGTACTGGGAAGCCACGTGTTCATGCCTGAACGCACACTGCTCCCCTCCCACAATTATTCACAGATCCTCTTAGGCGTGTACTTTTGGTTTCTCCTACAAGGTAGTCATTTTCTTTAACATAGAAGATGCTGTTTCTGACTCTGTGGCATAGTGGATAAAGCTACCACCTGCCAGTTCAAGTCCTGCTGCTCCACTTCTGATCCAGCTCCCTGCTAATGCACCTGGGAAAGCAATGGAAGATGGCTCAAGTGCTTGGAGCCCCTGCACCTGTGTGGGAGACCTGGAGGAAGCTCCTGGGAGAGGATGGAGGACAGAGGGTCTAGGGAGGTTTGTTGGGCCTGGGGCATTTTTATTCCCACGACCTGGGTGGGAAGTATATTGGAAACAATCTTGAGTGAGCTCCAATCCGTGCTTTCCAGGGCCCTGGTCTGGGTCCCCAGCCTCTGCCTGAAGCGAGGCTGCCAGGGCCCTGGGCTGCACACCAGCTGCTATAGCACAAGGCAGAAGACTAGATTTCCCACAGACAGCCTAGGTTCTCCTCGCCCCCGGCCTGGAACTTCTGCATCGTCATCCGTGGGTGCAGATATGTGGAATGCTGATAAAATGTCAAATGCATCCCAGCCTCCATTCCAATTCCCACCGTCCACCAGGAGCTCAGCATCTTCACTAACTGACCACATTGCCAACTGGAGCACCCATTGTGTCCCCCAAAATGGGAAAGTGCCCTCAGCCTCCTGCGACTCAGTCATTGGTCTCTGTTAGCTTCCTGGGGGGACCTCACTGTGGCAATGACTGCGCAGGTGTGACTGTGTCCTTGTCCTTGAATGGGAGGGACTTCCATGCTGTGGGTCCACACTGAAGTTTTCCATGGTGCTTCTGAGGGCCTGGGGCCTCCAGGAAGGACCCCATGGTGGGAAGGAGGGGAGGGATAGGGTGTACACTGCTCTGAGCCCCCATACCTGCCTGGACCCCAAAAGCTGGGCCTTGCACTGTTTTATTATTGGTCTCCCACATAAACTTTTAGGAAACAAAAGGCTTTCCGTTCAAAGCAGCACTGAAAAATGCTCCTGGGAAATGAGCGAGTTCCTGCACCTGTTGGAAGTCTGCATTTGAGTTTTCTTCCTGATAGGAAGCAATGCGGTATTTTACACGTGCTGAGGGGAGTTCCCTTCAGAAGACACGAATCTGAGTAACAGTATAAAATATGAAGTTTTTCTGGAGCTGGAGGGAAAGTCAACCAGAAGGGAAATGAAAGAAACCCCACAGTGTTCCAGAAGGAGCGAGGCCGCGACTCCCCAGCTTCTGGGTGCAGCCGAGTGTCAGGGCTGCACTCTCACGGATGGCCACTAGCCTGCCGTCCCCTCCAGGGATTCCACTGTGATTCCTGGAGTGGAGGGCAGGTTTATACTGATCGGAAGGAGTTTGCTCATCAACAGATGTACTACAGCTTAGAATGTGGGGGCACAATGGTGGGAGTGGAACATACATGACTTACAAATGAGCCTCACATGTGCAGGACCTCACAGCCCTCACCCGTGCACCACCCACAGCCCTCACCTGTGCTCCACCCACAGTCCTCACCTGTGCTCCACCCACAGCCCTCACCTGTGCTCCACCCACAGCCCTCACCTGTGCTCCACCCACAGCCCTCACCCGTGCTCCACCCACAGCCCTCACCTGTGCTCCACCCACAGCCTTCACCTGTATAGCACCCACAGCCCTCACCTGGGCTCCACCCACAGCCCTCACCTGGGCTCCACCCACAACCTTCACCTGTGCTCCACCCACAGCCCTCACTTGTGCTCCACCCACAGCCCTCACCTGTATAGCACCCACAGCCCTCACCTGGGCTCCACCCACAGCCCTCACCTGTGCACCACCCACAGCCCTCACCTGTGCTCCACCCACAGCCCTCACCTGTGCTCCACCCACAGCCTTCACCTGAGCTCCACCCACAGCCCTCACCTGCACTCCACCCACAGCCCTCACCTGTATAGCACCCACAGCCCTCACCTGTGCTCCACCCACAGCCCTCACCTGTATAGCACCCACAGCCTTCACCTGGGCTCCACCCACAGCCCTCACCCTCGCTCCACCCACAGCCCACACCCTCGCTCCACCCACAGCCCTCACCTGTGCTCCACCCACAGCCCTCACCTGTGCTCCACCCACAGCCCTCACCTGTGCACCACCCACAGCCCTCACCTGTGCTCCACCCACAGCCTTCACCTGCGCTCCACCCTCCGCCCACACCTGTGCACCACCCACAGCCCTCACCTGTGCTCCACCCACAGCCTTTACCTGTTCAGCACCCCACAGTCCTCACCTGTGCTCCACCCACAGCCCTCTCCTGTATAGCACCCACAGCCCTCATCTGTTCAGCACCCCACAGCCCTCACTTCCTGGCATGTATATAATCACATGAGCCACTGTTCATCAGATTTTGTGAACAAACTGAAATTGCTGTCTGACATCCCTGAGCATGTGCAGAGGAAGTGGCACATGCGAAGGGCCTGAGTTTGGAGTGGGTGGGTTTGGAGTGGGCTTAGAGAAGGCCTCAGCATTCAGGGCTGTAGAAAGCATGAGAGATTGTGATGTGTAATGGACCTGAGAGGCCCACACAGCTGGATCACAGTGACTGCCCACGATTTCTTCTTGCTTGAGAAAACCAGGTGTTATCCTCAAGAAATCTATGTGACCTGGAAGTATCTAGGGATACAGCCGTATATGATGGACCCCGAGAGGCTGGTTTCACAGATGAATGCTGGGTGGTCCTTGATTGTTGATCCAGGGACTAAGTGTGTATTCCTGTTTAGTGTTTGCAGTATTTGCATGGATGACTCCACACACAGAGAAGCTGCAGACATGACTCTGCTAGGCAATGACTGTCCCTTCAGATTGTCCAACTTCCAGTGCACACTACGTTTGTCTCAGGATCACCCACAGAATCTACCACTTACTGTTTCAGATGGAAAATCCAAGGCAGTTTTAGTGCACTGCATTGGGCTTGGCTTAAATCAGGGATGGGGGACATTCAGCCTGCAGGCCACATAAGGCTCATGGAATACTACTCAGCCATAAAAAGAATGAAATCCTGTCTTCGGCAACAAAACAGATGCAACAGGAGACCATTATGCTTAGTGAAATTAGCCAGTCCCCAAACAACACATATCCAGTATTTTCTGATTCATGGTAACTGATATACAGAGTACAAAAAAATGTAATGCCTATGAGTGAAATTGATATCTTGAGTTGATTATTGTTTATAGCCCTTGTCTATATTCTTGAGGAACTGTGTTTTTTCTACTTACTACTTGTTGCATTCTTTATATGGTGGAAGATCATGCCGATGATTATAAAGGAAATTGAAAGGATGCCATTGCAAAAATTAGGAGAAAAATGAGAAAGGAGGGAGGAAGGGGAGTGGGAAGTATCATTATGTTCTTAAAAACCTGAATATACGAAACACATGAAGTCTGTTCCCTTGATACAAATCAATCAATCAATAATAAACCAAGCTGGGGCCGTGGCTCAATAGGCTAATCCTCCGCCTAGCAGCGCCAGCACCGCCGGCGGGGCACCGGATTCTGTCCCAATTGCCCCTCTTCCAGTCTAGCTCTCTGCTGTGGCTCGGGAGTGCAGTGGAGGATGGCCCAAGTGCTTGGGCCCTGCACCCCATGGGAGACCAGGAGAAGCACCTGGCTCCTAGCTTCAGATCAGCGCAGTGTGGCCATTGGAGGGTGAACCAACGGCAAAAGGAAGACCTTTCTCTCTGTCTCTCTCTCACTGTCCACTCTGCCTGTAAAAAAAAATAAAATAAAATAAAAAGAAATAGTAAACCATTTGCTCTGGTCCTGCCAAGGCAGTCACAGGTGGGACTTGACAATCAACCTCAAGCAGGCTGATTTTTTTAAGTTGACGCTTAGTCTTCAAGTGATGCTGTAAATATGCAGAAATGGCCCCAAGTAGAAGGAAGGTTCCCCACCCCTGGACATGCAGAGGCAAGATCTACAGTGTCTACTTGCATTCAACCTCCTGTCCACGAAGATGTGATCCTGACCTCACTCATCCTTAGAGAGAGGACAATGGAAACTACACGGAGATAACTGCTTCCTGCCTATTGAGTTGTCAAAACCTTAGCAACATGGTCAATCCATCATTTTCTTAAGAATGCAGAGCAACAGTTGATGGGGCTGTATACTGGCACAATGGTTGGAAAGCAAATTTGTCCAATATGATAACATTATGTTGGGGCTTTCCTTCCTTCCTTTCTTTTTTTCCCCTTGCCTCAGTTCCAGGAATCTTTGCAGACAAGTGTATCTGTATAGGTGCAGGTTGCTAAACAGACAAGTCTACGTGCGTTCAAGCAAGTGCTCAATGTGACCTCTGAGGGGCTATGATCATGCCTGTCATTTGAGTCTCTTTTTCTAACACATTCTCCAACGACAGGGCCACTTCTTTGGAGAAGTGGAGGATTTCAGAGTCTGGGCTGGCAGGTGCAAGATGCACCTGCAACAGATTGTTGTGCCAGGAAATGATAACAAAAAATGAATGAATAAAAAATGACACATCACATCTAAAGGACACAGAGGCCACCATGAAGGGGCAGAGCAAAGTGAGCATCAGAAGAAATGCACAATGAATCCGGATAGTAACTCCTTGAATTGGAACAATGGCTGATCCCACCTGAAATCAAGGAATAAAGGCATTAAAACAAAAAGAACAAGAGAAAGGAAAACTCTTCTCTATAGTGGAATGCCATCTTGTATGCACGGATCTCATAGGTGTTTTGTACCAAGATAAACTTCTTTTAATTCCTCTTTTGCAGACCACTTGAAGTACTCTCATGTAGAAGGAAGTGTGGGTTAGACACTTGTGAAAGGATGCTGAAAGTCATAGGTTAAGGGCTCATGAAGAGCAAGGGTTTTGCAGAAGCTCCCAGAGCCTTCCTACAAAGCAACACTGTCGGTGCCCAGCCAGAAGCGTGGCAGGCACCAAAGCAGTGATGCAAGTTCCCATCGCCACTGGCGGTGAGGACAGGTTTCAAGGCTTCCACATGGGGTGTCCTGAAGGGTAACAGCATCTCTCAAAAAGTCGTTAATGGGATTCCAATCATGAAGCATCATCCAACTGACAGATAAACTATAAGATCACTGACCTGTATTCTGCAAAAACCATCAAGATCCCGAGAGACAGGGAAAAAGAGAGGGCCTGTTGCAGATGAAGGGGATGAAAGAGGCACGCAAAGGAAGTGCCAGCCAAGATCCTGAATGACAGCCTGGCCTCCCCTTTCTTCCCCTTGTACTATAAAAGATGATGTAGAAAGAACAGGAGAATTTTAGGGCAGATCTGCCAGTTAGAGGGAAGAGCTGTAGCCATGTTCCTTTCCTGAATTTATGCTGGAATGTGTTTTTAGACCAAAAGTCCACATCTACAGCAATGGTTCACTCAGAGGGTAATGGAACATTCCATCTGTGTCTCACTTGCAAACAGCAATGGAAGGCAGTATGCGTACCAACAGAAGGATGAAATAGCCATGATACACTCTCTGGACTGGAAAGCTAGAGACAAGTGTGCAGGAATTTATGTGTGTACTGTTCTTGCAACTTTTCTGTACGTATGAAATTATTTCAAAAATCAAAGAACCCCTCCCAAAAAAGCCATTTGGGCGGGAAAAATCAACTCTAAATTGAATTTTTCCCCTTTGGGGATTAAGCTGGCATACATTTTTTTTTTCTTTTTTCTGTTGTACTTTCATGGAAATAGTGTGAGCATTACAGGAAGAAAATGGAAAAAAAAATATTGAATTCGTTTTTCCCTGGCACATGAATAATTCATTTGGCATTGCAATTTGCCATTTCATCAAGTTTGTCCTTTTCATGCGTCTCAGAGAAGCTACTTGGTGGTGTTTTGTATCACACACCTGCGTGTGGGGACATGGCAGGACAAATGCTTCTGAGACATGTGGTGGCCCCAAACAAAGCAAAGGAGCCTCCCAGTCTGGATCCTGGAACAGAGACCATGTGGGGTCAGAGGTTGCTCCTCAAAGTTGTCAGGACAAGGCAACTGCCCCCTGCCTGGGTCCCCAGAGAAAAGGCTGCTGGGTGGTTATGGCAAAGGATGGCTGGCTTGAAACACAGTGACGCCACTCACAAGCCATGCAGTGGATGGAGTGAGAGGGGCACTCGGCTGAGCAAGGGCATAGATTCCCTGGGAAACAGGGGTGCAACAGGAGGCAGGAGAGCCAGGTGGGATGGGGAGCCTGCCAGGAACAAAGAGCAATGTGGCAGGATTATGGCGTCTACCTGCTCACACCATCCACCTGGTCCCTGAGCCCCAAGCACATACCAGGAATGACACTGGGTGCCGCAGGAATAGAGGCAGAGGAGCATTGCAATTCCTCTAAGGCACCAGTTGCCATTGCTGCTGTCTAGGTCCTGCCCGACCCTGTCCACCACCCTAGAGAATCCTGGAGCCCCTTTGGCCTGAGTGAGAACCACGCCTGCCTTGCTTTGAAGCAGGTAGGACGTGGGTCCTGCCAGACAGTCTGAGAGCAACTTTGCCCTCTCAAGGTGGCAGGCTGTGGCCAGAGTCACCAGCCCTGCAGAGGCAGAGTGTGGTGGCCTTGAATCTACCTCTCTCTTCTGTCCCCAGGCATCAATGTGGGAAAGCCCGGCGCTCAGAAGGCTCCAGAAACCACCTGCCCAGCCTCTCTCTAAGCCCCTAGATCAGGGCCCCACAGACAGGAAGTCCTTATGGCCCCAGGAGGCTCACTAACTTGGGAAGAGTGAGAGTATTTTGCAGGCTTGCCTCTGTGCAAAATCTGAATCCAATTATACAGAACATCTTTGCTTAATTATCAAGACAATGGCATATTCAATATCAAGGGCTGGGGTATTCAATGTATATTTGAAAGGGAAGGAGAGAGGGGGAAGGGGAGGGAGAGAGGGAAAGAGGGAGGGAGAGAGAACAAAGGGGAGGGGGACTGGGAGAGGGAGAGGGAGAAAGGGAAGAGGAGGAGGAGAGGGAGAAGGGAAGGGGGAGAGGGAGAAGGGGAGGGGGAGGGGGAGAGGGGCAAGGGGTGGAAGAGGGGGAGAGTGAGAGGGAGAAGGGGAGGAAGAGGGGGAGAGTGAGAGGGGGAGGGGGAGGGGGAGAAGGAGGGGAGGGGGAGAATGAGAAGGGGAGGGGGAGACAGAAGGGGAGGAGGAGGGGGAGAGGGAGAAGGGGAGGGAGAGGGGGAGGATCAGGCTGAAGTCTAAAGCCAGAAATGCCATCCGGTCTCCAATGTGGGTGGCAGTGGCCTAAGGACTGGAGCCATCACCCCATTGTCTCCCTGACATGCTCTCAGGGATCTGGATGGGAAATGGAGCACCTGGAGCTCAGCCCTGTGCTCCCTTAGGGGCTGCAGGCACCCCCAGAGGCCACTGAACCCGCAGTGCCACAATGCACAGAGAGCAGCTATTTTCAAAATCGCTAACTTGCTCCCTTCTCCCTCCACTGTGGTGGATTGCTCTGCTTCCCTGAAAGAAAAGCATGTGTTTCAAGTTGTATTTTTAGTTATAGACTGACGAGTAGAGAAAGCACACTGAAATTCACTAAAGATGACCTGATGCAATATATGTTCATATATGTGGTTGTGTATATGTGTGTGTGAGTACATACACCCTTAGAAATAATATGTACACATGTGTGTGTATATATATATATATATACTTTGAAATAATATGTACATACACTTTCAAATAAAGATATATATATACAATGAAATAACATGCAGATATATATACTTTGAAATAATATGTACATACACTTTCAAATAAAGTATATATATACACACATGCACTGAAATAATACGCAGATATATATACTTTGAAATAATTTTAGACTCACATAGAAATTTCAGAAATAGAACTGAGTTCCTGCAAAAATCGCAAAGATAGAACAGAATCCCATGCTCCCTTGCTTCATCTCTTATATAACCACAGAACAATGATCAAAACCAGGAAAGGGGCACTGGCTCAAGACTCCTGACTAAACTACAGTCCTCATTCCAGCCAGCCTGTCCATGGCTTGTGTGTGTGTGGGTACTGTTACATGGATGCTGTCCATGTGTGTGTGTGTGTGTGTTTACTGTTGCATGGATACTGTCTATGACTCATGAGTGTGTATGTGTGTGTGTACTGTTACATGGATGCTGTCCATGTGTCTCTGTGTGTGTATGTGTACTGTTGCGTGGATGATGTCCATGATGTGTGTATGTGTGTGTGTACTGTTGCATGGATGCTGTCCATGATGTGTGTGTAAGTGTGTGTATGCGTACTGTTGCATGGATGGGCTCATGTAACTGCTACCATACTCAGGAGAGGATATAGAAGGCCCCATCACCTCCAGAAAATCCCTCATCCACCTCTTCATGGTCACACCCTTCCTCCAACCCCACTCCTTGGCACCTGCTGCATTGTTGTCTGTTGTTGCAGTTTTGTCTTTCCATGACTGGGAGAGATTTCTGCTAATGCACAGCTTTCTGCTAATGTACAGCAGGTGATGGTCCAAGTACCTATATCCCTGCCACCCACCTGGGAGACCCAGCTTCTGATGGCTGGCTTTAGTCCCAGCTGATGGCCATTGTGAGACCCGGCAGACAGAAGCACACTCTCCCTCTCTGTCTCTTAGATAAAAATATAAAAACAAAAGTCAAAAAAGACCGTCACCCAGATTAAATCAGACAGCATGATCTGACCTGTTCCACCTAGCATAACCATCTTGGGATTCATCGAGATGGCTGGGTGTATCTCAGCTTCCCCCTCTTCTATTCTGAGTCACATTGCACAGGAAGGAGGTGCCACACCTGCTGGTTATCCATTCTTCCAGTGAAGGAATTTAGCTGCAGTTTTGAATTATGAAAAACAAGCACCATGGGCATTTACATAAGTTTTTGTGTGAATATAAGATTCAATTTCCTTTAATTCCCCAGAGAGGGACTACTGGGTCCTATGGTGTTTGTTTAACTTAATAAGAAATTGACAAAATGCTTTCCAAAGTGGCCCAATCATTTCTTGTGCTCCCACTAACAAAATGTGAGAGTTCCGGGTGGCCTGAATCCTCATTGGCACTGCCAGGTCCTTAGTTGTAGCCATTCTAACAGGTGCATAGTTGTATCTAACAGTGGATTTTGCCTGCATTTCCCCAATGGCTAAAGAACTCAAACATCTTCTTGTGTGTGCTTGTCATTGGGATGCTCTTTGATCAAGTGTCTGCTCAACTTTTTAAAATGAGGTTGTTTGATCTCTCATATTTGATTTAGAGAAACACTTTTGTACTCTGGATACAAATCAGATATGTGATCTGCAAGTATTTTCCTCCTATTCTGGAGCTTGTCGTTTGCAAAGAAAATGTTTCTAATTTGGATGAAGTCAAATTTATCTATGCCTTCTTTTACAGAATGTGCTTCTGGTGTCATAGTTAAGAGCTCTTCCCCTACCTCCAGATTTCCTGTTTCCTTCTAGATACACCTCCCATTTTAGGGTGTTGGCCCATTTCTTCTTCTGAGCAATGTTGCTATACTTTGCTCAGGAAATCAACTGCAGGAGAAGGCTATACTTGCCTGTCCACTAAAATCCACACCATCAGCACTGGCATATGCTAACTCTAACATAGCATGCTAGAATGCACTGTTCCATAAATGAATTTCTGCACCAACAGCTAGGACACAGGCAACTGTGAAGATAATTCTCCAGGGCCCACTCCCATGCCCACCCCTCTGGGTCCCACCACTGTATTGATTTCATTGTGTAGGTTCCACCTGCTGGTCCTCCTCTCTGCTCATCCCTTCCTCTTGCTCTGGATGCATTTCAGCGCAAGGCGCAGCTCTCAATGCAGATGGTCCCAGGCTTTAGACTGACTACAATGTTTGATTCTTTGACTACACAACAGTGCAAAAGCAATACGCATCCAGCAGGCATCTGATGTTGAATTTTGAATTTGAGTCTTTTTCCAGGAGAACAATACGCCATTCGGTCCTCTCCCACAAGGCCGGGCAGCAGCAGGGAGGTCAGTTCCCAGCCTGCTAGACCCTGCAGCCTGCTGTGCTGTTGCTGTGCTGGTTTTCAGATAGCTACAGTTGGCCCTCTGTGTCCATGGGCTCCACATCCAGGAATTCAACAGAGCTTGGATCAAGATTGCTAAAAAAAGTTCTAGGTCTACAATGGCTGTATCTATACTGAGTATAGCGAGGCTGTTTTTATTCTAGTTGTTATTCTCTAAACAATACAGCATGACTACTGTTTTCAAAGCATTTATTTATACTGTATTAGGTATTCTAAGCCATCTGGAAGTGATATAAATATGCAGGAGGTTTGTGTGTGTTATAAGCAAATATTCCACCATTTACTATTACTAAATTACTATTACTACATTACTAAAATGACTTGAGCATTCATGGGTTTCAATGGAACCAATCCCCCATGGATACCAAGGCAAGTACTATGAGCACACTTAAGGTATGCAGGGTCCCAAGTGCCTGGGCCATCCTCCACTGCCCTCCTGGGCCACAGCAGAGAGCTAGACTGGAAGAGGAGCAGCCAGGACTATAACCTGGTGCCCATATTGGATGCTGGTGCCACAGGCGGAGGATTATCCAAGTGAGCCACAGCACCAGCCCCTCAGTGCATTTTCTACTTGAGTTGGGTTTCTTAGGGTGTAACCACATCACAAGCCAAGAAGCATTTGTACATGAATACATATACACGCAAACACACACTTGCATGAATAACACACACACACACACATGCATACACACAGACATGTATTCCTGGATATGCAGTTGTGTTGGGAAAATCCTGTCTGCTGCCTCCAGACCCACGGAGATCGTCAGGAAAGTGTATGCCTCTCTCGTCTGCTCAGCTCCTTCAATCCATATCGTACAAGCTCTGCTCTCCCAAGCGCTGGCATTCTGCACAGCCAGGGGTGTGAGAGGGAATCCAGTGGCCACATCAGCAGCTGGTCACCCCCACCTTCCAGCCCAAACGGACAATTCCAGCAGAAACTAAATGGCTCAGTTTGCTAAGCAAGGAGGGTGAGCACTGCCTATCCCTTTCATGAGCAATCTACTTCCTCCAGGTCATCGCCTAAAGCAGAAATGAAGCCCAGGCCTCCAGCAGCTGCCCTGCAAGCTTCTCACCAGCTCCCTGACTGCTATTCTAGAAGTTCAGAGACTCCACATACAGGGTTCCACTCATAGCCATGCCCTCCCCTCAGCCCAGTGGTGGTATGAAGCCCTATATAGTGCCTTCCTCCTTTCTGAGGCTCCCATTGGGCACAAGGTCCCGGGCAACTTGTCCAAACACAGAGGAAGGAGGGGGCTCTGGGCTGACAGCTGTGGAGGGAGGTGGTGGTGGGGGCAGAGGGAGGTGTTCAGATCCACACCCCTTGAGTCAGAGCACTCCAGGCTCTCCCAGGGTGACAAGGAAAGAGAGGAGAGCAGGAGGCAGAGATGTGGGAACCACCTGCTCCAGGTCGCAGTGTCTGGTGGCAGGGGTGTGGGAGTAGTTGGAACCGGCAAGGGGCATCCCCAGGGTGCTGTAGCTGGATGGGCTGTAGGGGGAGGAGGAAGACGACCGACACACAACATCCATGAAAACTCCAGTCTGAATGCAAACCAGGCTCTCAGTCCTCTACTGAGATGTCTGCCTGGCCTGGCAGGTATGCTGTCTTCATTAAACCTGGCTAGCACGCTTCCCTCACCCCACCACCAAAAACAGAAAGATCGCGGCATATACAAGCTAACACCTTATACTCTCACACCACTGATGCTCAAATTAGAATCACCTGCTGACTCCAGCAATCTGGATGGGATCAGCTTGGATGTTCCCTCTGCATCAGTGTATCAGAACAATGGAAGGTGGGGTTCAGCCTCACAGTTAAAACACCCAGGTCCCACGTCTCTCGACTTGGGGTCAATACCTGGCTCTAGCTCCTGACCCCAGCTTCCTGCTAATGCAGGTCCTGGGAGGTGGCAGTGGTGGCTTAAAAAATTGGGGGCCGGCACCGTTGGCTTAGTGGGTAAAGCTGCCACCTGCAGTGCCAGCATCCCATAAAGGTGCCGGTTTGAGTCCTGGCCACTCCACTTCCAATCCAGCTCTCTACTATGGCCTGGGAAAGCAACGATGATTGCCCAAGACCTTAGGCCCTTGCACCCACATGGGAGACCCAGAAGAAGCTCCTGGCTGCTGGCTTCGGATCAGCTCAGCTCCAGCTGTTGTGGCCATTTGGGGAGTGAACCAGCAGAAGGAAGACCTCTCTCTCTCTCTGCCTCTGTCTCTCTCTAACTCTGCCATTTAAATAAATAAATACATCTTAAAAAAAAGAAATTGAGGTCTTGCTACCCCCATAGGAGACCTGGGTTGTTTTTACAAGCTCTGCTCTCCCAAGCGCTGGCATTCTGCACAGCCAGGGGTGTGAGAGGGAATCCTCTCAGATGCATAAATGAGGACTTTAGGCTGAGACCTGAATGGTGACAGGAGGCCAGCTGAGGAAGAACAAAGCAAAGGACACTGCACTGAAGCTTCTGGCATCCAAGGGGCCCCCCAGGGGGACCTGGACTGGACCCGAGTTTCTGGTGCTCTGCTCCCTGCCAACCTTGTGGAAGGGATACAAGCAAAAGTGCTAGAGGAAGATGATAGAGGAAGCAAATGAACAACCCATTCCACTGGTCTGCTAATGTGCTGGAAGGAGCATTAGCATGAAATTCCACACAAGCTTGCATATGGAAACACTTCTGGGTTCTGCCCAGCCTGGGGGAGGGTGGTTGACTCTGCAACAGGTCCCTGCCTTATTCCCATGCTCTCCACACCAGCGTGACCTCAATTTACAGGTGCCCTCCTGCCTTGTCCCTGTGCAAATGACAGAGCAACAGACAGACAGTGACATACAGAGAGGGGGGGGGGGAGAGAATCTTCAATCTGCTGGTTCACTCCCCAAAATGCTATCAATAGACAGAGCTGGGCCAGGCCAAAGGCAGGAGCCAGGAAGCTCACCCAGGTCTCCTACATGGGCAGCAGGAGCCCAAGCATTTGGGCCATCCTCTGCTCCCTTCCAGGAGGCACCAGCAGGAAGCTGGGTGAAAAGTGGAGGGGCCGGGACCTAGACTGGAGATGCGATGTCCCGAGGGGTCTGCCCCACCCCTACCTGAAATCATTCTTGAAGCTATGTCATACAGTCTGTAGGTTTGTCATTCGTAGTGCTGTGAGAGACCACACACAATGGATTCTGTTTCTAAATAGGCTCCCTGCAACCCTGATGATGATTCTTGTGCATCCCACATTCTCCTTGTTCCATGGTTGCACAGACTCCCGCCATATCCCCTGGTGGTTCTCACCTTCCCTGAAACAAGACTCTTAATTATCTGTGCTGGAACACATGGTGCTATGTGGGCTGGCTCACATGCCCCTTGCAAGTGCATATGAGATGTGGTGTGCAAACTTCCAGAAGGCTCAGGGGATGCCTTTCAGTTAATGCCACTGCCCACTGCAGATACCCCAAATTATTTTGTAATTTGGATACACACTATTTCTCCTAACACAGCCTAGCACTCCGCTGGTGAGTGGCACGTGGGACCCCAGGCCAGCTCCATTACCTAAGAGGAAAACATCTCTCCCTCTGCGATCTCCTTTCAGCTCCAACTTCCAGGAGGGCCAAGGTAGCAATTATTCCTCTTTGTCCTGCTTGTGGATGAGAACAGATCCCTCATTAGGGCTGAGCCCAGGCCAGAATCATTCAACATACTGTGACGGGACCACCTCTTGTCTCTCCCAACGTCTGCTGCTTCCAAATGAACAAAAGCACCAGCCACAGGTGCCAGGACCCCAGGCTCGGCTAAAGACCCACGTGTTTGTTCTTTACCCTGAGGATCATCTCCATCACCCTCCTAATGACCTTAACAGACAGAGCTTCTTCAACAAAATGCCTTACTTAGGAAACCTGACTTGGGAAGCCCCAGCCCTCCAGAGACCACCAACTCTGCAAAGAATCACCCACCACTGATTGTTTCCACAGAGCTGAGTTTATGATGCACCCAAACCATCCATGTTTCAGATGAGGTTTCTTCCTTTCACTGTCAGAAAATTCTGCAGGATGGTTTACCAGAGATAAAAAATGAAGATCTGGGGCCGGCACTGTGGCTTGATAGGCTAAGCCACTGCCTACAGTTCCAGCTGCTCCACTTCAGATCCACTTCCCTGTTATGGCCTGGGAAAGCAGTAGAGGATGACCCAAGTCCTTGGGCCCCTGAAACCATGTGGGAGACTCAGAAGAAGCTCCTGGCTCTTGGTTTTGGATTGGCCCAGCTCTGGCTGTTGTGGCCATTACAGGAGTGAACCAGTGGATAGAAGACCTCAATTTCTCTCTCTCTGTAACTCTACCTCTCAAAGAAATAAAAAATTTTATAAAAAAATGAATCTCTGTGGTTAAAATAAAAAAGTTGAGCTCATCTTTCAGGCTTTGTGCTGCATTCTGCTCTTACTCCCAGGAGCATGATCCACAGAGGTCTGGCACCTGTGTTGTCACAAGGACATCAGGTTTCTGCTTACACATTTCAAGCAACACTTGCCATCACCAATGCTTTGAATTCAAAGAATGTGTCCCTTCTAGTTTAGTCCAATGTATACCATCACTTGTTTTCTGATGATATGGTGATAGGTAGGAGACAATGTCTCATCAACATGGGTCAAGCCACTTGAGAGTCCGAAGTGTCAAGGCTAATAACTGAAGAAATCTGTTTCATACATGTATCAGAGAATTCCTAGCGTGCCAAAGAGGGTGGGAGACCTTGGGGACGAGTTGTTCTAATAAACCACGGAGCAAGCCTACATCACTGGAACTCTAGAAGATGCTGTCGACCTCTACTGGACTCTGTTTAAATGAGTGTTACAGGAGACAAATGCACACCAATCCAAGTCTGGGGAAGTGTTTTTGAACCATAGCTTCATTTAGAATCAAATTTTATAGGTATTTGTTCAAGATTTATCAAGGTACGGGGCTTCTCCTCATTATTCAAATCACAATGGTCACACTTATGTATGTTACAAAGTGTTTTAGCTCAAACTACTTGTAAATACAGAACAGCTGGGTTTCATGATGACATGAGGATGATGTGGGGCAGGGTTCCCTTAGTGGGGGCGTCTGCAGATTTAATGGGTCCCTTCTACTCACCATGCTGAAGAGAATGCCTGGTGGCCATGCATTGGCCATGGAAATGGCCAATTCTGTGCGTTCTGAAGAGAATGCACAGAAGCCACAGACAAGAGACTTGATGGACACTAATTTGACAAATTAAGAAGGCACTGATTTTTCCAGCAGGCAAATCTGGCTCCATGCCTCCACCGTTTACTTATGCTTTAGAGGCAGGAGTTTGGCCTGGTGGTTGATACCACGCTCCACATTGGAGCACCTGGATTGGATTCCCAGCTCCACTCTTGATTCTGGCTCCCTACTGTGATGGCTCAAGTCATTGAGTCCCTGCCACTCATTTGGGAGACTTGAGTTGAGTTCCAAGTTCCTGGCTTCTGCCCCAGCCAGGTAGCCACTGGGCGTATCTTAAGGAGTGAACCAGTCAATGTGACAATGGGAGCATATTATATTTCTCTCTCTCTCTCTCTCTCTCTCTCTCTCTCTTTCTCATCTTTCTGTGTGTATCTGCCTCTCAAAAATTAAAACTAGAGTTTTGAAGATGGTAGAATAGGGGAGAGCTTACAGCTCTAGCCTAGAGGAAGATAGTGCATTTAAAAAAAGGAAAGACAGGGCCGGTGCTGCGGCTCAATAGGCTACTCCTCCACCTGCAATGCCAGCACCCCGGGTTCTAGTTCCAGTTGGGGCGCTGAATTCTGTCCCAGTTGCCCCTCTTCCAGTCCAGCTCTCTGCTGTGGTCCAGGAGTGCAGTGGAGGATGGCCCAAGTGCATGGGCCCTGCACCCACATGGGCGACCAGGAGAAGCACCTGGCTCCTGGCTTCGGATCAGCACAGTGCCAGCCATAGCAGCCATTTGGGGGGGGTGAACCAATGGAGGGAAGACCTTTCTCTCTGTCTCTTTCTCTCTCACTGTCTAATTCTGCCTTTCAAAAAAAAAAAAAAAAAAGGGGAAAGGCAGTGCAATCTCAGGAAAGAGTAAGGGAGAAAACAGCAGAGGAAATTCCATGACCTACACGGAGGCTGTGGATGTGCACAAGTCAGAGCCCCAGAAGCTGAGAGCCTCAGTACCAGCGTTGGGGAGTGGGGTGAGACCAGACTGCAGCAGCCCAAGACACTGGGGATAAAGCTGCAGGAAGAGGCTGGTGTGAGTGGGGCTTGGAGTCCTGTGGGAGACAGAGTACCTGCCAACTTAGAGGGAAAAAAGGGGTCAGATTTCTCTCTCCCCAACCACCTGGCATCAGCGTCCAGTAGCCAGCTGACAGATGGCAGGCACCATGTTGGACATATGTAACAGCTGTGCCAGCTCATGTCCTTATGCCCAGCAACTATCCAAGAGGACACGTCTGAGTGTGACTGGGAGAACTGACAGGGGGATGGGAGCTCGTGACTGTGGGAGCCTTGTGTTCTGGGACTGTGAAAACATTCTGGCTTTGCATGGGAGGGTGCAGGGTGTGGCTGAGACTTTGGGCGGTCATTGTGGGTGGCTCCACATGCTCGGAGGTCCCTGATTCTCTGGTGAGGGTCATTGCTGCAGGATCCATGTTCACACCAAGGACTGCACAGATCCTTTGTGTGTTTCTTGTGGCAAAGTGGATGAAAATTGTACCCACTGGGCTAGCGCCCAGGCGTTGGTTTCCTTTGAGGAGAGGAGGTGAGCTGACAGAGCAGAACAAACCTCCCTTTGGTTAAAAAACAAACAAACAAACAAACAAAACTAAGAGATCTGCTGCCCTTACCCCGGGTGTCACCTTGGATACTCCCCTTACCCTGGAGCACTGAACAGAGCTCCCCAGCCATACCCATAACATGCCTCAAGGTATTCACTGAAAGAGCAGACACTCCACTAAGCCACAGAGGAACGGTCCAAAGATAAAAGCCGTCATGGGGGAAAAAGAACAAGTATCACCACAAATGTTTAATAATAAACACAGCAATTCAAGAAGCGAGAATAAGGAAGAGGATATGACGCCCTCGAAAGAACACACACTTCAGTCCTAGAATGTGAAGATGAATAGACTGAAGAAATGCCAAAAACTGAATTCAAAAAATTGATCTTCGGATTATTTAGAAGTAATTAGAAGCAAATTCACGAGCTAAAGAAATTCGTACATGACATAATTGAAATTCTTTCCCACAAATTTGAGATCTTAAAGAGAAATCAAAATGAAGTATCAGAAATGAAGAATTCAATAGAACAAAAAATGTGGTGTAAAGCCTTAACAACAGACTTGGTGAAGCAGAAGAAAGAATATCTAAGTTAGAAGAAAATTTCTGGAAATTATACAGACCAAAAAAAAAAAAAAACAGAAAAAAAGAAAGAAGAAATTACAAAACTAAAAAGCAGTGTCAGAGATTTATAGGATACCATCAAATGGCTCAACATATGGGTCTTAGGAGTTCCTGAAGGTGTGGAAGGAGATAGTGAATTAGAAGGCCTTTTTAGTGAAATAATATGAGAAAACTTCCATAATTTACAGAAAGAAAGGGACATCCAAATACAAGAAATACACAGAACTCCTGGTAGACATGACCAGAAAAGATCCTGACCATGACACATTGTAGTCAAACTCTACACAGTAAAACATAAAGAAAAGATTCTAAAATGTGCAAGAAAGAAATGCTAGAATACTTTCAGAGAATCTCCAATTAGAATCACAGTGTATTTCTCACCAGAAACCCTACAGGCTAGGAGAGAATGACTAGATAGCTTCCAAGTCTTAAGAGAAAAAAACTATTGACCCTGAATACTGTACCCTGCAAAGTTCTCATTTATGAATTAAGGTGAAATAAAGACCTTCCATAACAAACAGAAATTGAAAGAATTTGTCATCACTCATCCAGCCCTACAAAAGATGCTTAAGGATGTGCTACACACAGAAACACAGAAACAGGGTCATCATTATGAAAGAAGGTGAAGGCAGAAAATCTCCTGGTAAAAGTACAAAGGAAATTCAAAGTAAACAATAAGAATATTTATGGAAAAATGGCAGGGTGAAGTTATCACTTATCAATAGTCACCTTGAATGTAATTTGCCTCAACTCTCCAGTTAAAAGACACAGACTGGCAGAATGGATTAAAAAACAAAACTCATCTATCTGTTGCCTACAAGAAACACATCTTACCAACAAAGTTGCATGCAGACTGAAAGCGTATATAAAGATAATAGAAAATGAATCTTGATGAAGAATGGGATGTGAGAGGGAGTGGGAGATGGGATGGTTGCAGGTAGGAGGTTATGGGGGGGAAAAGCACTATAATTCAAAAGTTGTACTTTGGAAATTTATATTTATTAAATAAAAGTTGAAAAAAAAAGAAATGATGGAAAAAGATATCCAGTGCCAACAAAAACCAGAAAAGAGCTGACTTAGCCATCCTAATATCAGACAAAATAGACTTTAACACAAAAACTGTTAAAAGAGACAAAGAAGGGCTCTATGTAATGATTAAGGGATCAATTTAACAGGAAGATGTAACTATTACAAATGTATATGCACCTAATTACAGGGCACCTGGCTATTTAAAATCAATGCTAACAGATCTAAATGTAGACATAGACTCCAATACAATAGTAATAGGGGACTTCAGTACCCCACTTTCAGCAATGGACAGATCAGCCAGACAGAAAATCAGCAAGGAAACAACAGAGTTAATTGACACTATAGACCAAATGGATCTAACAGATATCTATAGAACTTTTCATCCTACAGACGCAGAATACACATTCTTCTCACCAGTGCATGGAACTTTCTCTAGGATAGACCACATGCTAGGCCATAAAGCAAATTTGAGCAAATTCAAAAAAATCAAAATCATACCATGCATCTTTTCTGATCACAATGGAATACAGCTGGAAATCAACAACTCAGGTATCTCTAGAGTATATGCAAACACATGGAGACTGAACAACATGCTCCTGAATGAGCAGTGGGTTGTTGGAGAAATAAAAATTTTTTTGGAAATGAACAATGACAACAATACAACATATCAAAATTCATGGGATACAGCAAAAACAGTGTTGAGGGAATTTTATAGCAATTGGTGCCTACATCAAGAAATTGGAGGGGCCGGTGCCTTGGCTCACTTGGTTAATCCTCCACCTGTGGCACCGGCATCCCATATGGGCACTGGGTTCTAGTCCTGATTGCTCCTCTTCCAGTCCAGCTCTCTGCTGTGGCCTGGAAAGGCAGTGGAGGATGGCCCAAGTGCTTGGGCCCCTGCACCCACATGGGAGACCAGGAGAAGCACCTGGCTCCTGGCTTCGAATTGGCACAGTGTCGGCCGTGGCGGCCATTTGGGGAGTGAACTAACGAAAGGAAGACCTTTCTCTCTGTCTCTCTTTCTCTCACTGTCTATACCTCTACCTGTCAAATAAAAAATAAAAAGAAATTGGAAAGACACCAAATAAATGAGCTATCAATGCATCTCAAGGATCTAGAAAAACAACAGCAAACCAAACCCAAAACTAGTAGGAGAAAAGAAATAATTAAAATTAGAGAAAAAATAAACAAAATTGAAACAAACAAAAAGTACAAAAGGTCAGTGAAATAAAAATCTGGTTTTTGGAAAAATAAATAAAATTGACACACTAACAAAAAAAAAATTGAAAAGATCCTAAATCAAAAAGACCAAATCGGGAAACCTAGCCTAGAAGAAATGGATAGATTCATGGATACATACAATTTACCTAAATTGAACCATGAAGACACATAAAACCTAAACAGGCCCATAACCAAGTCAGAAATCGAATCAGCAATAAAGGCCCTCCCAGCAAAGAAAAACCCAAGGCCACATGGCTTCACTGCTGAGTTCTACCAGACATTTAAAGAACTATCTCCAATTCTTCTCAAGCTATTCAATACAATCAAAAAGGAGGGATTTTCCCCAAACTCCTTTTATGAAGCCAATATCACCTTAGTTCCTAACCCTGAAGAAGATACAACACAGAGGGGCCGGTGCTATGGTGCAGTGCGCAGTGGGTTAATCCTCCGCCTGCGGGGCCGGCATCTCATATGGGCACTGGTTCTAGTTCTGGCTGCTCCTCTACCAATCCAGCTCTCTGCTATGGACTGGGAAAGCAGTAGAAGATGGCCCAAGTTCTTGGGCCCTTGAACCTGCATGGGAGACCAGGAAGAAGCTCTGGGCTCCTGGCTTCAGATCAGCGCAGCTCCGGCCGATGAGGCCATTTGGGGAGTGAACCAGTGGAAGGAAGACCTTTCTCTCTGTCTCTTCCTCTCACTGTCTGTAACTCTACCTCTCAAATAAATAAATAAAATATTTTAAAAAATGTTTAAAAAAGGAGAGGGAGGAGGAAGAGGGGTGGGAGTGTGGGTGGTATTGTGGGAAGACTCCTTGATTCCTAAAGTTGTATTTAGGAAATGCATGAAGATTGTATTCCTTCAATAAAAGGTGTCCGGGGGAAAAGTGTATAAAGTGTTTTAGGGGAATATAAGAATGATTGTATTATTATGACAGATGGATTCAATTGCTACACTGCCTTCTACTGAGATGTACTGGGTGAGAATATGTGAAATGACACTGTAAAGATGGTGATCTCTGTCATGTGAGAAACGTGCCTTAAGCTGCACATGCAATGAGGGTTGCATCTGATGTGGAAACTTAAGACAAGAGATGCTGGACTACTCCATCCATGTTTACATTTCAGAAGCATTAGCCCTCGATGATGGCAACTATTTGTTCCATGAAAGATAATTTTTTTTCTATATGCACTAAAATTGTTCCCTTGGTACCTCCTTGTCAAAGGCTGTGGCTGCTGCAGCTGGGACGACAGGAGATAAAACGTGGCTTTTGGGACACAGAACCTGCATGCTTGTGTGAGTGAGCCACACGCAGATCTGAAAGAAACTGGAGTATCTAAAGATAACTCACTATTTATAGACTATTGCAAGGGAGGAAAATGAGTAATTTCATGGACTAATGTCATCAACAAACCAATTTGATTAAAATCTCTAACCTCACCACAGCCATCTGTGGGCATCTGATCACTTTCTCTGTCTACATCCACTTTCTCTGTCTACATGCTGGTAAATGCATGTCCAAGGCTTCAAAAATGCCCTGGGCAGCCTTTTCCCTACAATCAGCTTGGCCAGTGAAGTGCTTCTGTTAGAACAGGGCTGGCTAGGGAAACCCAGAGCTGCCCTGCTGGGAGGGGCTGGACTGAGTGGGAGCAGCTACGAATGGGAGAGCTTGGGGCTCTTCCAGCCTGAGGTTGTAGCGCTGGTTGGGTCCAACGGCAAACTGGGGGACAGACCAGGGATGGAACAGGAGGCTCCTGGAATAGAAGACCCAGAGAGGGCCATGGTGAGGTCCCCTCAGGTCCCTGATGGACCTGGTGCACAAGGAGAGTACATAGGAGACAAGGAGGAGCAAAACAGAACAACCCAGAGCAGCCAGGAGAACAGCCCCAGCCTCTGCCCACACAGATCTCTGGGCAGAGGCTGGTGACTGCACCTGCCTGAGGAACTTGACCTTCACCTCTCACCCCTGAATAGCTAGCTGACCTCTGAGCTATGTAAGCCCAGGCTGTGAGACTGGACAGTGACAGCAAGAGCTACAAAACAAGACAGAACATAGAGGAGATGTGAATGACTCACTGCCACAGAGGGACACGGCACAGTGGGTCCAGGTATGTCGCCAACAGAAGAAAATGAAACAAGCCAAAATAACAACAATAAAGAAAAGACCAAGCACCAACCATGACTCAGTGGGGAAAATCAGAATCCCAAGTTGCTACAATACATGGTTAGAAAAGTCAGCTCTATGTTCCAACCACCCCCACAAGCCCCCACAACAAAAACTATAAGCCAAGTAGGGGGAAAAAACAGGAAAAGGTGACCCATGCTCATGGGAGAAAAAGCTGGCAACAAAAATCAGCTCTGAGTGGGCACAGATGTTGGGTTTAGCAGGGAAATACATCCACATAGTGGTTATAGATGTGTTTATAAACTAAAGGAAACGATAAGAATAAAAGAAAGGGCAGGCACGGTGGCACAGGCAGCGAAGTTATCACTTGGGACACACACACTCTGATGGGGCAAAGCTGTCACTTGGAATGCACACACTCTGGAATGGAGCAGCTGGGACCAAGTTCTGCCTGCGCCTTCTCATCCAGCTTCCCACTAATGTACCCGGGAGGCAACAAATGATGGCTCAACTAGTTGGGTCCTTGTCACCCCTATGGGAGAGTTGGAAGGAGCTCCTGGCTCACCTAGCCTTGGCTGCTGTAGGCATTTGGGGAGTGAACCAGCAACTGGATCTCTTCTCTCTCTCTTTTCTCTTGCCTTGCCCTCTCTCTCTGTCACATTGCCTTTCAAATAAATAAATCTTTTTAAAAAAAAAGAGTGAAAAGAAAAACACAAGAACAATGATTCTGTAATATTAATACTGGGTTAGAAGCCCTAGAAAGTAACTGAATGATAATTATGGAATTAAAAGTGCAATTTGAATAGTAGATTGCTATGACAGATGAATAGCATACTTTAAAGATAGATCAATCCAATGGGAAGAACACAGAGAAAAAAGTGTTAAAGGAAAAAATGAACAGAACCTCAAATATCTATTGCAAAATGTCAAGGACGTCACATGGGAGTTTCAGGAGGAGAGGAGAGCAAAGACAAAAAGAAATTATTGAAGAAACAATGGTCAAGAGCTTCTCAAATCTGAAGAACAAAAGGAATCTGCAGTCAAGGGTCTCAGTGAATTGCAGATAGGAGGAGTGTAGAAGGGCCTACACCAGGACTTGGAAACACAAAGAGAAAGTCTTGAAAGCAGTAAGAGAACAAAAGGCCAAAGACTCATGTGCACAGGGGAAGTGTGTGCACCACGGAGGGGTAACTTCCACAGGAGACAAGGGAGGGGGGAAGGCAACAGAGTGATAGCAGTGAGTCTCAAACAGGAACTCTCTACCCAGCAAAGTCAGCCAAAACGAGGGAGGGCAAAAAGACATTTCTGGATAAACAAAGACTGCGAGAACGTGTTCCTGGCAGACTTGTCTTCCAAGAAACATTAAAAGAAGTCTTCGGGCTGTAAGTGAATGACACCACATGGTAGGTGGAATTCACAAGGACCCCTGGAAACAGCAACCATGGCTGAGGGTCACTGATGTCAAGCATGCTTATTTCTTTCTCAGAATCCTTAAAAGACATAATCATGCAAGTCAGTGATTATAAAATTCCTACTGGGTTTACAACACATGCGTGAAATATGTGCACGACAATGTGAAAAAATAGAGCCACATTGGAGCAGAGTTTCTATATTTTACTGGAATAAAGTTAGCAGTTGTTTGAAGTAAACGGGGTAAGTTATTTACCATAATCTGCAGAGAAAGTACCAAGAATATAATTAAAATGCACAGTTAAAACGCCAATGGAGAGGCTGAAATTGGGCCCTAACCATATTTATTTAACGTACAAAAGAGGCTGTGAGTGAAGGCACAGAGAAACAATAACCACAAATCCAAGATACAGATGGAAAACAAAAATCAAAGCAGCAGACACAATTCTAATCATACCAAAAAAAAATCACGTTTAATGCAAGTGCACTAAATACTCCAACAAAAGACCAAGATTGTAAGATTGGATTGAAAAATGAGATCTAACTATTTACTTTCTAGAAAAGTCATACTTTATTTTTTTAAAAAAAGATTTATTTATTTATTTGAAAGAGTTACACAGAGAGAGGAAAGGCAGAGAGAGACAGGTCTTCCATCTACTGGTTCACTCCCCAATTGGCTACAATGGCTGGAGCTGCGCCGATCTGAAGCCAGGAGCCAGGATCTTCTTCTGGGTCTCCCACACAGGTGCAAGGGCCTAAGGACTTGGTCCATCTTCCACTGCTTTCCCAGGCCATAGCAGAGAGCTGAATTGGAAGTGGAACAGCCAGGTCTCGAACAGGTGCCCATATGGGATGCTGGCGCTTCAGGCCAGGGCATTAACCCGCTGTGCCACAGAGCTGGCCCAAAGACATACTTTAAATTCAGAGACAGAAGTAACTACTAAACAGAAGGACAGAAAAAGAGAAATAATGCAAATAGTCTGAAAAGAAAGCTGGGGTGGTTGTGTTCATTGCAGACTAAAGAGGACTTAGGAGCAGCAACGCTCTCAGACATAAAGGGGCTACTTCATAATAAGATGATGGAGAGTTCAGCAGGATGCAACAGACATGAGTTCACTCATCTCACGTTAGAGCCCACAACACTGGCAGCAAAAACTGACAAACTGAAAGGAGACAATTCCACAAGAGCAACTGAGTATTTTCACTTCTTCCATTCTTGTTTGGAACAATATATAACTATATAAGTAGAAAGCACAGAAGACAGAAACAGCACAATTAGCCAACATGACCTGACGAAGGTTTCTGAAGGCAAGAGCAGGTGGCAGACACACCCCCAAGAACGCATCATGTGTTGGGCTGTTCAAGAGGTCTCAACGACCTTAAAAGAGAAATTGCACCGCCTGTGGTGCTGGCATCCCATATGGGCACCAGTTCTAGTCCCAGTTGCTCCTCTTCCAGTCCAGCTCTCTGCTGTGGCCCGGGAGGGCAATGGAGGATGGCCCAAGTTCTTGGGCCCTTGAACTTGCGTGGGAGACTAGGAAGAAGCTCTGAGCAGTGCAGCTCCAGCCATAGCGGCCATTTGGGGGGTGAACCAACGGAAGAAAGACCTTTCTCTCTGTCTCTCTCTCTCATTGTCTATAACTCTACCTGTCAAATAAATAAAAAAAGAGAAATTGCACACCTGTGATCTCTAACCATAGTGTAGTTTAATTAGGAATAAATGAGGGAAAATGTGGGACTATACAGAGATAAGCACATTTGTAAGCAACTAGTAAAATGAGAACTCCCAATGATGTAGAAAATATTTTGAACTCAATGAACATGAAAATTGGTGCAGTGTAGTTAAACAATCTTTGGAAGAATGATAGAGCTCTGAACACACACATTACAGAAGAAATGCATCTCAGATAATCCAGCTCCTACCTAACAGAATTAGAGACAAAGAGCAAAATGAAGCCTATGGAAGCAGAGGGAAGGATGCCATAAATAACCAAGTGAAGATTAGTGAAACGGGAATGAAAAACCAGGGGCAGGGAGGGGAAACCAATGGAACCAGAAGCCAGCTGCTTGAGGACATCAACAACTTGACAAACTCCAGCTGGAATGGCCAAGCAAGAACTAGAAACTCCCCAGTTACCAAAATTAGCCATGGAAGTGGGGACATTTTTTTACCAATTCTGCAGAAAATGAAAAGCCTTAGATGAAATATTATCAGCAACTTCAGGCCAAGTCAGATGATGCAGATAGCATGGACACAAATGACTAAAACTGATCGAGAAGATCCTCAGATTTTCTTTGAAATAATAAATAAACGCAATCACACCATTGAAAATCTTCCCATTAAGGAGAGCTCGGGCCTGGGCAGCTCCACTGGTGGCTTCTAACATATATTTAAAAATAAACTACATCAACACTGTAGAGAATCTTCCAGGAAACAGAGGAGGTTACAGTCCACTACATATTTTGTGGGGCCAATTTTACCCAAACCAGAAGGTGTTGTAAGTCAAGAAAATTTCAGACCAGCATCCCTCTTGTGTAGATACAACAATGCTTAAAACTTACTAGAAAATTCAACCCACCAATGTGTAGTGAGGACTGTACACCATGATACAGTGGGATGTGTCCACAGAGCCAAGAACAGCTTGCTTTCTGCAAATCAGTTAATGCAACAATCATATCATTTAAGGACAAATTACCACATGGGATAATCTCAAAAAGCACCTGGCAAAGCGAACACCCATTCTTGGTTAAAAACACTGTGAAACAAAGTTGTGACAGAAGGGAGCTCCCTGCCTCTTATTAAGAGCATCTACAAGAACCTGCAGTGGGCAGGATCCGTATTCACGGAAGCCTGAGGTCTTCCCCACTAAGATCAGGAGCTCAGCCAGCCAGGGTGTTCGCAGTACCACTTCCAGCCAGTGTAGCATCTGAGGTTCCAGCCTGTGCCACGAGGCCAACAAACACGATAAAAGAAACAAACAAAAAAAATTCCCCTGCACCCAAATACCTCCTCAGATATCTCTGGGGCTATGAATACTGATTTTCAACATGTTGTCTATTACAAAGCAGAGACCCGGAACTGTCCTAGCACTTTCTCTCAGAGTTTCTGGGCTATGTCCCATGCGGAAAGGAAGCTGACTGCAACACCAACTCGCCAGAGCTGGCATCTGTACCCCCTCATGTTGGCTTGGATGACCTCTGGTCAGAATCATTTGCTGAAACTGCCCTGGCCCTCTGTCCACCTCCCTTCTCCTCTCTCTTCATCCTCCACAAAGCTTCAGGAACGAAGTGTCACGAGAATGCCCTGGGTTCCTGTACATCTCAGCACACTAATTTCATCCCCTGACTTCCACCCCAGGGGCCGGGCACTTATAGGTCCCCCGTCCCCAATGCACCAGTCCCAGCTGGTGTCTCACAAGGGAATCATCTGACCTCCAGCTCCTGGAACTCCTCCTCCTCCTCCACCTCGTAGGATAGGGTGTGGATCTTGATGTCGTCAGCTGAGAGGTCAATGAACTTCCCGTCGGGGTAATCCAGGCTGTCCTTGGTGGGCGACCGGTCCTCAATGAAGGTGGTTTCACAGCAGTCGGCCACGCTGTCCCCCCAGGAGCGCAGCACGCCCTCCGAGTAGAGGATGATGTTGGGGCGGTAGTGAGACTCCACCGACTGCTGCAGGGTGTTGGGGTCCAAGAGCTGCTGTGCTGGCTCATTCCTGCTGCCGTCCAGGCCGGCTGGGGCCGTGCTGGCCACCCCACAGCGGCTCTGGTACTGGGGTGCTGGGTAGACGGACACCAGGCCATCTCTGCTCTCGGCCATGAAGTTTCTGGTGTTGATCAAGCCGTTCCTCTTGGCAGCGTCACTGATCTTACTGTGCAGGAGCACACTCTTCTGTTCAATGATGCTGTCCATGGTACTGCCCCGGCTGAGTGGTGGGCTGGAGGGCAGGCCTGGAAGATCACACGTGCCTCAGGGGACCCATTTCTCCTGGAACAGGAGGAGACAGGATAGGATGAAAATCACCCTTGACAAACAGCTCATCACCCAGACCCAGACCATTCCAGGAATTTGCCAGTTGGCCAGGACACAGAGTAGCTGTGAGAGGCAGATAATGTGCAGTCCTACCTATTCCGTGAATTTTAAAAAGGTTCCATCAGGGCAACCAGCCAGAGTCAGCCAGAAATTGATTGCCTGCATCTCTCTCAAGTCTCTGCAGGAACTGGTTCCACTGCAGCTCTAGAGAAATCTCTGATTGCTACAATCCATGCCTGAACCCAGTCACCTCAGCATACACCTCATCTGCAGGGAGTTATGGCTGCAAATCTGCAGTCAGGCCTGACTCTACTGCAGCTATGTGTTCACAGTCAAGGCACAAGGGGTCTTGGGTACCATCCCACCTGGTGTAGACCAATGACGGGAAGACCCATGCCTGCAGTGCTGCAGATGGACAAAGTTCCACAGCCGAGGAACCTAACACACACTCCCGTGCATGCCTTAGACCTTGCTCAGCATTCATACCAGCCTGCACCTTTGCAGTGGGGCTCCAGGAAGCTCCCTAGATACTTCCAAATCTTCATTTGGTTGGTTCAGTAAAACATCTACACCTTTGGGATATGATTATTAGGTATAATAAATGGGTTTCTACCTAGACTGTGCTCTTTTCTAGGGTTTGCAAATATTAATAAAGAAAAAAGGGCTGGTGTTGTGGCATGGAGGTTTAACCTGCCACCTGCCAAGCCAGCATCCCATAGGCACTGGTTGGAGCCCTGGTTGCTCCATTTCCCATCCAGCTCCCTGCTAATGCACTTGGGAAAGCAGTGGAAGATGGTACAGTGCCTGAGCCCCTTCCACCTACATGGGAGACCTGGATGGAATTTCTGGCTCCTGGTTTTGGCCTGGCCCAGCCCTGACTGTTGTAGCCATTTGGGGATTGAACCAGCAGACTGAAGATCTCTCTGTCTCTCTCCCCGCTCTCTGTGACTCTGTCTTTCAAATCAATCATTTTAAAAAAGAAAGAAATGGTTAGAAGGAGGAGAATAAGGAGAGGAAGAGGAAGAGAAGATAGCAGAGCTTGAGATTTGGGGAGAAAGAAACAATGAGCTTGCTTAGGCTCCTTCTGCTTGCCAGTTATTAACTGCTGGGGATGGAAGAATTTCGTCTCAAAGCCTCATTGCATCATGGATTGCTATGAGATTTAAGCATTTTCTCCCACTGTGTCTACTCTATTTGCTGGCAGCAACAGCAGTCTTATCATTGCAGCCTGACCAAAGGAGGAGAGGCAGAGAGCACACTCTTTAGACTAATGGAAAAGTTTGGAAGAATGTGTTCAAATGACTGGCTCAAACCACAGCCTATGCACCAAGAGACAATGAGAATGATTTGTGTGACACTGAGTGCAAATTTAAGAGAGGTCAAAAAATACACTGTCACCCCTGCCCATGTGGCTTTGCAGAAGTCTTTATCACTCTCTGAGAACTGAAGTTATTTATTGAGTTGTTTGAACAAGGATATCTGGGGCTCCTGCCTCACACTGAAGACCAGCCCTGGGCACAGGAGGCTTGCAAGCCAGCACAGTACGCTTGATGAGACATTTCTGGCTCAAGTCCTTGGCTTCTCCACCCTTCCTCTCTCCCCAGAGAAGGCCTTGGCTTGCTCTAAAAATTGGGTCCCTCATGTACTTTTTGACCTTGTTGGAGGGAGGAGCAAGACCAGAATAACCTTGATGTGCAGTTTCTCAACTGTTGGTCTCTCTACCCAGATCAGCAGTAAATAACTTCAGATGAAAGCTGACGACATTTTTTCAGCTTCCTCCCTCTTCCTTAAGTTGTGTGCTCTGGGCCAGCCAGAAGTAACTTTTCCTCTGCCCAGTGTGCCCTCATCATCTTCTGATTTTCTCATAGTGCCTGTAGCAGCCTTCTCTGCCAGCACCACAGCTACCGGGGTCCATGTCTTCCTGATGGGATCTCTGTGCTACCTTTCTCCTTTCTTGCACCTGGTACGCTGCAGGGGGTCAATGAGTACCTGTTGAAGTAAGTGGCCTCCAATGCTCTGTGCTCAGAGTGACCCCTGCTTTATGAGGGCCTCCTGGAGCTCTGCAGGCCCCAGATGTGGATTTGGTCTTAAGGCACCCCACAGCAGGCACAGCTGAGTCTCTTAGGTGTCACTCAAAGTGCAGCTGAGAACCAGCGACATCAGCACCACCTGGAACGTATTGCAAACACAGACTGGATCCCTCACCTACACCTTCGGCATCAGAATCAGACATCATTTTGCATATTAAAGCTTGCGGATGCTGCTCTAGTGTGGATAATGCAAGCTTTGGCTTCCTGAACAAATCCCTTGAGTGCATAACTGATAGGAAGTTTCTATGTGCTGGTCCAGCATCCCTAATCCAAAACCACAAAATCCCAGATGCTCCAACATTGGAGGCTTTTACCACAATCACAATTCCACAAGCAGAAAATTGCACACCTGACCTCCTATGACAGATCACAGTCAAAAAGCAAGGTGCAGATCCAGCACTGTGATGCAATGGATGAAGCCTCTGTATGCAATGTCAGCATCCCAATACCTGGGAGCCAGTTTGAATCCTGGCTGCTCTGCTTCCAGTCTGGCTCCCTACTGATGCATCTGCGAAGGTTGCAGAAAATGGCCCAGGTACTTGGGCTCCTGCCACCCTCATGGGAGACCTGGATGGAGTTCTGCTGGCTCAGCCCTGGCCACTGTCCTTTGGAGACTGGACCAGCAGATGGAAGATCTCTGTCTATCCATCTCTCCGTCCCTCTCTGTCACTCTGCCTTTCAATAAAATAAAATAAATTTCTATTAAAAATTCAAGTGTATTACAAGTATTGTATAAAGCTACCTTTGGGCTATATGGGTATCAGGTATACAGAAAACAGAAATAAATTTCTTGTTTAGCCTTGAGTTCCATTCCCAAGATGGCCTATTATGTGTATGCAGATATTCAACCTCCCCCTCCCAAAAAAAAAACCCCTGAAATCCAAAACACTTCTGGTCCCTAGCATTTTGGGTAAGGGATACTCAAACTTGTACAGCAAACAATTTATATTTTTAAATAGCAGGGTGTTTCTTTTTTTGTTGTTGAAGTGAAATTTTCCAGCTTTGGGTATCATACATCATGAATGAAAAGGGTGAGGTTAGCGGAATTTTACTTTCGTGTTGCAGCATCATCCAATATCTCTTTCAACAAAGGCTGGCTTGTCATGGGCACTGTCATAACTCCTGTGAGCTCACTTCCTGCCGTGTTTACTTCTACTCACTCTTAGCTGTGGAGAGCTTTTCCCGGAGCCCTGAGTTCACCAGCTGAGAGAGAGAGAGAGAGAGAGAGAGAGAGAGAGAATGCCTCCAGTGCTGCCACTGTCCGGAATGCGTCACCTCGTCCTGCACCAGCGCATTCTGGCATCTGACCTCAGCACATGCGCCTGTTTTTGCAGTGCTCTTGATAACAGAGACTTCCTTTGTCTGCATTTTCCTGCCGGGCCCTGATGTTCAGGGCCAGCAGCTACGAAGAAGCACACCTCTTGCACCACCTTGTATTTCTGCTTTCCAACAAGATGGGCTGTATGGGGAAATGCGTACAAAACCCTCTGGGATGCATCAACTGCTGAGATCCCAATGCCATTCTCTGGACAAGGCCTTGCAGACTGTTTTCTGAGTTGGGCAGAGGGAGCTGGCTGAAGTCTGCCTGCCCCAGCCAATCACAATACACCTGCTTCTTTATTGATCGTGGCACTGGGTAGGGGAGAGAGAGGAGGCAGTGAGTCCTCTGGGGTCTGCATTGAGCTCCCAGAGACTCCTCCCTCCCTAGTTCTTTTTTTTTTTTTTATTTTTTTATTTTTTGACAGGCAGAGTGGACAGTGAGAGAGAGAGACAGAGAGAAAGGTCTTCCTTTGCCGTTGGTTCACCCTCCAATGGCCGCTGTGGCTGGGTGTGCTGCGGCCGGCGCACCGCGCTCATCCGATGGCAGGAGCCAGGAGCCAGGTGCTTTTTCCTGGTCTCCCATGGGGTGCAGGGCCCAAGCACTTGGGCCATCCTCCACTGCACTCCCGGGCCACAGCAGAGGGCTGGCCTGGAAGAGGGGCAACCGGGACAGAATCCGGCGCCCCGACCGGGTCTAGAACCCGGTGTGCCGGCGCCGCAAGGCGGAGGATTAGCCTGTTGAGCCACGGTGCCGGCCCCTCCCTAGTTCTTATTCTCTTCCTGTGTTGCTTCTCTGAGAACCCTCCTGGTGAGCTAGCAACGCACGTCTGCCCATTGCTGTGGGTGGGTGTCAACTAAGAAGAGGGATGCGGACTGTGAGAGAAAAAGAGACAGCGGGTAGGTGTGCAGCATTATCTGTACAGATATTACGATGGATATAAACATGTTTTTCTTTTTCTCTTTTATTTATTTATTTTTTAATTTTATTTATTTGTTTGAGAGGTCAAGTTACAGAGAGAGAGAGAAAGGCCTTCCCACTGCTAGTTCACTCCCCAAATGGCTGCAATGGCCAGAGCTGGGCCAATCCGAAACCAGGAGCCAGGAGCTTCTTCTGGGTCTCCCACATGGGTGCAGGGGCCCAAGGACTTGGGTCATCCTCTACTGCTTTCCCAGGCCATAGCAGAGAGCTGGATCAGAAGTGGAGCAGCTGGGACATGAACCTGTGCCCATATGGGATGCCAGCACTGCAGGCAGAGGCTTAGCTTACTACACCACAGTACCGGCCCCACACATTTTTCTTTAAGTGGGGACTGTTAGTGTAGGAAGCGTAGAACACTGAGAGTCGAAAGTCCAGGGATTTAGCCCCAGCTTTGTGACCAAATGACTGCAGGACTGTAGGCAAGTTGCTTCTGAAAGTGAAATCATTAATAGAGCAGTTAAGAAAGAGAAGACTTGAGTTCCTGTCAACTCCATGATTTCTACCTCTCGCAGTATATGCAATGTTTTCACCCAATGGCTTTGCTGGTGAATCCCACCAGACACTAATGCCATTTCTCAAACTTTATGAGGCTAGCGTTGCCTTGACACCAAAGCCAGATGAAGATTGCATGAGAAAACTTCAGACCAGTATCCCTTTGAACACTGAAGCAAAAAGCCCTCAACAAAAATGCTAACAAACCGAATACAGCAGCAGAGAAAGAGGATTAGACACCATGACCAAATGGGATGGTGGAATCTTTGCTGGAATGGGAAGATGAAAACCAACTGGTGTGATTTAGCACATTAATAGAACAGAGGAAAAAACAAACCAACATCTCCATCTAACTCAGCACTCCTTCATGATAAAAACTCAATAATGTGTGAACAGAAGGAAGCTGCTTCATAGAATAAAATCAATAAACAAAAACCCAGTGACATCCTCTTCAATTTCCTCTAAGATTTTGCTACTTTGTTCCAATGCTGTCCTTGAAATTCTAACTAGAGCAATTAGACAAGAAAAGGAAATGAAAGGCACCCAAATCAGAAAGAGGAAGTAGAATTTTTTGTTCACAAATGATATAATCTCATTTGTAGAAAACTCTTAAACTCCTACACACACACACAAAGAGCTGAATTTAACAAAGAAGCAGGATATAAAGCTAGCACACAAAAATCAATTGAATTTCTATGTATTAACAGCGAACAATCTGAAAATGAAATTACAAAAAACAACTGCATTTAAAATAGCTCTGAGAAAAAGAAATTATTTAGCAATTAATTTAAGTGAGAAGGTGAAAGGCTGATACAATGATAGCTACAAAATATTGCTGGAAGAAAGGAAAGGCACAAATAAATGGATTGAGAGATTTAATGTTAGTATCATCCAACGCAATCTGAATATTCAATGTGATTCCTATCAAAATCCCAATGGAGTTTTGTGCAGAAAGAGAAACAGCCATTCTAACACCTCAAGAGAATCTCAAAGAACCCTGAGTAGGTGGCAGAGTCTTGAGAAAGAAGAGCAAAGCAGGACTCACACCTCACATCCCCTGACTTCAAACTTTTCTACAGAGCAACAGTACTCCCAACAGTCTGGTAACTGGCGTGAAGACAGGCACATAGACCAATGGAACAGGACCGGCAGCCCAGAAGTCAGCCACTACCTATGTGCTCAAATGGCTGAGTAAAGGTCCCTATATCATTCAATGGAGAAAGGACGATCTTTTCAACAAGTGGTGCCAAGGGAACTGGAAATCCACATGCGAGAGAATGAATCTGAACCCTCATCTAACACTACATGCAATATCATCTCAAAGGAGAGAAACTCCTAGAAGGAAGACTGAAAACCCTAAAGTTCATGGAAGAAACTGAAGAACAAAAGATTCGTGACATTGAATTTGGTAGTGATCGGGCCGGCGCTGCGGCTTACTAGGCTAATCCTCCACCTTGCGGCAAAGGCACACCGGGTTCTAGTCCCGGTTGGGGCTCCGGATTCTGTCCCGGTTGCCCCCCTTCCAGGCCAGCTCTCTGCTGTGGCCAGGGAGTGCAGTGGAGGATGGCCCAAGTCCTTGGGCCCTGCACCCCATGGGAGACCAGGAGAAGCACCTGGCTCCTGCCTTCGGATCAGCGTGGTGCGCCGGCCACAGTGCGCCGGCCGCGGCGACCATTGGAGGGTGAACCAACGGCAAAGGAAGACCTTTCTCTCTGTCTCTCTCTCACTGTCCACTCTGCCTGTCAAAAAAAAAAAAAAAGAGAGAGAGAGAGAGAGAGAGAGAGAATTTGGCAGTGATCTCTTGGACATGACACCAAAGCCAAAGGCGACAAAAAGGAAAAAAAAGGTAATTGGATTTCATGAAATAAAAAAATACTGTGCATAGAAAGACAGCATCAACAGAGTAAGAAGGTAACCCAGGGAAGGGGAGAAAATACTTGCAGACTGCGTATCTGGTGAGGGATTAATGTTTGGGGTGTTCAAGGAGCCTCCCAGGAGCAGGAGCCAGGACGCGTCTGATGGGGCCTTTCTTATCTGGAGAACCCCAGAGGAACATGGGCTTGGGGCAGGGGGAGGGGCTGGGTGGTAACTTATGCACCTGGCATGGAGGCACAGGCTGGACTAGGCTAGGAGGTGGAAGCAACAGCTGTTTCCTGAGTCCGTTTGCTCCTCTAAGGGGTCGTTGGTTGTAGGGGCTGGCATTGTTGGGGCTGGCCTGGGAAAGCAGTAGAACATCACAGATGAACACCCAGCATGGTGTCCACTGATGAAGCAAACCTCACGGGGCCAGGAACTTGGAGGGCTGTGTGATTCAGAAACTCATCCATCGTAGACTGCGTAACTAAACACCAGGAGCTTCTCCTGATTTATTAACAGGCTTTCATTCAGGAAGAAGCAACACTCACCAGAAATTCTGCCTGATTTAGGGGGAGCACATTGCGTTCAGTTCAGTTCAGACGAGGGCTGAGTGTTTACTGAATTAGAACTTTGCTTGGACACATTTCTCTTCTGATCCAGGAGGATTCTGCACAGGAAACTTTTAAAAAAAGATTTATTTTATTTATTTGAAAGGCAGAGTTACAGAGAGGCAGAGGCATAGAGAGAGGTCTTCCATCCACTGATTCACTCCCCAGATGGCTGCAACAGCCAGAGCTAGGCCTATCCAAAGCCAGGAGCCAGGAGCTTCCTTCAGGTCTCCCACACAAGTGCAGGGACCCAAGGACTCAGGCCATCTTCTACTGCTTTCCCAGGCCATAGCAGAGAGCTGGATTGGAAGTGTAACAGCCAGGATTTGAACCGGCGCCCATACGGGATGCTGGCACTGTAAGCGGTGGCTTTATCCGCTATCCCAACAGCACTGGCACTGTGCACAGGAAACTTTAATGAGTCACCATGATCCTGCTTAAAACACAGGGGTCCCAAGACAGCCCTGACTTCATTAAAGACGACGAGGTGTGCCAATGCTAGATGCACTGTTTCCTTAAAAAGTCTGAGCATAGGGAAACTTTCTGAAGGTTTCAGCAGCTCCCTACCCCAGGACCCTTGTGACAAACTCAGACACCTTGCAGGTCAAATCACCTGGGACTGAAGACAAGCTGCTGCAGGGACTCGTCAGCTGTGAATGTTTCAAAACAGGGAATCCAGACTCCCCCAGCACCTGGCGGAGGAGGGAAGTTGGTGCATGACAAGCACCCAGTGTGTGAGGAGTGCGGAGCAACAGCAGGTGCATCCACCTGACAGGCACCAACAATCAGCCAGCAGTGGAGAGACCCAAGATAGCCAGCCGCTGGCCAGGACTCTGCATAGAGCACACGTGGAAGGCCATCTGATTTTTATTAATTGGCAGGCCAAGAGAGAAAGACCTGTGCCGTCAGCTGGTCCATGCAACCAATGCCCAGGGCAGTGGGGCCAAGTTGGGAGCCAGGAACTCATTCTGGGTCTGCCGCATGGATGGCAGGAACCCAGTTACTGGAGTCATCACTGCTGCCTCCCAGAATCTGCTTTGTCAGGGAGCTGGAGTCAGGGGCCAGAGCTGGGACTTGAACCCTGGTCCTCCTATGTGAGGCACAGGTGTCTCGGCTGCTAAGTTAAGCACCTGCCCCAGACAGACCATCTGTGAACAAGCGCTGAAGAGTGACGAGGGCTTGAGGACAAGGAGAAGCGGGCCTCAGGGGAATACACAGAGGACGTGGCAATCTCAGGCCAGGATCTGGGAGGAGCTTCCCACAGAGACACCCTTGGATGTGAGCCGATAGGGTAGAGTGGCCTCGGCTAGGTTAAGGCCAGGAGAAAGTGTTCCAGGATGAAGAAGCACATAGCAAATGCCAGAATGGGCAGGACCAAGGCCAGGCCAGCTGGTAGGGAAAGAGGCAGAACTGAGAGTCTGCGAGTGAGAGCAGGGGCCACGGAGACTGTGGTGATGCCAGGGGCCTCCGTGGGAGGGAGATGCACAAGGCTGTGCTTCCTTGAGTCCACGAGAGCCGGCATGGGAGGAAGAGGCACTGGTGGTTCAGGCTCCTGGATTAGAGAGAGGCCAGCAGGGGCCATGGGCACCACACCCTGTGTCCTGGGACAGAGGGCGCTATCTTGGCTCACAGCCAAGCCAGCCAAGGACTTAGGGCACCCATTGCAGCTGCAGGGAGTTACTGGGGTGGTGCAGCACTGGGGCTGGGGTCCCCCATGCTCCCACCGGCTGTGGGGGTGGCACCTTTCTCTGCTGCCTCCCCACCCTGTCTCACTCCCTGTGCCTGACTTATACTTCCCAAGTCCTGCCCAGTTTCTCATATCTGGGCAGGCTTCTCTGGGAGCAAACACAAGGCATCACACTTCCACAGAGCCAAGACAACCAAGCACATCCACCTGTCTGTAAGCTCACGATACTATAAGTATCATGGAGTGACAGGAACGCCTTTCTGGGGGCCAGACTTTGGAGAAGGGGATGAAAGCATGCCTTCCCACTTCCGGCCAGCAGCCACCTGTCTGCTCGCGAGGTGCCCGTGTGGGTGAACACACCTTGCAGCAACACTCAGACTCATTCCCCCAGGGCCACTGATCTGGCTGTGTGGCTAAGCTGCCTGCTTCCAGGGAGAGCTTGTGGGCTCCCACACTCTCCCTGTCCCTGGTCCCCAAGAGAACTCCTCCTTGCTCATCGATCCATTTAATCCTGACCTCCTCGAAATGTGATTCTCTCACAGTGGGCTGGCCCCATCACAGGCAGAAGACAGAGCACACCAGGTCGTCACTGAGATAACAGGTG
Source organism: Sylvilagus floridanus (assembly GCA_949820135.1). Lineage (NCBI taxonomy): Eukaryota > Metazoa > Chordata > Mammalia > Lagomorpha > Leporidae > Sylvilagus > Sylvilagus floridanus. Next base: position 82,958,411 of record OX463231.1, read on the forward strand.
CTCCAGCAGGCTGCAGGGCACAACCTGGGGTCACCGTCCCACAGTGGTTGATGCAAATGCCAGGAGCTGAGTGTCACGGCAGGAGCGAGCCCCTGTGGTACCTTCCCCAGCGGGATCTGAGCAATTCTCGGCTGTGGCTCCTCGCAGCTGGCCTGGCACGCAGCTCTGTGTGGAATGCCGGCAGCAATGCACCGATTGTGGCGGTGGCAGAATTTGGATTATATATCCCAGGTTGTGCTTTTCTCCAACTCATCTCTTTGATGTTTACTCGATTTTCTTTTTTTCTGAGCAAAACACTAGCGAAAAGAAATGTATTTTAGGAACCATCATTGCAGACACAACTATTTTCATATATGAAAGAAGAAGGAAAGACATGTTCAACTACCAAAACTTTCTCAAGTTGCTTTTTCATTTTTAGGAACCAGTGAATAATTCTAGATAAAAACAACTCATTTATTTACTTGAAAGAGCCACAGACAAAGGAGAGACAGAGAGAGAGAGAGAGAGAGAGAGAGAGAGAGAGAGAGAGATCTTCCATCTGCTGATTAACTCCCCAAATGGCCAATCTGAAGCCAGGTCTCCCATGTGAGTGGCAGGAGCCCAAGCACCTGGGCCAAGTGCTGCTTTCTCAGTTGAATTAGCAGAGAGTTGGATTGGAAGCAGAGCAGCTGGGACTCAAACCAAGCGCTCATATGGGATGTCAGAGTCTCAGGCAGTGGCTTAACTCGCTGTGCCACCATGCTGGCCCTGGATTCTAGATTTAAGCAGCAATCTGGCTCTCCTGCCCCCACCTTCCACTCCACTCCCAAGCACCCATTCCTATTCCCCTTAAAGCTCTGTACTGTTGGGTTTGTGGTTTGTTTATGTACAGCACAGGTGGGGACATCTGCCCTGTGGATGGTGTAAGGCCTCAAAATCAATTGGTCTGGCTCTGCCAAGGCAACAGCAGGCGGGACTTGAAATTCAATAAATCTGGAGCTGGAGTTGGGTCATAGTGGGTACAGCTGCCACCTGCGACATCTGCATCCCATAATGTTGCAGGTTCGAGTCCTGGCTGCTCTACTTCCCACCCAGTTCCTTGCTAATGCACCTGGGAAAGCAGCTGAGGATGGCCCAAGTGCTTGGGCCCCTGCACTCATATGGGAGACCTGGATGAAGCTCCTGGCTCCTGGCTTCGGCCTGGCCCAGCTACGTACATTGTGGCCATCTGGGGAGTAGACCAGTGGATGGAAGATTTCTCTCTCTCTCTCTCTTTCTCTCTCTCTCTCTCTCTCTCCTCTCTGTATAGCTCTGATTTTCAAATAAATAAATAAATTTTTATAAAAAAGAAAGAAAGGAATGGAGTTCTAATCTTCAAGTTGATAATTCTGCATGGTCCCCAGCAGAAAAAAAGTTCCCCACTCCTGAATGGGGTGGAAGGAATGGAACAAAGCCCTGTCCGAGGTCCTCGTCTCTGTGGCTGAGCAGGAACTATGGCCTCCATAGCAAGGATTTGGCACAGATGCTTGTAACCCATCAGGAAAGCCTCTCCCAGCAGAAGATGGATAAAGCAAGTGATGCAACTAAAGAGGAAAATTAAACTAACTACATTTGCTGAGCCAGGGTGCTTACAGTGTGTGCAGACCTGAGAATGCTGCTGATGGTTTTCATCCCCTCTGATACCACTCAGTCAAGTGAGCATTAGGGGGCCACCAGGTGCTGAGTGTTCCCCAAACCCCAGCCCTGTTAGAAGCATTTTGGGTTAATAGCAAAAGTTCCCTCCTGCTAAGCAAATGAGATGTGTGTTTCTGCTAATGCCCAAATGTTAAGAAAAAAAGGAGCTGCTTGCGAATCTTCATTAAGGAATTAAGGTTTCCTGTTCGTGCAAACGCACACAAAAGCCTGTGATTTGTAAGTGGAGATAGTTAATGAAGCATTCAGAACCACATCACTTATTATTATTTAGCATTTAAATGGGACATGACAATCACAAAATGCTGCCTCATCAGGTGCACCCCTTTTGCTGGCCCGGGACTTCCTGCTCCTAGAGCCCCCACCGCCCACCTCCCGGGCCAGCACGTGAGGCTCCACTGCAGCACCACTGAAACAGAGTCTGCAGGAGTTACAAATCTGATCTACTAGGATCCAGGATACCATTCTGGAAACTAGAGAGCCTGCACGTTCCAGTCACTGCTGCCTCTCACAGCTGTGCTAAGTCCTCCTGGCTTGGTGAGCCTCCATTCCATCTTCAAGGAAGAAGCGGAGGGAGAGGGCTGCTTCCTGAGGAGCACCAGTACCACCACCACCCTCACCATCACCAGCATCAGCACCATTGTCTCCACCACCACCATCTCCATCACCCTTAGGACATCTCTCACCACACTGTCAAGATCACTGACGTCAGCACCATTATCTCCACCACCATCGTCACTGCCACCATCACCATCACAGTTGGCACCACTGTCTCAGCGCCAGAGACTCTGCCATTTCTGCCACCACCATCATCCACACCACCAGCATTGTTACCACGACCACCACTGCCAGGACTGGGGGAACTGTAACCCACAGAACAACAGTGCTGAAAACCTGCCTTTGTACAGCCCACAAGCTAAAAAAGGTTTCCACATGTTAGGCAGATAAAGAGAGAGGATTGCTACTCCCTGTCACATGAAAATTATACAACATTTAAATGTCAGTGTGTGGTGGAATGAGAAGGCAAAAAGGTCATGCCAAGATGGCCGCTGACAACAGAAACTACCTGGCAACAGGACGTGATTGGATGGCTTCGGAAACCACATGACAACAGAACCTGACTGACAGCAGGCCGTGACTAGATGGCTTTGGAAACTGCCTGGCAACTGGCTGTGATCGGTTAGGGCATAGACCGCCCCTTGACTGGATTGGCTGCCTTGGCTATATAAGCAGCTGTAGCAACTGAAATAAATGAGTCTGCTGGCTGTTCGCCTCTGGCCCGCTTTCACCGGACTCCTGGGGTCTGTGTGGTGACTCCACGCCTCTTGCCCCCATCACGCTCCTCTTCTCAGAATGAATCCTCTCAGAAGAAATCAACTTCAACATCAGTGTCCACAGAATCAAGTGTTCCTGGGCCATGCCCACACCTTTCCATTCCCATGGGTCTATGGCTGCGTTTTCACCACAAGGGCAGAGAAGTTGGTGGTTATTATCACCTGGATCTTTACAGCAAAACTGCAAAGATCCTAAACATCACCCCTATGATGCCGCCACTACCCCCATTGCCACCATCACCACAGTCACTGCTGTGTCACAACTGCCACTCATGGCAACAAAGCTGTCAGTACACACAATGCCACCAGCACCCTCAGTGTCGCCAGCTTACACACCTGTGACGCCCCCCATGGGTTCACAAAGACAGGACACAGACTCCAGCTGGAAGTCTTCCTCTCCACTCACTAAGCAAAAGAGACAGCACGACTTGGAAGCCTTCTGCTTTTTTGTTTGTTTTTGGAGGAGAGCCAGGGGAGCTTCTGCTCTGAGTTTCTTACTGCAAACCCACAGTGATCCTCTCTGAGATGTCCCCTTTCTTGGTGTGTCCTGGAAAGCACAGCTGCACGCTTGTCTTTTAGTGCTGGGCACCAGGACTCCCCCATCCTGATTCTTGGAAGGAGCTGATGCCAGTGCCCTTGAGAGGAATGCATGGGAGGGGCAGACCTCAGCGAATGTGAGGAGGGACCTGAGTTTGGAGTTGAAGTGGAGGAAGACTGTTCTGGTAGTGCTGAGGTCTTGATGTGAGTCCTTTGCTAACTCATGTTTTGGAACTGAACACCCATGATGGTGGTGTAAAGGCTGAGCCTCATGTGAGGGATCCTCCCCCCTTAGAAAGAGCTTGAGGCAGGGCCGGCGCAATGGCGCAGCTGGTTAATGCCCTGGCCTGAAGCGCTGGCATCCCATATGGGAGCCGGTTTGAGTCCCGGCTGTTCCTCTTCTGATCCAGCTCTCTGCTATGGCCTGGGAAAGCAGTAGAAGACGGCCAAAGTCCTTGGGCCCCTGCACCCACTTGGGAGACCTGGAAGAAGATCCTGGCTCCTGGATTTGGATCGGCGCAGCTCCGGCTTTTGCGGCCAATTGGGGAGTGAACCAACAGTTGGAAGACCTCTCTCTCTGTCTCTACCTCTCACTGTAACTCTGCCTTTCAAATAAGTAAATATTTAAAAAAAAAAAAAGAAATAAAGAGTTTGAGGGAGTGCGTGGGTCCCTTTCACTCTTCTGCCAGCTGGCACACAGCATGCATTCCCCCCCAAAGGCACGGCAGCCACAAGGTTCTCTCTCGAAAGCACGGTGAGCCCTAACCTGACAACACATTTGCCGGGGCCTCAGTCCTGCGCTCTCTGCCTCCAGAACTCCTGGACATAAATTTCCATTATTTGCAAATTACCTGATCTGTGGTATTTTGTGACAGGACCAAGAAGAGGCTAAGGCTAGTACTAAATGCAGGAGCAAATGAGTAGTCATCTGCAAGGGTGAGCAGAAGCAGATCCATGATGACTGCAGATGCTGACACCATCACGTACGGAACATAACATCATTAAAAGGGAGAGCCTTAGAACTGTTAGAAATAAAATGCTACATTGGTGAAACTAAGGACTCAACCGTTCACTTCTAGCACTAAAGTTTTGTAGATGCTCTGAGTGATTCTCTTGCTGCAAAAATTAGACTAAAACACACTTTGTGGGCTTAAGGGAAGACAGCTGAAGGTCAGCCATGTTCCACAGAAGATTGCTGGAAGGGACAGAGTCGCCTTGATTTAGGAGGCCGGAAGTAACAACCACAGTTCCACAGCCTTGCTGGTGAGGGAGAAGCTGGCAGGGCACTCCTGGTCTCAGCTGGGAGTCTTTATGGAAGGGGTCCCAAATTCAAGCCTGCTTTAGAATCTCCAGGAGGTCTTGTAAAATCACAGATTACTAAGCTCCAGCGTTGTTTGTGTAGAGAAAGACCCCAAAATGCTCATTTCTAGGAAGTTCTCTCATCTGTCCTGTAGATGCTAACACCTTGCCAAGTACATCGTGACCCCAGGCTATAAGGAGAAATAGAAGCTAACCTCCCTAATAAAAATCCTCCCAGATTTAGCCATAGAATAATGAGGTCAAGCAATGACAACAATCAATGAACACCATGCGCAAAACAATGCAGGCACCATTACTGAAAATCACAGAAAAAAATTAATGATAGCTTTGGATTGCCAAGGACTTCAGAAGTGGTAGGGTAAGAATAGAATAGAGAACAATTATTTATAAAACAGTTACACAAGTACAACACAAAGATGAGAAAGTAACAAGAGACTTCCGGAAATAAGCAGAAATCACAAAAATAGTGCAAATTTCAAAACATAAAACAGTCTTCTGAAATAACAAACACCAGAGGAAATTGAAATTTACACAGCAGAATGGACTCAGATGAAGGGAAGCAGTGTTAACTAAAAGATAAATCTGAGAACGCCCAGAATGCTTCATGATAGAAAAAGAGACAGAAGATAGATGGGTGGTGAAGAGTGTAGTTCAGACCCAGAAAGTGAGCCTTCTTCTAATGGGAGACCCAGACAGAACGAGAAGGAAGAATCTGTGGAGAAGAGAAGTTCTACTTGATGGGATGCTGCTGATGACATCTCCAGAACTGATGAGAAATGCAAACCCGTGGATGCAGAGAGCACCACATTGATGTGTTACAGTAAAACTGCCAACGGTGAAAGTGTAAGACCACAAAGGCAGTCGAGACAATGCAGACAATGTACACAGAACACACACTAGAGACAGCAGAGTCGGCAATGAGGGAAGCCAATGGACAATGATCTAACATCTCAACACACTGAGAGAAAGTAACTTTCAACTTTGAACTGTATGTAATAAAGTTGTCTGTCAAGAACAAAGCAAAGTAAGTCATTTATATATAAGTGGAAAGAGCCAAAGAGACATAAAAGGAAAAGAATGCTAAAGGATGAACTTCAGGAAGAAGCACAGTAATACAGGGCAATGTGCTGAGATTCTGAGCAGGCGAAACTACATGTCTGCCAATCCAAGCAAACACCCTACAAAAGAGTACATACATCAGGAGGTAGGTGATTCTAAGATCCCGTTAATGTTTCAGAAGCGTGTTAAAATATTCAGCTTTAGGCTTAGTTAAATATGCATCCATGAATGTCAATGATAACTATCGAATGCATAGAAATAACCGTGCACATGCCAAACCAGCAGAGAGGAAAAAAATTTAAAGAAGAGAAAGAAAATCCCAAACAAATTAAAAGAGGCAAGGGAAAGAAAGAGCGGAACAAAATAATAATTCAAATATTAGAATGATAGCAAGTCTAAAATTACCAGTATTCCAAATAGTCATCAATGAATTAAAACCTACAGTTAACGTAATTGTTAGTCTGGTTTTGAAATAATATCCAGACATACATTATTTGTAAAGACCACACACAGAGCTTCAGGACAAATAGTTCTGGAAGTCAAAGGATAAAAAATCGTAAGCAAAAGATGAGACATCTGGCCCAGTTCATGAAATTCAACCAATGGCTGCAAGAAGGACAGCAGTGGAGGCTGTGGAGGACAGGGACATACAGGCTGGCCTCATGCTTCTCATGAGTACCATGCATCCTGCAATACCAGAGGCTCTGCCTTCAGAGATGAGACCAAAATGTGTAAGAGATGTTCGCAGCCAAGCAATCATCCAAGGATGAAAACCAACAAGGGGAGAAAAACACTGACAATATTTTTGAGAAGCAGGAAGTTTATCTCACACATGGCCTGTGTGAATTTAGAGCTTACAGATTTACTCCAGAAAAAAAATTACAGTGAAAACTGAGGGAAGCGGCTAACCGAGAAGAAGAGAAACAGGGAATAGCTCAAGAAAGGTGTGAATGGAGATCCCTGTGGAACAGCTGTCCAGCTGCGCTCTGTCCCGTTGGCCACAAGACCTCAGGAGGCCCCAGAGCGCACCTTTGTGAATGAGGTACAACAGGGCATACATGCAGCTGGAGAGGCCGTGATGCTGCCAAGCTGCATGGGAGTCCTCCCTCAATGCGAAAAGAAAGCCATGTAGAAAGTCCAGGAAAATACACACGACTGGAAGAAGGGTCCAAGAAGTCCAGGGTTCCAAATGCAATACAAAACCAAATTTTCCATGACTTGGAGCAGTTGTAAAATTTTAAGAGACAGAATCCATTTGACCTAGATGCTGCAAATGTTTTCCTTTTTCTGCTACAGAGGTTATACTACTGGACACAGGTCATCACTGCAATGTAGGTGTACACTCACTAAAGTTTGTAGAATCATGATAATGAGTGTCAAATAATTTTATATTCAGAATCTCCATAAAGACCAAACATAAGTTGAAAATAGATTTTAAAGCTTACCAGTCCTGTGACAAAGCTGTCATCACCATCGCCATCATCATCACCATCACTACCATCACTATCATCATCACCGTCATCACCATCACCATCATCATCACCAAGCTATCACCTTCATCACCATCACAATCATTTTCGTCACCATCATCACCCTCATCGTTTTAGACAAGCAGCATTGGGTATTTCCTAAATGACTTAAATGCCAAGAATTATGCCAGAATCTTTCTAAGGATCATCTTAACTAATTTTATTCTATAAAAGATTTATTTCATTTATTTGAAGAGTAGGGTGACACAGAGAAAGAGAGAGAGAGAGAGATCTTCCATCTGCTGGTTCATTCTCCAAATGGCCACGATGACTGGGGTTGGAGCAGGCTGAAGCCAGGAGCCTGAAACTCCATTTGGGTCTCTGATGTGGGTGACAGGTGATTTTAAAATATATCTAAAATGCCTTAATGAAAACAACCATATGAAAATCAAGCTCACTTCGTTGTAGAGAACCTTGAACCCTTGTGTGTTGCTGGTGAGAAGGTAACACGGAGCAGTCACTGTAGAAAACAGGCACTTTTCTCCAAAAGTTAGATAGAATTACCATGAGACCCAGCGGTTCCACTACTGGCCATATACACAACAGAACGGAAATCAGGGACTCCAGGAGACATTGGGGCCACCAAAGTGCACAGCAGGGGTCACGGAAGTCAAAAGGAAGAAAGAACCAAACATTTAGTGGTGGACGAACTAGAAAAAATGTGGCACATACAAGATGGAGTAGCAGAAAGGAAAAAAGCTGCCATAGTGCTACAGCACGGGTGAGCCGTGAAGATGTCATGTGCACTGAGCAAAATAAGCCAGTCACAAAGGGACGAAGAGTCTACACTGCCGCTTCCTGAGAAGACCCTAGTGCAGACAAACGCACAGGGACATAGTGGGAATGAAGAGTTCCTGTCAAAGGGGTACAAAGTTCCAGTCAGGGACAGTGCCAAGTTCTGGAAACGAGATGCACAGTGATGAAGACTGATAACCATTGCGAATGTTCTCAGTATTGCTGAATGGAGCACACACAAGTGACAAAGACTGCAGATCCCTGTGATGTGTGTTTCTGCACAATTAGAAAGATCTTTCCTCGTAATGAGAAGTGATGGCATTAGCATGTAAGCCTAGTGTTGTTTTTGAACATGTAGGAATTTTGTATCATTTAGTTCTCTTACTGCTTTCTGGAAAATACAAGATCTTTTTTTTGACAGGCAGAGTTAGACAGTGAGAGAAACAGAGAGAAAGGTCTTCCTTTTCCGTTAGTTCACCCCCCAAAATGGCCGCCACGGCCGATGTGCTACAGCTGGCGCGCTGCGCCAATCTGAAGCCAGGAGCCAGGTGCTTCCTCCTGGTCTCTCATGTTGGTGCAGGGCCCAAGCACTTGGACCATCCTCCACTGCCTTCCCAGACCACAGCAGAGAGCTGGACTGGAAGAGGAGCAACCGGGATAGAATCTGGTGCCCCAACTGGGACTAGAATCTGGGGTGCTGGCACCACAGGTGGGGGATTAGCCAAGTGAGCCGTGAAGAATTTCAAACACATTAATTCTGATTGTAATCTTCCAAATTAGCATTATTGCTCTTGTTTTTACAAAATCTAAATAATACTTCATGAAAATAGGTTTATTTGGGGGTAAAAAATTTTTGAAATCCATGCCTAGTATTTTCATAATACAGGTTTCCCCAAACTTTTTAATTATTTGTTTATTGGAAAGGCAGAGTTGCAGAGAGAGGGAGACACACACACGCACACACACACACACACACACACAGAGAGAGAGAGAGAGAGAGAGAGAGAGAGAGAGAGAGAGAGATCTTCCATCTGCTGGTTCACTCTGTGAATGGCTGCAATACCAAAAGCTGGGCCAATCTGAAGCCAGGAGCCTGGAGCTTCTTCTGAGTCTCCCACATGGGTGCAGGGACCCAACACTTGGGCCATCCTCTGCTGCCTTCACAGGTGCTTTAGCAGGGAGCTGGATCAGAAGTGGAGCAGCTAAGACTCCAACCAGTGCCTATATGGGATGCCAGTATCGCAGGTGATGACTCTACCACTATGCCACAAGGCTGGCGCCTTCTCTGAACTCTTATTTTTTTAAAATGTATTTATTTATTTGAAAGCCAGAATTATACAGAGAGAGAGAGAGAGAGAGAGAGAGAGAGAGAGAGGTCTTCTACCCATTGGTTCACTCCACAATTGGCGACAATAGCCAGAGCTGTGCCCATCTGAAGCCAGGAGCCTGGCGCTTCCTCCAGTTCTCCCACCCAGGTGCAGGGGCCCGAGGACTTGGGCTATCTTCCACTGCTTTTCCAGGCCATAGCAGAGAGCTGAATCAGAAGTGGGGCAGCTGAGACTCAAACTGGCACCACGTGGGATGCCGACACTGCAGGCGGCAGCTTTACCTGGTATGCCACAGTGCCAGCCCCCTTCTCTGAATTTTTAAGGGTCTCTTGTAAATATAAAATACTATCTGAGCTATAAGGGCATGCAAAGTTATATAGTAAACGTATTTAAACCCTACAGCACTTCAGTACTATATTTTACATAGTGGATATTCACCTAGACTTACCCACAAACATAAACACCTACTCATATTTAATCAAGTTTCAGAAGCCATTGATGGTAAGATGTGTCCCTATTTCACAGTCTCAGAAATGTTAAAATGTGGAAAGAACAGGTGCATGTCAGAATCAGAGCGACTGGATTTTTTCTTTTTGCAGAGAAAACAAACTAACTGAAAAGAACCAAGGACTGCAAGTACATTGTACTACAAGTGCTAGCTGTGCCAGTGGTGGCAGTGGGAGTGTGTGTTTGTAGGACGAGAGACAAGGGACAGCAAGGGGGATGCAGAGGCATCCACAGAGCAGCGAAGGTTTCCACAGCCCCACAGCATCCAGAGGAATTTAAATTATCAAAGGATCAAAGGGGCCCAGGGCTGCAGCTTTCTGCATCAAAGTTAAAGGCGCAGCCGGGACCTGGGATGTGGATTGGCTGTTGCTAGGATCCCCTTCAGGGACAATGGGATGAAGAAGGCTGCCAGTATCACGTGCTTCCTACCTTCCCAAGTTCACAGACATGAATCCTGAGGTGAGAACATGGCCATGCTGCAAACCCCTGAGGGAAAGACACCTAGCGTGCAATATGAGACCTTAAATAAAGAGGACAGTGAAATGGCAGGCACAGTGCTGTGAATTTCCACTAAACCGCAGATTTGCCAAAATAAATCCAAAGCATAAACACTATTCATTGCTAGTCCCTCACATATTCCCCCGTAGCTAAGGGCAGCTTCAACGCAAACATACTTTATTACCCTGATTCAGAAATCATCGCACAGTGTCGCCGACTGTCCCCACCCTCTCATCACTTCATCAACACCCAGGCTGTTTCCTGACCCCCTTGTAAGAGAAGCGGAGGATCAGCTCGGACAGAGCGGAATCCATCCGAGTGTGGCCGCTGTGAAAGATGAGTCACATTTCAATCCAGCAATGCTGTGCTAACATTCAGATTGATTCGTGCAGCCGTTCACCCGCCAGTGACCTGTGGCCAGCCAGCTGTGAGCTTCCCAGACCCCTCAAAGGTCATAGAACACAAACTGAGACGTGACACACAGAGCAGGCAGCCTGCCGGGCCAGCCTGAGTCCCCTAAGGGGCTCTGCCGGTGGCAGCCATGCAAGGGGAAAGGCTTTGGGGTGGCACAGTGTGGTCACAGGCTGCTCCATCCATGTCACTGCTGACATGGAAAGGGCTGCTTCCTGGGTGGATCGGTGCTGCTCTGTGGACGGCGCTCAGAGAAGGAACACATGGGGAGAGGCTCCAGCAGTGACGATGGATGAGTCACCCAGGCTGGCTTGGGGCTCCGTGAATCAGAACTGGGCCGGCAGCCAGAGACTCAGACGAGGCGGGCCAGCGATCACCTTTTGCCCTGTGTGTCACACGCACAGAAGACTTCTCTTGAACAACAACAAGCACTCCCCGAAACCTTAGGTGGGCCCCCAAAGTGAGAAAAATGGGACATCCGCCCTGCGGGGTGGGGTCACTGCTCCAACAGGACACAAGTGATTCCCAACCCAGGAATGTCTACCACCTGCAGAGCCACACCCAGCCCTAATTCTGAGCTACTGCCCCCTTGGCTCCTCCCTCCTGTGCAAAGGAGCTCTTTTATGTCACATAAGATGCAGCCCTGGGAGAGCTCAGGATTCCGTTCAGTCTGTATTCCGGCCACAGCGGCTGTGTTCGACCAATGTCATCAGCCCACCGCGTGTTCCTGTTGGGCTTGGACAGCTGTGATTTGACAGACTTAGTTGAGCCTCTAAGTCTGCAAAGACAGGCACCATAAAACACTGGATCCACACGAGAACAACATCATTATGTGATGAATTAGGCTGAACGGCGCTCCCAAGCTTCCTGACTATTTCACTCTCGCTGAAACACACACCTGGTGTCACAGATCAGCAGAAATCAACATGCTGGATACAGTTTAAAACCCTCCTGGGGCTGGCGCTACTAGGGTAGTGGGTAAAGCCTCTACCTGCAGTGCCAGCATCCCGTACAGGCACCGGTTCAAGTCCTGGCTGCTCCCCTTCCAATCCAGCTCTCTGCTATGGCCTGGGAAGCAGTGAAAGATGGCCCAAGTGCTTGGGCCCCCAAGCCCATTGCAGCCATTTGGGGAGCAAACAAGTGGATGGAAGACCTCTATTTCTCTTTCTCTCTGCCTCTGCTTCTCCAAAGCTCTGCCTTATCAAATAAATAAACAAATCTAAAAACAAACAAAAAACCTCCTGTAGGGGCTGGTGTTGAGGCTCAGCAGGTTAGGCTGCTGCTTGCAATGCTGTCATCCCATACTGGAGTGCTGGCTGCTCCACTTCTGACCCAGCTTCCTGCTAATGCACCTGGGAAAGCAATGTAAGATGGCCCACATGCTTTGACCCCTGCCACCCATGTGGGAGTCTTCTAGCCCAGCCCAGCCTCAACCCTTGCAAACATCTGGGGAGTGAACCAATGGGGAAGGTCATTTTCTCTCTGTCTCTCCCTGTCACTCTGACTTTGGAATAAGCAAAAGACCCCCACAACAAAGTGTCTGTACATGTGCTACACAACAGAGCCAAGATGTCCTTAAAGGCATAGCTGGGGCCAGGTGAGGGCAGAGGGATCAGGAGCTAAAATGAAAGAGAGGAGTGAGGCACAGAGCCCGAACATGGGAACCTCCAGGAATGACAAATCCAGTTCATCTGCGTGGCCTGGCACTGCACAAGGTTCTAGAAACCCCACTTCATGGATCTCTGAGGATTGAGATGTCAGTATTTGTACAGTAAGGGAAAACTATAAGTTGAGGAACTAACCACAAAAGTGGTCTCCAGCCAGTGATTCCTTGGGACAGCTCTCAGAGAGACCTTGGTGAAAATTTTCCGTTCAAGTTCCAATAAGGAGAGTCACAACTCAGACTTTACTAAGGAAGAGTGTGCCCTGAGCCTGGCTTAACACAGGGAGCAGCCTTCCAAGAAGTGCAGACAAAGTGTGCTTCAAGGTGTTCAAAACATACAGGGGAGACCCAAATCCTCACAGAGGAAAAGTGCATTCTCAAAGGAGATGAGGCAAGAACAAACCTTGCATTGACAGTATGGTGATGAGTTAATAAGCAGCCTGCAGACATCTGATGAGATTAATGAGATGGAATAGGGAACAAATGACAATTACCTATCATTCAGCAAAAGGTGCAAAGTATGAAAGTTGCATTTAAAGGTAGAAAGATGAAACCAAGATTGTCTCTCAATTGATTAATAGAAATCCTAGAAAAGATGGCAAACTCCAGAGTGAGAGAACAGTGAGAATAGAGACTTGAGAACTTATGAGAACTAGTGGAAGGTACGAATTTGCAGATTCAGGCACACATGACACAGGTGGAGGACAGCTCTCCAACCTATTCACCTTAGTCATTATGCAAAACCAAGGACGAAAATATGACTTTAACCAGAGAAAAGAGTTATGTTCCCTGCAAGGAAAAAAAGCATACCAAAAGGATATTTCTCAACCACAGCAATAGACACCATAAGAAAATAAAAAAATAATTTTGAAGATCCTAAGGGAATAAACACTTTTTTTTTTTGACAGGCAGAGTGGACAGTGAGAGAGAGAGACAGAGAGAAAGGTCTTCCTTTGCCGTTGGTTCACCCTCCGATGGCTGCCGTGGTCGGCGCACTGCGGCCGGCGCACTGCGCTCATCCAATGGCAGGAGCCAGGAGCCAGGTGCTTCTCCTGGTCTCCCATGGGGTGCAGGGCCCAAGCACTTGGGCCATCCTCCACTGCACTCCTGGGCCACAGCAGAGGGCTGGTCTGGAAGAGGGGCAACCGGGACAGAATCCGGTGCCCCGACCGGGACTAGAACCCGGTGTGCTGGCGCTGCAAGGCGGAGGATTAGCCTGTTGAGCCACAGCACCGGCTGGAATAAACACTTTCAACCTAGAATCCTATAGCTAGTTAAGCAGTCATTCACAAATGAGACCCAAATGCCTTTGTCCAATGACAAATGAGAGAATGAACCCTAAGATACCTTTATTTCAAGGACTACTGCAGGATGCGCTCCAGACGAAAGGAATGCTGAGAGAACGTAAAGATGAGATGCATGATGGAAAGTAGGTGAAGAACAATCGTTAATAAGCACTCAGGACAGAAGACAGAAGCTAGACTGAAGGAGGAATGATGATGGGTTCTGCTGGCACAAAAGGGAGAAGAGTCATGCAAGAAAAGAAGTGCAGGCAGAGGACAGAGACAGTGTCAACTCCAGAATGTGCTCATTAAAGAATGCATACTAAAATTTTAAGAGAAACACGTAATGGTGTAAATAAAAAAGTGCCTTCTAAAGAAGTAGAGGGAGGAAAGAGGGAAAAAAAACAATGCAAGGGAAAACAGAGACTCCAAAATTATTTTATAATGACAAACAATTGAAAATATATAGGGGCTGGTGCTGTGGTGTAGCAGGTAAAACCGCCACCTGCAGTGCCAGCATCCCATATGGGTGCCAGTTGGAGTCCGGTTGCTCCACTTCTGATCCAGCTCTCTGCTGTGGCCTGTGAAAGCAGTAGAGGATGGCCCAGACACTTGGGCCCCTGCACCCTTGGAAGAAGCTCCTGGATCTTGGCTTTGGATCAGTGCGGCTTCGGCTCTTGCAGCCAACTGGGGAGTGAACCAGCAGATGGAAGATCTCTCTCTCTCTCTCATTCTGCCTCTCTTTCTCTGTGTAACTCTGACTTTCAAATAAATAAATAAATAAATAAATCTTTAAAAAAAATAAAAAATATACATATTTCATACACACACATAGAGATGTGAGATTACTTCAAAAATCCATGGGAAGTGTAATAAAAAGACAAGTTAATGTTGGTGCAGTTTTTTAAAACATTTATTTATTTATGAGGCAGAGAAACAGAGACAGAAAGATGGGGAGATTGCCCATTTGCTTGTTCACGCTCTCAGTTCTCAGAACAACAAGGGCTGGACCAAGATGGAGCCAGCAGCTGGGGGTTCAGTCGGGGTCTCCCATGTGTGTGGCAGGGATCCACCTACTTGAAACATCACTGCCGCCTCTCGGGGTGCACATTAGCAGGAAGCTGGGATAGGGATCAGAGTGGGAACATGAGCCCAGGTGGTCTCATGTGAGATGCAGTTGTCCCAAGCAGGGACCCACACCCACCTGGCAAAAACAGCTTGAAAATCCATGCAAACTGAGGGAGTTTCAGAAAGGTCATAGAAAATTTTTTTGAAAAAGATTTTACATTTTCTGCACCAAAATAAACTTATCCTTTAAAAAAAAAAAGATTTGAAAAGCAGATATTCAGAGAGAGAGAGACAGAGATTGGGTGGGGGGAGAAACAAAGAGAGAGACAGGAGTAGGGAGAGAGAAAGACATACAGATAGGCAGGCAAAACAGGCAGAGACAGCACCTATCCTTTGGTCCCTTCCCAAATGCTTGCAATAGCTGAGACTGGGCTGCTTGCAGTCAGGAGCCAGGAGCCAGGAACTCAATCCACGTCTCCCTCCCAGGTGGCAGGGACTCTGCTGCTTCAGTCAACTATGCTGCCTTCCAGGGTCTGCAAGCCGGAGTCAGAAGCTAGAGCTGGGAATTGAATTCAGGCACTCAGATATGGGACTTGAGCACCTTCACTGACAGCTGCCAAACCAAGTACCTACCCTTAAGCTTATCTTTTAATGTCACTTTGCACGAACTTGTTTTGAAGTCACTTCCCAAGCCATACACACGCACACACATGTACATGCATGCATACACAAATACATGTGTGTATATATACATATACAGTATTATATACACATCATGTTTATTCAATATATAAACTGAATCCCTCTAGGGACTAAACATCTAGCCCACAGCTTATCAGTTTGGACACTCCAGGAGTCAGGTGTCTGGGCTGTAAATTTCTTCCAAAATGACGGGAACCCAAGGACATCACAAGTGAACAGTGCCCACTCTGGGGAGAGTTACACGTCTAGCCCGTGGAGCTCTCCATAGGTTATTTACAGTCTTTTTACTCCTTGTTGCTTTCTTTATCCACGATGACTGTGTTCTGCCTCAGTATCTAGGCAATCATCTTATTTCTTATTGACCTGAGGTTAAAACTCTATTTCGTCTGTGGGCTCTCTGCTTCTACCTCCATTTGTTTCTCTTTGCCTTCAGTTCTAGTGATTATTGCAATATGCACTGTGGGGAGGCGGGGGTGGCAGTTGGAGCTATCCTATCTTTTTTTTTTACCATTCTGAAGAACTATATTTATTTTGTTTCCAAATCCTATTCTTGTTTTAACTTTTGCATGCTCATTTTTTAACTTTAAGAGACAGTCATTAAACTTCTAGGCTTTCCTCTTCGTTTTGTTGGTTCCCAGTGTTCTGTTTGTTCATTGTAACATTTATTCCAAATTGCTTTTCTTGCACCTACCTTTATCTTCACTTGAGCTTTTAAATGACCTGGCATTTCCATACTACCCCTTGCCCCATAATTGTCTCCATCATCAACCTGGTTATCTTCATTTCTCAACCTTTCCCCCTTTCTTCCCCATGCTTATCCCCTTTCTTTTCTTCCTTCTTTCCTCCTTTCTCCTTCGTTCCCCCTTCCTTCCCTCCCTCCCTCCCTCCCTCCCTCCCTCCCTCCCTCCCTCCCTTCTTTCTTTCTTTCTTTCTTTCTTTCTTTCTTTCTTTCTTTCTTCTTTCTTTCTTTCTTTCTTAGTTTTGCTTTTATGACCATCTTATGTACATAGGGGAGATTTAGACACTTTTCTGTCTTTCCACCTGCAGAAAAACCTCCTGGGTCCCAGGCTGAGTTCCTGGGTGCTCTCAGCATGTGCCCCCTTTTCTCTGACATCCCCTGAGTGAGAGCGAGGCTGAACTTGAACCTGTGCCCACTGAGAGTGGGCAGCCGCATTGGCCAAGTCCCCGACAATGCCATGGGACCGGTGTGGTCTGTTCTGGCCCACACTAACCTGGCTCCTCAGGTGCAGCATGATTCCCTGTCCTAAGCAGTCATGGCACCAGCAGACTTTAGACAAATTAAGATGACATCAACAGGCACTTCTGTTGTCAGCTGTGGAAACTTCTAGACTGTGCCTACAGAGGCCATGATTTCCTCCCCAGCAGGGGTCAGACTGAGGCTTCCAGGAAAAGCTTTTGGGATTCTTTTTAAAGATGACTGCAAGAGACTTGAATTTGAGAAAGTTTGCCACTTAAGATCTTAGTTCTCCAGTTTTCACGGGAATAGAAACAGGTGCCGATGCAGCAGAACGTGGCCTCGGTGAGGGGCGCTGTCAGGGCCGCCAGCTCATCAGCTCATCGGGGTGTGGATTTGTCTCCTACCCCGGGCTTGATCTCCTGACCGTAGCCTTGGGTGAGCCGTGACACTGTCACCTTCCTTTTCTAAGCAGGGGCCAAGCTGCTGCTTGGACACACATTTGATTCCACGTGGAAGTCGAACTCTGTGTCATTCCATCGCCCCCCCCCCCCCAGTCTTCCACTTGGCTGAGGCTGTGGATGCCAGGGCAGTGACTCTCAGCTACGGCTGCACTTGCCTGCAAGAAGCTCCTCCCTTGAGAGTATCTGGGAAGGGGAATTGTGGGGCCCTTGTGCTGAAACCGGGGGGCTGGGGATTAAGGGTGTGAGTGGGGGCACACCATCCTCCTGGGGTTGGGATTCGAGGTGCCATAACAGCTTCTCTTTGATTCTTGCCAGCCTGGAACATTGCATGAGACCTGTTTCCCCTAGGCATGCTGTGAAGATTGTCTCTGGTTACCAGCAGACCACAGAACGTGGCAGGATCGGGGACAGCAGGTGAGTGAGAAACACCAGAATGTGTTCAGGGATGCACTCCAACTATAGGGGCTTTAACATCTTCCCATCAAGTGCTGGGAGTGTAGCGCTGAGCTCCTCGCTTCCTGTTTTTGGGTTTCTCATTTCGTAAGACAAGCCCCAGCCTGCTGTGCCTGCAGCCTGGGACGTGGTCTCTAAGGACAGTGCCGAGTCAGCAGAAGCACAGTGTAGCCGGGTCAGTGACATCAACTCAGAAACAGCCCATGTGGGTGCACGTTGGCCATACTCATGTTCAATCTGCACCGTATGTAAAGTGGCGCAGGCTATTACAAGACAAACCCGATGTTGAAGGAGCCCACCCAAACTGAGCTTCCGCTTGAGCTAAGGACTTGGATTGGTGGTGTGGTTTTATGGGCACCAGTCTGAGCCCCCGACCTTCAATCCACTGAAGGGACCCGAGATGCCAGTGATATTCCCCCGCCTCATCCTACCTGACTTTTCAAAAACATGTGACCCAAATGCAGCTCCCTTCTTGGCATGCCTCTCCCCACGGCTCCCCTGACCTCACCTGCCTCCCCACCCTTACTTCTTCTCCCACCCCCAGGTTTTCCTCTCCACTCTTGCCCAGATCCCTGGTCCTGCCTTCAAGGGTCAGCTTGAAACTCTTTTCTAACTCATCATCTTCCTCGAGCCCAAGGTGCCAACTTCCACTCATATGCCCATGACCATGAGCCTGTCTGCCTCAGTGTGTTCCAGACCTGGCTTCTGCCAGTGGGCCGTCAGCCCCGCCACCTGCCCACCAGTGCAAACCTAGAAGCCTATTTCACCACAGCGTCTTCCGTACCATCAAACGACTCCTTGACAAGTGCTGCTGAGTTTTCTCCCTGGTCACCCTGCGCCATGCTGTGCTTATCTCACCCTGGCCTCTTCTCCCTCTGTCCCTCCACGCTGTGTTGGGCAGTGCATCAGCTGAGGAGTCTTTCCCAAATAGAACTGACCTATGCCATCCTAGGTCAACTCCTCAGTGACTGCTCCAGGGGTACAGGCAAAAGGCCTCAGCATAGCTTAGCAAACCCAGCCGTGGCCACCTTCCCATAGTCTATGCCTCCTCCCATTGGTTCTTCCAATACCAAACGGCACCGGGTTAGATCGAGAGCTGCACAGAAGAGCCCCTGAGACCGTGAATCTTCTCTCTCTGGGTCCCATGGACCCGGTGGATCTACCACGGGAAGGGACCAGTCCTCTTGCAACCCTTTTTGGTCACTCCACACATTCGCAGTGAGCTCCCCCACCATGCCCCAGGGCACTATTCTCAGTGCTAGGGTCCACCCAGGACCTCAGTGAAGCTTCAGGAGGGACAGCAGGTCCCGATCTTAGTGAACTACACAGATGAGCACCTTGGAAGAGCTGGCAGCGGGCGAGTGAGAGCTGAGAGCCGTGGGGGGATGGGGAGGTGGGGGTGGTGCTCATCTCTTCTGCAGGAAAACTTTGCCTCCCGTGGAGTGGGCAGAAGCCAAGGAGCTTCCAGAGAGCCTGATCTGTTTTCATGGCGTGGGCACTGTTCGTCACGTTGCCGGCTGAGGCTCCCTTTTCTGCTGACGACCAGCTCCAGCCACCACAATTCGCATTTGTGACATCCTCCTGCTTTGATCTCATTTCATACCCCTCCCCAACATGCACCCCTCCTGATCTCCTCTCTCCACTTTGATAGCATCACCTATGTGTTTAGTGAGTGGGCTAACCCATCCTGGAACATGGCCACGTGTCTCTGTCACGCCCTGGATGATGGATGCTATGCACAAGCAACCCATTAGCCAGGCTTTCTCCCAGCCCCCATCAAGAATTCTACAACCCAGAGAAGCCAGCTTCCTCCAGAATCCTCAGGACAAGCAGCTGACGGGGAAGAGGAGGCCCCGGCTGGCTCACCAGCCTCCACGCAGAAAACCCAGCTTCTGAGACCCCGCCCTGGTATCTGACCACCCAGGGTGCCTGACGCTTGGAAAGCAAGGTTAATAGGTTTAGAGCTATGACATCATTACAGTTCATTTGCACCAAAGATCTTAACTGACCAGAGTCTGAAAACATAAACATAAATGCAAGAAAACAAAATAAAAAATATAACAAACTCCTGAGTCTACTGAATGAGTAAAAATGAAAAGACAGGGGCTGGCGCCGTGGCTCACTTGGCTAATCCTCCGCCTGCGGCACTGGCATCCCCTATGGGTGCTGGTTCCTAGTTCTGGTTGCTCCTTTTCCAGTCCAGCTCTCTGCGGTAGCCAGGAAAGGCAGTGGAGGATGGCCCAAGTGCTTGGGCACCTGCACCCACATGGGAGACCAGGAAGAAGCACCTGGCTTCTGGCTTCAAATCGGCACAGAGCCAGCCATAGCGGCATCACTGAAGTTGCTGCTGGGTTGAAGGAGTGACAGTTTCGGAGCGGTGCCCACCCCAGAGGAGTCTGCAGGGAGAGTCCCTGCTGAGGATGCTGGGAAGCCAGCTTCCTGAGCCTCACTCCCGCTGCACTGGGGCTGTGATTCATCCCCGATGAAGCCTGCAGGCGCTGTGAGTCAGAGCAGCGACAGGGCCACAAAGACATAACCCTTTCCCTAGTGACACTGCACGCTGCCCTGCGCAGCCCTGGGACAGGACCTGGCGAGCCTGAGAGCAGCTCAGCATTTCTGCGAGTTACGAAGCCTGTGTCCAGGGCACTGCCTAAGACTTCCCGGAAGCCAGCTCCAGAGGGGACTTAAGGGTAGATGTGGTCATCCCTCAGTATCCACAGAGATCGGTTTCCTGGACAGTCTCTCCCAACCCCTCTGCCCCCAAACAGATACCAAAACCTGTGTATGCTGAAGGCCCTTATGTAAAACAGCATAGGATTTTCATAAAACCCACGCAGTCCTCCCATACATCTTATATCATCGCTAGATTTTACCTAATGCGATGTAAATAGTTGTTACGCTGCATTGTTCAGGGGATGATGACAAGAAAACAAGTCCGTGCGTGTTCAGTACAGACGCAATTTGCTGCCTGAATTTTTCATTCCACGCTCTTCGTTAGGTCCACAGCTGGAGAACTCACAGATATGAAAGGCTGGCTGTGATGTACTTGGGAGGTGATTTCACAAGACACCAGACAGGTAGCGGCCAGCCAGGTGGACAAGAGAGAAGCAAAGGAAGGGTGTGATGGTCAGGTGGGGCTCAGTCCTGCTGGGTAGCCAGGAAGACTACACAGAACCTGCAGTCAGAGGCCACCTGCCATGGGGCATGGGAGCTGGGATGATTGGGCACCCACTCCCTGCTCGGCGCTGGCCAAGGGCTGCTGATGGGACACTGGCTCTTTGTCCCTGGCAGCCTGCCCTGGTGTGGGCTGAGCAGTCTCCCCAGGCGAAGCATCACAGGTGTCAGGTCTGAGATGCCCTGAGCCTGCAGCAGTGAGGGCCTAGAAGGCGCACCCAGAGCACTGGCCTTACCTGCTTTGGGGTACCAGACTCCCATGAGGGAGCCAGCACATGCAGAGTCTTCTTTAGCTCCATGAAGATGCAGCTTGCTGAGTGGCAGATGGGCAATATCACAGGTACATGGACCAAATACCCCATCAAACTCATTGCAGCAAAGCAGCCAATAGGATCACGACCCCCACGTTTCCAGGAGACACACAGTGACCCAGAGAGGTAGAGCAGGTTGCTGATGGCCAAACAGCTTAGCAGCAAGGTGAACCCACCAGCCAGTCTGGCCTCAGAGCCTCAGCCCTGGTCCTGGCTCCACACAGCCTCCCATCAGCCTGAGTGCAGCATAGCTGAGGGCCCAGGATCAACTTGAAGGATCCTAAGCAGTGATTGGTGGCAAATGGCTTCATTTAGCTCCTACTGTCCAAAAGTACCATGCACATCCTGTAATGGCTCTCAGCCACCACCCAGGGCAGGTGCACTGCAGATGAGAAAGTGTATACGGTCTGCAGACACGACCCTGTAGGTCGCAAGGAAACAGTCACTCCCAGGAGTTCAATATATGACACCCAGAAGTCATGTTGGAAGCAAAGCACACACTTCCTATATACAGTATAAAATAAGCTTTTGATTTCTCTATATAATTCCATGACATGTATCAGTATATCCTCTACAGAGGGAGACACATAGATGGACAAATTCCCTTTCCTAAGCATTTGACACGATATTCATAGGCTGGCCAGCTCCAGGAAATCTCATCATTTTCCTTTTTCTTTTCTTCCCCCAGTGTTTATATGGTAGAGTTGGTAAGCCATCCCACTCCTGTCTTCCACTTTTCTTCACTGATTGGCAAATGCTCCCTTGGGGCTCCCCTACTCCGACTACCAGCACCAGAGCGTGACTGCCAGGGGTTATGCTTTATGGGAAACAGATCTTCTGCGGCATGGGTTTCCCAGGATAAATGTCGCACTCCATAACCGCCCCCAGGCAGGATGGGGGCTGCTGCTGTGACAGACCGGCCGACAGCAGCTGCAGTTAAAAGCTGAGCTGCACCTAAGAACTTTGTGGGCCCTACCTGGCTGAGATGGGTGAAGAAGGCTGCTGATCCAGGCAGTGCATTTGGACTTGTGGTTCTGTAGCGCGCACAGCGTGCACACGCACACAAAACACACACACACACACACACAACACACACACACACGTCGCTGGAATGAAGACACAGGCAGGAAGATGAAACACATCAGCTATTGTTGGCTGACTACAAACATTAGACTGCGTTGCTATGGAACGATGTTCGGTGGACGTTGTGGACAGAGGCTACACGAGCCGCCCTAGGGGGGAAGGAAGTCACTCCATCCTCTGTTCTGTAGTGTAGCAGGCAGTTCCATCTTGCTGCCATTTCCCATCACGAGTCTTCCAGTTGTATTAATGCACTTGTAAAGCAATGCAAGTTCCATCTGACATCACTTGAAATGCTCAGTGTGAGCAAATCAGACGGGACCTACAGGACTGGGGAATCCACTGCTTTCCTCTGCCCATGTGCACACGAGCTGACTCCTGAGTCTTTGGCAGCAAACCTGTGGCCAGTGCCTGGCTGGCTGGCTGGTCGTTTTTGGCTTTCTCCTTCCCCATTCCTGCCTTTGGCCCCTTTTTGGTCTCACCCAATCTGGGTAGGCAAGGGAGAGTAAGGTGAGAGAGAATGTGATGGCGACTGTTCTAGACGTAGGCTCGCTCACACTCGTGAATGCTAAAGGCATGCTCTAGGAGGCATTCTATTATCTCTGCTCCCTGAGCTGAGAATCAGGAATCAGTTTCACGGACACTTAAATCAGCTATTCGCAATGACTCCACTGTGTCCCAAGGAACTTGTAAAAGACAGCAGAGCAGCCCAATCTTGCTTTTCCAGGAAGGTGTATTTCCCTTGCTCTGGCTCCCAACAGTGAGCCCCCTCTGCTCTGCCTGGACAGGCATGGAGAGCTGCTGTGTGCACAGTCAGCAACCTCTCTGCCAAGCTGGAGATCCTGGACAGGGACCCAGCCCTGCATGTCCCTTCTGATCTGCATTAAACCCCACAGATGCTTATGGCTGCCAGGGGCTGGCACTCACACGCTGCTCTCCCATGTTCTCCATAGATGTCCTGACCCCCACAGAGATGGGCGATGGTGAACAAGAGCCAATTACCCTTCAACGCCTACCCAAAATAACAAGGAGAGAACGGAAGCCTCACTTCCTGCTCTTCTTCCAAACACTCGGCATGGAACTGGGTCAGGAAAGGCGCTGCTGTCCTTACAGAGGTGACAGTCACACCTGTCCAACATCACCGACGCTGTAGCCTTCATGGGGAGTCGGCACAGGCACTCCTCAAGCAGGACTCCCGGATATCCCACTTCTGGGTATTTATCGAGGGGAAATGCTAGCAGGATCGAGAAGAGACATCTGCCATGCCATGTTCAAGGTAGCAGTGGTCTCACCATAGCCAACACGTGGAAGGAACCTGAGTGTCCACTGTTGGATGCAGTCACCATGGAGAGATACCCAGTGGAAGGCTATTCCTGCCATGGGCGACAACACTGGTGCACCTGCAGGGCATGGTGCTGAGTGGGATAAACCAGACACAGAAGGCCACATTCTACATACAAGGCATGAGGAATTTAAGAAGCTCAAACTCGCAGGAGCAGGGAGTGAGTGGAATGCCTGCAAGGGGCCTGGAGGTGGGGTGGACAGAATGGGAAGATGTCGGTCAAAATCACCAAGTCAGGCTATACAAAATAAGTAAATCCTCAAGATTGCTATACAGAATCTGTGGGTAACAACAATCTATCATATATTTTAAAATGTCTTACTGTTCTTATTACAAATAATAGTAAAAACAGAGCGTGGGAGGAACCTTTGTGTGGCAATGGTTGGACTTACAGCATAAACTGTGTTGTTAGTTTTGAGAGGGTACACCTGTCTTCAAATCCATCAAGTTGTCTGCTTCAAGTAGATACAACTTTGTGGGTGTCAACCAGGCCTCAACAAAATACAATGTCTTATTTTAAGGATCTGCTGGTTTTGTGTTTTCTAAGTCTGCAGACTGGATGCCTGTTTACAGTCTAGGCTGTGACATCACCTCTTGAGGATACCACTCTGGGCAGAGGGTTGCTTGCATTGTTGAATGCAGGATGCAGGGGGCCAGCGCTGTGGCATAGAAGGTTAAGCCTCTGCCTGCAGTGCCCACATTCCATATGGGCGCCAGTTCGAGTCCCGGCTGCTCCTCTTCAGATCCAGCTCTCTGCTAATGCACCTCAGACAAAGAGCAGAGGATGGTCCAAGTACTTGGGAGAGCAGAGGATGGTCCAAGTACTTGGGCCCCTGCACTCATATGGGAGACCCAGAAGAAGCTCTTGGCTCTTGGCTTCAGATTGGCGCAGCTCTATCCCTCTCTCTGCTTCTGCCTCTGCCTCTCTGTAACTCCACTTTTCAAATAAATAAATAAATCTTAAAAAAAAAAAAAATCAGCTGGTGCAGCGGCTCACTAGGCTAATCCTCTGCTTGTGGCACTGGCACTCCGGGTTCTAGTCCTGGTTGGGGCTCCGGTTCTGTCCCAGTTGCTCCTCTTCCAGTCCAGCTCTCTGCTGTGGTCTGGGAAAGCAGTGGAGGATGGCCCAAGTGCTTGGGCCCCGCACCCGCATGGGAGACCAGGAAGAAGCACCTGGCTCCTGGCTTCGGACCGGTGCAGTGCGCTGGCCGTAAGTGGCCATTTAGGGGGTGAACCAAAGGAAGGAAGACCTTTCTCTCTGTCTCTCTCACTGTCTAACTCTGCCTGTCAAAAAAATAAAAAAAAGAATCAGCTACAGTACAGTGGAGAAACACTGTGCCTAGCTGAAGTGTGTGGGAGCCAGCTGTGCGGGGCATAAGTGGGATTCAACATCAGGGTTTGAAGTCATATGGAAACAATAAGGACTTGAGGATAGCTGTAGTAAAGAAAGAAACACAGCATCTCTGAGCACTGTGCAGTGTACATGTGTGTGTCACGTGCATAACCCCTGCCGGCCCCAGCAGGAGTGAACTATAACACCCACTTTACAGATTCACAGAAGCCCAATCTCGCCCAAGGCTACAAACCTGCTTTCCCAGATGTCAAAACCCGTGTCCCTTCCATGACATAAAACCATGCGATTTTAGAATCCAAAAGACTAAAATATTAAGGAGAACCCTTAACAAAATAAATGAAACACTTGTGAGCTGGAAACTACAAGCTCCACTAGAAGAAATGGCAAGAGACTCAATACATGCAGAACAATCCACGTTCATGAACCGGAACACTACAGCGACCAGGAGAGCACCGCTCTATGAAGGCACTGCACTCCCTGTCCATACTCAGCTGGCCTGGGCAGACTGAGAAGTGTGCTCTGAAATTCACAGGGAAACCTCAAGGCACAGGGCTCCTGTCTTGCTGCTCAGGAAACTTGTTGCAACAGTTTCCAAAGCTACTACTCCGGGCAAGCCCACTCACATGCTCCTGTTTGCATCATCGCCAACCCCTTGAGGATTCTGCCACTCTGATTTTGCATGGGAAGAACGCGAAGTCCAACTCCTGGGATTGCTGCTGGTTCTGTCCAAACGCAAAGGGACACTGCTCCGTCCAGCCCTGTCTGGGGCGGGATTGTCACTGTGGTGAGTCTGAGGCCGGCAGTGCGTGGGAGCTGCCCTCCCCATCTTCCTCCCCCAGGCACCATTCGCTTCTCGTTGCCATCTATCACCCAGCCGCCTGCTCAAGGGATCCAGGGAACCTGGGCTCAGATTGTAAAGAGGGCTGTGCCTGAGATATACACTTGGGGTGTGTGTGTGTGTGCGTGTGTGTTTTGTGTCCCATAAAAAGTGACCTGGAGGAGACCCTCTACAAATGGTCATATGCTGGACTTTGAGCGTGGGACAGACAGGCTGTCCAGGACTGGTCCAACAGGAAGCACCCCCTCCCTGCAACACACACACATTCACACACGCACACACACACCCCTTGTGAAGTCTCAGGGGATGTTGTCAAAGGCCAGGTCGCAAAGTGTAACAGGGGATCCCATCCTAGTAGGCAGTGAGCCTTTGCATCCTTGTCTTGGTTTACATAAATACAGCTGTCAGAGGGGCTGGCATTGCGACACCAGCACCCACATCAGGGTACTGGTTCAAGTCCCTGCTGCTCTTCTTCTGATCCAGCTTCTGCTGATGCACCTGGGAAGGCAACAGAACACAGCCCAAGTGCTTGGGGCCCTGACATCCACCTGGGTGACTGGGATGGATGGATGGAGTTCCAGGCTCCTGGCTTCAGTCCCCCAGCCATTGCCATTATGGCTAACTGGGGAGTGAACAAGTGGATGGAAGATCTCTCTCTCTCTCTCTCTCTCTCTCTCTCTCTCTCTCCTCTTATTCTGCCTTTCAAGTAAATAAGAATAGATTTTTTAAAATAAATAAATGAACCACAGCTGGGTGGGGCTGTGGTTATAGCAGATGCGTTGGTGAATGTTCTCAGAACTAGAAACCAGTCTTCTAACCAACTGATGCCAAGTATTTTGTACCTAACACACACTGGGATTCCCAGACCCTTGAGTTAAACCATCAGGTCAACTGTCTCCAACAACAGGGTATCCTGTACTGATAGAGAGCAGAGTGGGACCTCCAGGGGGACAAGGGGCACAGATAGGTGTCCCTGAGAGGGGTTCAGGCTGCCACATCCTCTCCCAGGCACCTCGTGCACATCAACACTACTTGTGGCTGCACGTGGGAGGTCCTTGCATAGTGGAGTCCTAAGGGCAGCCCTGCAGACCTGCTGCATAACCACCATAACCATGGGCAAAGACCACGAGGCCAGCTCCTCAGCATCCTGAGCCCACCCTGGGGCCAGCCCCACCCTCTCTTGCCCCACCCACCAACTCCCCCAGCTTGGGCAGCTCCCCTCTCTGCTAGGAGGCGTCTTCAAAAACTTTGCGGGAACCCACAGGACCAAGACACTATGCTTGCTTTTCAAGATGGTTGTGCACCAGCATGAATGTGTCTTTTTGCTCCATTTTTCCAGGATCTTTTGGAAGGATCCTGGAATTTGTGACTCACTCCCCGCAGAGCTTCCAGCTCCAGCGATATCTCCCTGACGCTAGGCCCCCCAGTCTTTGCTGTTCCGTCACCTCCCGCACCCTACATCCCACAGCCTCTACTCCTTCCTCGTTCCTGTCCATCACATTCACACATGTAATGCCCTTATCCCCGTTCCTTGTTCTTGGACTTGGCAGGGGATGTCTCTGCTGCATTTAAAGCCCACTTCCTCACCCCAGTGAGCAGCCAGTGTTGTGGGTGCACCCACACAGCAGTGCACACAAGGGAGGGGTCGACACCTCCTGGACCAGAGCCGGCAGTGTCCCCGCACTCAGCCCAGCTTCTAGCCAAGTCTTCTCTTCTACACCTTGCACCTCGGGGTGACTCCTGGGCCCCTTATTCAGCTTTGCTTCAGAGTATGTACTTATTTATTTTGAATTGCTTCAACTGCTTCATTTTACAAGGAACAGTTAGATGTAGGCAAGTAATTTGATTCACGTAATCAATGCTGGTGAGTGTTGCCATCTCCTTAAGCCTTAAACCTTGGCTTTTGATTGACACGTCGTGATCCTACTATTTCTTCAAGGCCCTCTTGCACCTGTGCCGTGGTCTGTCTCTGCCTAGGTGAGCTCAGCCAGTCCTAGGGCTCAGGACCCACCCCCTCCCGTGTGGTTGGGGTCCCCTCTAGCACCTGGCCACGCCTCTGCCCCAGCCCAGAGCCAGCCCGATGCTCCCACCAGGCAGAGCTGCTCACCCCAGGGCGTCCATCAGAGGGAGCTCTGCCTTCCTCCACCACCCATCCGCTCATCCAAAGGCACATGGGCATCCAGGCCCCTTTTCAGGTACCAGGTTCAGATTGGGGCCCTGAACAGTGAGCAAACTAGAAAAGTTTACAGTTCGGGCCCCACCCCACCCCCCATGCCAGCAACCACCCTCCTCCTGCAGGCA
Source organism: Sylvilagus floridanus (assembly GCA_949820135.1). NCBI lineage: Eukaryota > Metazoa > Chordata > Mammalia > Lagomorpha > Leporidae > Sylvilagus > Sylvilagus floridanus. The sequence goes on from OX463231.1 coordinate 82,986,568, forward strand.
CCTCTCTCTGTCCTGGCTCACAACAGCCCACAGCCCCAGCATCCTCCCCCACCCAGCTCCATCTTCTCTGGGCCAGCAGCCGCCTGCCTTCGTGTCTCCCACGCAGTCCTCTCTCACAACACAAGGACACCTGAGAAAGGTTACCCAGCCCACCTCTCTCTTTTGTTGCCGGCCTGCCAAGGCTCTCTCCCTACACAGGATAAAGTCCTACCCCACCAGCCTGGCTGGGTCATCAGCCAGGAGCAGCCTCCGAGGGCTGCCTTAGGCTCACTGCCTGCCCCTGCACCAGCTGCACCTGCTATGGCTCTCCAACTGTGCTCCCTGCAGGCACCATCTGTGTCTCTCTCACTCAACCTGCTCCTGAGACCCTGACTACCCTGGCATATGTTCCCCATACCTTTGTGTCCTCACCTGGACCCTCTGCCTACACCTTGGCCATGGTGGGGGGGGGGATCCTTCTTGTCCTAAGACCACAGCTCTGTGTGTGCCTCTGCATCTCCTCCATCCAGCCGGCCACATGAGCCTCTTCCCCCATCACACTCCCTCTTGTCTAGGACTCTCTACTTCCCCCATATCTGCCTCCCAGGAGCAGGATGGCCGAGACCTTGTCTGATCTGTGGTTTCTGAATCCCAGGTACTCAGAACGCAGACTGGCACATAAAAAGTCTCAGTTGGCAGGCCAATGAAAAAGCCCCTACTTCTATTTTTAATTTTCATTTATTTTTATGTTACTTGAAAGGCAGAGAGATGAGAAGGAGGGAGGGAGGGAGGGAGAGAGAGAGAGAGAGAGAGAGCCTTCCATTCAGTGGTTCACTCCCCAAATGTCTGCAGCAGCCAGGGCTGGGCCAGGCTGAAGCCAGCAAACTGAAACTTAATCTGTGTCTCCCCCATTGGCTGGCAGGAACTCCAGAGTTTTTCACACCTGCTACCTCCCAGGGTGCACATGAGCAGGAAGCTGGAAGCAGAAGCAGAACTGGGTCTTGAACTTGAGCCCTCTAATTCAGGATGTTGCTGTTCCAAGAAGCAACTTAATCTCTGCACTAAATGGTCCTCCTTCGTCCCCACTGTCCTAAATGTCCGTTTCCCTTACAGCCTGGGGCGTATAGATGAACCTGCTATGGCCAGTGACTTATCATCCCAACCAGCCACGTCGGGGCATGCAGAGGGCACTGGACATGGTGACACCAGGACAGCAGGCACGCCGGCAGGAGGTCAGATGGTTGTCTGCTGGCTCCTGCCCTAAGCTGGCCTTCTCATGGGCTTCACATTCCATGATGAGACCCCTGGCTTTTGCTGTGGGACTTCCTTAGCTCAGCACAATGCCAGGGATGGGTGCTGCGGCAAGCTCACGTCACCCCAGACCAACCAAGGCAGCCCTGCGTGGGGAACTTCTGTGGAAGAACGATCTGAAAACTTCCAGGAACCTAGTTTACCATGGAAGGTTACTGCCTCCCTACTGAGAGGAAATCCAGTAAAAATAATGCCCACTAAAGTCAGGAATCACACTTCACCAGATTGTGTGCATCCACATGTGCATGTGTGTATCCATGTGTGTCCATGTGTGTATGTCCACATATGTGTATCCACACATTTGTCCACTTGTGTTCTTGTGTGTATGTACACGTGTGTCCACATGTGTGTTCATGTGTGTGTCCACGTGTGTGTGTGTGTGCACCCAGGGCTCACTGAACTGCGCACCAAAAAGGAGAAGCCTGAATTGTGAATTTCTGTTCACTTCATCTTCAACAAGATTTAGATTCTAACCTCAAGCATGTGCTAATTGTCAGAGAGAAAAACGATCCAATTGTGTTTCGCTTTGCTTGTGCAATTCTTCCACCAAAATGGACTTGGCCAGCCACTGAATACAGAATAACATTTGCAGAAATGTTCCAACGTCTCTCTCAGTTCCAGAAGGCGGGAACATGAGGACCGAGGACTGTATAAAGCCTGTGAAATCATTCAGTCTGGGCCAGCCTGGGCAACCACAGGCAAGACTTAAAATTCAATAAATCTACAGCTGACTAATTTTTTCAAAGATTTATTTGTTAATTTCAAAGTCAGAGTTATATATAGAGAGACACACACACACATAGAGAGAGATCTTTCATCTGCTGGTTCACTCCCCAGATGGCCACAACGGCCAGGGCTAGACCAGGCTGAAACCAAGAGCCAGGAGCTTCCTCTGGGTCTCCCACATGGGTGCAGGGGCCCAAGCACTTGGGCCATCTTCCGCTGCTTCCCCAGGTGCATTAGCAGAGAGCTGGATCGGAAGTGGAGCAGCCAGGACTTGAACTGGCGCCCATATGTGGTTCCAGTGTCACAGGCGGCAGCTTTACCCACTACAGCACAGCGCCAGCACCAACAGCAGGATAATAATTACGTTCCGCCCACAAGTGGTGCTGTAAATATCCCAATGGCCTTTGGCTGAAGACTGTTTCCCCAGCCTTTCCGGGTACGTGAGAACCTCCTGCATGCAGGTGCCCAGCCTGCCTCTTGCTCCCCCTCAGTGAGGGTGGGGTCCGTGCTCGCACCCCAACACCATGCGCACCAACGTCCTAACTCCTCATCTTCTGCTTCACTGGGTTTCTTGAAAGCACATGGTAGCAACCAGAACAGCAGGTCTGGGTGTCCACTGGCTTGTGACTCAGTAACTCTCCTTGGCGTTTTCCTCCGGTTCTCCAAAGCACTGTCAAGGTGGCAGTGTCTGTGGACGTTAGGATGGGGTTTTGTTGCCTCATTTAGATCGTGAGATCCAAGCTGACGTCAGATCCACACTCGGGAGCCAACTAGGGATGTGCAGGTGCCCCTGCCTCAGACTGCAGGAACCCTGATGGATCTCTTCCTGGGTCTGCCATGGGGGTGATGACAAAGCCCCACGCTCGCCTGCTGCGTCAGCCACAGAGGCCTGCACGTGGCTCCACCATGGGCCAGTCCCTGGAATGCGTGGGCCTCTGTCGGAATCAGGTGCTAATAACATCACGGTGACAGCATCTTCAATTTACTGCCCCTGCTGAGAGTGAGTCTGCCTCGGTGTGATGTGACTCGCTCTGTGAAAAGACTGCGCGTGTGCCACTCTGTTGGGCTGTGTTCTCCAGGCCTCTGCTGCCCAGGGCTGTCTCTTGCTTTGCTTTGTCTAATGTTCCACTTGGCACCACTTGTACCTCTGTGGAATCCCCAGACGAATCACAGCCATGCTCCCACTCAGTGGTGCCGATGGGTCAGCAGGCCTGGCTGGACAGCATGCATTCAGTCCATTGTGACCTGGCACGCCATGAGTGTGGCTATCTCAGCCCCAGTGGCAACCCCACCACGGGGCACCTGTCCTCCCCTGGCACCAGAACACAATGGCCAGCCCTTACCTGCCACAGCGTTAGCCCCACGGGCAGGGGAGCTTCACCTGCCTTGGGGAGGAATCTGCTAACCCAGCCCTCAGAGGCACCTCTGGGAGCCAGCCTGGGAACAGCCAGCAGAAGGCAGTCCAAGCCCTAGGTGTCTTGCTGGCCCCTGCACTCATTGAGTGCAGCCTGTCTCTCATCTCATGTAATCACCGTGACAACGCCATGGGGAGAGATAGTAGCAGGGAACAGAGGCATGCAGAAGAGTAGTTTCCCAAAGGCTAAGGGACTTGAACCCACGTGGAAGGGGTGTACTGACAGCAGAGCCCCCAGCCAGAACCTCGCATATGCCCTGCCCCCCGCACCTCCCCACCCCAGCTCCCTCCCAGCCCAGCGCCCCTTCCCATGCTGAATGTGACTCAATTTCCCCTCCTCTCAGAGACAAGCAAATCCCATCCTCAAGGGCTCACAGGCAAAGCCTGACTGCTGTTTCAGGGGAATGAGCCCTTGAGAAGTAAAACCAAACGAGGCTGGGGCCAGCGCTGTGGTGTAGGAGGTTAAGCCTCTGCCTGTGGCTCCGGCATCTCATATCGGCACCAGTTGGTGACCTGCAAGCTCCACTTCTGATCCAGTTCTCTGCTAAGGGCCTGGGAAGGTAGTCTGCTTGGGAAACCTGAAAGAAGCTCCTGGCTCCTGGCTTCAGATCGGTGTAGTTCTGGCTATTAGGAACATTTGGGGAGTGAACCAGTAAATGGAAATTCTCTGTCTCTCCCTCTCTCTGCCTGTAACTCTACCTCTCAAATAAATATCTTTAAGACCCAACAAGGCACAGAGCCCAGTCCATGTGCAGGCCCTGTGGTCCGTGAGTTTCCCTCTGCATGGAAACAAGCCCAACCCTCCAGAGAGCTGAACCAGACAGGGGCATCCCCTTGGCCTCCTATGCTGCCACTACAGTCTTACTCTCAGCATTGCAGGGTGGGAGGGGATGGGGCAGGATCCATTCATGCAAAACCCCCCAGCCTCAACTCCACCCTAGTCCTCAGGCCCCCAGCCCACCAGGCACCAGGGGCCACTTCCAGGGGGTGGCAATGACATTCAGTGACCACAGGATGTGAGTGCACTGTGTGCTCCTGTGTGCATGTCTGTGTGTCCGTGAGTGCAAGCATATGTGGACGATTATATGTGCAGGTGTAACTGTGTCCATGTGAGTGTGTGAATGTGTATGCTTGTGTCTGAGTGGGTGCCTGCTGTTTACATATGTGTAAATATGGCTGCACATGTCTGTGTGGATATGTGTACATGTGGGTATGCTTATGTGTACATGTGGATAAACCTCTGGGTGTCCATGTATGTGTGTGTACCCATGAGCATATATGCGTGTCTATGTGAGTATACACATATATTTGCTTATATGTGTCCCTGTGAGGGTGTATAGGGTGTTTGTGTATGTGAATGCATGTGTCTGTGTGCATATGTCTCCTGTGTGCGTGTCAGTGTCTCATCATATCCATGTGTGTGTGTGCATATGTGTGCATCTGTGAATATAGCTGTGTCCAGGTATCTGCACATGTTTATGTTCATGTGCACATATGTGTATGCATATGTCTATGTGCACATGTGTGTGCATATCTACGTGTCCGTGTGTGTATAGTGTGTTCATGTCTGAGTTTGTGTGTGCATGTGTCTTCTATGTGTGTGTTGGTGTGTCATCATATCCATGTACATGTGTATACTTGTGTGTGTGTGTGAACACAGCTTTGTCCAGTGAATATGTGTGAATGCACGTGCGTGTGTATGTGTGCTTACATGGGTGTGAGTGTGTGCCTCTGTCTGTGTGTCCATGTATCACTTGCTGGGTAACAAACCCACCCCAAGGCTTAGGGGTTAACGTGGCAGCCATCATTGTCAAGGTCAACAGGTGGACCTAGGCTTCTCAGTTCTAGGGCTGGCCTCTCCTGAGGCTGCAGCCACCTGGGCTCAGTGGGGAGGGTGGCACCACCCATGCCTGGTAGTCAGGCAGTTGGCTGGATGACGACCGGAATACACACAGTGCCCCTCCCCCTTCACAGGTGTGCAGGTCCACATAGATGCATACACGCATGCCTATGCAGACCCCACACACACCCACACATGTGCGTGTATGCAGGTGTGCGGGTACACACAGATGCGCACGTACATGCCTATCCAGACACATAGATGGATACACGTGAGCACGCGTGAGCATGCACATGCAGGCAGGTGGGCAGTCATTTATTTCCCCAGTCCCACTTCAGGCCCAGAAGTGTGCTAGGCCCTTTGGGGTCCTCCGCCTTCCCTCTCTGGGATGAGAACAGAAGCCAGGCCAGGGAACTCAGAACTCAGAGTAGCCGCGGGCCTGGCCAGGGACAGAGCTGGCTTTGAAGTCCCCTTCCATGCATCCTCGCCACACTTATCCCCAACAGACCCCGAAGCACAGCAGTCTACCTCCGAGTGTTTAAGGGGATGGGGAGGATGTGTTTTAATTGTATGGTTGCGTAAGACAAACTGTAAGCCCGTTATGTCTCTTGACCTACATGCAGGATGTCTAAGCTTACCTAAGGAAAACAAAACCAAATACAACAGCCTGCAGGCTGTTTAGTTAGCATCTGTAGCAGTAAGTGTCTGTCCATCTTGGCCCTGCCACACCTCCCTGCCCGCCCCTCACCACCACTGCCCTTTATCACCTGGATTCCCAGAGCACAGCCTGTGGACCAGAAACACAGTCATCACCTGGCACCTGTTCAGAATACAGAGTACAGAGTCCCAGGCCCGGAGCCAGAGTCTGCGAGTCTGGAAGCCCAGGCGTCTGGTGCGTGTCAGGGAGATCGAGGGCACTGCTTTACCCGGTGTTCCTGTAGCAGAGTGGACTCAGATGCTTCTGCCTGAGAGAGGCCCGAGCCAATCTGTGTTCTGCACATTATTGCTGCATAAACCGCTTATCCGACGTCCCCAGGGGCATCTCACAGGTGGCACAGCATGAAAACCACTCTGGACCTGAGCAGCAGAAGCTTCACCCACCTTATGGGTGCCAGTTCGAGTCCTGGCTGCTCTATTTCCAATCCTGCTCCCTGCTAATGAGCCTGGAAAGGCAATGGAAGATGGTCCATGTGCTTGGTCCCCTGTCACCACCTGCCTGCATGGGAGGCACAAGTTCACAGTCACCAGCAAACCTCGACTGCTTCTGAACCCAAGAAACATGTTGTCTTCCTGGGGTGGCCCTCACTGGCTGCAGGGTGACCCAGCAGTTCATGTCAACCCTCCCCCTTGCCCACCTCCTCCTGGGGACTGAAACAGTTCAAGCCTCACCAGTGTCCCCTGCTTCCTTCCAATCAAGGATTGCCAAAGATGCTCCTGGGTTGGTGTCCTGTCTACCTTTCCCACTTCTTGCCTTGGCTCCAGTTGTGATGTCTGGGGCAATGGCAGCCATCTGAAAACCAGGAGGGAAAGGCTGTGAGATGGTAGAGATGGTGATGAGACTCCATTGAGCTACTAAGTCAGGGCCGCTAGCTTCTAACCAGATTGGGAGGACAGAGTTCCTGGACAGCAGTTAACCTGGCTCACGGTTTCCTGTTGTCAGTGGCTGTACCGCTGCTAAGCACACAGGGGCGCGCACCCTGGCTTACAAGGCTCTTTGTTTAAAGACTTCACTTTGCAAAATAAAGAAAATCTGAAGCTGGTGTTGTGATGCTGGCAGTGAGTTAAGGTGCCACATGTGACTCCCAGCAACCCACATGGGCCCTTCCCTGCTCAAGGCCCAGCTGCTTCTCTTCTGTTCCACCTCCCTGCTAATGGCCTGGAAAAACAGCAGAAGATGGCCCAAGTGCTTGGGCTCCTGCCACCTGTATGGGAGACTCAGATGAAGCTCCTGGCTCCTGGCTTCAGCCTGACCCAGCCCTGGTTGTTGAGGGCATCTTGGAAGTTGCACCAGTGGATGGAAGATTTCTCTTTGTGCCACTGGTTTTAGCATAAGCCCAGAGAGACCTGGACTTCCAAAGACCTGAAACTGCCCATTTCCTTTTTCTTTCATTTTGGAGTTACACCAGAGAGAAGGAGAGGTAGAGAGAGAGAAAGCGAGAGAGAGAGAGAGAGAGAGAGAGAGAGAGAGAGAGAGAAAGGTCTTCCATCTGCTGGTTCACTCCCCAAGTGCCGCAACAGCTGGAGCTGCACCAATCTGAAGCCAGGAGCCAGGAGCTTCTTCTGGGTCTCCCACTTGTGTGCAAGGGCCCAAGGACTTGGACCATCTTCTATTGCTTTCCCAGGCCATAGCAGAGAGCTGGATTGGAAGTGGAGCAGCCGGGACTTGAACCGGCGCCCATATGGGATGCCGACACTGCAGGTGGTGCTGGCCACAGTGCTGGCCCTGAAACTTCCCATTTTTCTCCCATGTTTCCCTTCTATATTTTCAGTGGAAACACTGCAGAGTGATGGAGCGGAACACAATTCCTAAGCCCTGGAAGGTCCTTACGTAATGACGAACTCACTCATACAGCTTGCCAAGCTGGGGTGACTGATTCTTCACAGCCTCTGACATGTGCACCTGAGTCAGCATCGTGCTCTGTACTGTTTAAGATCATTCCGGGGGTGAATGTGTATGGGGCAGAGGATTAAACTGCCCCCTGGGACAAGTGTGCCTGGGATCCACTTCCCAGTAATGAGCCTGAGAGGCAGCACATGATGGCCAAGTGCTTGGGTTCCTGCCATGCACAGGGGAGACCGGATGAAGTTCCAGGCTCCTGGCTTCAGCCTGGCCCAACTCTGGCTGTTGCAAGCATTTGGGGAGTGAACCAGCAAATAGGAGACTCTCTCTCTCTCTCTCTCTCTCTCTCTCTCTCTCTCTCTCTCTCTCTCTCTGCCTTTCAAATACATACCAAAACAACAACACTTTGATACACTAAGAATTTATGCACTGGAATATATTTACAACTCTGGAAAACAACCCACGTATTACAAATGGAAGTAGATGATTCCCTGGTGAGACGGCCTCCGCTTGCCTCTCATTTCTGATCTAAAGACCTACTGTGTGCATGGCATCTGTGTCCAGTGCTGTTCTACAGACAGACACAGCAGTGCTGTCCATCTCCCATCCACGCCGTGACAGGGCCCCGACCGTCATCTCAGGGTCTTTGCTCCCTCCCTCCCCTTGCATTTGGGCGGGCTCGGGACTCAGAGGTGCGGAAGGAACGTGGTGGCGGCAGTGATGCGAGGTGACTCCTGAGCCAGGTTAGAGGAGCGGGCACCCGTCTCTGTGTGCTAGGAAGGGGGAGTTGCTGTTCCGGAAGTGCTGCCCCTCAAGGCTGCCATGCTGGGAGGCAGCCCGAGGCAGAGACCACACAGGAGCTCCTGGCACCCTGCACAGAAGCCTGGCCAGCTCCCAGCCACACCTCTGCTTCTGGAAGAGCCCACTGCTGGTTCACACCAGGACCCTCGGTTATAGGAACTCTCTGTTCTCCCTGCAGTCTCAGCTCTAAGCCTGGCAACAGTGTATCTACTTTTACAAACAGAATTATGTATTTATCTGACAGGTAGAGTGATGTAGAAAGAGAGGGTGAGACAGAGAGAGAGATGGGTAGCTTTCATCTGCTGGTTCACTCCCCAAATGTCCACAACAGCCTGGGTCCAGCCAGGCTGAATGCACACATACTGGGCTTGGCACTTGCTCATTGGCCAGAGGTTAACTTTATCCATTATTTTCAGAAGTCCACTATGTGTGCATTGCGTTTATTGCATTTTACCATCAGCTCAGGCAGGTGTTTCGGGTTTTTTTTCCCTAGCATTTCATTTCTTTAAGTCAAAATGCACATTCTTTGCATGCATCTTGGAATTGTTTCTTGGTGGAGCCAGGAGCCGCATAAGGGGTTAAGCTTTCTTCTGCTGCGCCAGCATCCCACATGGGCACCAGTTCCTGTCCCAGCTGCCCCACTTCTGATCCAGCTCCCTGCTAATGCACCTGGAAAAGCAGTAGAAGATGGTCCAAGTCCTTGAGGCCCTGCACTCACGTGGGAGACTTGGAAGAAGTTTCTGGCTCCTGGTTTCAGCCCCAGGCCATTGCTGCCATTTAGGTAGTGAACCAACAAATGGAAGACCTCTCTGTCTCTCCCTCTCTCTCTGTAACTCTTTCAAATTCATTAATTAAAATAATTATTTCTAGGTATTCAGGGACAGGGCCAAGGACAGAGACAGGAGATGGGCATTAATGGAGACTGCACAGTAACTTTCAGGACAAGGGTGGATGTGACCTCCCCAGAGCACCTGGGCCCCTTCCTGATCAAGCAGCTCTAGCTGTGACTGGGAGATCCTGTTGGGAGGAAGATGGGTCCTCCCTAACTCTCCCATGCATTTTTATGATACAAATGGAGATGAGCGTTCAGTTTTCCATATATTTCTCTGCTACTCATTTTTAGTGCTTCTTCTCAACTCTCTTCTCTGTGACAGCTCAGCGCTTACTGGGGTAGTTGGTGCCTCCCTATGGTTTGCCCTGGGGGGATTCTGCAGGGCTGGTTAATGTGTTACAATGTTTGTTTCTGGCTCAGGAGAGCAATCCCCCCTTCTTATCTCAGGGGATCCGCTGTGGAAGTTGGATGGTGCAAGGCAGAACTGAACCCAATACATATCACGCTTCTTCCTAAAAGTGCAGGCAATTATGAGCAAGCTTAATCTGTACCTCAAGCATCATGAGATTAACAATAACTAGGATAAAATAGAACAGGTGGAACAATAGATTGTAATAGAACACAGGCGAATGTTCTCTCTGTCTCAAAATAGCTGACGGTGCTGTAGATCTTAGCAAGCTCAGCAGACGGTTCTGTTCCTTTTTTAATCAAAGTCTAGAACCCTCTCCTTTTCACTTTCAGGACACAGGGCACGGGTCCCCTGCGGCTTGACTGAGCTGCCAGTGTCACCACGCCCACCCTCTGGGGTCAACAGGAAGTAGAGGGACGGAGTACACGAACACAAGGTTGGATCAACATTGCGAGACCACAAAGGTCAATCCGTTAAACAGATACAACCACCTAGTGTTGGATGGGTGGGCGCTGCATACAGCGTGTACACGCTGGACAAAGGGATGATGTGGGCCAGCACTATGGCGTAGTAGGTTAGGCACTCGCCTGCAGTGCCAGCATCCCATACAGGTGCAGGTTTGAGTCCCGGCTGCTCTGCTTCCAATCCAGCTCCCTGCTTATGGCCTGAGGAAGCAGTTGAAGATAATCCAAGTGCTTGGGTCCCTACAGCCGCATGGGAGACCCAGAAGAAGCTCCTAGCTCCTGGCTTCGGATCAGCTCAGCTCTGGCCATTGCGGCCATTTGGCGAGTAAACTAGCAAATGGAAGATCTCTCTCTCTGTAACTCCGCCTCCCAAATGAATAAAAAAATCCTTAAAAAAATAAAAGGTTGGGGGGAGGATACACCCAGCACCATGGTGTGAGTTTTCATCTCTTCTCAGAACACAAGGTCAAACTTATGAATCGTATCTTTCTGAAATTTTCCATGAACTGGTTTCAAACTGTGCTTTACTGTTGGGTACCGGCAACCTCAGACAGCAAAACCACGGGCTGGGGGGATGAGGACTTTGGAGTAAACTTTTAAACTCCGCTGAGTTTGTTGTATGGGGGGGTAGTAGCACATTGAGTTCATCGTGTTCAGTATGTTTCTCATGGGTGACTATTGATAAGGTATTTGATTGCAGGCGGAATGTTTTCACGCTTCCTTTATATTTAGGCATTTTATCCTCTTTCGCACATTATTGTGACGTGGGGAGTTAGCGTGTGACCTTGCACCAAGGGACTCTTCTTCCAAATGCCCTCAGTCCACTCTCCCGAGAGGTCCAGGCTGCCCTTGCCACGGGTCACGCTGTTGGTGACCCACCTGCCCCCACTCCCGGCAGACTGAGCGTGGTCACAGATGCTCTTGCTGGCCTCCCCTTGGTGCTGGACTGCCTGAGGGACTTGGCCTGTCACCAGCAGCACATGGTGGCACAGCCAGAGTACAGAGGCTGGGCTGTCTGAATGAGCTGGCTCCTGTGCCTCCGTAATGCCCAGGGTTACAGCAGCGAGTCTTCCACAGGAAGTCCGACCACCCTGAGGTCGCCCTGCTGAGAGGACGCCTGGGGAGGGGGTCTTAGTTCCTGGCTTCACATGAGCTCAGCACAGGCCCAGGCCTGGGAAGGAAGAAGCCTCCAAGTGGCTGCAGCCCCAGCCACCAGCGTCATCCCAGGACAGGCCCAGATGACACGGGGCGGGCCCAGGCTATCCGCACCATGTCCTGTTTGAATTGCTCAGCCCCGGAACCAGGAGCACACAGGGTTGGGGGAGCTCAGTACGTAGCGCTGCATGACTGGCACGGTAGGTGGACAGTGTGCCAGTTATGAGATCTTAGAGTTACAGCAAAAAAAAAAAAAAAAGAAAGAAATAATAAAATAAACATATAGCATAAAATTTTCCATCTTTCCATCTTCATTTTGACTTTTACAAAAGTGGTTTTCATTAAAAGTCTAATTTACAAATGCACACGGCTCTTCCAGCATCGTAAAGCAGGGTCATCTGCAGAGGGGACACGGACATCCTTGTGGAACAGCCACTCCCACACCTGCTGCAGGCTGCTGGCAGGAAGATACTACTTCCCTGTGCAGCCACAGTGCCAGGGCCACCCAGGTCCCCACTTGCCATCCCCACGGTCACTGTCACGGGGGCCACAAAGTGACTGAAGGCCACCAGTACACTCTGGACATGTCTGCCAGCATTCACTCAAATTCTGGCCCATGAACTTCGCTCATGGTATTTGCTTGGTGACTCAAAGATTCCTTACACAGCATAAATCTCTATTTAGTCACTGCTCAGTGCACAGCCCAGGTACCGAGTGGACTCACGCTGTGGCACAGTCTCCCTCACAGCCCGGGTGCCCAGTGGACTCACGCTGTAGCACAGTCTTCCTCCCTGAACACAACTCAGTGCACAGCCCTGGTGCCGAGTGGACTCATACTACAACACTCCAGGTCCAAGGTATAGACTCAACATTGTTTCGATCAGAATTCCAGTGTCATATTGGGATTTGAGTGTTTGCAACTAGAAACATGGTATTTTTTCTCCCTTCATCCCAGGGTTTCCTTGTTCCATGACGTAAATTTTTATAGTTTGCTTTGTACAGATCTCACATACACTTCTTGCCACAGTTATTTCTAGATAGTTTACTCATGCTCTGCCTGTTCTGCAAAAGCCACTTCAGGGTTTGGGTGGGCCTGGGTACCAGGGCTCCCAGAGGTGGGGATACCGGGACTGAGGGAAGGATGCCAGGAAGAGGAGATGGACAAGATGGGCCTTGAAGGAAGTAACCAAGACACTACCCACTGGAGAGAGACAGAGACGCAAGAGAACGTGATGTGATGGATGTGTGCGTCTATGCACGTGTGCACGCTGCAAGTGCCCACATGTTCACTGTGTGTGTGTGTATACACGCATGCATCGTGGCAGGTTGGGGGTAGCAGGAGTAGCCTGGTGTTCTGGGAAGGCAGGTAAGTAGTGATGGGGCTGGCAGATGCATGGGGACTGTCACCACAGCCTGCTCTCCTAAGCAGGTTTGTCCCATTTTTATGGATATGAGGAGCCACTGGCGGCCTTGTAGGGGAGGGCCATGCAGGCAGATGTGTGTGCATTTTTCAAAGCTTTGTCTTCTGCTAGTCCTGGAGGCGGAGGTGAGAAGCAGGCAGCAGCACAGGGACACCTGCAGGGATGTGAGCATCCAGGTGGGAATAATGGCATAGAAGATGCAGGCAGAGGTGCCACCTCCGTACACGTAAGGTGGGAGCTCAGCAGGTGACAGGTCTCAGGTGTGGGTCCCAGAGGGCATGGCAGGTGCGGGATGAGTTCTCTGAGGCTGATGTCCCAGGGGGCATGGGATGGCGATAGTCATGGGATGGCGATGAGTCCTGGGGTTGGGGTCAAAAACCTGCATGAACTTATGGATGGCCCCTAACTCAGGAGGATTGCCCTTGCAGTCTTTTGACTTTTCAATGGTACTTGAGTGAGAAGGATTCAGCAGGAGCCATACTTGGACTTCTGAATTGGGCCTTTTCCCAGGTTGGTGCTATATGGTCTGATCCTGGCTGGGGCTGCTGGGCTGCTACTGTCTCAGCAGCTCCCAGGCAGCCTTGTGGTGCTGTGTGGCTCAGCTGTGATGTGCAGCAGGCCAGGAGGACCCAACATGATTTCCACTCCCAGCAATCATAGCTCATGACAATCTACCAGGATATAACCCCCTCGTACATCAAGAAGTGTCTTTAAGCCACCACCTACAGCGAGGGCATGGCACAGCTCAGAGAGAGAACGTGTGAGCACAGGGCCACCTGCTCAGCATGCAGGCGTGCTCAGCAGAAGCAGGAGGGTCAGGAGCAGGGGACCAAGAGTAGAGACACACATGTTCAGATGGCCACGCCCCCGAAATATTCCCCAGAGCTAATCCAGACCGACGAGGAGGTACCTCTCTCTCGGCTTCAGGTCCCCCAGAAACAATGGGGTTGCCACTGTTCTCACTCCCTAAGAAGGCACTGACGGGGGAGAGAGAGGCATATGCAGCAGGCAGGGACTGACCCACCAGACTGCATTTCTGAGATCTCCAAGGCTCTGAACCCCAGTTCCAGGCAGAACAGTTTTCCTGGCAGTGTCTCGGGAGAAAGACGGGAATGCGGTGCCTTGTCCTGCTGTCCTATTGCATTTGTGCTTTCTAAATGTCAGAGGACAGTGGCATTTAGAGGGGACAGTGCCAGCATGTCTGGTGGGACACCTCTGCTCTCCTGGGAGGCCTGGGAGCAGGATTCTGGGACGGACCCGCAGTGCAGCTCCCCTCACCTCCGTGCTGGGGACTCCATCCTCCAAGGAAACCATGGAGAAGCAGAGAGAGAGACGTGACCTGACCACAGGACTTCATAATAAAATGGAGCTGTCTGCATCCATTTATCCAACTCTTACAGGGGCTGTGAAGCCGGCCTCTGCATTAAGCAAGGTTCTAGCCATGCCAAGAAAACTGGGCAACTGTGATGCTAGGGAGGAGGCGGGGCACGAACTTCAGAGACAAACAGCAGGACAGCAGCCAGAAAGACATGGGTTTCTGCACTGTGTGCAGCTCCTCCACTGTCAAAGCCAGGTCTGGGGGAACAGCAGGACGAGGCAACCCTCTGCACATCATGGTCGCACGCAGGGTACAACGGGGACATTGGGAGTTTGTTGGGGAGTCGGGTGGAAGAGCAGACACTCCCACCCCTCCGTGGTCTCAATCTTTCTTCTCTTTCCCCTCCTGCTGCTGCGTTCTGGGCCAGGCGGGAGACACTGATGCAGTGAGGCCCAAAGCTTCTGCTGGTTTCCCTGAACCGCCTCTGTGACAAGACACAAACAAGCCACGTGGGCTCCCACCCAGCCGCTCAGCTCTGCACTGACTTTCTCCCTTCCAATTCATGAACTCAGCTCTGCCTCCCCAGAAGGGGGACGCCGGCCGCTCTCCATGCATCCACCCAGGAGAGGATGGAAAGGCGAGGGCTCCACTCGGAGAGGGAAGACCCTGTCCAGCCTATGAGTCAAATCAAGCTTGCCAAGGCCACAGCTGAGTCCTGGATCCAACTGGGTCAGAAACACACAGAGTCTGGAGTATCCACCACCACACAGATGCACCTGCAATTGGGGTTCATGGGTCCCACCTTGGATTCCACCAAGTACTTGGAGCACTTGGCCTGGCTGTCTTCAGCATACCTCCTCGGGCACAGGAGCCGAGGTACACCGAGTGCTCTCACCGTGTGCCCCAACAAGGCTCACGGCCCCCTGCTTGCACCTGCAGGAGCACATGAATGTTTGAAAAATGGCCCAGCTCTGGCAAAGACCAAGTGTGCAGGAGGCTGGGCCCTGCTGAGAAGATGGAGAAAAGCACAGCCAACCTGGTGCCCTGGGAGACCTATGTGCCTGGCCCTGCAGGTGTGCAAGGTCCAGCCAGCAGAGCTGTGCCTGGGAGTTGGGGTGGGCAGGCACTGTGTGACCTGAGAGCCTGAAGCCTGTTTCTCCTGGGAAGACGCCGGACAAAGCAGCGGCTGGACTTCTAGCCACGGAAAAGCAAACAGCACTGCTCTGCAAACTTGCAGTCCACAGATGTTATCTCTATGGTTTGAGAATAGACTGTGACATCCCAAACTACATCCCCAGCCACCTTCTCCCAGCTTCATACCGTACCCATCACGGGAACCTTCTGATTAGCCACGGTGCCCACGAATACCAAGGCAAGGGCATGGGGACGGCCGGAGCACAGGGACGCAGCTGGGTAATGAGCCCCTTTCTCTGAACAGCACCTTCCTCTGCTTCTTCCAGCCAAGCTTTAAAGTAAAGCACAGTGGGGCCGGCACTGTGGCATAGCAGGTAAAGCCACCGCCTGCAGCTGCCAGCATCCCACATGTGCACTAGTTCAAGTCCCAGCTGCTCCACTTCCGATTCAGCTCTCTGCTAATGCACCTGGGAAAGCAGTGGAAGATGGCCCAAGTGCTTAGGTCCCTGCACCCACATGGGAGACCCAGAAGAAGCTCCTGGCTCCTGGTTTTGGATGGGCCCAGCTCTGGCCATTTTGGCCACTTGAAGAGTGAACTGGCAGATGGAAAACATCTCTCTCTCTGCCTCTGCCTCTCTGTAACTCTGTCTTTCAAATAAAAAGAAATAAATCTTTACAGAAAGAGAGAAACACAGTAAGAAGGAAATGCATAGACTAAATAACAAAGCAGATGATTTGTCTTTACAGGGAAAAAACTGAGCTTTTAACAGGAATGCATCCCAGTGAGGGAATTTAGAGACCTGGCTCGTATCAGAGCAATGAAAGGGCTGGACCATATCTCTGGGCTTAGCATGCACCAGAAAAACTATAAAACAGAGGGCACATTCATGCATCAACTCCTCCTTCTTTGTTCAGGAACAGCTGGTCCCCAGGGGTATTGTGAGGGACGGGAGAGTGACGGTCGGATGGTTGACAGGCAAGGGACGTGGCACAGGCTTGAGAGTGACGGTCAGATGGATGACAGGCAACGGCTGTGGAACAGGTTTTCAAAGCTGGGTGAGGGCTGGTGCCAGGGCCCTTCTGTGCTCCTCCTGCACACAGGGCGGGGTGGCCACGGGAGCCCTGGCTCAGATGCTCAGCTCTCCCTCTGTGTCAACCCAAGAGCGTCAGAGCTGCCAGGCCCAGGCCAGACCCTGTGCTCAGATGCTGTCTACAAACAGCAGGCACCATCTGCCTGCTGCATCTGTAACTCCCTGGCCTTACCAGTGCTGCCTTTTCTCCCACAGTGAACCCAGTGGGTGGGGACACGCCTCCTGCCAAGGACACAAGCCACGGTGATGGGCTAGGATTAAGTCGCAGATTTCAGGGATGAAGACTGACCAGAAACACAGTCAGGCTTTCTCAAGGCGCTTTTACACACTGCAAGTCATCAACAGTGGAGCTGGTTCCAATCACTCCAGGATGAGTTAGGAGTCCCTGGGGTCCACACTGAGGCTCCCAACCCCATCCCAAGACATAATCCCATTACAGTCTTCAGAGGGAAACCCTTCTACGTCAAACCTGCTTCAGCTAACAGTCTGTGAAGACCAAGATCATGGGAATGAGCTACAAAGTGCACCCTGGGCACAGGCATTAGGGGCTGTGGTGCAGATGCCCATGCCCCAGAGCAGCCAGCTTGTGTTCCAGGGGCCTGGGTTGTTTCTTATTAATGTGCATTCAGGGAGGCGGCAGGCATACAGCAGACACTGGCTCAAGTACTTGGATCCCTGCCAACCACATGGGAGACCTGGATTGAGTTCCAGACTCCTGGCATCAGTCTGGTTGAGCCTGGCTTTTGTGAACATTTGGGAAGTGAACCAGCAGGTGGGAGATTTTCTCTGTCTCTGTCTCTGTCTCTGTCTCTCTCTCTCTTTTTCCTCTCTCAAATTAAAATGAATCTTTCAAAGCATACTGCAGTTAGCCCTAGAAGCACTTAGGACATAAACCCAATAGTTCAGGCTAAACACTGATTTGAACTTGAAGAACAAAACTCCTATGCGAATTCTTCCTATGCTGATAAGCAAGCAAAGTTGTGTTCTGACGTGTGCGTTGGGAAGCAGCCTCTGCTTCTGCTACTCTCTCTCCATGTGCACGGCGTTTCTCAGGGAGGTCATTCTTGGTGCGGGAGCTCCCCGTTCATGTCGCCCAGCATCTCCTCTAATTTTATTGTAGGTAGTTTAGCAGGTTATCTGTCATAAGATAGTTTGCCACGATTGGCAGACTGTGTTCTAAGCCATGAGATGCACACCAACCATCATGCAGTATCAGGGGCGGCTGGTGGTCGGCTGGTCATTTGGTTGAAAATATTTCCTTTCAGGAAAGTGTCCTAATGTGACACAACACAGCTCAGTGTCACTAAAGATGGGGATGCTGGGAAACCGGCACCGTGGCTCACTTGGTTAATCCTCTGCCTGTGGTGCCGGTATCCCATATGGGCACTGGGTTCTAGTCCCGGTTGCTTCTCTTCCAGTCTAGCTCTCTGCTGTGGCCTGGGAAAGCAGTGGAAGATGGCCCAAGTGCTTGGGCCCTGCACCCGCATGGGAGACCAGGAGGAGGTACCTGGCTCCTGGCTTCGAATTGGCACAGTGTCGGCCGTGGTGGCCATTTGGGGAGTGAATCAGTGTAAGGAAGACCTTTCTCTCTGTCTCTCTCTCACTGTCTACAACTCTACCTGTCAAATTAAAAAAAAAAAAAAAAAGGATAGGAATGCCATTGCTCATACACTCTCTGTCCCTGTTCCCTGTGAATGTGTGGCAAATCTGACTGCTTCCATGACTCTTAGGCCCCATGGCTATGTGTCTACACCGCCCCTGTTCTGGCTCCTGCCATGAGAAGTTGTGGCAGCAGCTTAAGGGGCAGGCATGGAGGCAGCACTGTGGCACAGCAGGTTAAGCTGCCTCCGGCAACACCAGCATCCCATAGGGGAACCAGTGTGAATCCCAGCTGCTCCGCTTCCAATCGAGCTCCCTGCTAATGCCTGGGAAGGCAACAGAAGATAGCCCAAGTGCTTGGGCCCCTGACACCTACAGACATGGATGAAGCTCCTGGCTTTGGCCTGGCCACTGCAGCCATCTGGGGAGTGAACCAGCAGATAGAAGATCTCTTTCTCTCTGTGTCTCTCCCTCTCTGTGAGTCTCTCCTTCAAATAAGTAAACACATCTTTAAAAGAACACAAAAGATGTGAGCTCATTTTGTTTTCTCAAACACCAAGTGCATGCACTCAGTCCAAACACTCAAGCATCCTCAGCTGAGACTCTCCGTCATGTAATGAGGGGGTGACACCATTAACATTTGGTTTTTCCCATCCTAGAAAGAATGTTGCTGACAGAGACAGAATCTCACAAAAGTGATTTGCCTGAGCTTGGTCACCAGCAGACAGCAGAGCTGGGAGCTGACACCCAAGTCGTCTCACAGGCACTCCAGAAATTACCGTGGGGGTGGGGGTGGCCCCCAGGCAGCAGACCACCCGCAAGCAGGTCCCCTACTCAGTCCTCTTCCACCCCAGCTGAAACCTGGGGCAGAAGCAGAGCACTGATGCCCCAGGAGGAAATAAAACACTTCTCTCCAAAGCCGATGTTGACAAGCTCTCAGAAACAGTATGACATTGAAACTTGCACACAGAGAACCTGGAACACTCTCGGTTCGTAAAACCACCTGCTGCTATCTTCACTATCCCAGCTCTGCATGGGATGTGTGCACACTGGGTGCACACCTGGGCAGCCCACCTTCAACGTGTTGGTGCTGTTTGCTTTCTGACTCCTGGGCATGGCGTCCTCAGCGTTACGACGCCAGGGACAACAGCCATAGCCACAAAACAGCTCACGTCTGCACATCCCACTGGGCAGTTGTGTGTGACCTCCGTTTGAGGCCATGGGCTGCCTGCCACTCATTCACAGCCTACATTGCTGCTGAGGCTGACATGTGTACTAGTAAACAGTCAGTCTCTCCCACCCCAACCCACGCCACCAGAGGATTTAATGGTTTATTATTTGGAATACAAAACTGCTCACCTACAAGATGGCTATTTGCCTTATAGCAGGTGAACTAAGGTTGCCTTTTCTTCTAAAGATTTTTTTTATTTATTTATCTGAGAGGCAGAGTGACAGAAGAGACAGAGAGAAAGCTCTTCCATCCACTGGATCACTCCCCAAATAGCCCCAAAGGCTGGAGCTGAACCAATCCAAAGCCAGGAGGCTCCCACATGGGTACAGGGGCACAAGCACTTGGGTCATCTTCCATTGCTTTCCAGGGACATTAGCAAGAAGCTGGATGGGAAGTGGAGCAGCTGGGACTCAAACTGGCCCCCATATGGGATGCTGGGGTCACAGGAAGAGGCTTAGCCTGCTAAGCCACAGCGCCAGCCTCCTAGGGTGCCTTTATATAGTGTACCTTATGAAAGTATTCAAGGTTTGACTGACTCCTCCAAGAACATGGACCCTCACTGATAGTTTCCAGGCTGAGCTTTCCTGTGAAGGGCCATGCAAAGGTGTACGGTGTGGGGGGCTGTGCCAGGGAAAACAGGCTCTCTCACTGACATCCATGCCCCCCTCCCTGGGCGTGCTAAGCTCCCAGTGAACAGAAGTCCCAAGTAGCCTCCCACCCCAGCACGGCCCAGCTTGGAGGGCCCCGCACGTGTGACCCGTTTGACAATCTACCTTTTCTTATTAATAGATGACACATTCAGTTCTCTCCCTGAACCTCAGAATAGCACCAACTAGTGTCTCAGCTAGAAAACTTACATAAGAAAATATCTCCTTATCCTCTTATAATAGCAATCCCTCCCTGGAAAATAGGAGTTCAAGGTAATGAGAAAGATGAGTCAAGTCCGGGGCAGTACTTCTGTGTCAATGCTAAATGTGGAAGAAATTAATTGCTTATTATGCATGAATTGAGTTTTAACATTTCTTTAGCAAAAAGAATAAAAAAAGTTATTTCGCCTCTCCTGGTTCAACTAGAATGTTGTTCATGCCCTGTACATCGACTGAAAGAAGCTAAATCCATTGCTTTAAAATGTCTTCTTGTGGGCTGGCATTGTAGCCCCGCAGGTGCCAGTTCCAGTCCCGGCTGCTCCGCTTCCAATCCAGCTCCCTGCTAATGAGCCTGGGAAAAGTGGTGGAAGATGGCCCAAGTGCTTAGGGCCCTGCACCCGTGTGGGAGACCTGGGTGAAACTCCTGGCTCTTGGCTTGCGCCTGGACCAGCCCTGGCCATCGTGGCCATCTGGGGGAGTGAACAAGAGGATGGAGGATCTCTGTCTCTGTAACTCTTTCAAAATAAATAAATAAATCTTAGGAAAAAAAACTCAAAAAGACTTTTGCTCCTGATCTTAAATTCCCTCCTGCCCCCCAAAGCCACAAAGAATGTTGGCAACTTTTCTTTTTCTATCTTAAAATCAAACTGGGGTGGAGCCTTTGATTTTATCTTAACTTCATCTGCCTTCTAACACGCTCATTAAAAACAGTCATTTCCCACGGGCAGGTGTTGGAAAGACATTTAGGTGTGAGATGAGCTGGGAATCCCTCATCCAACCTGGCCTTCGACGGGTGAGCAAGCAAGGGCGGCTCCTGACTGCTTAGTGGCCGCAATGGCACGCACCAAGCTTTATCTCTGTGGACCACTGAAATTTGCCAGGATCCAAAAGTTTAAAAGCAGGTTCTCCCGTTGTCTCCTTAATGTCACAAGGCCCTCTGCCTTAGGCAGTCAGGTTTCACGCTGGAGGTGGGGGGTAGGACCGGACCAGGCTTTGAAGGGTTGCAAACCCAGCAGGGCTCCTGGCAAAGGGGAGGATGCTGGAGGAGCAGGGACCCCAGGGCGGAGGGAGGGGGGATCCCGAGCTGCCAGAGGACGCCTCTCAGCTCATCCACAGGCCCTGCACCTGTGGTCTGGATCTCCAAAACGGCGGCCAACACGCTCACTAGGCGCGGCGGCAAGCAACTCAGCTGCCAATTTGGCTCCAGCTTCTGAGAGCCCTCTGGCCACAACCGACCTTGGGGACTTCTGTTCACCGGGGCTGCTGCTGAGATGCAGACGCCTCTTGGACGCCACTTCCCGCGGCGACGGCCGCAGTACAACAAGGAAAAGTTGGCTGGCGCTGAGGCTTGTGGCCAGGCCGCTGCCCACAGGCTGCAGGTCTGCACAACGCCACTGCTTGCAAGCCTGCCGACCCCGCAGGAGGGGGACGGGCAGATACGCGGACACACGCGCGCGCGCGTGAGCCCCACACTGTCCACTTCCACCGGCTAGTGCCCAGCCTCGGGGTCCCCCAATCTGCCCAGCCCTGGGCGGGCGTCTGCTGCACTGAACGTGGGGACGTGGCCAGGGAAGGCGCAGGCTTTAGTCCTGGCCAGGAGCGCAGCGCATCTGACGCCGCAGGAGGGCTGCGCGCACCTGAAGTCGTGGTGCCAAGCGCTGGAGAGTCTCATGCCAAGGAACCCCCATGTGAGCGAAGGCTCCCAGAACGCCCCTTCCTCCCGTTCTTCAGAGAAGCCGAGACACTCCCCTCCCTCCCCCAGCAGGCACTCTAAAGCTGGGCAGCACGCACCCACAGAGCAGGGGTCTTACTTAACAGAGAGCGCACGCAGACCCAAGCCCCTGCCTAAGAAAAGTGCTCAACTCCGCCGGTGACCCAATCCTCTCAATCTCTCTGCTGCTTCCACAGCGCACACGAAGAGGCAGAAATCACACCCCGCGAAAGCGAAACCCCAAAGCGCATCCATGTGCTGGCTCCCATTTAGGCACCGGAGCTGGCGGTCCTGGGGCTGCAGGCTGGAGCGGCTGCCAGGGGACCGACAGCCCGCGAAAGGCGCCGTCGCCCGGCTGGGAGTCCTCATCCCGAGCGCGCTCGCACCCTCGCCTTCCTTTTCCCTTTGCCTGGGTGAATCTAAGTCCGCTTCGCTCCTGGGTCCCCAGCTCCGCGGCCGCCCCGCTCACCAGCCCTGGCTGGTCTCCGCTGGGTCTCCTGAACCCGCTCGCCGCGCGCCCCCTTGGCTCCGGGCACCCAGGCACCACTGAGCTCCCGGGTCTCGGGTTCGCCAGCTCCCTGCGACTTCGCACGGCGGCCCCGCCGCGTCTCCGGAGCGCCCGGGGTGGCGAGGCGCCAGGGTGCAGCCTGGGCGGCAGGCAGCCGGCCCGTGCCCCCGCATCTTCCTGGCCAGCTCCTCTCTACCCTCCTGCCTAGCGACCCCACGCCTACAGGTCCCGCTGCCTAGACCACCGCGACTTACCGAGGGCGCCACGCCGTCGCCTGGTCTGCGCGCTCCGAGGCGGAGCCAGGACGCCAGCCCGCGCCAGGGGCCGCCCCCTGCACCCGCTGTCAACGACACCCGGCCCCGCAACCTCCGGCCCCTCAGTCCACCCGCACGGCTGGGGGGCTCGGGACTTACCTCCGGGACAAGGTGACCCAGCTGGTGCGCCCCAGTGGCTGTCCTCTCGCGCGTCTCCGGGGCGAGCAAGCGTGCGGGGCTCGGGGCGGTGCGGCGCCCGCCTCTGCTGCTTGGCTCCGCGGCTCTCCTCCTCTGCCCTCCCCTCGCCTCCGCTCCGCTCTGCTCTGCACGGCGCCACTGCCCGCCGGGCGATCGCCGCCAGCGCCCGCGGCTGCCCCGCGCGTACCAGAGCGCCAAGCGCGGGGCAGCGGGGGCAGCCGGGGCGGCAGCGCGGAGCCCCGAGTGGCGGCTGCGCCCGGGCGTAGCCGGCACCTCTCGGCTCCGCGGGAAAGGGAAGGGCGTGTGGTGGCTCTCGAGGTCGGCAAGCGCCTGGCCCGCGGGCTGGGCGAGGGGCATCCGGGAGCGCGCGGCTCCGCTCGCCGAGCCCGGCGACGCGCGTGCGGGAGGCGTTGGCCGTGGGGCCTCCCGGGAGGGTGGCGGCGAGGAGGAGGAAGAGGGAGCGGCCCTGCGAGAGGGTGGTGGCCGCCAACTTTGCCCCAGGCCAGCGGGGCCCTCGCTGGCGACCGACTCTGGCCGGCGGCCTGGGGCGGCGTCTGGAACCGCGAGGGTGACAGCGGTGGGGGGGGGGGGAGAAGGGGACACCCGCAGGGGACAGGGAGGACAAGAATTTGCAGCCCGACTCTGAGAAGCGCTGGTTCCCCCCGGTCCTAGAGGCCTCCCCAGACTCCAGTTTGGATTGGAGATTCCTAGGGACCCACTGTATAGGTCGGGCGAGCGCGCAGGTCCTGGCCAGCGAAACCCAGGCGGCGAAAGCGGACGAGAGAATCAGACCCCGAGAGCCCCTCGCGCCCGGAGCAGCCTCTGCGCGCAGCTGGGACGCGAAGGAAGGCAGGGCGGCGGCGGGGTGCGCTGGACAGGCTGACCAAGGGGCGAGGGCCCCTCTTTCGGGGAGGATGGGGGCGGTGCTGTTTTCGTCTTAGATCCCATAGGGAATGAACTATGGCCAATGCGTCAGAAGGAGGATCAAAAGTTTCCAGAAACGTCTGTGTGAGCCTCAGGCAGAGCCCCCAGCTGACACCCTGGTTCCCACACTTGAGGTCAAGGTGGGCCACGCCCCATGGACCGGATCCCAGCTTCCCGCAGGGCACTCCAACCTGCCCTGGAAACCTGCCCTTTGCCCCCTGAGGTGGTGCTGCCGGCTCCTAGGCCCCTCCCTCGGGCCTCTTCCGGGGCGTGGTTTACACTGGGCTGGGGTTGGAGGTGGTGCTGGAAGCTGGAAGCCGGAAGCCCCTCCCCACTCCCCTTTACAAGACTTCTAAGGGACCTCGCCCCAGCTCTGAGAGGAGGCAGCAGCAGGAGCAGGTCCAGGGGGCCCCGTCCTCGTCTCCATCTCTGTAGCCTCACTGGGCACCACTGAGGGTCTTTAGATCTCCCGGGAGTCCTGAGGCTTGGGGTCTGGAGCCTTCAGAAAAGCACACTGTTGGCTGCTCTCACCTGGCAGAGCTGCCGATGCGGGACAGAAGGGCAGCCTTACCCAGCGAAGCCTGCACCCAGGTCATTCCCAAAACCCAGTGTTCCAATCAACAGAGCCACGCGGCTGGCCTATAGGCTTAGATCCCTTGGAGGGGGCGAGAAGTCTGCATTCCCACTTCTCAGGTGAACAACTTAAGGTGTCAGTGGGGTTTCCATAGCCACCCAGGACACAGGGTAGCCTGGAACTCTGGTCCCCTGCCTCCGGCGTCGCTGTCCCATTGCTCATCCAGCCTTTAGATGGACGCTTCCAAGTAGGTTTTGTTTTGCCCAGGAGGCCGTGTGCCTGGTGCAGCCAGGCCCTGCTTCTGCCTCTGGGCACCGTGTGAGTTTCAAGTTGGAGTGTCTGTGATAGCAGCGCGCAGGTGCAGCAGCAAAGGTGAGGGCGCACGCGCAATCCCTTTCAAACTCCAGGCTGCAGAAGGTGAAGGCAGAAAACGCCATTGCACCTGCCACCTGCATTGGTGGTCTTGTGGACGTGGAACGCGTGCTTGGACCATGTCCAGCTGGAGGCTTTGGAACTTACGGCCATGCTCTTTCCAGGTGAGGCGTGCTGGTTGCATTTCCTACAACTTTCTGAGGCTTCATTCTCTGAAGCTGCCTCACCCCATGTAGCATTTCAACATTCTCATCTATTGTGTGGTGCAATGAATGTGTGATTCCTCTCTCCCAGTTAAAGGATGGGCTGTCAGTACGTGCTAGACTTGTACAACCATCTCCTTGGGCACAGCCCACTGACTGAATAAATACCTGCTGACGTATTATTAATGATTTTTTTTTAAAGCCATAATGGACTGTGATTTTAAAAAAGTAGTTGCTGGGCTGGGTGTTTAGCCTAGCAGTTAAGAAGCACCTGGGTTCAATACCCAGCTCTGGCTCCTGACTCCAGCTACCTGCTAATGCAGACCCTGGGGGGCAGCAGCCTTGGCTCAAGTACTTGGGTTACTGCCACTCACATGGAAGCCTGAATTGAATTCCCAGCTCCCAACTTTGGTTTCAGACTTGCATTTGCGGGGCTAACCAGCCCCGTAGATGGAGGATCTCTCTCTCTCTCTCTCTCTCTCTCTCTCTGTCTCTCTCTTCCCCTCCCTCTTCCTCTCCTTCATTCCTCTCATTTTCACTCTCACTTTCTTTTAAATAAATGAATAAATAGATAGATAAAAAACAGACATCTACTGAAGAGAAGATTTAGTTTGAAAGAAAGAAAAGTAAGTTCACCATGGAGTTTAAAAATGCTTTATGCTTATTTCTCCTATGCAACTACCTTAGCTTCAAGAATCCCAGATGTCTGTCTCCTTAACATACTGCTTCACATGCATGCATGCACGCACACATGCACACACCTCAGTGCTTCTGCAAACTAAATGGCCCTGACACTGCCTTGCAAAAAGGCTCCCAGGGCCTGGGATCCTGAGTGAAGTCAGGATCTCCAGAGCAGATGTGGCAGCTCAGGGAAGGGACTCTGGGCTCCTGGGCTCCAAGGTGACACGGAATGGTGCTGAACATGTGGGGCCGTCTCTCATGTGAGGCTCCCGAGCACTTGCTTGGTGGGCTGTTGTAACCATCATGCTGTGACACAACATGGAAATGAAGGCTTGCAAGAGAGCCAGGGAGGACTGTCTGTGATAACAGCACGCAGGTGCAGCGGTGGCGGGATGTGGTAGAAACTGCCAGATCTCTTGGAAATTGGGTAACCTTCTCTGCAAGACTTATCTGTCTCAGGAGAGATTACGGGTACCCAGAGCTGGGAGAGGCCTCGGGGGTTGAGTCCCGGGCTCTGAGCTGTCAGTCAGCCAGCGTACACGCTGTCAAGCCTTGGGCCAACAGCCAGAAGGAGCCTCCATGCTCAGAGGTGGGAGATTCGATGAATTTCTCAAACAGGAAGTATTCCCCCATCATGTCTTGAATGAAACAGCTTTAGCCTGGTGGGTGGGCGGGGTTGGGGGTGGGGGAAGTGTTCAAAATCCCCCAGGATGGGGTGCCTAGGGTATGGGGGTGAGCAGCACCTGCTTGCTTCACAGATGTAAAGGCTCAGCCTCCAGTGCTGACCGCCACACAAAAGACAAAGAGATCATAGTGGCTTCTTTTGCATCTCCTCCATCGCAAATTTGTTATTAAATTGTTTGTCTTGATGGCATCCAAGAGCTGAAAACCACACAGCCTTATTCAAGTTGTATCTCTTTTGTCGTAGAAGGGGAGCTAGATGGTCCTTTATACTTCAGTACTTCAATGGAGACCTCCTAGAGGAGACTCGGGGCGGGTGTGTGTGTGTGTGTGTGTGTGTGTGTGTGTGTGACATGAATTACTATCAAAAAATAAAGGGGATGGGGCCGGCGTTACCGCACAGTGGGGTTACGCCTTTGCCTGTGGACACCAGAATCTCATATCGGAGAACCAGTTCAAGTCCCAGCTGCTCCATTTCCAATCCAGCTCCCTGCTAATGCACCTGGGAAAGCAGCAGAAGATGGCTCAAGTATTTGGGTCCCTGCCACTCACATGGGAGACCTGGGTGGAGTTCCAGGCTCTTGGCTTTGGCCTGGCTCAGCCCCCAAAATTGCAGCCATTTGGGAAGTGAAGCAGCAGATGGAAGATCCCTGTATCTCTGTCTTTCCAATTCTGTCATTCTGCCTTTCAAGTAAATGAATATATATTTTTAAAAAAGAAAAGAAAGGGGAAAAGATTAAAAACCTAGAAAAAATTTGACAGATCTTTGATGTGAAAGTTTAGAACTAGCTGGGGCTGGCACTGTGGTATACCTGGTAAAGTTGCTGCCTGCAGTGCTGGCATCCCATATGGGCGCCAGTTCAAGTCCCGCCTGTTCCACTTCCAATCCAGCTCTCTGCTATGGCCTGGGAAAGCAGTAGAAGATGGCCCAAGTCCTTGGCCCTCTGCACCTGTGTGAGAGACTCAAAAGAAGCTCCTGGCTCCTGACTTCAGATCAGTGCAGCTCCAGATGTTGTGGCCATTTGGGGAGTGAACCAGTGCATGGAAGACCTCTCTCTCTGTCTCCCTCTCTGCCTTCACCTTTGACTGTCTGTAACTCTGCCTTTCAAAAAATAAATAAACCTTTTAAAAAAGAAAAAGAAAGTTCAGAACTGGAAAAATGATGCAAAAGATCATCAGGAGGTCAGAGTCACTGTGACCTTGATAATCTCCCAGGCTGTGGACACTAGCATCTCATATCAGAGAACCAGTTCAAGTCCCAGCTGCTCCACTTCCAATCCAGCTCCCTGCTAATGCACCTGGGAAAGCAGCAGAAGATGGCTCAAGTGTTTGGATCCCTGCCACCCACATGGGAGCCCTGGATGGGAGATCCATAAGGTCCCAGGGAGGAGGCAGTTCCACCAGGCTGAGCAGAGAAACCACCAGCTCCAGACCCCATCTACTGACTATAGTCTTACCTCTGCATCTGCCACTTCTCCTTGGCAGGAAGAGAGAATCCTACCATGTCTGAAACAGCTTCCCTCATATTAGTGAGTCTGTTGTCATTGCTGCATAACCTATACCCCCAGCTCTGTTGCTTGCTCACTGTTCTGTGAGTCGCCAGTGTGGGCTGAACCAGCGGGTGCTGTCTAGGCGCCATGTGCACCTGCAGTCAGCTGGCATCAAGACCTCACCCTCATTCTCTGGCAGGGATTGGCTGTGGCCCACAAGTCCCTCCTCATCCAGGAGCCTGGCCCAGAACCTTCCTGAGGTCCTGCAGCAAGTGAACAGCAACAAGCAAGGAAAGGCGAGGCTCCTTCTGGGATCTGACTCCGCAGGCTGACAACACCCTGTCTTGTGGCCCACAGCAGAGCAAATTGTCCTGCCAGACTCAGGAGATGAGGGCACGGCCTCCACTTCTGATGGGAGAAGCCATCAAGTCATGTGTAAAATGAGCATGGGATGAGGACTGAGAGGGACCTATGGCCATGCCTAACCAGGATGCACATCTGGAAAGTGAGGTAAATGTTTTATAACTCAACCTCACACATTTTTTTTCTTTTAAGATTTATTTATTTATTTGAAAGGCAGAGTTACAAAGGCAGAGACAGAGAGAGACAGAGGTCTTCCATCCTCTGGTTCATTCCTCAGATGGCTGCAATGGCCTGGAGCTGAGCTGATCTGAAGCCAGGAGCATCTTCCAGGTCTCTCACGTGGGTGCAGGGATCCAAGGACTTGGGCCATCTTCCACTGCTTTCCCAGGCCATAAACAGAGAACTGGATCAGAATAGGAGTAGCCAGGACTTGAACCGGGGTCCATATGGGATGCTGGCACCACAGACAGAAGCTTAACCCACTACACCCTGGCTCTGGTCCCACCTGCTGCTTTCAGCCATGCTCTGTGCCTCCTCATTATCACAGAAGTGACAACATCACTGTCACCCACTGCTTGGCCCTGCATGAGTCTAGGTTATGTTCGAAGGGCCCTACATGCTTTCCCTGTGCAGAGTCCCCTGGTTCTTGTTCTTAAAGACATGTGGCAAGGGCGGGGAAGTTACTGGGTGAGTTTTCCAGGGAAGATGAGAGGAGTGGAAACTTCCCGATCTGATGCTGATGCTGAGAGTCTTGGCACCTTCATGGCTGGAGCGCTTAGTGTGGGGGACACTGCTCTGTGGGCTGCAGATGTTACGGAGCCCGCTGACCACCCACCTGCCCACTCCCCAGCGTCTGCGAGGGATTTGCTCCCTGGAGATGCCTCCCATCTTCCTTTCGTTCCTGGGATAGCTGAGATGCCACTCACAAAAGCACGAAAATGTGTGCTGTCTACTTCCTACCTGTACAGCCGGAGTCTGGACAGACTCTGGGCGTGCCTAGGAGGTGGACAATGGGCCAGGTACCTGGAACAGACACAGGCCTCAGAGTCTGGCCAGGCAAGGTTGAACTCCAACTCTTCTGTCTTCTCCCTGGTTGACATCCGGCAGCTCCCCAACACCTTGCAGTATCAGTTTCTCTGTCAATACAATGGGCATAAAGGCGTTGGCTGTGGAGGGTTGGTCCAGGTACCTGCAAGCAGTGAGCACACAGAGCAGCAGCTGAGGTTCTCTTGGGCCTGGCTGTCACATGCACTGGCCTTGAAACCCTTCGAAGATACCCCCTTCCCTGCAGGCCTGGCTGAAGCTTCGGGAGCAGACTTGGGTATTCGTCCCCTTGCTGAATTCTGCCCTCCCTGCTGAGTGGCTCTGCTCCGCCACACTCAGGGTTCCACAGACTGTCAGCCACCCTTTGCTTCAAGACCTTGGGTGTCAACATGATCTTTCGGTGATAGCATCCCTGTGTGGCGCCAGGGCAACAGGGCGGCTCAGCATCTCACAGGTCATTCCAGGGAACCACACGGTTTGCTTACGACTGTCTGGTCGGGAGAGGCCCTGGACCTTTAGCCGGGGTTCTGCCCACTCACACAGCTGGCAGCCCCCAACCCAAGAGAAAGGGTGCAGTGCAAGGTCCCCCGCCTCATGCGGAGTACAAGGGGTGTGGATCATTTCCGGTTGCCCTGCTTGGCTCTCACTCCTGACCTGGATCATTCATTCTTTTTTGTTGTTGTTGTTCCCAGATTGTCACCCGAGCTGAGTTCAGATTTGGTCTCCTGGTCACCTGGACATTTCCAGGCCACTTAATTAACAGCCTGTCCTGTCCATACCACAGCCTCCAGGACTGAGCCTCTGTGGGGCAAATGTGGTGGACTCTCCCGTCGCACAGACACCTGCCAGGGTTGGCGGCTTCTCTTGGAATTTCATCCCGTGAAGAAGTGCTAGGATCGTGTGCATTCTCATGCCCCTTCTTGTGACAGAATACACTCTCACCATCAGCAGGACTTTACGAAAATGTGTTTCACCTGGAAGGTAGAAAATTGAATCGCTTCCAGAGCTGTGTGTGTGTGTGTGTGAGAGAGAGAGAGAGAAAGAGAGAGAGAGAGACAGACAGAAACACAGAGAGAGGGATACAACAGAGAAAGCTCAGCTTTACAGAACCTTTCTATGGGAATGTACAGCGTGTACTCAGAAACTCTAGCCTTAAAACAATGGACACTGCCCTCCACTTGGAACCCTGCACCCCAGGGGACAGGCAGTGAACCCCTTTAGAACCAGGAAATAAGACCATGCTTTCCAGGGCCGGGGCTGTGGCATAGTAAGTAAAGCCACCACCTACAGTGCCAGCATCCCATATGGGTACCGGTTCAAGTCCTGGCTCCTCCACTTCTGATCCTGCTCTCTGCTATGGCTTGGGAAAGCAGTAGAAGATGGCCCAAGTCCTTGGGCCCCTGCACCTACATGGGAGACCTGAAAGAAGTTCCTGGCTCCTGACTTTTGATCAACTCAGCTCCAGCTGTTGCAGCCATTTGGGGAGTGAACCTATGGATGGAAAATCAATCTCTCTCTCTCTCTCTCTCCTTCTCTCTCTCTCTCTCCTTCTCTCTCTCTCTCTCCACCTCTGCCTCTCTGTAACTCTTCCTTTCAAATAAATGAATAAATCTTAAAAAAAAAAAAGACCATGCTTTCCTCACCGTACCACAGAGCTGCGTGCACCACTGTAGCTCCAACATGATGCCAAACGGAGAGGCCAGGGAACACTGCCCGCTGTGGATCTAAGCACTTGCATATGTCATTAATTATTAGTGTGATTTCTGGCACTTTCTAAAAGGCTACGGACTTATTTGGGGCTCAAGAACATCTATTTCTTGCTGCATGTACTTTTTTCTGCCAAAAAAGAGAAAAAGTTCTATTGTGAAAATAACCACTTCTGTAATTTTTCAGGATGCAGAACTGGAGGGGAAAAAAACCACAAAGATAAGCAATTTCATGTCTGCAACTCAGTGCATCACTCATGCCAAGCGAAGAAAGCCCCAGAAACAAAGGCACTTACTCAGGGAAGTGCCTGAAGCAGACCTTGGCCCTCGAAGCCAGTTTCTATTCTGTCAGGGGCGATTGTCATGCAGATCAGCGAAGCCTGCTGGTGCATCTTTGCAGCTACCCATCACGTGATCTGGGCACCTGGCTCCCAGGAGAGTCTCCACCCACAGCAGGGCCTAAGCATGGCCTGGCAGAAGCCATCCACTGCACAGGTGCAGGGACAAATACCCTCTGGCCGCCTGCAGGAGGGAAGCAGATCCTTCAGGGTTTAGGAAAGGGATTGGTTTCACAGGCTAAGGAAGTTCTGTTGAGTGTGATCAAACACTGTCCCTATCCACAGTCCTGGAAAGAGAAGCAGAGCAAAGCAATGTGACACAGGCTGGAGAGGCCATCGTCTCTGCCACACTCCTCTGCTAGGCCAAGCCACCAGGGGGCAGCCAGCCTGGCCTTGGCTGTGGGGTTTTGGCTATATAGGCAGGTGTTGATGTCTCCTGCTGGGCAGGGACTGAGCAGCCCTGGAGGTGGGGAGGGGCAGATGAGCCTGGCAGGTGCATTCATGCACTGGGTCCAGGTGGACAGGTGCACAGCAGTGACTAAGGGGAGATGCAAGGTCCCCGAGGGAGATCCCACCAAGGCTGGGATAAAGGCAAGGGTTACAGCCTGGGTGCTGTAAAGTCGGGGGAGGGGATGCAGAGGCCTGGAGGACCCCGGAGTAGGTGACAGGAGGTGAGGCTGCAGGGGCAGGCAGTGTCTTGACCCTTTACAGGACTCCTGCCAGGCTGGAGCAGCCTTTAGCTGGAAGAATGGTGGAACCTGATTTATAACCGTCAGCTGTGAGTAACCTTTCACAGACAGTCACAAAAGGTGATCTGCTTCTAAGAAGGATTCTGATAGCATGCAAGTGGCAGGAGCCAGGAGCTCCATTCAGGTCTCCCATGTGGGTGGCAGGGACCCAAGTATTAACTGTCATATGCTGCTTCCCTGGCTCATTTGCAGGGAGCTGGATCCGAAGTGTGGAGCAGCCAGGACTCGAACCAGGCACTCTGATGCATGATGCTGGTGACCCAGGCAGAAGCTTATCTGGCTGCAACACCAACCTCTATCTCCCTCATCTCCTAAGGGACACTAACCCCATTCCAGGGGCACCCTCCTGACTTTACCCAACCCTGATGGCCTCCACAAAGTCTCACCTCCAGGGGTCCTTCCATTGGAGGCTGGAGCTTCACCTTGTGAACCGAGGGTAGACACGAGCATCCAAGCCACAGCATCGTGTGAAATAATCATAACCCATGCACTCAAGACCAAGGGAACAAACGCAATAGAGAGCAGACTGCCTTCGTGCCCTTTGAGAAAGAAGACAAAGGTGCCAGGGTGTCCACGACTCCCTTGGAGTGGCACCTGCGACCCGTCCTCCCTTGCTCTGTATGCCCTCTGCCTGGGCCATCGCTTCAGGAAGCGTGTATGTGTGTGTGTGTGTGTGTGTGTGTGTGTGGAACAGCTGCAGGAAGGGCCTCACAGCACAGCCGCCACAGCACAATTAAAGGCATCCAGCAGCCTGCACGGCATCCTGCATGAACCAAGAAGCCTCCCAGCTCTTAGCCTCACTTTGCAAAACCAGCAGCAGTCTGTACTCAGCAGTTCTCTGCTTTTCCTCTGATCACTTCTCGCCCTGTGGTTCCCTCTCACCATAGCCACTCTGGGTCCACGTGGCCTGCTCCCAGCGGGGAATCCAGGGAGATATTAAAAGGAAACAGCTAGGATGTGTCAAGTGGCCCGGAGTGCTCCACGGTGACACAGGCGGCTGCACCTCCTAGCGAGTGGATTAGAAAGCTCAAAGGAGCAAGACCAGCAAAGCCTTCTTGTGTGAGAAGAAAAGGATCCTTGGGTCTCCTTTATGCTCAGTGCAATCTTTAAGCCCCCAGCTCTTACTGCTGTATAAATAGCCTGGTAGCCAAAACCCAAATAGCAGAAGAAGAATGATCTGATTCTCCTTATAATGTTCAAGGAAGGCTCTGACGGATACCCCATTGCAACCTGGTGCTCCCCTCCATAATGGATAAGACTGAGCCTGATGGAGAGGCCAGGGCTGTGGCATGTGTCTGGAAGTGGGGAGCTGGCCCAGGCTGTGGGCACCTTTTTGCTGCAACCCCAGTGGGCGAGTCCCTTCCCTCTTCCCTCCACTCCTTCCACAGCCCCAGATCCTGCCTTGCAGTGGGTGTGAATGAACAGAGGCATGTAAGAAACACGTATCGCACAGGGCGGCTCTCTGTGTGTGCATTTGCAAGTTCTGGTGCCTAGGAAGCTGTAAGGGAATGTCTGAGAGTCCAGGCAATCCCCACCCCTTTCCCCAGGCCTGACATGCTGGAGAGGCTCCTGCCCTGACATTTTGTATCTCTAATGTTGCGAGACTCCTTGGGAGCTTGTAGTGATGTGCAAGGATGCTGCACTGACACCAAGAGCAGGCCTGCTCTGACCTCCACTCTGAAATCCAGCTGACCTCTGATTCCACTGGGTGCTTCACTCTTCTAGCTGCAGATGGAGGTGCCTGCTACCACTTTCCTTGGCCTTTGGACCAGTCACCGTTCTCCTGTCTCAGAGCTCGGCTTCTCCCGACAGCAGTGCTTTGGTTTGATCCCAACTCTCCTGCCTGGGAGGGAGTCGAGCAGGGGCAGGGGCAGCACTTGGAGCTCAGGTGGGCCATGGGGACCTCAAAGCCAGGGTGCCCACAGTTGGGAAATGGCAGATGTGATCTTAGCACCCAGGCCCTCTGATTCCGGGTTTTTAGCCATCCACAGCTGCAAGGCAGATCACAGTGTGCACCTGCATGTGACCTTGGACAGCCCATGGATATGCATAGGGGTGGACAGAAAACCATTCCCCAGCAGGTGCTGGTGCCCAGGGGGCTGTTGGGTGGATGAGAATGCTAACAGTCTACCTTACGCCTCTGGTTTCACCCTGAGTCCCGTTTGTTGGTTTTACTTTCTACCAAATGGAGACACTGCTTTCCAGAATTTACCTAGCACACGAAGGCACTGGGAGAATGAATGAGCTTGTGTTTCTGCACAGCACTCGCTGTGTCAATAGCTGCAGGAAATATAAATAGTAGGAGCTGGAGGCTCAGGATCCACTGGGCTTCCCTTGAGGGGACTGTGTTGACTCTAAAGAAATTCTGTGAGCAGGTGAGTGCTCAAAGGGTCCCCCAGGCATCAGTGAATACCACCTTTCCCCTGGGTATGGCATCCATTTCATGGCCACTGGACAGATATCTCCTCACTGTATTCCTGGGTCTGTGGCGAGAGCTCCTGGTGCATTACCACCCAGAGCCTGTAACCAGCACCCCAAGGAGGCAGAGACAGAATCACTGCTGAGTGAGGTCAAGTAGTGCCCAGGGGTCCCTGAGCAGGCAGAGTTTGCACCTGGAGAGCTGTTGGGGATTAGCCTGCGCCCTCTGCTGCATGTCAGGGTCAAGGGCAGCTCAGAGACCCATTGGTTCCTGCAGCGTCCATCGCTTGGGGACTTCTGTTCTCACATTTGAGTGATGGTCAGGAACCATTGCTCGCTGCCTGGTTTTACCTGTCCTGGGAGGGAAGGGGCCTTGTGTGTCACCCAGGACAGGGATATGCACACTCTTCTCAGAGTCAGGTTGGTCTCTGGGTCTTACATGCGCCCCTGTCTTGTATATCAGATCGTTCCTCTGGTTCCCTAGTCTCGGAGCCAGCCACTCTTCCCTTTGTAATAAGTCTGGCTCTACTGGTACCAGGGCTGGCTCGCTCTGCCGTCTTCCCCTGATGCTCAATATTCTAGTTCTGCAAACTTCCTCTACCATCTTTCTCAGGGGGCACGGTGGAGCATGGTGCTGGCTCTGAGGGGCTGATGTCCCAGCAACAGGGCCCTGGTGGTGCCCCACAGAGGCCAGCAGCTGGTCTGTCAGGGCTCTCCGCCTGCCTGCTTCTTCCCTGATTCTACTTGCTTTAGAGGACTCAGCCCTGGGCTCTGCCCAGCCTACCAGCCCAGAGAGCCCCCAGTGCCCATGAGCTTGTGTCCTTCCTGTGGGCAGCAACCATGACTGCCAGGCAGGGCCAGGAGAGTCATGAGGCCTTGGTTGTCCTGTGCAGGTCAGCAGGCTGCCCCTCCCTCCCCTCTCTACCTCCCTGGGGAGCTCCTCCCTCCATCAGTCCCTTGCCCTTGAGTGCTCAGGTCAAGGTCTGACCTCTGGATTTTGCCTTTTGCTGAAGACCCCTGAGGGTCCTGAGCTAACAGGTCCCTCACCTCCCCTGTGTTCGAGGTCCTGATTTCCTCAGGACCCCTAACTAAGATGCAACAGGGCGAGTCCCGCCCATGGGTTAGATCACTTGGGCCCAAAGGCTGCTCTGCAAGTTTTTCAATGTGTGCGCATGAGTGTGGGTAAAAGCGACAGGGAGAAAACTGGCCTCTTCACTGGGGATCAGATCCTGCTTGGTGGGGAGCCTGCTGCTCCATTAAGCATGACTGCTCTTCATACTTTCCCTACCCAAACCTTAACCCTGAGGTGGGCACTTGGCCTGGTGGTTAAGGTGGTT
The DNA here is from genome assembly GCA_949820135.1 of Sylvilagus floridanus. Classification (NCBI taxonomy): domain Eukaryota; kingdom Metazoa; phylum Chordata; class Mammalia; order Lagomorpha; family Leporidae; genus Sylvilagus; species Sylvilagus floridanus. The sequence continues at coordinate 83,022,270 of OX463231.1, forward strand.
ACAACCTTACATCAGAATGCCTGGAATCAGGCATTGGTTCTGGCTTCTGATTCCCGTTTCCTGCATTAGCAGGTGGCTCACAGAATTGGGTTCTTGCCACCTGCATGGGAGACCTGGGTTGAGTTCTTGATTCTTGGTTCCTAGAGTCCACCTCAGCCTGGGCAATTTGGGGGTCCACCAGTGGATGGGCACTTGCTCTCTTCACCCCTCTCTGCGTGTCTATGTGTCTGTCTGTATCTCTGCTTCTCAATAATGACAATAGCAATGTTCATAATGCTACTAACAAAATCATAGCCTTGAAGGCGCTTGGAAACATTCCTGGAAGAATTCTATCCCCAGTAGGGATGTTGGGGGCCTCTTTCCAGGTGGCTGGGGCTGGGAACAGGAAGGGAGACTCATACATTGGAGGATGCCGCCTGTGACACCCTACAAAGTCGCTAGACCCTGGGAGAGGAGCACTCTGTTTTCAGGGCGACGGGATGAAGACACCCCTTCCCTGGCTGTGGGGTGCCCAGGGTCTAGCCCTTGTCTTAGCAAAGAGTCAGCCCTGCGATGGCTTCAGCTCAGCAGGACACAAGCAGCCAGGTCTCTCTGGAGCCGGTGGTGAAGGCAGAAGTGAGATCACGACTCCTCCCTCTGGCCCTCACAGCAAGCAGCACTCGGTAATGAGAAGATTTTTCCAGGGAAGGAATGTGAGAAATACATGGCACCAGGGCCTTCTTGCTGGATGCCTGCACATAAAGAAAAAAAAAAAAAAAAAAAAGGACAAAACACTTAGGGAAATTAGAAGCCATTTAGAAAATAAATCCCCAGGGAGTCTCTTGAATTTCAATGGACCAGGGCTGACTGCTGCTTTCCTGCTCAGCGATCCCAGCTCCTCCCCCACCCTTTGCCCAGGGCAGTCTCCTCCCCTGGTATGGGGGTAGGGGAGGGAGGTCCCGGGCTAGAGATGGGCAGGTGCACCTGCGCAGTCAGGACACTGTGCCTAGAAACGGGAGCTCTGAATGCACAGGATGCCTCGAAGGCAAGAAACTCCCACATGACAAACCTCCAGGACTTTGATGTGTAGTAGGATAGGAAGGATACGAAGGTGACAAAGACAGTGCCTCATCCTGGGACTGATGAGGTCAAGAACATTGGAAGCCAGGAGAGGCAGTGCTGGGAGGGAAGAACCAGAGGAGAGTCTGGGTCAAGAGAGAAGGACGGTGGGGAGGAATAGGAACAGCCCCCCCCCCATCCCTGGGAGAAGGGGTGGACTCCATTGAGCCAGCTGGTTGCCAGGCAACTGGAAGGCGTGCCTGGGGTCACACACTGCTGTCTCCCTGTGAGAACTTTGTTATTAAGCCTTTGATATAAAACCTTTTTAATGGTCTACATACAAAATGTGCAGGTGCTGCATGTTAATATATTTTCCTTTAGCTTTGCGGGATCCAGTTAATGGTATTTTATAATTCAAAATATATCTGCTCAGAAAAGGAAATTCTATCTTACTACATCATGAACAAAGAAAGTAAGGACCCAAATGAAGATGGTGTGGGGGTGGGCAAGGGATGGCTAAGTCACTGCTTGGGATACCCCATTGCATCTTGCAGTGCTGGGTTCTGATGCAACTTCCTGCTAACACACTTCCTGAGAGGCAGCAGGGAGGGTGGCTCAAATGCTTGGGTCCTACCTGGGAGACCCTGACAGAGTTCCAGGCTCCTGGCTTCCACCTGGCTCAGCCATGACTGTCCCATCTGAGGGGAGAATGAGCAGATGTCTGATTCTCTCTGTCTTTCAAATGAAATGGAAATAAAGAATACAGCTTACAAATGAGGATGTCTTGGTCTGCTGTGCACACCAAAGGAGGGGGCTGATTAGTTGTTGTAGGGGCTCAGTTCAGAGAAAGCAGCTGCTGACTTTTCCCCAGTCAGCCTCAGAGCTGGGACATGGCATGGCATGTCCTGGATGCAGCTCGGGGAGCTGGTGATGCAGCTTCCTCAAGTTCACCTCTGCTCTCCTCTTCTCTGGTGAAGAAGCACTGTTCCAAACCCGTCTCTATGTATTTCCCCACCTCCAGCACCTGTTTCGCAAAATAAATCTATTTTCATGACTGGCTCTAATCAGGCTCCTGATTTTCATGTCTAATTGGATGCAGCATGGCTGTGGTACATTATTTAGAATCCATCATTTGATTCACTAATATAGTCATATTCTTAATATGCCTCCCTCTTTGCAAAAATGCGAGGTTGCTTCATTAAACTGTGCTTAATAGATTGAGTTATATAATTAATCAAGTACTGGTTTCACATTGCAGCAGAAATTAATAGCTAATTCAGGGGGAAGCAGAAGTCTTTCAGCCCCAGCTTCCCTTGTGGAGGCAGCTGCATGGCCCCTGGCCTTTTTCTTTCCTCTCAATTATGTGGGTTCTCATCTCAGCTTTTCTGAGCAAACTTCTTTTGCGTGCATTCAAACTTGCATCTGAATCTTCTTTCTGGTTAGCACAGAGAGCTCAGAACAGCACAATTTTCTGTCCCTGCATCAGGCTGTACTGGGCCCAAGCAAAACAACAAAGCAAAGACACAAGTCCCAGTGGGCTGAGCCCTCTAAGAAAACCCAAGCCTAGGAAGATGGGACCCAACTAAAGATTCCTCCTCATCAATCTCCCTTCAAGTCCCTCCTTCGGCCAGGCCTGTCAATCCACAACTGCTTTGTCAGAGACTTCCCAGTGCCAACCAACTCCCCATTTTTCTTTAAAGAGTTGTCCATTTATTTACAAGGCAGATTTACAGACACAGAGAGGGAGACACACACACACACATACACACAGAGAGAGAGAGAGAGAGAGAGAGAGAGAGAGAGAGATCTTCCATCTGCTGATTCACTCCTCAAATGGCTGCAATGGCCAGAGCTGACCAGATCAGGGCCAGGAGCCTGGATCTCCATCCGGGATTCCTATGTGGGTGGCAGGGACCCAAGCACTTGAGCCATTTGGGCCATTTTCCACTGCTTTCCCAGGTGCATTCGCAGGGAACTGAATCAAAAGTAGAGCAGCCAGGACTCGAACCAGTGCTCACACAGCATGAGAACATTGCAAGTGGCAGCTTGAATAGCTGCGCCACAGCACCGGTCTCAGTATTCATATTTTTTAAAGCTGCTATGTCAGGGGTGGGGAACCTATTTTTCTGCCGAAGGCCATTTGCATATTTATAACATCATTCGTGGACCATGCAAAATGATCAACTTAAAATTAGCCTGCTGGAGATTTATTGAATTTCGAGTCCTGCCTGTGGTTGCCTTGGCAGGATCAGACCAAATGATTTGGAAAGCCTGGTACAGCCCGAGAGCCAGAGTGTCCCTTCCCTGTCCCCTGTGCTTCTCCGGTCCCCCCAGGGCTGAGAGTCCCCTGTGGAGAAGAGCAGCACTGTGTTCCTCAGTTGTTTGCTTTTAAAAAATATTCAGGGACTGCTTTGTCCGTGCCGGGCACGTGTGGGTTCTGGAAGCAGTGTCTGGGCTCTGCTCTCAAGGACTTCCACTGGGGAAGGATTGGGAACAACCAGGGCATTGGGAGGAGTGTCAGGAAGGCTTCTGGATCACTGAGCATGTGTAGGTCATTGTGAACAATGAGACCCACATGGCATGGAACGGTCAGGAGAGACTCCCACCCCAGGGAGCTGAAACCTGAGCGACAGCAAGTGCCAGCCAAGGCATGGCCAGGAGGGAGCATGTCAGGGGGAGGGTGTGCAGGCTCAGAGTGAAGCAGGTGTGAGCTGAGACTGTTGGGGGGCAAGCAGGAAGCAGGCGGGCCAGCTGGCTGTACGGTGGCCCCAAGGCAGTGGCCCATATGCAGGTGGATCTCATAGAGCCTTGTGGCAGCCATGTTGCAGTGTTTGGATGTTCCTGGAGCTCCTGGGAAAGCCTGGGGTGGAGTGCCGGTACAAGAGGGTCCTCCATAGAGTAGACCCCTGATCTGACCATAGGCCTGGGGCTTCGCTGCTGCTCTGAGGATGCGCTATGGGGAGCAGAGATAGTCCCAAGCCCACTGCACAGTCCAAGAGTTGAGGGGGTGGTGACTGAGGAAGTGGGATGAACTAGACAGGTGTTCCACGCAGAGACAAGAGAATGCTCTGAGGACAGGAAGAAGATGCCAGTGGAGGGGTCCCTCATAGCCATGATGGTCACCACTGGGGAGTGCAGGGAGTGTGGGCAGTGCAAGTTCAGCCGCAGAGCTCAAGGTGACGACTTCACGCCCTGGAGAGCACCTGTGAAGACGTGACCACATGGAGAGCCCTGGGCAGGAAGTGACAGGTGCTGGAGCCGCTGGGATTCAGATGCACACGTAGTCCTGCGACTGACAGAGTCTCCTTAGGTGAGGAGGAAGATGGTGGAGAATAATAATTCGTGTATTATGTAGAATGCATGCGTATGTATGTGAATTACATAGTTTGCATGTATATGCATACGTATATTATTAGAATTTATGTATTATGTAGAGTGTATGTATGTGTATTTATATTATGTGGAGTGCATGTGTGTGAATTATGTAGGATGCACATGTATGCATGTGTAGATTATGTAGAATGCATGTATTTATATGCATATTACTTGCAATGTTTGTGTATGCATTTATATTATGTAGAATATAGGTATATGCATGTATATCAGGTAGAATGCATATATAACTTTGTGTATTATTGTAGAATGTATGTAGGCATATATATTTTATGTAGAATATATGTGTACATATATGCATATTATGTAGAATTATGTATGTGTATGAATATTTTGTAGAATGCATATATACGTGTATATATTCTGTAGAATGCACGCATATGTACCTTATGTATAATGCATGTAAATGTATGTGTATTATGTAGAATGCATGTGTATGTACTTTATATAGAATGCATCTATATGTAGGCATATTATGTAGAATGTGTATATATGTATGCATATAATGTGGAAAACATGTGCATGTATATTATGTAGAATGCATTTATATTACATAGGATATATGGATTTTCACATGTCAGACATGTTGGTCATGTGTTGTGTGTCCCTGGCTGAGATCTGTTGTTTGAGTGAGACAGGACTGAGTTGTGCAGCTCTGCCTTGGGCCAGTTCTGAGGGTGCTAGAGCCGGGCACTGCGTCCCTGGGTGCACAGTGAAGCAAACCCACAGCACAGTGGGAAGGTGAGAGGCCATGGAGAAGGGCAGGGGTGGGACTGTCATTCTACCCAGCACAGGGCAGCTGCTGGACCCCACGGGACACAGCCCCAGCCCTGCAGAACCCCTCCTCGCGCTGTCACACCAGGTAGTCCTATCCGGCCCCCACCCCGTAGAGACAGAGCAGCGGGGAGCATCTCACGGGGGCTGCCAGTGGCCTGAACAGGAGGGGATCAGTGCAGGGGGTTTGCAGGACGGATGGGTGGGGCGGGCCCAGAACAAAATGAGGCCATCTCCCGAGTGCAGCCTGAGCTGTGTCCTACATAAAGGCAGCTGCTCCCACCTGGCCATGCCCTGGGAAAGTGGGTTAGGTGTGGGCTCTTCTCGAGAGGAGGTGCAGGGAGGCCTGGCAGAGACAGGGTGTGGAGCAGCCCACAAAGCAGAGGGAGCCGGGCAGATGGAGCAGAGAGCTCAGCCAGGGGGAGTGCACTTGAATGTGTGGAAACCTTGGCCTGGGGCAGCAGTGGGAGGTGGAGGGTGTGTGTGTTTGTGTGTGTGTGTGTGTGTGTAAGGACATGTGTGGAGAGTGTGCACATGTTTGAGTGCCTTGTGAGAAAGGACATGTGTGTGTAAGTGTGCACACTCTGAGTGTGTAAGGATATGTGTGAATGAGCAAGAGTCCAAGCTACTTATTTGTGTGTAAGGGCATGTATGTGAGTGTGCATGTGTGTAAGTGCCTTGTATATAAGGACATGTGTGTGTGTGTGTGCAAGTGTGGACACTCTCAGTGTGAAAGGACATGTGTGAATTAGCAAGTGTTCAAGCTACTCGTTTGTAAGGACATGTATATGAGTGTGCATGTGTGTGTAAATGTGTATGTGTCTTGTGTGTGAGCACACATGTGGGAGTGTGACTGTGGGTGTAAGTGCTGTGTGACAGCGTATGTGTATGTCTATGTAAGGACATGTGTGAGAGTGTGTGTGTGTGTGTGTGTATAACAGTATGTGTGTGTTTGTGTGAGTCTGTGTGTGCATGAGCATCCTTGTGGAAGTGGCCGCTGTGGTGGATGACAGAGTAGCAGGAAGGCCGATGGCCATTTCCACCAAGAGCTGGCACCAGGCAAACTTAGTACATTCAGACACCAACAGGCTGTGGGCACAGAGGGACCAATGTGAATTGCTGGCTTTTCTATAAATTTGCAGGATGAAGAATGATCTTGAAAAGCTAGCAATTGGCCCCAAATTGAGAACGAATGGGGCGGAATCTTGACTGTCCCACCTGAATGAGTCCCCTGTGCAAGGAGATCAGGCTGAGGTGTGCACAGGTGCACCTACCAGAGCCCAGGTCATCCGCATGCCTGGGAAGCATCAAAGCTGCTGGGAGTGTGGGCAAGAGCTCCAGGACAGGCTGTGGGAGCGCTAGCAAGGCTGCAGCTGCAGAACCAGCCGCAGAGTGGCCAGACGGGGCCCCTGCACTGAGCGGGCAGCACACCGCGTTCTCCCCCTTCCCGCTCCTTCTTCCTGAATGCGTGTTTGGCTGCCAGGGCTGGAAGCACACACCTCATGTGCTCTCTACAGGAACTCTTAGGTGCGCTCTACATTATCATGGCCACCAGGGCAGGGCCACGTGGCCTCGGGGCAGCACCAGGAGCTCAAGGACACTCTCCTGCAGTGACCCACTGGAGCGGCCCCCACACCCAGAGGAGGAGCAGCTAAGCCTGCAGCTAATGTTTCATCTCTTTAGTTCCCATGAAAAGCATCACAGACCACAGTGAAAATAAATAAAAGGTCTGGGTTTATTTTTTCCAATTAGCTTAAAAGCATACTGGACTCTGGGCTAGCTCCCAGGGAATGTCAGAGAGAAATTTGCAAACCTGCTACTGATCAGACACAGCCCATGGCTAGAAGGGCAAACAGGACATAGAGGAAGGGCGAAGCTGGAAGGCGAAGGAATGTTCAACATCATCGCTAAACTAGAGGACTGGGCAACCCCAGTGGCCTCCATGAGCAGACTGCTGGGTCAGTGAGAGGAACAGGACTGTGCGAACCCTGGTAGCAGGGATCAGGGATCGGAATGTTCTAGATTTCAAAGCTCTGAAAAGCACAGGGTACGTGACACAAAGATCACAGGCAGGGGCTGGCAGCCTCCACTTGTGACACCAGTGCTCCTTTTCGGAGTGCTGGTTTAAGTACCAGCTGCTCTGCTTCCTGTCAAACTCCCTGCTAATGCACCTGGGAAGGCAGCAGCAGATAACCCAGGCGTTTGGGCCCCCATTATCCACCCAGAGGGAGTTCCAGGTTGCTGGTTTTGGCCTGGTCTAGCCCCAACCCTTGCAGTCACTTGAAGGGAGTGAACCAGCAGATGGAAGATCTCTCTCTCTCTCTCTCTCTCTGTAACTCAACTTCTCAAACAAATTAATTAATTAAAAAATAGAATCACTGTATGATCCAGCAATTCCACTGTTGCATACTCTCAGAACAACTAAAATCTGGGACCTGGATGTACGTATTTGCACACCTGTGTTCAGAGCAGGTGGGAAAGCGTCCGTTGGTAGATGAGTGGACAGAATGGGGTATATCCATGGAATACACGTGCTGTGGCCATCAGAGGCGGACACTATGATGGATGCAGAAACATGTCTCAAGCCTCAAGACATCATGCAAAGGGCAATGAGCTAACTGCAAAAGGCTAAATGTGGGATTCCTCTGTGTGAAGCACACGGGGTCAGTCCAGCTCAAGGAGACGGAGGGAGAAGGGTGGTGGCTGGGGTTGGCTGGGGCTGGCCTGTGCTGGTGGCTGGAGAAACGAGCATCAGTGTGTTGTGAGTACAGAGCTCCACTTTGGGAAACCAAGAAAGTCTGGACCCGGAGGATGGTGATGGTTGCACAACGCTGTGAATGTGCTGGATGTGTAATGTGCTCAACGGGATGCTTGAAACAGAAAAGAATGGCCAAGCTTCCATTCAATGTATTTTACCATCATCAAACATGGTATATATAGAAGCTGCAGGATTTCAAAGCTGTGTTCAAGAATGTCATGTGGGGCTGGCACTGTGGCGCAGTGGGTTAAAGTCTCTGCCTGAAGCCTTGGCATCCCATATTGGTGCCGGTTTGAGTACCAGCTGCTCCACTTCCAATCCAGCTCTCTGCTGTGGCCTGGGAATGCAGCAAAGGATAACTCAAGTCTTTGGGCCTTTGCACACACATGGGAGACCTGGAAGAAGCTCCTGGCTCCTGACTTTGGATCAGTTCAGCTCTGGCCGTTGTGGCCATTTGGAGAGTGAACCAGCGGATGGAAGACCTCTCTCTCTCTCTCTCACTCTAGCTCTACCTCTCTCTGTAACTCTTTCAAATAAATAAAATAAATCTTTAAAAAAAAGTGATGTGGGTGTTTTTTCCCCCTTCTTCCTAGGGTCGATATTCTTTTCTCTTTGAAATTGCAGTCACAGCTGAGAGAGACAAAGCTTTTCCATCCTGTTTCCTTCCCCTGGGTGTCCGCATCATTGCAGTCTTGCTGTCCCCAGGCCAGTCCAGACTGGTGTGTGGGCCTTCCCAGGGGGTGGCTGTGATTTAAATGAGTACCCAGAGAAAGCAGAAGGAGAGATCCCAGGGAAGAGCCTGGGATGCTCGCTCAGCGGTGCTCGGCTTGGAGCCTGCGATGCAGCAACAGTCACTTCTGCTCTATCCATGGAACCACAGCCCAGCAGCTGGTACTCAGCCCCTACCCCACCTGCAGTGCAGCTCCAGTGGTGGAATCGCACAGGTGTCTGGAGTGGCATCCATGAGAAGTGGGTTTGGAGACAGCCATTCCTCAGGTTTGGCTCCAGCCTTGTTAACTTTCTCTTCAGGGTGAAGCCTGGAATCCCACCCCAATCTTCCTGGGCCTCCACCTCTCCAGGCAGCAACCTGAATCCACGGGAAGCAAGGGACCCAGCTGGTGCTCTGTGGATTCCCTGTGGAGCCTCCTGGCTGACTGCTGCCTTGTGTTGCTTCTCAGACCAGGTTCTCCAGGGTAAGGACGGGCTCCAGGCATGCGCAGATCAGGTTCAGGGGGGAAGCCTTCCCTCAGTGCTTGCAGATTTTCCCAGGGAGGAAGCCTGCCAGGAGGCAGTGGCCTCACTCCTCCCCTCTGCCTGCCCTCAGGACATCCAAACCAGAGTCCCCAGGGCCCAGGAATCTGCATGTGATTTCAATGGAGCCGGGCTTGGGGAGGGGGTGCATTCAGAAATCTGCATTCATTGCAAAGACCTATTTGGCAATTTCAGTTTCTGGTGGTGAGAAATGCTTGACCCTTTCAGTCACTGCTGGACTGGCATCAGGTGCTGAGGCAGCAGAATTCCAAGATGGCCCTGAGTTTCAGTCTCTCTCTCTCTCTCTCTCTCTCTCTCTCTCTCTCTCTCTCTCTCTCTCTCCTTCTCTCAGTCGCTGAGTGATACAGGAATCGAGGTGGTGGAGGATTACAAGATCCTTAAGGTCTCACATCAGCTGGCCCCAGGATGAGGAGCTACCCAGCAGGCTGGACCTAACCATTGGGGTCTCCTCCCTCCACCCACAGGTCACAGCCAGGACACCAGGGACGCGCAGCCAGCTTGAAGTATATTAGGTAGAAACAACGCTGTGCATTAGGGCACGTGGTCATGCAGCAGGAGGTGAGTTTGACCTTCAGATGCCCTCACGATCCTGAGGACCAACTAGAAAACAGCATCTTCGAACCTAGGGCTGTGAAGACCTGGACTCAGTCAACAGCTCGCACAGGAGCCAGCAAGCAGACTCCTCCCTGGGAAGCGAGAGCAACACTTTGATGTTTTTGAGACCCTGTGCAGAGAGCCCAGCCACAGGGTGCCCAGGCTTGTGACCTGCAGAGCCGTGAGCTAGCACAGGGCTGCTGCTGGAAGCCACTCTGTTGGTGATCCTTTGTTTTGCAGCCATTAGAAGCTGATACTGGCAGCTCACAGAGCTCTGGCTGCAGTCGATACACAACCCAGCTGCCTGAACGAGCCGGCAAACTTAGGGACAAAGAGACGCCAGGAGCATGCATGATCCCAGGCTTTGGCTTTTGTGGCCATTTCAGTGATGGAGCTGAGGGCCACAGAACGGAGGTGTGAGCTGGGTACTTGGGAAACCCCCAGGTCACTTCTGGGGAGATCAGCGCAGCACACAGTTGCTCACGCTGGAGCTGATGTGGCGGAGCAGAGAGCAGGTTCCTGGATTTGCGCATGCGTGCCCAGAGCGTTCTGTGCATGAGCAGATGGAACTTTCTAGGAAGTTTTGTCTTCTCAGACCTGACTCTCCAGGAAAACTGCTCTGCGTGGAGTAGGTACAGCTTTGCTTCACTCCAAAGGACAGCTCACCTGCCGTGCAGCAGCTAAGACGGTTCGGAGGCAAACTCAACCATAACGCTACATCCAGCCATCATCTGGCTTGTGCGTAATATCATGCCTTCATGCACATGACCCCACTCACACCTACAGATCCCCGGAGAGGAAGTTCCTGTTGAAAACTGTTCTTGTAGCTGGGGACCTGAGGTTTAGAGAGGCCAAGTCACTCACCCAAGAATGCACAGCAGAGAGAGAGAGAGAGAAGAGGAACATAGTACTGTCTTGGAATTCTGCTGCCTCAGCACCCAATACCAGTACAGCAGTGACCAAAGGGATCAAGCTGTGTGTTTCACCACCAGAGGCTGATATTGCCAAATAGATCTATGCATTGAACTCTGATTTCCAAACACACCCCCTTCTTCTCCCATCTTTAGAAGACAGTTGCCATTCACAGGGGCGATGGCCAACTAGTGTTTGTTGAATGACCGAAAAAATGTACTCAGTCCTATCACAGGCCCATGCGAATGCACGGCTGCCCACCCAACTCCCACCCCCCCCCACCCCGTGGTGCTGTCTGTGGTCCACATGGGGTGGAGGCAGAGTTTGCTTAGAGGACAAAGAACCAACCACTGACTCTCTGAACACATTGTTGTCTGAATAAAAAAATTCACACCTGATAGTGTGTGACTGTAAAGATTTTTTAAGGAAGATTTTATTTATTTATTTGAGAGACAGAATTATAGACAGAAAGAGGAAGAAACAGAAAGAGAGGTCTTCCATCTGCTGGTTCACTCTCCAAATGGCTTTAATGGCCAGAGTTAAGCCGATCTGAAGCCAGGAGCCAGGAGCTTTTTTCAGGTCTCCCACACCAGCGCAGGGGCCCAAGCACTTGGACCATCTTCTTCGGCTTTTCCAGGCCACAGCAGAGAGCTGGATAGGAAGTGGAGCAGCCAGGACTCGAACTGGCACCCCTATGGGATGCCAGCACTGCAGGCGGAGGCTTTACCCACTGCGCCACAGTGAAGGCCCCTGTGAGGGCGCGTTTAAGACTCACGTTGTGGTTTGGGAGCAAATGTGGGCTTTGATGGGAGCAGAGAACAGGTCAACCCTGAGCTGAGTCCCCCAGAAGCAGGTGTCAGCCCGGCCACCTCACCCCAAACCCCTCTCTGTGGACCCGCAGTGAAGGACTGCCCATGCTGGCCGAGGAGACAGTCCCAATGACGGATGCCTGCAGACTTCAAAGGTTCTTGGGAAACAGAATGAAATCATAAGTTGATCTTGGTGGGGAAAATCTTTGAGTCCGGTAGCTCTGGGACTGGGACCTTAGGAAGACACAACCTACACTCCACTGCCCCAGGCCCAGGCCCTGCCAGTGCGCAGTCCCTGGCATGATGTATGCGTGAAATGTGGGAGCTGGGTGAGGGCTCCACTTCCACCTGCAGCTCTGGGATTGGGACTGATGGCTCTATTACTCTGGGATCAACTGTGCTGTGCTATCCCTGTGGGACCTGGGATGGCTCTCCCTCCTTTCCACTTTTGCTGGCCCAGGGTTGCCATTGCACAGTCTCCAGCATGATATCCTACCTGCCCTGCAGCTCTGGGGTGCTGACTGTTAGCACCCTATTCCTCAGGACCTGGACAGAACCTACCTGCACTCCTTGGCTCCAGGCTCAAACCTGCTGGCACGCACTCCCCAGAATGATCCATCTTCAGCCCTAGGACTGGGGCAAGGTCCTCTTCATACCCCCCAAGGCTTGCACTTGGACTCTTGTGCTGGAAGCTCCTAGCATCACACCCACCCACCCACAGAACCTGGAGGAGGAGGTCTCACCAACACCCCACAGTTCCAGGGCTGTGGCTCTTGGTCCCACAAGTCCAGGCATCCCCCCAGCTTGCCTGGCAGGGCAAGGGGAAGTGCCCTCCGTGTCCCACAGCACTGAACACATGGCTACTGCTGTCACATGCCCTAGTGTGATTGACCCTGAACCCCATGGGGCCTGAAGACCAACACTTTAGGGATCCCATGTCCCAAGTTGTATTAGTATTTCCCAAGCCGCAGCAGACCAAACACCTGGGATACTCACAGACAGTGCAGACACCAATTTCAGCTTAAGAAATCACTCTGAGGTTAATTTTCCTGACTTGCCTAGAACCCAGAGCCAAAACAGCTACCCAAATGACACCTGGCATTCCAACCAAGAAAAAAAAATCATTTTCAACACAAATGACTCTATAAAGAAGAAGGAACTATGGCACCAGATGCATGGATGTTAAAGCAGATAACAGGATACAGAGAGAAGCAAAAAAGCGTCACACCTACAAAAGGAAATAGTTCTCCAGAAACGGATCCTGGTCGTCTGAGGGAAATCTATGAAACGCCTGAAAAAGAATTCAAAGTAATGATCCTACGGAAACTCAGTGAGATGCAAGGGACTATAGATAGACAAATCTAAGGAACAGGAAGAATGATTGGAATGCATGTGAACCCCCCCCCCCCCCCGTAATGCGCATTTTCATGAACATTTGGAAGACCCTTCAGATGCATGGATTTCAAAACCTTTTGCACCAAAATAGAGTTACCTTTAAATTCTGTTTTCCATGGACCACTAGAAGTACTGTCTTAGGGATCCTGTTTTGAACGACATGGAGTGGTTTTAATGAAAAGTGACTGCGGCTCAAGGTTCGCAATGGTGAAAGGGCAAAGGCAGCCTTGCGGCTTCAGCAGCTCAGCTTTGGTGCCAGTGCCTGGGGGCAGCAGAGACCTCTTGTTCTCTAGCAGAGCACTTCCTTCTGACCTCAGCATAAAACAAGGCTCTTGTTTTTTGTCTTTTTTTCCGTGCTTTCATTCCAAATAAGATATGGTTCTGAATCTTTCTCTCCACGAATTGGTCCCCTGATTGTATTTTCTTTCTGCCTGTGGACAGCTCCTATCCACAGATTCTCCATGCTTGCTTCCTGTCTGACCTGGGTTTGCTCAAAGTATCCACTTGCTACATTCTGCTGGCACCCATTCATCAAAATACCATCATATATTAATTATTGAAAATGAACACTGGTTCTGAAGCTGCAGAACACACAGGAAAAATGGCCACTGGAAAATCGCAGGTGGTTGGTTTTCAAGGTGTGATTGCATCTGCTGGCTCAGAGTATCGAGAGCTTCGCTGGACCAAGCACAGGGGCTGTGTGTTCTCACTGGGGACCGATCCTCTTCCAAGATTGTTCCAGATTAGTGGCCTCAATTCCAAATAGAGGAGTCATTTGGGAATTAGTGTCTCGCGGCCTGCAGAGCCAATTTCCTTTTATGAAACAGCCTCCATTCTGCAATGAGAGCCATTTTCAGGCTCCGAAATTTCCAGGTTCCTCAAACTCTGGGGATTCCACACAGCCAGTGCAGTCAGCCCTCTGCATCCACTGATGCTGAGCCCATGGATTCCACAACCATGGATTCTGCATCCACAGACTCCACCTCCTTGGGTTCTGAACCCACGGATTTTGCATCCACAGCTTCCACATCCAGATTCCACACCGACAGACAAGGGGCCGTGGTGTGGTGGCCATTTGTGGGGTGAACCAGCCAGTGGTTACTTTGGATGAAAATCCCAAAGTCTAAGGATGGCCTAGCAGAAGGATGGAAAGATCTAGAATCATTGGTGATACCATATAGCCTTGGATGATGGAGCAAGACCTCGAGGCTCGTGGTCCCATGAGGTGGAGTGGGTCAGACCGGTGCAGTTTGCACTCTTGCTGGTTGTGCGTGCTTCCCCCTGCAAACAGATACACCCGAACGCCAAAGAAACACCTGCACGGAGACAACACCTTGGTTCAGTGCTGCGATGCTAGCATCCCACATGAGCACCTTTGAGTCCCTGCTGCTCAGCTTCAGATCCAACTCCCTCTTAATGCACCCAGGAAAGCAGCAGAAGATGACTCAAGCACTCGGGCCCCTGCCACTGACTTGGGAAATCCGGATGGAGTTCTAGGTGCCTGGCTCAGCCCTGGCCGTTGCAGCCATGGGGTGGGGGTGGGGCAGGGCGGGATGAACCTGTAGTTGGAAGATCTCTTTGTTTCTCCCTCTCAGTGACTCCGACTTTCAAATAAATAAATAAATAAATACATCTCTTATTAAAAAAGATATGCTTTTACTAAACACCTCCCTTTAAAGAAGCACATTCCGAGGATCTAGACCTTCTGATAAAAAGTAAGACATGTGGAAGTTCAGTGCATTGACATCTGTGGACAAGCTCTTGTACAAGAAGATGCCGATGGAGACAAAGGCACAATTAGAACTTTTGGCACCCATCAGGCCTCATGCACAGCTGCGCTGGGGTAATCCGTAATGACGCCCCCTGCCCCAACGTGTCCAGTCACTGTGGCACCCACCGGGAAGCAGTCAGCAAGAGATAGCAGGGTCAGCAGAGTCCAGGGCCTATTTCTCAGGGGACAGAGGCTGGTATTTCAGGCCCTTGCGGGTCAGATGCTCCTTGTCACGCACAGCCAGCTCTGGCATTGCTGGAGCCAGAAGCAGCCCCAGATGATACAGGAACAAATGAGTTTGACTGTGTTCCAGGGACATTTTATTTGCAAAACAGGTGGCAGGCTGAGCAAGCCTTTGCGCTGCGGTTTGCTGACTCCCGAGACAGATGAGAGCAGAGGGGAGAGCAACTGACATTTGCGGGTGTCAGGCATCACGGAAAATTCTACATATTTCCCTCAGTCCTCGTAAGAGCTCCGTGACACAGATAGGTTTGGAGAATGACACAAATCAGCCAGCATTGCATGCCTAGCCGACTGCAGGGCTGCAATCCACACCTGAAGCCCTAAGCACCAGGACATTTTTCTGTTCGTGTCGGAGAATTCACTCTCCCAGCACTAGAGGTGATATAATTTGAGTAATGAAATGATAGGCCAGAACCTGCAAGCTATGATGCTTTGTGTTATATTTTTTTTGAAAGATTTTTATTTATTTGAAAGGTGGAGTTACAGACAGAGGGAGAGACAGAGGGAAAGGTCTTCTGGTTCACTCCCCACATGGCTTCAATGGCGGAGCTGTGCTGTTTCAAAGCCAGGAGCCAGGAGCCAGGAGCTTTTCCTGGGTCTCCCACGTGGATGCAGTGGCCCAAGCACTTGGACCATCTTCTGCTGCTTTTCCAGGCCATCAGCAGGGAGCTGGATTGGAAGTGGAGCAGCTGGGACAGTAACTGGTGCCCATACGGGATGCTGGCATTGCAGGCAGAAGCTTAGCCCACTAACACCACAGCACCGGCCCCTCTGCCTTGTATTTTAAGATAGACTTCAATGTCCCCGCTCAGCAGCAGGTACCTGCTAAAACAATCACCCGGATTCAGGAGTCTTTTGTGCTACCGGAGGTAAGCCGTGGAGAGCTACTGGCTGGGCATCTGCTTTAAGCACCTGCAATTTTACACTGGAGTGTGGTTTGTCATGGGGCAAAAAGCAATCTCTATTGCATGGCACTCAACAGGAGAGCATGTGTCAGTGCACATACATACACACACACACATGTGCATGGCAGGTGTGCCGCACACATGTGCACACACACACACACACAAACCCCTCAGAGTATCTCATAGGAAGGGCAGAGTAATAACTTCCTCAGCTATAACCATGTGAGTGAAATTCAGTTGACTGTAATTTCTGTCTTATTAGAAACTCTGCGGCAGCAGCATCCCTGTACACCTATCTTTCTCCCCTGGCACGAGTGCTGGGGGCGTAATTGCCCTCCGATGCGCTGTACCAATCGCACCGCTGCGCCATCCCAATCTCGCTGCTCACCGTACCAATCTCACCGCTGCAGACAATGGCTCGGGGCTCCATCTTCTCTCTGTTGTGGGTAGTGGCTACGGGGCCAGGATCTAGCATTTATCCTGAGTCCCTTTGTTAGACTCAGACTTGGCATTTGAGGCGAAGAGCCCCTCAAGTGAGGTCTCTAATTAATAAGCTCTAGGTGTCGTGTTCTGTCGTCCATAAAAATCCCTTCAAGTCTGCCCAAGGAAGGAAAAACTCTGGAGCACAGTGGTGCTTCCAGTAGCGACAGGAGGCGGTGGAGATTCCTGGGGTAAGAAGACTTCCCAGGCAGCCTGCGCCTGGGGGAAAGCAGGCAGATAGGCACAGCTTTGCAGCAATGGTGGCTCCAGGCAAGGGACACATGACTGCTGGCGTCTGAGGCTCAACATCTTCATACAGCTCCACTACCGTGACGTGTGTGTGTGTGTGTGTGTGTGTGTGTGTGGTGTAACTACCAAATGTTCTATTGCCTTGGGTCATCTAGGTCGTTATTGGGTCTGGCATTTATTTGTGTATGTCGTGTGGAGCAGGACTCCCTCTCTCTCTCTCCCGAGCTGTAAGCATTTTCTAGTCCTGCTGGAACAAATGACTTTAGCCTGTACCTTTGCAGTTCTGTAGAGAAGCTATCAGCCGGGAGTCTAAATGGATCGGATTCAAGAGTAGCAGGGCCGCTGTCCCCACTAGAGGTTGCTGGCGTGGGGGTGGGGAGGTGAAAATCTGCTTTCTCTTCCTGTGCCCATGGATGTACCCATGTCCCCTGCCTCTTGGTTGCCATCTTCAAAGCCATCAGCTTCTCCTTTCCCTGGCCTCCCCCAAACTCTGCACCTTGGACCACAGCTTTAGCTAAGCTTAAGGAACTCCTGATGGGTGTGGTCCCACCCAGATAATCCAGGGGAATCTCACAGTTTCAAACTCCGTCCCTTCAGCCTCACCTGCAAGGCATCTTTTGATGTGCGACTGATATATTCTAGTGATTAGGAGGTGAATATTTTTGGAGGCTATTAAACTGCCTATTGCAAAAGGGAGCAGAATCTTCTCAACAGAATTGAATAATCCATTTCCCCACTGCTCCAAAAGCAGCACAGATACAAGGGGTCTTCACAAAATCTATGAAAACTATTATGATGAAAAACCATGTACAGATTCCAAAACGTTTTTACATCAAAATAGACTTAACTATTTATTTTTAAATTGAGAGACAGGCAGACAGGAAGTGCCATCTTCTGGTTCACTTCCCAAATACCCCTAATGGCTGGGACTGAGCCAGGTCCTGAAGCCAGATGCCAGGAACATAATCCGGTTTTCCCACATGAGTGGCAGAAGGAAGAAGGATGGGAGGGAGGAGGGTAGGGAGGAAGTATCACTATGTTCTTAAATCCGTGTGTATGAAATATATGAAGATTGGCTGGCGCCGTGGCTCAACAGGCTAATCCTCCGCCTTGCGGAGCCGGCACACCGGGTTCTAGTCCCGGTCGGGGCACCGGATTCTGTCCCGGTTGCCCCTCTTCCAGGCCAGCCCTCTGCTGTGGCCCAGGAGTGCAGTGGAGGATGGCCCAAGTGCTTGGGTCCTGCACCCCATGGGGAGACCAGGAAAAGCACCTGGCTTCTGGCTCCTGCCATCGGACAAGCGCGGTGCGCCGGCCGCAGCGCGCTGGCCGCGGCGGCCATTGGAGGGTGAACCAACGGCAAAGGAAGACCTTTCTCTCTGTCTCTCTCTCTCACTGTCCACTCTGCCTGTAAAAAAAAAAAAAAAAGAAATATATGAAGATTATGTAACTTAAGTAAAATAAAAAATAACAATCTAATGACGTAAGCCATTACCTGCTGCCCCCCAGGGCACACATTAGCAGGAAGTTGGAGTTGGCAGCTGGAGCCAAGAATGGAGCCCAGGTCCTCTGGCAGGGGAAGCAGGTGTCTTAACTGACTTCAGAATTGCTAACCCAGAATTGCCTGCTCCATGCATCTGTAATTCCATTGCCCACACATGTTTGGAAGCACCCTTGAAGACCATGCACAGATCTGTGCCTTAACTGTCTGTTAGCTTCCCCTCATCTGTTTGTTTAACCCTGTCCCAGTACCACTCAGATTTGATTACAACAGTTTTATAGTCTGTTTTCACATCTGGTGGGGAAGTAACTCATGAATATTAATAGTGTTAAAAATCCCTTGCCAGTCTTCTATATTATCTTTTCCATATTAACTTTATAGAGAGCCTGCTGAGGTTCATTCAAATTAACATAGGATTATAATACAGACTATTGATGTTTACTTAGAATCACCATGGGACTATGCTATTGACATCTACTCACAGCTATGATAGACACGGTGCTCCAGTGATTGACACTGATTAGCTAAAGGACATTTGTGTTTCTGTGGGATTGGCCCTGAGCGGGTCACCTCTTGCATGGGTTCCTCTGTTCTGTACACTACGTATGTGGGGGTGGAGTTTTATTTTATCATTTAAAAAAATGACTTTTTAATTTCTTATTTGAAAGAGTTACAGAGAGAGAGAGAGAGAGAGAGAGAGAGAGAGAGATCTTCCATTCACTGGTTCATTTCCCAAATGGTTGTGATAGCAAAGTCTGTGCCAGGCAGAAGCCAGAAGCCTGGGACTCCATCTGGATCTTCCACATGGGTGCAGGGGCCCAAGCACCCAGATCACCTTCCACTGCTTTTCCCGCGCCATGAGCAGAGAGCTGGGTCAGAAGTGGAACAGCTGGACATGGAATCACTTCTCATGCGGGATGCTGGTGTTGTTGGCTTAACCTGCTGCACCACAACACCGCTCCCTTCAGGCCATACGTAGGCTAATTTGATAAGTCTAGGGTGCTTTATCAGGCCATTCATCTTCTATGATCCCTTTCTCTCCTTGACCCTTGCCGGGGACTAGAACAGCTGATTTTTGTATGCTGAGCTGTTATGAAGCCACCCTGTTGGATTCCCGCGTCAGCTCCAGCTCTTGGTCAGTTGATGCTCCTGGAGTTCAGTAGACAAACATCTGGAGTTGGGGTTTCAGAAACACCAATGAGGTTGTTAATGCTTTCCTCTTTATGCACCGGCTTTCCCTGTAGGGTCTCACAGCAGGGACAAAAGCAGAGACAGAAGTCTATAAAGGAATGTATATCTGCCCCACTCTCAATTTATTCAGGAAAAAAATGAGGATAAAATTAAGGGGGTTTTGATCAGGGCCCCATGTAATGAGCCATGGCAGGTGTCGCTGTTCTCCAGCCCAGCTCTGGGCTCCACGGAGATGGGGCAAAGGGGCTCCTTCAGAAATGACCCCTCAAGGAAGGTTCTTCCCAGCTGTCCCCCAAAGTTTGCTAGATGCTGGAATATCCATTCCAGCATGGGGCTCTGGTCCCAGAGGGCATCCCAAACCCTTTGTGGCTCTCAGCTCCTCCTCTGTCATTTACTCCCCTTCCACTGCACTGCTGCCACGCTGCCCTGATTGTCCTGTGTGTTGTGGTGCAGGCCACTCACTCAGCGTTCCACGCTCATCTGTATTCTTGCACCTGCATGCATACACATGTGTGTATATCCTTAGCAACGGTGTTCTGCGTGATTGTCTTTGGGTCACTCTTTTCTTCCTTATGGCCTTTCCTCCTTTTTTAAAAGATTTATTTATTTGCTTGAAAGGTAAAGTTACAGAGAGGCAGAGGCAGAGAGAGAGAGAGAGAGAGAGAGAGAGAGAGAGAGAGAGAGAGAAAGGTCTTCCATCTGCTGGTTCATTCCCCAACTGGCCACAATGGCCAGAGCTGTGCTGATCCAAAGCCAGGAACCTGGAGCTTCTTTCGGGTCTCCCACATGAGTGCAGGAGCTCAAGGACTTGGGCCATCTTCCACAGATTTCCCAGGTCATACCAGAGAGCTGGATGGGAAGTGGAGCAACCAGGACTCGAACCAGCGCCCATATGGGATGCTGGCACTTCAGGCGGCAGCTTTACCTGCTATGCCACAGCACTGCTTTATGGATACAACATATTTGTAATTCTCACCTTTGAGCCTGAGGGAAATGGGTTGCTAAACTGTACATGCACCATCACTGCAGTGGGTCTATTTTGCTCACTTCCATTTCTGAGCAACTATGTTTCAATCTTCTTTTTTAAGGACCCTAGAATCTACTTGTTTATCAGCCTAGTGAAGGTGTTTCAAAAAGTCTGTGGGGCTTGACTTTGTGTGTGGGGGTTAGGCCACCCCCGGTGATGCCAGCTCCACAGTCCCAGTTACTCTGTTTCTGATCCAGTCCCTGCTCATGTGCATGAGAATGTAGTGGAAGAAGATCCAAGTGCTTGGGCCCCTGCTCCCCATGTGGCACACCTGGATGGAGGTCCTGCTCCTGGCTTTCGCCTGGCCCAGACCTGGCTGCTCTGGCTGTCTGGGGAGTGAACCAGCAGACAGAAAATTCTCTCCCCCCTCCCTCCGCCACTGTCACTCTGGCTTTCAAATAAAAAAAATACAACTAAAAAACAGTTTGTGAAAATGGAATTGCATATTTGAGTTGATTTTGTGCAAGTCTGTGAAATACATGCACTGCTTTTTTATAATACACATTTCTCACATATTAAGAAAAGGAAGACAGCAATGTTAGATAGATAGGTAAGGAGACAGCTTGTAATTTTTCTTCTTATAACTGCCTTCAAAGATACTTGAACATTTAAAGAGACGTGTCCTCCATTTGGTCTCATTTCCTTCAGCCTCAAGAAATCCCTCGAGCACTTGTCCTTATGAAGGTCACTGATGACTGTCCCCAGCTTCCAGTGCCTGCTTCCCTTTCATGCTTTAAGGATGCTTGTTCTGCAGTAAAAGCTGTGGATTGGCAGGTGTGTCTTTCGATCAAAACCGAGAAGCTGTCATTCTCCCAGAGTCCTGTGCCATTCCACCACACTGTCCTCACGTGTGCTGAGATGCATTGGTGACAACATAGCATGCTTTGCAGGATGCTCTCTTATAAACAATGCATCTTCTTCCCCTGGAAAAAATTCCATTTTATTTGAAAGAGAGAGCGCGAGAGTGAGAGCGAGAGTGAGAGTGAGAGAGATATCTTCTATCCACTGAATCACTTTCCAAATGTCCCCACTAACCAGGACTGGGCCAGGTGGAAGTCAGAAGCCCAAGAACTCAACCTGGGTCTCTCCCATGTAGGACTGAGTACTTGAGCTGTCGCCTCTGCCTCCCAGAGTATGCATCAGCAAGAAGCTAGATCAGAAGCAGAGTAGTCAGGATTCGAACCAGGCACTCCGTTACGGGATGCTGATATTTCAAGTGGTGACCTCATTGCTATGCCAGGTTCTTGTTCCTCTCCTGCATACTTTTTTTTTTAAAAAAAGATTTATTTTATTTATTTGAAAGAGTTACAGAGAGAGGTAAAGACATAGAAAGAAGTCTTCCATCTGTTGGTTCACTCTCCAAATGACCTCAACGGCTGGAGCTGTGACAATCCGAGGGCAGGAGCCAGGAACTTCCTCTGGGTCTCCCACGTGGGTGCAGGGTCCCAAGGACTCGGGCCATCTTCTACTGCTTCCCCAGGCCATAGCAGAGAGCTGGATCGGAAGAGGAGCAGCTAGGACTAGAACTGGCGCCCATGTGGGATGCCGGCACTTCAGGCCAGGGCTTTAACCCACTGGGCCATAGCGCCAGCCCCATCCTGTATACTTTTAGGATGTACCTAGATCTGTTGTCCTCATAGTATTTTTTCACCAGTGGAGTTTGCTAATATTCCTTTGTTGCTGTTCTTCCATCTGCAGTCTGCTTGTATAACCTGAGATAATCTTCATTTAGGTGCAGGTATTACAACATTCAGTTCTAGAATTTCTGCTTCCATTTGGTTCTTATCATGTTCAATTTTCTTCTGCTGAGACTCTGACCTTTGCTCTTTATCTCTTCCTTTAAGTCTTGCATTCATTGATAAGTGCTGCTTCCATGTTTTATTGCGAATTCCTATACTGGGATCAACTTTGGGCATTATTAACTTTTTTAAAAAAAGGTTTTTTTTTTTTTTTAATTATTTGTAAGGCAGGTAGAGAAGGGTGGGAGATGTAGAGGTAGAGGTAGAAGTAGAGGTAGAGGGAGATTTTCCATCCACAGATTCACTCCCCAGTTGGCTACAACAGCCTGGGGTGAGCAAGTTTGGAGTCAGGAGGCCAGAACTTCACCCTTGTCTCCCACATGGGTGCAGAGGCCCACACACTGGGTCATCTTCTGCTGCTTTCCCAGGTGCATTAGCAGGGAGCTCGATTGGAAGTGGAGAAGCCGGGACTTGAACTGGTGCTCTGATATGGAATGCCAATGCTGTAGGCAGTAGCTCATCCTGCTGTGCACCACACTGATGCCTTGTCCAATTTTTTTTTTCCCTAAAAACCTAAATTCATTCGGTTAGAGGAGTTTTAAGTTCCTAGCAAAGTTGAGAGGCAGGTACAGAGGCACAGAGCTGTCACATGTAACCCTTGACCCACACAAACATGGTTTCCCCATTATCACACCTCCCACCTGAGTGGTTTGTAATGATTGACTAAAATCTTCTTTGACACAAAACACATAGCTGAGGGGCCGGCACCATGGTGTAGTGGGCTAAGCCTCCATCTATGGCTGCTCTTCTTCTTCTTCTTTTTTTTTTTTTTTTTGACAGGCAGAGTGGACAGTGAGAGAGAGAGACAGAGAGAAAGGTCTTCCTTTGCTGTTGGTTCACCCTTCAATGGCCACCGCAGCCGGCGTGCTGCAGCCAGCGCACCGCACTGATCCGATGGCAGGAGCCAGGTGCTTCCTCCTGGTCTCCCATAGGGTGCAGGCTCAAGCACTTGGGCCATCCTCCACTGCCTTCCCAGGCCACAGCAGAGAGCTGGACTGGGAGAGGAGCAACTGGGAAAGAATCTGGCACCCCAATCAGGACTAGAACCTGGGGTATGGCACCGCAGGAGGAGGATTAGCCTAATGAGCCTCGGTGCTGGCCATAAATAAAATCTTTAAAAAAAAAAAAACCACACAGCTCACATTAAGGTTCATTCTTGGTATTGTGCATTCTATGCATTTTATAAGCACATGTATCTATAATTACTGTACCATATAGAGCGTTTTCACTGCCTTAAAAATTCCCTGTGGGGTAGGAGTTTGGCTTAGCAGTTGAGCTGCTGGATGCAATGCCTGCATCTCATATTGTGATGCTTGGGGTTGAGTTCCAGCTCTGCTCCTGATTCTAGCTTTCTGCTCATGCCAACCTGGGAGAAAACAGTGATAGTCCAAGTAGTTGGTTCCTCACCATGCACGTGGGAGAGACCTGCATGGGGTTTATGGCTCCCGGCTGTAGCCTGGCCCAGCTGAATGCATCTGGGGAATGAAAGAAAGGGTGGGAGTTCTCTCTGTTTCTCTCTCTCAAAGAAATAAATAGAAAAACATCATAAAAATCCTCTATGCTCCACCTATTCATCCTTCCCTGTCCCCTAACTGTGGGAGCCACAGTCTCATGGTTTGGCCTCTTGCAGGAAGTTGTATGTTTCGGATCATGTAAAATGTGGCCATCCAGACTGGCTTTTCTCACTTGGTTACAGGCACTGAAGTTTCGTTCATGTGTTTTCCTGGCTTCCCAGCTCATTTATTTTACGCATTGCATAATATCCTCTGGGTGCATTGCCATGAGTATCTGTTTACTTGCCGAAGGCCACCGTGGTTGCTCCCAAGTTTTGACAATTAGAACAAGCTCGTTGCAATTACCCGTGTGGAATTTCTGCTTGGACACAAGCTTTCCACATCTTGGGGTAAATGCCAATTTGCATGATCTTGATGGGCGAATTTGTTTAGTTTTGTGAAAGTCCACCAAGTGGGCTTCCGGCTTGGCTGAGCTGTTGGGCACCCCCACAGCAGTGAGGGAGAGTTCCTGGGATCTGAACCCTTGCCAGCTTTGGGCTGTCAGCGCTCTGCGTCCTGGCCATTGTGACAGGTGTCTGATGGTGTCTGCATGCTGGGAGACAAAAATGTGCCTTTCTCTGACCACATGAGATGCTCGGCTTCTTTTAAATTTTTAAACATTTATTTATTTATTTGAAAGGCAGAGTTTACAGAGAGAGAGAGAGGGAGAGAGAGAGAGAGAGAGAGAGAGAGAGAGAGAGAGAGAGAGAGAGGGAGAGAGAGAGAGAGGCTTTCCATCCACTGGTTCACTCCCCAAATGGCTGTAATGGCTGAGTCTGGGCCAATCTGAAGCCAGGGGCTAGGAGCTTCCTCTGGGTCTCTACTCAGGTGCAGGGGCCCAAGGACTTGGGCAATCTTCTACTGCTTTTCCAGGCCATAGCAGAGAGCTGGACTGGAAGTGGAGCAACCGGGACTTGAGCCCATATGGAATGCCTACACTACAGGCGGTGGCTTTACCCACTACGCCACAGCGCCATCTCCCTCTTTTTTTCTTTTCTAATAGTATTTGTTCCCTTTGCATTTCAGTTTTGGCGATTTCTATTGAGATAGCCTCAAGCTCAGAGACCCTTTCCTCTGTTCTAGTCACCCTGCTAATAAGCCTATCAAAGGCATCACTTGTGTTACTCTCTAGCAATTTCTTTCTGGCTCTTTCTGAGGCTCTAAGTCTTTGCTTACAGGGCCCAGTGACTCTTAGAAGTTACTCTACCCACTGTATCTCTTGGCACCTAAGTGGGTCGCAGTTGCTTTGAATTCCTTGACACGTCTGATGCACCCTCTGTTCTTCAAACTGTACTGTCTTCCCTCGGTATGCCTGGCAACACTTTATAGTTGTTCTCACTGCTGTGCAGATACCATGGACTGGGAAGAGAAATTGCTGTGCCCAGGCCTGCAGCACTGCAGTGGAGGGGGAAAGTCCAGTAGTCCTATAATTAATGTTCTTTCCAGTGAGCCTGCGCCTCCGGTCTCTGGACTTCACAGCATTTCTTCCTTCCTTCCTTCCTTCTTTCCTTCCTTCCTTCCTTCCTTCCTTCCTTCCTTCCTTCCTTCCTTCCTTCCTTTCCTTTTTTCTTTTAAAGATTTATTTTTTTTTATTTGAAAGTCAGAGTTACACAGAGAGAGAAAGAGAGAAAGGGATCTTCCATCTGCTAATTCATACCCCAAATGCTTGCAGCAGCTGGGACTGAACAAGGTCAAAGCCAGGAGCCCAGAACTCCCTTGTGGACGGCAGGGACCCAAGTTCTTGAGTCATCACCTGCTGCCTTCCACAGTATATACCAACAGGAAAACAGGAAGCTGAATCAGAGCAGAGCCAACACTCATACCATGCCCGGGGCGCCTATGTGGGATGCAGATGTTCCAAGAGGGAACTCAACTGTGGTGCCAAAGTCCTACCCATGTGGCTACATTTTAAACCAATATTTGCACCCCTCTCTGCATCATGGTTTTTGGATAGAGAAAGTCCTCCCTGTGGAAACCTGGTGCAGAATGGTGCCTGCCTTATGAACAGAGATCTGGATTCTAGTCTGATCTGACCTGTGGCTCAGTTTTGTATGTCTACTGGATGTCTGTGTACAGAGGTACCTACACACACACATGCACACACACACACATACATACTTACTGATACATGAGGGATGTTTCAGGAATTTTTGGAAATTAAATGATTCAATTGTAATAACTGGGATTAAAAGATAAATTTATTTTGGTGCAAACACATTGAAGTCCATACATAGACAAGCCTTCAGAAAGTTTAGGGAAATTTGATTTATAAAAAAAAAACCTATGCATTGACTTAAAAATATGTTTGTACACAAATTAATTGATTTCTTAATTTGATTTTCCCACAGACTTTCAGAAACACCTCCGTACATGCATATGTCCATGGTCAAGTACGACTGAATGAAAACACGGCAGCATGTAGAGGAACATGTATGAAGTTTCAGAATCTATGAAATACTGTTTCTTAGCTACCATGTCAGCATTGCTCCTTAAAGAAAACCACTTCCGGGGTGATCTCTGGGGACTAAGGAGCCTGGACTTCCTGACGTGTGATGTTTAAGGTGGCCTGTGCCCTGCCTGGCCCTGACTGGTCTCAGCTCACACCTCCCTGGTGTGATGGACCCGGCTCCCTTCCCTTGCAGCCCTGTCTGGGTTGGGCCTGTGACGTGGTCTCCACATTTGCCAACTCATGTGCCCACAGTGCGGTGATGGGATCCTTGGCAAAGGGAAAACCAGTTTGGGTTCAAGAACGTAAAATGTCTTTGCTAATTTTAGTGGATGGAAATCCATTCTTCTCTTTTCTTTATGCAGAATTTACTGACAAGCTCTGAAGATGTGGCTAGTGCTAATAATTGAGCTCTGGGATACAAAATGGAACAATAGCTCAGTATCTAGCACAAGTAGGATCCCTGGCATCACACAAGGGAAAGCTCACCTTGAAAATCAAAGTGATGTGCTTCAAAGCCACATTGAGGTTGGGCGTTGTGTGGCAGTGGGTTATGCTTTGGGGTGCCTACACCATGTATTGCAATGCTTGAGGCCCAGTCCCTCCTCCATTTCCAATCCAGCTTCCTGCTAGTGCACCTGGGAAGCAGCAGATGATGGGCAAAGAACTTGGGTTCCTGCCACCCATGTAGCAGACAGGAATGGAGATTTTGGCTTCTGGCTTTAGCCTGGACCAGCTCTCATTGTTGTGGCCATTTGGGGAATGGACCAATAGACGAAGCCCTCTCTCTTGTTCTCTCTTGCTCTCTCTCACTCTCTCTCTCGATCTCGCTCTTGTCTCTCTCTCGCTATCTCTTCCTCTGCGCTTCTGGCTGTGTCACTGTAGCATTCAAATCAATAAGTACACACACCTTTTAGGAAAAGACACTATCTCCCATTCTTCGAAGTCCATTAGACTACTTTGCACTACAGGAAAAGACTGCAGAGTATTCTCCACGTCAGAGATAAAGGCAGAGTGATGTGGCTCATTCTTGGAGAGACACAAGCAAGCAGAAAGGAGGCCCCAGCACAAGGCTTATCCTGATGGCAGACTCTCAGTACAGCTCCAACAAAGGGTGACAGACCACACACAGCGGACCACAGCACCTGCAATGCTACCACGTCTGGAAGGAGCAGAGTCTGCTTATCAAGCAGAATCTCTAGCTCCTGTGTAGGGAAATCTCCATGTCAGAAAACCATGGGCTGAAAATGAATTACCCCCTCCCCACTGCCACCTATCAAGACTCACAGAATATAGTTGCTCAATATGTAGAATTCATTCTATGCATTACAACC
Organism: Sylvilagus floridanus; assembly: GCA_949820135.1. Taxonomy (NCBI): domain Eukaryota; kingdom Metazoa; phylum Chordata; class Mammalia; order Lagomorpha; family Leporidae; genus Sylvilagus; species Sylvilagus floridanus. The sequence goes on from OX463231.1 coordinate 83,049,711, forward strand.
ATGCCATGGATAAAGAAATTAAACTAGTACTCTGTCACCTGATTTATAGAAAGGCCAAGACTTCTTATAGTAATCCCTTTAGTGTCACACAGAAGTTTTCATAAAAGCAAGAATGGCAATTTAGCACAAACATTTTTCATCATGGGATTAAAAACTCTAAGATTAGAAAAACTTTTAAGAACATCTCCCTATCTATGCAGAGATAATAAGTGAAGCTAAAGGAGAATGGTTAATTGGAGAAAGAAAAAGTTGAGATCCAATTTTCCAATTTAGTGTCAGTGCAGCTTTGAGAATCATTTTAGTTTTAGGCCTCCTTTTTCTAAAGGTTTCAAAGGAACGAGAATAAAACCCTTAGGACCCTGCATGTTGTCTGAAATATGGCAAACGCTTAGTGAATGTTGGCTGATGTGAATATTGATTGAGAGGCTCTCAGTTCTCTTTATTTATTTGAAAGGCAGAGTTACAGAAAGAGGGAGAATGGGAGGGAGGGAGAGAGAGAGAGAGAGAGAGAGAGAGAGAGAGGAGGGCAGGGAGAGAGAGGAGGGCAGGGAGAGAGAGAGAGAGAGAAAGAGAGAGAGAGATCTTCCATCCACTGGATCACTCTCCAAATGGCTGCAACAGCAAAGACTGGGCCAGGACAAAGCCAGGAGCCAGGGATTTCCTCCGGGTCTCCCACATAGATGCAGGGGCCCAAGCACTTGGGCCATCCTCTGCTGTTTCCTAGGCGTATTAGCAGGAAGCTGGATCAGAAGTAGAGCAGCCGGGACTCAAACTGGCGCCCTTGTGGAATGCTGGTCCTGCAGGTGGCAGCTTTGTCTTCCCATAGTTGCACTCAGTTCTGTGTCATCTCTTTGTGAGCTGACCAAGGGTGCCACTTCCTTGCTTCCTGTAGGTTGGGGGCATGAAACTGACTTCTGACTAATGAAGTTGAGCAGAAGTGCCGAGAGCCTTTCCAGCTCCAGCCCACGACCAGATGTCCAGGGTCGTTCTCCAGCTCTTTGCCTCGGAGTCATCCGTGGAGGCTGGGTGCTCCGGGTTGTACATCACAGGTGGAGAGTGGCCATGTGTGCTGCTCCAGACCGTGGCATGGTTAACCTGTCAAGAGACTGCAGTGAAACCGGCCTCTCCTGCCTAATCAATCTTCTTATAAGTTGTTTTGAGAATTAAAGGAGACAGTGCTTTCAAATGCCACTTGGAAACTTTCCAGTGCTAGCAAATGCTAAAGTGTTAAAATCAATATAAAGAGTTCCTGGGGGTCAGCACTGTGGTGTAGCAGGTAAAGCTGCCTCCTGCAGAGCTGTTCCACTTCTGATCCAGCTCTCTGCTATGGCCTGGGAAAGCAGTAGAAAATGGCCCAAGTCCTTGGGCCCCTGCACCAGCAAGGAGACCTGGAAGAAGCTCCTGGCTCCTGGCTTTGGATTGACCCAGCTCTGGCCATTTCAACCATCTGGGAATTGAACTAGCAGATGGAAGATCTCTCTCTCTCTTTCTCTCCTTTTCTCTGCTTCTGCCTCTCTGAAACTCTGCCTCTCAAATAAATTTTTTTTTAAATCTTCTGGAGAATGTGTCTATCTTTTAAATCCATTTTTCCCATGAAGATTTGATTTGTTTATTTATTTGAAAGGCAGAGTTTACAGAGGGAGACATCTTCCATCTGGTTGTTCACACCCTGAATGGGCACAATGGCCAGAATTGTGCCAATCCAAAGGCAGGACTCTCCCAGGTTGGTGCAGGGGCCCAAGCACTTGGACCATCTTCCACTGCTTAGCAGGGAGCTCGATTGGAAGTGGAGCAGCAGGGACTTGAACCGGTGCCTATATGGGATGCTGGCGTCACGGGCAGCCGCTTTACCTGCTATGGCACCATGCCGGCCCTCCATGAAGATTCTGAAGCCTCCTTGTGTTTGTATGAATTTATATTCCCACGGAGGACATTCTCTCCGATGTGGACAACCCAAGCTCACGCTCGTTAGATATGCTATGGGAACTGGCCATGCTACTATCTGGTGACTCACGGTCATCTCCATCTCCAAACCCTGGAACAGGTGCCTCCTCTGGGAGCCCAAACAAAGGCAAAGGGCGCTGCCACCCAGAAGTCACTTAGCCAGAGACACAGAGATGTGCTCTTCTCAGTCCCCACGGTGCACGACACGCAGCATTCTGATCCACAGGTGCTTAGTGGCCAGAGAGAGGGCTGCTTAAAAGGAGACTGAGTTTCCTAAAATCCCACAGTCCCTGGAGGCAGGCAAAGCCAACCCACCGCCCACTGTGTGTGGGGTGACTGGCAGGCCAGGCCCTTGGTTGCACCCTGGGGAAGGTCTGTGTTCAAGGCTCCTCTCCCTGCAGCATTCACTTGTCCAGCCGCGTGTTCAACGCCAGTGGCCTGTGCTCTTGGACAGCCAGGCTCACATAGAAGGTGGACAAGGGCGCTGGGGAAGCTGGGAAGGAACCTGGCCGGGGGCGGTTTGGGGGAGGCCCACACGCACTGGGGAGATTTATGACAGCGGAGGTGAGTTCCCTTCGGGATCCACAGGAACATTGTTCCTTCGCGTCTGTGCACATAAATCAGCACGCAGCGCCGCGACAAGACTGTTCCTGGCTCTGAAGATGGATGAGTCCGGACGCTAGCGTCTGGGACACTAAATGAAAGCCAGGGGACTCCGGGCTCTGCCTTCTGAGTATCATTAGGGCATGCTGGAGGCGTCAACCTCAGCGGCACCTACCCCTAAAAGAGGACCCTCAGCTCTTCTCTCTGTGCACCTGGGACACTGCAATAGTTTGGGTGAGGGCCCACCTGCTAAACCTTAGTGTATTCTTCTATTTCTGTTAATAGAAAAAGGACTGGCAGCAATGGGTACTTAAAAATGCCACCTCTTCTCATGCATAGTCGTGCCCTCCCCATAGCTAAAACTGGAGTCAGCACACACACAGGGTGATCTCAAGTCCCAGCTCTTAACGGATGCTGGCTGTAGGAATTTGGGCAAAAGCCTTAACACACAATAACAGGAAGTGTAGTAGGCAGATAGCAGCATTGCAGTGTCCTGATCCGATGAGGTGTGTGGCAATGTGTAAGGTTTTCTGGCAGCAGAGGTTGAGGGTACCATATTTGTAGCAAGAGCTCTCTGGAGAGACCTGTTGTGGGAAAGGGAGCAGGCTAGGGAAGGGAAGAAGTGGAAAAGATGTGGAACAATGGGAGAAATCAAACCCCAGCTCAGGTCTCTGTCCACTTTCTGTTGTGGTAGCAAAGTACCCGAAGCTGGGCACTTTATAAATGAACCAAGTTCCTTAGCTCACAGGTCTTGGGTTCAAGAGTACAGCACCAGGGTCTGCTCAGCTCTGGCCAGGGCCACCTTGGCTGCACCATGTCACGGAGAAGAGCACGTGTGTGAGACCCCAGAGAGAGACAGGAAGCTGGGAAGTGAGGCAGGGGTCAGGCCGAGTCCATCAGGAGCTAACTCCCTGCCCAAGACCAGCACAAACTCTCCCTGGGGGTGCCACCTCCCAATGACCTACCCATCTCCCACTAGGCTCCACCATCTCCAGGCCACAGCCCCACACCCAATATCACCAGGCTGGAGACCAGGCTTTCAGCCCACACTCCACCCATAGCTCAACCATAGCATGGTGCTCCTGTGAAGTGCCCTGGGCTGTGAGTGCACCTTAGCAGGTGTCCTCCTAGTAGCAAGGGAAGTGGGCTGGGCTATGCACCCCTGCATCAGTCCACCCTTGGAGATCTTCTGGGAGAGCAACATCCCAGCACCCCCAAGCAAAGGGGCTCTCCTTAGCCAAGGGTGACCCCCTAGAGGTTCACTCACCCCTCCGCAGCTGTAACCAGGGGAGCTCCCGCCCAGTGAGTCATCCCCACCACACCTGCTAACACAGTCAATGCAGCAAGGCTGGTGCTTCATAACCATTAGCTTAAAGATGAGTTTGATAGAAACAAAAGAATTCATCTCGAAAGGCTGAGATAATCACAGGCCGTACCTTAAGCAGATCTGTTAGTGAGAGCTGTATTAACACTTCCAACGCATTTCAATCTGCATTACCTGCTAATGGACACCAGTAGCTCCTGTTACCTGCAGGTACATAGAACAGCTCTACCATGCTTTTGGAGCGTGCTCTACAGCTTGCAAAGCACTTTCCCAGTTCATCTAGTAGGAAAGCAAAGCTCAGGGTATCCTACGTTTCATGCTGAGGACCCTGAATCTGGGCAGCCTGGAGGGAAAGGGTTCTGGCTTGAAACATGAATGGGTCTTTATGTGCTGTTTCCCCTTCCCTGGCCCCATGCACCCTCCCACCCTTCAAGACCTGACACTCGTTGCCTCACTTGTAAAGTCTTCCCTGGGTATCCTGTTCTATATGACCACCGACACGGTGTCACACCTGGCTTTTATGGCTAAGCTGCTGATGCATTTTCTGGACAGGAGGCTTTGGTTTGCTTCCCCTCCACGGAGCAGACAGCACCATGCAGAGATACAGTGCAGCTCCTCAGTTTCCTGCTCCAGCCAGAAGCTCCATTGCACCTCCATTCTATCTTTCCTCTGGGTCAACAACCAAACTTGATTCAAGTTTTCAACATATCCCCTATTGCTTTTCAAGTTTGCAGAAACTATTTTTTTCCTAGATAGTTCCCCAAGATGACCTTATCCATAATAAGGTCTCATCCAGTCTGGATTTGGGGACCTCCAGGAGTCTCAACTATTCACAGGCGGTCCCCAGACACACTCTGTAGAGTTAGCAGCGAGTGAGCATATAAAGCTGGATTTCAGCTCCTGGACACAACTGCACTGCAGTCTGAGTTTGAAGCAGACCCTGAGTGGGACAGGTACATGTTGAGGTTAGAAGCGCCACTATGCCAGGGGCTCTTATTTGGCTGGGCGGGGGGGGGGCACCTTTTTCCCAACAGGACCTAAAGGAGCCAGATGGAAGCGTTGGGCAGGAGACAGCATGGATGTTTTGGTAGAAGCTCCTTTCCTCTGGATTTCAGGAGGACATGCTTTTATCTTCTTAGGACTCCCAGAGCATTGCCAGCTGCCCCTCAGTCCTCAGTGGGAGCAGCACTAGCAAGGTGTATGCAGACAGCCATCAGGAGGCATCCTCTGCTTCAGAGCTGGCCATCAGGACTTCAGACGAGCACTGTTGAACGTGACTGCTTCTTCCTGTAGCCTAGAGGGGGCAGCATTTCAGGTAAAAGCTAAAGCCCAGGAAGTATGGGAAGGGTGTCAGTCCATTATCTATCAGTGTAATGCCATACTTGAGACTGGGTAAGGTGTAAGAAAATGAGGTGGATTTAGTTTACAGTCTGGAGGTTCAAGGACATGGCATGGGCTCAGCATTGGTGAGGGCTTTCTGGCTGTAGCATCATGCTGGGGGCTTTTGGGCAGGGAGGGGTCACATGATGAGACGGGCAGCCAGGGAGAATCTGCGAGGGGCGGGCTTGCTCTTTGACAACAAGCTTCTCCTGAGAGTTAGGCAGGCTCTGATGGGAACTGTACCAGGGGCAAGATTCTGGTGCAGTGGGATAAGCTGATGCTTGCAATGCTGGCATCGTATACTGGAGCGCAGATTTGAATCCTGGCTGTTCCACCTCTGATCCAGCTCCATGCTAATGCACCTGGGAAAGGAGCAGAGGATGGGCAGAGGTACTTGGACCCTTGCCACCCATGCGGAAGACCAGGATGGAGTTCTTGGCTCCTGGCTTTGGCCTAGCCCAGTCCTGGCCATTGCAGTCATTTGGGGGAGTAAACCAGCTGATAGAAGATTCTGTCTCATCTTCTATCTGTCATTCTGCTTTTCATATAAATAAAATAAATCATCTTTTTTGGCTTTAAAAAAAGAAACTAAGTCAATTCCTTCTAGAGTCAGGGCCGGTAGCAACTGGGTACTTCCCAAGGCCCCATCTTCTCTGAGCACCACACTGGGCTCCATCCTCACATTGAGCTCCAGCACCACAGTGGGCTCTGGCACCACACCAGGTTTTAGCACCACAGCAGGCTGCAGCACCATACTGGTGGCCAAAGCCCTTGGGGGTCAGCATCAATCCACATCCACCCTGCAGTATGAAGTCACTGTCTTCTATCCTAGAACCTGAACTTGGGGTGTTGCCAGTGGGGTCGTGGAGAGAAAGGAGGCAGAGGTGCTTAGGGTCTTGAGCCTCATGTCTGTCTTGGGCGCTGACTGCATGTGTTGTCGGGCAGACCCTCACTGTGGCACTGACTCTGGGTGGCTGCTTCTTCCTATTCTTGGTCAGGCAATGACAGGTGTGAAGCTGCACCACACCAGGCTGGCAGGGAGAGTTCAGGTGACGTCAGAAGCATGGCACAGCAGCGACAGTGTCATTGGCTGGAATGAGACCGAAGGGCACCCTATGAAAGGAGCTCACACAGGCCAACGAGCATCCTGATAGGTGCGTTCAGACCTGGCCTTGTGCTTGGGGCCAGAACCTTGACATGCTAAGGGCAATTCCTGGATACTGGCAGTGGCAATTGGACTGCATTTGTTAGTGTGGCTCATGGTTGTCTGCCTCCCATCCGGATAGAAACCTTCATCCTCCAGGTATTTGGGGGAGCCGAGCTCACAGCCTGCTGTGGCTCTGACATGACTGGGCTCTCAATTCATCCAGGATGTTGCAGTTGATGGGAGCAAGAGGGCGAAGGATGGTGCTTGGTGGGTGGGCCTAGTGGGAGGTTCTTAGGTCTGTGGGGGCATGGCCTCAGAAGGAAGTGCTCCCCGGAGGGTTGTTTTGAAGTTTGAGATGAGTCCAGCCTCTCCCTCTCCCAGTTCCTTTCCCTCTCCCTTTCCCTCTCCCTTTCCCTGCCCCTCTCCCTCTCCCTCTCCCTGCCCCTCTCCCTCTCCCTCTCTCTCTCTCTCTGCCTCTCCATGTGATCCTTCTTCCCCAAGACATGCTCCACCTCTGCCATCCTCCACCCCCAACAGAGGTCAAATCAGTGGGGCCACCTTATCTGGGACCTGAACCTCCAATACTATGAGTTAATAAACCATTTCTTTTTATGAAATTGGCGCAGGTGTTTCATGAGTGTCGTGAAAAGCTGACTACTGCACAGGCAGACCCAACACTGGACTGTCCTACCCAGGAGGAAGACTTGCCAGTTGGGAGTTTGCCTAGGGGCCTGGGCATCGCTGGCTGTTGTTTCTTCCTTCGTTGCTAAATACAGTTAGAATCGCCTATCACTTCTGACTTAAAGGATGCTTTGGATCAATCATGTCTGAAGAAGTAGATGTCAATGGAAGGATTTTGGTTTCTGGCACATGGATGTATTCCCCCAAGTAGGTAGTTAACGTTTCAATTTCAAAAACCAGACGTTGCCAAGTGGAGCTGCCAAAAATCATGAATATTCTGGTTCTGAGAATAGTAGGAGACTTTGATGCTGCATGTACAGCAAAGGCAACTGAGTTAATTAAGGGGTGGGCAGGGAAATGACTTTTCATGCCAGGACAATGCAGCTGAGGGTGTAATTCATCCTGGGCACCTGTCACGGGTGAAGGTGAGGAAGACTCTTGCTTTCTGGAATAGAATTGCAAGCCCACATTTTTTCTGGGTGTGAGAGTTAGCGTAGGTAAGTGGGACAGCAGTGTACTTGGGTACTGCCTGGGGTCCAGATGCTTTCTGAACAAATATATATATATATGCGATGAGTAAAGTCCTGGGAATGAGCGTGCCAACTATCTTGATTTGTTCCTGAGGAACTTGGCTCATTCAGTGGGGTGTGTGCGCATGCTGCATTTTCCTCACCATATGGCTCCAGCATCATCGATGTGTATTTTCTACGCTGCATAGAGGAATTGAGTGTGTGTGTGTGTGTGTGTGTGTGTGTGTGTGTGTATGTTAGCCCTGGCCATGCTCACGTGAGACGATCCTGGCAGAGTTACTGATGCCTGGTTCCTATCCTTTCCCCTTGGAAACCAGGGGAATCAGAGCACCTGCTGTGGTCCACTGTTGGCACTTTGCCTCATGCACTTGCATCTGTCCATGACTCTGCCCGAGGTCCAGTCCCCAGCCAAAGTGCTAACATGTCTAGTTGTCTATTTTTATTGAGAGAGAGAGAGATAGAGAGAGGGAGAGGGAGAGAAAGAGAAAGAGATCTTCCACCTGCTGGTCTACTCCCTAGATGCCTGCAGTCAGGCCTGGCAGAAGCTGGGAGCCCAGAACACCATCTGGATTTCCCATGTGGGGGGCAGGAACTCGAGAACTTGAGTCCTCACCTTCTACCTCTCAGGCTGCAGTAGCACGAAGCTGGATTCGAAGCAAAGAACCAAGACTTAAACTGGTACTTCCATAAAGGGTGCAACGTGTTCCAAGTGGTGGATTAACCCATTGCACGACAACGCTTGCCTCAGGCCAAGATGTAACACCCACAGGGGCAACACTCAAGTCTGGGGCAAATTCCCCAGGCTTGGAAATCCTGCTGACACTGCAACTAACTCTCTTGTTGTCAAAGTCCCCTTCTTTTTCCTTTCCCTTTCCCCTTATCCCACTCCCTTGGATCACCTGCCGGATACATTGCCTGCCCCTCAGTCCTCATCCCAGGGGCTGCTCTGGAAGGGAAGCTTGGGGTGGCAGTGAGCAGGGGTGTGAGAGTACCTGCTAACTTGTCCAGTTAGGGTCACACAGAAAGCCCAGGGTTTCAAGGCCAAAGTCCAGAGTGGAATGCATCATCCAGTTGGCCGTTGTTGAAGATGGGAAAACCTGGTTCAGTTCAACTTACCTCTAGCAAGGAGCCGAGAGGAAGGCAGCAGGTGCTGCTCCCTCTTTGGGGTTAAAAGACAACCAGGGGCATGTGTCTCAGTTTGCAAGAAGGACTCATTCAAGCTGAAGCAAACAGGAAAAAGCAAGCGTGGTCCAGAAAGAGCCAGTCGGTGATTTTCTCCCAATGTGCTTACTCTCTGACAGGGCGAAAAGGAGCCGGAGGATTCCCATGCACTGGGAAAAAGCAGAAGTTTGGGCCAACTCCGACGCTGTGAGCGGATAGTCATTTAACCGACTATGTCTGTTCTGATGACTTTTCCTGCATCGTGAAACAGACCTCGCAGAGGAAGGATGATTACTCTAAAGCCTAACAAAGCGGCAAACCTCAATCGAATGCTGGCAAAGAAGGAGAGCAGAAGCTGGAAGCTTGGGACAGCTGCGTGCTGCAGAGTCCTCAGGATTTATGAAGCTCAAGATCCTGAGTAGGCACGCTTGGCTGCGCCGGAAAGAAGGTGCTCACTGCAGGTGAGGAAAGGCATGGGGGCCACCTTCAGTCCGGCATCCTATATGGGCGCTGGTTCGAGTCTCGGCATCTCCTCCACTGATCCAGCTCTCTGCTGTGGTCCGGGAGGGCAGTAGAAGATGGCCCAAGTGCTTGGGTCCCTGCACCTACGTGGGAGACCAGGAAGAAGTTCCTGGCTCCTGGCTTCGGATTGGCGCAGCTCCTGCTGATGCAGCCGTTTGGGAAGTGAACCAGTGGATGAAAGATTCTCTCTCTCTCTCTCTCTCTCTCTCTCTCTCTGTAACTGTCTCTCAAATAAATAAATAAGATCATTAAAAAACAAAAAAGGAAGGACAGCCACTGGCTTCCAGCTGAGCAGAAGTAGGGGGCGAGGACCTTGGAGGGTTTCCTCCTGACATGACTCGTGCTGACAATCGATGAGACTCCTGGACTTTACAAGACAGGGTTTTTCCCTTTCTTTTAAAGTACAGATGATTTAATTCATGTGAAGTAATTGATGTAACTACACATGTTACAATAGTGCTTTTTGAATGTGCTTCAAAAAGTCCATGGGAAAAAATAGAATTAAAAAATAAGTTTATTTGGGGGCAAAAATCATTGAAATCTACTCATAGTTTTTTTTAAATAGATTTATTTATTTAAAAGGCAGAGTTACAGTTATAGAGAGGCAGAGAGAGAGAGGGAGAGTTCTTCCATCTGCCGATTCACTCCCCAGATGTCCACAATGGCCAGAGCTGAGCTGATTTGAAGCCAGGAGCCAGGAGCTTCTTCAGGTCTCTCACATGGGTGCAGGGATCCAAGCACTTGCGCCATCTTCTGCTGCCTTCCTAGGCCATAACAGAGAGCTGGATCGGAAATGGAGCAGCCGGGACTAGAACCAGTGCCCATATGGGATGCGGGCTCTGCAGGTGGCAGCTCCACCTACTACCCCTCAGAGCTATCCCCACAGTTTTTTTTTTTTTTTAATAACACACATTTTCAATTAACATTTTGAAGATCCTTCCTATGCATAGATTTTGAGTTATTTTACACCAAAATAAATTTCTCTGTCTTTTAATTCTGTTTTTTTTTTTTTTTTTTACAGGCAGAGTGGACAGTGAGAGAGAGAGAGAGAGAGAAAGGTCTTCCTTTGCCGTTGGTTCACCCTCCAATGGCTGCCGCGGTCGGCGCGCTGCGGCCAGCGCACCGCGCTCGTCCGATGGCAGGAGCCAGGAGCCAGGTGCTTTTCCTGGTCTCCCCATGGGGTGCAGGGCCCAAGCACCTGGGCCATCCTCCACTGCACTCCTGGGCCACAGCAGAGGGCTGGCCTGGAAGAGGGGCAACCGGGACAGAATCCAGTGCCCCGACCGGGACTAGAACCCGGTGTGCCGGTGCCGCAAGGCGGAGGATTAGCCTGTTGAGCCACGGCGCCGGCCTTAATTCTGTTTTCTGAAAAACCTTCTGAAGCACTTTCATACATTGTTAATAGACACACATTTTTACTGATAGCTTTCTAATTAAAAACTATCAAAATACATGTTCTTTTAAGACATAAATATTATTTATATTTTATTTATTTTCACTTTGTTTGAAAGGCAGAGACAGAGAGCCAGACAGAAAGATAAGAGAGAAAGAGAGAGACAGACAGAGAGAGAGAGAGAGACAGAGACAGAGAGAGACAGAGAGAGCGAGAGAGGAGCTATTTCCCTCTGCTGATTCACTCCCCAGATAACTGTAACAGCAAAGACTGGGCTAGGCCAGGCTGAAGTCAGGAGCCAGGAGCTCCATCCTGGCCTCCACCGTAGGCAGCAGGGGCCCAAGTATTTGGGCCACTACTTGCTGAATCCCTGGATGTGCTTTAGCAGGATGCTGGATCAGAAGCAGAGGAGCCTGGACTTGAACCTGGTACTGCAATATGGGATGCAGGTGTCCTAGATAGCATGTTAACCCCTGTGCCAAACACCCACCCCTATAGCTTTTTACACACACACACACACACACACACACACACACGTAGTGCATAGATGGAGAGCATGAGGCTGGAGGAATTGTGTTCCCACACAGAGAACACAGCTGCAGAGCCAGCACCCGCATCGAGGTGCAGGACGGACGACGCCCTGCTGGTGTCTGCTCCCAGTCGGGAAAGCAGCTGCTGTCCTGGTGTCAACAGCACACATCAGCGTTTTCACAGGTGCAGTCTTGCTGCATGTATTGTGGGAGCTTGCGCTGTGTGCTCGCTTTTACATGACCCCATTGGCTCAGAGCTTTTCTGGTTTAGAAATGCATTTACTGCCCCCAAGTCCCACTGGTGCGACCCAGTATTGCCTGATCTCTGCCCAAGGGGAAGCAAGAATGTTCTTAGAGTGCGCTGCATCAAGGGGGCTACTGGGAGTGTGTTGATTTTCTGTTTCTTCTTCTTTTTTTTTTTAAAGATGTATTTATTTGGAAGTCAGAGTTAGACAGAGGGAAAGACAGAGAGAGAGAGAGAGAGAAAGATCTTCCATCTGCTGGTTCAGAGAGAGAGAGAGAGAGAGACCTCTCTGCTGGTTCACTCCCCAGATGGCCATAATGGGCAATGGGCCAGGCCAAATCCAGCAGCCAGGAGCCTCATCCTGATCTCCCACATGGGTAGGAGGGGTCATCTTCCACTGCCTTTCCCATGCCATTAGCCGGAAACTGGATCAGACATGCAGCAGTTGGGAGATGAACTGGTGCTCATGTGGGCCGCTGGTGTCACAGGTGGTGGCTTAATCCACCATGCCACAATACCAGCCCCTGCTTCCTGTGGGAGTAGCCAGTGCTGCTGGGTGCACGCCTGGAGGAGGTTGCTTTGCAGGCTTCCTGTTTGTTTTGCTCCAGTGTCAGAGCCACTGTGACACCAGTGAATGTTCATCACATACATCCCCCAGGTCTTCCTCAATGCGGGTCTCCAGACACTTCTGTTGCTATTAGGGGCTTGTTGGTTGTAAATCTCGAACAGTGATAGAAACAAAAGCAATGACGATGCACTTACCAAAACAGCAAGCCCTGCAGTGAGCACACAGGATCCTATGCTAGCACTTGCCACACTTTGCCTGCTCTAGGAGCTCCGAGAGCAGGATGGTCAGGATGCGTGGGTCTCTGTAACAAGCAGGCCCCTCCCTGCGGCATGGTACGGTGAGCATCAACTGCATGCACGCAGCTCCATCTCACACTCTCAGCACGAAGGGCTGGGATGCTGCCTTCTACAACACATGCTTGTCGAAGTTGTGGGGCTGGACTGTGACGATGGCTGTGTGGTTCTTCCCAACTTGTCCTAACAGCAGGTGCAAATATCAACCCCCCCAGCCCCACCCACCGCCGCCACCTCTTGCACCTAGGCTTGCCTCACAACCTGCTTCGGTTTGGTTCCTTGCCCGGGATGGAATGGGTGTCTTTCGGAATTGGGGGCCTGGGTCTCTGTTCTCACGCTTCCAACCCTGCCAGCCACTGCTCATGTGAGTGACATGGTCCAGAGACCAGCCAGTCACTGTTGCAGCTGTTCACAGGCAGGGTGTGAGGTGGACCCAGAGCAGTAGAAGCGCCGTGTTTATGGCTGTGGATACCTGGACAGCACCAGTGGCTGTGCTTCACACCTCTGAGATTGGGGCTGGTTTGTTGCTCAGGAAAAGCACACAGGAACATTTGTTTTTATTTATTTACTTATTCATTCATTCATTCATTCATTTATTTAAAGGCAGAGTTACAGAGAAGCAGAGGCAGAGGGAGAGAGAGAGAGAGAGAGAGAGAGAGAGAGAGAGAGAGAGGTCTTCCATCTGCTGGTTCACTCCCCAGATGGCCACAACAGCCGGAGCCATGCCAATCCGAAGCCAGGAGCCAAGAGCTTCCTCTGGGTTTCCCATGTGGGTGCAGAGGGCCAAGGACTTGGGCCATCTTTTACTGCTTTCCCAGGCCATAGCAGAGAGCTGGATCAGAAATGGAGCAGCTGGTACTCGAACCTTCACCCATATGCGATGCTGGCACTGCAGGGGGCGGCTTCACCTGCTATGCCACAACGCCAGCCCCAGGAACATTTGTGATGTGTGGGGAAAAGTGAGCGAAGACATCCTGGCAGGGATCCTTGGCATCCATAGCATCTGTCACCCCATAGATCACAGCCCCGTGACCCCCACCCTTAGTGCCAGGGTGGAGGGCAGGTACTCATATCTTGACCCCAAGCCTGCAAGGAAAGCAACACTAGTTTGGTGAATTACAGCCCTGCCACCGCCACCTGCATTGCACAGATGAGTGGACTGAGGATCAGGTGAGCCACATCCTTAACGCCTGCAGCATTGCACAGCAGGACATGGCAGGCTTAGGACTTGCTTCGTATCTTGCGTGACCCCAGACGCGAGCAGTTTCTCATGATGCCTCTACCTCCCACTCTCCAGTCGTTTCTCCTCTCTGTTCCCCGCCGCCATGTGTAAAGCCAGACACCAATTCCATGCACAGCTACATGACTGCAAAGGAGATCAGGAGCTGCTGAAACTTGGGATAAACCCCTGGACTCCCCCAGACCTGCTTCCACAGTGTGGTCAGCAGGGGTGGCACTGGTGTCAAGCTAATGTCATGCGTGGCAACTCAGAGTGCTCTCTTACAGGAATCTGGGGTTTGTCACCAGATCTCACCAAACTCAGATGGCTGGAGACGTGCCACTGGTCAGGAGTTGGAGGGGGGTGGGGGAATAGGCTGGTGGGATGGGTTGGGGACACAGCCAATTCTGTTAAGTGTCAGGGTGGGGTTCAGTCTAGGGGTAGAGTGAGGTATGCTCAAGCCCTTTGCAGATCCGATATTCACCTTTGAAGTGTGTAAGGGACTCAGTCTCTCTCTCTCTCTCTCTCTCTCTCTCTCTCTCTCTCTCTCTCTCTCTCTCTCTCTCTCTCTCCACCTCTGGGTCCCCGTCTTCCTTCCACCTAAACCCTAGCCCTTTCTCTTCAGGGACAAAGGATGATGCGGAATGAAAACTCTCACTGTTACTGCACTTTATTCTCGCGGTGTAAACCAATGCAATAAAATGCAACTCAGCGCAACTACGAGATGGAGATAATATGGAAAATAAGCAAACCGGGCTCGTAAGTGCAATGGATTAATAATTGATGTGCTTAATAAACCTCCGGCTGCCTCTCGTGTAGAACTCCAAATGTCCCATAAAATGGATGAATGGTTTTTACCACCAAAGCGTGGTTATTGGATTATATTCACAATACGTTTCCACATGTCCGTGGGCATATCTCATAAAGCAGCAGAGAGTAGAAACTCGGCACAGATAGGAAGAGGTGCATGAACTCCAGGAGGCTTTCATCCAAAGCGCCTACAGGAATCTGGAGCAGCCTCTGTAGGCTCCGTCTCTGGCTCATTTGCCAGACAGCAGCCCCAGGAAGGAGCGGCAGAGTCGATGAAGATCTGAAACAATTTCCTAGCGGTTACCATGAACCGTAACTTTATAAAACTCAGGCTGCCTCTCAGAGTTCCATCTTCCACAGGCCAGTTTACAATGGGAGATATCATTATCGCATGATTTCCTCTTTTGGAAATGCAACTGGCCCTTCCTGGATTGAACTGATGGAGACCCAGGGTCCTCCTCTTGGGCACTGCGTGGCTGAGAGCTTAGGATTGAGGTGCTCTGCTGTCACTTTGCGGTGATCTGAGATTGCGCTCAGGTGGGAGACCATGAGCAAGTGGATGGAGGGAGGGGCATGTTCAGAAACTGAACATGGTGTGGCTGGTGAGACAGAAGGACCCCCGGGTGCAGTAGTGGCACAGGAAATGACGGCCAGTGTAGAGGACTTTAGAAAACCAGGAATGACTGTGTGGAGAGAGGGGGTGGTGGTGTTGGTGATGGCAAAGTGACCAATGGACCAGAATCTGATGGACATCGTGGGCTTCCCCAGGGATAAGAATATGCTGCAGAAACAAGTTCAAGGGGTGTCGAAGGTGGGAGAAAACACTAGGAACCTGGAGCCAGGTGCAGGGTTTTTCAATACAGTCCTCCATCACTCTCTGCAGAGGATGGTTCTAGACCCTTCCTCCCCACATCACAATGCCAGCCCCCAGGCACTAAAGTTCCTTAGGCAAAATTTGCTTATAACCCATGGACATCCTCCTGTGCACTTCAACTTGTCTCCATCACTTGTAACACCTGATACAAGGCAACTGACACCAAGTTGCTATGTTGGGTTGCTTAGGGAATGGTGACAGCCAAAATGTCTGCATGTGCTCTGACATATTATTTTTTAAAGTGTGTTGGGGCCGGCTCTGTGGTGTAGCAGGTAAAGCCACGGCCTACAGAGCTGGCATCTCATATGGGGACCAGTTCAAGACTGGCTGCTCCATTTCCAATCCAGCTCTCTGCTATGGCCTAGGAAAGCAGTAGATGATGGCCTAAATCCTTGGGCCCCTGCACCCACATGGGAGGCTTGGAAGAAGCTCTTGGCTCCTGGCTTTGGATTGGCGAAGCTCCAACCATCGCAGCCATTTGGGGAGTGAACCAGCAGATGGAAGACCTCTTTCTCTTTCTCTCTGCTTCTCCTTCTCTCTCCAACTCTGAATTTCAAATAAACAAATAAATCTTTAAAACAAGTGTCTTCAAGTCACAGTTGGTTGAATATGCAGATCCACCAATGTGAAGAGTCGCTATAAGCATGTTTTACTAAATAAAAAAATTCTAGGGCAGACATTTTATGCAGTGGATGTTTGCATCCCATATCAGAGTGCTAGGCTGGAGTCCTGGCTACTCTGCTTCCAATCTGCTTCCTGCTAATGCAACAGGTGGTGGTTCTGTTTGGCCCCTGCCAACCATGGTGGAGACCCATGTTGAGCTCTGGGCTTCTGCCTTCAGACTGGTGCAGCCCCAGCTGTTGTGGATACTTGGGCAGTAAACTAGTGGATGGGAGCCCCTTCTCTCTTGCTGTCTGTTTGTCTGTCTCTTTCTCTCTGCCTTTCAAATAGAGTGAAAATTTTAAAAAAGAATACGTATCCCTTTAAAAAACAAATTTTAGAAAATTTACCATCTTTTAGAAAGAATACTCTTCTTAAAAACTTTTATTTATCTGAGAGACAGAGTTACAGAGAGATGGAGAGACAGAGAGAGGTCTTCCATCCGCTGGTTCACTTCCCGAATGGCCACAACAGCTAGAGCTGAGCTGATCCAAAGCCAGTAGCCAGGAGCTTCTTCTGAGTCTCCCACATGGGTACAGGGCCCAAACACTTGGGCCATCTTCTACTGCTTTCTCAGGCCATTAGCAGAGAGCTGGCTCAGAAGTGGAGTAGCCAGGACATGAACTGGCACCCATATAGATGTTGGTGCCGCAGGTGGCAGTGTAACCCTCTACACCACAGTACTGGTCAGAAAGGATACTCTTATTGACCTTTTTAAACAAGAATCTTTCTTGTTAGAGGTGTTTGGGAGCAGTGGTTAAGATTCCACTTGAAATGCCTGTGTCTCAGTTTGGAGTGCCTGGGTTCAAGGACTGGCTCTGCTAATGTGCACCCTGGGAGGCAGCAGTGATGGCCCACGTAGGCTGGGTCTCTGCCACCCACATGGGAGACCTGACTTCTGACCCTGGCTCCTGACTTTGGCCTGAACCAGCCCTGACCTTTGTGGGCAATTAGGATGTGAACCAATGGGAGTGTTTCCTTCTCTCTCTCTCTCTCTCTCTCTCTCTCTCTCTCTCTCTCTCACATACCTACCCCCCTCCCTTACTCTCTGTGTCTTTAAGATATACAAAAAAGTTTTTAAATAATCTTTCAAGGTTGTCATCCAAAAAGTGGAAAATTAAATTCAGCACTTAACAAAGGACTTACAGGAGGCAGTAATAAAGCATAACACAATGTACAATTGTTGCTGCAATGGATACAAGTTGTATTATAAAAACAAAGGAGGGCCGGCACCGTGGCTCAACAGGCTAATCCTCCACCTTGCGGCGCCGGCACACCGGGTTCTAGTCCCGGTCGGGGCACCGGATTCTGTCCCGGTTGCCCCTCTTCCAGGCCAGCCCTCTGCTGTGGCCCAGGAGTGCAGTGGAGGATGGCCCAAGTGCTTGGGCCCTGCACCCCATGGGAGACCAGGAGAAGCACCTAGCACCTGGCTCCTGCCATCGGATGAGTGCGGTGCGCCGGCCGCAGCGCGCTGTCCGCGGCAGCCATTGGAGGGTGAACCAACGGCAAAGGAAGACCTTTCTCTCTGTCTCTCTCTCTCACTGTCCACTCTGCCTGTCAAAAAAAAAAAAAAAAGAAAAGAAAAGAAAAGAAAAACAAAGGAGAGCAAACAGCAATTCTGTAATTAAAGTCGAGAAGCAAAGCACAGAAGGGCATTTCTCAGTGTGACAGAGGGCGTCTGTGGAAAACCTAGAGTTCACATGGTATTAACAGCGAAAGGCTTCTCTCTAAGATTAGGCACCCGGATAGAGATTCTCTCTCAGACCTTGTTCTCACACCATTGCAGCGGAAGGTTCTAGACAGTGCAATCAGGGAAGGAAAAGCAATGCAGATTAAAAATAGAAAAAGACATATAGGACATCCAGAGTGGAAAACAGGCAAAACTATCATTATTCTTTTAATCAACACACAATTTTGAGTATAGAAAATCCTGAAGAATCCACACACATTCAAAAACCTGCTGGACCTGATACATGACATTAGCACATTTGCAGGCTACAAGATAACTATATGTATTTCAGATGTGGGTTTATAGTCATCTACAATCCAACAGGAAATTGTGTAAACAATTCCATTCACAATAGCAGCAAAAGAACAAACTATCAGACGCTGGCATCTCATATGGGTGCTGGTTCAAGTCCTGGCTGCTCCACTTCCAATCCAGCTCCCTGCTGATGGCCTGGGAAAAGCAGCAGAAGATGGCCTGAGTGCTTGAGCCCCTGCCTCCCATGTAGGAGACCCAGGTGAAGCTTCTTGCTCCCGACTTTGGCCTGGCCCAGAGCTGGCCATTGTGACCATCGAGAGAGTGAACCAGGAGACGGAAGATCTCTCTCTTTCTCTGTCTCACTCCACCCCACCCCTTAACTCTGGCTTTCAAATAAATAAATAAATAAATAAATCTTTTTTAAAAACAGCAAAGTATGTAAACCAGATTTTTACACTGGAAACTCTAAAACATTGCTATGAAAAATGTTCAAAGCTCTAAACAAGTGACAATATGCTTCATGCCCTTGGACAGGGAGGCCAACGTTGTTTGTTTTTTTTTTTTACTTTTATTTAATGAATATAAATTTCCAAAGTACAGCTTATGGATTACAATGGCTTTTCCCCCCCATAACTTCCCTCCAACCCACAACCCTCCCCTCTCCCATTCTCTCTCCCCTTCCATTCACATCAAGATTCATTTTCAATTCTCTTTATATACAGAAGATCAATTTAGTATATATTAAGTAGAGATTTCAACATGGAAGTTCTCTTGGCCGGCGCCATGGCTCACTAGGCTAATCCTCAACCTGTGGCGCCAGAACTCTGGGTTCTAGTCCCAGTTGGGGCGCCGGTTCTGTCCCAGTTGCCCCTCTTCCAGGCCAGCTCTCTGCTGTGGCCTGGGAAGGCAGTGGAGGATGGCCCAAGTGCTTGGGCCTGCACCTGCATGGGAGACCAGGAGGAAGCACCTGGCTCCTGGCTTTGGATGGGCGCAGTGCGCCGGCCGTAGCAGCCATTTGGGGGGTGAACCAATGGAAGGAAGACTTTTCTCTCTGTCTCTCTCTCTCTCTCACTGTCTAACTCTGCCCGTCAAAAAAAAAAAAAAAAGATGGAAGTTCTCATCAAATGCGTGAATTCAACACAACTGTATAATTGTTATCAATTGCTTTTGACGAAACTGACCAGGTTTTACCAAAATGCATGTGGAAATGCGAAGGACCCAATGCAGCCATTTTTTCTTTAAGAGCTTTATCAGGTGGCTGTCCTGCCTGTCCTCGTAGCTATGCTGACTGTTGGCTCTCTCACGTCATCGGGGGGGGGGGGTGAGGGGCAGTCCTCCCCTCTGTGTCCTGAGCACAATGCCCGTCCACTTTGTGGAAGGAAGAAAGGGAGAAAATGAAAGCTATCGTGACGCTAATCCACCAGCACGCCTGCTGAAGTGGCCTCAGTTGCCATGGCGGCCAGAGTTGCTCTGAAGTTTCCCATTTCAAAGTTGACTGAGTCACAATGAGCTGCATCCTGGGCAGTGGGCAGAGAGCAGCCAGTTGCAGCTCAGGTGTCTTCTGTACTGTGCCACTTTGCTGCATCGCACATGACTGTCACGTTGCTTTCCTGAATGGGATGAACGTGTTGTGAAGCAAATAAAAAATGAAGTCACGAGGTTTCTCAGTCACCAAAAACTTACTATAAAATTAAATTAATCAAGACAATAGAAAGCTGGCACAGGACAGATGTACAGAACAGGGGCCTGGGATGGAGAATCCTGAAATAAATTCTCATCTCCGTGAATTCTCGACTCACAAACCCAGGAATTTTAGGGTGGGAATAGCAATCTGTTCAACAAACTAGGTTGGGAAAATTGGAAATCCACATATCATTTAGAAAATGAATTTAGACCCTACACCACACCTCAGGTAAAAACTAGAAATGTGTCACAAACAAAACAAACAAACACCCTGGAGTTTAAAACTAGGAAACTTTTAGAAGAAAATGTAGGAAAAAAATTTTAAAATCTCCATGACACTTTGCTTAGCAAGAGGTTTTTATTTGTTTTTTTTTTCTTGTTTTTTTTTTTTTTAATTTTTTTTTGACAGGCAGAGTGGACAGTGAGAGAGAGAGAGAGAGACAGAGAGAAAGGTCTTCCTTTGCCGTTGGTTCACCCTCCAATGGCTGCCACGGACGGTGCGCTGCGGCCGGCGCACCACGCTCATCCGATGGCAGGAGCCAGGTGCTAGGTGCTTTTTCCTGGTCTCCCATGGGGTGCAGGGCCCAAGCACTTGGGCCATCCTCCACTGCACTCCTGGGCCACAGCAGAGGGCTGGCCTGGAAGAGGGGCAACCGGGACAGAATCTGGCGCCCTGACCGGGACTAGAACCCGGTGTGCCGGCGCCGCAAGGTGGAGGATTAGCCTGTTGAGCCACGGCGCCGGCAAGAGGTTTTTATTTGTGATGCCATAGACAGACCCATGGATAAAAGCTGGGTGGATTTGACTTCTGCAAGATTCAAAGCTACTCTATTTCAAAAAGACACCACTGAGAAAATGAGAAGATGGGATTGCACTGTCCTTTTGGAAATCACATAAAGAATTGTGTATCCTATTATTCAGAGAGAACTCTCGCAATTCATTTCTAAAGGGACAAGCAACCTCCCCCACCCCCAAAACATGAGAAAAGTCACACTTTCAGACCTACCTACTGTATGGGGGCATTGACACGGAATTCTCAGAGAAGGCAGAAGAGCTATTCCCCGGAGGGAGCTGCGAGTGGGGATTGCACACGGATGGTCACGAGAATCCCTTTCATGGCACTGGAAATGTCCTAAAAAATGGGATTGGGATGTCGATTGTACAGCTCTGAAAATTTGTTCAAAGTCATCGAGCTACTCCACTTTAACGAAGGATGAATCCTACCGTGTATAATTGTAACTCAGGAAATGTTGCAATTAAGACAAAATGCTCCCGGTAAAAGGTATCTGCAGTCTATACAGTGGACAGTATCAGTCCTCAAATATAAATATCTACACAGCCCTGGGAATAAGACACTCAATACAATCAAAACACCTGTGGAGGACGCCAGCCAGCCAAGCAGGGGAGAGGCCACAGCTGAGAGAAGCAGCGGCTCTGCACCCTCGAGGCTGTCAGCAGCCAGGGGAGACACACAGCAGTGGATGAGAACTGACGCTGGAGACTCAGTGTGGGAACCCAGTGCCTGGTGCACTCCTGGGAGGATGATGAGTGTTTACAGAGGGAGCAGGTGTGCACGCACACACACATACACTCACACACATCCAAATACACAGACACAAACCCACATAGACACACATGCAAATAGACATGCATATACACACATGCAGATACATAGACACATACAAATACAGACACCCTCGCGGCTGTCAGAGCGTCACAGTAGCCTGAGGAAACACACAGTAGTGAATGAGAACTGACGCTGGAGACCCAGTTTTCAGATTGGGAGGGTGATGGGTGATTACAGACCATGGGAGCACACACACACACACAGACACACACATGGAAATACACAGACACGCAAGCACACACAGACACATGCACGCAAATATACAGAGACACATATGCATATATACAGACACACAAACCCACACAGAGATACACATGCAAATATACACACAAATACAAAAACACAAACATAAACACACACACACACATTCAAACACAAAAACAAACACACCCAGATCCACATGGAAATATACATACACACAGACACACAGAAACATGCACACAAACACACCCAGATACACACAAACACAGATACAGACACACAAAAACATAGACGTACACAGACACACACAGACGCAAACACACAGATAAACAAAAACACACTCAAACACACCCAGATACACACACAAATACACATACACATAAATACATATAAATACACAGATACACACAAACACACACAGATACACACAGGCACATACACAAACACACACACAAACACATGCACAAAAATACAGAAACACACCCAGATACACACTGAAATACACATACACACAAACACAAAGACACACAAATACAGACATACATAAACAGACACACACTCAAATACACATACAGACACATTCCCAAACACAAACACACAGACTTGCAACACACATGCACACAGACACAAACACAGATACAGGCACACATACAACACACATAGTCACACACACAGGCACACACATGCACACAAACACACAAATACAGATCACACTCACACACACGAGGAGCACTGTGCAGGTGCTATGGTCTGGATCTCTTTTCTCTCCACAAAGTTCACGCGCTGGGAGCTTGGTGTCCAGTGTGGTGGTTCTGACAGGTGGGGAGGGTCTAGGGGTAGGGGTCTGGACAGTGCTCACTATTTCGAAGGGATTAAGGTTGGTCTTCCAGGGTGGCTTAGGTCTCATAGGGTTGGATTAGTTCTCAAAACAGCAAGATGTTACAAAGGAGCGCGCAGAGCTTCACCCCACCCCACCTCTCCCTCGCTCTCATCTCATTGTGTGGGCTCTCTCATGTGCTCCTGCCATGCTCTCCGGGCTGTCCCTTCCCTGTCAGAGGGTGAGCCCCAGGCACCTACTGCCCTCCGCAGTGCGGCTCTTGTGCCAGAGCAAACCTGTACCAGGACTGGGACCCGGAGCCCCAGGTGTTAGGATTCCCAGAGAGCAGAAGCTTGGCACGGAGTGTGCTTCTACTTTGGCAACAGATGAGCAAAGAGGGTGTTCCTTGTTCTGCAGCTGACTGGGGACCAAGGGGCCTTGAGAATGAGCTTGGCTTGGTGATTTCCACCTATCAAAAGCAACCCCGTATAAGCTCACTCCCGAGACGTGCTGCCCACACTGGCCACCCCAGCAATGTCCCCGGGCCCTCCTTTGTATCTTTGTTGTTCTGCCTACTCTGGGAACCACACTTTCTACTCACGGCTGTGAAATGCTTTTGTGTTGAGAACAATCTACTAGGAAAAAATTAAAGGACAGTATACTACAAATGGTTGCATTTATAAGAGTAACAAAATTATAAATCATTAGTACTAGAGCTAGAAACAATGTGAGACTCTTATGTTTTAGAACTCTAAACTTTAGGCTGGCGCCATCTCACTTGGCTAATCCTCTGCCTGCGGAGCCAGCACCTCTTCCAGTCCAGCTCTCTGCTGTGGCCCAGGAAGGGCAGTGGAGGATGGCCAGGTGCTTGGGTCCCTATACCCGCATGGGAGAGTGGGAGGAAGCACCCAGCTTCTGTCTTCGGACTGGCACAGCGCCAGCTGTGGCAGCCATTAGAGGAGTGAACCAATGGAAGGAAGACCTTTCTCTCTGTCTCTCTCACTGTCTATAACTCTCTCTCTCTCTCACTCTCTCTCTCTCTCTCTCTCTCTCTCTCTCACTGTCTAACTCTGCCTGTCAAAAAAATTTAAAAAAGAACTCTAAACTTTACTGGAGAATATTCAAAAAGATCTGAAAAGAAATGGTATTGGCCACGTACTTGGATAAACAGACACAATATTTTCACAAGGTCATGTCTTCCAAAATGAGTCTATAAATTCAGTGCAATCCCAATCAGAGTGGCAGCAGTAATTATCATGAACTTGACAAGCTAATTCTAGAATTCATAAGGAAAAGAAAGTACACAAAAATGTTCATAATAATTTTCAAATTATACACAATGAATGTAGACCTGACCTACTAAACACCATAAAAATAATTTGGAGATAATTAGATACTGTTTGCTACAGTCTTGCTTCGTACAGCTCATAGCAAAAGTTCAGATGCATTCTGCAGCTAAAATTGAAAACAAATAAAGCAAACCGGATGCGACCTCTCAACTGAAGGAAACTGTGATATCAGGAAATACAAAGAGAACGTTTAGGGTCCGGTGTGAGGCAGAGTGGGTAAAGATGCCGCCTGCAGTGCTGGCATCCCATATAGATGCTGTCTCAAGTCCTGGATGCTCCACTTCCAATCCAGCTCCCTGTTAATGCGCCTGGGAAAGCAGAGGAAGATGGCCCAAGTGCTTGGGCTCCTGTACCCTTGTAGGAGATCTGGAAGAAGCTCCTGGCTCCTGGTTTTGGATCAGTTCAGCTCTAGTTGTTGCGGCCACTTGAGGAGGGAACCAGCAGATGGAAGACCTTTCTCTCTCTCTCTCTCTCTCTCTCTCAATGTCTTTCAAATAATAATAATAATAATAATAAAATCCCAAATTCCCCCCAGCATATTAATACGTATAGAGAAAAATGTCCTAGGAATATTCCATGCATTGACTGCAGGAATGCAGTCTTGATTTTTCTTTCTATAATTTTATAAAGTTAAGAAAAGTAGTGCAGAGTGTAATCCGGTGATCACTCAGCCACCTGGGTTTCTGCACCTGCTCAGGATAGGCACTGTGCTCACTTGGTCCTCATCAGAGCGCTGCCGCCTCACAAGGCACTCACCATGATCATCCAATCAGCCCTCTTGAGAGTGTGGGTGCCTGATTGTGGCTGGGAGTGAGAAATCTCTCTGCAGCCTTCCCAGGTACGGGTGCCTCTCACTGCAATGCTCACATTTCTAGCAACCTCGGGAGCTCCATCTCTTGCTGCTAGCCCATCCTGTTCATCACGAGGCCAGCAGCTTCAGGGCACTGGCTCCTGGGAGATAACCGAGTGTGCTCCCAGCAGGAATGGGCTCCAGGTGCAGGAGGGGTGCTCTGATGAAAGAGTCTCTTTTGCCACGATTCCAGGACATCGAGAAGCTTAAACTGTAAATGCCATGTGAACTCCCAACGTCCAATCAGTGAGATGTTCCCGAAGGCACCAGGGAGGAAGTGAGCACCAGACCCGTGGATGTAGTCCAGTGACTTTTAGATGACAGCTACTGCTCTCTCCTCAATGAGTTTGCTCTTGAATAACAGCCAGAGTCAGGCTAAACAACAACAAGTGAGAAAGCATTGATGGGGCTGGCACTGTGGTGCAGCAGGTTAAAGCCATGGCCTGCAGTGCCAGCATCCCATATGGGTGCCGGTTTGAGTCCTGGCTGCTCCACTCCCAATCCAATGCCCTGCTAACGCACCTGGGAAAGCAGCAGAAGGTGGTCTAAGTGCTTGGGCCCCTGCTACCCACATGGAAGACCTGGAAGAAGCTCCTGGCTTCAGGTCAACTCAGCTCCAGCCATTGTGGCCATTTGGGGAGTGAACTTGCAGATGGAAGACCTTTTATTCTCTGTCTCTCCCTCTCACTATAACTCTGTCTTTAAATAAATAAAATAAATTTAAAAGAAAAAAGAAAGCATTGATAACACACTTGAATTTCCCCACCTGGGTGCTGCCTCTGTAGGAGTCAGAGGGGAGGAGCCAGATCTTGAAAATCCTCTTGTGAACATCATTGCCTCTGGTGATGACACAGGTCACAGGCAGTACATCTGCTCAAGTGGGCGTCCAATCTGTGCTTTTATTCTTCCCAGGACGGATGCCATTCATGTCCTTGGCCCCTGCCTTTCCATCACCTCTTCTCCACCTTCCTCAGGCAACAGCTCAGCTTCCACCACTGCAGGCTGCTGTCCCGGCATGAACAAGGTGGAGATCAAGGACAAGAGACGAACTTTTGCGCATAAAATCCTGCCTTCTGTGAGGGTGGGGAAGCCGTACCCCCTGCAAGGGGCTATGCGCTGTGCAAGCAGGCTAACGTTGCACGGGGACCACAGACTGTCATGGAAAACCACAGGCAAATCCCCAAAGCAAAATGCACTTGGTGCTCGGGAAAGAGCAGAGCTGAGTGCTGTTGGATCTGTCCCTTGCCGTCGGTATGGTGGCTGCGACTCCTGCTGCAGTCACTGGGAAGTCATGGGGTTCCAGGTCCTGTACAAGTGCTTTTCTTTCTCACCTACTCTCAGCGGGCTGGCTAGTGTGGCATAGCAGGTTAAGTCACTGCCTGTGACGCTTGCAGCCCATCTTGGAGTGCTGCTTTGAGTCCCCATTGCTCCGCTCACAATCTAACTTCCTGCTAATGTTCCTTAGAGACAGCGATGATGGTCTCCGAGTACTTGGACCCCTGGCCACCTGTGTGGGAGACCCTGACAGCATGCCTGGCTCCTGGCTTTGGACTGGCCCTGCTCTGGCTATTGTGGCCTTTTTGGGACTCACAGAGGCACTCATGATGTACCCAGCATAGTGAAGAGAATTTCAGGCACAGGATTCTGTGGAGGAGAGAACTCAGGCAGGCATCAGATGCTGGGTTGGCTGGGGTGCCCTGGGATGGCAGCAGGGGACTCTGGAGTTGCGAGGTACAATGATCACACAGCCTGAACGGTGGCCAACTGTCACGGCAAGGATGAGGCCAAGCTGGAGCTTCCTTTCTCCCTCCTCATCCCTGTCTCACCCCCTGCCAGGTTGTTTGCAAGACATACATCGTCAGCCTCATGCTGGTTAGGGTACAAGAGTAAAGGACCACTTGTCCAGATTCTAGCTGGGATGCTGGGTCCCATCAGTTACACTGGGCTTGGAGACATTGGATTTCCATTGCTATTGGTCCTGCCTGCGCATCCTCCTTAATGGCTCTCGGGCTGTGCTGGGGATGGAGGTGGGGCATCTAAGGGTCTCTTGACCACAATGCCACCCCACCCATGATGACTGAAGGCCCAGGGATGACAGAGAGTAGCAGGATTCTTCAGGGCGTGGTTGTATCCCTGGGTACCCAGCCCTCCCAGGCCTCTCAAGTGCTGAACCAGGAATCTGCAATGCAGATGTCAAGGTGACAGGGAAGAAGCTTCTGGAAGAGCAAAGGATGCCTCGCCTATGTCCAGGCTCCTGGTGATTGGCTCAGGGTCCTGCCTGCCCTCCTCCCAGCAGCCAGGGTGTGGCTGGCCGTGCAGCCGTGGTTAGCACAGCTCCACGGGCAAGGGGCTTCCTGCTCGACACAGGGAGCAATGGGAAGGTCAAGGTGCACCCTGCAATGCTGACTTTCCCTTTCTTCCCATGACATCATGTATACAAGGCCAGATATGTTCCAGCTGCCTGTGAGGCCAGAGGGCCTGGGGGCCAGGCAGTGCCCACTCTCGTTGGGTCTCTGACAACCCAAACCAGCCCCAAACTCATGAAAGCAGCAGCGTGCTGGCTGCTTTCTGTGACATCGATTCCAATGCCTGCAGTTCCTGGGAAGAGGCAAGTGGCTATTCATGGGGTCAAGCCAGAGCAGCGTGGGTTTCTCATGGGTCACAGATGACATGGTCCTCTGTGGGAATCCAGGCAGGGCAGCCAATCATGGCTGGCAATTCTCTCTGCCTCCCGGGCAGGAAGCTGCAGGTCTGTAAGGTCATCTTGACACAGCTCTCCCATCTGGCTTCTAGAAGAGAGCTCATTGGCTAGCTTTGCACAGCAGCAGCCGGGAGAGTTTTGCAGTGAACAGAGACTCCAGTGGCAAGTACCTGGGTGGGAGATGCTCTGCTCCATGTGGGAGTGAGTTCCATGGGCGGGCGTCTTTCCTAGGTGATTCTGTGTGACAGTGGGCTCAAGGTGGCCCACGGATGCTATTAAGGCACCTGTTCCAGCTTGTGCCAGACACAGGGGAGTCCCCACATCTGCCCTGGTGCTCCCTGCCCCTGCCCTTGGGCTGTGACACTACAAGAGCATCCAGGTATCTACACAAAAAAGCAGCCCAGGAGTCCACAGGTGCTGAGACTTGTGGAAGAGTGACAGCAGGAGCAAATGGAGCACTCCTTACGCCCTCTCTCTTAGGCTGCCTCAGAGGGGGCTGTGATATCCACAGAAACCCAGAGCAGAACTGGGGTCCCGGAAGTGCTTCCTCCTGCCTGCCTCTCGCCAATCAGAGTGGGGCAGTTGCCAAAGTGGGGGCCCCACTGGGAGGAAACAGGAGCTGGAGTGTCACATGAGGCTGTGACTCCCTGCTCGGCTCCTGCCTTCTGGGGGCCCCACTGCCCAGAGCCTGGCTTGGGGCTCCAGGCCCCCAGTGAACAAATCCTTCCGCTACCACCTGCAGGGCAGACAGGCTGTTCACAGCTGCCCTGGCTGTTGCGGTGGTGACTCCTTATGGGTCGGGCACTCCCTCGGGCTTTTGAGATGTGAACGCAAAAGATATTTATGCGTAGGTGACCTCTCAAGGGTGAGATAAGGGTGGCTCAGGTGGTGTCAGTCTCACCATGGATGGGTTCAGTTTCGGAGCAGCCGGAAAGCAGTGCTTTGGGGCTGGAATCTTCCAGGAGTTCCGTTTTAAGGATCCGAATGCCTTAAGCAGTGTGTCTGGTTTCCCCTCTTTCCGCACATCAGAAAATGTGTTCATTGATTGGAGAAATTAATTGAGGGAGCATAAACACATTGCAAGGGAGCATGGAGCAGCTTGCCCAAGCTGTGTATGAATATAGACTAGAGGAGACCTCATTTGTTGCTCTGTTGCAAACCCAAGCACTGTGTCCAGCTTTTGGTGTGAAACGCTTTTTATCCAGGAGTCCAGTTGAGCACATAGTAGACTTAATACACACCTCCCTGTGTCTCTCATTTTTTTTTTTTCTGAATGATCAGTACTTGTGGCAGAACCAGATGTTTCTGGTTACCTAGAAACACCTCCTGGTAAGAGTAACAATTTGCTTTGGGATGTGACCTTGGACATGAATTATCCATCACTAAGCTGGATATTTGGTTCTTGACTAAGGAATGCACATTATATCATCCTGTTCAGTATGGAGATTTTTTTAACTGATTTTTTTTTAAGATTTACTTATTTGAGAGGCAGAGTTACACACAGAGGGAGAGACAGAGAGGGAGAGAGAAGGGGATCTTCCATCTGCTGGTTCACTCCTCAAATGGCCACAACAACCAGAGTTGGACTGATCCGAAGCCAGGTGCTAGGAGCTGCCTCCAGGTCTCCCATGTGGGTGCAGGGGCCCAAGGACTTGTGCCATCTTCTACTGCTTTCCCATGGCATAGCAGAGAGCTGGATCAGAAGAGGAGCAGCAGGGACTTGAACAAAAACTGGTGGAGGCTTAGCTTAGAACACCACAGCACTGACCCTTTTTAAATTGATTTTAAACAAATACACTTTCTTTTATTTTGAAACCATCACAAGTCCTCAAATTTGCTCCCTTTCTCTCTTTTCCATCCTCCCACCCTCCCTCCTTCCTCCCCTCCCTTCTCTTTCTGACCATGTCTACCTCTCTTCCCTAAAACTACTGCCCTGTTGATATGTGATGAATTGAAACCTTCATTTCATTGGAGGAACTTGTGATAGCAGAAGCTGAAAGCCAGGAAGAGGCTCAGGAATCAGAGGCTCCTTCCCAGGGACTTGGGTCTCCCGCTGGCGGATGCCGGAAGTCACTATCAGGGCACAGAGTGGCAAGGCAGGTTTTGATTTTGCAAAGATCTCTCTGGCTGGAGTGTGCCAGCTCTATTGGAAGAGACTCAGAGAAGGTGGAGATGTGTGCAGTAGCGTCCAGCAGGAATGATCCCACTGGCCAAACCCAGCTGGAAGCCAGAGGGTCAAAGAAGATACAAGTTGGCTTCCTGAGTATCAGGGGATCTCTGCACAGAAGTCTCCAGATCTGGCCTTGGTAAGTGGTGAAGAATATGACCTCAAGACCAATAGTGGGGGTTGGCATTGTGGTGCAGTGGGTTAAGCTGCAGCCTGCAATGCCGGTAACCCATTCGTGTGCTGGTTCTAGCCCTGCTGCTTCACTTCGCTGCTTCACTTCGGATCCAGCTTCCTGCCGATGTGTCTTGGAAGGCAGCAGAAGGAAGATGGCCCAAGTACTTGGATCCCTGCTACATACCTGGAAGGAGTTCCTGGCTCTTGTCTTCAGCCTGGCCCAGCCCCATCTGTTGTTATCTATCTGAGGAGTGAACCAAAGAATGGAAGGTTTCTCTCTCTCTCTCTCTCTCTCTCTCTCTCTCTCTCTCTCTTCACCTTTCTCTGCCATATGCTTTTCAAATAAATAAATGCAATCTGAAAAAAATAGCAATGGTGAAGGTCAGAGGAGTAAAGGAACTCTCAGCACAGAGATTGAAGCAAATTAACTGACAAGGGTCAAATAGCCGAAGTAGTGAGATCACAGCTGAAGCTCTGGTTTAGTAGAACCCCTAAGCAATGCTGTCAACGACCTTGACGTTATGTTCCATAGTCATGAAAACATAAAGCTAACTCGTCTTTTTAAAAAGATCTATTTATTTATTTGAAAGTCAGAGTTATATAGAGAGAGACAGAGACAGAGAGAGATCTTCCTTCCACTGGTCCACTCCCCAAGTTGTTGGAATCGCCAGGGCAGAGCCAGGATCCTGGAGCTTCTTCCTGGTCTCCCCCATGGGTGTAGGGACCCAAGGACTTGGACCATTTTCTACTGCTTTCGCAGGTACATTACTGGGAGATGGATCGGAAGAGGAGCAGCTGGGACTTGAACCAGCAGGGATAATGTGTTAGTTAAGAGAAATGTAAAACTTCACAAAAGGCCCAATTTGAAGACAATTTGAGCCATGGAAGGGTGCAGCTAGGAGTGAATGCAATGCCGAGAGAAGGCCTGGCAGGGGGAGCACTGGGTGTGGGGCTGGGAGCCCTACTGGGTGCAGAGGTCACTCGGTGTGTCATCCTGTGGTCACTGTGCTCCTGTGACTCCCTTGTGAGAGTCTGCAGTCAGGGGGCTGGGGCCAGGCCACACTGCAGGAAGCCATGGTCTTTTAGAGTTTATTCCGGTCCCTGTGACTATCTGGGTTGTAGACAGCCATTGCCCCCATCCCACAGAGACTAAAGCTGAAGTGAGGGGCTGGCACTGTGGTGCAGTGGGTTAAGGTCCCAGTCTGCAGTGCTGGCATCCCATATGGGCGCATGCAGGGTCTAAGTCCACCCGTACAGGATGGACTGGGTCTGAGGAAAGGTGAGTGCGCCGCTCGCCCGTTCCCCAGCCTCCCGATCCCGGAGACAATCAGACGCAGCGGGGAGCCAAGTCTAGCAAGGACTCATTTATTCCATGTGTAACAGAACCTTTTATAGCACAAAACTGCAGAGTCATTGAGGCAGGACTAAGGACCAACCAATCACTTAAATGATCACCTTACGGGGGGATTTCTATAGGACTAGCCATATGTCTATACACTTGTTACTAGTTTTGTTACCTCCCCTGATGTTGCATAGCCAATCAGTTTTAGCGGTAAACAACTTTGGATTCCGCCCACCACCTTACTTCCTTTCGGCACCATCTTTGAATTGCTTCGTGTAACTAATTTCCCCACAGGCGCAGGTTAGAGTCCCAGCTGATTCAGCTCCCCACTAATGCATCTGGGAAAGCAGCAGAAGCTGGTCCAAGTCCTTGGGCCCCTGCACCCACGTGGGAGACCAAGAAGAAGCTCCTGGCTCCTGGTTTCGGATCTGCCCTGCTCTGGTTATGGTGGACATTTGGGGAGTGAACCAGCAGATGGAAGACCTCTCCCTCTCTCTGTGTCTCTCCCTAGCTCTGTAACTCTGCTTTTTCAAATAAATCAAATAAACCCTTAAAAAAAACAGCCAAAGTGAGTTCAGATGTCCTGCAGGTCCCCCTCACCACCCCCGGCCCCTACACAATCCGCCTTCTCATTATGCTTTCTCCTCCTCAGAGGCTCCCATCCCACCAGTCCCTGCTCTCTCTGCACCAGCCTTGCTCTCTCTGCACCAGCCTTTTCCACCCCCAGCTACTTCCTCTGCAATGCCTCTACCCCACGTCCTCGAGCTCCTACCCTGCTAACCACCTGCCCTTGGTTCCTCCAGATGAATTGCATCCTTCTCTACTCAGTGGAGTTACTGCCATGGGGGGCCAGTGGCATTTGGCGACTGTGTGACAACCAGCTCTCCGGAGCAGGCAGAAGTTAGGAGCGGATGTTACCGTAACCTGGGCTGGGGCGGTTGCCTTGGTTCACTCAGGTCCCGGGGGGTGAGTGGGGGATGAGAAACAGTTTATTAACACCAGTGGGCTCAGTGGAATGCTTTTCTAAGCCTGGGCCTTGAACCCAGGTTTCTTACATTATTTATAGGTTCTCAGCATCGCGCCTGAACCGTTACAGCACTGGTGGGTTTAAATTGCAGCCTGTGTGACTTCAGACTACACTTCCAATAGCCGGTTGGTGTAGTGTGTTTATAAAAAGAGACACCTTGGGCAGATTTATAGCACAGATTTATGCCTGGAGTTACAGAGAACAGAGCTTAGGGTGTCTTCCCTCCCTAGCAGGGTAACCATGGGCAGCTGCTTCCCCGATCACTGCAAGCAGCCACATTTCAAGGTTGTGTCCGGATTTTCACTCTCCTTCCTTTGTCCATGGTTACAATCTCACAGACAGGCAGATTTGTTAACTGTTCTCACTGTGGCCCAGCTCAAGCTACTGATGGCTTAACAACTGTTCACAGAATGCCTGAAACTTTAAGAGCTGCCTCTTGCCCAGCACCAAGACATGATGGGCTGAGACTTGCCCCTAGAGGTTTTACTGGGTGTGTCCTGGCTGGGGTGGGGTCGGGGGGCAGTTACGGAACGTGATGCAACCAGGAGAAACCCTGCCACCTCACTGTCCCAGCTGAGTAGTGACGTCCCCGGGAGCCTGTGAGGCTGACCCCAAAATACACAGCTTTACCTGTTCTTTGATCTGCCTGGGCTGGTGTCTGGAAATTTCCACATGTCCCAGGTGAGGCTCAGATGTGCCCCAGGGCGCAGAGAGGGCAGTGTAGGCTTCCTTTACCTCTGTCACTGTGCACAGCCCCCCTCGCCTGCAGGTTGCAAACACTGGAATCACGTGTTCCTGAAAGGTTTCAGGAAGGCACTGCTTTATCACAATAGGTTTTGTTTTCTAAGTCAGTGTGCTGTGTGCACATGCTCGGAGTACTCAGTCCAGCCCTGCTGGAGGCAGGAAGTCCAGACAGTCCTCAGCTTGGCTGTCCTGGGCTCTGGACATGGGCGCATCCTGGTCTCACACTGAGCTCCCAGACCTCCCAGTGGGGTTGGCTGCAGGATTGGGGGTCAGAGGCAGAGGGTGTCTGGAGCAAAAATGACGGGGACATCACCTTTCTGGGCACCTGGCTTGACAGAAGCAGATGACCACTCAGCGGACAGCTGCACTGGGTCCTCAATGCTTCGTCTGAGCAGCCTGGACTCCAGCCTGGGATCACTGGTCATGTACTGTATGGCTTATACTTCATGTATTAGCTGCCTTCCCTTTACCACCATGGTAGGGGAGATGTCCCTCTTCTCCTGTTTTGCAGCATCTTGCATTCACTTAAAATCTGAGCATCAAGAGACAAGTAGAAGGTTTTCAAGAGCCTTGGTCAGGTCAGACTGGGTAGCACTTGCCTCCAGCTGCATCTCAGGTGGGGTCTGTAGCCAGGGGAGCCAACTTCTACCCATCAGCTACCTGATCCTACCCTGCATCTTGGGCTTAATTGAATTTGCACAACAACCTTGGGACAGGTACAATTATCTCCATTGCATGGATGAGAAAACTGAGGCTTGCAGTGTTAACACAGGAAGTGCCTGGATCTGATTTGCAGGTAGGTTTCTCTGGCTTCAGGTCAACAGTCACGTGGACAGGGGCAGGGAGATAGGTTGTGAATTTCCTAAAGTGTGGCCTTTGGCATGCACCTGTTGGCTGACACACTGATTTTATAGACACGCAGATTCCCATGTCCTCTATGACGAGGAATCTGTCTTCCTAAGAAGCAGCCTCCTCCTTATTTGTTCCTGAATCTTAAATGTTGAAGCTCCTGGCTTAGAGATTGTTTGCCGGCAGAGCCTTCACTGGAGTGTACCGAAACTGATTATGTATCACGACGAGATTCATTTCAGAAGTTAAGCCAGAGCGGACGCATCCTCGGAGCTTTTCCAAGAATCATGTTGGTTTAGAATTCAATTCAATGCAACTGTAGAAATCCAATCAGGAGCAAATCCTGAAGTCTCGGGTCCACTGCCGTGAACTCCAATGAGTTCGGGAAATAAAAGAGCAAGGCTCCTTGCTCTTCCCCTGGAGGTGCTGGGGTGGCTAAGGCAGCCCACAGGTGCTTCCACTGATACCTGATGACGATGGGTGTTGCCCACCATGGAGGCATCTGTCAGTAACAGTGGTTTGAGAATCTGCCCCAGCAAACACCAGTCATATTTGGGGGGCTCTCTTTTTTAAATATCTCTTTATTTATGTGAATAGTGCTACTAGAGAGAGAGAAAGAGAGAGAGAGAGAGAGAGAGAGAGAGAGAGAGAGAGAGAGAGAGAGATCTTCCATCCCCTGGTTCACTATCCAAATGGCCGCAATGGCCAGGGCTGGACCAGGCTGAAACTGGGAGCCAGAAACTCCATCCAGGTCTCCTACATGGGTGCAGGGACCCAAGCACTTGGGCCATCTTCTACTGCTTTCCCAGGCACATTAGCAGGGAACTGGATCCTAAGTAGAGCAGCCAGGATACAAACTGAGGGAAACTTTCTTTGAAACCAAGAAACTTCTTTTTGCTTGGAAACTGAGTGCCTAAATCTTATATCAAGAGATTCTAGAAAATTCTATTTAAAGGACGAATCAGCTGGGGCCAGCCTGAGGTATAGTGGGCTGGGATGCCTGTGATGCTGGCATCCCATCTGAGCGCTGGTTTAGGTGCCTGCCGCTCCACTTCTGATCCAGTTTCCTGCTGGTGTGCTTGGGATAATTGGAGAGGATGACCCAGGTCCCTGAGCCCCTGAACTTATGTGGGAGACGCAGACGGGGCTCCCCGCTTTGGCCTGGTCCAATCCCAGCTATTCATTACAGCTGTCTGGTGAGTGCATCAGTGGATGTAGGACATTCTCTCTCTCTCTCTCTCTCTCTCTCTCTCTCTCTCTCTCTCTCTCCTCCCTTCTCTCTGTGACTCTGCCTTTCAAATAAAATAAATAAATCTTTTTAAAAAGAGGATGGATCAGTTTTATCTCCCAAGGTGTTTGTGGATGGTTAATGAGACCTTGCTCACCACACAGGCTCATGGGAATACCTTGCTGTAGGCTGGCAGGTGCTTCAGCATCATCGTCTGCTTCCAGTTCCCCAGTGCAGTCAGTGCCAGTCACCCATCCCATGGCTCAAGTTGGAGTTGCCCTGGGCTCCTTCTACAGTCTGTGAGTCCTCTCCCTTCTGTCTCACTCCTGCTTCTACTGCCGCCTCTTGTGGCACAAGCTACCGTCATCACCTGCACTGACTCCTGAAATGACTCTTCAGCTGGTTTGCTTTCTTCTGATTTGGCTTCTCCTCCCACCCATGGACCACAGAGCACAGGCAGCAGCTGGAAACTCTGCACCGTGTGACAGCATCCCTGATCAGCTCTGCCTGGCACTGGGGTCCACCTGGACTCCCCAGGGCCACCACTGCCCCTCACCTCCCTCCACTCTGCTCTCTGCCTGCTCCGCAGTCAGCATCTCTCTCTCTCTCTCTCTCTCTCTCTCTCTCTCTCTCTCTCTCTCTCAATTTACTTATTTGAGAGGCAGAGTTAGAGAGAGAGACAGACAGACAGACACAGAGAGGTTTTCCATCTGCTCGTTCACTCCCCAAATGGTTGCAATGGCTGGAGATGAGCCAATCCAAAGCCAGGAGTCCAGAACCCCTTCAAGTCTCCCACGTGGGTGCAGGGGCCTAAGGACTTTAGCCATCTTCCACTGCTTTCCCAGGCACATTGGCAGGGAGTGGGATCAGAAGTGGAGCAGCCAGGAGCACCACGGCTCTGGCTGTTTCTCAATCCCTTGGTGCCGTCGTGAAGATCACTTCCTCTGAGAGCCCCTCATGGGCTGCTCCATCTGAAGCAAGTCCTGTTCTGTCGTCCACCTTTGCAGCCTGTGGATTTATTTCACGGTAGTTGCATTTGTGGTTGTCCTGGCTGCACTCTGTGATTATCTCGCTTGTGACAGTGCTTGGGGCTTTGCCATCTCTCTCCCTACACCCTGAGTGCCAATGCTGCACCTTTCTTTCCACTCCTGCATCCCCAACCCCTCGTCAGGGAAGGCCCACGCCATGCTGGTGGAAGGAAGGAATGCAGCAATGGACAGACAGAGGGACAAGCCTTGCCTGCCATCTCGATTCTCTGCCACTCTGTCTCACTGGGTCTCGGGTCTGGGCTTGC
This sequence comes from Sylvilagus floridanus, assembly GCA_949820135.1. Taxonomy (NCBI): domain Eukaryota; kingdom Metazoa; phylum Chordata; class Mammalia; order Lagomorpha; family Leporidae; genus Sylvilagus; species Sylvilagus floridanus. The sequence goes on from OX463231.1 coordinate 83,085,631, forward strand.
TGCCCTGAAGGTGTCCCATGCCTGCGAAGGACAGCGCTGAGTGGTATCCCTGTCTACCTGCAGGTTCTGTTCCTGCACAGCACTGCCAGTGTGGCTGAGGTGGTAGCACTGCCCCAATGTCACTGCCGTGTCCTCAGCTCTGCTCCCATTGGCTGCACACCTTGAAACGCTGGATCATGGAAGGAGAGACAGCAGCCGGTGTCATTGAGGAGACCAGGCAGCATCTGCCTCTTTCCATGGCGGTGCACAGACCACAGAACACCTCTGTCGCTGTCAGCATCACCGCGCTTCCTCCACATTGAGCCCCAGCAACACCAGAGCAGGAAGAAAGGCATCCCAGGGGCATTCCCCATCTCTTCCGCTCCACGGACATCCAGTGCTCAGCCTGAGTTCTTCCTGCTTGCTGTGAGTTTTGGGCAGCCCATGTTATCCACGTTCTATTTGTGTGAAGACCTGGCTTCCCTCGCCCCGGGGAGAGGGAAATGCAAGCCCAGTTCCAGCCCAGTTTGGTTGAGCCTGCAGCAGAAGCCCCAAGACCAATGAAAAGTTTCTGCAGGCAGATGTGTCTGGGGACATGCGGTGGTGACAGCCCTGGCCCTGGAGGCCGGCTGATGCGGGTTGAGGTTCTCTTAGTAATGTGCTCTTTGTGGGGAGGGGGCTTGTGTCGTGGAGAGTGAACCTTTGCAGTGAGATTGTGAGTAGAGTGGTGATGAACAATGATTGGGAGCAGAGAGGGGAGGAGTCATGGGGAAAGGTTGATGGACAGGTGCTCAGGGCAGGGGGGGCGGGGGGAGGAAGTTCTGGTGTCCTATTGCATAGCAAAGTGACTACAGATAACAATAATGCTCTCTCTCTCTTGCACTCTCTCTCTCTCTTGCTCTCTCTCTCTCTCTCTCTCTCTCTCTTGCTAGAAGAGGAGAGGGGAGAGCATTTTCCCTACTAGTTAAGGCATAAGTTGGAGCCCCCTGCATCGCATATCAGAATGTCTGGGTCTGAGCCTAAGCTCCGCTTTCTGGGAGGCAGTAGGTGATGGCTTCAGTAGGGGGTCCTTGCCACTGACTCGGCAGAGCTGGATTAAGTTCCCGGGTCCCGGCTTTAGTCCCGGCCAGTCCCGGCCATTGTCGGCGTTTGAGGAGAGACCCAACAGATGGGAGAATCTCTTTGTCTCTCTCTTTCTCTCTGTGCCCCTTTGTCTCTCAAGTAAATACATGGATTAAAAGAGGTTTATAAAAAGATAGAGGAAGGGCTGGTGCTGTGGTGCATTGGATTAAAGCCACGGCCTACAGTGCCAGCATCCCATGTGGGTACCAGTTTGAGTCCCAGCTGCTCAACTTCTGCTCCAGCTCTCTGCTATGGCCTGGGAAAGCAGTGTAAGATGGCCCAAGTGCTTGGACCCCTGCACCCACTTGGGAGACCCGGAAGAAGCTCCTGGCTCCTGACTTTGGATCCGCTCAGCTCTGGCCATTGTGGCTATTTGGGGCGTGAGCAAGCAGATGGAAGACCTCTCTCTTCCTCTCTCTATCTCTCTCTGTAACTCTGTCTTTCAAATAAATAAAATAAATCTTTAAAAAAGACAGAGGGGAGGATTTTGAATGATTTCATCAGAGCAGGCTGCTAAATGTTTATTATTGCATGATGCATTTGTATATCAATATATTATGTGGTGACCCATGAATATGCACAATTTTCATGCATGGGTTAAAAATTTAAACATGTGACTAATATTGGGACTTTTCCACCCGACAGCTGTAAGGCTTAAGTTAAATAACACAGGCGAAATATTCAGTACAACGAATGAACCCACAAAATAGTTGTTGAGTCGCTTGTGTGGTGGGCGCATGGCTGGGGATTCCTAGGTGTGCTGCTCAGTTTTTGTTGGAATGGACCCGAGGCTCTGCAGCATCAGGGCCCTAGGAGACCTGCCTTTGTCAAGGCTCCCAGGCATAGCGAGGGAGGCAGCACCGTCCCAGGTGTGGGCGAGGTCAGTGATTCTATAAACAAAGCGTGCTACTCAGGAAAGGGAGACAGAGAAGATCCATGACCATGAACTCTAGCAGAGGCTGCCAGGGTCCTGCCGAAGGTGAAGGTGGAAGGGCCCTGGCTCCTCACTCTGCTGGAGTGATCCACTGCTGCTTCCACGTCCTCCTGAGCAGTGTTCTCGTGATGATTCTGTTCCCTTTTGTGTGTGGGAGTAAGACTAGGGATGCTGGGCTGAGCGCCTGTGTCAGCCCAGACTGTCGAATGGGAGGCCTTGAAAAGTGTTTCCCCACCTGATCCATCTGGCTCCTGTGAGTTTAACCAGTGTCAGTCGACACCCGATGCCCAGGTTTCTGCTCTGGGAGCCGATGAGATCAGATTTCTGAGCCCACCAAGCTGTGGACCACAGACACAGTGAAATAGCATTAGACAGACGTTCTGGCAGTCTGCCGAGCAGGGAAAGTAGATTAGCCCTACTTTAATTCAAATTAAAGGCCGGGATGGAAGCTCCACACAGAGGCTTAACCCACGCACTGGGACCATCGTCAAAAATCCACAGTGAATGCATCTCACTTCTCTTTGCCCTGCAGGGTGCAAGTCTTCATTCCTGAGTATTAACTAGGCCTCAGCAAACAGCCGTCTGGTCCCAGACTCACCCCACCCTCCACACCATGGCGTCTGCAGGCAAATAGCAAAATCATCTGGCTTCAGAAAAACAAACAGAGAGCTCTCAAGCTCTAAATCAGGTGGCAGCCCAGCAGGGCAGAGTGTACCCAAGCCAAGAGCGAAAGCAGAAGTGACTCCCTTGCCATCCCCGAGCCCATCTCAGCACCACGGAGCCAGAGGTGCTGAGCCACACACCAACACCCAGCCAGGCACCTTCCCAGCCATAGAGATGGAGGTGCGGGGGCTCAGAGCCACCTGCTCTGCAGGAGGTGGGCTCTGTTCACGGTGACGGCAGTGCTAGCGGGTGCAAGGCTGGGCAGGGGCGGGGGCGGGGGCGGGGGTGGGGGGGAGGTCTGTGCAGGAAAGATGCTGTCAGAAGCAAATGCCCCAGTGTCTTCACCATGTGATTCCTTGTTTAACCCAATGCTTGTCTGGGCCAGATGTAACAAAGGGACTTCCAAAAGGCCATGGAGAAATAGGCTTCAGAAATGTTGATTTTGGTGCAAAGATTTTTTGAAATCCCTGCAGCTTTTGATAATATGTATTTTTCCATGTATTTTTAGGAAAATCCTTCCTATACATGATTTCAGACTTTTTTGGCACCAAAATAAACATATCTTTAAATTCCATTTTTGCATGAACTTAAAAAATACATTATTTTCTTCTAATTTGAAAGGCAGAGAGAAAGACACATACACATACACACACACAGATCCAATACCAGCTGGTTCACTCCCCAAATGCCTGCAAGAGCTGGGACTGAGCCCGGCAAAAGGCAGGAGTCCAGAGTTTAACCAGGATCTCTCCCATGGGTGGCAGGGGTCCAAATACATGAACCGTCACCTGCTGCCTCCCAGTGTGCACACGGAGCAGAAGAAGAGCTAGGACTGAAATTGGGCGCATGATGTTGGAGGTGGATGCCCCAAACAGCTTCATCACTGCCAGACCAAACACTCACCCTGAACGTCCCCCGGATTCTTTAAAGAGAACTCAGAAAGTTCTGGATCCCTGTGGAGGTTCTGAGCAGCTAGGGGGAAGCAGTCAACCAGCCCGGTGGAAGTCGGAAGCTGGGAGCAGTTGGAGTCAGAGTTACAAACCTGTGCGGGCCATCCTGGTGGTGTTTTCCAGGAATCTGGATCATCTACCTGACTGTTTTGAGTTTTCATCTCACAGGGTTTGGTTGTCTCCCTCTCTCTCTCTAGAGGATGACCTACAGGAGTTCCATTCTCTGTCTTCAGCCCATTCAAGCCCACAGCAGGCTCTCGTTCTGTGCCTCAGGCTGAACCCAGAGAGCTGTCCAGGGGGCAGATGAGAAGTAGCTCAGGTTCTTCCTAGCACTCGGGGACATGGGTGAGTACCCCACAAAGGGTTTCTGCTCCCTGCCATGGCATGGATGTGAGTGGGTCACAATCTCAGGGGGCAGGGGCTTCAGTGAAAACTTGAGCAGGCAGGTATCAGAGCCCAAGGAGACCCCCTCTCCTATCCCAACATGCCTTCCAGCTATTTTGTAAGTGGAGACCCTAGCAACACGGCTCTCCAACATCCAATGAGATGGGCTTCCTCCTCCAGCCAGAGCAGTGGGATGGGGTCCAGAGAACCAGCACGGCTAGAAGTTTGGCGATCAAGAGCTCCCCTCGCCAGGAGCTTCCAAGGATCCCAGTTCCTTAGGCAAGGAAGAGTATTTCTCTGTGGTTTCATTCTCTGAGAGCTGAGGAGGGGGCTGCCCTGAGTGAGTTCCTGAGGCTCTGGCTAGATGCTCAGGGGCACCTCCCCCTGGACAAATGGTATAGGATGGTAGCCATGGACCTGGAAGTGTTGAGAGAGCAGTGCTGTATCAGAGTCCACTCCAGGTGGTTCAAATGAAGGGTCTTCAGTGGCAGGGCCCCTTAGATTGAGGGACAAGCTAGGGGAGCAAGCGAGCCACGGCTAACATTCTTGCATTCGCAGTGGCAGGGAACTGTGAGACCGTCCTTGGGGCCATGTGGCCAGGAGGCATAAACTAGGGTTCCTGCGGCCTGGTAAGACATGAGCTGTGGCCAAAGGCGCCCACCTGGTGGTACCCACAGCTGCAGGTGACATGGTCCCATGAAGACACGGAGGTGGAGCAGGAAGGTTTGGGGGAAGAAATACACCGTTTCCATATCCCACTCATGGGCTCTAGTCTCCTGCTGGTCAGACAATCAGAGACCTCCAAAGTAGAAGTCTGGGGCATGCAACATAGCAGGGAAGGTTGGGAGTGGAAAACTGGCATAGGAAACACTGTATGATGGAAGCCGATGCTTCAAGAGGAAGTCAGGTGCACAGTCCAAGACAGTGTCCTCAGCCTCAATGAATAACTGAAGCGGGGGAGCCATGCCATAGGACCACAATGGGAGTGGGAGGGTAGATGGGTGAGTGGGTATCTGGGGCAAGGCTGGATGGGCGGGGAGCTGTGGTCCCAGACTGAGCTTGGTGGGTATCATCCCACCTGCAAGGCATCCGTATGTTCTTGGGGAAGCCAGGTCCATTGGGTGTCCCTTACGGGTGGCCTTCAGCATAGCTGCATTTGAATCTTCTAACAAGCTGCTTACATGACATGGAGTGTGCAGTCCTGCTGCCCTCATGTTTGTTCTCTGCTGAGCTGGACTTGGGTTTCTGGGGTGCTGAAACTCTGCCTTTGCTTCTAATTGGTGGGGATTAGTGGGGGCAGGGCTGGGGGTGAAGTCCCACAAAGACTCTATGATGCATAATCAGGTCGAGGCCAAATCTTTTCTGGCCAAAAGAATCCGTAACCAGGAGCCAGTGTTGTGGAGTAGTAAGCTAAGCCTCCACCTGTTGCTCTGGCATCCATATGGGGGCCAGTACCTGTCCTGGCTGCTCCTCTTCTGATCCAGATCTCTGCTATGGCCTGGGAAAACAGCTAGGGATGGCCCAAGTCCTTGGGCCTCTGTACCCATGTGGGGGACCCAGAAAAAGCTCCTGGCTCCTGGCTTTGGATTGGCCCAGCTCCAGCCATTGCAGCCATTTGAGGAGTGAACCAGCAGATGGGTAGACCCCTCTCTCTCTGTCTCTCCTTCTCCCTGTCTTCAAATCTACCTCTCAAATAAATAAAATCTAAAAAAAAAAAAATTCAGTAATTTAAAGTTTCCCTTGTGAACCATAAAAGCCCAACTCCAAATTTTATTACCCACATGATCTTTAATTTGAGTGAAAGGAGTGAGGGATTTAGCACAGCAGAAGGGGAAAAGAATAAGAGGGGTACAGCCCTAAAACAGAGGAGTGACAGGTCCATGCTGCCACCTGCCATGTGTGGCTGGGAGCTCAAGAGCCAAGAGACTGTGCACCTGCACACCTTCTCCCACCACCACAAACACACATCCAGGACTTGGGACAGGAATTCACTGCCCAGATGGCTCTGAGCCTCACTTACGCTGTCTATGTGGGCAGCAAAGGATGACACAAGTGCGGGTCTATAAGAGAGATTCACGGGTGCAGGAAGAACTGGCAATGCGATGTCTACAATACTACCAAGAAAAACGCTCCCTGGAATTAAGACAGACACTGCCCCAGGCAAAACCTTCCTCCCCCAGGCTCCCCCCGGCCCCATCCTGCTCATCAAGTCCACCTACCCATGTGGGCCAAAGGGCAAGGCAGCCGGGGAGGGAGGGTGTCAGGATCCTCCAGGAGTCAACTGTGGCACCAGTGCCTGCCTAGGTTGGCCACGGAAGCAGTGCATTGTCCCCCTAGGGTGTCATGTGCTGGGACTTGGGACCCAGTGTAGTGGTGCTTCAGGGTGTGTCAGGGAGTCCTTAAGGAGGTGGGGCTTGGTGGGAGGTCTCTAGGTCACTGAGGGTGCTGCCCTTCCTGTGGGACCCTGGTTGGCTCCAGAGTTGTCACACAAGGGCAAGCCCGGTCCCTCCCAGCTCTCTCCCTGGCTTCTTATTTCCCCCTATGATGCCTCCCTCACGCACACTCCTGCCACAATGTAGTTGCTGCCATGGGGTGATGCAGCCCGGGGGCCCTCGCCAGTGCCAGCACCATGCTGTTTGGATATTCAGCCTCCAAAACTGCGAGCTAAACATAAGTTTAGCTTTATAAGTTACCCAGTCACAGGGATTGTGTTGTAGCCACAGAAAATGGGCGAACCCAGTGCCTGACTTCCTCCCAAGAGGAACCAAAGGTACTGATAGGCTGAGAAAATATCATGGAGAGGCCAGGCATTGTCGTCCAGGGTTAAGCTGCTACCCTGTGTCTGAGCACCCATTGAAGTCCTGGCTGCTCCACTTCCCATCCAGCTCCCTGCTAATGCACCTGCAAAGGCAGAGGAAGTTGACCCAAGTGCTTGGGCCCCTGCACCCATGTGGGATACCTGGTTGGAGTTCCTGGCTCTGGGCTCCAGCCTGGCCCAGCTCCAGCTGTTGCAGTTATTTGGGAATGAAGCAGTACATGGAGGCTCAATCTCTCTCTCTCTCTCTCTCTCTCTCTCTCTCTCTCTCTCTGACATTGCCTCTCAAATGAATAAAATAAATCTTTTTTTAAAATAATAATATTGTGGTGTGGCGGTGGAATCAATAAAAGGTTTGTAGTAGGTGTGTATTGCATATGTATGTATGTGGTATATGTATGTGTTGTGTGTATGTATATGTACATTTGTGTGGTGTATATATGTACGTGTGATGTATATGTGCATATGTGTCTATGTATGTGTTGGATATATGCATGTGTGTATGTGTGTTGTACTTTGTGTATTGTATGTGTATGTGGTGTATATATGTATGTGTGTTATAGGTATATGAGTGTATTGTATGTATACATGTATATGTGTTGTGTGTATTGTATGTGCGTAGTATGTGATGTGTATTGTATGTATGTATGTGATGTATATATGTGTGTGTTGTATGTGTATAGTTGTATGTGTGTTGTATGTGTGGTACACATATGTATTATATGTGTGTTGTACGTGTGTGTGGTATGTGTGTGGTGTGGATTATGTGTATGTGTTATATGTGTGGGTTGTGTGTGTGGTGTGTATTGTATGTGTGTGGCTTGTATTGTTTGTAAGTGTGTTTTATGTGTGTGCGGTGTGTACTGTATGTGTGGGTGTGTATGTGGCGTGTATTGTGTGTGTGATGTGTATTGTATGTGTGTGTGCGGTGTGTACTGTATGTGTGTGTGTGTAGCATGTATTGTGTGTGGTGTGTATTGTATGTGTGGGTGGGTGTGTATGTGGTGTGTATTGTGTGTGTGGTGTGCATTGTATGTGTGTGTGCAGTGTGTACTGTATGTGTGTGTGGGTGTGTATGTAGCATGTATTGTGTGTGTGGTGTGTATTGTATGTATGTGTGTGGTGTGTACTGTGTGTGTGGGTGTGTATGTGGCGTGTATTGTGTGTGTGGTGTGTATTGTATGTGTGTGTGTGTGTGTGTCTTTAATGGACAGATCTGAAAGCAGCCCGCAGGCAGCTGAGTGAGTCAGAGATAGGAGTCCCCTGTGCATGCTAAGGCATGGCGCCTGGGCTCCGGAGCAGGGAGTCTGCAGCGGTTGAAGAGACCGTCTCCAACCCTGTCTTCTCCCTCTTTCTTAAGGTGCTGCAGAGGTGGCCACTGCTAAGGGCTGTGGGCAGGTGGCAGTGGCTTCTTGCTTTGCAGGCCCCTGCTAAAGTGCTCAGGGGCACAGCTCTCCTTCAGTGCTGTCAGCTGCTTTCTCGCCACAGCAGAGGAGGCGCCAACCCAAGCTCAGCCACTTGGACAGCGAGCTGACCAGAGAGAACCGGAGCCAGGCTGTCTCCGGCTCACCCGTTCAGCAGCACACCTTGGCTGAGTTCCCCAGAGCACTGGGAGAGTCTAAAGACGCATGGAGAAAGACCAGGAGGGGGTGGGGAGTGGCGCCGGTGGGAGCTGGATTGGTCACAAGGTCACGGCTGCTTCGTTTCTGACTCATGCGTGCCGTGCGGCATCCTAGGCTCTCTGAGCCACAGAGGTCTGCATTTGCAGAATGGAAGCCATGACCTGAGGCAGCAGCAGAGGGGACCAGCTACCAAACACGAAGTGCCTGAGCTGGGTGAAGCGATGTTGCAGTTTCTGGAGCCACAGGCAAAGGGCAGGTGCCTGGGTCCTGTCTGTGTGGCCACAGGTCAAGGTCTTTGTATGTGGCCTTCATGCTGGTTGCAGACTGATGGAACCATGGAGCCAGGACAGAGGAGGACAGCGTGGCTCATTGTCCCTGGTCCCAGGGGTCAGATGCATGAGTGAAAGCAGCTCCCTCCTGGCCCTAATTCTCAGCATGCCTGTGACCCTGCCTTTCACCCATAGTCCCCTCTTAAGGACACCTAGGTCAGGGTCTGGCTGCTCTGACAATAAAATAAATGACCCCAAAAGCAAGGAGGGGGAATGTGTGTGGGTTGGTCAGATTGCAGGGTCATTTGTGAGAGCCTGGGTCACAGAGAAGGGGGGTGCTCAGTACACCAGAGGGGACCACAGGGCAGAGAAAATGGGGTCTTCTATGGTGGGGTTGCTGGGTGTGGCCTCAGCACAGGGCCAGCTGTGCAGTGACTCCGAGAGAAGGAACGGGGGCTCCCTCGAGGAGCGATGCTGCTTAGGTCCCACGGCCACACGGTCTTGACTCTGTCCCTGCCCTTACTTCTCAGGGACTGTGTCACCCTTCCATGGAAGCTCTGTTTGGCCTGTTTTCCTCCTAGGGACTTCATGGCGAGGTGGCTGTCCTACTACTGAACAGCACGGCTCCGGATCCTGGAGACAGCAGAACCCTGTATTCTGGTCATCTGTGGCAGGGTCATGGACTACGCCAAGGTTGTGGCTGAACACACCAGCCATTCTGTTCTGTGTCTAATGCTGTGGGCCAGGAATTCAGGCACACTTGGCCAGGGGATTCTCCCACTCACGTGGTCTTTCCTGGGCCCACTGGTTGGACTCAGGAGGCAGCTGGGTGGCTCAGGGCAGCCCGATGGCTCTGTTCACATGCTGGGAGGTTTGGTGGGAGCAGCAGGGAGGTGAGGCCTGGCTGGCTGCTTTCCAGGTCTGTGCAGTCTTGGGGCTGTCTGTCCTCTCACTCCAAGGCTGAGTGAACCTGCAGAGCAAGTCATGAGCCAGCCCCAGGAATCCCAGAATGCCCTTCCAGCACATTCCTTGGTTCCAGCAAGTGCTGCTATAAGCCCAATATGCAGGGAGAAGGGAGGGGACACTGTGTCTCAAAGACTGCTATTACATACTCAGCAGTCATGATGGTCCCCCTAGAGACCAGCTGCCACCCCGAGATTCAGCACATGCAGCATAGAACCAGACAGCTCTGGGTCAAGTCTTGGCTCCATTACTCACCCTGGCAGCCCAAGGCAAGGTACTTGATTCCTAGAAGCTTGTTCATCGCCTGTATACTGGGTAACAACATGGTGTCCTTCAGAGCGTTGCTTGGGAGATGTTATACTATGAAGGGCCTTCAAAAACTCATGCAAGTGTCTATCATAGAAACATGATGCATGGATTCCAACATTTTTGGTAGCAAAATGAACTTGTCTTTTAATTCCACTTCTCATCAACTTTTGGGCATTTCCTCACCTGTAACTGCTTAGTGTTGGAAGCCCTGGCCCAGTGGGTTTGTGTGCACCTCCAGTTCTACAGGGGGAACTAGTTATTGTTGGGAGTATGGCCTCAACCATGGCTGCACTGCTTGTGAGCATCTCAATGCCTCCACACCTGTCCAAAATTCAGACTGACAGTGCTGGCCTCATAGATGGATTCTGGGGGCTGAATGCGATCAAGTCCAGGTCTGAAGAGTAAGACCACTCAATCTATGCTAGTTGCCGCCATTATTCACAGAACCATTTCTAATGCAGGTGACAAAAATACATGGAGCATCTTCCTTCATTACTTTCTGCACAAGGAAACGGAAGCTCACAGGGACTTAAAAATGTCTTCCCTGAGTGGACAACGCTTGTAAGCTCAGTGTGGGTCAAGACAGCAAGAATATTATGATCTGAGGCATCAAAGAGGCTCAGAAGGTATGGGTAGGAGGAAGGTAGGGTAGCATATGAGAAGAGGGAGCTGGGAAGCCAGCGAGCCCAGGAGGAGGTGGCTGTGCCGTGTGAGATGCAGGGAGCTGTGTGATGGGGGAAGAGAGTGACAACAAGTAGGGGCACCCAGAATCGGGAGACCACCAGGGGCAAAGGGGAAGAAGGGAGAGGAAGCTTGTGGGAAGAGGGCTTGGGCAGCAAACCTAGGGGAGAGGGTCATCACGCAGTGTCTCTCTGAAATGGACACTGAGTCTCAGTTCCTCTGGAAGAAGGATGTGCTTGGAACTGGCGCAAATGAAAATTCAGTCACGCACACATGCTGCAGGTTGGGGGCATGAACAGAATTTCTTTATGAAACTTTAGGAGTTGGCCTCTCCAGGAAATCATTAGGATAATGATGATAATTTTCAAAAGTCATGCACTAAAACTGACCCAGAATTAGAATAATAACGTGGGATCAGATGGCGCCACAGCTGGGATGTGACTCCATTCTCATCTATTTAGCTGTCTGCCTGCCAGGAGGCTGGCGTCACACAGCATTCTGGGCTCGGCTAAGGGGAGGCTGTGCACAGGCGTGGCTGTGAGGGGCGGTCTCACATTTCCAGAAATGTGTGGACAGCCTCAAGGCAGGACCAGAGTTTCCCACTTGAAGATATGTGTGTGTTCACACACACAGAGACACACACAGTTCACGTCCAAATGTGGGCAGATTGATGAAGATAAAGACAGACAACTAAGCAGAAAAGCAAGCAGAAGGCTTGGGAAGTACTTCCTGTAAGAAACTGAGGGACCCATGTGGGAGACCTGGAAGTGGCTCCTGGCTCCTAGCTCCTAGTTTCGGATTGGCACAGCTCCGGCTGTTGCGGCCAACTAAGGAGTGAATCATCAGATGGAAGACCTCTCTCTCTTTCTCTGCCTCTCCTCTCTCTGTGTGACTCTGACTTTCAAGTAAATAAATAAATCTTAAAAAAAAAGAAACTGAGGGACTGAGAGGCATTGCTCTGCCACCACACTGGTCCTCAAGGCAGTGCTAACATACACGTGTGCATCAGAGTGGTTCAAAAAGTGTGCGAAATGGAACTCAAAGCTAAGCTTATTTTGGAGGAAAAGTTGCTGAAATCCATGCCCATGGGCTGTCCTCAAAAAGTTCATGGAAAATGTATATTATGAGAAAATGTCAATAGATTTGTGTGTTTAATACATGTGTGCATATATGTTCACATTTCCTTTGTGACTGGTGTGGTGACTTCACTCAGAAAGAATGTGACTTTAAACTTGTGTAGCCACTTGGAAATATTCTTGGTGGTATCTGCTGAAACAGAACATACACGTAATCTATGATTGAACAGTTACAGGACAGAAATATGGACAAATTTGCACCTAGCACACGTGCCGGGATCCAGGAACTCCTCCCTGGTCTCTCATGTGGGTGGCAGCTGACCTGCACCAGCTCTAGTTTGGGCAGAAGAGATGAGCCTTGAAAGGATTAGGAAATGGATTGGAAATAAAAAAAGATCACTTGCATCCAAATCTGGGTCCATCAGAATGTCTTCAGAATCTCTCTCTCCTCCTTCAGACTTACCATGAATCCGAGTGTGGGGAGAAATGGGTACAATTGAATCCATGCAAGTTGAGCATCCTTAGTTCCAAAATCCCAAACCTGAAGTGCTCCCAAATCTATAAATTTCTGGTTTCTGACATGACGTCCCTAGTATGTCCACCGCTGATATCAAGTGACAGGTTACTGTCAAAATGCAGGTGCATTAAGAATGTTGAATAAAATTACCTTCAGGTATGTGTATAAAGTATGAGAAACAAAAGAATTTTGTATTTTTACCTGTGTTCCAACCCCAAGATAACTCATTATGTAGATGCAAATACTACAAAATCCGAAAAAGAGAATACAAAATTCTGAAACTCTTCTGGTCCCAAGTGTTTCAGAGCAGGGATACTCAATCTGTAATTTACAATAAATATAATTTGACCAAGCCTGCCAAGGAAGTGATATTTTCAAATTAGACAATAAAATAAAGTCTAGCTGTATCCTGTTAGCAAAAGGTACACCCACAGCACAATTATATGAAAGAGTTGAAAGCAAGATAATGGGAGAAATTATGTCAAGCAATCACCAAAATAAAGCCAAAGCAGCTACCCCAGTTTCAGACAGAACACTTTATGTCTTCAAGAATACATTTTAAAAATAAAGTATTAGTAGTAGGACAGAGTGAGCCAAAATACAGAAACAAAGGATTCAGTTCATCAAAGAAATATATGTAGATGGCTGAAAAAGTAGCTTCAAAATGCATAAAGGGAAGGACCGGTGCTATGGCATAGTGGGTTAAGCTACCATCTGCAATGCCAGAATCCCACGCAGGCACAGGTTTGAGTCCTGGCTGCTCCATTTCTGATCCAGCTCCCTGCTAAAGCACCTGGGAAAGCAGAGGACGACAACTCAATCCCTTGGGTCTCTGCACTCATATGTGAGACCCAGATGAAATCCCTGGGTTCTGGCTTCTGCCTGGCTCAGCCCTGGCTGTTGGGGCCATTTGGGGAGCGAACCAGCTGCTGGAAGATTTCTCTCTGTCTCTCCCTCTTTGTAATTCTGACTTTCAGATACATAAATGTTTTTTTTTAAATTAAAAGGTAAATTTGCTATAACTTTAAGGATGCATCTATCATTATTCTTATATTTCAATGAATTCCTTTGCATTAATTATGGGTCAAAGGGCCTACTTACCGGAGAGAAAAAACATGAATCACAGAGTTCACACTCGTCACCTACTGTCTTTACCTAGATAGGATTTCACTTCTTCCCGTTCTTTCATGACCTGATGATGCAGTCATGTCTCTTATGTACAGATACATCCTTTCAAAACAAGATATTAGCAAATTGAGGCCGCTGAGTTTCTGAAACTAAGTTGAGTTTACCCCAGGTATGAAAGGAAGATCTCATATGGTAAATGTCCCAAGAGTCATTTATCACATTGAAAATTGCAAGAAAACTACGATTGCTTCAGTAAATGCAGAGAAGTTGAAAAGATTTCATACCTGCTTATAATAAAAGCTATTTTAAAATTAGGAAAAGATGGTGAGATTTGAAGCTCATAACAAGAAGTATTATAAGCCAAAGAGACAGTGAGCTTATCCTAGGTGGAAAGAACACAATCAGCAGGATCAAGACAAGGAAGTCCACATGTGTGAGAGTTATAGCAGTGTTGACAAAGGCAGGCTGTGGTGTTCACACCCTGGGAGAGCATCGGCGTGAGCCTCAGTGACACTCCACGACATGGGTGAGTGACAGCTACACAATGCTGAGCAGAGCAGGGTGGGCCACAGATCCAGACCTGAGTCTATGCATCCTGGCAGACAAAGCATGTTTGGAAGCGCAGGACCACTGCCAGCATGGAGCACTGTGGGACTGCTCTCCTTGAAATGATGACTGTAAGTGGAAAAACTTATTTAAAAATAACTATTCATGGGTCGGAGCTGTGGAAATGCAGGTAAGGCTGTCACCTGTGATGCCAGCGTCTCAAATAGGTGCTGGTTCTTGTCCCAGGTGTGCCACTTGATCCAGCTCCCTGCTCATGGCTTGGGAAAGCAGTAGAAGATGGCCCAAGTGTTTGGGTCTCTGTCACCCACGTGGGAGACCTGGATGAAGTTCCTGGCTCTTGGCTTCACCCTGGCTCAATCCTGGCTGTTGCAGCCATCTAGGGAATGAATCAGGGGATGAATGGTTCTCTCTCTCTCTCTCTCTCTCTCTCTCTCTCTCTCTCTCTCTCTCTCTCTTTCTCTCTCTCTGTCTGTCTCACCCTCCCTGAAATTCTGAATTTCAAATACATAAGCAGATCTACAAAATACCCATTCAAAGTCTTGGACACTGTCTCAAAGGTATGCAGTAAAGAAACATTTATTCAAGAAAATCGGGGGGCCCATGTTGTTGCGTAGCAAGTGAAGCATCACCTGTGGCAGGATGATCCATTTCCGAAGACACCCTTTGGTGTAAGGGTACTGGGTGTGCTAGGGGCTTTTGGGGTAGGCTGCATACAGGCCTGGGATGACTTATGTTTCAAGCACCGGCAATGTAGGAGAATCTGTAGAACTGCAACTAATGCTGATGTTAGTCCAGCTAAAGTCTTATTTGTACTGTGTCTTTCTTTCAAGTGCTGCAGCCCACCCTGGGAGGGGTGACAGCTTCCTGCGAGCCAGAACGGCCCCAGCAGGAGCACAGCATGGGGGACTGTGCTGGAACTTCTTTTATGGTTCCCGTGGTCATAGTGGTTGTGCATCTTTTGGGCTTTGTTCTCTAGTTAGGATTTCTCAGCATGAGCCTCATTGTGCAAATAAAGGGGTGGGGCTATCAACTCATGGACATCTTCACAAACTCTGAGCACTGTAGCCTGGGATGCTCCACTACTCCAGGGCCTCCCAGGGAGGAGGGTGTCACGGATGCCTTCCACACCGCCTTGTCCAAGGAGACAGCGTGGAGGGCATGGCTCCACATTCCAGGCAATGCCAGGCTCTCCAAGGACACCACCATCAGAAAGTACTGGTTTCAGAAAGAAAAAAAATTATGAAATTAAAGCCAAACCAAGCCCGTGGCTGGCTGCCTAATTGTGAGTATCATCAATTCAAACGATGCTCAAGTTAGTCGAGTGTTCGTTAAGTCTGCCTTCATTCAGTTAGCACATAAGAATAGGCCAAATACTCTGAGCTCATAGACAAAGAACTTGAAAGATGGTCACTTAGAGACAGATCAGCCTGTAGTTCAACAGAAATGGTATTTATTTGGGGAACAATGATTGCAATTCACATACACTGAATCAGGAGACCTCCAAGTCATGTCCAATAAGGCAAAAGTAGATGATTTTGTTTGTTTATTTGTTATTATCTACTTGAGAGGGAGACAGAGAGGGAGATGGAGATCTATAACTATGTATATCTATATAGATATCTATCTCTATATATCTATATCGATAGCTATATCTCTATATGGATATCAATATCCATATAGAGATAGAGATAGATATGGATATAGATATAGATAGTTATAGAGAGACAGAGAGATCTTCCATTTGGTGGTTCACTCCTCAAATGCCCATGATGGCAGGGGCTGGGTTATGGCTACAGCCAGTAACCAAGAATAAAATCGAGGTCGCCATGTGGATAACATTTGAATCCAATCACTTGGGCCATCACCACATACTCCCAGAATTTGAATTGGCAGGAAGCTGCAGTCAGGAACTAGAGCTGAGAACAGAACCGAGGAGCTTCCATATGGGGTGTGGGCATCTTAACCACTATCTTTTTTTAAGATTTATTTATTTTATTTGAATGGTGGGGTTACAGAGAGAAGGAGGGGGTATTCTATCCGTTGGTTCACTCCCCAAATGGCTGCAACATCCAGAGCTGCACTGATCCGAAGCCAGAAGCTTGGAGTTTCCTCTAGGTCTCCCATGTGGGAGCAGGGGCCCAAGGACTTGGGCCATCTTCCACTGCTTCCCCAGGCACATTAGCAGGGAGCTGAATCAGAATTGGAGCAGCTGGGACTTGAACTGGTGCTCATATGGGATGCCAGTGCTGCATTTTTTTAAAATAAGGAATTTCTATACTAGTTGTTTTTCTTCATTGGGCAGAAATCCTACATTGCAAACACATCCTAATGGGTCAGTCAGTTAGGGTGTGTTCCACTGAGAGATGCTGGCTGGCAGGTGCTGAGTCCAGCTGTTTCCTCAGACCCATGGGACACTATGTTTTAACCTGCAGCAGGTACAACTGCCATCTGCCCGCCCCCAACCTCGACTCCACTTTAGCCTTCCTTACTTCATGTTCTTTCCCATATAGGCATCTCCTACAACTCAACAATACTAACAATGTATGTGACATGACCCATTATGAGCTGTGAAGCTAAGAGAACTGCTTAGAAACAACCCATTAATTAGATGACAGATGTGCATCAGCCATGCCAGGAAAAAGACAGACTTATCTTTCTGCACCTTTCTCAGAGAATGACAGGATGATGTCATTGCCAGGTGAGGAGGAGAGCAAGGAGGCAGTACAGGAAGGTGCAGTGGAAAGGTGATCAGACAGTCAGTTCATGGAACTTTCTGGGTGTTTCCCTCATGGTGGTGGCACCTGCTTCAAGATGTGGGATTTGCTGTGACTTTTTTCTTTGATTGGAATCTATAGTCTCTTCCTAAGAGAGGATACCTAACTTAGAGCTGTCAACTCCCATCGTTCTGGTTTTCAACCTCTCCTTTTGTGGAGTAGTGACATTCCAACCTAAGTCAGAGGCCAGAGTTGTTGCATATCAAGTAAGGCCACCGCCTGCGATGCCAGTATCCTCTGTGGGTGCTGATTAGAGTCCCAGCTGTTCCACTTCCAATCCAGCTCCCTGCTATTGTGCCTAGGAAAGCAGCAGAGGATGGCCCAAGTGCTTGGGCTCATGCCATCCACATGGGAGACCCAGTGGAAGCTCCTGGTTCCTGACTATGGCCATGTTAACCCAGTGCATTGTGGTCATTTGAGGAGTAAAGCAGCAGATGGAAGAGGTGGGCAAAGCCTTGGCCCCTCCCTTGCTAATAAGTGACCTCACTTTTGTCCTTGGTAGGGAGATACAAGTGTGGAGCCCTGGTGCCACCCAGAAGGCATCTCAAGTCACAGAACAGCAGCAAGGTCTTTAGATGAACAAAGGGCCGCCAATAATCTTCAGGAGTCCAGGGCACAGAACCCAGCTCTGCTCCATCCCTATGTCCCTTCAGCCTATAACTGGGTTCACCAGTGTCCACTCGGGCCCCAGGGGTTGATGCTGGGGTTTGGGATACTCTAAGTAGTGGAGTTAGAGAATAGGGTGAAATCAGTGATTCTTTAGTCCCAGCTGTACCCCAGGGGCAAGGAACTCAGCAAATTGGCCTGGAAGGGGCTTTGCTCTCTGTGGGCAGCAGCATCTGCCCTCCCTGAGGGACCCAGCACCACTGTCTTCATTCCTCATCAGATGCTTCACTAACCAGTGTGATGGGCTGTTAGGAATGCTGTCACTGGTGCCACTTGGTGCTTTCCAAGAGGGCTGAGTGATTGAGAGTGGTGAGGACCAACTCCTGCCTAGACACAGCCTCTGAACTGGGAGTTCCGGAACTGCACGAATGGTTCTGACCCTCGCTGCTCCAGCCACCGGGTGGCAGAGTCATGATCACCTGACTTGCTGGTGACACCCTGTAAGCTCCCCTAGGGACACACGCTGGGCCCCTGGCATCTGCGGGTTCTGCACTCACTGTAGGTCAAAACTGTACATTAAAAAGTGCCTCCGTGCTGATGTTTTCCTCAGTATTACTCCCTAAGCAGTATGGGTAATGACTATGTACAGAGCATCAGAGTTGTAGTGGGGTACGTATGCTTTGTGATATAAGTGCTACTAAGCATCGCAAGTCCTCTAGAGGTGATTGAGGGACAGAGAGCATGGGTGTGGACAGAAGCAAACCCTGCTTAATGCTATTTGGGGGACTCCCTCTCCCTTGCAAATTTGTACCCAAGATATATCCCGGAATCCATCTTCCATGGACGCTGAGGGACAGCTATGTAGCAAGGGATGGATACAGTGGTATCTGTCTCAGGTGAACTTCTCTCTTCTCAAGGTGTTTGGAAAAATCCAGACACTCAGATTCTGACCAAGGCTGTGTGCGGAGCCAACTGCCTCTTCCCCCTCCCACATCCAGTGGTTTCCAGCACTGACCAAAACAAATCACATTGGGCGAGGCAAAGCGGTGTCCATTGGTTCCCAGGGAAAACCCAGCTGTGGTGCTTCCCTGAGGGAGTATGGAGTCCCCACTGGGCTTGTGCTGCGGGTGTTACGTCACCACGTGGGACACCCCATGCCCTATTGGGGCGCCTGGTTTGAGTCTCGGCTCCTTTGTTTCCTATCTAGCTAGCTTCCTGCTAATCACATACTAGGAGGCAGCAGGTAATGGCTCGAGTACTTGGATCCCTGCCACCCATGTGGGAGACCTGGATTAAGTTCAAATCTCCTGACTTTGACCTCACCTAGCATCAGCTTTGTGGGCATTTGGGGAGTGAACCAGTAGATGGAAGATCTCTCTCTCTCCCTTTCAAATAAAACAAAAATAAATTAATTAAAATATTTAAACATAGCAACTTCATAGTTATCCAGAACTATGTCCCCGGCAAGTAATGTACTGAATTACCAAGAGAGCAAGGGCCGGGTCAAACTCCATCTGTTCGGGCAGCTTTACCTGTGGCTTAGCATGTACATTTTAAAGTAACAGTAATAGTGACAGTGAGCTGTTATTTTTGGATGCTTTATTCACACTTACTTCAAGCAGTTCTGGAGAAACCCAGCGTTCCCTGAGATCCTACCAGGTGCTCCTGAGAACTCCCCTTTCCCACCCAAGGAATGTGCATGACAAACCAGTGGCCGGAGAGAACAGGTAGAATCAAGACCCTAGCTGTTGGGTGGACATTATGGTGCAGTGGGCTAAGCTGCCAACTGGGAGGTCGTGTCCCACACTGAACTGCCTAGTTTCAGTCCTAGATCTATGCTTCAGATCTAGCTCCTTGCCAATGTGCCTTAGAGGCAGCAGATGATGGCCTAAGTACTTGGGTTCCTGCCACCCACATGGGAAAGCTGGACAGAGTTCCTGGTTCCTGGCTTCAGCTTGGCGCAGCTCTGGCTGTTGTGGCCATTTGGGAGATAAGTAGTGGATAGGAGATCTATCTCTCTCTTCCCCCCGGTACTCCAATACTTAAGTGTGGGTGTAAACACCCCTGAGCACACGGCACCTGAAATATTGCTGAGACAGGTGAAGGCAGTGACTCTCAGTACGTATCAGCTGTCATTACTATTATTTTTTTTTACATCTGATGAAGTACAATTTACATATTTAAAAATAATCCTTTATTTGAGAGGAAAGAGACAGAGAGAGAGACAGAGAGAGAAAGAGAGAGAATGCCTCCATAATATGCTGGCTAACGCCCCAAATACCTGCAAGAGCCAGGGCTGGAATAGGGCTAAAGCTGGGAACTGAGGACTCAACCCAAGTCTCCTATGTGGATGGTAGGAAACCAAGTACTTGAGCCATCATCTGCTGCACCCTTGTGTGTGCTTTAGCCAGAAGCTGGAGTCAAGTGCTGGAGCTGGGAATAGAACCCCAGTGCCCCAGTGTGGAGTGCGAACATCTTGATGGCTAGGCTAAAACAAGCTCCTCAGTGATTGTTACTGGTCGTTGTTGCTTTATTGTTATTTGTTGACAAGGTGGCTGCCACTGCACTGACGAGGCATTGAGCACTGGACAAACGCCCCAGGCTGTCTTCAGTAAGTGACAGAGCTGAGGTTGCAACCACAGCTGGTGCCGCTCCAAAGCAGAGCAGAGCCACTATTGTATAACTGGAGACAGCTCCCTCATCCGTTAGCATTCACACTAGCAATACTGACTGAGCTCCATGCTGTCAGGAGCATGCTGCTTCCACACACAGACATATGCACCCAGCAAACAACAGGAAACCGAGCTCTAATTAAAGAGCACATCCTAAATTATTATGAGGATGTCAGCGTATCTGAAGCAGTATTTTTATATGACACACTTCAATTGGCTGTGTACAACAAATTTACAATCAGGCCTGGATGATGGAGGATTATGGATGTGAACTGAAGGTGGGAGATTAGATTTGTGCTCTACCAAATGAAATATGAAATTGAAAAGCTATTTAAGGATGGGGAACCTCTGCGGAATAGCATAACAAATCCACTACTAGGTGGGAATACCAAATTTTCGCTTCAAAGATGTGGAGGGATGAGAAGCTAGCCACAGAATGAAATATCAATATTTCATCACCGAGGACATATGAGTTGCTTAAAGAGTAAATTGAGGTGTTCTCATGTAAGCATTCCATTAAATAGCATCTGGTTCACAGGCCATCATGAGGATCACACTTACTGATGCCCATGAATTTCTCTATGCATCGCGCCAGTGAGCACATGCTAAGTAATCACAAATATTATTGTGACGAGGAGCAGTACATAGATCTTTGTACCTACCTAGCTCAATATATTGCTTTTAATCTCTGTAGGTATCCAGACAAGAGATTCCAAGTTTTTGCTATATTGATTGGCTTTGAACTGAGTTTTTACCTGAGCTGAGAGAGCCCACCTTGACCGTTCCAATGGCCAGGCAGGGAAGATGCAAAACTAACAGCTGGCATTCTGGAGGGAGTGAGACAGAGCGAGAGAGAGGGAGAGAGAGCGAGCTTATATCTGCTGGTTCATTCCCCAAATAGCTGCAACAGCTAAGCCTAGGCCAGGCCTAAATCAGGGTCTGACCTAGATGTGTAGTCCACGCGGTACTGGGGGTCCACCCATTAATGAGGCATATATATATGTGGGTATGGATTCTGCTCTCTTGGAACTTGTCTGAGGGGCACCCAAGGATGGTGACATCTGGGGAGGGAAGTGGCAGGATTAGTACAGGCTCTTCCTGTACTTAAGGGCACTTCTGGGCATTTTATAATTATTCGTGCAGACCACGGAAAGTGCATGTTGTCTGAAGCACAGGGCCATGCCACCCCGTTGGTGTGTTGTCCCTGGGTCACAGGTGCCACCTCCTGCACACTTACTCAGACTTTCCAGCCCTCTTTGATGCTGTCTGCGCTATCATCATGGGCCATGAAGAGGGGGACACGCAGCCTCATTCAGATGGATATCTCCAGCCCTCTCTCAGTCCTTCTCTCATCTTGGTTTTCTCTCTCCGTATGGCCTGACAAGGAGCCTCAGGCAATTGTCCTCTTCCCCTCCTCTCTCTCCCCTGATCCATCCTTTCTTTCTCATCCTCATGCAGAGAGCCTTTGCTCTGACTCATTTCTCAGGTCACGGTTCAAGTTCTCTCTACTCATCTAAACTCTCGCACTGGATATACAAGGAGAGCTTCTGGGACTTACAAATCCCTCTTCCCCACTCAGTTTTGCCTTAATTCTATGGTCTCAATAGACTAAACACACACACACACACACAATACACACACATACAACCAAATCCAGTTTCATAGCCAAGTCTGACCAATGACTACAGTTTTGAGTAGTGTCTCTCTTTATCCTCAAATTGTGGAACTCATACATTCAATGGCAGGGGGTCACAGTGCATTATAAATAAGGCAGATGACAAACATACAGTTTTCATGAATAGTTCCATAAGGTGTATGTGATTTATTTATTTATTTATTTATTATTTTTATTTTTGACAGGCAGAGTGGACAGTGAGAGAGAGATATAGAGAGAAAGGTCTTCCTTTACCGTTGGTTCACCCTCCAATGGCCGCTGTGGCTGGCACACTGTGCTGATCCGAAGCCAGGAGCCAGGTGCTTATCCTGGTCTCCCATGCAGGTGCAGGGCCCAAGCACTTGGGCCATCCTCCACTGCACTCCCGGGCCACAGCAGAGAGCTGGACTGGAAGAGGGGCAACTGGGACAGAACCAGTGCCCCGACCAGGATTAGAACCCAGTGTGCCAGTGCCGCAGGTGGAGGCTTTGCCTAGTGAGCCGTGGTGCCGGCCGTGTATGTGATTTATTAACATAAAAACTGACATAGCAGGAAATGGAATTAATGAAACTCAAGGAAGTGATGGAAGATTATGGAAAAACAAGTTCATTGCGTGAGAGAAGAAAAATAGTCAGACTAACTCAGAAAATAGCTTAGAATAGCTTGGAGAACCAATGTGGCAATAGCTTTAGAAAAATAGGAAGCAAAGCAATATGTTCCACAAAAAAAATAAACAACAAAATAAACCCTCAAAAAAATTAAAAGGTCCTGGAAGAAGTGATTCAGAGGTGTAGAGAGACAGAAAGAGGCAGCCACAGGTTTGGAATACCAGAGGAATTCTGAAGAAGCCAGTGTCTTGTGGGTGACAGAATAGCTCAAAGTGCCCCAGGAGTCATTCATGGGAGCAGCGAGGACAGAACTGCTCCCAAACAGCAGAGGGCGAGCTGTGTACAAGCAGAGGCCAGAGCACCGGATAAGGCAAATGGGCTGAGACCCAGGGCTTCCAACGTTGGCTTCAACTCTGGAGAGCTGAGTCACTCTGGAGCTGTCTCTCCTCCCCTCTGGGATGCCACATGGCTATGGAAGCATCGGTGAAATGGGGACCATAGGTGTGCCAAGCTCTGGATGTGTGCTGGAGGGATGACCTGAGATCAGAGGAAATGCTTTGCAAAGTCCACAATATACATCCATCTCATGAAACAGGTCTGCAAGGAGGGTAATACACGGGGTGAGCATTCCCTGATTCAAAATCCACAATCTAGACTTTTTGAGTCAACGTGATGCCACTAGTGGAAAATTCTGTACCTCACCTCACATGATGGGTCACAGTCCAGACAAATGTCATCTAGGGGCCAGCATTGTGATGCAGGGAGTTAATCCTCCACTTGCAACACTTTCATCCCACACCAGTTCAAGCCCAGGCTGCTCTACTTCTGACCCAGCTCCCTGCTAACACGTGTAGGAAAGTAGTGGAAGATAGCCCAATTGCTTGGGCCACTGTCACCTCTGTGGGATCCCTGGATGGAGTTCTGGGCTCCTGATTTATGCCTAGCCCAGCTTGGCTGTTGCAGCCATCTGAGAATGAACCAGCAGATACAAGCTTGCACACATTCTCTCTCTCTCTCCCCTGCCCCATCATTCTGCTTTTCAGATAAAGATATATCAAAGAAAAAACCCACAAAAGTGGTTTTTTAGTGCACTAAAATATTGTATTAAATTGCCCTTAGAGTATGTATAAAGTGTATATGAAACATAAATTAATTTCACTCGAGGTTTGCATTCCACACCCAAAACATCTAATTAACTACGTATATGCAAAAACTCCAAAATCCTAACAAACTGCAGTCCAAAACCCTTCTGATGCCAAGGATTTCATATCAGCGGCTTCAACCTGCACTTCTCTTTAGCTCAAGGAAAGGCACCTTAATGCCACCGTCTGGTGTTCTTTATAGGATTGCAGGGTGATGGCGCCGCGGGCGGAACAGAAGGAGTGGGCAGAGATAATTAAGGTGGGAACACAGCGGGGAATGGCACTGCCTCTGAGCCATTAAATCTGTAAATGAGAAAATATACACTTAAAAAGGGAATGCTAATCACGAGGAAAATTGTGGCTATTTCAGAAGAGATGATAAGAGAAAAAGTAGAGATTAAAGAGGTCCGAAACCAAGTTCCCGGGTAAAAGCATCACACTTCACCTGGAAGTGGAGCCGTGCGCCTCCGTGAAATCATTCCCCCTTCACCCGGAAGTGGAAGCCGGTACTTCTGGCTGAGTCCGGCGGGAGTTGACCCAGGGCTGAGAGGTGTGATCCAGCAAAAGGTCGAAGACAACGGCTGCAGAAACGCAATCCTGGGAGTGTGCGGTGTTCGTGAAAAGTCTGTGTGACACTTGCCAAAATCAATAAATAAGGAAAAACCTTTAACATATTGTTGAAACTCTGCCATCAAGTAAAGAAATATGTAAAAATTGGGAAGGCGATAAATGTCAATAAAAAGCAAGAATGCCATCACTGCTGTTGGCGTTTTCGCTAATGATGTTTTGAGGATTTTTATGTAGCAGTTGTTATTCAAGGTTCAGATGCAATTGAGTGGATATGAGACACTCGTGCATTACAAAACGACATCTCTGATTTCAAATGGTCCCGAAATAATAAGATCACAAACAAAAGCTCCATGAATAAATTTGATACATCTGAATATGTACATGGGATTATTAATTACAGTAATTTCTTTGTATAGTCCTTCAAATTCCAGGGCAGTTTACAATCTGCCATTGTTCATGACCCGTGTGGGGTCTGTGGAAATCAGAGTTGGAGACAGGGTTTGCCATAATCGCCTTAGCTGCAGGCTCCTGGGTGAAAGCAGATCACATATTCCATTTGTTTTCCATTTAGGCTGCATTATCTTCCTGGTTCATCATTTATAGCCAACGCTATTGACCTTTGGCAGGAAGCTTCCCAGGAAATCAGTGAGGATTTTTAGGCACGGATGAAATGGATGTCGTTGTTATGCACAGGTGTGGTTGGGACCATGGGTCATTCATGGCCAGAGTCTTCTGTCACTTTTCCATTTCACAGATAACTTACTCCTTCCATGTGCACTGTGCTCTTTATGTCAAGATTATTTTCCAGAGCGAATTACCAAGCATGTTGCTGATGTATTATAAATGCACTAGTTTTTAATTTAATTTTAAAAAGTTATTTTATTTGAGAGTCAGAGAGAGAGAGAGAGAGTGAAACAGACAAACAAAATCCCCATCCACTGGTTCACTGCTTGCTTGCTTACAGTGGCTAGGGCTGGGACAGGGCTGAAGTCAGGGGCTGGGGGAACTCAGTCAAGGTCTCCCACTTAAATAGCCAGAACACAACTATTCCAGTCAATACTGATACTACCCAGGATCTGCATCGTCAGGAAGCTGGAGTCAGGAGTTAGAGCTCAACCCAGGTTCTCCAATGTGGGACTTGGGTTTGTTAACCACTAGGCTAAAAGTCTACTCCTAAAGTTCTATCAGTTTTATTAACACTTGAAAGCCTGTGCTTGTTCTGAAAAATTGAGTCAAATGGAGCTAGATAGTAGGGAATGGTGATCATCATGAGCGGTGGGAAGAACAGTTTTTTTGTTTTGTTTTTTTGACAGGCAGAGTTAAGACAGTGAGAGAGAAAGAGAGAAAGATCTTCCTTCCGTTGGTTCACCCCCCAAATGGCTGCTACAGCACAGCGCGCCGGCCAAAGCCAGAAGCCAGGTGCTTCCTCCTGGTCTCCCATGTGGGTGCAGGGCCCAAGGACCTGGGCCATTCTCCACTGCCTTCCCGGTCTACAGTAGAGAGCTGGGCTGGAAGAGGAGCAACCGGGACAGAACCAGCGCCCCAACCGGGGCTAGAACCGGTGTGCCGGCGCCACAGGCAGAGGATTAGCCTGTTGAGCCACTGCGCCGGCCGGGAAGGGCAGTCTTAAAGCAACAGGTCTCGTGCCTCTGGGTACATCCTTGGGAAACTGAGCGTAGAGTGCAGGATGAGCCCTCTCTGGCATCACTATTCCTCATGCAGTCTCAAATTCTTGCCGCACATTGACCCTGGTAATGCTGCAGTTGTCACCCAGTGCTGCCAAGGCTGCTTCCTTCACATCTCGCCCACGCAGCTCTGATTTGTTAAGTCCTGTATTGTTTCCTATTGAAGGAGACGCATCAGCTCCCTACCTCTGTGTCACTGTATTCCACTTGCCTGCTGTGAAGCACTGCAGTTAAAACAGACTCGGGCTGCAGATTGTTAGCCAGTGCAGAAGGATGCGTCTCAGCCAAAGAGGCCAATTGAGGACGGAACATAAAAACTAGATTTTGATTTGTTTTAGAGATACAGTGGAAAATATTTGCTGTCTTTGGAGAGCCGAGGATTTTGTAGACAAAAATGCAAACCGAGAAAACCAGGGGAAAAAAAGATTGATGAGTTAAACTACATGAAAATGGGGAACATCTGTTTTTCTAAAGACCTGGTAAACAAACATAGAGCCCCTTTGTTAAGGAACTTTCTGTTGCAGAGCACGGAAACATACTGACAGACACACAGATCATTTCAAGTGATAGTGCTGTAAAGAGTACCTAAGGACATGGCCCAGACAGGGACTGGAGGGAGGGTAATTCAGGCATCGTGTATGAACTCAACAGGTCTGTCTTCCCATGCGCTCCCAGGTTATCTGCTCTGTTTGAATCAACTGGAACTTCAGGTCAACTCAGAATGTGGATGTTGAATCAGAAACTTCCTTGGCTGTTCTTATTTGATGAATCTTGTCACTGTAGTCCAGGCAGTTGCTACACAAATGTTTGTCTTCTCAGATTGTTCTCTCACTTTCCCTCGTTGGGTAGCTACATCTCCAGATTAAAACAAAGGAACTGATTCTGGTTACTTTCCACCCTCCTTCCCCAGACAAAGGTAATGAATATTCCAACTCTGTCACCACTGGTTAGCGTTTGTACAATTCATATACAATGAATTTCTTTGTGATGTTGATCTATTTGATGCATTTAGAAATCATATGTTATTTTCATTTGCTGTATAAGCATTTAATGTTTTGAATAAACCATACTTGTAAATCCATTCCAGTATTGGTGGATATGTCAGTTTTCCCATTTTTAAAGGATTTATTTATTTATTTGAAGGACGAGGCAGAGAGAGAGAGAGAGAGATTGGTCTTCCATCCTTTGGCTCATTCCCCAAATGGCTGCAACAGCTGGAACTGTTGATCTGAAACCAGGAGCCAGGAGCTTCCTCAGAGTCTCCCACGTGGGTGCAGGGGCCCAAACACTTGGGCCACCTTCTACTGCTTTCCTAGGCCATAGCAGCAAGCTGGATCAGAAGTGGAGCAGCTGGGTCTTGAACCAGCTTATTACCCAATAATAAATTGTATCCAAAGGTATTTGTTTGGTTAGATTTTAAAAAATATTCCCCAATAGTTTTTTTTTTCCTAAAATACTGCATTGACTTAGTTCAACAAGCATTCTGAGAGTTCTGGTTGTCTACCTTCCCACAAAATCATCAAGACTTCTTGCTTTGCTGTGTTTTGGGCAGTCTGATACATACTTTGTGACATTCCATTTTTGTTTAGTTTGTCTTTTCCTGGAGACTAATGGTACTAAGCACATTTTTAATAAATTTAACACTCCAGATATTGTGTGTCAGTTGCTTATTCAAGTATTTGTAGAAATTTTTTTTTAAATTGTCCTTACCCTCCCACTGTGTATTTTTTTTTTTACAAACGTACTGCTGTCTTTTGTTGAAGACTGCTAACATAGTCATCCAATTTAGCAGTCTTTCCTTTCAGTCCACCATGTGTTTTTGTTCATGTTAAGAAATTCTTTCCTCACACAAAAATGATAAAAATGTGTCCTATATTACATCCCAGAAGGTTCTACATTTCAAAGTTTTTTTTTTTTTTTTGAGGGGAGGGAGTATGGCTTCTTCTCTTTCCATAAATAGATGTATGTCTGATGAAGACTGGAAGACAGAAGAATTAAAACAAGTGTCTGCTCTGTGCATGCCACAGGCACCTGCAAACGACAGCTGACATCATCGCCCCAGAAGCCACCGTCCTCACTGCTGTTTGGGCACAGTTTGAAAACCAAAGTAGAAATATGCTAAGAGGCAGAGCTGTCTCGGGATTTTACAGAAAGAGCAGCAGCGTAAGTTCCCTCTGAAATGGAAAAAAAAAAAAACCTGTCAGCAAATCACCACGATAATCTCTAGGCAACCAAACTCTTGAAACTGCAGGCGCGACTTCTGTTAGAAAAGCTGAGAGCTCTGCTTATCAAAACTGAGCAGATTCCTGGCAGGTGAGCTCAGCACTGGTAGAAAAACATGCTTATCAAGAAATACTCACACACGCGCGTGCACACACACATGCTCTGGCCCACACCTGCCAGGCACTTGGCATCTGTGTGGAAGATATTCTGACTTTGGTTCCCTCTGAAGGAGACCTCAAGGCAAAGATCTGACTGCAAGGATGTCACGTGGGAGGTGGGGGTGTCATCTCTGGGGGGAAGCCAGCTCTGCAGGGTCTAGTGATGCAGAGAGTTGCACTTGACTGTTGGGGGGAAGGGAGGCGGTGCTCCTCCAGTTTTTGCTGGGAGCTGAGCTGATTTTGGGTGTCAGAGTCTTCCCGCCACAGGTCTGCTGGTTGCCTTGTTCTACAGTGGCAAAGCCTGTGGAATCAGGATTATGGTAGGAAGGAAGATGGTGCATTAATGGAGTCTTGTCCCTGTGCTGATTTAATGCATATATCCAGCAAGATGGGAAAAAATGAGCAAGAATGAACCATAAAGCTAAGTGTTTATGTGTCAAGTTCATGACTTTCCATCTGTCATCACAGTGCTGGCTGCGACTCAGCATGGATGAGAAATGAACAACAGGGGCTGGCATTGTGGTGCAGTGGGTTAAGTTGTTGCCTGGGACAACTGCATCCCATATGAGCTCTCGTTCCAATTTAGCTCTTTGCAAATGTGCCTGAAAAAGCAGCAGAAGATAACTCAAGTAACTGGACCCCTGGTACCCATGTAGGAGACCCAGATGGAGTTCCAGGGTCCTAGCTTTGGCCTGGCCCAATCCTGGCCATTGTGACCATTTGGGGATTGAACCAGTGGTGGAAGATCTCTCTCTCTTTCTCTCTGTTTCTCCTTTTCTTTCCATAACTCTGCCTTTCAAATGAATGAATAAAATACAAAAAATAAACAAAAAACCCTGCAAGAGGGACAGGCATCTTCCTGGGTGTTAGGGAGTTAGGATTCCAGCTGGAAGTGCCATGGAAGCCCCTTCTTCCCCTAGGAGAGGAACACTGACTTCACCAGGAGTTGGCAGTGAATCTTAGATTGATGAGGGCACTTCAAAAGGATTTGCTAAACTAGAATGAAAAGGAAAGCTTATTTTGGTGCAAAAACATGCAATCCATGCATATTTGATTTACAAATATGTGCACTTTTATGTGTTTTACAAAAATGTGCATTTTCAGCGGGATGGGAGAGGGAGTAGGAGAGGGGAGGGCCGCGGGAGGGAGGGAGGTTGGGGGGGGAAGCCACAACAATACAAAAGTTGCACTTTGTAAATTCACATTTATTAAATAAGAATAAATAACTATATAACAAAAAAGAACTTAATACTTTACCCTTTTAGTATTTTTTTATGTTCTACTTAAAACTATTGGTTGAACTCTGTAATTAATACACAATTATTCTTAGGTGTTTAATTAATGCTATAACTAGTAATCAAATAGTATTTTACACTTTGTGTTTCTGTGTGGGTGCAAACTGTTGAAATCTTTACTTAATATATGCTAAATTGATCTTCTGTATATAAAGATAATTGAAAATTAATCTTGATGTGAATGGAAGGGGAAAGGGAGTGGGAGAGGGGAGTGTTGTGGGTGGGAGGGAAGTTATGGGGGGGAAGCTATTGCAATCCATAAGCTGTACTTTGGAAATTTATGTTCATTAAATAAAATTTAAAAAAAAATAAAAAATGAGCATTTTCAAAGAGTTTCTGAAGACCCTGACTCATTTCACCTCCAAGGGCAGCTACTGTCAGCTCCTGCCTCAGCCTACATTTAGCTCTTTCCTCCACCAGGAGGAGTCTGCTCCTCTCCACCACATGCCCAGGATGCAGCAGGGGATGGTGCAGTGCTGGAGAAATGCTCTGGCTGGAAACATTTGAGTGAATTCTTCTGGCTTCTCCAGAACCAATCACTAACTAAATGCAGCCAAGTGCAGAACCACCTGGCCAAGCCCTTCTGAGCTCTTGGTTAGCAGAGTCAGAGCAATGATGAGCGGGTGTTTTAAGTCATGCCACAGCCACAGATAACTGAAACACTGGCTCAATACCCCGGCCAAGTACACATCCACTTTCCTGCCTTGCTCCTTCAAACATTGAGGTTTGGACTCCATCCAGCTTGCTGTTGGCTCACTCTCCTCCCGGCATTGTCTCTCAGGCAAGTCCATTCTTGCGTAGGTCTGCCTCAGCTCCAAGGGTAGTAGGCTGGGTTCCATGGTCCTTGGCCACTACCCAAAGATTTTGCTCTGGGCTAAACTGCTCTTCGGTCAATGCCACTGGGCAGATCTTTCTTCTCTCCCCTGACCCTCTACCATTTCCAAAAGGAGGTCCTGTATGAACTGAACTCCAAGACCACTGCCAGCTCCCATGCACTAGGTTTTTACTCCTTAAGCCTTCTCTCTACTCACTGATACTCCAGAGCTGGGTGCTCCCTGAAGGCAAGCTCTATATCCTGTTAACTGTGGTGTCTGCAGTACAAGATCGTAGCAGGTGCACACTAAATGCCTATTGAATTAAAAAAACACATGCTAAATCAGTGAAGATACCTAAAATGTTCCTTGTGTGTGGTTGTTGGTATATACATATGGGAAGCAGTAACAGATAAACCTCTTCCCTCATTTGCACCAAATACAGATTGAATATCCCTTATGCAAAATGGATAAGACCAGAGGATCTCAGATCCTGGATTTCATTGGGTTTTGGAACATTTGCATAAGCATAATGCAATATATTTAGAATATGGTCCAACTCTAAATGTGAAATGTACTTGTGTTCTGAATACACCCATACACAGAGGCTGGAGGTAGTTTTATAGAGTGTTTTAGTACACTGCATTTTGATTATGATCTGTTACGTGAGGTCAGGTGTGGAATTTCTCACTTGTGATATAGTTTTGGCTCAGAATCCCGGATTTTGGAGCACTTTGGGTTCTGGCTTTTTGGGGTGAGGGATGCCCAACCTGCAATGCCATATGACTTCCCTGTTTCTGAAGCACTGTTTAAGCTGTTCTCTTTTTTTGACATGCTTTTCCTCGCTTCCAATACTCACATCTAGATATACTCATGTCATAAACTAGACCTCAAACCTCAAATGGCTCATTCCGCACAAAGCTGTCATGTCTGTTGTCTAGCGGGAGGTTAGTTGTCTTCCCTGAGTTTTGTGTCTGCATCGTTCTCAACACCTCCCGCTCTTCAATTCACTGTTCATTCATTCAAGGTGCACTTACTAAGCACTCAGCTTGGGCCAATGGCTCCCTGTAGTGGTTATTTTCTGTCTAGGCAGAGTTAACAGAAGAGTGTCTGTTCTAGCTATAAAAAATATTAAAATTCCCCAGGCACTATTTGAGCAACATGTGCTCTGGCTTCTCAAGGACACCCTTCCCTATCCAACTGCCTGGGACACCATTGAGCCTGGGCTGGTTGTTCAATGGCTTCTCTTAGCACATAATGCCCTGCCCTCTCTCTTCCCTGCCCTGCATCCCGAGATGTCTCTGCTGCCACCACTTCTGGGACACTGTTTTTCATGTTTGTCATCAGAACTACAAACGACCCCCCTGTGCACCCCCACCGTGAAATGCCTTTGAACTGCTGTCAGCATGCATCAGACTCTGCCTGCAGTGCCCCCACCCCTACCCCCAGAAGTCACTTGTTCCTGTCTGGGCTTCAGAGTCTCAGAGAGGGGAGTACAGGTCTCAGCTGTGCATCTGACCCTGCATCGACTTTCCCTAACAGAATGCAAGAAGGAGTTTTCCACAAAAGCTAAAACTAGAAAAGCTATGAGAATCCATTCCATGCCCATTGGAAGGGCAGATAGAACCATGAGAAATGTTGTCCAACTGTAGCAAATGTTGATAATAACACAGAGGGACTGGAACCTTCCTGTCTTGCCGATGAGAATGGCACAGCTGCCTGGAAAACAGACTAGCCTTTTTTTTTTTTTGGACAGGAAGAGTTAGACCGTGAGAGAGAGAGACAGAGAGAGAATGGTCTTCCTTTTTCTGTTGGTTCACTCCCCAAGTGGCCACTATGGCCAGTGTGTTGAGACCAGCATGCTATGCAGATCCAAAGCCAGGAGCCTGGTGCCTCCTCCTGGTCTCCCATGCCGGTGCAGGGCCCAAGTCCTTGGGCCATCCTCCACTGCACTCCCCGGCCACAGCAGAGAGCTGGACTGGAAGAGGAGCAACTGGGACAGAATATGGTGCCCCAACTGGGACTAGAACCTGGTGTGCCAGCGCCACAGGCGGAGGATTAGCCTAGTAAGCTGCTGCGCTAGCCCAGATTGACCCTTTCTTACAAAATTAGATGCACACCTACTTTGCAACTCAACCCTTCTACTCTGGTGTTTACTGAAGGGAAATGAAAATACAATCACACCAAGACTTGTGCACAAATGTGACAGCAGCTTTTCTGATGATTGCTCCAACCTGGAGATGACTCAAATGTCTATCAACTGACCAATGAACGAAACACATGTGTGTCCTTATAGCAGTCTACTCAGCAGAGACAGGGGCAAGCTAAGGATGGACACAGTAACACTACAAGTATGTATATCCCATGATTCCATATGTGTCATACTCTGGGGAAACACAGCTTTGATCTACAGTGGAAGAAAGCAGGTCTGTTACCTGGGGCTGGGGTGTGTGGCTTTGGAACAACTCATGGTGACAAAAACGCCCCAAGACTTGGTTGAGGTGGTGGGTAACCATTACCGTGAGTTTAAGCTCACCAAGATAAACCCTTGGAAAGGGGTGATTTTAAGCAGAGGCCCTGATACTTCAATACAGTTGACTTAGAAGAAGATGTGCTGGACTTGTGCTTTGCAGGATCTCAGCTGCAGTTTAGTGGAGCCCTCTAGACCCTGGGATTTGGGGACACAGCAGGGACTGGATGCACTGTCCTCACCTATGTTGGGTCATTAGTTATCCGTGCAGGTGTTGGAAGGGTGGGTGCACCCAGGGAAGACCCCAAGCTCTCACTTCAGAATGCCCACTGAGAGTTTGCATGACACCAAACACTTTGCTTCTATTTAGCTGTTTCCGTTGTCCCCAGAGAGGTCTCGTATAGTGTGGGCCTGTCAGGATATGGCCTCACTTACCTGACCGGGAATGGTGGGAGGAATCTCTTTCTTTGGAAAACCAGGATTTTTCTTTACAGTTTTACTTCTGTGAAAGGCAGAGGGACAGAGAGAGAGGGAGAGAGAGAGAGAGCAAGAGCGAGCTCTTTCATCAGCTGGTTCTTGCCCCAAATGGCTACAATGGCTGGGGTGAGGCTGGGATGAAGCCAGGAGCCAAAAACTCCACCCAGATATCCCATGTGACTAGCAGGAGCTCAAGCACTTGGGTCATCTTGTATTGCTTTCCCAGGCACATCAGCAGGGAGCTAGATTGGAAGTGGAGTGGCTGGGACTTAAACTAGCATCCCAATACCGGACACCTGCACCACAAGCTGACCGTGAAAAACTAGGCTTGCTGCTACTGGCTTTGAGCCATGGAACACAGGTAGCACAGTATCACAGAGGTATTAGGAAAAGACTCTTTAACAAGTGAGCCTCTGCCTGGGAGTCCTAAACAGAACCAGCGAGTGAGTGAATGAACTAGCTGAAGATGGGAAAGCCAATAGCAAACAAACCTTGAGGCAAACTCTTTGATTCAATTACAGCCATTAGCACAAAAATGCCACAATCAGTTTTTGGAAATGTAAACCGTGTGTGTATCCCTCACTCTCTGAAGCTGCTGCCAACCCTCTCAGACCAGCCTCGCCTGCTCTCAGGACTCGGGGCTGACGGCAGATGAACAGCACTGACTCCAGCAAGCAGATACATAAAATGCCGGGTCCGTCCTCTGAGCAACTTATATCCTGAGAACTAGACACCACGGTGTAAAATCAAAGTCAGATCCCTGTCCTAAAGAATGAGGCTGTTTCCTGAAAAGCAGAAATGATGGCAAAGTATTCATAAGGCCCACAGCGTCTGCTGGAAACATTGCTTTTAGAGAGAGCGAATGAAGCATGTTCCCACAGTGCAGAAGGAGCCTCTCGTTCTATAGTTAACTTTCTGCACCTGTCTTAGAGCTGACCTGTGCTTCTTTGGGCCATCTTCCTCCTTGGTTCTTGGCCTTGCAAAGCTGACAGTGGCCATTACCTTTGAGGTAAACTGAGGCCTGGGTCAGTGGATTCTGTAAGTGCACCTGCCCGGCTGGCTGTGCCCCTCTTGTTTTCTCTCTCCTCTCTCCTTTTGTAGCAGAATATAAGACATTATTTTTCAGATAAGTTTCTTTTTTAATGGTTTTTATTTATTTATCTGAAAGGCGGAGTTGCAGACAGAGAGAGAGGGAGACAGAGAGAGAGGTCTTCCATCACCTGGTTCACTCCCCAAATGGCAACAACATTAAGAGCTGGGACAATTCAAATCCAGGAGCTAGGAGCTTCTTCTGGGTCTCCCATGTGGGTGCAGGGGCCCATGCACTTAAGCCATCTTCTCTTGCTTTTCCCAGGCATATAAGCTGAGAGCTGGATTGTAAGTGGAGCTGCCGAGACATGAACTGGTGCCCATGTGGGATGCTAGTGCCTCAGGCGGAGGCTTAGTCCACTACACCACAAAATAGCTTCTTGGGAGACCTATTTCATTGTAAGACAAGGTGGAGAATTAAATTTTGCATAAAAGACTTTTAAACTTCTGTCTGTCTTCAAGGGTCTTGTCACCTTAGGGGCCCTGGATAAGCAGGGCAGGTGCAGGACCAGGGAAGTTTGACCTCTGCGTGGTGATCACGGGGGAGTTCTCTGGGGCTGAGGGCGGACCTCAACGCATTCATTATTTGCCTTGGTAAGGAAGTGGACCTTGTCATAAGAGGGAGAGAAGCCATTTGAGACAGAACCAGGGAGTGGGAGGGCCCAGCACAGCAGCCACAAGCAGGCTCTCTGAGAGGAACCAGCCATCTGCGGCGTGGGGCTAGGTTGTCTGAGAGTGGGCTTTATCCACTAAACACATTTTGCTTTATCTTTAAACACCCAAACAACATATGAATAAAGGCAGGTTGTGTGCAATTTCAATTACCGGAGCTATTCAGTGTAGCATTTCAAAGCACACTTGGTCCTCTGCATCCATAGATTCCCATCGGAGGATCCAACCAACTGATGAATAAAGATATTTGGGGGGAAAATTGTGCTCGTATTGAACATGTACAGAGTTCCTTTTGTGTGCTTATTCCCTGAGCAATGTGGTGTAACAACTATTTACACGGCACTTCTGTCATCTGGAGATGATTTACAGCATGGAGGATAAGCAGAGGTTCTGTGCAAATGCTACATCTTAGATAGAGCATCCATGGGTGTTGCTAACTGTGAGGGTCCTGGAACTAGTCCCCTGCAGACACTGAAGGATGGCCGTGCTGTTTGTACAATGTGGAATGAATGAGTGAATCAGTGAATGATGAGAGGGCATTGGCGGGAGACCACACGTCCACAAGGAAATCAGGGAGGCCATCTGTGGGCTTAGGGGATGGGTCAAGTTCTTTGGCTCAGCTCGCCACCCCCTGACAGGCCAGAGCTAATGTCATGTGAATGCTTTTTCTGAATGGCAGATGCTTTAGCTTGGAGGAGGGTGATGTGGCAACAAGGGAGAGGAAGCTCCACCCTTTCCTATATGCAAATAAATTACTTGGTTGACCTAGGACCATGAAGTGCTTCTGGGGAGTGATGGCCTAAGCAGGGTCTGGCACCACTCCAATGTTACAGGCACAATGTTGTTCATTTAATAAGCTCCTGAAGGTTTTTAGAGACTTGTGGTTGGAGCCGGCGCTGTGGTATAGTAGGTTAAGTCTCCACCTGTGGAGCTGGTACCCTATATGGACACTGGATCATGTCCTAGCTGCCACTCTTCTGATCCAGCTCCATGCTAGTGGCCTAGGAAAGCAGTAGAAGATGGCACAAGTGCTTGGGTTCCTGTGCCCATGTGGGAGACCCAGGAGAAGCTACTGGTTCCTGGCTCCTGGCTTCAGATTGGCCCAGCTGTGGCTGTTGTGGCCATTTAGGGAGTGAACTAATGGACGGAAGACCTTGCTCTCTGTCTCTCCTTCTCTCTGACCATAACTCTGCCTCTCAAGTAAATAAGTAAAATCTTTAAAAAAACATAAAAGTGGTGAACTTTTCCAATTTTGTTTGTTATACTTTGAGGATTGGGTAAAATATCAGTGGATATTTTATTATGTTTATTTTATTTGTTTTATTTGTTTGAAAGACAGAGCAACATGGAGAGAGGGAGAGTTCACTACCCTAATGGCTGCAACAGCCAGAGCCAAAGTCAGGATCCTGTAATTTCATCCAGGTTTCTTACACACATGGCAGGTGCTGAGGTACTGGGGCCATCTTCTGATGCTTTCCCAGGTGCGTGACAAGGAAACTGAGTAAGAAAGTGGAACAGATACAGGGGATGGTGCTGTGGCATGTATGGCATAGTCCATGGGCCCCTGCACCTGCATGGGAGACCAGGAAGAAGCTCCTGGCTCTTGGCTTTGGATTGGTGTAGCTCCAGCCGTTGTGGCCATCCAGGAGGTGAACCAGTGGATAGAAGACTCCCCCCCGCCTCTCCTTCTCTCTCTCTTACTTTCAAACAAATGCATAAATCTTAAAAAAAAAAAAAAAAAAAGGAAAGTGGAACAGCCAGGATTCAAACCAGTGCTCTGATAAGTGATGCAAGCATTGCAGGCTGTGGCTTAATCCACTGTGCCACAACACCAGTCCCAAATCAAGCATATTTTGGGCTTGACCCAGCACATGGAGGCCCATTTGCCTTTATAGGAAGAATCCTGCCCCAGAGTAGGGCATAAGGACTGAGCATTCACCTGGGAGGTGACTGTGCATCCCCATGCCTCACATAGTATCAGCTGCAAAGATCATCAGTAGCCCCTGCCCCAGGGCATGGTGGCTCAGAGGTGTTCCCAGGAGGAAGACAGCGCACAGACACGATGCATCCAAGATGCTGGTCAGCGCTTTTCCTCCTCTCCACGTGATCATGGCTCTGCCGAAAGTCTGAAGTCTATTTGCTCTGTGGCTCACTTGCTGCGTGTTGTGGGGCATAGGATATTTTGAGGAGTGGAGAATCTTTGTGTGAGTGAGTGATCTTCCCTGGACTCATTTCCATGAAACAGGCGCTGGAGCAAGAACTGCATGTCCCATGCCTGACGCCGCTCACAAGGCCCTGGGTCCAGGCCCCCGTGTTGCGTCAGCCTTACCCTCACCTTGTGCCTGGCCTCCCTCTGGGAAGTGACTGAGTTCCTGAAAGGCTGAATTCTTTAGATACAGGGAAGACAGACTTTGAGTTGCTCTCTTTAAAGGAATGTGGGAGTTGGAGGGTGGCTCTCATTGTCTGAGTGAGTTTCCAAGTCTTCCTCTTCCAGTTACCAGCCCTCACCTCAATGACCATCAGTCCCGTACCCTGGGCATCAACCAATTGGTTCTCTCCTCAGCTCTCTCCCTGTCCTTCCCCTACCTGCCCCGTGATGCTGCCTGGGGGCTGCACTCTTCCTGGACCAAGTACAGGCCTTGATTAGCTATCAAAAAAGCCACTGATAACATTCCTGGTGTGGGTGTAGATGCTGATTGCAATGCCGGCATCCCAGATCCGAGTGCTGACTCAAATCCCAGCTGCTCTACTTCTGATCCTGCTTCCTACTAATGTGCCTGGAAGATGGCCCAAGTTCCTGGGCCCCTGCCACCCATATAGGAGACCAGGATGGAGTGTCTGACTCCTGACTTTGGTCTGGCCTAAACATGGCTTGTACAGTCATTTGGGGAATAAATTAGGGACAGAAGATCTCTGTCTCTCCCCCATGTCCCCTTTTCCCTCTCTCTTTCTGTTGCTCCATCTTTCATATAAATAAATGCACCTAAAAATAGACCCTTGATATTTGATGGCTTGGTCTCAGCTGGTGGTGTAAAGTGAATCTAAAGTTCAAACTCAAGTGAACACATACACACACACACACACACACACACACACACATGTTTAAATGCAATGCTCTCATGTTTGTGGGGAAATGGGCACCATTTTTATAGCTTTATTAATTGTACATGGCTATGAATATTAACTGTATTACTGTATATTTGGGCTCTCCAGAGGAACAGAACTGGGCGGACAGGGCTAGGGGCTGAGACAGGGAAGAGAGGGTGGCAAGAGGGAGGTGGAGAGAGAGAGGGAGAGAGGTGGAGAAAGAGAGAAGGAGAGAGAGAGGAGAAAGATTGATTTATTGGAAGGAACTGGCTCATCTGGCTCATGCAACTTGAAATCTAAGAAGTCCAAAGATCTGCACTCTGAAAGCTGGGGACCCAGGAGAGCCAGAGGTTCAGGACCAGCTTCAGTGACAGTCTGAAGGGTGAGAAACAGGCTAACAAACTGAGGGGATAAGTTCTAGCCCAAGTCTGGGTCTAGATGCAGAAGACCCTCTCCGCTCAGGTACAGAAGGATGGTGAGTTTTCCCCTCCTCCTGTTCAACATGGGTGTAGCCAAAGGTGAGTTCTAGAGTACCCTTCCATGTGTCCTAGTTGGGCTTCCAGCTGATCAACTGAAGCCCACCCAGAGTGGGAAGACAAACTATTTTCTTATTTCTACACATTCAAATACTAATCTCACCCAGAAACACTCCACAGACCCACCTGGAATCCTGTTTAACCAAATGTCTGGGCACCCTGCAGCCCAGTCATATTGATGCAGGAAGTGACCCCTCATAACAGCTTCCAGGTCAGCAAGCACCAGGTGCTGCTCCAGGTGGGAACTCTGCAGGTGTCTCCCCCACTGCTCCCCACTCACAGCCCTGCAAGGAGGCAGCAGTGTTGTCACTAATGCACTGTGTGTTAGTTATTGAGAACTCAGACATTTTTCCCTGAGATACTCAGTTGATGAGAGTAACAGATGCATGGAGCCAGGCTGTCTGGGTGTCAGCTCCACTTCTTAGCACCCCCACAGCCTCTGGCGTTTGTTCACGTTCTGCCCTTTGTGTGACTTCACCTGGGAACCCCCTCAACTCCCAGCATCCGCACATGTCCAGGATACAACAGCTGATGTTGGCTGAAAAATATCACATTAAAAACAGAAACTGATAGTTCAGACATCACTGGTTTTCTCCTAGGTTAAAAGTCGACGTGGACACCATACTTGACATCTGAACTGGTCTCACTGAAGAATCTTTGAATAGAAAACTGGTAGTTGAT
Source organism: Sylvilagus floridanus (assembly GCA_949820135.1). NCBI lineage: Eukaryota > Metazoa > Chordata > Mammalia > Lagomorpha > Leporidae > Sylvilagus > Sylvilagus floridanus. Next base: position 83,124,821 of record OX463231.1, read on the forward strand.
TCTGTTGAGTCTGTGTCCACCTGGACCAAAGCGATGCTTATGCTTCCAGGGCTAAACTGTTAGATGATTGCTATGGGATTGATTGTGGCCATTCTGTTGGGTAATCCAGACAACATCAATGTAAAAACAATAATTAAAATGCACCATATTGAAAAGTCAAAGCTTGCTTCATTTTCATTCACATTTGATTGTGATATTTTTATATTGAACAACGTGAATAGCTTTGATAATACTTCCCAAGTCTCTGTTTGTGTTATTTATTTAACTATTTTGAAATCATTTATTTATATTAGTTTCATTTTATTTGGAAGGCAATGGGGGAGGGGGGGGGAGGGGGGGATCTTTCACCTGCTGGTCACTCCCCATAGGCTTGTAATAGCCAGGTTGGGCCAGATTGAATCCAGAAACCAAGAACTCCATGGTTCTACCATATGGGTTGCAGGAAGTCAAGTTTTTGAGCCATTATTTACTGTCTGCCAGTATGAGCATTAGCAGGAAGCTGAATCAGAAGCAGAGTAGATTCAATTCAAACCAGGTACTCTGATATGGAATATAAATATCTCCAGCTACTATGATTATGAAGTATGCCAAAAGTCAGTTAAGTGTGGATGGAAAAAAGACAAAGCAGAGCAATATCAGGAACATTTAAATATGGTGGTCCAAGTAGGACACATTAAGAAGCTCTACTGTCAAAGAAAAGGGACAGGACAGGAGGAGCAAAGTGGAGACATGGGGCAAGAATGTTCCAGTAACAGGGGCAATCTGTGAAAAGACCGTGAGACAGGACCTGCCTGCATGTTCCAGGGCTGGCGGAGAGCCAGGGTGACCGAGAGCTGTGAGGAAGGGGCAGTGGTTGGGGGAGGAGGAGACTCATCAGGAGCCTACTGGGCCTTTGTGAGGGTGGTGGTGTTCACTCCGAGGAAATGGAGGCCTTTAGAGAGTGCTCAGCAGTAGAGTCCTGTGATCAGAGTGTGCAGGGATGGGAGAAGGAGACAGGGAGAGGAGTCGGTGATGGACTGTGCAGCCACCCCACGGGAGACCTCCTGGCTCAGACCAGAGCACCGCAGGGAGAGACACGGTCGGAATCCGCATCAGTGCTGACATCTGGGAAATGGTTGTCCCAGACACTCTTGGGTCTCAAACACTCTTGGGTCACATGTATGCAATTTGCATTGACCTACTCCAGACTCAGTTGCAAGATCGGCATGGAGAGTATTGAAGGAAATAGGTGCACTGTACCACAGTGGGATGTTTTTGTGAGCTGGGGATAATGAAAGGATTTTTTTAAAAAGATTTATTTATTTATTTGAGAGCTATAATTAAAGACAGAGAGATGGAGAGACAGAGAGAGGTCTTCCAGGTGCTGGTTCACTCCCTAAATGGCCACAGCAGCTGGAGCTGGGCTCAATCTGAAGCCAGTAGTCAGGAGTTTCTTCCAGGTCTCTCATGCAGGTGCAGGGGCCCAAGCACTTGAGCCATTCACCACTGCTTTCCCATGCCATTAGCAGAGAGCTGGATCAGAAGAGGAGCAGCTGGGACTTGAGACTGGCCCTTACAGTATGCTGGTGCTGTGGGTAGAGGCTCAATCCACTATGCCACAGCACCAGCCTTGAAAGGGGATTTTAAAGAAGATACTAAAAGCACAGATTCTGCAAAGAAACCTTGATGGATTTGACACCAATAGACTTCATGATTTTGTCTTAGTACAATTGTCAGAGGTTGAGTCTGGTGACAGAATAGCAGAAAGTAGTTACAAAGCACAAAATAAAGGAGACAGGAGCTCCTATTTTTTTTTATTTGACAGGTAGAGTTATAGACAGTTAAAGAGAGAGAGAGAGAGAGAGAGAGAGAGAGAGGTCTTCTTCCGTTGGTTCACTCCCCAAATGGCTGCCACTGCTGGCGCTATGCTGATCCGAAGCCAGGAGCCAGGTGCTTCCTCCTGGTCTCCCATGTGGGTGCAGGGACCCAAGGACTTGAGCCATCCTCTACTGCCCTCCTGGGCCACAGCAGAGAGCTGGACTGGAAGAAGGGCAGCCGGGACCAGAACAGGGGCTCCTATTTTTAAGATGCTGTGTTTTCTTCATGGACACTTCCCACTTCCCAAATGCAGCAAAGAGAATGAGATACTCTTCTTACAGCAAAATGAAGAGGAACCAAACCCCACCCCAGTTCCAGATGGTTGAGAGCAGGGCTGTATTGCAGGGTACACTTAGGTGCTGCTCTCAAAACTGGCATGAAGGCGAATTTCTTAAAGCCCAGAGCTGCGCTTAGAGACTTAAATGCAAGTCCCTTGTCTGCCCCTGTGAGGACAGTGGTGTTGCTGACTGTGATCCTGCTTGATTCCCAGAAGCCATGTATGTGTGTGTGTGTGTGTGTGAGTGTGTGTGAGAGTGTGTATGACTGTGAGTGTGAGTGTTGTGTGTGGGGGTGCTGGCTGCGGGGTGAGGAGCACACACCTGCGAGGAGAGTCTTCCCTGGCTCCTGGAGCAGAGGAGGCTCCCAGCTGTGCTGTGTCTCATCTGTCCACAGAGAGCCTCTCGTGAGAAGAAAATCGAATGAGCTCCCAGCAAATCTTTGGTGACAGCCCAAATGACAGCTGGCTCGAGACATCACTCTGCTACTTCCACACTTCAGCAGTTTGCCAGCCAATGCCCTGGACGAAATAATGCAGGATTCAGAACAGAGTCGTCCCCACAAAAGCAGACGATTGTCTGCAAAAATGATTGTCAGAGCTAAGAATGAGGAAAGGCACAGCCAAGAGCTGATGGCAGGTGGAGAAAATGCACACAACAGGGTGTCTGTGGGGAAACAGTTGGAAGCCATAATTGCTGTGCTATACAAAAGGCCAAACAAGTGCAATAAAGGCTTAAAGAAGACTTTGTCTAAACAGAGCAAGAACACTAAGCAGAGATACAAGAAATGAGGGAAGCCACAATGTGGTAAGAGGGAAACATGGGGAGGGACAGGGTGTGGGTTGGTGGGGTCCAGCCAGGAACTGGAAAACACACCCCAGTTGTTCCCAGTCGCAGAGCAGCCTGCCAAGAAGACAGGAAAGAGCCACCATGTGGAGGGATAAAGAAATGAACAGTTAAAAGACAGCAGTGTCGTATGATGTGGAAGACAGAACCCCGAGTGCTAACCCACATGTTGTTGGCATCTGAGAAGAAATCCAGAGACTTGAAAGAGCAGGGAGCTTCGGAATCATGAGCCAAGAGAGCTTCCTTGGCACAAAATACTAAAATAAGACTGATTACCTATTCAAAGGACTCACAAGCACCAGTGAGACTTGGTCCCCAGCAGGTGCATCTTCACACATTTCTGGAACCTCCGACATAAAGAGTGCATTTTTCCGGCAGCCTGATGAGCATGCTGGGTCTCTCAGGATAGGCAAAATGCAGGCTGGCCTCTGACTCTCCCCAGCAGCACTGGTGCTGGAAGGTGGTGGAAACTGGCCTGAAAGGACCCTCACACAGAGGAAGAGGCAGTCCAGTCTTTATAGCCAGGCTCATTGCCGTTCAGCACAGAGACACATACATGCAACATCCCCAGGAACGTCTTTGCCAGCAGCTGTGTAGAGGGATGTGCCAAATGGTAAGTCATGGCCCACTAGAGACACAAATGCTGATATCCCCAAGGAGAAAGGTGTTCAGCCTTGGAAACAAAAGTAGGACAAAGACCGGGATAGGAGTGACAGGCAAGAGCTGAGCTGTCACAGGGCCTGACCACAAAAGGGTGGCAGAAGTTTGGGAAGTCAGTGGGAAGAGAAAGGCTGGGCTGTGATATCTGTGCTCAACTCCTTGTATTTCATTGTGCATAGTGGGAAGGGGGACCCAAGGGTATTAAAAATCTGGCAATGAGTTGCAGCAAGTTAAGCCATAGCTTGCAATGTCAGCATCCCATAATGGAGTTCCGAACCAGGCTTGGCTGCTTTCCTTCTGATCCAGCTCCCTGCTAATGCATCCTGGGAAAGCAATGGAAGATGGCCCAAGTCCTTGGGCCTCTGCTGCCCACATAGGAGACCTGGAGGGGGTTCCAGGCTCCTGGCTTCAGCCTGACCCAGCCCCAGGTGTTGTAGCCATTTGGGGAGTGAACCAGCAGACAGAAGATCCTTTTCCTTCTCTCTCTGTCTCTCTGTCACTCTGCCTTTCAAACAACTACAATAACATTTACAAAGAAACTGCAAGTCAAATAATACATCTCTAAGTGATTTTTAGCAACAGAAATAAAATTGTAGCAGTAGGTGTTTGGCACAGTGGCTAAGATGCCATTTGGGAGGTCTGCATCCCATATTGGGACACTTGGGTTTGACTCCCAACTCTGCTTCCAGTCCAGCTTCCTGCTAATGCGCCCCCTGGGAGGCAGCAGGTGGTGGTTCAGTACCTGAGTCCCTGCCACCCACCTGGGAGGTCTGCACTGAGTTCCAGCTTTCTGACTTTAGCCTGGCCCAGTCCCAGCTGTTGCAGATATTTAGGGAGTTAACGAACAGATGGAAGATCTTTCTCTGCCTGTCCCCCTGTCTCTCCGCCTTCCAATAAAATGAAAATAAACAAGAAATCCAAAGAAAAATGAACTAAAATTAACAATCAATTAAAATTAGGTAGGGGGCTGGAGGATGAAAGCCAAGAAAAAACAGTATATGAACAACATCTTTGGGAAGAAATGGCATTGAGTGATACTGTCCAAAAACGTACAATTAAAGGCGTTTTGCAAACCCATTAGAACAAAAGGATAAATCCTTTGTATTATTTAATAAAAGTGCATCCTGAAAACAGACCACCTGGAAATCATTTTAAGCTGTAAAAAACAGACTATGTGAAATGACTTAACGAACACGAAACATAACTGTCATTGTAATAAGTGCAGATGGGCTGAAATAATCAATGACAATGAAAACCTTGCTTCATCCTGTGATAAGAGACCCGGGTGACTTTAGTGATTAGAATCCGAATGGAGACACATGCAGAGTTGGAAGCCCAATCTTCGTAAACAAGAAGACAGAAGGGCATTTAACTGCACTTCAGATTAAACTGGACCCACGCCCAAGATCATTAAGACAGAAAGAGCACTTTAGGGGTGAAGGGTTGATGGTTGCAGTTTGATCGTTATTGGATGATATAGCAACCACAGTATCAATGCAGAAGCCACAAGAGTTTTAAGAGCAGCGAGGTGCAGCAGTGAAGTCTTCAAATTACATTTGCAATGTGAGGCAGACGGAGAAGACTTACCCATAACCAGCAGTAAGGGATATCTCCTTGCTGGGGACACAAGTATCCTGAATCGAAGTGCTGTTCAAATCCTGGCACCTCCACTTCCAATCCAGCTCCCTGCTAATGCACGTGGGGAAGGTGATGGATGATGGCTCAGGTGCCTGGGGCTCCTGCCACCCACATGGGAGACCTGGATGGAATTCCTGGCTCCTGGCTGTAGTCTGGCCCAGCCCAGGTTGTTGCAGCCATGTAGCAGGTGAACCAGCAGATGGAAGATTTCTTTCTCTGTCTCCTTTCTCCTTCTCTTTGTCTCTCCTCCCTCTCTGCCATTCTGCCTTGCAAAGAAATTGATAACTAAAGTTTTTTTAATAAACAGCATGAGAATACTCAAAATCCTTCTAGGTATTTTGATTTGTACAGTATGCTACTGTTAACTGCAATCCCCCTGCTGCATACTGGTAGAGCAGAATTTGTTCTTGCTAAGCAACGTCTCCCCATCACCTGTCACTGTCCCAGCATCTGATAATGAGTGTTCTACTCTCACGTAAAGGAATGATTGATCGATATTTCAGATGATGGATAACCTAAACATCTCGAGTTGATCATTCCACAGAGGACACCTGTACTGGATATCACCGCATGCTGCCAGTTGAAATAAAATAGAAAAAAAGTCAAAAAATTATTTAAAAAAAAACACTCCTGAACCATTAGGATATATCTAAAGCAGGATTCAGAGAAAAATTCCCAGGGTATAGAGCAGGAAGCAAGCAGAAGCAGCCAAAATAAGAAATGGTGAGGGCGAAATAATATCAGGGATAATTTAAAAATGATAAGACATCTTTTTGCTTAACCCTGTTAAATACAATTGAAAGCTTGGAGGAAAGAGTGATTTTCCAACGAAATACAATTTACGAAAATTGACTCTGGAAGAGACAGAAAGGAGATAACCATATAGAAATTAAGTGGTTTGTTAACAGCTGCTCAACTTCCAGAAAGTAGTGAAGAATTCTGTCACTGAAAAGGCTGATAATTCTACAGTGTTATAAAACATTTTAGGGTAAAGTAAATAATTGTTTCTTTGAAAATATTTTGGAGAAACAAACCTGATATTGGTACTAAAATGTGATAATCATTGTATAATGAAGTGCAAATTGCAGGCTAATTTGCATGCAGATGTTCGTTTTTAAAATTCTAAAGATACAGTCAGCAAAAATTAATCCCTTGAAGAATTATACAGATGTTTATTTCAGGAACACAGAGTTTCAACGCTAGAAAGAAATTTTGGTTATTTCTAAAGAAATAAAGTTCTAATTACTTCTAATCATTTTCTAATATTTCTAATGATTTTTATTAATATTCTAATTATTTCTGGAGAAATAATGTTGAAGAGGCATGTGAAAAAATTAAATTTCCATTCCTGTTTTTAAAAAAAGCAATCTTTAGAAGTAGGCATTTGGCATAGTGGTTGTCCCATGCAGGTGTGGCTGGTTTGTCTCCCTGCCTCTAGCTCCTGGATCCAGCTTCCTGCTAATGCAGACCCTGAGAGGCACTGGGCCCTGACTCAACATGGGAGGAGCTGGTTTGCATTTGCAGTTCCCTGCTTTGACCTGGCCCAGCCCTTGCTGTTGCGGGCACTGGAGGGGTGAACCAGTGGATGGAAGACCTCTGTCTCTCTGCCTCTCCCTCTCTCTGTCTGTAACTCTGCCTTTCAAATAAATCAATAATCTCTGGAAAAAAACTCTTAAAAACAATATTTTGTCATATTATATATACATACACATATGTCATCTTTGTGACCATATTTTATATATATACATATATGTGTGTGTCTAAATATATATATGCACTTAGGCATTATGTGGTGAATTCAATGTCTCTCGATGGCATACACACACTCACATATGGATCTAGAGAGAAACTAGATATTTCACAGTTAGTATGTCTATAGGATTCAGACCAAAGTGGATGCCGACTGAGAGATATGCAGTCTCCCTCACACACGCTGTATGTACAAACCCAAACAAGTGCTGTGTTTCAGATAGACAAACCAGAAGCATCCCTGTTGAAGCTGGAAAACATTGTACACTAATTTCTGATATTATTTGTCATTATAGATGCTACATAACCCCCACAACTCAGAATATTCAATTAATTAACAATAGACAAATATGACATAAAAACATGTAAATCAATCACTGTGTTTGACTACATAAGTGTTTATCATTGAAACCCAAGGGAATCAACAAAAAAATTTCATCAGTGATGAGGGACTTCAGAATTTAGAGATTTAGGAATAAAATAATAGAGAACAATTGATATAATATAATATATATATTAATACTTTAGAGGGGCGGAGCCAAGATGGCGGAATAGTGAGGACGCGCACTAGCAGTCCGCAAAAAGATAGTTTAATAAAAACAGAGTTACTGTAGCCTCAGGAAAAATCTCAGGGAAAAAAATGCAGTGGAAATTCTTCTGGACCCAGTGAATGAGACGCAGAGGACCTAGGGAAAAGTAAGTTTGCGAACGGCAAATCGTGCCATAGTGGCACGGGAGCTGCCGGGAGGGACGGGAACCGGACAGAACACAGTCGCCATTGGAATTGAGCGCTTAAATGGGAGCCGATACAGGGATCCCGAGACACTGGCGGGGGGAAGCAGACCCCAGGGAAACAGCACAATTGAGGCGAGCCCACACGGACACTAGCCTCTCTCGTCACCCACCCTGCTAAGTCCAGCTAGATTAAACGCAGTGGCACGGCGCGCGCCCGCCGGCTGAGACTGGAGCCAGGCGGAACACAATCGCCGCAGGATCTGCGCGCGTGAACGGGAGCCGATACAGGGATCCCGAGACACTGGCGGGGGGAAGCAGACCTCCACGGGGGAAACAGCACAGTTGAGGCGAGCCCGCACGGACACTAGCCCCTCTCGCCGCCCACCTTACGAAGTCGAATTTGATTAAACGCAATGGGACAAGGTGCGCCCACCCATCACTGAGGCAGACGGAACCAAAAACCCGAGGCTGTAGAAACCTGAAGGGGATCCAAAAACTGGGAACACACCGCGCACACAAACTCCGTTACCTTGACAACCCAGAGAAAGAGTGTGGGGAAAAAAAAAAATGCCAAACAAAAACAGATTCCGAGGGAGCAAGATCAAGGAAGACGCTATGATGACCCCAAACGGAAAAGACACCCCAAGTCAGGATTGTGAAGATAATGAGATAGAAGAAATGCAAGAAGCAGATCTCAAAGAATTGATAAGAACATTAAGAAGTTCTCAAAAACAAATTCTTGAACTACAGAAATCTTTAATGGATAAGATAGAAAATCTCGCGAGAATGAAGCACTACGGAGAAATCAAAACGAAATGAAACAACTAGTAGAACAAGAAGTTACGAGAGTGACAAAAAATCTTAATGAATTGAAGAACTCAATAGATCAAGTGACAAGCAATCTTGAGGGCCTTAAAACGAGAATGGGTGAAGCAGAGGAGAGAATATCGGACCTAGAAGACAGTGAACAGGAGAGGAAACAGTCAAACCAAAGACAAGAAGAGGAAATTAGAAAACTAAAAGATATCGTCGGGAATTTACAGGATACTATTAAAAAACCCAACATTCGGGTTCTAGGTGTTCCTGAAGGTATGGAGAGGGAGAAAGGATTAGAAGGCCTTTTTAGGGAGATACTAGCAGAAAATTTTCCAGGCTTGGAGAAAGACAGAGAAATCCTAATCCAGGAAGCTCATAGAACCCCTAATAAACATGACCAAAAGAGATCCTCTGCATGACATATTGTAATTAAACTCACCACAGTGAAGCAAAAAGAAAAGATCCTAAAATGTGCAAGAGAGAAACGTCAGATTACTCTCAGAGGATCTCCAATTAGACTCACAGCTGACTTCTCAACAGAAACCCTACAAGCTAGAAGGGAATGGCGAGACATAGCCCAGGTACTTAGAGGGAAAAACTGCCAGCCCAGAATATTATACCCTGCAAAGCTCTCATTTGTGAATGAAGGCGAAATAAAGACCTTTCATAACAAACAAAAATTGAAAGAATTTGTTGCCACTCGTCCAGCCCTGCAAAAGATACTTAAAGACGTGTTACACACAGAAACACGACCATCAACATGAAAGAAGGTAAATGAAGGGAACCTCACGGCAAAAGATCACAGGGAATTCAAAGCATACATTAGAAAATATCTGGCAAATGGCAGGGCAAACTTACCACTTATCAATAGTCACATTGAACGTTAAAGGTCTAAACTGTCCTGTTAAAAGACAGAGATTGGCTGACTGGGTTAAGGAACAAAAACCATCTATTTGCTGCCTACAAGAAACACATCTTTCCAACGAAGATCCATACAGACTGAAAATAAAAGGATGGAACAAGATATACCATGCCAACAGAAATGAAAAAAGAGCGGGGGTAACCATCTTAATATCGGACTACATAAACTTTAACACAAAAACTGTTAAGAGAGACAAAGAGGGACATTATATAATGATTAAGGGATCAATACTACAGGAAGATATAACAATTCTCAATGTATATGCACCTAATTACAGGCCACAGGTTTATTTAAAAAATTTGTTAAGAAACTTAAAGGGAGACTTAGACCCCAACACAATAGTACTGGGGGACTTCAATACTCCATTCACAGATATTGACAGATCGACAGAACAGAAGATCAACAAGGAGACAGTAGATTTAAACAACACTATAGCCCAAATGGATCTAACAGATATCTACAGAACTTTTCATCCTACACGTAAAGCATTCACATTCTTCTCAGCAGTACATGGAACCTACTCTAGGATTGATCACATATTAGGCCATAAAGCAAGTCTCAGCAAATTCAAAAGAATTAGAATCATACGATGCAACTTCTCAGACCATAAGGGATTGAAGTTGGAAATTAGCAACTCAGGAATCCCTAGAGCATATGCAAACACATGGAGATTGAACAACATGCTCCTGAATGAACAATGGGTCACTGAAGAAATCAAAAGAGAAATCAAAAATTTTCTGGAAGTAAATGAGGATAACAGCACAACATACCAAAACTTATGGGATACAGCAAAAGCAGTGTTAAGAGGAAAGTTTATATCAATAGGTGCCTACATCAAGAAACTGGAAAGACACCAAATAGATGAGCTTTCAATGCATCTCAAGGATCTAGAAAATTTGCAGCAAACGACCCAAATCTAGTAGAAAAAGAGAAATAATCAAAATCAGAGAAGAAATCAACAGGATTGAATCCAAAAAAACATTACAAAAAATCAGCCAAACGAGGAGCTGGTTTTTTGAGAAAATAAACAAGATTGACACCTCATTGGCCCAACTAACTAAAAAAAGAAGAGAAAAGACCCAAATCAGTAAAATCAGAGATGAAAAAGGAAATATAACAACAGACACCACAGAAATCAAAAGAATCATCAGAAATTACTACAAGGACTTGTATGCCAGTAAACAGGGAAACCTATCAGAAATGGATAGATTCCTGGACACATGCAACCTACCTAAATTGAACCAGGAAGACATAGAAAACCTAAACAGACCCATAAGTGAGTCAGAAATTGAATCAGTAATAAAGGCCCTCCCAACAAAGAAAAGCCCAGGACCAGATGGATTCACTGCTGAATTCTACCATTTAAAGAAGAACTAACCCCAATTCTTCTCAAACTTTTCAGAACAATCAAAAAAGAGGGAATTCTCCCAAATTCTTTCTATGAAGCCAGCATCACCTTAATTCCTAAGCCAGAAAAAGATGCAGCATTGAAAGAGAATTACAGACCAATATCCCTCATGAACATAGATGCAAAAATCCTCAACAAAATTCTGGCCAATAGACTGCAACAACACATCAGAAAGATCATCCACCCAGACCAAGTGGGATTCATCCCTGGTATGCAGGGATGGTTCAATATTCGCAAAACAATCAACGTGATACACCACATTAACAGACTGCAGAAGAAAAACCATATGATTATCTCACTAGACGCAGAGAAAGCATTCGATAAAATTCAACACCCTTTCATGATGAAAACCCTAAGCAAACTGGGTATAGAAGGCACATTCCTCAATACAATCAAAGCAATTTATGAAAAACCCACGGCCAATATCCTATTGAATGGGGAAAAGTTGGAAGCATTTCCACTGAGATCTGGTACCAGACAGGGATGCCCACTCTCACCACTGCTATTCAATATAGTGCTGGAAGTCTTATCCAGAGCTATTAGGCAAGAAAAAGAAATTAAAGGGATACAAGTTGGGAAGGAAGAACTCAAACTATCCCTCTTTGCAGACGACAAGATTCTTTATTTGGGGGACCCAAAGAACTCTACTAAGAGACTATTGGAACTCATAGAAGAGTTTGGCAAAGTAGCAGGATATAAAATCAATGCACAAAAATCAACAGCCTTTGTATACACAGACAATGCCATGGCTGAGGAAGAACTGCTAAGATCAATCCCATTCACAATAGCTACAAAAACAATCAAATACCTTGGAATAAATTTAACTAAGGACATTAAAGATCTCTACAATGAAAATTACAAAACCTTAAAGAAAGAAATAGAAGAGGATACCAAAAAATGGAGAAATCTCCCATGCTCATGGATTGGAAGAATCAATATCATCAAAATGTCCATTCTCCCAAAAGCAATTTACAGATTCAACGCAATACCAATCAAGATACCGAGGACATTCTTCTCAGATCTGGAAAAAATGATGCTGAAATTCATATGGAGACACAGGAGACCTCGAATAGCTAAAGCAATCTTGTACAACAAAAACAAAGCCGGAGGCATCACAATACCAGATTTCAGGACATACTACAGGGCAGTTGTTATCAAAACAGCATGGTACTGGTACAGAAACAGATGGATAGACCAATGGAACAGAATAGAAACTCCAGAAATCAATCCAAACACCTACAGCCAACTTATATTTGATCAACGATCCAAAACCAGTCCCTGGAGTAAGGTCAGTCTGTTTAATAAATGGTGCTGGGAAAACTGGATTTCCACATGCAGAACCATGAAGCAAGACCCCTACCTTTCACCTTACACAAAAATTCATTCAACATGGATTAAAAATTTAAACCTACGACCCGACACCATCAAATTACTAGAGAGCATAGGAGAAACCCTGCAAGACATAGGTACTGGCAAAGACTTCTTGGAAAAGACCCCAGAAGCACAGGCACTGAAAACCAAAATTAACTACTGGGATTGCATCAAATTGAAAAGTTTCTGTACTGCAAAAGAAACAGTCAGGAAAGTGAATAGGAAACCGACAGAATGGGAAAATATATTTGCAAACTATGCAACAGATAAAGGGTTGATAACCAGAATCTACAAAGAAATTAAGAAACTCCACAACATCAAAACAAACAACCCACTTAAGAGATGGGCCAAGGACCTCAATAGACATTTTTCAAAAGAGGAAATCCAAATGGCCAACAGACACATGAAAAAATGTTCAAGATCCCTAGCAATCAGGGAAATGCAAATCAAAACCACAATGAGGTTTCACCTCACCCCGGTGAGAATGGCTCACATTCAGAAATCCACCAACAATAGATGCTGGAGAGGATGTGGGGAAAAAGGGACACTAATCCACTGTTGGTGGGAATGCAAACTGGTGAAGCCACTATGGAAGTCAGTCTGGAGATTCCTCAGAAACCTGAATATAACCCTACCATTCAACCCAGCCATCCCACTCCTTGGAATTTACCCAAAGGAAATTAAATGGGCAAACAAAAAAGCCGTCTGCACAGTAATGTTTATTGCGGCTCAATTCACAATAGCTAAGACTTGGAACCAACCCAAATGCCCATCAACAGTAGACTGGACTAGGAAATTATGGGACATGTACTCTACAGAATACTATACAGCAGTCAAAAACAATGAAATCCGGTCACTTGCAACAAAATGGAGGAATCTGGAAAACATCATGCTGAGTGAATTAAGTCAGTCCCAAAGAGACAAATATCATTTGTTTCCCTTGATTGGCGATGACTAACTGAGCACCAAAGGGGAAACCTGTAGAAGTGAAATGGACACTATGAGAAACAGTGACTCGATCAGCTCTTGTGCTGACTGTTGTTGTACAATGTAATAATTTATCCATGGTAGTATTTTTTTTTTATCCTAGTACTAGTGGTTGAACTCTGTAATTAACACACAATTATTCTTAGGTGTTTAAATTTTAACTGAAAAGTGATCTCTGTGAAATATAAGAGTGGGAATAAGAGAGGGAGGAGATGTAAAATTTGGGACATGCTCAATCAGAACGGCCCCAAATGATGGAGTTAGAATTGTGCCAGGGGATTCCAATACAATCCCATCAAGGTGGCATGTACCAAGGCCATCTCATTAGTCCAAGTGATCAATTTCAGCTCACAATTGATCACACTGATAGGTCTAAGAGTCAAAGGGATCGCACAAGCAAGACTAGTGTCTGCTAATACTAACTGATAGAATGAAAAAGGGAGAGAATGATCCAACATGGGAAGCAGGATACACAGCAGACTCATAGAATGGCAGATGTCCTAAATAGCACTCTGGCCTCAGAATCAGCCCTTAAGGCATGCGGATCTGGCTGAAGAGCCCATGAGAATAGTTTAGGCATGGAAAGCCAAGACATTCTGGAAAAAACAGAAGACCTAAATGAAAGATCTCTGCGAGTGAGATCCCAGTGGAAAGAACGGGGCCATCAAAGAAGGAGGTACCTTTCTCTGAAGGGAGGAGAGAACTTCCACTTTGACTATGACCCTGTCGGAATAAGATCGAAGTCGGCGAACCCTAAAGGCTTCCATAGCCTCGGCAACTCATGACCAGAGCCTAGGGAGATTACTGACGCCATAAACAAGAATGTCAAATTGTTAAATCAACATCAGGAGTCACTGTGTACTTACGTCTCATGAGGGATCTGTCCTTAATGTGTTATCCAATGTGAAATAATGCTATTACTAGTACTGAAACAGTATTTTTGCACTTTGTGTTTCTGAGTGGGTGCAAACTGGTGAAATCTTTACATAGTATATATTGAATCGATCTTCTTTATATAAAGATAATTGCAAATGATTAAAAAATCTTGGTGTTAAACTGGAAATTGCATAGACAATTAATCAATTTTTTTAAAAAAAATCATGTAGGATCTCTGTCCTTAATGTGCTGTACATTGTGAATTAATACTATAACTAGCACTCCAACAGTATTATCATTTTGTGTCTCTATGCGAGGGCAAACCGTTGAAATCTTTACGTAATATGTACTAAATTGATCTTCTGTGTATAAAGAGAATTGAAAATGAATCTTGATGTGGGTGGAGGGCGGGAGGGAGCGGGAGAGGGGAGGGTAGGGGGAGGGAGGGAGGTTGTGGGGGGGGAGCCATTGTGATCCATAAGCTGTTCTTTGGAAATTTATATTCTTTAAATAAAAGCTTTATATAAAAAATACTTTATATAAAATATTATATTTATACAGAAATATAAACTATATGGAGTTTGGGAGGCTTTCCTATGATCACATCTCAGAAGAAGAAAAAATAAATCTAGATGTGTGAAGTGAAAATTTTACTTCAGCTCATGTATGCCATGAAATTGAAAGACATAATACAATAGGAAGAAATGAGCTAGATATTCTAGAAATAGCTCACAGACCTGAGGGGTTAGGTGTTGCTCCCAACAGAAGACCAGCAGAGCAGCAATCTGATAGAGAAAGGCACAGGTGGGGACATGTGAGTGAGCAGAGCAGGTGCTGTGTGGGGCCAGGGCCTGCCTTCACTCTTGGATGAATGGCCTGGGATGGCAATGGCCCACCCAGGGGTACAGTCAGATTCAGAGTGACATCAGCCTGCTGAGACAGTACTGCATGAAAACACGTTCCCATCCCTGAGTGATGTCCAGAATTCACTGTGCAGAGACTAGATGTGAGAGCATGTTCAGTGCCTCCAATCCAGGCGATGTCTACCATTTCAAAGTTGAGAAAATCCCCTGTGTACTGATTGGGAGTAATTTCCAGGGTATACCATCAAGCAAACAGCAAGGAGCAGAAGAGTGCTTGAATACCAACTGTGGACAAACAGGAAGAAAAGAATGTTTATGTCTCATTGATGGCTCCTATGATTCCCAAGCTTTCAGATACAGACAGTGCTTCCAGCAACATAGCTATGGAAGGGAGTGGTGAGGGTCGGAACCTGAACCTCATGAGTGCACTACCCATTGGAAATGCTTATAAAATTAAATAAGAAAACCCAAAGGGATGAATACATAGAAAACAAAAGGACACTCTGCAATTTGGCAGGGTAACAGCACAGAAGCAAAAAGAAATATGGGGAAAAGCTGTCAAATCATGAAAAATCAAAAGACAGGGTTCAAGCATTGTGGCAGAGCAGTTAAAGTCACTGCTGGTGACACCAGCAACCCATAAGGGGACTGGTTCATATCCCATCTGCTCCACTTCTGATCCAGCTCCCAGCTAATGCACTTGGGAAAAGCAGCAGAAGATGGCCCAACTGCTTGGGCCCTGCCACCCACATGGAAGACCCAGGAGAAGCTCCTTGCTCCTGGCTTCTGGCTCCTAGCCCAGCCCTGGCAGTTGTGGCCATCTGAGGAGTGAACCAACAGAAGGAATCTCTCTCTCGGTGTGTGTGTCTCTCTGTCTCTGTCTCTCTCCCCCCGCCTCCTCCTCTCTCTGTATCTCTAACTTTCAAATAAAATAAATTTTTTATAAAAAAATCAAAAAAGTAGCCAGAGGCACTCCCAAAACTTAATTAAAAAAATTAAATGTTTATTTAGTTATTTGAAAGAGAGTAGAGCAGCTGGGACTCTAACCGGCACCCATATGGAATGCCGGCATTGCACTGCAGGCCAGTGTTTTAACACACTGCACTGCAGTACCGGCCCCTAATTCACAGTCCTGAGGGGTCTGCAGACAAGTGTAGAAGTGTTCTGTGTCATCTCCTTGTGTGTGTCTCTGGTTCCTGTTCCTGAGACAGTAGCCAGCATCCTCAGGGAAAGGCTTCCGTAGAGGGGTGCATGCCCTTCAGTTGGGAGCCTCCCTGCAATACCCCAGATCAGTCATCTCTTACTCTCTTAGGGCAACAAAACCAACCCGTTCATCTCCTAAGCCACAGATCCTTCTGGATAGCACAAGAAACCCAATGATGTTGCCTAGACAAGGAAGGCGAGTGTAGACAATTCCCATTTCCACAATGCTGCAAGGACTTTGCTGTGGGAGCCGAGGCTGCCTGGTGCCTTTCTGGCTTGTTCTGACTTCCACTTCCTCTGGGTTCCAGGGAAAGTTGGAGGCCAGCTTCGTTGCATCATTCTCCCAGCATGGGCATACTATTCCTGAGGATGGCTCTCCATTTCCACCCAGGCAGGTGGCCTCTCCAAATAGATTTTCCCCATGAATGAACAATGCCTCTGGTGCACTTTGTTGTGACGGCAGAAAACCTCAAAGTGGGCTGGGCACGCCCCCAAGAGCTGCTTCCTTGTCAGGTGTGTTGGGTGTCCATCTGAAGAGCTGCTGCCTAAACCAGTTATTCTGGCACAATGGTGATTAATGGAGCCACCCTTCCTTCATCATCTGGGAAATTGGCTTAGCTTCATCCTTTGTCCTTGCTAAACGTGGATGTGAATGATCTATGTACAAGGCTAGGTCGAGAAATTGCTCAGTGACTGGGGGTGCCAAGATGTGACCCGTGCAGGTCTTGGGGTTGGCCTCTTGGATCACCTGCTTTTTTTTTTTCCTGTAAGATTTATTTATTTATTTGAGAGGCAGAGTGTGGGGACCCATGGATAGGCCTGCCATGGGACCCCCCATGCTGGGCTTGGCTTATAGCAGTAATGCGGATGTAGCAGCTGATTGAGCTTTCCATCTAGCTGAGGATTGTGGTAAACAACAAGATGGCGCTGATGCCCTGCCTGCTGCATGACTCCACAGCTGATCGTGATCAAGTGCCGGATTGGAGAGCTCTGTGCATGGACTGTAATTGATTGACTGTGATTGGTTGAATTCTGGATATAAGCGGAGAGCGCGAGAGAGCGCGAGAGAAGGGGGCACGCCAGCTTTCCCCCTTAAGGAACCTGTGCGCCATCTCTCCCCCTTCTCCCGGTCCCCCACTCTCTTTCCCGCTCTTTCTAAGTAAGTCTTTTGAAGACCAATTAACTGGGAGCAGCGTCTTTCTTTTTGCGGCCGAAGGAGTCAACAAGTGGTGCCGTGACTCGGATCGTCGGACCGATCGATGGAAGCAGGAAGTAAGGAAAGGATAAACGTGCATACACGGGAATCTAGGCGGGTAAAGTAAAAGGCCTAGGATTACAGCCGCGGTTCCGTCATAAAGACGGGGAGTAAAATGCCGGAAAGGCAGGAGTAAACGGTCGAAAAAAGACAGGGAATCTAGGCGGGTAAAAAGGCCTAGGATTATAACCGCGGGGAGTGGAGCGCCAGAAGACAGTCGGGAGTAGGCAGTCGACGGAAGAGAGGGAGTGGAGCGTCGACAAAGGACGGGGAGTAAAATGCCTGGAGAAATGCGGGAGTGAACCCTTGTAAAGACCGGGAGTGGAACGCCAGGAGAAAGGCGGGAGTACTGATTGTGATTGATCTTACCATATGTTTCACAAGCAATAGAGCCTGTTCGTCAGCGACATGGAGAAGCAAAAATCCTCCACTATATGGATTTATGTATTGGAAGCAGTGTTCATAACATTAAGCTCATGTCTGCACGTGGCAGGATTACAGATAGCGCCAGAAAAGGTTCAAAAAGAAACTGTAGGTCGATATTTAGGACTTAGGCTTACACCCACAAATGCGGCCCCTTTGGAATTTGCCATTGCTACGACAGGACTAAAAACCTTAATGATTTTCAAAAACTATGTGGAAATCTAAATTGGATACGGCCTTATTGTAAGTTGACCACTGAGGAGATGCTCCCATTGTTTAAAAGCACAAGGAAAAAAGGCTGTGATAAAGACTATAAAGACTCCGTTACAGACACAGAGAATAGGGTTAAAAAAGGTGAGCCATAAAGCAGTTCATTAATGCTAATTGTGCTGAAAAGTGTCCGAACTACCCATTCTATTTTTGTATTATGTACTAACTCTACCCCTATTATTGATGGGAATGCTTGAGCAGATTATGCTTGGTTTGCTTTACAAAAGAATGTAAATGTTTCAATCTATCCTTAAAATCATTGTTTGCTGGATAAAATATTTGCCATTTATGTCTTGTTAGTTTAGCTTTTGGCTTGTTGAAAGTATTGTTCATTTATTATTGATTTGTAATTATGAAGTTTGTTAAGGGGTTTATGATTTTTTGTACTGAGTTTTGTCTGAGACTGATCTACACGAAAATCCTAATTGTACCCTAGTATTGGGACAGATGATCAATACCACCTGGAACAGTAATTTTACGAGGTTGTACTTAACAATATAGGCCTCACCTTCCTCGCCAAGTGGGTGAAATGGGAGGAGAATTTTGAGGTAACTAGTGTTTAAGGCATACACGATATGTGGAGTGGTTGTCTGCATTCAGAACATGTGAAGAATAGTACCAATTAAGCATTTTACTTTGTGTTTTTTTTTTTTTTTTGACAGGCAGAGTGGACAGTGAGAGAGAGAGAGACAGAGACAAAGGTCTTCCTTTGCCGTTGGTTCACCCTCCAATGGCCGCCGCGGATGGCGCGCTGCGGCCGGCACACTGCGCTCATCCGATGGCAGGAGCCAGGTGCTAGGTGCTTTTCCCTGGTCTCCCATGGGGTGCAGGGCCCAAGCACTTGGGCCGTCCTCCACTGCACTCCCGGGCCACAGCAGAGGGCTGGCCTGGAAGAGGGGCAACCGGGACAGAATCCGGCGCCCCGACCGGGACTAGAACCCGGTGTGCCGGCGCCGCAAGGCGGAGGATTAGCCTATTGAGCCACGGCGCCGGCCAGCATTTTACTTTGAACCAAGTATTTCTTGAATAAGATGTATCCTTTGTGCCTAATTGCTAATGTGAAATTATGAAGGAATTTGTTAAAATTTATGTGTTGGATTTAAGTAGCAAGTAGTAAGAAAGCTGACCTAATTTGTTTTCTTGAATGTATTTAAAGCTGTTAATTCATAATTTGATAAAACTGTTCTGGCTTTCAAAACTCCAATAATCCAGAAGTTCTGATCAGAACTGTAACACTCTGCCAGCAGCGTACCAACCTGGTAATTCAGCAGGCTATGCTAGCCACCTTGCTCTCTCACCCCCATGAGAAGTGTGGCTTAACATGATGGAACGGTAGCCAATAACGGGTAATCGCTGATGGGCACACCTAGCAACCTAAGACAGAGGGTAGGACAAGCTTCCTATTACCTCCATGACGGGTAAGCAGGTTGCGCGCCATTGGGAACCCAAGACAGGCACGTTTCCATGTCACTTAAAATAATAAAAACGGGGGAGATGTGGGGACCCATGGATAGGCCTGCCATGGGACCCCCCATGCTGGGCTTGGCTTATAGCAGTAATGCGGATGTAGCAGCTGATTGAGCTTTCCATCTAGCTGAGGATTGTGGTAAACAACAAGATGGCACTGATGCCCTGCCTGCTGCGTGACTCCACAGCTGATCGTGATCAAGTGCCAGATTGGAGAGCTCTGTGCATGGACTGTAATTGATTGACTGTGGTTGAATTCTGGATATAAGCGGAGAGCGAGAGAGAGAAGGGGGCACGCCAGCTTTCCCCCTGAAGGAACGTGCGTGCCATCTCTCCCCCTTCTCCCAGTCCCCCACTCTTTCTAAGTAAAAGTCTTTTGAAGACTGATTAACTGGGAGCAGCGTCATTCCTTTTGCGGCTGAAGGAGCAACAGCAGAGTTACAGACAGAGGGAGAGACAGAGAGAAAGGTACTCCATCTGCTGGTTCACTCCCCAAATGGCCACAATGTCCAGAGCTGTGCTGATCCGAAGTCAGGAGCAAGGAGCTGCTTCTGGGTTTCACACAGGGGTGCAGAGGTCCAAGCACTTGGGCCATCTTGTACTGCTTTCCCAGGCCATAGCAGAGAGCTGGATCAGAAGTCGAGCAGCCAGAATGCGAACCTGCACCTATATGGGATCCTGGCACCATAGGTGAAAGCTTGACCTATTACATCACAGTGCCGGCCCCTGTAAGATTATTTATTTGAGAGAGAGATAGAGAATCCTTTCCATCTGCTGGTTTACTTCCTGAATGTCTGCAGCAGCCAGATCTGGGCCAAGCTAAAGCCAGCAGCCAGGAGCTCCATCTGGGTCTCCCACATGGGTGGCAGGGGTCCTAAGCACTTGGGCCATCTTTTGCTGCTATCCTGGGGTGCATTAGTATGGAGCTGGATCAGAAGAGGAGCAGCCAGAGTTGAATCAGTGTTCATATGGGATGCTGCCAAAATTTGCTGGCAGTGGCTTAACCCCCTATATCACCACGCTAGACCCGAACAGCTGATTTTAAGTCTTGGCTCTCTCAGAGTTGAAGATTATCTAAGCTCATCTAAATTGCTTGTTCCTCTTCTTCAAAATGATCTCCTCCTCCAATTGTGTCTCTTTTCCAGGCCAGAATTGTAGATCACTCAGACTTGTCAGTCTAGACTGTTGATTAGCTGTGGTTCTTCATTGCTCAGTGAAACTCCTTTGCCGTTCGTTCATTTGCTTTGATAGACTCCAGACAGGAGAGACTGGCTGGGACCAGGGAGAAGAGTAAGCTATTTCCAGTGAATTTTAATTTTGCTTTGGCGTTAGCACATATAGAATTCAGAATTGTTTGGCTGCGTGGACTGAATGGTTCTCTTGCACCTTTAGGTATTTCCTCTTGTTGATTTCGCCCCCACTGGCTACACGGATGCCTGCCTCCTGCTTTCGCTGGGGAGTCCAGTACTTTGTTCTGTGGAAGGCAAGGGCAGGCAGGAGTCACACTGTTGACTCTTGGTCTTATGTCCTCCCCTTTTCATGGTTAATAAGGACCTCTTCTGGCCTGTGTCACCCTCAGGATCCACTTTTTGAAGCTGTTTCACCCTTGTCTTTCCAGGTGTCAAACCCCACATCGTGGGGCGGAGCCAGGATTGGTGACCCACCTACCAGCTGTGTGGCCCCTGCTCCCAGGCCGTGATGCACAGGTCTGCGTTACTGCAGGTGGGACTTGGGGTAGGTGCCATCAGTGCTCGCCCCCACCTTGGCCTCCTCTGCTTTGCTGGATCCTCACCACCCCCGCCCCCGTATTCAGGTATTGGCGTCCCCCACATGCTCAGGGCCTTGTGCCTCAAGCACAGTGTCTTGTTTTGGTGCCTGGAGTCTGCTCTTGCTATGATGGTTGACTCAGCCTGCAGTCCAGAATTTTTGCATCTCTGACTGCTGGGATGTTTTCAGCCCTCACGTAATAAGAACCAGCATCCCAGCGTCTTTGTTCTTTGGTGGTGCAATCCCATGGGTGGCCTATGGGTTCTTGGGCAGAGGGGCTCTCTGGAATGTGCTCTTTGAGAGAGTTGGCCCCAGTGGGTTAGGTTTGGAGCCAGGTGTCTCAAAATTTGATGGGAGAACCATTTGCAACTGAACCCATTGAGAGTTCTTGTTACAAATGTATGTTTCTCATGCTAAAGAGTCAGAAGCTCCAAGACCAGTGTCAGGGAGCTTTCATTTTTTTTAAAAAAAGATTTGTTTATTTATTTGAAAGGCAGAGATACAGAGAGGAAGAGAGAGAGAGAGAGGTCTTCCATTCATTGGTTCACTCCCCAGATGGCTGTAATAGAGCTGCGCCAATCCAAAGCCAGGATTCAGGAGCTTCCTCTGGGTCTCCTATGCAGTACAAGGGCCCAAACATTTGGGCCATCTTCTACTGCTTTCCCAATCCATATCAGAGAGCTGGATCCAAAGTGGGGCAGCCAGGACTTGAACCAGCGCCCATATGGGATGCTGGCACCACAGTCGGTGGCACCGCCTGCTACACCATAGGGCCAGCTCCAGGAGCTTCCATTTTTTCCAGTATTTTACACCCTACAGTGTAAGAATTGCTGACCTAGAGGAACCTGATACCTAGACCACAGACTGTGAAGTGTTGAAGAAAGATCTCAGGTTATATAACGGTTCCCCCACCCCCCAGTGTTTTGTCCATTAGGACCATCAGAAGAATTATTTAGATACTGAGGGGGTTGAGGAACGTGGGATCTGGAGCTAGTTCTCCAGCAGGACCTGAATTTGGTGCTTTTGTGAAAACTCTCCATGGCTGGCATTAGGTGACATCCTCGTGGGGTTTTGCCACATGCACGTTTTCTTCCCTGAATTACCATCGTGCTCACTTTTTATTCCTTTTCCACTATTAAAATTTAAGTACAATTTACATGCAGTAAAGCACTCTCTTTTTCGTGTAGCTTTATGATTTTTTTTTACAAATGTATGCAGTCCTGTAATCACTACTGTCAGTAAAATACTGACCAGTTCCATACCCCACCCAAACTCCCAAGGTCCCCTACAGGCTTCCTGTCCCCCAAGCCCAGCAGCCCCGGGCTACTCGGCATCTATCTGATCTGTGCCTAAGTCTGTTCATCTTTAATCTAGGTTCTTGCCCCCACAGACAGAACTCAAGGCAGAGGCATCCATATATAATGTGCAAGTGAGAGCAGGATTTATTTAAAAAGTGTGAGTGAACATACATTCACACAGGAGTGTGGGCCACCCCACACAGAGAGGCAGCTGCCATGCGTGGGCCAGAGAGTTGCCTATGAGAAGAGAGAGAGAGAGAGAGAGAGAGAGAGAGATCAGAAGATTCCCAAGCATAGTCAATGGCAAAAGCAGGCTCTTCCCCTCTTCTCATCTCTTGTATGAGCTAGGACTTGGTGCCTTTAACTGAATAATCAAATAGGTCTCAGGATGCATGAAAGGGTCTTAGCATGCCTGAAGATAATGGATTTTTTATGGCGCCTCCACACAGAGTTTCACTTCCCTGTAGTCATCACAGCATCTCCTCCTTCCCTGACCTGGCTGCAGCGCAGGTGCATTCTTGGGAAGCTTGGTGTATCGAACAGACAGGTGAAGGGATAAAATTACAATGCAGAGCTGGCAAAAATTCCAGCTCACCTATTTCTATCTGTTTGCCTGCCTACTTTCCCCATATTGTATTGCCTTTCCCTACATAGGCTTGCTTTTTCTAGAACATTATATAAGCGGAATAATAAGGGCAGCTTCTTGAGTGTGAATTTTTCACTCCGAATTGTGCATTTGAGGGTCAGTCAGCCATGTCGGTGAGTGTCAAGAGTTCTCTTATCGCTGCTTATCGCTCCCTGCACCTGCAGAAATCATCACGTCACATGGATATGGCCAAGACTAATGCTTGGGAACATTGCCCTTAAATTAGGGGAGCAGAGACTCAAGGGGCCCCAGGCAATGAGAATCTTATGCCTTTAAAGCTGAAATTTCTCAGCCTGGTACAAGAGACAGCTTCTAAGATCTCTCTGGGGTCCCTTGTCTTGAGGAATAGAATTTGGCTTCCTTCTCCCAAACAAATGATGACCTGTCCATGCCCCTGGAATTATCCTCCCCAGCACACTGTTTTATTCTTACCTGACCAGGCTGGGACTGTTTCAAATTTCTCCATTCTGCCTCCTTATTAATTACAAATTCCACCTTTAGAGCATGTCTCTCTTCTCTGATTTTACTGCATGTTGTGCAGATCCATCGATATTCTGTGCAGATCCGTCGATATTCTGCTGGTTCATTTCTTCGGCCAGCCACCCTAGCTCATCATTCTCACAGTTGCCTGCCCATAAGCCCTGAGACCTGGACATAACTCAGCCAAGTTCTGTGCCTTTTGTAACAAGGGTGGCCTTTCCCCTACTGTGCAGTACCTACTGCTTGTCTCCCATGTCTGAGACCTGGAGACAAAGGTCTTTGCTGTCTACCTTCTTTATTTTTTAAGATTGATTTTTTATTTATTTGAAAGTCAGACTTACATAGAGAAAGAAGAGGGGAGAGAGAGAGAGAGAGAGAGAGAGAGAGAGAGAGAGGTTTTACATCTGCTGGTTCACTCTCTAGATGGCTGAAATGGCTGGAGATGTGCCAATCCGAAGCCAGGAGCCAGGAGCTTCTTTGGGGTCTCCCACATGAGTGCAGGAGCCCAAGGACTTGGGTCATCTTCTACTGCTTTCCCAGGCCATAGGGGAAAGCTGGATGGGAAGTGGAGCAGCTGGGACTAGAACCAGCACCCATATGGGATACTGGCACTGCAGGCAGTAGCTTTACCCTCTAAGCCACAGCACTGGCTCCTGCTGTCTACCTTCTTACCAGCATTCTGGTCTTGGCCTTTCAAGGTACCTCTAGGAGTTTGCATACTGTCCCTAGAGCTCTCCTCTTCCTTGTAGGCCTCACCAGCATCATTCTGAATGCTCCCTTCATAACTAAATTAAGGCTTTTTTCTAGCGGGTCCCTCCATTCCCAAGCCACTGTCACATCCTCATGGAGTAGGTCCAGCAACATCTCACATCTCACTTCTCCAGTACCAATTTCCTTCATCCATGCTGTAGGATGCAAGCAGATTCTGTAAGACTGGGTAATAAATTATAAGGAACCTAAATGTACTCCCCACAAGCTCTGGATGCTGGAAAGGTCTAGATTAAGAGACGCAAGTCTGAGTGCATTCTGGCTGCATCATCATGGCATGGAAGTCACCATATGGTAGAAGTGCAAGAGAGAGAGAGAGAGAAATAGAGGGAGCAAGAGAGGATGGACTTGGCTTGTAAAGACCCTGTTCCTGTAATAACTGCTTTCCTCCATTCACAAGAGCAGAGCCACATGGCCTTATCACTGTCTAAGAGTCTCACCTCTTAAAACTGCAAGGATGGAATGAAACATCAACATGAGGTACAAGGGGGACGACCATTCCCACTACAGCACATCTCCTTGTGATAGCCTCTCCTCCAGAGCCTGTCCTTGCAAAGGCCAGCCAGGTGCAGGGAGAAGCGGCCATCTGTGGTAACCACCATTTATCCCCTCATTTTCCCAGAGACTTGACTCTCCCAGCCCGAGTCTTCCCCATGGCATCATCCCCAGCAAAGGTATAGAGGTGCAGCCCATGGTGGGCAGCAAGACTGCTGGCTCCTGTGGGTGGCTCGTACAATGGAGCAGGAGGACCAGAGGAAGAATACTCCACCTTGCCTCCAGATGGGACATCCATGAAGTCTGTATCAATAGAGGGGGATTTCCTGCTGTCCCCCTGGACTCCTTCTCACGCTGTGCCTCCTCCATCACATGCTGACACGACTAGGATCTTCCAGCATCCTGGAGATGCTGCTGAGTTTCCATCAGAAACAAGGTGGCTTGTACCCACTTGGGTGCCATGTCTGTTTTCTCATGTCCCTTTTCTCTCTTCGCAAGGTTCTTCTATGGCCATTTAGCAGAAATATCGCTGCTGCTTGTGTTTTTCATCTTCTGTCCTGTCAGGAGAATTGTCCAGAACTCTTACTTTTCAGTTGGACCTCTGGTCTTGGTTGTCATTGGCATAGTCACTTTTGCCTTTTTTTGTATTCTGCCATTGCTTTCTCTCTCTTTGTGCTGAACCTAAACTGAAGATGTGATTACTTGGAGATTATATTCTGCAGTGGTTGGCTGTGTTTCCTGTTTAGGGAGACAACACTCTTGGTTTTCCTGAATGTTTAGCTGTGGATCCACTGGACCATTTGACATCTTTGCTTTATCATGAAACAGTGTGGCATAGCAGCACCATTTTCACAGTTACACTAGGTAATAGGGATAAGATGCCCAGCATAGAAAGAAATCTCCCAAATTATTCAGGGAGATTTTGGTCAACTTATTATGGTCAATATTATTATTATTATAATGATAATATTATGGTCAGTATTATTTTATTATGGTCAATATTATTTCCATCTCTATCTATACATTGCAACCACCAAAAGCCATCCAGTCAGTAGATTTTATTTAACACTGACTGAGGCAATTGCTTTTATTAGGCATATCTCTTGATTTTCATTGGGAAGATAGAAATACCATATTGAAGGGGATTTAATCAAAATCAAGGCTTTCAAACATATGAGGGTACTAGAAAAAGCTCAGGAGACCATGCTTATTTTAATGCAAAATTTTTGAAATTCATGCATAAAAGAAGTCTTTAAGAAGTTTGAGCAAATGCATAGTGTGAAAAAAATGACACATTGATTTCAAATATTTTTGAACCAAAATAAACTTCTGCTTTATTTTTCCATGAACTTTTAAAAATAAATTTCTGTATTTTTTAAAAAAAAAGTTAGAAGAAAAGATTGTGAATATTTTCTCCACCAAGAAATGAGAAATGTTTGACAGGATGGTCAGGGTTACCCTGATTTGAACATTACCCAATACATACATGCACCAAATCATCACATAGCACCCCTAAGTATAATTGTTAGGTATCAATAACAGCAAGTTGGGGCTTTTCAGAAGTCCTTGGAGCCACATTGCTAGTGTAAGTGATGATCAGGGTTGGGCTTCTTCGTTGATTACCAGCTCTAAAGAGATGCCGTGTTTCCCATGAAGGCCACCTGGGTTTTCTCATGGAAGAGGTGACATGTCCTGAGAGAAGTCTCCTGCGCCTGCTTCAGCACTGAGAGTGCAGCCGTGCACACGAGGTCCCACACCCGTCCCATGAAGTGTGTTGGCTGGTGTCTGAGGTCCTTGGCTACAGCAAAATGTTGCTGCCCTCTCTGCCTCCTGTGGAGATCAGTCTCATGGACACTGAAGCTGAGCTTAACTCACAGTCACGCAGTGGGAACTGAGCATGTTATTCATGACACAGATGTGGGAACTACCAGGACAATGCTCTCCCTAACGGTTGCTCAACTGTTAGAATTACACATGTAAAAATTCATAATGAAGACTTGAAAACAGGAACCTGTAATTTCATTTCTTCTTTAATTGTGACGCATGAGGATTTTTCAAATAAGAAATCCCCCTTGATGCCTGAAAGATTCTTATAAGCTTCATCAGCCTCGATAGAAACTACAGATATTTACAGATTAACATAGTCACTTCTTTGAAGACCATGAAGTCCTGCACGTTCAAGATGCAACAAAAATACAACTTTTCTAATCAGTCTTGGAGGAGGACATGAAGGATGCTGCATAGAGCCAACATATTAGATCAGCAACGTCCAACAGATAGCACAAATTTAAACTTGCTAGTGGCTATAGCAAAAGAAGCCCACAAAAACTGAAAGAATGCTAGTCATATATTTAATGTAGAATATCCCCAACCATATTATTTCACTAGAATCAGTGTATAAAAAATATCAGTGAGCTGTGATGCATTCCCTTTTCATGTGACCTCAGCACCCAGTGTGGGCTTCACACCCACAGTGGCTCTAATTGAGGACTGGTCACCTTCCAGGGGCTCAGGGGTCATGAGAGGCTTGTGGCTACTGTATTGCACAATCTGTTTCTTTGTTTTAAAGGTTTATTTATTTATTTCAAAGTAAGAGTTACAGAAAGAGAGGGAGATGGGGGAAAGAGAGAGAGATCTTCCATTTGTTGATTCACTCTCTAGATGGCCACAATGGCAGGGGCTGGGCCAAGATGAAACTAGGAGCCAGGAGCTTCTTCCAGGTCTCCCACTCAGGTGCAGGGGTCCAAGCACTTGGGCCATCTTATGCTGCTTTTCCCAGGCACATTAGCAGGAAGCTGGATCAGAAGTAGAGCATCCAGGACACAAACTAGTGCTTATATGGGATGCCAATGTTGCAGGTGATGGTTTTACCTGCTACACCACAGCACCAGCCCCTGGGTAGCAGTTTTGATGGACAGTTAGGAGAGTCTCTTTGCCCACTTCTCAGTTTGTTGCATGGTCCCAGTGGATTCTCTGGACCTGATGTTGCCACAGGGCTCTGTATTTCTATGTGTCTGCTCCATCTCACTGGAGCATTCTGCCTCCTGCCCTCCTGCCACCTCTTGTCCATCTGACAGAGCCCTCTTTTTCCTCCAACATCCCAATGAAGTGTCAGCAGCACTAGGAGGAATTTTGTAACCCAGCTTCTAGACACAATCAATTTGGCGTTCTCTTTGTGCTCTTGGACAATCACCAATATTTGTATTTTTTTCCCATGGCTTGCTCCCTACCTTGAGTGTATTGAAGACATGAATTGTGCATGTCATGCTGATGCCCCCAGTGGACAGGAATGGTAATGTGCCCTGAATGCTGAACAAATGACTCTGGTCTTCATTCTATACTCAGACCTAAGGAAGCTGCTGCTCTATGCCTCTCACAGTCTGTTGACAGCATTGGAAACACTCAATTAGCTACTGACTGTACAACAGAACCAGACTGATGAATTCTTATAATTAGGAGTAAAATATTAATGCACTTTTATTTTTAAATGTATTATCCTTCTCTATTTTCTTTGATATACATGCTAATGAGCCCAGTAATCAACTAACTAGGAAGAAACACAAATTTATCAGAAACTAAAGGCAGCTTTCAGAACGTAGGAGCAGATTCCGTTCAAAAGGGGGGAAGATAAAGTGCATATACTAGAGGCCATCTTAAGCTGAATACTAGAGAGGCAGGAAGTTAGGCCATCACGGACCACAGAATCGGTATAGAACATTAATAAGACTCCAGATTTCATACTGAATGGCAGGTTTGCAGGGTTTCTGTTACTTAAAGTAACTAACAAATAGTTAATTGACAAACAAGCATAAACTCAGAAACAAATAAAGGAACTGTTTTCAAATCATTGCCTGTCCTCACTGTGATGGTGCATATGTGGGGTCTTCAAAAAATTCATAGTTCATAGAATTAAATGTGTATTCTGACAAGATTATGAATGCGTGGATTTCAAAATTGCTTTTGCATCAAAATATATTTACTTTTAACCTCAATTTTCCATGAAGGTTTTGGATCCCCTCATAAGCTCCCTTTTTTTTCCATGTTGGGAATGACTTGGTGATGATTCGCATGCTTCTGTCTCATGACTTCTGCCTGAACCATGCCACTCTATTCCCAACTGGAATCTGTTTTTCTTTCACTAGCAATTCTTCTACACATTTCCCCAATTCTTCTCTACATCATTTAGCCAATTGTAAGCTTCATAAAGCTTTTGAAACTACTTTGTAATGCTTTTGAAACTACTCAATGTGTAGACATCTTTGTGTGGATTACCCAGTGTTTTGCAACCACTGCAACCCTTGCTGGCTTCCAAGATTGTTGTGTTTTAGGGCTCTGTAAGTTGATTGGGTCGTCCTTGCTTGGTGTAGCTCTTCAGTAAGATAGTGGCAGGGGCTGCACTCATCTTCACTGGGCTGGACGACTAATGCCAGCTGGGAGCTGGGAATACAGGCACCCACCTGTATTCCCCAGGAACCCATGCATGACCTGTCCACATGGCCTGGGATTCCCACAGCGTTAGAGTGGGGCCCTGAAAGCAGAGCCTACCTGTATTCTTAGGACAAAGCCTGGAACAACCCCAGAAGGCATTCCCATTGCTTCCTACTGGTTAGTAAGTCACTAAGGCCAACCTAGTTCAATGAGAGGACATCAGACTCTGGCTCCTGCTGGGGAGAACAAGAAGTCAGTGGCCATCTTCATCTCCATATCCCCTCTTTAGAAACTTTTAGTGTGCTGGAGATAGTTCTAGTTCACTTTAGAAATTTTGGGGTTTGGTTTAAAAAGACTAAAATAAATTCTCAGTAACACATGTAGCCCTGATGCAAAGTCACTGCATATTCACCACAGTGAATTTTTTTAATATCATCACTGGATACTTAGGCATTCCTTGTCCCACTGAACATGGGGTAAGTATACATATGTAGACAGTGTATGTGGCAGGGAGCTGGCTTCCAAATATGACCACAGTGTGTTCTAAAGTCAAGGGGGAGCATGACACTGTGATGTCGTAGGTTAAGCCACTATCTACAGTGCCGGCATCCCATATGGGCATCAGTTTTAGTCCTGGCTGCTCCACTTTCAATCCAGCTCACTGTTAATGGTCTGGGAAAGCAGTAGAAGACGGACCAAGTCCTTGGGCCCTTGTACCTGCATGGGAGACCTGGAAGAAACTCCTGGCTCCTGACTTTGGATCGGCTCAGCTCTGGCCATTGCAGCCATTTGGTGAGTGAACCATCAGATGGAAGACCACTCCTCTGTTCGTAACTCTGCCCCTTAAGCAAAATACCTAAATCTTTTTAAAAACCTAATTATTGGGTCATGTATTCTTTATACTGAGTTTCCCTGCTTCTCTCTTCATGCCTTTGGATAGGACACACTGGCTTTATTTAGATTTAGGTAGACACCTGCTCCTGCGCTCTGTGTCAGGGTTGTTATCAGCACCAATGCTTTGTCACTACAGGATGTGTTTTCTGAACTGGGTCACACAGGTATTTCCTGTCCCACATGCTCTTTTGTATCCTTTTGAAGAAAAAAACAGTGTTAGACCATTTATAGAAAAATTGTGAAGACAGTACAGAGGGTTCCCATATGCTCCTCACCCAATTCCCCTTCTTGTTAGCATCTCCCATTCGTGACACTGAGCAATGCAAAAGTCTAGAAGGGGCTCCAGGACTGTGTTCTTCCTTTCCTGCAGGTGACCAGATTTGCCACATAGAGACGTGGGACAAAAGCACTCTGCAGACAGGGGACTGCTGGACAAGGTCCAGCCCCAGCAGAACTGGCTTGTTGGCCAACAAGCACAAGGGTCAGCTTAATTTGGACAGGAGAAGCCGGACAGAGGGTGGGCAAGAGAAATTCTCAGAGGAGCAGGGCCCTACATGGGGCAGAGCCAGCGGCCCTTATGACTTACACTTTCCCTCTGAATTACACAATGAACAATGAGTAATGAGATGAGAGACTTGAGCAGAGGGTCGGCATGACGGCACTGCTGTTGTGAACCTGTGGCTCTGGCTGCTGGGCTGTAACTACTTGTGGTGGTGTGGGGGTGTCCCCTGAGGATCCATGCAGGAGAATCTCAGTCCTCAGGGGGAGGGGTAGCCTTTAAGAGATGGAGTCCAGGGCAAAGTGAGTGGATCATCGGATGCCCCACGCTTGGCTGAGTCAATGCTGGCTTCACAGACTGGATGAGGGTCCCTGGGAAGGGGCTGTTATACCAAAAGTGCCTCCGCAGTGGTCTCCATTTTCCTGACTCCTGAGTGCCACCTTGATGCCATCTGCCATGTGGTGACACAGCCAAGAGG
Organism: Sylvilagus floridanus; assembly: GCA_949820135.1. Lineage (NCBI taxonomy): Eukaryota > Metazoa > Chordata > Mammalia > Lagomorpha > Leporidae > Sylvilagus > Sylvilagus floridanus. The sequence continues at coordinate 83,156,195 of OX463231.1, forward strand.
GTCTTTACCAGAGTCTGAAGAAAGGGGGCCACCTAATCATGAACCTTCATCTTCCCAGTGGGTGGCAAACCTCTTTTCTTTATAGAATACACTGCCATGGGTGCCTTGTGACAGCAACAGAACAAGGGCTAGTCCATGCCGGGGTTGGGCAGGTGTTGCTGGGGGTCAGAGAAGCAGAGAGAGAGAGAGCCATTGGTAGGAGAAAGGCTCTAGGCTCAGAGCGGAGAGCTGGAATTGGAGGGTCAGTGTGGATCTGGCGGAAGGCAGAGCATGCTGCCTTTACCCATGGACTGACCACTGGGCATGAGAGAACTCAGCTAATCAAGGAGGACTCAGGGCTGTCTGGCTGACAGGTGAGTGCAATGGAAGCTCGTAGAGCTGCTCTCTGGGGGAGGAGTTTGAGAGCTGGTGCTTAGGGGTGTAGAACGGAGTCACTCAAGCAGAGACATTGAACATGCAATGTGACATTGCATGCAGAGACATTGGACATTCAATGTGTCATTAAGAGAAAGATGGGCTGGGTGAGCTGCAGCCATGCTTCACCCACGGCCACTGAGCTCTAAGAGAACATGGAACATTGTCCCTTGTAGGAGCTGCCATGGCCCTGGGGTGGTGATGGCAGGTGGCACTGACTTCAAGCCCTGCTCTGCCATGTGCCACCGCCACCCCACCACAGTAGCAAGCAGCAGCCCAACGAGCTGGACTGAACTCCATGAAGACAGCCTGTGGTTCAGGCCAGCCCACAGCTCTCAGACTCCATATCCTGCAGTCCTGGCGTAGGGTCCTCTCCCCTTAGCCCACTCTGAGCTATCAGTGTCCGCTGGAAGCCGAGTCAGGTCTCCCAGAGTCTGTGCAGGCTGTGGCGCTGCGGGCAATGCATCCTTCCCAGCTGATCTTCCTTTGCCCGTGGTTCCTGCAATCATCAACCCTGACCAGAAGGGACTTTGTTCTCTCAACTGCGAGAGTCAGGGTTGCTCAGAAACCATCTTCCTGCCCTTTAAAAATCAGGGGCTGAACCCCAGGGCTGTTAACCACGTGTGGCTGCACCCCCTCAGACCCTCCCAGGAGTCTCGTTGCAAGAACGTTTCCTAAACAACTTTGGTGGGGGAAACCTAAAGCAGTTCCACTGCTACTTAGAAGTTTCCCTTATGTGATGAGTGACAGACCTTGGACGTGAACTTTACAGAAACCGGACACTTTTGGAGCTGCTTTGACTGGTTTTGCCATTTCTCCTTTCAAGATGGCATGTGATACCTTGTTCTGTAAAATTCCACTGGTCCTTACGGTATGGAGCCCTTTGATCTGTAGTGAAAGCAGTTTATCTAGCCTTGCATTTATAAAACATGTCTTCAAGCTAGTACACACACACACACACACACACCCCACTCTATTTTCCATATTATCGTCAGGTACAATGGCATGGTGTGTTTGTTCCAATCGATAAACCAATACTGATCCCTTGTTACTAACTAAAATCAGGTCAGTGGTGCCTGATTCTGAGTGCCTTCGTTCTTACAAGGTGCTCCCATCCCCTGCCCTGCTGTTTCTGTCACAGTCACCCGTCCAGGGTTCCACTCCACATCCCACAGTCACCTGTCCTCAGGCTTCCCCCCAGTGTGACAGGTTTTCCCAGCTTATCTGTGCTGGTCATAAATGCTCTGCATCCTACTGGTTAGCCATACTGTACATGCCTCTCCATTGGCCTTTGCCTGTTTTTTAAGATTTATGTGGGGTTATGGATTTTGAAGAGGAACACTGTGGAGGTACAGTGCCCTTCTCATTACATCACTCCCGGGGGATGGACCACCACAGGGAGAGGCCTTCTGCTTCTGTAGGCTGCCCACACTGCTCAGCCCAGGTCCCCTCTGCTGCCACAGCCTCCTGGTGGCTGGTTAACTCTGTCCCACCTTGCACCACTTGGGCTCTGTTCCTGTCTTCTACTTACAAAGGGCCTTTGCCATTACTCTGAGCCCATCCAGGGTAATCTGTCTGCCCTGATGAATAAAGTTAATTCCATCAGCAGCCTAATTACTCCTATCCACACACCCCAACACGTTGCAAGTTTCCTGAATTAGGATGTAGTTTTTATTTTTTTGGGAGGGCGATGGGGGGATTCATCTGCCTCCCAACAAATCTGGGTGTTAAATGTTTTTATCATTGTTTGTATTATTTCTTTTTGACCTCTTCAACAGACAGAGCAAGGAAATATATGTATGAATATTTACCTGGGTCAGTTGGTTTATCTATCTATCTATCTCCCTACCTACTTATCATCATCAACATCATTATCTATATCTATCTTTCTTTTTTCAAGATTTTATTTTTTGTGTGCTGGCGCTGTGGCACAACAGGTTAAAGCCCTGGCCTGTAGTGCTGGCATCCCATTTGATTGCCGGTTCGAGTCCTGGCTGCTCCACTTCTGATCCAGCTCTCTGCTATGGCTTCTGAAAGCAGTAGAAGATGGCCCAAGTCCTTGAGCTCTTGCACCTGTGTTGGAGACCTGGAAAAAAGTTCTTGGCTCCTGGCAGCTCTGGCCATTGTGGCCATCTGGGGAGTGAACCAGCAGATAGAAGACTTCTCTCTCTTCTCTCTGTAACTCTGCCTTTCAAATAAACAAATAAATGTTTTAAAAAAGATTTTATTTATTTATTTGAGAGGTAGAGTTACAAAGAGAGAGGGAAAAACAGAGAGAAAGGTCTTCTATCCACTGCTTCACCCTCAAGATGGCTGCAACAGCCAGAGTTGGGCCAATCCAAAGTCAGGAGCTAGGGGCTTCTTCCAGGTCTCTCATGGGGGTGCAGGGACCCAAGCACTTGTGCCATCCTCTACTGCCTTCCTAGGCCATAGCAGAGAGCTGGACCAGAAGAGGAGCAATTGGGACACCAACAGGTACCCATATGGGATGCTGGCACTGCAGGCCAAGGCTTAGCCTCTACTCCGCTACAGCACCAGCCCCTGTATCTCTCTTTCTATCTCCATTTTTATGCATAGTAAGCTGATCATAAATTCATACTAGTATCCCCAACACTAACCCTGTATCTCATGGATAACCCCAGCCTTTGATTGTATATAAACTTCCACTCTAACAGCAAGAAGCCTGGCACTCATCATCTGCCAATAGTTGACTCAGTTGTTCAGTTGTCATATTTATGTAGCATAGTTTCAGAATTGCTTCCCTTGAAACACCCAGGTGACCGCTTTGTCAATGACAAGACAGCATGGATGCATAGGTCCTTTTCCCTTTAGTTTTGCAGATGCCATTGTTTTGAAAATTATGTACATGCCTACTTTTACCTGCACACTTTTTGACATTGTTATTTCCTATGTGGGAATGTGGGGGTGGGTCACAGTCTGAATTCCATTTTGGAATTCCCATCCCCTTGGTCTCCAAAGGGCTTAGAGAGAAGGGCAGAACGAGAAGCAGAGTAGAAGTGTATACCAGGGTAGGGACCTGTCAGAAGTAGAAGTGAGACAATGTCTCAGACAACACACTTGCCAGCAATGCCCAGCATTACTGTGACTGCCCATAGAACTCCAAGTCATCTTCCGAGTGCCTCCTTCCCCCATCTTAGTCTTCCTCTCCCCAGGCTAAAAAAGTCATGTTGTTCAACACTAAGACTGCTTTATTTTTAAATCCACGGTAAATAAATACCTGTTTGCCTTCTGCTGCTCGTCCTAACCCATATGCTTCAAGCATAGGGGAATTTATCCTCCAACGCACCTGTCCTAGTAACCCAAGCTCAACTGAAAGGCATCTTCTTTCTTCTTAGCATGCCCAAGTCTGCATGTCTCAGAAAAACTCAGTGCTAAAGAAAAGAATGGGCCGGCGCCACAGCTCAATAGGCTGATCCTCTGCCTGCGGCGCCAGCACACCAGGTTCCAGTCCCAGTCGGGGAGCCAGATTCTGTCCTGGTTGCCCCTCTTCCAGGCCAGCTCTCTGCTGTGGGCCGGGAGTGCAGTGGAGGATGACCCAAGTTCACCTGCATGGGAGACCAGGAGGAAGCACCTGGCTCCTAGCTTCAGATCAATGTAATGCGCTGGCTGTAGTGTGTTGACCATGATGGCCATTGGAGGGTGAACCAATGGCAAAGGAAGACCTTTCTCTGTCTATCTCTCATTGTCCACTCTGCCTATCAAAAAAAAAAAAAAAAGAATGATGAAATGCAACACAGCAAAGCAGTGTCTGCTCTTCCAGGAGATGGAGGCCCCATGTCCCTCTGTCCTGTCTCACAGCACACCATTTGTAGGTTTGTTCTTGGGCCCTTCACAGTATGGCTATCTGGTCTACCTCCATGCACGTCCTGGAGAGGTGACCCCAAGAGAGAATGGCCACATTCCAAGCCATGCATTTTGTATCAAAGGCAGGAAATCATTCTTCAGAATGACGGCATCAGTAACTCTTAGTATTGATTGGGGCTCTCTTCCTTGCTCAGAGACAATTTTGAGTTCTGTGCATTTTTGTGGTAAGTTATTTCACTTTCCTGACTTCCATTAATTTTTCCCACCTCAATTCTGAATGCATGGGCTTGCTGTTTGTGTTGCACAGCTGAATCGTCTGAAAACCATGTCCCCATTCTGGTCACATTGCCACATCCTTTTCATGTTCCCTCAAAAGTGATGATCTTCCTCCTAACCTCTCACAGTGCTTATCGTGAGATATTTATGGAGTAAGTGATTGATAAATTCATCAAAAGCAAGCGTGGAATGTCACTTGTGGAAATTGGCTGACTCTCCACGTGAACGGTACCCTTATCCTAAGCACACGTGGAATACTTGTGCATCACTGTACAACGTGTAAGACCAGACCTGTGTATGCCCACACATCCATGGGTAGCGGCAAACCAGTGTCTCCATCTAGACTTTCCCCAGGGTCGAGCCTGGTGCACCCTTTCTGGATCAGGTCTTGTCACTGGGAGGTGATTTCAGCAAGGATATGCGAGGGAGATAGGAACAGGATTGAAGCCAATGATGATTGCTGTGGACAATGATGTCTTTGTTTCCCTGAGGACCTTCTGAGGAATGCTGTGCTGTTCATCTAAGAGCTGAACCATGGGACTGATAGTGCCATGATGCAAAGGGTTAAGCTGCCACCTGCAGTGCTGGAGTCCTGTAGCAGCACTGGTTCAAGTCCTGGCCGCTCCACTTCTGATCCAGCTCCCTAATAATGCACCTGGGAAAGCATTCAAATGTGGCCCAAGTCCCTGGGCCCCTGCCACCCATGTGGGAAACTTGCAAGAAGCTCCTGGTTCCTGCCATCCAGGTGGCCCAGCCCTGGCCATTACAGCCATTTGGGGAGTGAACCAGCAGATGTAAGATCTCTCTATCTCTATCTCTATCTCTATCTCTATCTCTGTCTCTTATTAATGACTCTGTAAGTCTGCCTTTCAAATAACTAGTGTTTTTTTAAAGGAGCTGAACCTTTAAGAATGGGAGCTGGGACATTTGCCACTGGCTGCTGCCATCTTAGGTGGTGTCTCCCTGGGGACATTAACCACCATGACCCCATCACCACTGCACCGAGCCAGGCTGCACCTGAGGATGGAGGGGATGCTTCTTTGTCTCCCAGCCCTGGGCTGGAAGCAGAGCACCCCCAGAGTTTCTTGTGGCTGGACTTGGTAAGTTGAGTAGCTGCACTGAAATGGGGGGTGGGTGGGTGGAGGGGCTGTGAAGTGGGTGCATAACTGTTTTACCACAAAAAGCACTGCTTGATTTTTCAGACACAAAAAGGCGACTTAACTTGCTCTCCTGCGTCTCAGTTGAGAAGAGATCTGGGATTCGATTTTCATTCTAAAAATATTATCCTAAGCATCGTGCTGTGTCACATTCACAATTCCAAGTTGGAGTTTTATGAAATTGGATCTGGCAGCAATCCACAGGGGTTCTGACCTTGAGCGTGACAGCACTTACCAAAGGCCTGCTTCTTGACTGGTGGAAGATTATGCTGGAGCCAGCAATTCACTCACCCACACATGTGCGCGCTCCAGTAAAGAAAGCCTTAGAGGTTAACCCACCACCTGCAACATTGGCATCCCATACCCGCAGTGCCAGTTGGAGTCCCGGTTGTTTGGTTTCCAATCCAGCTCCCTGCTGCTACACCCAGAAAAGCACTGACAGATGGCCCAATGTTTGGGTCTCTGTCACACATGTGGGAGACTTGGACAGAGTTCTTGGCTCCTGGATTTCTCCTGGCTGACCCCAGCTGTTGTAGCCATTTGGGTGAATGGCGGATCTGTGTGAGTGAGTGTGTGTGTGTGTGTGTGTGTGTGTATGTGTAACTCTGCCCTTCAAACAAATAAGCAAACAAGTAAACACATAAATTGAAAATGAAAGTCTTACAATGACCTTTCACTTAAGACCTACTTACCAAGGGCCTTTGCTGTGGCACAGTAGGTTAATCCTCCGCCAGTGGCACCAGCATCACATATATGAGCTGGTTCCAACCTGGCTGCTCCTCTTTTGATCAAGCTCTCTGCTATGGCCTGGGAAATCAGTAGAAAATGGCCCAAGTTCTTGGGTCTCTGCACCCATGTGGGAGACCTGGAGGAAGATCCTGGCTCTTAGTTTCAGATTGGCTCAACTCCAGCTGTTGCACCATTTGGGGAGTGGACCAGCAGATGGAGGACCTTTCTCTCTGTTTCTCCCTCTCATTGTAACTCTACCTCTCAAATAAATACATAAAATCTAGGGAAAAAGTCCTAGTTACCTACATGGGGAGGTCCAGAAGATGTTTCTCTCATATTTTTTTTTTGTTATTTCTTTTTTTAAAAGATTTGTTTATATATTTGAAAGGCAGAGTGGCTGGTGCCGCAGCTCACTAGGTTAATCCTCTGCCTGTGGTGCCGGTACTCTGGGTTCTAGTCCCGGTTGGGGCACCGGTTCTGCCCCGGTTGCTCCTCTTCCAGTCCAGCTCTCTGCTGTGGCCCAGGAAGGCAGTGGAAGATGTCCCAAGTCCTTGGGCCCTGCACCTGCATGGGAGACCAGGAGGAAGCACCTGGCTCCTGGCTTTGGATCAGCACAGTGCGGGCTGTAGTGGCCACTTGGGGAGTGGACCAATGGAAGGAAGACCTTTCTCTCTGTCTCTCTCTCTCTCACTGCCTAACTCTTCCTGTCAAAAAAAGGAAGAGTTACAGAAGGAGAGAGAAAGACACACAACACACACACACACACACACACACACACACACACACACATGAGAGAGAGAGAGAGAGAGAGAGAGAAAGAGAGAGAGAGGGACTGAGTTGAATTCAGCTATATGATCAACCCTCTCAGGAGAACTGCCTGTGAGGGCAAGTCCCTAGTGGCCTAAAGTCCTTCCACAGGGCCCACATCCTTGACGCTGTATTTAGATCAAATCTTCACCCTTAATCCACAAACCATCAACATAAGACTTTGAAGTTTAAAGGTCCTCTGGACCTGTGATGGGAAAGTGGGGGAGGGTCCTCAGAGGTGTCTGAAATACCTTTCGGGTCTTTGTCCCATCGTCTTGTCCATTAACATATGGCTCTTTTTCCCCTGAGCTAATTGCTTCAGTGACCAGTTCTCCACCTCATTTTCATGTGCCAGGAAAATCCCAAGCTGTGTAAATTGTCTGCATCCTTCTGCTCTGCTCACTTTTGTTCATGCTTCTCACCATAAAACCTAGCAAAGCAGCCAATGACACCCATGCTGCACACGTTGCTACCTCAATCACCATAGCCAAACACATCAGTCCACCATCTGCAAGTTCAGCCTCCCACAGAGTCTCAGGACGTGGGCACAAAGCAGATCCATTGGCGTCATGTAACATGGGTGGCCCTCAGTCCAGATCCCAACAGAATCCTGGTGTGCATCTGAGACCTCAACAGCGGTCCCCTATTGTCTCCATTTCTACCAGCATGCTGGTCTTCTGAGCACTCAGCTGCCTTTCCCAGAATGCTCTGCTTACATCATTCTAAACCTTCTCTAGCCTGCTCCCCTAGTCTTCCAAACTTTTCCAGTAAATCAATTCCCAAGACTCCTCCACAACTTCAGGGATACTGAATAGTAATGAGCCTCTATTCTCTGGTATCAATTTCTTGTCTTAGTCAGCTTTCCATCACTTTAACTAAAATATGTGAGAGGAGCAACTTAGGAGGGAAGAAGGTTGACTTCAGCTTATAGTTTGGGTGCTCACCATCCAAATCTGGGTGGCCCCATTGATTTAGGCATCAAGTAATGCTGGAGACTGCTGGACAGACAATCGCAAGTCGAGCCAGGAGATGGAGAGAGGAGAGAGAGACAGAGAGAGAGAGAGAGAGAGAGAGAGAGAGAGAGAGAGAGAGGTGGGAATGGGCCAAACTCAGTTCATGTGACCAAACCTCTCACAAGAACTACTTTCTGAAGGCAGGCCCTCAATGGCCTCATCACTCTCCACTGGGCCCTCCTCCTAGATTTCATAATAAGATTAAATCTCTGCTCTTAATCCTTTATTGCCAACCTAAGACTTTTCAATTTAAATGACTGCCTGAGTTGAGGGAGCCACATCCTGTTCAAACCACAACAGGTTTGTCTGGAAAAACAATACATAAAGATCCTGGTCCTGTAGGAATGCTTTGCGAAGGGTGACATCCGCAAAAGAAGCCTTTAATAATCAAGTGGAAGGGACACCTTTCTCTGATATCATTCATCAGCCTCTTACCATAGCTGCCCTCTCACTACCCCATGCACAGTGTGGCTGTGGTGGTGTGGATGAAGTTTATGCATGGACTCAGCGACATGGATATCCACTCCCCAGGGCCAGCCCCTTGTGAGTGTCCCATCTGCCAGCAGCAGAGACCAACACTGAGACCCAACAGTGACACCACTTCCCAGTGGTGATCAGATACCTGGTGGCAGGTAGATTATATTTATCACCTCCATCATCTTATTCTTTACTGGAATAAATACTCTGGATGCAAGTTGAACTTTTTGACATTTAACACTTCTGGCATCCATGAACTATTGAATGCCTTATCTACTATTATGGTATTCCATACCCTACAATTTCTGGTAAAGGAATTCATTTCACAGCAAGATAAGTACAGCAATGGGCCCATGCCTTCCCAACAAGCTGGTTGACAGGACAGTGGGATTTCCTGTTGGAAACCCAGCTGTAGTGCCCACTGAGCAGCACTACATTGCTGTGCTGTGGCAGTGTCACTCAGGAGGCTGCACGTGCTCTGAAGAAGCACCCAACATATAGTACTGTTTTTTCATAGCCAGGATCCATGAGTCCATGGAGGAAGGGGTGGAAATGAGAGTGACATCATTCACTATTGTCTCCAGGGACCCTCTAGCAAAGGTTTTGCTTCCTGATGTTCTGCTGGCCTGGAGCTCTTAGTTGTCTTTTTTAAAAAGATTTATTTATTTATTTATTTATTTGAAAATCAGGGTTATACAGAGAGAGAAGGAGAGGCAGAGAGAGAGAGCAAGCGAGCGAGCTTCCATCCACTGGTTCACTCCCCATTGGCCACGACAGCTAGAGCTGTGCCGATCTGAAGCCAGGAGCCAGGAGGTTCCTCCAGGTCTCCCACACGAGTGCAGGGGCCCAAGGACTTCAGCCATCTCCTACTGCTTTCCCAGGTCATAGCAGAGAGCTGGATCAGAAGTAGAGCAGCTGGGACCTGAACCAGTGCCCATATGGGATGCTGACACCACAGGCGGCGGCTTTACCTGCTATGCCACAGCGCCAGCCCCCAGAGCTCTTAGTTCTAATGGGAGAAATGCTCCCACTAGGAGACAAAGAACGATTCTGCTGAACTGAAGCTAATAGAGTTACTTGGCCACTGTGAACTCCACAGGCAATAAGTAATGTTCATTTGGTGGCAGTAAGCATGGCCAATATAGAACACCAAGGGCAAAACTGATCCACTACTCCATAAAGGAGGTACAGAGAGGAGCATCTAGAACAGAGGAGATTCTGTGAGACATCTGTGAATATTATCCTGCTCCATGGTTACAGTCAGTGGGAAACGTAATTCAGGTGGCACTAACAACGGTTCAGATCCTACAGGAAGTAAGGCTTGAATTGTCCTGCCAGGAAAAAACCATGACCACCTGAGCTGCTTTGCCAAAATCAAAAGTGATACAGGTGATTCTGTGTGACCACAGGACCAGCTTTAGAAACAAGAATGGCGATTCCTTGATCAGCAACTTGAGTGGCAATGAGCCTCTGCAATGTTTAATGACTATTTCCTATACATGAGAAAAAGACCCTTGTTTTCTTCCTTCTCTTATCCCCGTATCACACACATATGTAAGGTGTACTGGTTGTATGCCACAGTATTTAAGAATCACTAACTTTATATGATACCAATATTCATGTTCTTGGATATTAAGAATTGTAAACATCGCTCAAAGATGGATGGATTTGACCTGTTAACTTTGGAGTGGCCTTAGGGCACTTCTGGTTGTATATAGGACAGTTACACCATGTTAGGAAGAAGTATGGCCTGGTTATTGTCTGTATTTTGAGATTAACTATGGTTTAGAGAGAGGCATACAGGTGTCAAATAAGGATACATACAGGTGCCTATGAGGATGTTTTTGGATGAGACTAACAGGTAGGTTGGTAGATGGAGTCAAGGGGTTTCCTCCCTCGTGGTGGGTGAGTCTGACCCAAGCTGCTGAAGGCCTAAAGCAAACAGAAGGTTGGATAAAGAAAGCTCATTATCCACCTGACTGACTGAGTTGGGGCCACAGGTCTTCTCCTGCCTGCACACTCGGACCTGTTCTGCAATATAAAGCCTCCAGCATATAGTTTGCCAAGTGTAGATCCTAGGACACCATAGGCTCTGTAAGTATGTGTGCCACTCCTTATGATAAACATCTTTATCTATCTACTGTCTACCTACCTAACTAGTACCGATATCTTCTATCTCTCTATCATCTATCTATCTACTATCTATCAATTACTATCATCTATCATCTATCTCTTTATCATATCTATCTACCTATCATCTATCTCTTTACTATCTATATACTACTTTCGTCTTTCTATCCAATCTATCATCTACCTCTCTACCTTTTTACCTATCATATCTATCTGTGTATCTATCTATCATCTATTTCCTTATCTATCATATATCTACTATTATCATCTTTTTAATCCTATCTATCATCTCTCTCTACCTCTTTATCTATCTATCCTCTATCTCTTTATCTATCATATATATATATATATATATATCTACTATTGTCTTTCTACCTCATCTATCTGTCATCTATCTCTATCTCTTTATCTATAATATCTGTCTACCTACCTGTCATCTATCTTTTTTCCTCTCAGTTCTGTTTCTCTGGAGACCCCTTACTATCACAGGGAGTGAGCTCAGTTAAGCCCTTCCTGGCCTCTACCTTAGCAAGGCAGAGATCCTTTCAAGGTGTCTCTGGCTAACCCACAGAAGAGCAGAGATGCCTAGGCCAGTTGGGTCTCAGCTTTTCATCAGTGCGAGGGGAAAGGGCCCTCCCCCTTGGCACCTCTAAGACTTGAAGTCTGTGCTTCTGTGACCCTCCACTGCCAATGGTGAGAGCTGCCAAGGAGGTTGGCTACCAGCAGGCTCCACGGGACACTGCTCTGTGGTCTTGTCATGCCTGCCTCCTTCTGTGCCCTGAGTCACTGGACAGTCCCTTGGTCTAGTAGCACAGAGAGGCTGCTCACAGAACTGGAGAGCAGCAAGAGAGTGACCGGGGGGGGGAGTGCACTGGTGACGCTGCACCTGTTGTCCATGCCAACCATATCCTCTCTGTTGCTCACATACCTTGTCCCAGAACACTGGGCCAACTTCTGGCAGCCCATTGCAGCGCTCTGGTCCTGGTAGCAGTCTCAGGAGTGCTGATGATTACCTCCCTTGATCCACTGTTAATCAACAGCCAATGGGAGCTGGTGGATTATAAGTACCCCCACTTCCTAGCCTGGGGTACAGAACTCCGGGGTGAGTTGTATGCTGACACTTTGAGCCACCCGGTGACTGGGGTAGCAACGCATGCTTTCTCTGCCTTATCACATGCTCCCACCTTATGTTGTGATTACGGATGATTCCTCTGCTCCCTGGTAGACTGCTGTTTCCAGGGGACCCTGTATGAAACGGGCAGGGCATAGGGGGCTAAGGAGGTGCTGCAGTCTTATCACAGGAGTCAGGCAGAGGGGGCTGCCATCTGTGGAACAAGGACACAGCAGTGCCCGCTCTCTATCAATGGTTCTGGTACAAGTAACAGCAATGCACTTGCAAGGAGGTGGCCTCCTGCCAGGTCTGCATACACTTAGTCCACAGGACAGCACGGGGAAGGGAGCGTCTTTATGTTGTCCTTACCAAAGAGAAAACCATACTGCAGAAAATCTAACTAACTGAAAATCAATGCAGTTAGAAAATTGTCCAGATGGATCAGAATTTGGATGTGAGTGGCTTAAAGCTGTTCTTTCCTCCTTGAATCTCAGTTTTTCCTCACCTGAGGCAGCACTCAGACCTCAGTGTCAGACCCACCAGGGCACAGTAGGAGGCACCTGAAGCCCGTTATGTGGAGCTGGACGCGACATAGGAGACATTGGTGATGCTTGGAGATGCTTGGTGAGTTCACTCCTGGGACACCACTAATGTCCATTACTGATGGCGGTGGGTGGTATGTGCAGAAAGCTCATCTAGAGGGAAAATAATTATGACACAATTTATGATGATAGGAGACGTTGGGCACAATCCAATTATTGGCCAAATGCAGCAGTGGAACCCCAGATATTAAAATTGTACCATAGAAACATCAAATGGTAAGAGGAAATGGACATCACACTCTGGGAAGATTAGGTGTACCAAACATTCACAACCCCTTAAGTGTGTGTCCGTGTAACAAGGGGATTGCCCATCCAAAGCTGCTGGGACTAGTCAGGGAATGCGTATGTGCAAAGCACAAGCATGATTCAGATAACCCAGTGATGGGAGCAAGGGGAGAAACAGAGCAAGGTGGGGGGGGGGTCACCACGTACACACGTCTGGGGAGCCGGGTGCTGTTTTCCTGAAAGACCAGCTGCAGTTCTCCCTGGAGCAGGATTCAAGTACAAATGCCCAGTGGGAGGAGACTGCCTCATCCACCCCTCCACCATCCTCTGAAACCAAATCCAAAGCTTGAAGAAACTCGGTCTTAAAGGCAGAGACAGGGCACATCTCTGTGTTGCAGGAGAATGAGGGAGACGTGTACTATACTCAGAATACAATCCTGTCCCCTAAAGTGGCTTCCCGCAAGGTTGTCTCCCAAAGACATCATTCACTGCGCACTTTGGACAAAGAAAAACCCACTGTAATCTCAGCCAGGTCAATACTCCCACCCTGACGACCCTGCAAGCAACTTCTTAGATAATTCATGTCAACTTTGACAGCACAGAACTGTGGATGTCTGCTCTTTCAAAGGTCCATCTCTGCAGATTTCCCATGATCGTTTCAAAGGGAGATGAGAGCAGCCTAACGCTGAAGCCTGGGCAAAGACAGCCTTGGGGGGAGTGCTGACGTGAAGAGCTTCGTGTTCCTGAGGGTCATGGGCTGTGGGGATGTGAGGAAGGAAAGAAATGTCATTCCTGCTGTTCTGCAGATTGTCCGGAGGATTAACTTTGCTCCTGTACTGGGGTGGAACGGAAGCACTGGCCCTGGTGTTGTGGTGCCGCAGGTGAAGCCATCGCTTGCCATGTCAACACCCCTTATCAGTGCACGGGTTCGAGTCCCGGCTGCTCCACTCCACATCCAGCTCTCTGCTAATGCTCCTGGGGAATCAGCAGCAGATGGCCCAAGTGCCTGGGCCCCAGATACCCATGTGGGAGACCTGGATGGAGTTCCAGGCTCCTGGCTCCAATGTGGTCCAACCCTGGATGTTGTAGGAATTTGAGCAGTAAACCAGTGGATGAAAGATCTCTCTCTCTCTCTCTCTCTCTCTCTCTCTCTCTCCCCTAGCCCTGAGTTTGAAATCAATCAATCTTAAACAGATAAAATGGAATAAAACTGAAGCCTGAGCACAAAAATATTTCCCTGAAGCTGCACCAGCTGTTACTAAATATGTAGGGGTCATAGCTCGGGTCCCCTGTCCGCAGTCACTGTTCTCTCCTGCACCCACTGTTCTCCTTGCACCCCGATAGCTTCACAGGTCTTTGGTTTCATTAGATGTTTGCACAAATAGCAGCTTGTTAACGGTCATAAAGAGATACTTCCCAGCAGCCAGCAAAGGAACTGTTCCATCCAATGGGCTCCAAGCCTCTACAGAAAAAGCCACACACACACAGGTGGAACAGCGCTCTGTGAATAGCAGCCTGACCACCTCTCACTCTTGGGAGATGCCCAGCACTAAGATGAAACCATGTGAGCCAATATAATCGTAACCAGAAAGCATAGGCCTTCTCCTGTTGGGTGTTTTACTGTTTGACTCACAATTCCTAAATGTCCTTTGCAAACTGAGTGGCTGGTTGAGTGGCTGGGAACCATGTTGAATTAGGTACTCATCTGTGGTGGGGCAGTGAAGGCACTTGGGAGAGCCTGGACTACCTCCCCTTCTCAGGTAGCAATGACACAGAGTTTGAACCCCTGGCACTTGGGAGCTGAGACGCCAGCTGAGTATCTGCCTCGGGTTCCAGAACCAGACATGAGAGAGTTAGGGGCTACAACGCCCATCACCTACAGATGAGGGCTGGATGAGGAGTGGCCAGTCTGAGTCATTGCCTTCATCACAATCCTGACCTCCTCCTCCCCACTAGCATGGTTGGTTCCTCCGCATCAAACTCACTGCTGCATGGAAGGAAGGCAGCTGCCCACACCTGGAGGAACAGCAAGAGAGTTGCTGAAATGTCTTCCATAGCATGTGGTCATTGCTGATTGTCTTGTCTGTGGGCAACTCTGGCACAGAGAGAGGTGCCTAAAAAAAATCCTACCTCTTCTCCCATGTGTCCTGGCATCCCTTGCTTTGAGTCCGGGGTCGAGTGCTGAGTTTTAATCAATGAGCTCAGAACAGACATGGGCTTGTCACTCTGGACCAAAATATCTAAGAGACCCTATGGCACCCTTCAGTCCTCTCTTCCTGTGGCCCCGGAAGTCGTTAGTCTACATGATGGCGTTCCAAGATGGAAAGAGCTTGGATCCCTGAGTTACACAGTGAAGCACAGGCTCACTGGCTGGTCTCAAACTCTGAGCAAACGAGAAAACATACAAACTGTGCTGAGCTCTGAGGCTCAGGATTCCACCTGTCACTGCAACATGCTTCGTGCATGCTGACCCAAATGACACAGCTGTCGTAAGAAATGCAGAGGAGAGTAAAGGCATGGCACTGTTCTTGCCACCAGGAAGCCCTCATGGAATACAACAGGGGTCGTCAGTGTGTGGGTCCGGACTGGCAGCCAGAAAGCATTAAATGTTCTGGGCTTCAAGCTCCATCCCAGACCTGTAGGTTCCAGTGTGGTGGGGGTGGGAGCAGCCAGCCAGGGTGTAACAGGTGCAGGATGGAGTGCAAAGGTGTTCTAGGTGCAACACATTTTCTGGGGGTTGTCCAGGAACCTGTGTTTGTAGTAGACACCTCAGGAGGTTAGGGCTGTCTCGTGGAACCCACTGGCCCTTTTAGGTGATGTCTTTATGTCTATCAAATGCAAGAGCCTTATTCTGTGTTCCTAGCTGTCTTTGGTGTCTCTAGAAAACCTCGTCGCCTGGCCCTGGGTTTGGCTCCAGGTCAGAGAGACCAGGTCCTATTTCACTTCTATGTATTTCAGAGACCTTCCTGGGGTTTCCCTATGGCTAGTGTTATGTCTTCTGCAGGCTGGGGACCCCAGTCCGTGAGATCAGAAATGCCACATTTCAGAAGAAGCTAGAGGTGCTAACCTTTCCAAGGAGGGCCCATAATTTACCTGCATACCTTGGGGTTTGGCGTGAAAGCTCAGAAATGACATCAGGGGCACATGGGAAGGTGCTCATGATGCCTCTGCACCCCAAAACCTCTAAACTCCTTCCTGAGATGGATGCAGTACAAGGCCCCAGGATTCCCAGCACAGGACAGGTGATGCCTCCTCCTGACCCCCTGGGGCTCTGCGTCCAGTATTTCTTGTGTGTTGTGATGGTTTCCCTCGAAATGCTTGTTTCTCATGATGTGATACATCAATCACTATTGCATGTAGAAAAAACCATTCTGCTGTCAAATCAAAGGAATCCTGCAGCCAGCTGTGGCTATATTTGGAGTAAGGAATTGTAATGCTGGGGCCTGGCACTGTGGTGTAGTAGGTTAAGTCTCTGCCTGCAATGCCTGCATACCATATGGGCACCGGTTCGAGTCCCAGTCGCTCCACTTCACATCCAGCTCTCTGCTATGGCCCAGGAAAGCAATAGAAGATGGCCCAGGTTCTTGGGCCTCTGATCCTGCATGGTAGACCTGGAAGAAGCTCCTGGCTCCTGGCTTTGGATTGGCTCAGCTCCGGCCATCGCAGCCATTTGGGGAGTGAACCAGCAGTTGAAAGATCTTTCTCTCTGTCTCTCTGCCTATGCCTCTATGGAACTACCTTTAAAATAAATAAATAAATCTTAAAAAAAAAAGAATCCGAAGGCTGATATGCAAAGACTTGTTCCAACTTCCTATCGCTGACTGAACAATTACGAGGGGTCAACATCTACTTTGGATCTTTGCCTTTGAAAAGAAATTCGTATGGGAGGGAGGTGGAGGGGGAGTTGGAGAGGGGATTAAGAGAGGACCAGACCAACTCATTAACACAGGGAGTCTGGCAATTACGGCGAAAGGTTAATGGAGTTGAGGCCACTTCCCCAGCAGAAGTGTCCAGGAGGCAGATTAGTGACGCTCTCTGAGTGCAAGGAAGGTCACTGTGAGGACACTTCAGAGTGATTTGCTTCTTCCCCAGAGGCAGACACGGGGAAAAAGGAACTGGCGTTGTAACAACAGCAGTAAAACGTTCAGTTAAAGAAGATGAAGAACTTCTGGACAGTAAAAGCATTTTAATCATTCAACAGGCTCCAAGGAGGATGCTCCAAAACCTGGAGAGAAAAATCACCCTTGTTGGATGCAGGAGCCGACAGCATTCGATGCTTCCGCTGCATGCTCTGTTAGGCTTTGCCGTCTCGTGCCCACCATATCCCAGAGCTTCCTAACTCCCAACAGCCCACACTTGGCCTCCACATCCAGGGCAGGAACTGTTAGGGGGGACACTCACTTTTCTTGGGAATTGTCTGGAAGTGCACACTCACAGAATTTAACAAGGACTACGGGGATCCAGGCAGAGGTGGTAGAAGTAGTGGCTCAGCAAGTTAAGCCACTGCTGGGGATGAACACACTTTGTATTGGAGTGCTGGTCCAAGGGTTGGCTCTTCTGCATTCCATCCAGCTTCCTGATAATGCTCCTGGAAGTCAACAAATGATGGCTCATGCCTGAGATCCTGTAACCTGTGTGGGAGACACTGATGGAGTCCCTGCCTCCCAGTTTCAGTCTGGTCCAGTGCTGGCTGTGGTGAGCATTTGGGGAATAAGCCAGTGGATGAAAGATTCTCTCTCTCTCTCTCTCTCTCTCTCTCTCTCTTGCTTGGTGTCTATATCTCCCCCTTTCTCTGTTATTCTGCTTTTCAAATATATCTTTCTTAAAAAATGACTGTTGGGTACAGAGACACAAACACTATTTCTGCCTGCCTCCTTATTGGACCAAATCTAGGGAGTAACCTGCAGTTTAAGTCAAACTTGCTCTCTCTCTGTGCATTTTAAATCTTTTAAAAAGATTTGTTTATTTATTTGAAAGTCAGAACGAGAGGGAGAGAGAGAGAAGAGAGAGAGAGAGAGAGAGAGAGAGAGAGAGAGAGAGAGATCTTCTAACCATTGGTTCACTACCCAGATGGCTGCAATAGCCAGGGCTGGGCCAGGCCAAAGCCAGGAGCCAGAACCTTCATTTGGGTCTCCCATATGGGTGGCAGGGGCCCAAACACTTAGCCCATCTCCTGCTGCTTTTCCCAGGTGCATTAGTAGAGAGCTGGATTGGAAGTGGAGCAGCTAGGACATGAACCGATGCCCATATGGAATGTGGGTGCTACAGGTGGTGGCTTAACCAGCTATGTCACAATGCCAGCCCCACTGTATTTTTTTAACTTGAAAGGGAAGGAAGGGGAAAGAGAGGAGAGAGAGAGAGAGAGAGAGAGAGAGAGAGAGAGAGAGAGAGAGAGATTCCATCCATTTGTTCACTCTCCAAATGCCTATAGCAGCTGGAATTGGTCCAGGTTGAAGTCTGGCACTCATTCCAGGTCTCCCATATGAGTGGCAGGAATTCAGGTATCCAAACCTTCAACTGATGCATCTCAGGGCACAGATTAGCAGGAAACTGGATTGGAAATGGAACCAGGACTCAAATCCTGGCACTCTGATATGGGTCGTGGGTCTTCCAAGCAACATATTAACTACTACACCAAATGACTGTTGGCATCCCCCTGCAACACTAGATTTCCTTCTATTCACCCACTCCCATCTTTTCTAATCAATACTTTCCCACAATTCTGTATCTCAGCATCCACACCTCAGAACCCAAGCTAAGACAAAGTGTCAGCTAATTTTTGCTGCAAAATTGATTACCCCAAAACAAGGTGGCTCCAAATAGCCCCAGTTTATGGAGCTCACAATTCGGAAGCTTGGTAATTTGTCCTGGGCTCAGCAAGATGGTTCTTCTGTCCTGGTAGATGATAACAGACTACAAAAATAGACATGATGTTTTGCAGACTTCTCATTAGCAAGTGGAGTCATTTTCCTCACCCCTTGAATTTGGGCTGGCCTTGTGACGTGTTGAAGCCAATAGGATGTGACAGAAATACATTGCACATGTGTTAAGCCTTGGCCTATGGGAACTTCAATTCTATATCATGCCTTTAGAAATTTATCACCATGTGAATATATTTGAGAGACACCAAGGAGAGAGGCCTTAGTGATCTATGGACATCCTAATGCAGGTCTTCCAAAATCACGAGCCCCTGCCCACTCACCACAGATGCATAAACAAACATAGCAGAGATCTGAGCTCAGCCTGACACCAAAGAATCACCTGGATGCCCAGCACAAAATAGAAACCTGCAGAATAATGAGTGAACTAGATGGCTGTTGTTTTGAATCATTACACACTGCATGGTTTGCTCTGCAGCAGAAGCTGACCTGAACGGATAAACACTTAACTTAACTTAACTTAACTCTTAACTCTTAACTCTTAACTCCCTGGAGGTGACAGCCTGAGCCATGTGTGGTAGAACCTCCTGGCTTGCTGTCAATCTCTCCAACCCAGCACACAGAGTGTCTTCTTTTTTAAAAAGAATTATTTATTTATTTGAAAGGCAGAGTTACAAAGAGGCAGAGGCAGAGAGAGAGAGTCTTCCATCTGCTGGTTCTCTCCCCATTGGCCGCAATGGCTGGGGCAGTGATAATCCGAAGCCAGGAGCCAGGAGATTCTTCTGGGTCTCCCACATGGGTGCAGGGCACAAGGACTAGGGCCATCTTCCACTGCTTTCCCAGGCCATAGCAGAGAGCTGGAGTGGAAGTGGAGCAGCTGGGGCTCCAACTGGCATCCATATGGGATGTCAGCACTGCAGATGGTGACTTTATCTGCTACGCCTCAGTGCTGACCCCTACAGAACTTTTACCACCTCCCTGGTATCAAGAGTTGGAAGAGAGGTACTGAAAAAATATAAATGGTTTCATAATGAGGGAGCAGGCTTGTACCACCCATTTAACCAACGTTAAAGAACATATGAGCCTGGTCGGTGTTGGGCTCTGCACTCCTTGTTGGAATTGCAGAACCTCCTTTACCCTGCTGAGTGTGTCTCTTGCAGGTTTCTTCAATGTTCAGTTGGGCACCTGTGCAGTGTGCTGTAGTTTTAGTTTAACACAGTGCATCTTACACTTTTCCTCATCTTTCTTTTCTGATCCATGACTACCTTTATAGATTTTTAGGTGAGTTTGCCCCAGAGAAGTGCACCTATTTAAAGGGTGGGAAGATGGCATGGGCACAAGAGCTGGAAATGTGCCCATGGACTCTGTGAATGCTCAGGTTAATAACATCTTCCTTGGAGGATCATTGTGGTTAAGCAAGAGAAAGCCCGACTTCTCAGACTGTTTCCAGACATGTGTCGTTTTCATCAGTTTTCCAAAGGCCCTGCCTGTGTGGTGAGTAGAAGCCCTAGAGAGGGTCAAGGGGGAGCCAAGTGAGAAGGGAACAGAGCTGTTAGTGTGGCCCAACCTCAATGAAGCCCATAAGGAGCAGGTGTCAGCCCAAGACAGAGTGGGGGTGTGGAATGACCCAGTGCTGGCAGGTCCTGAACCTGTCCCTGAGACCCAGGGCTGAGCCTCCATCCCACTGCCTGCGTCTGCATCGCTTTGTCTGGGGTATCTTTCAGGATGGCAACAGGAAGTGCTAAGGAGCCAACAGCTCCTGATCCTTCCCTCCTGCCACAGCAGCCTCAACCAACACCCAAGAGGAACCAACACCCAGTGAGCAGGTGCTGAGACCCACCTCTCGGGTGAAAAGGCCCAAGAAGCCACCCTCTGCACTGACGGTGCCCTGTCCTCCTTCACTGTCCCCATGATGTGACTTCCTGAGGGGGTAGCTCTGAAAGAACAGGGGAGAGCTCTAGTCCCTGCCTGAGACCTGTTCCTGGAGCACCCTAAGGAAGTTCAATGGGTGCTCTTCTATGGTCAGGCATGGGGCCAGGCTGGGATGTCTTGCTGGAGAAGTTCTCTGAGCAGAGCTGGAGTTAGGGAGCTGGGCCAAGTTCTCAGTGGGGCCAGGGTGGTTGTAGCCTTCACTGATGGGCAGTGAAGCAGGAGTTCGGTATAGGGTTCCAGCCCCCAGCAGGAAATGGAGAATGGGACGGGAGCCTAGTCTGAACTGTAGCTGATGAGGGCTGTTGTGCCCAAGGGTAACCTAGGAAATAATGGGGCATCCTTGGATGCACAGGACCAGGCACCCAGCAGCAGGATGGACCCTGGTCAGCCCTGCTGGAGGCAGGCTCCTCCTTGCTGGTCCCTGGGGGACTGATGGTGGCAGGGACTCCACACTGCACACTATGTGACGGCCACATGCTGTTGGGTTCTTTTTCTGGTGAGGTGGAGAGGCGCATGGAGCAGGATCAGTCATCCCCATAAGGTACATTTGGAAGGAGGTGGAGCCAGTGTTGAGCAGTGGCCAGGACACCTGCCTGGAATGGGATGAGGAGTTCGGAGGGAATGGACCACGTGCAATAAGCTTTCTAGAGAACTGGTTTCCATGGTGACATGTGACCTCCAACGGCAGGATCTGAAGCCGGGGAAGTTTCTCCTTCTCTTATGTAAGAGATCCAATGAGGGAGCAAGGCGGAGGAAGGAGATCATCAGACAGAAAGCAAATTAACTTGGGGGTGAAGACAGAGGAGAGCTATGCGGTTAGACCACTGATGGAGAAAAGCCAATGTGTCCCATGGCTTGAGTGCTCTCTCGGACAAGACGTCACCATGTGAATGGCTGTGAACTATCGCGGGGTGGGTGTTTGGGGTGGCCACCTGCGAGGGACACTCACATCCCATATCCAGAGTGCCTGGATTCAAGTCTGGGCTCCACTCCTAATTCCAGCTGTGTGCTACTGCAGATCTGGGGGCAGAAGGTGATGGTTCAGGTGGCTGGGACTCTGCCATCCCCTGGAGGGACCTGGATTGGGTCCTCAGGCTCCTAGCTTCTAGCCTGGCCCAGCCATGGCCCTCAGGGGCGTTGGGAGTAAATCAATGGATGTGAGCTGTCTCTGTCTCTCTATATTTAAAATAAATAAAATGAATTAGATTAAAAAATAAAACTATCTGGGAAACCAGGGAGTCTTCCTTATTCTATAAAAAGAAGAACCTCACTGGCTGATCGGAGCAACCAGCTTGGTTTTCAAACTTTGCCACATGACACACAGTGACCTGTCTAAGGGAAGAGGACTCCCAGGGAGCAGGAAGCAGACAGGCAGGATGATCTGCTGGGGCGTCATGGTGGCTGAGCGGGGGACACTTCCCCTCTGGACAGATGCTGTCATAACCCCTGCTTTTCCAGTCTACTCATAGGTCTGTGTGCTAAGAGTTGACCTTTGTCCAAACCCAGAAATAAGGAGGCGTCAGTTTGCCATCTGATGTGGTTTATGGGGGTGGTGACTTCCCTCAAGTCTTTGTTGAAAATGCACATGAACAGCTCATTTGGGTAAACCATCAGTCATGGCATTTTCCACTCATGGCTCTGCCTAGATCAGCCACTCGGTGTTTGGGCGTTGCCTGTTGGGGCTGTGATGGCCTCTTAGCTGCCTGTGGTGTCTCCATAGCTCTAGTAAGGAACAGGCTGCTTGTGCCTGCTTTCTGCACCCCATGGTGGTAGACACAGCTCAGAGTCTCTGTGAGGAAGAGCTCAGGGCCCCATGTGTCTTGGGAGCGCTCTCTCTCTCTCTCTCACACACACACACACACACACACACACACACCACCATCATGCCTCTCCTGCCATCCGCAGTGGCACCTTCTGCAGTGGCTGGTTGAAGTCAGCCACCATCACACAGTGTACACAGGGGAACAATGGTGGCTGCTGAGAGCATATGTTTGGAAGCAGCCTGAGCTGACGTCACCGTTGCGTCTGTCACCGTGTGGTCTCTGTAGGCCCCACTGGACCCTCTAGGACAGAGAGCATCCAAGACCTTGACTCCTAAGCTTGTTGGAGCTGAAGAGTTAGGGAAGTAAAGACATGTGGGTCACAGGGGATTCATTTTTAATTACAGGATGGATAAATTCTGGGAATCTTTTGTGGGTGGTGATGGATGTGTCAATTTGTTTTGAAAGATTAATTTTTAATTGATTCTGAAAGGCAGAGTGACACAGAGAGGGAAAGATGGGGTGGGGGAGAGAGAGAGAGAGAAAGAGAGAGAGAGAGAGAGAAGATCTTCTATTCATTGATTCACTCCCCCAATGGCCTTAATGACTAAAGATGTGCCAGGCCAAAGCCAGGAGCCAGGAGCTTCCTCTGGGTCTCCCATGTGACTGCAGGAACCCAAGATCTTGGGCCATCTTCTATTGCTTTCCCAGGTGCAGGGAGAAGGATCAGAAGTGGAGCACCCTGGACCTGAGCTGGATCCCATAAGGGGTGGCAGGATCACAGGTGGCAGTTTAACAGGCTACACTACAATGCCGGCTCCAGGTAGGCTAATTTGATTATGAAAATCATTATACAAGGCTTCCATATATCAAATCACACTGTATACTTTGAATATGTACAGTTTTGTCAAATATTTTAAAACAAAACAAAGATTAAATGAAGAACATTGCCTTGTTCTTTTTTTCTTTTTGGCATGTGCATGTTGGACAAGATGATGCATGAATATGGGTCAAAAAATTAGGGCACTGCAGCCAACATTTTTAAAGAGTGCTAGAATATAGTAAGCACCAGAGTGCATTGAATATAATGAGGCTGAGAATTGGTAGCATGTAACCGTCACCAGGTCAGACATGTCCTTTCCTTGGAATCTGGGCAGCCTGGGTTTGCTTGGAGCCATAGAATATTCAGGAAATGATGCTGTGGTCCCTGAGGCTGGGAACCAGAAGAGCCCTGAGCTTTCTGGCTTGTTTCAGGTCAGACTACCTGGAGGCCGCCATGCTGTGAGGAAGCCCAAGCCATGTGTAGAGGCCACGTGAGAATGCTCCAGTTGGAGTCATGGGCATGGTGTCTGCCAGCGCAGGCAGCAGAAGTGTGGGTGATACCACTGGAAACCCTCCCTATGGACCTACCTGCCAGCTGATGGTCATGGAGTGGCCTTGGTCCATAGCAAAGGAGCAGAATTGCCTGGCTCCTCCCACATGGGATCCATCAGCATAATCAAAGGAAGCTGTTCCAAGCTTAGAAGCTGGAGTAGCATGGTATGCTAATGACAACCACACCTGAATCCTTTGGTGTCATTTGTGAAATTTTAATTTCACAGACTGGGTTACATGGGAAAATTATTCTTTATTGTGTAGTTTGAAAACTATTGGTTTAGCCAAAAGTAAGTGTTAAAGAGTTTGTTGCTCTCTCTCTCTTAGTGCCTTGACATTGTCTAAAGCTCACCAAGCATTCTTGTAACTATTGATATGTTTTTGTCCCTGTGCTCATCACCCCCATAATCAACCACCCTGGACCTCCACTGAACTTAACAGAACCTGTTTTCCAGAGCCATCACATAAACGAAGTGAGTTAACATGTGTGCAGTTCTGAGCCCTGGGCCAGCAACCCAGTGAGCGCTATCTCAGTGCTCCTTAAATAAACCATGTGAGCCATAGGACGGGGACCCTCTTAGTGGTACTGATGGGTGTGCAGTGGGTATTTGCTGCAGCATTCGGTGGGCTCCCCGCAACCCCTCAGCACGATGGGGTCAGGAGCAGTGCACTTGGTGGCAGCCCACTCGAAGCCCAAGGCCATCTGCTTAGAAGAGGCATTCCATTTGTGAGGGCAAACTGTTGAAATCTTTACGTAATATGTACTAAACTGATCTTCTGTGTATAAAGAGAATTGAAAATGAATCTTGATGTTAATGCAAGGGGACAGGGAGTGGGAAAGGGGAGGGTAGCAGGTGGGAGGGAAGTTATGGGGGGGGGCAAATGTAATCCATAAGCTGTACTTTGGAAATTTATATTCTTTAAATAAAAGCTTTATAAAAAAATAAAAAGAAGAGGCATTCAAGCTCATTTGCATTTTGTTTGTCAACAGGATGCTTATTCTGCTAGCTGTGGCTTGGGGATCTAGGCACCAGCATTACTGGAGAGCTGCTTCCCGCCTAGGAAGTCCTCGCCTAACCCTTTCTGGGTTAAAGGCTCCTACTAACCCTCTCTGGACAAAGTGGGACCTTCAAGGGACTCTGTGGGGTCTCACTGATGCCCCCTGCTCTGGGAGTCAGTGGCTCCAGTGGTGACAGAAAGTGTTTGCTCTCATGAATGAATGCAAGCATCCAAGTCAACCAGTACACTTGGTGCCAACTAAAGGGACCATATGGAATTCCTCTTCATGATAGCCAGAATCTAGAGCATTTCCACTGTGTCAAGGGGATTTTAACCCCGTTGGATTGAGATGTCAGCGGCAGCACTCATGTAGAAGCTGCGTGCTAATTCTTTCCTTTATTAAGATTTATTTTATTTATTTGATAGGTAGAATTACACAGAGAGAGGGAGAGACAGAGAAGGATGGCTTCCACCTGCTGGTTCACACCCCAGATGATCTCAACAGCCAGGGCTGAGCCAGGCCAAAGCCAGGAGCCAGGAGCTTCTTTTGGGTCTCCCATGTGGGTGCAGGAGCCCAAGCACTTGCACCATCTTCTGCTGCTTCCCCAGGCACAGTAGCAGGAAGCTGTATTGGAAGTAGAGCAGCTGAGACTCGAAACTGTGCCCATATGGGATGCTGGTGCTGCAGGTGGAGGCTTAACCTGCTATGCCACAACACTGACCCCAATGCGTCCAATTCTCAAACAAGGAACCAAAATCATGGGAAACTTGCTCGTGACAGATGCATTTCATAAGCTCAGCAGCAGCATCTTATCTGTGCCATGGCACCCCTCCAGCCCCCAACCCCCAACACACACACCTGGTTTGGGTCAAGTATCTATGTAGTCCAGTCACTGGGGCTAGCTCCTAGAGTTGATCTGCCATTTATCTTTTGGACTCACAGTGCTGGGATGTGCATCAGTTCTGGCACCAGGACAAAAGACCCTTGCTATAGTACACAGCACAGTTTGAGAGACACAGTCTGAAGAAGGCTGAGCACGGGCAGTGTGGGCTCCCTCTGAGCACAGCCCATGTGTGTTTCTGGACACTGTAGACATTGGGGAGAAGTTGGGAGGAGAAAATGGAGAAAGGAGAGAAGCAACCAACTGGCCGTGGGAAGCTTGAGCACCCAGGAGTTTGAATAGGCAAGTCCATTGCCACATCTGACTTGAATGGAAGAGGAAGCTGGGCCATTGGGTTTTACAGGAAGAATGAGCCAGATGCCTACCTCCTGCTGGGCTCTGTCATGACCAGGCTGAGCTGCCTGCTGTCCCACGTTGTGTGCTGCTGGGGTCCATATCAATGCACTTGCAGGTGCCCCCAGGGGAGCTACCATCAGCCATGCACACACAGACCTACAACACCTGCCCCTTGATCGTTGGGGTGGGGGATACATTGAGACAGAAAACTTGAGATCAATACATGCATTTGCCACTGACTTTGTGTGAAGATGGGGAGGCTATCAGAGCCAGAGCCTTCCCTCTTGAAGTCTGGCAGGTCTGATGCAATTAAGCCAGGGGAAATGAAGACAAAAAGGTACTCAGGGGGGATTGGATGAAGATGAGGCTTGAGCAAGACTTTGTAGTTTTCCACTCATCAACATGCAAAGGAAGACTTCCTGGGGGAAGCCGAAGATTTCCTGCCTGGGACTCTGGAAATCTCAGTTTAGTCTGAAGCCTTGGGTGCATCTTACCCTTGCAAGTAAAGATGTCAGCAAAGGCTTAATAGCTCTGCTTAGAGTTCATATCCCTGGCTTTTGATGGCTTTGGATCAAGCCCGGTAGGGAGCCTCACAACTTGCACGGAAAAATCTTCTGAAATTGTTATGCAGAGGAGGGGAGCACACCAGCCCAGGGTGAAGGAAGGGTGTCTTTCATTCTCCCAGCCCCAAGGGGTCAGGCCACTCATTTGTCCCCCCAAAATGTACATAGCCACCCTCATGCTTCCTTAGCAGGCTGTCTGCCTGTGCAGTGCTTGAGGACCAGATCCTAGGAGCACCTGCAAGCTTCCTGCAGGGAGCTGGCGTGGCTGGAACGCCTTATTGCACTGAAACCATCCAGAGGCACCAATTAACTACAAAGACGAGTCATTAACATGCACTACAATGAATCCCAGGCTTGGCAATCATGGTAATTAAGTGTCAGGGCGCTGATTAAGTGGCTCTGATTTTATGGGTATGACTGCTAATGATGGTTCTTTCTACTGATCAAGATGCGGTAAGCTGTGGTGGGAATTGGGGATTCCTATTCACTTGGCAGGGGATGTACCAAAGCCAAAGAATGTCTGGGGAAGAAAATTCTCCCATCAGTCACCCACGAGGAGGAAAGCAAAGTTCCCTAAGCTGAGTTCACCCCAGTGCTGCCAACATACTAGGTGACAGGGGCTGGAAACACATTCAAGGAGATAGCCTCATCTTCCACTGACCTGAAGTCAGCCTGGGTGTAAGAGGAAGAACAAAGAGAAAACCTTGTTGTGCTCCTCTTCTTTAAAATACCCCCAGACTGTGGGACATGACCCAGATGCAGAGAGCAACAGGCATTCATCCTGGCTTTTCAGGCTTCTGGTGAGTTTCTGGAGGGTGGTGAAGCTTCCCGGAGCTCTGACTGCACACAGTCTACGTCTTAACAGACGTTGACCTGAGAACATAGCCCTGGGGAGCCTCAGGGTCCCTCTCCCCTGTGCCCACCCCTTTCTAAAAGAAAGAACCAGCTTCCCATAAGACACCTGTGCCAAGGGCAGGGTGGCCATCGTCTCCCCCTTGCCTCGACTCCTCTCTATGCTGCCACCTCCTCGCAGCTGACTTCCTGGAACACCTGCTCCTCGCTCCCCTCACTGGAACAGCTTGAGCCTTTGTCGCTAATCTCAACTACCACACTTTCTCCCCACTGGAGCCTTTCTCTTCTCATCTCTGCTCATAATTCCTTCTCCATCAGCCGCCAGGATGAAACTTCATGTTACAGAAACGTGATCCATCCTCTCTTTAGAATCAGCATCTTCCAATCTCCTGGGTGGGAAATAAACATGAGCTCGCCTAGTTTACAAGTCTCCCTTAAGTCGCATCTCTGGGTGCCCCAATACTCTCTGAACTCCAACTATAGAGGAGTCCTGGAATGTCCTGATACTTAACACCTGCATGTGTCCCTGTGCCACTGGACGCAGGTAAGAAGATGCCAACTGTTTCAAATGACAGTGGCGTACCATGGCTCTTATATTAGATGCCCATAAAACCTCTGCTTTATGCCACTTTAACTACAACTGCACGTGTGCATTTGTATGTGAGTGTGCTTTGTTTTGTTCACTCACTGTTGGCTCTATGTGGGTGACAGCTTTGTCTTGGTGTTGTTTTCGGGTTTGTGCCTCTAATCACCATTTTCTCTTGATACCAGCCCAACATCTGGCCTGAAGTGGGAGCTCCATAACTAATTGCTTAATGAATTAATAAATTTTAGAATCCCTCAGTGATTAGGCTTGCAACATGTGGTTGCGGCATAATGTTTGACACAAGAGTGAAATGTCTGATCCCTGGGTTGGTGTGGACACGTGGGCTTGCAGAATCTGGACCCTGCCCACTCCATGCTGTTTTTTATTCAGCGTTCATTCTGATCATCTGCAAATCAGGAAATGTGATATTCTCACTCCTTCCTCCTTGGATCACTGCAGTCTAGGGGCAGTGGGGAAAAGGAGCAAGCACGTGGCCAAATCTCAGATGCTTCCCCTGAACTTCTTCTCCTTTCCCTCCTCCCCTAGCTTCAGCCACCTGACCTGTGAGCCTTAGTGGCCCACTACACTCCTGATGAATGAGATGAGGTGACACGAGGAAACAGAAGCCAAATCCGCAAGGGAAGTGTCAGGGGCATCCAGAGGGAGGGCCTCAGACTGAGCAGCCATGAGTCAAGTCTGTCCCACAGGCCCAGTGGGCTCAATGACTCTGATGACACCAGGGACTGACCACGGAGCAGTAGTCAAAGTGCTGAGTCCCTACTCATTGCTACAGTTTGGTTGTGGTTGGTCCCTCACAGTTCAGTGCCGGAAGCTTGGCAGCCAGTGCCATGGTATTGAAATGGTATTGAAGGGTAGGGAGGATCTAGGAGAAATGGGCCTTGTTAGGGGGACTGGTTATGGGGGCGCTACCTGCAGGTGGGATTAGTGCCAGTCTCACGGGAGAGGGTTAGATCTTAAAGGAATGACTTGGCTACCATGAAAGCAGGGTGTTGCCAAGTGCAGCTTTCTCACTCACTCTCTTGCTTCCTCTCTCCCCACATGGTCTCTCTCTCTCTCTCTTTCTCTCTCCTTTTCCTTCTCCCTCTCCACCTCTCTCTCCCTCTCCCTCCCTCCTCCCGCTCTCTCTTACATGCACTCCTGTTGCACAACGTCATCTACTATGAGGTCCTCATCAGAAGCTGATACCTGTGCCATGTTCTTGCACTTCCAGATCTGTGAGCTCAGCAAACTTCTTTATAAACTACCCAGCCTCAGGTAGCCTGTGGTAGCAGCATGGAGTAAGTAGACTTAGACACTCACATTTGCCTCTTGCACTTTGTCCTGGAGGGCTCCACCAATCCATAGAAAAAATTGAATCACAGGAAAATGCAAAGTTTCCAGGAACTTTTTGAAGCCCCTGGCTTTTTCGCTGGTGTGGAAAATGGGTTTCATGCTCAGCCTTTGGCTTCTTTGAGCTGCAGATTAAGGTGAAGAGTGAGAGTAGGGAGTGAGAGGGTGAGGATGAATGAAGGGAACTCCAGCAGAACAGCAGCCCCTTGGTAGTGCAGGTGGGGCTTCTGGGAGCGTTTGTGTGAGCCTGAGTGTTGTGACAATCACTCACTGCCTTCTGCTCCTGGTTTCTTCAGATCCACTCTCGGTGCTCCTTGCATGTGCTGTAGATATAAGCAACATCGCTCATTTCTATAGCTCAGTACATCATCCGTTCCTCCCTGGCTGGCTCTTAACTTCTTCTTTTCCCTAAGGATTTATGTATTTTTATTTGAAAGGCAGAAATACAGAAAGAGAAGGGGAATGAGAGAGAGAGAGAGAGAGAGAGAGAGAGAGAATCTTCCATCCACTGGTTCATGCCTGAGATGACTGCAATGGCCAAGGCTGGGCCAGGTGGAAGTCAGGAGCCAGGAGCTTCTTCCAGGTCTCCCACATGAGTACAAGGACCGAAGCACTTGGGCCATCTTCTATTGCTCTCCCAGGCACACTAGCAGGGAGCTGGCTAAGAGTAACAGAATCCTAAAATTCCTGGCTCTTGTTTCACCTGAGGCCCCCAGATCCTTACTATTTAGTGGATAGGAACCTAAGGACTGCACATCCTAAAGCAATGGGTATTTTGGACCTCTTGAGAGATTGTGAAATTGATTTTATCAGTTTCAGCTCAGCAGCCAAATGCAGGCCAAGAGAAAGAGACAGAAGGATTTGAGAGAGATGTGTGCTGCATGTTAGCCTGTACCCCAAGAAAGGGAGAAAGTGAGTTTCCCATCTCTATGATCAACAGGACCCCAAGGGGACTTGAGAAGGGTCTTCTGGAATCTGGGGCACAAGGGCAAGAAGAAGACTCCACAAAGGGGACCCCAATGGAGAGGGGTGTTGAGTTAGCATTACTCTGGCAAGAACAAAGATGGTGCTGTGGGAGACAAATGGACTTCTACTTCAGCAGGGCAACAGGCTGACTTCCTGAGAATTCGGAGAGCTGGTGTGGAGTCCCACCCAGGAAGAGGTAGGGAGATATGAGGAACAGCATTAAAGCGATGACCCACGGAAGCCTGAGAGTGAGAGAGGAGTGGAAAGTGGCCCAGTTACAGGATCCACATGTCAAAAGCTGCCAAATGAAGATGACAGAAGTGAAAGAAGACCTGAGTGTCTAAGAGACACAATGTCAATGCATTGGGAGACCCAGAATGGCCGAGCTGTCGGTTCCCCTCACTGTGACCTGTAGATTTACCATAACCTCACCAGGATTCCAGCAAGAGTGTGTAGAGTCACAGACTCAGGACAGTCATCCCGAAGAGGAATCACAAAAATGGGGCAGCCCCATTGCCCTATTTCAAGGCTCACTCTAAAGTTACATTAATGAGAGCACGGTGAGAGTGTGGACACATAGATTAATGGACTAATGGCACACGTGGAGGTTCCAGAAATAGATCTGTCCAAACACTCCCAACTGAGCACTGGCAAAAGAGCAAAGGAATTCAATAAAGTTTTTTTTTTTTAGTTGTTCTGGGAAATTGGAACATCTGCATTCGAAAAAAATTAAACCTGGACATAGACTTTGCACCTTTTATAAACACCAACCCTGTATTAATCATAGTCCTAAATGCATAAATGCAGGGACAAGAGCCTGGCACTGTGGTGTAGTAAGTGAAGCCTCTCCCTGCGATTCTGGCATCCCCTCTGGGCTGGAAGACCTCTCTCTTTATCTCTCCCTCTCTTGGTCTGTAACTCTGCCTCTCAAATAAATCTGTAAGGAAAAGAATAAATGCAAAGACATGAAACTTATAAAAGAATCCATTGTAGAAAATTTGTGTGATGTGTTCGGTGACAAGTTTTTAGGTACCACACTGAAAACAGGACCTGTGAAGGCATAATTAACAAATTGAACTTTATTAAAATTAAAAACCTCTGTTCTGTGGAAAACACTGTTAATGCAATGAGTAAACATGCCTGCCACATCTCAGAGTAAAATATTTGTAAGACAAGTATCTGATAAAGGATTTGTACCTAAATATAGAAAAAAAGAATAAATTCATCAGTAAGAATAAGCATCCCAATTTAGAAATAAGCAAAACATCTGAGTGAGGCCTAACC
This sequence comes from Sylvilagus floridanus, assembly GCA_949820135.1. Taxonomy (NCBI): domain Eukaryota; kingdom Metazoa; phylum Chordata; class Mammalia; order Lagomorpha; family Leporidae; genus Sylvilagus; species Sylvilagus floridanus. Next base: position 83,187,744 of record OX463231.1, read on the forward strand.
AAATAAATTCTGCAGCTGTTAGCTCAGCACATGGAAAGATGAGCAACGCCATTGTCCCTGGGGAATTACATCTTAGAACCACCATGGGGGGCAGGAGGAGGGCTGTGCTGTGGCATAGCAGGTAAAGCCGCTGCCTGTGGTGTCAGTATTCCATATGGGCGCTGGTTCAGGTCCCGGCTGCTCCACTTCTGATCCAGCTCTCTGCTATGGCCTAGGAAAGCAGTAGAAGATGGCCCAAGTGCTTGGGCCCCTGCATCCATGTGGGAGACTGGAAGAAACTCCTGGTTCCTGGCTTCGCATAGGCTCAGCTCCTGCCATTGCAGCCAATTGGGGACTGAACCAGCAGATGGAAGCACATGCTCTCTGCCTCTCCGTCTCTCTGTGTAACTCTGACTTTCAAATAAGTAAATAAATCTTAAAAAAAAAAAAAAAAAAAAAAAAAAGAACCACCATGGGATACTGCTATGCACCAGCTAGGGGCTTGAGGAAGTTCATGGAAAATTCAACTGGTCCTCTATTTCCATTTCCTCACAATCTCTTTGAAGTCCCATCGTGTTAGAGTGGTTCAGTTCCAGCCCATGGCTGATATGGATTGGTGATGAGAGAGCCAAGCAATGGCAACTCTCACGCACCGCTGTCTGGCATGCACCAAGTTTGGCAGCTGTCACGAAGCCAGATGCTGTCTCACCGTATGGCTTGGTGGTTGTACTTCTAGACATTTACCAAACTTATTTGTCAACTAGGTTTACACAGAAACCTGCAGCTTTGTTCATGATCACCAAAAACTGGAAGCAATCAACATGTCTGGATACATGAAATGTGGTGCTTCTGTACAATAGAAGATTGTGCGTTATACAAGTAAATGGGCTCTCAAGCCATGAAAAAACGTATGTGAATATTGTCAACAAAAGATACCCGTCTGAAAGTCTACGCATGTGTGACGATGATCTGGTTACCAGGGACTCCGGAGGGGAGGAGAGGGTTAAATGGGTGAAGCACAGTGGACTCTTTAGGGCAGTGGAACTCTTCCGTTTGACATTGTGTGGTGCATACGTGCACACGCATTTGTGAACACCTATCATTCTGTACAGAGCCAAGAGTGAAACTTAATACAGACACATGAGGGGTGGGTCTTCTGTGCAGCTGTTAGGAACCACATATCCTGTAACAGAGTGCCTGTGTTTGAGTCTTGGCTGTGCTCTCGATTTCAGATTCCTGCTAATGCGCTGTGGCATGGTGGGTAAAGCCACCACCTGCAGTGCTGTCATCCCATATGGGCATCGTTTTGAGTCCCGGTTATTCCACTTCCGATCCAGCTCTGTGCTATCGCCTGGGAAAGCAGTAGAAGATGGCTCAAGTCCTTGGGCCCCTGCACCTGCGTGGACGACCTGGAGGAAGCTCCTGGCTCCTGGTTTCGGATCAGGACAGCTCTGGCCATTGCGGCAAATTGTGGTGTGAAATAGCAGATGGAAGACCTTTCTCTCTCTCTCTCTCTCTTTCTCTCTCTCTCTCTGCCTCTCCCTCTCTCTGTGTAACTCTGACTTTCATAAATAAATAAATCTTTAAAAAAAGTCATTCAGGTAGGGGTTGAAGACTAAGTTTCCTAAACTAAAATTAAATCCCAGGCTTTCTTGAGTGAAGACCAGGTTCATTAGCAATACATAATGCTCATTGAAGGTGTCAGATGAAACCAGTTTTTAAAATGCAACCTCAAGCTGCACCACAGGGAAGCAGAGCTCTGGCTGCTGCCTTCTGACCTGCTCTGCCCTGTCTCTGTCTGCTCACACCTCACCTGGAGTCCCAGGCTCGGATCCTGTGCTGGCATCGCACCTGACCTGCCTGGCAAGTGTAACATAAGTCAGTCACCAGCCCCAGAAACCTGGCCCAGATGTTGTCTCAAACTTTCTCCTTGGCTTCCTTCTGTGGAGACATCCATCCATGTGAGGATGGTGAGGTCAGAGTATGCCCAAAGCCAATGTCTTCTGTGTGTGTGTGTGTGTGTGTGTGTGTGTGTGTGTATTTCTCCACTACTATTTCTGCCTACTGATTTGTGAGCCTCTATTGCTACGTAAAGCTGTTTATTCATGCAGCCAATCGTCTTGATTGTAAAATCACAAACAGTGGATTTCAGCGCAGAATGAGAATGATCATTCAAAGCACTCAGCACAGCAAGCAGGCACTGGTAGCTCTCCAGCCCTCCTAGAATGGGTCTCACTCCTCCTCCTCCCCTTTTTTCTTCTGTTCTGTAGGGTTGGTGCTCCCTGTATATCTTCTCTCTGGCAGGAATCCAGCTGTTGTCATAACAGGACAAAAAACAGGACACCCAGGAGGGAAAACACCCAGAGAAGCACACGCATGTTAGCTTTGACAAGTTAGCAAGGGGTCTGACCTCTTCCACGGCCCAGAGTCTGGGATTTAGATAACAGGAAGCTCTCCGGAATGCATGGTCTCATCGCAAGCCTTGGGAGGGTAGGAGGAACACTCCCTCCAAAGCACAGTACACGCAAGATCTTCAAATAGTTCATGGAATGTGTTTGGGAGTGGGTCGTTAGCTTAGTGGTTAAAACATTCACATCCCACATCAGGGTGCCTGAATCCAGCTTCCTGCTAATTAGACTCTAGGAAACAGTGCCAATGGCGGAAGAACACAACGGTTCTTCCCACCTACGTGGGAAACCTCAATTGCATTTGCAGCTTCTGGTGTTGTGGGGAATGAGAGCCCTGATTGGGGCTGGAAAGACCCCTGGATAGACTTAGTCTGGGTTCTTGTCTTCCCTGGTGTAAGAATACAACTGTGAGATGTAGACAGAGATGATGAGAAAAGCAGGATTTATTGAAAGGCAAAAGAATCCATACACACACAGACATGAGTGTGGGCAATCCAAGCTGGGGCTGTCCTTTTCAAAGGATAAGGGGTGGTGCTTGGGGCAAGGCCTGACTTTGGGAGGCAGGATCTGGGGTGGGGCTGCAGGTCACACACTGGTCTCCAGGAACGTGTCTTGATGTCTGGGGCATGATGGAGAGAGGGCTTAGCTGCATGGTATTCTGAACCTTCAGCCATGTTGAATTGGTCCTAAAAGTGCTGGGGTTGGGGCAGGGCACGCATCTTGGGTGTTGTCTGTCCTTAGCTCCTTACCACGTTCTAGCTACCTTTTTACCCATAATCCCTGGTGCTGGTTCAACCCAGCCTCAGCCATGGCGAACACTTGGGGAGTGAAAAAATGGATGGGAAATTTCTTCCTCCTTGTGCCTCTCAAATAAAGAAAACGAATTTAAAAATTTTACAAGTTTATGAAAAACATATTATGACACCTGTATCCATGGATTTCAAGATTAACTTCACTGAAATAAGCTTTTTTTTTTTAATTTGAAAGGCAGAGTTATAGCTGGGGTGGGGGAGACTGATAGAGAAAGAGGTCTTCCATCCACTGGTTCACTCCCCAAATGGCCGCAATGGCCAGAGCTGGGCCAGACTGAAGCCAGGGGTTTCTTCCAGGTCTCCCACATGGGTGCAGGAGCCCAAGCACGTGGGTCATCCTTCATTGCCTTCCCAAACACATTAGCAGGCAGCTGGATCAGAAGTAGAGCAGCTGGAACTTGAACTGGTAGCCATATTGGATGCTGGTGATGCAGACGGTGGCTCAACCCGCTACACTACAGTGCTAGTCCCTAAACTTACCTTTATTTCCATCTGTCTATGAACTTTTTGAGGTCCCTTTGTGCTCATATAGCAAGGGAACAGGGTCTACTCATTCACTGCCCCTCCATTCTCATCATGGGAACCCAGAGAAAGGAAACTTGCCCTCTGCAGAGGCAGCCACAACCCTCACTGCACTGGCACACGCTATGTCCTCCACAGAGTCTGCTGATCTGAGGGTGCAGAGTCAGCCTGAGCCTTGGTCCAGGCCCAGTCTCGTCACAAGTTGCCAGCAAACCATTCGCCACAATGCCAGTGATAATGTGAATAGAAACGTTGATGCTTATGGAGTTTTGGGTTTGTGCAGCTGTCACACTCTGCACGTTACATAATGGTCTCTGTGACTCCCTGCGAGGACACCGCAGAACTGGATGTCCTAGTGTCACCCACGCTCTTGCGAGTCAAGCAGCCTCCTCAAAGGAACAGAGCAAGTGTCAGTGGGAACGGATGCTGAGTCCTGCTCTGAGGCTCCTACCCACTCTGCTGCACAGACCAGCAGCTCTAGTGCACACCATTCTGCAGGTGTGAACAGACAGCTGCAGGTGGCTGTTAGCGTGACGACCAGGGGCCGACAGGATGGCACAAGGATTAGAGCACTTACTCTACCCAGAAAGACCGAGGGTTGGATGCCGCTGTTGGCCAGCTGTGAGGTCTGGGATGAGCCACATATATTTCAAGCCTCAGCATCTTCATCTTTGAAGTAGGAACAAGCTTGTCACCTCCTTCTTATGGTGACCGTGAAGAGGATTAAAGGCTGTGCATCAGATGAAATGCGTAACACCACACTCGACTGTAGTAAAATTTCAGAGTAATGAAAGCTGTCTCAAGTTTTCTGAGCACTTTCACGCTCTAAGGGGCAGAGGCACCATCACAAGCCCCTGGTCCAGCCCTGATGAGGAAGACCAGGCCTCTCTGCAGGGGATGCACCACCACCCACCCTTGTTGTCAGGTGTCGTTCCCGGAAGTCCTGCACCCTCCCACACCATGCAAAGCCACTTTCCCTCCCATCCCACTGTCTACAGCCCGGGAGCACTCCTGGGTCTCAGCCTGGCTGAACCTTGGCTGGCTTCTTGCCTGGTTTTAGTTAGACTTGGGGTTTCCTCATCTACTCTCCTCCCTTTGCTAAATGACTCCACCTCTGCCCCTTTAACACTGCCTGAAGCGATACCAGCTTCTGTAGAGGTTGAGCCTCCATGTCAGCAATTTGATGGAATGATGCATTGTACCTGCAGAAAGACGTGACTCTGGTTATTAAGGACATAGGGTCAGTCACTGAAAAATGTTCTATCTTAGAGTTTGTGAGATTATACAGGAACTGCCTTAGGTTCCAGAGATACAGAACTTAACGGATAAGATGACTGCTGGCCTCCCCGGCATGGAAACAGGGATGTGGCCTCAGGACACTTGCACCCTTGTCAAAAAGACATGGGCTCTTATTCCCACAACCTGAAGAACTTCAGAGCCTGTCTTATGTCTCGGTGGGTTTTGAATGAGGAGCATTGCTCATTAACTCTGTTGCGAGATTCCTGCTCCCAACCTGTCTGTCCACTTGCCACCATCCAAACAGGTTCACTGTCAGTGCCTTTCCAGTTTCCCACCAAAACAGAACTGGATAAAAAGAAACCCAAGCAGGCTTCAAACACAGGCATGCATTCCTTCAATGTCTCAGCAAGAATGAGAGAGATCATAGTTTGTATTTCAGAAAAGAAACCAATCTCAAGTTGGAAACCAGGCATTTCCACTCCAAACAAATGCCTGAGACACTTGCACTGGAACTCCCAGGAGTTTCTATAAAAGAGAGTGAACATAAACAAAACCCATTTGTAAATACAGGTGATATTTACATTTGCAATAGCATTATTTTACCAATGAGAGACCAAGGCCCAGAGCTATGAAATGGCTTAAAGGAAATTCCAAAGTTAAACAGTAGAAGTTGTGGCTTCCCTTAGCTAATCCAATTCTCTCCGTGTTGAGCAGGGAGTGTCCAGTTGTCTTGAATGCATGTGGGTTAAAACAGGTTATCTGGGTGGCATTTTAGGGTATCATGATGCATAGTTACACTAACAAGATCCAAATATCCAGTAGTGCATGGTTTGGAATGGTTAGCCTGAATTAGACATGCAACATATCTATCAAAGGCTGATGACGACTCAGTAACATAAGCAAACACTGGACATCTCAGTGTGAAATATAGCAGGTGGTAGTCCTTAGGACAAATAGCAGAGGACAATTGCATGTGGTTCCAGGTCACAGAACTTTCTTCTGTATCAAATGGATGATGAAACATATGGAGCAGGTCTTTGCTATGTCACAGAACCACTGAAACATGATGGAATAGCTTTGCATATATTCTGTCAGTTGCTGGTAATGAAAATGTGAACACCCTGTGGAAATTCTCATAGCTTGTTAGAAGTAGAACTAGATTTAAAAAAATAACTTAAAAAAACTTATTAATTTATTTGAAAGGCAGAGTTAGAGAGAGGGAGGGAGGGAGGGAGGGGAGAGAAGGGAGAGAGAGAGAGAGAGACACACACACATTTCATCTGCTGGTTCACTCCCCAGATGGCCTCAATGGCCAGGGCTGGGCCAAGCTGAAGCCAGGAGCTTCACCCAGGTCTCCCAAGTTGGTGACAAGTGTCCAAACACCTGGGCCATCTTCTGCTACTCTTCCCAGGGCATTAGCAGGGAGCTGGATCAGAGGTAGAGCAGCTATATGGGCAACTGGTGCCCATATAGGATGCTGACATTACAGGCAGCAACCTCATCCACTAAGCTGCAACACTGACCCCAGATTTAGAATTTCAACCCAGTTGTATTCATTGTGGTTGCCCGATATCATTTATGTTGGAGAAATAATGACAACAGTCCTAATTACAAATCAGGTCTAAGCCAATTCTGTAAAAAGATTCCACTGCCTAAATCTACAATTATTTTTTCTTTTTTTTTTTTTTAATTTTTTTTCATTCGAAAAGTATCTGTGGGATTCCAGTCAATTCTGTACTGGTAAAATATATATAAAAAAACTTTGGGAGTCACCAACAGTTTACAATTATTTTTTCTAAAAATAATTGAGAAGAATGACTTTGAAATGGTGATGTGAGAAGTTCTATGGACACCCTCTCCAGTTTAGCAACCGTACAAAGAAATGTGTAATAAAATAAACAACCTATCAATCACAGTAATAATAGCAAGAGACCTCTTCTTTCCTTTTTCTAGCTCAGTGTGGTAGATGCTCTACTCCAGGTGGTGCAGCCAACCATATAGGAATCCACCCCCTAGCACCTGATCTCAGGCAGAGGTGCCTTTCTGGGAGAAAAATCAGAAGTTTTTCATCACTCTATCTTACAGAAGCTATATTTGACTCCAGAATGTCTGAGAAGTTAGGGCTTCTTTTCTTTTGTCTACCTTACTCACTGACTGCACACTCTCCACCACATTAAACAGACCAAGAAGAGAATAATACCAGTTGTCTGTGGGTACAGAGTTCCACACCTTGAGAGCGGAGAACCCTACCCAACACTTTCTTCCTAAAGCAGTGGTGTCGTCGTGAGAAAGGGGGCCATGATCCAGGTCCTCAGCTCTGGGACAGAGGTTCAGAGGTTTCCCTTAGTGGAGGCAAGGCAAGTATAAGAACATCTCAAAGATAACTGACTCTGAGGCCATCGCTGTGGCATAGCAGGTAAAGCCGCTGCCTGCAGAGCCAGCAGCCCACATGGGCGTTGGTTCAAGTCCCAGCTGATCCTCTCTGCTTATGGCCTGGGAAAGCAGTGGAAGGTTGCCCAAGTCCCTGGGTCCCTACACCTGCATGGGAGACCTTCAAGAAGCACCTGGCTCCTGGCTTCAGCCTGGCCCAGCGAGGCTGTTGCATGTAGCCATCTGGGGAGTGAACCAGTGGATGGAAGATCTCTCTCTCTCTCTCTCTGTGTGTGTGTGTGTTTCTGACTCTCCCTCTCTCTCTGTAACTCTGCAGTTCAAATAAATCTTAAATAAACAATAAATACCTTTGAAGACTATATACACTTGTTCTTACTAAGAGGTCTCAGCTGAAATGATAGCAGCTGTTGTTGGCAGTAAGAGGCGACAGAGACCATGACCACTTCTCATCAGCACAGAGGGCTGGTGACATGCATTCCTGAGATATGGGCAGTGGCCATGTGGAAATTTGAAGGGAAACAATGTGGGCACATCCATTTGTCAGAGTAATGTATACAGTCAGGACACAGCAATAGCATTTGATAGCATGGAGTTTACAATGAATTATCGCTTAATTGTTCTGGGCACGACTCTTCATGGTCCCAACTGAGACAGATTGGCCGCTGTTGCCGGGTGACAGCAGCACCTGGGACTCCCCAGACGTCCCTTCCTGTAACCCAACAGCAGTCCTGATGACAGTGACGCACCCACACCACACAAGACAGATCCGCCTGCTCAGTACGGATCTCAGTGTGAGTGCCACACTAGGCTTTCAGATCCACAGATGACCTCGGAACTCAGCTCATCTGAATGCTATCTGCCCTTTCTCAGTTGGAGGCCAAAGTCACAGTTGGTAGTACCACAATCTCCCCTTGGAGTGCCGTATTCCCTGGGGGGCTGCAGACTCCCCCCCAGAAGCCACGGTCTTCACACTCATCAGGGGCTTCTTTTGCACTTGGTCACACATGGAAAGACTTGCCTGAAAGCCGAGGTGTGTCTCCTAGTGTTCATGTCACATCGGCAGGGACACTCTCAGGTCAATCACCCAGACCCGTTTATTTCTCAGTAGAATGCATGTCAGCCACTCTGCAGAAAGCCAGCAGAGAAGGCTGAGAGTACTTGTGCTTCATCAAGGGCTCCAACAAGTCATCCCAAGCAGGTGTCGTCCACGTTTCCATGGCAACCAGAATCCCCTGGGCAAGGAGCAAAGAGCCCCACCAACTGTGTTGTAGACCCGGTGGTTCGGAAACAGGAGGCGGTAGGGGGCAGAGTGGAGATGGTTTGAAGTACAGAGTTCCTGTGATTAAGCAAACCAGGGTCCCAGGACAGGCTGCTTGTTGATGCTAGGGCTGTGTTATCTACAAGGCAGAAGTCACAGCTGCCTGTCCTGCTGGTCTCACAGATGTCAGAGCCCATGGAGCATGCAAGGAAGGCTCTCTTAGGAGGTTTCACACTGGTCACCTGCCTTGGGACAGACAGATGGCCAGGAAATAGGAACCACACCCAGGTCTAGCATGAACTTCTGGGCCCAGGTATGGATGAGGGGCTGGGGCTGCCACTCTCTCACAGTGACAGTTCTGTCTGCCTGGCTGTCTCTTCTCCATGATATTCCCTGATGAGCCCAGCAGCATGAGCAGAGCTGTGCCTAGATGTTGGCCCGAGTACATAAGGAAGGTGCTAGTGAGAGTTGGCTGGAGTTAGGATACCTTTTCGGTGTTTGTAGCTTCGGTGTTTGTAATTTTGTGAAATGGCAACTTGGCATGATCTAAACTGGCATTTCAGCTACTAAATTAAGAACCATTTGATGATGGTGGATAATGCCACCATTCAGAAAGGTGTTCTGTATTCCTCTCCTGGTGTTACATTTTTCTTGTCCAATGTTTTTGCTGCTACCTAGGTGTGATTTACTAAGGGTGTTGAAGCCATGGAAACTCCAGGGTCACCAGCTCTCTGTGATCTGAGAGTAACGCGACCTCACGCTCCTATTCCATTATCGATACAGAGCACTTCCAAATCCCAGTGACCTGCCACCATTCCTCCAGGATAGAAAGTATCATGTTGGAAACGGCAAGACAGCATGTGAGCCTGGACAGATGGACTCCGGCTTTTACAGAACCACGAGGCAAACTGTCTCCAGGAAGTGCCCCCGGGAGCTAATTGACAAATAGACACTCTTGGAAATCATCAGCTCTAAACCTTTGTGTGTGTGTGTGTGAATCAGGCTTTAAGAAAGCTCTCGGGAATGTCAATTTCACGCTCGCTGCATTTGGGAAAGTCAGACTGGCAAGTACTTGTATAAGTATTCCCAGGATGAGATGGGATGGATTTGTATCAAAGTCTTGGAACCGCCTGTGGCTTGCCTTCTGCATGAGTAAGCATGGAAAAATCGTGGCATGCTGCTACTGCTGGTGGTCGTGGGAGCACGTTCGTGGCCAACAGGAGGAGGTTGATGGTACACTTCTGCATGTGGGTGTCTCCTGCTCTTATCAGGACCAGGGGTCCTGGCATTGGGCTTCACACCATCCTCCTTGAACCCGTGACACATTTGTTTGATGGACAGCATCACAAACCTCCCTTACAGATTGGGCTAGCTTTTGCAATCTGTTTTTAAAAGACTCAATAAAATTATTTTGAAATAAGACCAAGAAAGTACATAATTACCATTTTCTACTCCTCACTCACGTTGCCTAGCTTCCCTTCTGGGGTTTGATTGAGAGTTTTGCCAGTTTCCAGGGGTACGTGGTGTTTGTGATGGGTGAAATGAGTCATAGTTTATGTGCGTGGAGGAGATTCAATAAAAAAAGGCAATTTTCAAAATGACAATATGGGAAGTCGTCAGAAATGGTTCAGCCTCCAAAAGGCCTGGGGATGAGTGTCTATTGAAAGCACCATCATAGTGAGCAAAAATAGCCACTTTTAAAATACCCTTCGCCACGTGAGCCATGACAGTTTCTATGAAAAGAAGTTAGATGAACGGACAGAGAGGATATTTCTAGGGTGGCACAAAACACTGGAGTCTCACAGATCTGTGTGGTGTGGGGATGGGGGGATGTGGAGGTTGGCAAAGAGCAAACAGCAGATTTATCAAGTCTGAGATTCTGCCTGAATGAACCAGCATATTAAGGATGCCAAGGACCAGAATCCCTTTGTCCTGAGGGCACCTGAGCTAACCAGTTGCCCAACCTCCAATGAACACACAACTGATATTCAGTAGCCAGGGCTGGACCACAGCCCTTGCTCACTGCCTGGGGTGGAGCCCATTGCTCTACTTCCTCTTCTAAGGAACCATGAAAGCCAGATGAGATGCTGACTCTCCATGCAAATGTGATTGCCAGTGAGTTTATCAGTTATGCTAACTTGTCCCAGATATGTGTCTGTCCAATAGCTCTTAGGAATCACATAGTCAGAACAACAGGAAGCAAGCAGCGATACTCACATCACAGGATGGTTACATGGAGTTAATGGCAGGAACCAGGTAAGCAGTGTAAGTGAATCCCACATGTAATCAGAGTCTGTGTTTCAGCTCACGTGGTGTGAACATCCTCCTTCTCTAGGCCCATTTGCCTGAGCTGGTAACAGGAAAGAAGTGGTCTTGAGTTCACATTTCTCTGACACACACATTGAAGATGCACCATGGAGGTACAGAGGTGTACCTGTCCTCAGCAGGAGAGTGAAGAAGCAGAAGGCTGGGGGAAGAAGCAAGAAGGCATAACGCTCTCTGCAGCCTCCCGTGTGTAGTAAAAGCTTCTTTGCTTGTACCTGCCTAGGGCTCTCACTGGGACACGGACGGGCATGGATGTGAGCCCTGGATCATCTATGGGCACTGCCTGAAACACAGAAGTTAGTCCCTGCGTCTCCCGCTGGGTTTGCATTTGTATTTACCATGCCTTAAAGAGAGAAAGCAATTGCATCTAAGAGTTGGAGATGCGATGTTAGAGATTCACAATAAAGCCCGAGGCCTCCAGTGAAATCCCAGGAAGACTTTGATCTTCTGTGGTTTATGCCCAGGGCTGAGAGTTGTGAATGGCGCTGGCTTCACATGTTTACACGAGAAACGTGCGGTCGTCAACTGCCACCGCCCTACTCCAAATCTTTACAGATGAGTGTTGACTATTAATGATGCTTATTCTACATTTCAATGCCTTCAATTTGCAAATTCTCTATTGCTTTTAAGATTTATTTATTCATTTTAAAGTCAGAGTTACACAGAGAGACAAGGAGAGGCAGAGAAAGAAAGTGAGGTCTTTCATCTGCTGGTTCACTCCCCAATTGGCCGCAATGGCTGGAGTTGTGCCAATCCAAAACCGGAAGCCAGGAGTTTCTTCTGGGTCTCCCATGTGGGTGCAGGGATCCAAGCACTTGGGCCATCTTGTACTGCTTTCCCAAGCCATAGCAGAGAGCTGGATCGAAATTGAGCAGCCAGGACTTGAACCGGTGCCCATATGGGATGCCAGCACTGCAGACAGTGGAGCCATCAGCTGCACCACAGCGCTGGCCCCAACAAACTCTCTGTTGTTGAAGTTATGAATCCCATTTCCCCAGGTAAGTATAGTGTTGGCCCTCTAAGAATTACAGTATTTTTAAGGTCTTACTTTCTTAGATTAAAAGCCACTCAAGCTCTCATTCCTCCTCTTTAGGTTCCTAGCATTAACCTTAATTAGGCAGGTGGCATTATCTACTTTAAAACATACATACACACACACACACAAATACACCCAATATGTCTATGCAATGTTAAATATATGAACGTATTAATTTTTAGATTAGGGGGGAATGAATTCATTGAAGAAATCTAATATCTTGTAATGATGGTAAACAATAAGATCCTCACATTTGTGTCTCAAGAAGCAGTGAGGATTAAATGAGTTATTACATAGGGGAGCATGCAGCATTTCTCATTCCTCGGGAAGTCTTCTTTCCTGATTAGTCCATAGAAGCCCCAAGTGGTAAGTTAGGTGATTCAGCAGTCAGATTATCAAGTGGGGTCTCTCGGCCATTCAGATCACAGTCAGCAGACCCAAACCCAAGATCACTTGCTTTGCTTTGATGGGGGTTCTCTTAAATGTCTCCCACCTTACATCTCTGTGAAGTGGTGATTCCCGCCCAACAACAGATGTCATTTTCCTTGGGGACAAAGGAAGTCCCTAGCATCAAGGATGCAGCCACAGGACCCTGTGCTTCAAATCCAGGCTTTGGCTGTTTGTAAAATGCTTAGTGCTGGGGCTGGAGCTGCAGCTTACTGAGTTAAGTCACCACCTACAATGCTGGCATCTCATATGGGTGCTGATTGGAGTCCCAGCTGCTCTTCTTCCAATCCAGTTTCCTGTCAGTGGCCTGGGAAAGCAGCAGAAGGTGACCCAAGAGCTTGGGCCCCTGCATCCACATGTGAGACCTAAAAGAAGCTCCTGGCTCCCGGCTTTGGATCAGATTAGCTCTGGCTGTTGTGGCCATTTGGAGAGTGACCCAGCAGATGGAAGACCTCTCTCTCTCTGTCTCTCCCTTTCTCTGTCTCTAACTCTGCCTGTCAAACAAACAAATAAATCTTTAAAAAAAGAACAGCAATTATTACTATTTACTAGTTGTATCATACTAACGTTGCAGCTAATGAACATGCACATGATTCAGAACATTTGGAAATAATGAAATCTTTTCTTAAAGATTTATTTATTTGAAGAGCAGATATACAGAGGTGGGAGAGAGAGAGACTGAGATGGGGGGAGGACTTGCATATGCTGGGTCACTCCCCAAATAGCCACAATGTCCAAGTTGAAATCAGAAGCCTGGAACTCCATTAGGGTCTCCTATATGGGCGGCAGGAGGCCAAGAATTCAGCCCATCTTCCACTACTTTCCTAGGTACATTAGCAGGGAGTTGGCTAGGAAGTAGAACAGCAGAGACTCGAACCAGTATTCATAACGGATGCCGACATCTCAGGCTGTAGCTTAGCCCAGTGCACCACAACCCTGGTCCCAAAGTGAACTCTTTCAAGACATCAGCATTCTCTGTGGAGGGCATTGCCCCGTGCTTTGAGTGGTTGAACTCTTCTTGGGATGACTGACACAATCTTTCCCAAGCTGGTGAATCTACTCACAGTTTGGTCCCTAGGAGCTACCCCGGATGGTTTTCTTCTGTGTTAATCATCACTTCTCCTCCAGGTCACTGTGAACATAGTGAGTGGCAAGCTCACAATTCTTCCTCTGAGAGCTGAGCAGAATGACCTATGTACCGGGCAGGCACTGTGGCACAGCTAATTAAAGCCCCTGTCTGCAGTGCTGGCATCCCATGTGGGTACCAGTTTGAGTCAAGGCTTCTTCTCTTCCAATCCAGCTCTCTGCTGTGGCCTGGGAAAGCAGTAGAAGATTGGGAAACCTAGGAGAATCTCCTGGCTCCTGGCTTCAGATCGGCTGCAGCTCTGACCGTTGCAGCCATCTGGGGGAGTGAACCAGCAGATGGAAGATCTCTCTCTCTCTCTCTCTTTGCCTCTCTGTAACTCTGCTTTTCAAATAAATAAACTAAATCTTAAAAAAAAAAAAAAAAGGAATGACCTGTGTACCAAGAAAGCAGAGTTCACTCGCTCGTGCCCCGCCCAGGTGGACACCCTGGGAAGAAGCTATTTTCAAAGGGCGGGATTCACATACTGGGTGTAACTTCCGGGGATAGGAAATAAAAAGTGCATTGCCATTTTCTAAGCACCAATATTTTCAAATACCCTGGGAGTGTTTCACCTCCCTATGCTTCCCAAACCAGGGACACCAAAGCCAAAGGACCAACTGGGCTGGACAACAAGAGTGCAAGTTCTACACTCTGCAAATGCTAGGACGGAGGGAAGTCCCATGTGTTTATTGAATGCAATGTCAGCTACCATGCCCAACTGAAAGCTGAACAGGTAACTCTTGAGTTGAGAATGTGTTTGGAATCTCTCTTGAGTTTGAAATTATTTCACTAATTGTCTCAAATGGACCAGTAAAGTCAGTGTTGCTTTATAATAGAGGCTGTTTTAAAATGGACCACACCTGGGAGCTGGCATCATGACAGAGTCTGGTAAACCTCTGCCCTGTGATGATGTCATCCCCTACTGGAGCACTGGGTTGGAGTCTCAGCTGCTCCACTTCCAATTCAGCTCCCTGCTCACGCACCTGGGGAAGCAGCAGAAGATGGCCCAAGTGCTTGGGACCCTATCACACACACATGTGATACCAGGATGGAGTTCTTGGTTCTTGGCTTTGGCCTGGCCCAGTCCTGGCTGCTATGGCCATGGGGGGAATGAACCAGTGGAGGAAGATCTCTCACTCTGTGACTCTGCCTTTGAAATACAGGAAATAAATCTTAACAATAAAAATAACAAGCATGCTTGGTAACTCTAAAGGGAAGAGAAGAGAAACAGACACAGTCCTACAGGTACAGACCCAGTGGCAAGGGCCGATGAGGAGGCTGCATTCATGTTGTAGTCTCTATGCAGTCTTAGTTTGGGAAAGAGGCTCCCGTGGTCCTCCAGGCCTCACCACATACAGCACCCAGGGCTAATTTGTTGTCATCTTGCATACATAAACTGGCTATTTTCCAGCTGTGATTGGAATAAATGAGATGGATTTCTCGGGCATTGTAAGTGAAACATCCTGACCTTTTGTAATCAGATGAGAAGCAGGTATGTGGGCTTTCTGCAGATTTATTCAGTCCCAGAGACAGAGGGTGCAAGGTGTTGTCACTCATCTGCACATCTACTCCACCTCAGACCTGCCAAAGCATGTTTCTCTTGTGGGAATCCACTGTGTTTTTCCAGAATGTTCTTTTCTTTCAGGATGGAAATGTGCATCTGTCTCTTGCCTAATGGCCTGCATCATTCCCATCTCACTCTGCCCAGATGTGCTTTGTGGCCATCTTAGGTGAAGTCAAAAGACACAGCACAAGTATATGATTGGAGGTTGTATCAACTCAACTGGCTGCCCCTATCTGGGCTTTTGATGCATCTGTGTTTGCTTGAAACATAGCTGGAGCTCCCACTCAGCATCCAAGTCCCACTGGCTTCCAGCACGCAGGACTGCTGAGCGTCCCTTGACTCTTCAAAGGATGTGTGTGTGTGTGTGTGTGTGTGTGTGTGTGCAGTTCATGTACTGGCTTCATCTACGCTTACATACATGGATCCTGTGCTTCAAATTGAGCCAAGGAGTGACAGAGCGTCCAGATCACCTTGTCTGTTGTTTTGCTGATGGGGATGGTTGGCCAAAGGTCAACTCACACTGAATCTTGTTAAGCTCAGGAAAGTGAGAACAAGCAGTGGGTTGGGAGGCAGAAGAGGCCGGTTAGGGAAAAGACTGGGTCTCATCTGGGGAGTTTGGAAAAAATGGCTACTGATGAAAAATCCACCATTCTGCTCCAAATACACATCTGTGATTTTTATTGATGACACAGACACAGGGACTGATAGTATTTCAGGTGTTTTTTTTTCTTTTTGAATGACATTTATAATAGAAGGAAATTCTGATTTTCAGCTCCGTATAAGCAAAAAGAAACTTCCATGTTTGCCCATTCAGGCTCATGGACTCTATGAATCTATTCCCAGCCTCTCTGAAGGGCTTCTGAGGGGTCTGTGAATCCTGGGTCCGGCTGCCTGTGTCTGCACAAAGTGGTCGCCGGAGGGTGGGGATGCCACTGGTCCCTTAAGTGAAGCCAGTCTAATCCTTAGGCGGACCCAGTGCGATTCATAGTGGAGAACTAGCCAGCTCTGGGCACACAGGTGGCCAAAACGTCCATCCTGGAAAGGAATCCTGGGAGGAGAGAGACATGGGAAGGGGCTCCCACTCCCGTCCACAACACACACTGAGCTTCCAAGCTAAAGTCCTCTTCAGTCAATGGTGTCTTCTTTCAAAATTAGAAGCCAGGGGCCAAGCTGATGACTCCTCAACCCACAATGTGCATTCCCTGTCCCAGAGCTCCTGTCTGCCTGCATGGAGTTTGATCATAGACACCCTGATCTGTACCCCAGCTAGGAACACAAAGCAACCTGTAAGTCATTGCCATCAATTTAGAGGAGAAAAGTAGAATCCTAAATGGCCCCAGGAAATGAAAGCTGCCTCTTAGAGATATTGTTAGAAAGCTGAACCCATTTATCACTGAGCTATGTGCCGATGTGAATGGGGAGAGCTTTTAGACTGGGATGGGAATGATTCAAATGTGTTTTGGTGTTATTCAAAGTTCTTTATCTTCCTTGGCAACAGGTCAAAACATTATAACCCTGACTGCTCAAATCAGGGTTCCTGCTTCTCCAACCTGCTCCAACCTCCACTCAATTCCTTCCCAAATGCTTTAATATGTTTTTTTCCTTCTGTTGTTCAGTTCAAACACAGTGGATTCACCTTTGATTCTTTTCAAGACTCACACCTTGTAATCAATCATTAGAACATGCAGTTAGCTCTATCTCCAAAATAGTCACATGGATCCATTTCTCTACCTCCATTGTTGCCTCCCTGGTCAAGCTGTCATCTACATAACCTTCCCTCCTGCCTCGAGTCTCACCTGTCCTGAATCCAGCCATGCCTTCTTATCTCCCAACCGAAAGAGAGAGCCATACTTTCCCCTTCTCCCACTGCCTAAGCTCCAGAAAACCCTCTCCTCCCCAACTCCTCCAGAAAACTCTGACCCTCTCCTCTGGACTTAATAAACCTTGTGATGCAGGGTCTTTGCTGCTATAGTAACACCCATGACTAACCCTGCACCCACCCACTGCAGGGACTTATCCACTGCACCTCCAAGGGCAAAGCAGTCTGAGAAATGGGTCACAATAGTCTCTCCTTCCAGCTTGCCCCAGTGAGTAGGATGCTAGGTGTGGGTTCTATTTAGAGACCTGTGGCTTCCTTGCTATGAATGATCTACCTACCTTCCTGCTATGTCCCTCACAGGGAGACCCTGGTAGGCAGTCTACCTTGGTCACTCATAAATGGCCCCAGTACTCTAAATAGTTCCTCTCCAATTTATAATACAAGCATGGTGGAGGTGTGTGAGGGAGAGACAGGTAAGAGACCAGAATTCTATGAGCCCAAACATTGGTTTCTTACATTTTTAGTTTTCATGTGTGATACTCTGCATCTTTAATCATGTCTTCTGTATGAATACTGCCTCTCACATTAAAAGCAAACCTTTGGGATCTTGAAACAATTCACAGAAATTGCATATTATGGGAAAAAAAAACTATGAATAGGTTTCAAAAAATGTTTTTGCATCAAAATAAACTCCTACTAACTTGTTACAGTGTGTGCAAACAGGATCTAGGTTGGGGCGCTGAGAATAGAACACTTGACAGAGGTTATATTGAGAAATAGTTTCTATTTTTTAGTGTTATATTTAAATTTCATTTCCCATGAACCTTTTAAAGCCTCCTCATATCTGATGGAGAATTTGACTCCCAATCTACAAAGAGCTCTTAAAATTCAGCAACAAGGAATGAAATAACCCATTTTTGAAAAAGGGCATGCTACCTGAAACCTGACCAAAGCAGAAAAGCAGATGGCAATAAGAGAGTGAAAAGATTCTCTGTATTACTTGCCATTAGGAAACTGCAAATTAAAACAATAATGAGATGCCATTACACAGCTATTAGAATGGACGAAATCTAAAACCTGACTGTACTGATTGCGGCTGAGGTTTTGAAGCAGTGGAAGCTGCCAGTCATTTCTGTCTTTCAAAGTGGTTTTCCCAGTTTGCGTTCCCACCAGACAATAAATGAGAATTCCTGTTCATCACTCCTTGCCAGCTATGAGCTCTGCCAGGCGTCTTGGAGTTTAGCCATGCGCATCAGCAAGTAGTGGGACCACACTGTCCTAACTAGGTGTTCTCTGCAGTGCTTGCTATGGGCAAAGGGAGACAGGAGAGCTTCAGAGGGAAGAAACCTGACACACAGTACCTCAGTACTGAGTACTGGCACACAGTACTTCAGCCAGGACACCAAGTTGAGTACCAACTGGGGTAAGACATGTTGAAGAAATGTGCCCCTCCTATGACCTGGCGTCAGTGGTGCCCTCTGTGGGCTTATTCCCCAACATCCTAACTCCCACACTAAGCAATTGAGGGGCAGTCATCAGAATGGTCACCCGGCGTTCCCCCAGAGTGTCAAGGTCATGAGAAACAAGGACCCGGGGGGACACTGTCACAGACAACAGCAGTTGCCTGGAATATGAGACACAACTGGGGTGTGGCTTCCTGGCTGAGACCCAGGAACAGAAGTGACCTCAGGGAAAAATTAAGGCCAAAGGGATAAAGGCCAAAGTTTAAGAGTGAAGTATTTGGGGCCGGAGCTGTGGCGTAGTGGGCTAAACCTACACCTGTGGCACTGGTATCCTGTATGGGTGCTGGTTCAAATCCAGTTCCCTGTTAATGGCTTGGGAAAGCAGTGGAAGATGGCCCAAGTGGCTTGGGTCCCTGCACCTGTGTGGGAGACTGGGAAGGAGCTTTGGATCTGCCCAGCTCCAGCCATTGTAGCCATTTGGGGAATGAACCAGTGGATGAAAGACCTTTCTCTCTGTCTCTCCCTCTTTGTCTGTAACTCTGCCTCTCAAATAAATAAATAAAATATTTTTAAAAAGAGTAAAGTATTTGTTTTTTATATTTATTTGTATTTATCTTGTTTTATTTATATACATTTAAATTGTATTTACATGATTATATTTATTTCCATAAAACATTCATTTTATAAATGCTATTTATTTTATTATATTATTTTGTGCTTGCATTTTGCATTTCTTGTCCTTACTTCTTTCGTTAATTTGGCAAATGTGATTTCCTCCACACTGATATAAGATATTAACACTGGATTGATTGCTAATGGATATCAATGATTGAGGGAGCAGTCCCTGTACTGTCTCTGTTTCTCTGTGGGCCTAACAGTGCTGTACATGTGAAAGTGTACTTAAAGAAGTGTGCTTTAAGCTTTAGAGCAGGCGCTAAGACTTCTTTTGGAAAAGAACTATCATTTATGCACTGAGAAGAGAGGACGTGGGGATCCCGGCGCATGCTCAGTTAAAACCAGAGCAGGCCGCAAAGGGTAGAGGCCGGTACTGGTGACCACATTTAACCGACATGCATGGGCCTGTGCTGGGAGGCCCCGTTCCCTCCACTCCAGCCTGGTGCACTCTGGGCTCCTGAGGCGTGCCCTCCTCTTCCGGGAGAGCCCAGTGCTCGGCCCAGGTACCACACATCCCTTTAGAGAGGTGGGAGGAGCAAGACAATGCGGGAGGAGGATGAGCTCTCTGCACAGGGAGAAGTTTCTGGTTCCTGGGCACCCACTTCTAGGCAAACATGTGAGCTGCGTCTTTAGCTTTCAACCAGCGGCAGCTCAAGCACTCCCAGGAGTGCCGCGTGCTTTCCCACCAAAGTCTCAAAGTCCAGTGCCTCCCAGCATGTACCGCCCCCATGGCACCTGTCTTCCCTGAGCTGTCTTCCTCCGACTGGGCCCCAATCTCCACGGCCACTTGCGTCAGCAACCCGCTAGGGGGCGCCATCTCTAGAGTTTGGTCACTTGCTTCACCGTTGCAGAAAATCCGATGATCTGTAATTCCAGGGGCACCAGATCTGCATACCTAAGCTCAGGCATGTCAGAGCATCAATCTGGTGATTCCCAAAGGAGTGTATTCTTCCCCCAGGATCATAAAGTTCTCACGTCAAACACCTTCCGGCAGAGACCCTGCTGCTTGGTGAGCGCAGCAAGGGGATTACCTGGAGCTCTGCAAAGATCCACGAGGGCACCCCTCATACCTAAAGGGGACCACATCCCCTGGGGCCCTCTGTCCTGCAGCTCTGGCTTCGTCCTCTCACTACTAGGTCTGGAAGGGCTCTGACCTTGTATGCTTGTTTGAACCCATGCCCTGACTTCTTAAATTTTCCTCTTGTGCACTCAGTGGAATATTCTTTCTCTGAACGATGCGTCCTGTGGCTGATTGGGTTACTGTGCACCAGAAGTTGGCGTGCATCAGCCCCTTTGTAACCTGAGACAACCACACCAGGTAGATCCTGATGCTCCCTAGTTTAGAAGAAGTAATGGAGAGAGGAGAGAGGAGAGGGAGAGGGAGAGAGAGAGGAGAAGGGGGAGGGGGAGGAGAGGGGGAGGGGAGGGGGAGAGGGAGAGGGAGAGGGAAGAGGGAGAATCGATCTAAAGTGCAAGAGCTGAGAAGCAAACTCAGGCTTCCTGGCTGGGTCTGACTCTCCACACTGCCCCGGGGTGAAGGTGAACTGTGAGAAAGTGAAACTCTTGCCTTACCTGATGTGATGATGTTGCTTTTATGTTTCAAATGATCAGCTGGCCAGGGCTGGGCTGGGACAGAGCCTGGAGCCTGGAACTCCATCCAGGTCTCCCACTCACATGGGTGGCAGGGGCCAGGGGACTTGGACCATCTGCCATTGCTTTCCCGGTGCATACTAATGCAATCAGCACTCTAATATGGGATATTGGCATTGCAAGTGGCTGCTTAACCTGCTGTGCCCTAACACCGGCCACTGGTTCTCTTTATCCAGCATCCCCTGATTGTTCAGTGACAACCAGGGTCCCACCTCCTCTTAGCCTGTAATAATCTCCCTGATGCTGGGCTCCTGTAGCACCCAGTCTCAACCACCTGGTCCATGATTTTGCATGCTGACCACAAATGTGGCAATGGACTCTCCTGCCCACTCAATGCAAGCCCTGGAGACCATCCTACACCTCTGTTTCCACAAGGCCCAGCACTGTGCAGACCAGGCAGTGGGTACATCCTGCACACACTGCCAACTGGCGCGCAGATGGATAACTGCTGCCACCAGTGTCCACGGAAAACCAGCCACGGAAGGATTTCCTCTGTGAACTCCACAGGAGCAACCTGGTTCAGGTGCTGACATTTTCCCAGCATGCATCTTGTGACCTTCGAATTCCTGGGAGCCACTGGAGGATCATTTGTATTACTTATTTTACTTTAGAATATCACGCCACCTACAAGGGGGCGTGGCTATTTTTCCCAATGGAAGCAATTGCGGCCACATCTGCCTGCCTGGACTGACCCCATCCCTTAGCCAGGGATCATTTATTGCACCACCCTCAGGTGAGCTCAAAGAGTTCTCCCTTCCGCTTTGTTTTACAAACAAGAGACAGTTCATTTGTGCCAAATATCTTTTCATAACCAATACGGGCTGCGGAGCTGCGCACAGCTGATAAGTCCCGCTTCCCTGCACCGAGGCCCGCTAATTAAGACCGCGGAATCACATTGCAGTCATTTGCATCCGTGGGTCTGCTTTCCTCTTAATATCTGCCTTGTGCACAGAGGTAAACACGCCAGGGATGGAGCCTCCCACCCCAAACAAAGGCAGGGCTCATGCGCCTGCAGAAATTAGCCTCCCATGAATGCTTCGTTATGGTTATCTTTGGTTTCTGGCTGTGCGTGGCATGCGGCCCCCTCCCCCTCCCTGGACAAAACATGGGGAAGATTAATTGGGTGTTGGATGTTCCTGGAGAGAAAGCAGCAAGGAGGTGATGAGAATCTCAGCGCAGCTCCTTCCAAGCTCCAGCCCAGCAGGTGTGGCCCGGGCCTGGGGATGCTGGGATGCCTGCTAAGGCTGAGATTTGGTGACTCAGTGACTTACACTTGGGTGACCTCCGGCCTCCTGGAGAGCCTTTTCTATGGGTATGAAGGGCATTGGGAGGATTAGATGAAAGGCTGATGGAGAATCCTGCTGTGATTTTCAAAGCAAAGTGTTATTGCGTGTTATTTTCTGATTCAGTTCTTCAGGGGCCAGAGGCTTTCTGCCTGATGACTGCTCAGAGAGCAGTCACACAGAGAGCATCTCCAGACTCAGAACGCACCCTCTGACAGCTCTCCCAATGGCCACATGTGTAAAGGTCCTCCGCTGTTTTCGCTGGGCTGCAGGGACCCTGGGCGGTAATTGCCCTCCTGCAATTAACATCCAGATCGGCTCCCTTTTCCTGGTGTATGCGCTGTTTCTACTAATGAGACTGAGGCAAGAGAAGTAGTCTGGGCCATTCATCATCCTGCTAAGATGTGACCACTTCCACCCTTGGAGAGACAGACATGGGCCATTTGTGGTCTAGAAACGGCTGAGGAGTCTGTGGCATGAGTTTGATATTTAGTTCACACTCGGGGCCAGCTCTTGCCCTGATGAGATTTGGCTTTCCACAAGGGACTTGCTGAAAAACCCTCAGGCATGACGCAGTGACAGTGCCCCCTAGAGGACGTTCAGGGGAGGGGCAGGAGATAATCTGGGCTTTGTCACCATCCCCCGCAGAGGGCTGCCGACTTCTTCCAAGGCTGGGGGGGTCATCCCATATACATGGATGTGCAAACTGCTGGTGCTGGCTGGTTCTTTTTTTTATTTAAAATCCTTTTTTGACTTTTTAACATGCAGCACTTTTTAAAGGATTTTCTTATTTAAATGGCAGAGTGATAGAGACAGAAGGAGAGACTTAGAGAGAGGTCTTCCACCTGCTGGTTCACTCCCCATCCACATGGCCACACTGGCTGTGGCTAGGTCAGGATGGAGCCAGGAGCCTAGAACTCCATCCTGGTCTCCCATGTGGGTAGCAGGAATACTTGGGCCATCTTCTGCTGCTTTCCAGGCATATTAGTGGGAAGTTGGATCGGAAGTGGAGCACCCGGGACTCAAACTGGCACTCTGATACGTGCTGCTGGTGTCATAACCCAGCCCTCCTGAACACACTTGGACACTTGGGACACCACCTCAGGCACCTGACGCTGTGTAGATTGATGGACAGATGGGCAGGGCATTAGGCTCCTCCCCAAGCAGCACCCAGCAGTGGTTTCCCCAAAGCTTCAAGGTGTTGAGTTACAATTCTGACTCAAGAGCTCCACACTCTCAGCATCTCTACCTGATGCTCCTCGGTGAACTCAAGCCCCTGGGAGGCGAGGTTGAGGGATGCAGATTTGTAAAGATGGATGGGTCCATTTGCTTGCTCTGCCAATAGAGCCCTCGGCAGATGTGAGTCTCGGAGAGGAGTTCTCACCTCTTAGAATGAAGCCTCCAGGAACTTCCAGAAACTTCCAAAACAGACAGCATTAAGTAACCAAAATATGGGCAAAGAGGAAGAGGCTCCCTGTGACCCTGTGAAGAATTCTCCAGTAGGAAAGAGATAGAAGCAAACAAATAAAAAAGAGGAGATCCTGGCTTTAAAAAAATGTAGAGATGAAAAGAACAACAACAACAAAAATCTTAAAATATCTTCATATATATTTTTGTGCATGGCTGGAAGCCTATTCAGAATGAGATTAAAGGCTGAACAGATAGAGATGAAAAGAAATGTGCGGAAGCTCCAGGAGCCAGAGAATGCATGAGAGCATTAAAGTGACAAGGACCAGGTGGACAAAGACAGCAAGGACAAAAAAGTCACCTTCAGGGCTTGCAAGCTAGGACGGAAGGAAGGTACGATGTCCAAGCAAGTTTATATGAATTGTTTAAAAAGCAGAGTGACAGAGAGGGAACAGAAAGAGAAAGAGCTCTTCCATTCCTTGGTTCACCCCTCAAATGTTTGCAACAGCCAAGGCTGGGCCAGGTGAAAGCCAGGAGCCCCAGCAACTCCCCTGGGTCTCCCACATGGGTGGCAGGAATGAAAATGCTTGGACCATCACTCACTGTCTTCCCAGGCACATGAGCAGGAAGCTGCATTGGAAACAGAGGAGCTGGTACTCAAACCAGCACTCTGATACGGGATGTGGGCCTCCCAAGTGTGACACATGCCTGCCCATATATTTTGTTTTAATTCAGAAACAAAAGCAAGAAACAACAAATTAAATATGAGTCCCCAAACAGCAGTTGCAAATGGAGAATCTGCATGCATTTATGTTCAAAGAAAATTGATTAAAGACATACAAGACAAAATAATGCAACCAAAGAAAGGGGTCACTTAACACTTATGTCAGAATTTATAATGAAATTATGAGAAGTCAGAAACCTTAGACCAATACTTGTAAGAAAATGAAAGATAAAGACTTCTTTAGGGGCAAGTGTTTGTCCTGCTGGTGAAGACTCCCATATCTGACATTGGAGTAGCTGGGTTTGAGTCCTGGCTCTGGCTCACACTTCAGCTGCCTGCTAATAGGAGGCCCTGGGAGCCAGTGATGATGCTATAAGTAACCAGGTGCCCACCATGCGAGTGGGAGACCTGGACTGAGTTCCTGAGTGCTAACTTCAGTCCCTTGGCCATTGTGGGTATTTGGGGAGTGAAACCAAGGATAGAATCTCTTTTTCTCTCTCCCTCCCTTCCTCCCTCCCTCCCTCCCTCCCTCCCTCTCTCCCTTCTTCTCATCTAAATGCACATTTCCAACAAGACTTCTTCAGGAAGAAGCTTAGCCAAGATAGATTATCCTTCACACACGCAGGTGGAGGGCTCCCAGGAATGTGCTCAGTGAGCCCAGGAAGTGTGTCACGGGGAAGCCCCATCTCCATGGGGTGCCCTGGGGACCCCAACAGAGCAGGTGTTTGTTTTTACTCACTGGTTCATCTCTGGTACTCAGAACAGCTCCTCCACACTGTGAACTCTCAACAGCGTTTGTTGAATGAGCACACTCTGTAAATGGCAAGGAAGAAAGAAATTATAAAGCTGCTAGCACGAGAATTCTTTGTATTGCACAAAGGAAATGCAGAGGATGCGTTCTGATGGCTTTAAGTGGGAGACTGTGTGCTAAAGTGTTCAGTGATAAATAGGTTCATCTGCATAGGTAAGCAAACAAGGATTGGCTCCCAGCTCACCATGGAAAAGTGACAAGTCACAGCAAGCAGCCAGGACAACCCAACCAAAACAATGCAAGAAGTAAAAGAAGACAAGGAAATGTAGTCTCACAACAGTAAGGACTTTAAATTATGAACTGCATAAAAGTACTGAAAACTACCAGAGTACACCTGAACATACAGACATAAGGTACATACAGGGGACTTACAGGAAAGTACCAAGGTGATGTCACACACATCCGGTGTGTACCACCCAGGGACTGTTGATAGCTTCACTTGCCATGCATGCTCCAGATCCTCACCCTGAGAGTAAGGAAATGGAGACAAAGCTAAATGTTCACCTGTGTCTGATTCTCTTTTCCAGATAAATCAGCACACAGAGTTGGAACGTTACACCCATGCAACTTTATAAAGTTCTACACATGTGTCATCAATGGACCATGTGCTATTTCTCATAAATTTAATTGTTAATAAATAACTAAATAACAATTAAAATTAATCAGTTTAGTACAGTTCAATACATGGTATCACGTTTCATTGTATGTTTTCCACTTGTTTGGGGGACAACAGTAAGCTTTTTATATTTACCCAAAAGGATGCATGGAACTCAGATTCTGTGCCCGTCTGGCTGTAAGCATCCTGTTGGGTGTACAGAGCAGTTGAATTTGGGGGTCCTCACAATTCCATCGTCTAGGTAATACAAACAGTTCTGCAACCACATTCCACATTTGTCTCCAGGGATACACTGAGAAGAGGATGTAATCCGTAGGAGCTTCTTGACCTTCCGAGTGCTGCAGTGGCCTCCAGAGGGTGGCCACTTCCATCTCAGTCAGAACGCCCCACCCTCACAGAGCACACTTGAACTTGTCAGCTCCTTCCTTGAGTATCGGCAGTGCAATCTCCTTGGGTATCAGTTTCCATAGATCTACTGGTTGGTCAGCTCTCCTCTTATAAGTTTAAGAACTTTATGGTCTATTCTTTACTACTATTTTGAGTATTCCCTTTGTTTATTAAGCTATTTCAAAACCCTAATTGCAGGGTCAGCACTGTGGCATAGCAGGCTAAGCCTCCACCTGCAGTGCCGGCCTCCCATTTGGGCACCTATTCATGTCCTGGTTGCTCCTCTTCCAATCCAGCTCTCTGCTTATGACCTGGGAAAGCAGTAGAAGATGGCCCAAGTCTTTGGGCCCCTACATCCAAGTGGGAAGATCTGGAAGAAGCTCCTGGGTCCTGGCTTCTGATCAGCCCAGCTCTGGCTGTTGAGGCCATTTGGGGAGTGAGCCAGTGGATGGAAGACCTCTCTCTCTGTCTGTAACTCTACCTCTCAAATAAATAAATAAAACCTTTTAAAAAGGCTTGTTGACCTTTCAGTGTCCTAGATGGATTTTAGCAGGACGTTGTCAACGTCTTTTTAAAAAAATACTGATAGTGGTGATTTTGCTTGGAAATACATTTGAAGTGAATTTCCGTCTTTGCAACACCAAGTTTCACAACATGGAGTATCTTTGTTTTTCTTTAGTTCTTGGAATGGAAAGATGCAAAATATACAACTAGAAATTCTGAATGAAGCACATGTGCACATGTGAAGATGCACACACATATGGCAAACATCAAATTAAGCACAGAAAAGCATTGGCACAGGAACCATTGTTTTGCAGGGGCATTTGGGATAATAAAGCTGCAATAAAATGTAGAAAAACAGACCAGGGCTTGACAAATACCATAATAAATCTCAAGTAGATTAAAACCTCATATTTTAGAGGTAAATTATGAAAAAGCAAGTAGGGCTCCAGGATAATATATTTCATATCAACTATAAAGGGAAAGCAGTGGCTTCATTATTCTACTGACAGAATAAATCACCAAAGAAAAGACGTACAATGGACAGTAGTGGCTCTATACAATTTCTCAAAGAATGAAAAGCAGCCAAGTAATAATGGAAAATAAGTGGGAGAACTCACGACACACATTGTAACTATGGCAGGCAGAATGATAATCTCAACTATGCCACGCATGAGTCTTTTTGTTCCTGGTCTTGTTTTGCTCCTGAGATCCATTTTGACCAAACAGAACACCGAGTCTCCTGTCTTCCTTCCAGCTGCCCGGCTTTGGTCATCATTGAGACCCTCAGCACTTGAGTCTGCTCTGAATGCTCCCTGTCCACATAGGTGCCTGCTACACCTGCCCTTGGAGCCCTGGGTGGGGGTGGGGAACATGCACTCCACTCTCAGTGCCTCTCGATTCTTCAATTCTCTCCACATGTTGGTTACCTCCCTCCTATCCATCTACACCCCTGGGTTCACCATGTTGGCCCCGAAGGTGACTGTGGTCGGCAGAGTGGCCAGGAGATGGCACCTGGAGCTTCCTTGAAATGCTCAGGCCTCACCTAGACTGGAAAAGATCCTATGTGTTACCAAGATCCCAGCTGAGTTTTCTGCACGTTGAAGATGGAGAAGCAGTGGCCTACACCTCATTTGCCTCTTCTCTCAAAGTAGTGAACCTGAATGTCATTTCACAGGGCTTGTTGGGGATGGCAGGTCATCCCAGCCTCCCCATGTCAGAGCCTTCCTGGTCTCCCCACCCACCCTTAACTCACTCCCCACACTGGGCTGGACCTGCAGCCTCTCCTAAGCTTCTCTGCATTGCCTGACCTCATACACCTCTGTTTTCTTCCCTCTGTTCATCCCCTGAATACTTCCAACCAATCATGACAGCTGGCATCTTGCATGGGCTAGATTTGCAGCAGCGAGTAGGAAATGGTTGCATCTCTGTGACTGTGCCATGGACTCAGGCACTCATTCTGTGAAGGGCTTCAGAGGATGGATGCCAGGGCTTGCAGGTCACCAGATCCCTGTGCTTGCCAGAAGAGGTGAACTCGGTTGGATCACCAGGTTGTCCTTAAGTTAAGGACTAGAGAGACCCAACCTAACAAGAATGAGCTTGGGCATGTGTGAGATGGGTCCTTCTAGGACCTCAAGTTGTTTACGTGAGGTTCAAGTCCATGCACGTCCACTATAACCTCTGGTAGAAGACCAGGGATCTGTGCAGAAGGAAAGATCTAGAACTTGTGGACACCATGTAGAAGCCCAGGTGGGGATGGTTGTGGCTGACTGCTGCAGAAGGAGCTTCTTGTCTGCTCTTTTTGCACCATCTATAGCATTGACAGAGAGTGCAGAAAAAGGAACTTCGAGGTTTAGCTCGATTTGGACCATGTCATTCAATTAAGTGCATGTATTTGGAGTGGTCCAGAGCTTGCCATTTGGAATGGGGTGTTCTGAGGGTGTGAGGCCACAGATGAATTCAGCAGTGATTGGCCAGATGTTTGCCAGGGCCAGGAAGGAATGCATTAAAGACACACCATGTTTGTGCTTGGAGATCTAGCACTTTGGTCTGTAGTGTTCAGTGGCCTCATTTCCCCAGAGAGCCTGCAGTGCTTCCTCGCGTCTTTGCTGGATATGAAATGGCTCTAACGTCAAAGCTCCTGCCTGGATGCAGGGACGGAATTAACAAGGACTACAAAGGAAGGCCAGAGGACAGTCCTCTGTTCAAGTCGGCTTTGCTGTGGTCACCTACATGTGTCACCCAGGCCAGCTCTGCTCAAAGGTAGGAGATGCCGCAGCAGCTTTGGTCCATCTCCTGAAAAGGGCACTTACCTCCTGCTCTGCTGGTGGGCAATAAAGTAGAACCCCACAGTGACCAGGGCCACACACTGGATATAGCCCCAGGCACTGCTACCTCCTCACTCCACCCCTGCTCTGGCAGGTGTCTCCCTTGGTTCTTCTGTGGGCAGCAACCAGAGGCAGCTCTGACACACCTACTACAGGAAAGGCCTGACCAGTGGAGCTGCTGCAGACTCGTCAGTGTCTCAGGGGACCTGTGGCCTGCAGTCTTTGCTTGGGCCATTTTTTACTTACAGGATCCTTAGAGACTGAAGGTTGCTCTCCTAAGCCCTCAGGAACTGGACACCATGCCTTCTGCCTGGAGTTTTTTAGGAATTGGTCGTTTGCTTCCAGGTGTGACTTCTCACCTGTCTGGTAACCTTTCCTCACTCCAACCATGGGGTTTCTATAGGAGACTCCCTGGAGCCAGGGGCTTGTTCTGGAGCAGCATTGGGTTTGGCTGGCTGTCCACAGAGTTGTGTTGCTGAGTCACGTCCCTGTGGCCCAGCCTACTGTATGGGACAATTCCCTCATCTGTGGAGGGTGCAGAGTGATGATGAACTCTACAGCTTGGGAGCTGGCCTTGTGTCTCAGTGAGCTAAGCCACCTGCTATGCCAACATTCCAAAGGAGTGCTGGTTCAAGTCCCAACTGCTCCACTTCTAATTCAGCTCCCTGTTAATGTGCCTGGGAGGGAAATGGAGGATGGGTCAAGTACTTGCAACTCTGCCACCTGCATTTACCTGAATAGAGCTCTGGACTTCTAGCTTCAGCCTGGCCAGGCCTCGGCTGTCATGGCCACTTTGGGAGTGATCCAGAAGGTGGAAGATTCCTCTCTCTCCTTCCTTCTGTCCCCACGTCTCTGTCTGTCTCTATATCCCCACCCCTCTTTTTCTATCACTCTGCCTTTCAAATAAATAAATCTTGTAAAAAAAATTCACAGTCCACCATCCCTTGGAGGAATGCATCCATGATTGATCTGGAATCCGTCTTGGTGCCTGATTGGGTCAGTGACACCCAACAATCGCTGGCTTTTCCTCCCCTATTTTCCTCTCCATCTTCCAGGATTCTGCTATGCAGGAGCCCCCACTCCAGTCCCTGCTCCCTACCTAAGTCCTGCTCTCAGGCTCTGCCTGGGAGGAATGCAGCAACCGAGGCATGGGTTACAAGAGGCCCCACCTGTGGTCTCTGGCTGTAGAATCAGAGGCGGGAGTCTAGTTCAGGCTGCAGGAGATCTG
The DNA here is from genome assembly GCA_949820135.1 of Sylvilagus floridanus. NCBI lineage: Eukaryota > Metazoa > Chordata > Mammalia > Lagomorpha > Leporidae > Sylvilagus > Sylvilagus floridanus. The sequence goes on from OX463231.1 coordinate 83,217,742, forward strand.
TCCAAGGGGCAGCAGGTAGCAGGTGTCCTCCCTAGGAGAGATTCAGTGGAGGAAGGAAGAAAGCCGAGCTACAGGGAGAAGCAGGAGCAGGGGTGGTGGGTGGGGGGCCTGTGTGGACTCCTGGCTGTTGGTTGTGTCTGTCTGAGCCCTGGGATTCTGCTGCCCCCCTGAGGACTTGTAATGAGCATGCATGAGGGCTCACTGGCTCTTGTCTTGGCTGACTTACAGAATAGCCAGGAAACATCTCTCGGTGGGCACTGCCCTATGCCATCTGCCCCTCACATCAGCCTCATCGACTGCCCAGTGGGGCTGGGCCTGTTACCTCCTGCCTAGCCCTCCTGCCCCTCTGTGGGCTCCATTGCCCAGGACCCTCTTGTCTGATCCCACCCCTCCTCCTCTTCTTGTGACTCACTCCTTGAGGCTCTGAGTGACAGCAGTAACTAGCAGAGACTCCTGGGAGGAGTCCGGTGTTTTCAATCATACAAGATCAACATCAAATGACAATGATTGTTATTATGACCCTTGGATTCCTCCTGACTTGATTTCTGCCGCCTCTCCTTCCTCACAGATTTCCTCCGTACTGTTTGGTAAATATGTTGCATTAAGGCTGTGTGGCTGCAGGTGTTGTGTTTAGCGATGCTAACACCTGTTCTGCACAGAGGCGTAGCTGAGTTTGATGTCTGACTCAAGCTCCTGGCTCCAGTTTCCTGCTAATGTAGACCCTGAGAGGTAGCAGGAATGGCTCAAGTAGTTGGGTCCTGTTACCCATATGGGAGTCTTGGAATGTGTTCCCAGTCCCTGGCTCCAAGCTTTTTCGGTTTTATGTCTATTGCAAGTGTTTTAAGAATGAACCAGAGGATGACAGCCCTATCTGTCTAGTTTGTCCCATTCTGTCTCATAAGAAGTAAGTAAGTAAGTAAGTAAGTAAGTAAATACATTGAAAAGACTGTGTAGCTACAGTTTCCCTCTGGTGGTGAGGGAGCCCTGAGTTTTTTGCTCCTCCACCCTGGTGAAGACCACTGTTTTCTGGTCTATTTCTTTTCCTCCTCCATCTTCATATTTTCCTTGTTGTTTTTAATCCACTGAAATGAAAGCCAGGGGTCTGAACCCCGTCTCGTAAACAACCCCCTCTTTTGCCAGATTGACAGCAGTGCACAATGAGTGCAGAACATGAGAGATAATGGGTGATAAGAGACTTTAAAGATGGTCAGTGCCAGCTCCCATGGTTTGGTTTCGATAGGGTGACCATAGGACTGAATTGAGAGTTCTCTAACACAGGAGTGCCAATGGCCATGGCTGTGTGTCTGCTACAGGTACGGAGACGAGAGCATCCTTCTCTCTGATGTCTGCTTCGTGACTATGACTGTTGCTACCACTTCTAGAACGTCGGCCTCCACCCTACACTACAAGGGACCCTTCTTGGCAAGTCTGCTAAGATCTTCCTCTCTCCAGACCCATTTCTGCTCCAATAGAAGACTTGGTCCCAATTGGGACTACACTTCTGATCTCTGGAGCCCATTGGCAGAGGAGAGGAGGGACCACGCCTGCTGGGCTCTGAGCCAGAAACTGGCATTGCCCACTGTGCGTGGTTCCCCTCTAAGGCTTTGCGTGAAGGAGAAGAGCAGCAGTGTTTCTTGTCTTTCTGCTTTTCTGTCCTCTGGGATTGTACACTGGCATCTCCCTTTGTTCCACTGCTGAGCGTGCCTCACTCCAGGTGGGTGAAAAGAGGAAAGCAATGTCTCGTTGTACAGTTAGGCCCCTTCTGAGGCTCTCAGGGGCAGTATCTGGTTCCAGCCAGCATGTGTCAAATCAATTCTCTTTGATAATTTCCAGGGCACGTTTCCCCATGGGCCAGCTCATTATGCTGAGGACAGAGGTAGTATGCAGGCCACTGCTAGAATGTTTTCAGGACAATAAGTCAACTTCTGTCAGTCAGATCATCTCCCACTGGGCCAGCGGATGTCTGCAGAGCCCTCGCTGGAACCACCAAGCATCTCAGAACCCACTGCACTGCCGTGATCTCAGTTCCAAGTTGTTGGCTTGATGCAGTGGATGAGCCATGGGTAGCAGGTTCTGCCAATGGCCTGAGAGCCCCCCAGACATCCCAGTGGTCATCATCAGACAGTTCCTAACAGGATGGAGGCCTCCTGTATCTCTTTCTTTCTTTTTCTTCCTTTCTTCCTTCCTTCCTTTCTCTTTCTTTCTTTCTTTCTTTCTTTCTTTCTTTCTTTCTTTCTTTCTTTCTTTCTTTCTTTCTTTTTTTGCAGGTTGGCTATGGTGTACAGTGTTGCAGAAAGTGTGAGAGTGTTGGGGCCAACGTCAAGGCACGGTGGGTTAAGCTACTTCTTGTAATGTCCACATCTGGTGCCAGTTGGAGTCCCTTCTATTCTGCATCTGGTGCAGATTCCTCCTAATGTGCCTGGGAAGCAGCAGATGACGGCTTAAGGGTTTGAGTTCCTGCTACCCATATAGGAGACCAGGGCGGAGTTCCTTGCTCCTGGCTTTAGCCCGGCCCACCTCCAGCTGTTGCAGCTATTTGAGGGAGTGAACCAGCAGATAGAAGACCAATCTCTCTCTCGTCTTTCTGTCACTCTACATTTTAAAAAATAAATCCTCTTTTTTTGAAAAAACAAAGTAAGTATGGGAGTGCAGACATCTCTTTGGCATGTTGACGTACTGATCTCAATTGCTTTGTGTACATACCCAGCAGTGCAATTGTTGGATCATGTGGTCATTCTCTTTTTAGTTTTTGGAGAAGTCTCCACACTGCTGCCTTCTACATCTCTTATTTATTTTTATTTTTATTTATTTCAGAGTGGGAGAGAGAGCACACATGAGCTCCTATCCACTGCTCTATTCCCCAAGTACCCACAAAGGCTGGAACTGGGCCAGGAAATCCATCCAGGTGTCCCATGTGGGTGGCCAGGAACCCAGCTATGTGAGCTGCAGCCTCCAAGGGTCTGTCTTAGCAGGAAGCTGGAGTCAGGAGCGGAGCTGGGTGTGAAACCCAGATACTCAAATACGGGACGCAGGTGCCTTGACCAGTGTCTTAACTGCTAGGCCACATTCCTACCACACCATCCTTGTGCACCTTTCTTTCTTGGTCTCAAGGGAGTGTCTGACCCAAATGTGGGGTCTACCAGAAATTCTGCAGGCTAATGACTTGGGATAACCCTCACCTCACCTAATCTTGGGGAGGCACTGGCAGATACAATCCTGGAGGAAGAATCTGAAGTGTGTCCTACAGTACCTCTTAGAAGGCCTGCAGTCCCTGGAGCCCCAGCTGGTTGCCCTGGGCCCCTCTCAGGGATGCACCCTTCCAAAGCCACCTTCCATTCTCTGTCTTGCATCTTCTCTCCTGCATACATGTTTTCTGCAACCAATTTTTGTCTAACCATCTACGTTTAAGGGAACCCAAACTAAGACCCAAGGCAAAGAAAAAGGCTTCTCCTGGGATGCTCTGTGCCTGAGCTTCACAGTGATGACTGCTGCATGTTCCTGCTCATGTTTGTCAGGAGCAGCTGGGATTTTAATGCTGTCTAGACCTCATCAAATTTTCCTGTGCACCTGGGGGCCATGTAAAAACAAAGATCCCTGGCTTCGAATGAGCTCCGAGGTTGTACCAATGTTGCTGGCCCCTGGGCCACACTACGAGCATCAAAATCCTATAGGACTCCAAGTGCCAGCCTATTACTCTGAAATGAACAACTTTCAACGTTTCATCAGGCCAGAGGTGTCAGCAGTACAAACACACCTCTTAGAAGTCAAGGAAGTGATCCCTGCCGGGGATCCTATTATTCCAAATTTCAAAGAGGCACAGCCGGCTGCCCTAGCTTCAGAAATTGGTCAACTTTCCCGTGGTGCTCAGCCATCTTGCTTCCTTTCTCACTCCTTCTTTCAGTGCCATGACTGACAAGATGTGTGAGCCACTGGCCGTTACCCTTGACATCCTTGATCTCTGGGCCCATCAAGGATGGCCAGTTATAGCAGTGCTCTCGGCTGTTGTCACTTTAGCTCCTTTCACCTAGAAGAGACTCTCTCTCTTCTTTTTCCCCACCCAGCTGGCTTTTTGAATAGTCAGAGACAGTTATCATCCACATGTTTTTGGCAAGAGTATTTCACAGGTGACATGGCTTCTTTTTTATTGCGGATGCCAAGTGCTATCACTTGGTTCACTGGATGACAGCCAGCTCACTCCAGTAAGTTTTCCCTGGAAATTAGGAGGTAATCGTGGGATTGCCCTACAACTGCGTTGTCCATTGTTGACCCATTCCCCAGTTACATAAGGGAGGGCTGCAAGAAGCTGGTTTTCCAAGTCTGTCATTTCTTCTTCTGGTGTTCTGCTAGGAAGAAGATGTCGTCCTTGGCAAGTAAGGATGAATAAAATATTTCTAAATAAGCATGATAAATGATTAGTGCTTTCTTTAGCATTTTAGAATAAGGCTGCTCACCTCTAACAAGGGTGAGGGCATAGTTCTTAATTCTTCTCTGTTCTCTGCCACTCCCACTACGGGTACATGCACTTTTATTTATTCAGTGCTCTGAGGTCAGCTCCAATAATTCTTCCTGATGTTTAAATTGTCCCAGAAATGCCCGGTGGAGCTTCGTCCGTCTTGGGCTGTGATTTTTGGCATGCTTGATTCATTTTGCTGTTCCTGCAGTTCTGACACAAGTCCATCCACGGTTCTCCTTGTGTCTTCCTGTCCCCACACTCAGCATCAACCATGTCCAGGTGGCACTGAGGTAGAACCTCCAGGATCTGGGCACAGAGGTGCCTACTGCCAACTGGACACTGCTTTAAGACCTCATAATTTTTCCAATGAAAACATTGCATTATAGAGCTTCTTCTGAACTTACCACAATTTTGTGTGGTTTCTCATTCACCTAAGGTCTTGATTAATTACATGCAATACTCATAATATACCTTACTTCTATCAGAATTGCCACTAAGGAAAATTAGTCATTGAAGATGACGGTTTTCTCTGCAGTTCTTCTTGTCACTAGGATGTATTACACAAAGATAAACAGTTAAAAGGCCATGTTTGAATTCATTTGAAATGATTTTTTTTCTCTATGTTGTCATGTTTCTAATTTGATGTTTACTTGGGTTCTAATGTTGACATTTTTCCCTTTTCTTTTTCTTTAATTGATCTGTGATGCTTTATTTTATGTTTCAATAGATACGATTCTAAGAATATCATGATATTCTCTTTCTCCTTCACCCCTCTCCTTTCCACTCTTTTCCTCTCTTTATTTTTAGTTTTTGAGATAACATCTTATAAATTTATATTACAGTAAAAAGGCTTAATGCTTCACCAAATAAAATACTTACAAGTAAAAAGCAAAAAGACCCTAGTTTAGTGGATATACAAAGTTTATAAACAATAATTAAGTACATTGCTCAAATGCTAAAAATATTGTGTACTCCAAGAACAACGTTGGCTTCCATTTCTCTTACCTGTACCCTGCTCCTTGTCTGCGGGTGACAGTTTGATGGTATTTTACTTACTCTTCCAGGGTTTATATCTGAAACAAAACAAAACCACATCCACACATAAATCTATACACAGAATTCTATGTGTTTATAGTTCCTATTTATTTCATAGGAAATGTGGCATCTTATTTACACAGGTAATTGTGCTTGGTTTTCTTTTTCCTTTTCACTTGACAATAAATCCTAAAGAATCCTCCTTACTGGACATGCTGCACATGGAAGCTGTCATTATTTTGTTAAGATTTATTTATTTATTATTTGAGAAGCAGAGTTACAGAGAAAAGGGGAGAGACAGGGAGAGTGAGAGAGATCTTGCATATGCTGATTTACTCCCAGAATGGCCTCAATGCAGAGCTGAGCCAGCTGAGACAGGCCAAACCCAGGGTGCTGGAACGCCATCCTGGTCTGCCACATGGATGGCAGGGCCCTAAGCTCTTGGGCAATTCTATGCTGTTTTCCCAGTTGCATTAGCCAGGAGCTGGAGCAGCAGTAGAGCAGCCAGGACTTGAACTGTTACTGGGGAATGGCAGGGTTCTTGTCTTCACGCAAGAAAGAATTCAGGTGTGAGACAGAGAGTAGTGGTAAGTAAAATAGCAAGGCTTATTAGGGAAGGGACATCTGTAAGAACGGATGGGCACCTCTCCAGACAGATCCTGAGAGAGAGTGCCCAGTCACTCAGACTGGGGAGAGAGGGGTTACATTGTTGAGTAGAGAGATTACACCTGGCCAGGCCAGGTGGGCTGCTCAGCAGAGAGGCAGAGGGCTGAGCGCGAAGTCCAGTTAAGGCCAGGGGTTTTTAAGAGGATGGGCCTTGCCTTCCTGCCTCTGCTCCTCTTGGAACAAAGGACTTTTTGGATGTAAATACAAAAAATTCCTATCTGAGTTTTCCCCCTGAAGTTATCAGACAGGAGGAAGTCTGGCTGGCTCTGCCCTTAGAGGAAGGGTGAGCAGGACCCCCTGGAAGGTGGGCATCTGGGCAGGGTATTTGAAATGCAGATACTGGGCTGCACCTGGAAGATTACCAGGCAGAAGGGGTGGGGACCCCCACCTGGCAGGTTATCGGGATGACTTTGAGAGGCATATGCTGGACCTAGATGTCAACTCTTTAGGCCTTTGTCACACACATAAGCTCATATCTGACTTCCTACTTAACAGAGCCAGCACTCACATGGCCTGCCAGCATCGCAGGCAGTGGCTTAACCAGTTGTCCCACAACACCAGTTCCTGTCATTATGTTTTAAACAGGTTCATGGTGATCCAGTGTGTAACTCCCCTACAGTTGTGCCAGGTAATCCCAGAAAGATGGTTGTTTGGGGTTTTCCCCCCAATATTTTGGCGTGTAATAATGCCACGCTGAATTGGCTTGAGTGCATGCTATTCTGCATTTGTGCAAGAGTGTCTTTGGAGTGGAGTTCTGGAAGTGGGATTGCTGAGTAAGCAACATGGAGATGCTGTTGGGATTTTCCCACTTCTCCCTGAGCATTGGGGTCAATTTGTCTTCTTTCCACAAGTCACTACTGGATGTGTTGTACTCTGCCTTGTGATGCAACGGCTAAGAGGAGGCACCTCAGTCCTGGTAGGGTTTTTGTTTGTTTGCTATCTCCATGTTTAAAATGTTTGTATCCATATCCCTAAGTTATATGTTTGCATTTCCTGTTTTATACAAAAACTATATTTGCTTCATTTAAAAAAAGAATTTGAGATGGTCTATTCTTTGTTTATGTAACAAAATGATCAAATAACAATTTTATCTGGCCCTTGATGTTTTAGTATAAACCATTATTTACCAACATTAACCCTCGTTAGACTTTGGGGCTGACACTTTGTGAGTATGGTGGGAGTAAGTTGGATACAAGTTCATTGAAATATTCCTTATGTCACCTATGGAGATAATCTCTATAGCTTCCATGTCATTCCTGTGGTCAGTTTGGGAAATAATATTTTTCCTAGGACATTACTTATTTCATCACATTTTCCATTTTTGTGTTTGTGTGAAGAGCTGCATAAGACACTTCCCTTCAATTTTGATTTTTCTCTCCTTTAATTTCTCTGCTGCCATTTTTCATTTGGTTTATTTGTGTGTTAGAGTCCGAGAAGAGCTGCCCAAAAGACCGTCTCTAAGAAACCACTCTCATGCAATAGTGCAAAGGGTAGTTTATTGAGCCAGCATGCTGGGGCCCCCGTTCGTCCAAGAACAGGTGCCCGGAAGAGTAAATGGTCGGAGTTTTATACATTGAGGTATCTAATTTATGTGAGTTACAATTTGACAAGATTAATCACTTAGTACAGAGCTAACAATCAGTACATGTCAAGACAATTGTTTTACGAGTACATCTAATACCAGGCACATAGAGTAAAATAACAAGTGCTAAGGGGAGGATCAAGAGGCTTCCTATCACCTCGGGGAGGGTCACAGATGTTCGGGTCACTTAGGTCATGAGAGTAGTCTAGGGATGCAGTGGGAGTATACATCACAAGGCTTACACAAAGAAAGTTAAGGGTCTGTGTTTTAACTCCTTAGTGACACAAAACAGGTACAAGCAGTCTATTGTAAAAGCCCTTATAGCATCTTCATTAACCAAGAGAAACAGAGTAGGGAAAGAACAGGGTAGGGTGGACAAATTTTAGATTTCTTTTATTCCTTCAGTGCTTTCTCCCAATGCAACACAGCAATTCTTTATTTGGCTGAATCTTTTCCTAGAGAGGGTTTCACAATTTATGCATTAGTCCACTGTATTTCTTTTTTTTTCTAACTCATTAAAATTAAAATTCTGATATTAATACAGTCACTCTTGCTTCTCCCTGATCACTGCTTGCAAAGTATATCAATTCTTATCTTGCTACTTTCAATTTGTATGCGCATAGTAGGTGATTTCATCAAACTTAGGGTATTTTACTTTATTCTTAATATTTTATGAGATTATTTTTTACCTCATGCACAAGTATTCAATTTTGTCAAATGCCTTTTCTGCATTCAGTGATGAAATTCTGTAAGATTTCTTCCTCAGCCTGTTGATGAGGTGGATTACTCCAAATGATGTGTGAATATGGAATCCTGTTACATCCCTGGAATTTGCCCTGCTTAGTCCCGGTATTTAATTCTTTTGTACACTTGCTTTTATGTTGCTAATGCATTTTCTGTGGTTGCCTATCTGCATAATAAATACATGTCTGTGGCTGTTTTTTTTCTTTTTTCTTTTCCCCTGCTGTCTTTGTCTGATTTTGCTGCCAGGTAAATTCTAGCCTCACAAAGCACCCTGGGAAGTGTCTCCTCTTTCCTTACTACTCCTGGGCTGTGCAGTGTGTCTACTCGCTGTTGGGCTGGTTGCTATAGGTTGTGTTTTTTGAGGAACCGCTCTGTTGATCGAGCTTGTCCAATTGATGAGTGTAGAGATGCTGGATGTCCTGCTGTCTTCTCCATCTGCTGTCCAAAAGGTCTGATGGATCCTCTACTCCATTCGTGGTGTGGGTGATTCCAGTCTCCCCTGCTCTCTCTCTGTGGATCTTGCTAGAGGTCTGCCAGTGTTATTAATCTTGCTGATCAATGAGGTCCCTGTCTCAATAATCTTCCCTGTTGTTTTTCACCTTTCAGTTTCACTGATTTCTGGTCCTCTCTTGCTCTATTCATCTTTGCACTCATGTTGAGTTGTTTTTTGTCTTCTTTTTTTATGCCCCAGATGTTGAATTAATTAGAATCTTTCCCCTTTTCTATTTTTTTAAAATATTTATGTTATTTATTCGAAAGGCAGAGTTACAGAGAAAGGATAGACACACACACAGACACAGACGAGGGAAGAGAGAAAGCACTTCTGTTTTTGATTCACTCCCAAATGGCCACAATGGCCATGACTGGGCCAGACCAAAGTTAGGAGCCTGGAGCTTCACCCAGGTCACATTAGTTAAGTCCCCAAGTGCCTGCAACACCCCGGGCTGGACCATTTCTTCTTGATTAAAAAATCCCTGCTAGTCATTCTCGTGGGTAGATGTGCTATGTTATAGTGGAGCATACCTTAAAATTAATGTTTCAGGTTCTCGTCTCAAGCTTAGGGAAGCATCATAAGCTAGACATAAACAAGACAGGCAACATGGTGCAATTCAGAATTTATTTGGGGAAGTGAGAGAGATACACAAGAATGTGAGGGCTTTATTTAAGGTGGGAAGGGATCAGAAAGATGAACTGGGAGTTCCATACCAGTCTTTTGTCTGGGAGCCAGCAAAGCAGAGCACATGGGCAGGAGAGCGGCTGCAGTGGAAACTGTGAGAAAGGAGGAAGGAGCAGTGGCAAAATGGCCTTTTGCACAAGAAGATGCTTGGGAGAGCAGGGGCAGGCCTGAGTGCTCCACACCTCTTATTCACTTCCAAAAGCGGAGTGGTTACTTATTCTGATTGGCAGGTGGGTGTATACAGGAGAGATCTGGTAGGGGCAGTGGGGCGTGGTCTCAAGCTCCTTAATCTAATCAATCTAATCCTATTGTTTTGTTTGGCTCCCCACATCGGCTCGCTCGAGACATCTCTTAGCATCCCTTCATCTGGGAATGTCTTCATCTCCTGCAGGATAACTACCAGACACATGATGTGGGTTGGTAACTGCCTTATTTCAGCACTTGGAGCGTGCTGTCCCACTTCCTTCTGGTTTCATGGTTCTGATGAGAAATCTGCCATTTCAATTGGCTTTTCCTCATCGGTATTGAGTCATTCTCACTGCTTTATGCCATTTGCTTCACAACTCTGACTGTTACGTGTCTGAATGTGGTTTTGGCTAGGGTGTGTTCCTGTTTGGAGTTCACTCAGCTTCTTTAATCTGAAGGTTTATGTCTCTTATTAAATGTGAAGAGTTTTTGGTTGTTATTTCTCAATTGCTTTTTTATATTTGTTCTCCCTTGCATCTCTTTTTTTAAAATTATTTATTTGTGTATTTGAAAGGAGAGTGGCAGATACACACACACACAGAAAGAGAGAGAGAGTGAGAGAGATCTTCCCATCTGCTGGTTCATCCTCTAAATGAACATACTAGCCAGAGCTGGGCCAGGCTGAAGCCAGGAGCCTGGAACTGGGTCTCCCACTTGAAGGGCAAGAGCCCAAGTACTTGGGCCATTGTCCACTGCTTGCCCAGGTGCATTAGCAGTGGAGCAGCTGGGATTTGAACCTGCACCCTGCTATGAGATGCTGGTATCACAGGCAGCATCTTAACCTGCTGCAACACAACACCAAGGCTTCTTCCTTCTCTCTTCCCGGGGATCTGGAGTCTGGAAGATCAGCTCTTTTGTTTCACCCTACAGGATTCTGAAGCTCTGTTTAATGTATACTTTCCACCTGTTTCCCCTCTGTTATTCACGCCGAGTCATTTCTGTCACTGTGTGTTCTGTGTCACGGATTCTTCCCTCTGCCTCCTCCATTATTCTATTGCTCGTGTCCAGTGAGTGTTCTTAAATTTCAGTTACATTTTTCCATTCTAAAATTCCTACTTGGTTCTTTCTTTCAGCTTCCATTTCTTTGCTAACACCGAGCTGGCATTTCAGTGTTTCTCATTTGTTTTGAGCATGTTCACACTTACCTGTTAAAGCAGTTATAATGGCTGCCCTCAGTGGCTCTGTCATCTTGGTGTTGGCATCTGTTGGCTGCCATTCTTCCTTCCACTTGAGATAATCCCGGTTCTTTGCATGAGAAGTGAATTTCAAGGGAAACCTGTATGTTTTGGTTATCATATTGCAAGACTTGACTCTTGCAATTAACTGGCTTCCTGTGATGCCATTTTTGCAGGGAAAAGGAAGAGATGGCCTCACGAGAGCCAGGGCAGAGTGCACATCCGTCTGTATTCCCCTCTGGAGCTCAGGTGGCAGATGAGGGTGGGGGTCGTAATCACTGCTGGGCTGGGGCAGCAGGTCCAGCTCACCCCAGGCCTCCACTGATACATCCAGTGTCTCCCTGGCTGGGACATGTTGGGATGTCCCAGTGCACGGCTCCCTATCTGACCTAACCTGACACCTCTCAGTGTGTCAGGCCTCACGTTACTGGTGGTGATGAAAATCTAAGTATTCACTGGGTCTCAGCCACCACTCCACCACAGAGAGGGAGATGTGCCTCCTTACAGGCCACTGGGTGTGGAGATCTGGGCTGTCTACCTGCTCCTGCCTAGCATGGATAGAGATGGGGCTACAATGTTGCTGTGATGTTTGGGTGATTAGATTCACTGCTGTTGTGAGTTTTCTGCATTGCTAGTTTGTCTTTCTCCATATTGTTCGGTATAAGAGCAGGTTTGGGTTGGAACTTGTCTTTAACTGCTTGTGTGCCTGGGTTGCCAGTTTTTTACTTCCAAGTCTGGGATACAGTAGGCAGGAAACTTAGCACCATGTCATTCTTTGGGTCACAATGTGTCTAGCCAGCCTTCTTTTTTTTCTCTTTATTTTTGATACTCTTTTAATGCTTAGTTAGAAGAGAAAAAATATGTCCATTCTATAGTCTTCTTTTTAGAATATTGATTTATTTGAAAGGTGGAATGCCAGAGAGAAAGGGAGATACAGAGAGAGAAAGAGATCTATCTGCTAGTTCACTCTCCAAATGGCTAGAATAGCTGGGGTTGGGCCAGGCTGAAGCCAAGAGCCTGGAGCTCCTTCCAGGTCCACCACGTGGGTGCAGGGACCGAAGTACTTGAGTCATCTTCCACTGCTTTCCCAAGAACATTAGTAGGGAGCTGGATTGGAAGTAGAGCAGCCAGGACTCAAACTGGTGCTCATATGGGATATAGGCATTGCAGGCCGTGGCTTAACCTGCTGTGCCATAGCACTGGCCCTTATATTTCTACTTAAGGCTATGTTAATGTACTAGGAAAACCATTTTCATAGGAAGATCTACTGCCCAGTTCACTGCTATATGGAAATGTCCAGATCTCATGGCCACAATCCATCCAGAAGCCTGTGATGCCTTTGTCACACCTGCACCTGTATACTTTTGCTCCTGAAAAATGCTGTAAGCCATCCTCAAGGACCATCGGGCTCAGCTTCATCTGCAAATGTGATCAGACTGGCAAAGTTCTGCCATACTTCTCTGCAGGTTGAAGAAGTGTTTAGGTTCTGTTCTTGGTTGGTATCCATGCTCCTGCTCTCTGTATTTTCCAGAGAAAGTGAGCATTAGAGAACATGTGGAGCTCCAGAGAGAGATGAGAGAGAGAGAGAGAGAGAGAGAGAGAGAGAGAGAGAGGAGGGAGGATGGAGGGAGGAGGGAGGAGACAGAGGGAGAGGGGAAAGAGAGAGGGAGAAAGAGAGGGGGATAGAGAGGAGGAGAGGTGAGAAAAAGGGGGAGGAGGAAGGGGGAGACAGATGGGGGGAGAGAGAGGGAGAGAGGGAGAGAGAGAAGGAGGGGGAGCAGAGGGGGAGGTGGGAAACAGAGAGGGAGAGAGAGGGAGGCAGAGAGAGGGAGAGGGAGGGGGAGAGAGAGAGGAGGAGTGAATAGGCATACATGGTGGAATGAAGTGCATGAAGGTGAGCTAGGACAAGAAAATGACAACTTTGCAAAGTGTTAAAGTGTCCAGATCGCACATCGTCCCAGATGACAACATTGACTGTTTTTAGCTGTTAGAAAAAGTGATACCTGGCTTACCAGGCACCACCTGACCATCTCAGCTGCCATCCCAAGCCCACTTGGCATTTCTGTGTGGCCATCAAGAAGAGACCCTTTTTTTCTTTCAACAAACAAGAGCAGCCCCTCCCTTTCTAGAAAATCGGCAGCTAAATGCTTGTCTCACACCGTGGGAGAACTCCAGAGTGCAAGCTTAGACATCAAGAATGCCATTCGGTGACGGGAAGCTCCCGAGGTGGGAGCACTGATGGCTCTTACTGCCAGATCTTTCCTTTGAGTTTCTCTGTGCTGGCTCCCTGAGATGAACTCACTTTGACCTGACTTCTCATCCCAGAATTCTCTTGCTGAGAGCATCAATCATCCCAATGATGGCCTCTAACAGGTTCTTTGATCTTGACATTGTGTTCCCTTCTTGGGACCACGTCTGGCTGAGATCTGCTCCCCACCCGCAAACTGATGAATCAGCCCTAGAGGTTTGCTAGGAACCAAGAACCAACATGGATTGAATTTACCTTTCTGTCTAATTCACATTGGGTGCAGAGGGAGGACAACAGAATATTTTTATTTCTATCAAGAACTTTTTATTATCAACATTGGACTACTCATTGCCAAGTGCACTGAAACTGCTGTCTGAATCTCCTTGCTTTCTGGTGACCCGCAGCCACCCTAACCCACAGTGACGCGTTGTTGAGTCACACAGAGTCAACCTCCCTGATGGTGCCAGATGAAAAGCAATGCCATTAATTAAGTGAGCTGGAAACCCTGGGGTTAACCATAAGGGAAGCTGGAGGAAGAAGCTGATAATTAGGAACTTGGCTATATATGCATGCATTTTTCCCCTGCCTTCCACCTGCCCAAACCTGACCTGCCATTTGTTCCGAGACCTGTGTTTACATCGCCGCTTTTGCCCTCATTTGTCAGCCTCTGAGCTAGAGCTTGTATCCCAGTTCCCCGCTTTAGCATCTTCATTGTTGGAAAGCCTCAACTGCAAGTGTTCTGTCTCTCTAGGAAGCCCAGGCCACTGGCGTGAGAGTTAATACCAGCATCACCATGTCCTGTATCTCTCTGACATTGCAGATGCAAAGACAGAAGCAGAGGAGAACGAAGAGAGAGAGAGGCTAGAGTTTTTCAATCCTCAGGTTGTGTCTGATATTGACAGGGACAATGAACAGGCAAAGCTTGAGATCTGACTCCCTGGGGACAAGGTTGGTGGCTAATACTGTGAGGTGAACCAGCTCGATGATATCCTCAAAACTGTGGCATTGGCATTCTCCTATGCCAGCAGCCATCAGAGTGCTTCTCCCACACCAGCATACTGTAATGAAGGAACGGGGAGTCAGGCCAGGGGAGGGGAAGGTTGATTTCTGCTCCCACCGAATGTTCCTATTCCAAAAAACACTAAATAACATCCCTTGGAATCTCAGGTTTGAAATCCACTCTTGTTGTTTGGACAGGAGGAAACTGGATATAGGTGAAGAAGCCTCAGGATGCTGGCCTGTGGTGCCAAGACTGTATTGCATGAAAAATCCAATGAGAAGGAAATAAAAGACTTATTTTTAGGAGTTTGGGATCTTGCTCTTCCTCAACATCTGTTATGGTTTGGAAAATAGTTTGGGCATCTACCAAAGGCCCTTATGTTAAAATCTTGATCCCCAGAGCTCTGTGTTAATGGCTGAAGAATGGAGCTTAATGGATTTGTGGTGTCTGAAGGTGGGAACTTAAGGAGTGATTAGGTCAGGTTAGGTTATTAGGGTGGGTGATCAAATCATTGTGGCTCTATAAAATAAAGATGCACAGGGCTGGCACTGTGGTGTAGCAGGTAAAGCTACCACCTGCAGTGCCAGCATCCCATACTGGCACCAGTTCAAGCCCCAGCTGCACCTTCTGATCCCTGCTAATGCACTTTGGAAAGCAGTGGAGGATAGCTCAAGTGCTTGGGCCCCTGCACGCACATGGCAGAACTGGAAGAAGCTCCTGGCTTCTGGCTTCAGATCAGCTCAGCTCTGGCCAGTGCTGCCATCTCGGGAGTGAACAAGCAGATGGACGATCTCTCTCTCGCTCGCTCTCTCTCTCTCTCGCTCTCTCGCTCTCTTGCTCTCTCTCTCTCTGCCTCTGCCTCTCTGTTAACGCTGCTCTCTGGCTCCCTCCCTCCCTCTGCACACAGTCCAGCACCAGGTACCAGACTTACAGAGTCATTTTATTTGATCTGAGGAAGCAGACGCCTGCGCAGCACAGCATGTGGAGACTGAGTCCCTGATGTTCAAAACCTGCTCTCTGAGAAGAGACGCTCCACTCTCTCATGGAAGGCTCATGGGCTGGAATGGCAGAGCGTCAGGGCTCATGGCCAAGTGCCCTTTGAGAGCATCGGCTTGAGAGAAGTGACACAGAGAGCTCGTCTAGAATCTGGTGAAGTGCTTCCTGATTATCCGCCAGGGTCGCGGGCAGATGGCAGCTCCAAGGGCCTGATTGCGCCTCTTTCCAAAGGGGGCTTCAGCAGGAGATCTGCACGAAGAAAGCACAGCCCTCCTTGTCCAGAGGCAGAAGGAGGAAGCAGATGGGCTGTGGAGGTCCCTTCTGGCCATGGGGTGCTGTCATCTGTCCTTTCCTCTCTCTATTCCCAGGAATCTCGTACCCCTCCAGGAGCCATGACCTGAGGTCACGGAATCTCCCATTTTGTTCAGGGGTTCCAATGTCTTCACCAGGCCACTACCAACACAGAATGTTTATGGAATAGCAGAATTAAAAGACACGCTTATTTTCAAAAATTTTGAAGTCATGCATAGTTTTTTATCACATGCATTTTCCATACACTTTTTAAAGAGCCCTCATCTGCAAATCCCTGGATGTCAAAATTGTTTGCACAGAAATAAACTCATTCCAATTTCTCTTTTTCACGAGCTGTATTTTAATGACTCAAATTCCCTTTAAGTGTCTCCAAACATAATCAAAAGTTTCCTTCCTATTAAAAATAACGGCGATCCATACTGCAAGAACCAGTGCGCTGGATTCCCTTCCTGCAAGGTTGGGATCATTGTGAGATGATATGTGAGTAGAGTTATATGTCTGGCACAATTATCAGAAGCTGTGATATTCAAACTTGCGCATTTCTTTAAGACAACTCCCAGGGTCAATAGTTTCCCTTCTGCAGAGCAATCTCCAAGCAAATGAAGTCTGCAGGGTAATTGGTGTCCGAAGGGCAGCTGAAAGCTGTGTCAATTTCTGAAATTGGGTCTGCTCCAGGGATCTAAAGGGGACACAAGGAAGCGTCAGAGCTCCTGTGAGTGACACCGTTTGGGGCTCTGGTTGAATCAAGAAGGGTTAAAATGTTGGGGCCAGTGCTGTGGTGTAGTGGGTAAAGCTGCCACCTCCAGTGCAGGCATCCCATATGGACACCGGTTCGAGTCCCAGCTGTTCCACTTCTGATCCAGCTCTCTGCAAAGGCCTGGGAAAGCAGTGAAGATGGCCCAAGTCCTTGGGCCCATGCACCCACATGGGAGACCTGGAAGAAGCTCCTGGTTCCTGGCTTCAGATCGGATCAGCTCAGCTCTAGCTGTTGTGACCATCTAGGGAGTGAATCAGTGGATGGAAGGCCTCTCTCTCTTTCTCTCTGCTTCTGCCTCTCTGTAACTCTGCCTTTTAAATAAATAAATAAATCTTTTTAAAAAAATGAAGGGTGAAAACAGAGCCAAAATATGGAAGCAGTATCTTCCTTCCTTCCTTCCTTTCTTTCTTTCTTTCTTTCTTTCTTTCTTTCTTTCTTTCTTTCTTTCTTTCTTTCCTTCTTGATTTGACAGGTAGAGTTACAGACTGTGAGAGAGAAACAAAGAGAAAGGTCTTCCATCTGATGGTTCACCCCCCAAATGGCCACAACAGCCAGCGCTGCACCAATCTGAAGCCAGGAGCCAGGTGCTTCTTCCTGCTCTCCCATGTGGGTGCAGGGGCTCAAACACTTGGGCCATCCTCCACTGTCCTCCCAGGCCACAGCAGAGAGCTGGACTGGAAGAAGAGCAACTGGGACTAGAACCCAGAGCCCATATGGGATGCTGGTGCCACAGGCAGAGGATTAACCAAGTGAGCCATGTCACTGGCCCCAGAAACAGTATCTTTTTTTTTTTTTTGACAGGCAGAGTGGACAGTGAGAGAGAGAGACAGAGAGAAAGGTCTTCCTTTGCCATTGGTTCACCCTCCAATGGCCGCCACGGCCGGCGCGCTGTGGCCGGCGCACCGCGCTCATCCGATGGCAGGAGCCAGGTGCCAGGTGCTTTTCCTGGTCTCCCATGGGGTGCAGGGCCCAAGCACCTGGGCCATCCTCCACTGCACTCCCGGGCCACAGCAGAGAGCTGGCCTGGAAGAGAGGCAACTGGGACAGAATCCGGCGCCCCAACCGGGACTAGAACCTGGTGTGCCAGCGCCGCAAGGCGGAGGATTAGCCTGTTGAGCCACGGCACCGGCCCAGAAACAGTATCTTAATATTGATTGGAGTTGACAGAGATAAAGCACATTATGTATTGCATGGTGATATCACACAATGATTTTCCACAACTGTGTGTGATGCTAAGTGTTGGCCGGCCCTCATGAATGCTCTCAGACATGTGGGGTATTTGTCATATTTTTGATTTTTTAAAGATTTACTTATTTACTTGAGAGGCAGAGTTACAGATGGAGATGGGGAGAAACAGAGAGAAAGGTCTTCCATATGCTGGTTCACTTCCCAAATGGGAGCAACGACTGGAGCTGAACCAATCCGAAGCCAGGAGCCAAAAGCTTCTTCTGAGTCTCCCATGTGGGTGCAGAGGTCCAACTACTTGGGCCATTTTCTACTGCTTTCCCGGGCCACAGCAGACAGCTGGATTGGAAGAAGAGCAGCTGGGACTCGAAATGGTACCCATATGGGATGCTGGTACTTCAGTAGATTAACCTTCTGTGCCACAGCACCAGCCCCTTTGTTGGCTTTTAGGTGAATGGACATCCTGCAAGAAAATCGAGCTGTCCAAAATGACTTTGAATTCTTAAAATAAAATTTCATTTCCCTTGGTTAACCTAATTGTTGTGCCAATGGAGAGAAGATAACTCCCAACTCCTCTCCTAATTCACCACAGTTGTTTAATCAGGATACAATGTTGTATGACAGCTTACTTTGATTTGGGAGATTTGATTCTGGGAGATTTTATTACAGTTTGCTGAATGCTGTCCAGGGTAGAGAATAAAGAGACTCTACATTAAAAATACACACTGGGAGCTGGTGCTGTGGCATAGCAGGTGAAGCCACTGCCTGCAGAGCCAGCATCCTATATGGACTCTGGTTCAAGACCCGGCTACTCCACTTCAAATCCAGCTCCCTGTTAATGCACCTGGGAAGCAATGGAAGATGGTCCAAGTGATTAGGCCCCTGCACCTGCATGAGAGACCCAGACAGAAGAAGCTTCTGGCATTGGATCAACCCAGCTCTGACAATTGCAGCCATCTGGGGGGTGACTCAGCAGATGGAAGATCTCTCTCTCTCTCTCTCTCTCTCTCTCTCTCTCTCTGCCTCTGTGTCTCTGTAACTCTGCCTTCTGAATAAATGAATAAATATTTTTTAACCCCTCCCCACATCCCTGCAAGAACTAAAGCTGCTCTGGGCTCCCAAGACTCCCTGAAAATAAAGGGATGATTTTGCACAGAACATGCTGCTTTAAAAACTTATTAATTAATTTATTTTTCATTTTATGTGGAAATCTTGGAAGGCAGAGAGAAAGAGACAGAAAGACAGAAAGAGAAAGAGGTTCCTGGTTGCTAGTTGACTTCTCAAATGCCAGCAACAGCCTGGGCTGAGTTAGACCAAAGTGAGGCACCCAGAACTCCACCCAGGTCTCCCACACAGGTGGCAGGGCCCCAGGTACTTGATCACCACCTGTTACCCACCAGGGTAGGCATTGGAAGCGGAGGAACTGGGACTCACATCAGGCATTCAGATATGGGACTTAATCACTGTGCAAAATGCCAACCCTGAGTAGCTCTTGATTATTGGAATGGATAAAATGGATTCTAAGGAGGACAGAAAAAAATTCTGCACATAGGAAGCATCAGGAGATGGGTTGTGGGGGAGTAGACAGATGACTCTGAAACATTGGTGAGGCCAGAGATCTGGCTCAGAAGAGACAGAGGAGCCCAGGGGTGGGGGTAGGGGGTGATTCCCTGAGGAGTCTGTTGGGTTCCAGGGGCTCCCTTCTCTGAGCTGAGACCCCTTTGAAGGTGCTTTGAAGATGCTTCTAGAAGGGGCATCCTGCAACATACTAGTTATGAGGGAGGGGAGAGATATTTTAAGAATGCATTCACCTGAATAGGTAGACACATCCCAAAGTTCAATCAATGACAGGAGGGAGGAGCAGGATGTAGCAGGGAAAGTCTTGGTTTTAGAGCCAGTGGACCTGACTCCATGCCATGCTCAGGGGTATGAGGTCATCAGTGCAGGCAGCAGTGGCCTCCCTGAACCTCCGTTGCCTATCTGTACAATGGGGAAAATTGAGCAAGTATTGGTGACCACAACGGTGGAAGGAAGAGGCATCCGTCTGCCCATCCATATGGGTTTGGCAAAGCCTTGGTGACTGTGTCACCCAAACAAGCACTAAGAGGCAGAGCGGTGGCTGGGGTTTCAAGTCTGCACAGGTCTTCACTGATGTCTTCCGGTAGAGGAAGAACTCATTACTCCTTGACTTGTTTTCTGACAAGTCATTCTCATGGAACACAGGAAAGGAAGGGCTGGTTGGACACGGGGAGCTGGGGAGCTGAGATCAAAGTGCCCATGCTGCTACAGAGGGTGATGAGCAATGGGTTGGGCTGCTGAGCCCTGGACTCAGAAACAACAGGTCCAGAGAACATCCAGGACTCTCAGCACAGAGTCCATGGTGGGACTTGGGCAAATAGAGCCAGCGGCCCTTGGAGGCATCCTTCAACATAAGCACGTGTCACCCACTGCAGGACTTGATCAAAGGTCCAACATGGGTAAATCTATAAGCGTCTATGAATTACTGGGTCCCAGAGGCCAAAGGAGGAAGAATATTTAACCATGAGAAATGCTGAAATCAACAGGGGACTCACAGGGACACACGAGTGGGTTGTCAGCAGGCCAATCTGCAGCTATGTCTCCATCTGCATGTTTATGCTTCTAAGCACAAATGGAGCTTCACGCTGCCCATAGTCCCTTATGTCCTCTTTCCTGAAATGTTGTGAACAAACTCAGAATAGCATGATTATTTCTCTTATTTTTAACTTCCTGGAAACATTAATCACTTAAATTAGATAAAAAACAAAAAGTTCAGGGCTGCCACCTGCAATGCTGGCAATCCCAGGTTGGAACAAAATTTGAGTCTTAGCTGTTCTGCTTTCAATTCCTCTCCCTGCTAATGCACATGAGAAAACCACTGAGGGTGGCACAAATATTTGGGTCCCTGCTACCCCACATGGGAGATCAGGCAGTCCCTGGCTTCAGCCTGGGCCAGTCCCAGCCATTGAACCCATGTGGGAAGTGAACCACTGGTTGGAAGATCTTCTCTCTCGCCCTCTCTCTGCTACTATTCCTTCCAAATAAAGGAAGTAAATACTTTTTTTAAAGAAGGAAAAGTCCAACACAAGACAGAAAATGCAGGATTATCAGTATTTTGCAAGATATTGTATAGCTGAAAATATATAAGGAAATGACTAAAAGCATGTAGGAAATACAATTTTTCAGAAATAGCTGAATAAAATGCAAAAGCAATTGCTTAGGAAAATAACGCAGTTAGTCGGCATGTTGATTTTATACCATATCTCAAAAGGGAAGTTGGGCGACATCTTCCTAAGCTTATAAGGGACCACACTCTGTCCCAGATATTTCCAGTCTGGAAATGTAACATGTAGATGAGGTCTCTTCTATATGCAAAGATGAACATACAAGAATGTTTTCGGGCCAGCACTGTGGTGTAGTGGGTAAAGCTGCCGCCTGCAGTGCCGGCGTCCCTTATGGACACCGGTTTAAGTCCCAGCTGCTCCACTTCTGATCCAGCTCTCTGCTATGGCCTGGAAAAGCAGTATAAGATGGCCCAAGTGCTTGGACCCCTGCACCCACTTGGGAGACCCTGGTGAAGTTCCTGGCTTCAGATTGGTGCAGCTCCAGCCGTCTCAGCCAATTGGGGAGTGAACCAGCAGATGGAAGACCTCTCTCTCTCTCTGCCTCTCTCTCTCTCTCTCTCTGACTCAAATAAATAAATAAATCTTTAAAAAATGTAAAGTATCATCTCTTTAAAAAAAAAAAAAGGAGTAACTTAGTAACAGCCAAACTCTGGGTCTAAGCCCATGTTCATCAATGGGCGCCAGCTAAACAATTAAGGTTCGTTGTTGAAAAGAGCAATCTCACATCTGTCAGGGAAGCAAACGAGTCTCTCTTTTTGATGTTATGGAATTATGTCCCAAATGCAAATTAAAGTACAAAAATTGTCTGAGACAGAATTTTCTTATTTTCATCTGTGTAGAAGGAAAAGAAGTCTATTTGCATAGCAAGTTTACTTTTGCAAAGCAAAATACCACCTTAAAAAATGCTGCTTAGCAGAAATACTTGTATTTGCCTAAATTATTTCTCAGAAGTCAAGCAAACAGAGCAAACTGAAACAGAACAACCCGCGAGCTGGGAGGAGTAGTGTCTCTAGGGAGGATAACGGGCACCAAATCACCACGGTGGAGTCTGTGTTTCTCTGTGTGCTGTGTTTGTTGTCTTAAAAATCTCACACACCTGTATCTTCTTTTTTATTGAAACAAAGCCACTACTTTAAGATTTTTTAAAATTTACTTGAAAGGCAGAGTTACAGAGAGAAAGAGAGAGGGAGGGAGAAAGATCTTCCATGTGCTGGTTCACTCCCCAAATGGCCACAACAACCAGGACTGGGCCAGGCTGAAGCCAGGACTCAGGAGCTTCTTCTGGATCTCCAACATGGGTGCAGGATCCCAAGGAATCAAGCCATCTTCCGTTGCTTTCCCAGGCACACTAGCAGGGAGCTGCATCAGAACTGGAGCAGCCAGGACTTGAACCAGCACCCATATGGGATGCTGGCACTGCAGGTGGCAGCTTAACCCACTTTGCCACAGTGCCAGCCCCACAAAGTCACATGAGCTATGTTAGATCATTCACCATAAGCATACCTCTGCTATAGCTTCCATGGAAAACAGACTCTGAAACTGAATCCAGGCGAGAAAACCGCACTTGACTCTGCTGAAAAGGAAGGCAAAGACTGATGTGACAGCCCTGGTGGTCCAGCTCCAACTGTTGCAAGTTCTGGCCACAGCACAGGTGAGGTGCTGGGCCCTCATCTGCCTCTGCCTAATAAGAGGGAACTTGGAAGGAGACTGCTGGGCCGGATGAGGGGAACTGGAGAGGAGCAACGCTGGAGAAGAGGGCAGAGCTTCCAGAGCAGGTGCACCCACAGTGAGTGTGAAGCTGCCCATGGACACGACGAACATGCACTTGAGGGGGTCTTCGGATGGCAACATGCGCGAACAGACACAGTGCAGAAAGGCACTGTTCTACCTAAACAAGCAAGCAAACAAGCAGACAGGCCGTGGACAGAATCTGGGGAGGGAGGCGAAGAGATGGCAAGTGCATGTGGGAGCAGATGGGAAAAATAAAAAGGCGACAATCAGATCACTGACTTCAGCTTGGTCCCTTGTTCTCACCGTCCCTGCTCTCCCCAACCAGCGCTCTGCTTGGAGGCTGTTCTCAAGCTTGTTGTGAGCTTAGCTCGGCTTTTGAAGGTGCTAAGGAGTACATCCAACTAGTGTGTTGATGACTGATCAAAAGCAATTATTGTTCACAGGCTCCTTGTAATTCTGCAAGTTCTGACAAGATAGGCATCTAAATTGCTCTACGGTTCTCTTGTAGCATTAGAAATTGCAGAATGAAAGCACACGTGATTACTCAACTGTGTATGGGACAGCCACTGTGATCAAAGAACCAGTCTGTTCCTGATGATAAAAATCAGCACACTACAATTCCCTTTTTTGGAAGTAATCCTTATAATAAACAACACTGTATTTTCACTGATTCCCTCCAATGCATGAATATTTCAGGATTAACTCTGCTAATTGGGATAAAAAAATCTTCATGGGAGTCCTCCTCCATGATAAAGCTGTGTTTTATGTATCAACTCAGAAGCGAGAATTAGTGGTGGTGATTCCCAGAGTCACAGTCGGGAGAGCGCCTGTGACACCTGCAGCCATGCACAATGACTCCTTCTACATATTTCACTGGTGTGGTGCAGCCCACATTCTGTGGGTTTCTTATGAACCAGTAGTAAAACAACCAAGAACAGAAATCTAGTTGTGTCTACATTGCTCCACGACACCCACGCCTCCTCTCCCAGTCACATCCCATGTGGGGAGGAAGCCTGACTTCCTATGGAATCCACGGACTCATCCAACTTCTGTGCATCAAGGCTACTATGACCCGGGTGCTTCAAAAAGTTTGTCAAAAATGGAATTAAAATATCTCTTTGGGTGTAAAAATGAAATCCAGGCCATCAGGGAGTCTTCACGATTTCATGACAAGCAGGTACTCTGAAAAAACTATGTGTGTTTTTGCCCCAAAATACACTAACACTTTAATGCCATTTTCCATGAACTATATGAGGTGAGGTCCTTTCCTGTTTTTGTTGATATGGCTAAGACAAGAGTCACTCAGTTGATTTTCTGAAGGGTCCAATTGGACTGTGGAACCCTGTGTGAGAGGAGCTGCTCTCGTAGATTAATGCACAGAGACTCATAAATAACTCAAGAAATCCAAGATCTTCAGGGTATAGTTCCCTTTGACTTAGTGCATGAAAGTTTTCTGTATCTAGCAATGTGAGAGATGTGTGAACAGTAATCTTACGGCACATCTTGTTATTTGTCTACTTGGTCTTTCATTTCTGAAAGGATTTGCTCAAATCTACAGGTGATTGTAATTTATTCCTACACACAATTCTTTGATTGATTGATTGACAGGCAGAGTGGACAGTGAGAGAGAGAGAGAGAGAGAGAGAGAGAGAGAGAGAAAGGTCTTCCTTTTTCCGTTGGTTCACCCCCCAAGTGGCCACTATGGCTGGCATGTTGCGGCTGGTGCACTGCGCCTATCCGAAGCCAGGAGCCAGGTGCTTCCTCCTGGTCTCCCATGCGGGTGCAGGGCCCAAGGACCTGGGCCATCCTCCACTGCACTCCAGGGTCATGGCAGAAAGCTGGACTGGAAGAGGAGCAACAAGGACAGAATCCAGCACCCCAACCGGGACTAGAACCCAGGGTGCTGGTGCTGCAGGCGGAGGATTAGCCTAGTAAGCTGCGGTGCCGGCCCCCTACACACAATTCTTATGGCCATTTCCTTTAAAAAATTTTATAATATGTATTGTAAGTGGACATATGCTTGATAACCGGAGTTTCTGCTTCATGTCACGACATGCCAACATGGTGGCCACTTCTCAGAGAGTCAGTATGAATTGACCTGCCATTTTTTTCCAGCATTATTTTCAACAATTGGTTGGTTATTTTCATGTGTTTCTTAAATATGTAGTTGGATTTTTCTATTTTATCCAACTTGAAACTTTAAAATTAGTATAATTCCAGTTTTGTATGTGTTGCAATTTTCATCTTAATAGGTATTGTCTCTTCTTCCTTATTGCATGCATAAGATAATACAGTACTCTCCCTGGCCTTTTCACAGCTGCACATACCCTTGTGCTTGTACATTAAGTTTACATATTTGGGCCAGTGTTGTGGTGCAGTGTGTTAAGCTGCCACTTTTGATGCTGGCTTCCCAGATAGGAGAGCAGGTTCAAGTCCCGGCTGTTCCGCTTCCCAATTCAGCTCCTTGCTAATGCACCTGGGAAAGCAGTGGATGATGGCTCAAGTATCTGGGCCCTGCCCCCATGTAGAGACCCAGATGGAGCTCCGAGCCCCTGGTATGGGGAGTGAAACAGCAGATGGAAGGTGCCCCCCTTTCTTCCTCTCTGTCACTCTGCCTTTCAAATAAATACATCATTTTTGAAAGTTTATATATTCTTTCTTGTTAATGTAAGTTTCGTATTTACACTTATTCATTCCAATAATTTTGGGTTTCCACACTTTGACATATGATAGACATACAGAAGACTGGACCAAACTTATGTGAGCAGTTTAATGACTGGTTGGAAAGTAATATGTTTGTTACCTACATCAGTGATAGGAGACTGATGATGCTGATTTTTCAACTTTGTAATTGTGCAGAAACAATATGCACTCAGTAGGAACTGTATTTCAGGTTTTGAATTTCAGCCTTTTCTTGGGCTAGCAAAACGCAGTTCAATACTCAGAATGCAGGGCTGCAGCAGCAAATACAGCTCGCCGGCAGCCACACAGTCACAGGAGGGAGCAGTTGATGTTCTGCTGTGTGCTATGGTGCTGAGCCAGCATGTGTGTAGGGGACATGGGTTACATGTATTTTTGATTTACAGTATTTTCTTTTTTAAAAAGACCAATTTCAAGCCAGCGCCATGGCTCACTTGGCTAATCCTCCGCCTGCGGTACCGGCACCACAGGTTCTAGTCCTGGTTGGGGCGTCGGATTCTGTCCCAGTTGCTCCTCTTCCAGTCCAGCTCTCTGCTGTGGCCCGTGAAGGCAGTGGAGGATGGCCCAAGTGCTTGGGTTCTGCACCCTCACATGGGATACCAGGAGGAAGCACCTGGCTCCTGGCTTTGGATCGGCGCTACGCGCTGGCCATAGTGGCCATTTAGAGGGTGAACCAATGGAAGGAAGACCTTTCTCTCTGTCTCTCTCTCTCTCTCTCTCTCACTGTCTAACTCTACCTGTCAAAAAAAAAAAAAAAAAGAGACCAATTTCATACTTCAGAGACACACAAAGCATAGGCTATAGAAAGTAAAACCAGATAAATAGGATTGTATCAAACCCAGAAGCTTCTACCCAGCAAAGGAAATGACCAATCGAGGGAAGAGACAAACCAACAGAATGGGAAAATAATATTTGCAAGCTACCTGACAAAGGATTAATATCTGGAATATATCAGCAGCTCAATGACACAAACACCAACCAATCCAGTTAAGAAATGGGCGAAGGATGTCAACTGACATCTCTCAAAAGAGGGAGTACAAATGGCCAAGAAATACATGGAAGATGCTCAACATCACCAGCCATCAAGGAAATGCGCATTGAATCACAATGAGATATCACCTCACCCCTGTCAGAGTGGCTATTATCCAAAACACAGAGCGTAATAAGTGCTGGGGAGGATTTGCAGGAAGGGGAACTCATACACTGTTGGTTGGAATATAAATTAGTGCAGCCAGAGTGGAAAAAAACACTGGAGATTTCCTTAAAATCTAGAAATAGACTTGCCATATAATCCAGCAACCTCACTTCTGTACTCAAAGGATGTGAACACGTTGTATCCGAGAGATACCTGCATCACCAGGTTCATCGTCACGCTGTTCACAATAGCTGTAATATGGACTTAACCAAGATGTCTATCATCAGATGAATGGATAAAGAAAATGTGAGACACACACACACAGACACACACACGCCCCCCCAACACACATACACACACAATGGAATACTGTTCAGCTATAAACAAGAATGGAAGTCTACCATTTGCATCAAAATGGTTGGAATTGGAAGACACCATGTGGAGTGAAACAAGGTAGACACAGATAAATACTGCCTCACAGAGAGCGGTCAGGCTCAGTCTTTGATTTCTCTTGAGAGAACCAACTGAGGGACCCACAAGAACTAGTCCCAGATCCCTTGCAAGGGCATGGCCCTAACCAATGACCCAACCAAATTTCACTAGGCCCCACTTCTTAAAGGCCCCTCTCAGTGTCACCACACTGGAGACCACACTTACAACTCAGGGACCCTCAGGAAATACACGCAAACGATAGCCAAGCCACAGCAATGCTGTAATTTTTAGATGCATAAATGCATTGTATGCTTTCATTCATGCGAAGTCCCAAAAGAGGAAAAAGGGATCTGCATCGGTCAGGTGTCTTCCGTATGTCAGGAAAATAAGGAAAGGTTGATTTTACGTAGGTTTGTCAAAGTTGGCGTGGAGGGAATGCACAGCAAGCAGGAGACAGCCACTGCTGTGGCTTGGATGTGGCTGAGCGAGTGGCCAGGGGTCCATCTGCTGAATTTCATCCCCGCTGTGAGGCATTAAAAAGGATGTAGAGTGATCCACCTGTGGTGTTGAGGGGCAGGGTCTTCCAAGGTGATTAGGGCCAGACCAGTTCACCAGGTGGAGCATCATGATTGAATCCTGGTGACCTTATGAGAACAGAGCAAGCAGAGTGGTTACACACACATCCCCTGTCTCTCACCATGCGGTGTCCTTGGTGGCTTCAAGACACCACCCCAGTTGTGAGCCCTTGACATTGGGCCAGCACCGTGGGCCCAAATAAACCTCTTGTCTTTATAATTTACCCAATCTGTGGTATTGTGTTATGAACAGCAGAAAATGGCCTGCACCAGGGCCTGTGTTATGGCTTAGTGGGTGAGGCTGCTGTCTGCAATCAGGATCCCCTACCCAGCCTCTCATCCAGCTCCCTGCTGGTGGCTTGGGAAAAGCAGTGAATGACAGCCTAAGTGTTTTTGGCCCCTGCACCTATGAGGGAGACCCAGAGGAAGCTCCTGGTTCCTGACTTGAGCCTGGCCCAGCCCTGGGCATTGCGGCCATCTGGGGAGTGTTTGGTACACGTCCCTGCTGTGCCTTTCAGAGCTGGATCAACAGACTGAGACATATTCACTGACTGGTGGATTCCGGCCAATGATGGTGTGTTTTCAGTTCCTGCTGGAGGTCTGTACGCAGAGACAGGTCTACCCATTCATGTGGCTGGGCTGATCCAATGCCCACCAGGAGCCTAGAGCATCCCATAGGTGATGCAATCCGACTGTGCTCCTTCCCACAGCAAGACCAGCCTGATCAGTGCAGTAGAGTAAGTGATGTCCTAGGAATCCTGGGAGGAAAGCAGAATTCCTGAAGACTGCATTTTTTTTCATGAGTCTTAGAGCTAGGCTGTTCCTAAGATAAAACAAGGAAAATGCATTGCTCTTTCTGTCAGGTAAAAGAAACTGGCTTCTGCTGTTATATCTATATTGGAAAACGTGAAAAGAAAGAGCTGTATAGTCGATGCCAAAGACCATGCTACTTTGTTCCAATAAAGAGATAACATTTGGGGCAAATAAAATACACCAGCCAGACACCTGTTCCCTGGGCAGAGATTTTCCTAATGAATAATAGAAGCTCCAGGCTTCTGTGCCATGCAAGTGGAATGTATGTCTTACAGGCAGAAAGTCTACTTAACATCCAAAGTGCACACTTCTCATGGCCCCAAAGCCTCCTCCATCCTCACTTCTCAGGGCGTTCCTGGCATCAGGGCCGAGGGCTGTGCAGGGGGCTAGTGCTCACCCCCAGAGCATCTGCCCTGCACCCTTGAGGGCCTGGCAGGCCACTGCCTTCCTTCTTTAGGGCCCTGGCAACATAGGCCAAAGGACCAGGCCACCTGTCCTGCTGACTCACTAACAAGGATGTATATGAAGCAACAAGCCCAGGGCCTTCCCAACCCAGAGGTTTACAGTTCACCTGTCCACTTCTCATGGGATGACAATTGCCCTGCTGTCTAAGAAGCCTCCATGGTGCCTGTTTATTCACACATCCACTTTAGAGGATGGCCACGTGCTGATGGGCTGCTGGACTGGGAAATGTGCAGCACTAAGAAAGCTGGGATTGGGACCTGACGTCTTCAGCAGCCTGGGTTTCATCCCAAGCTCTTGCTCTTTGAGTTGTTTAGAGAAAGAAAAGAGCCTGAACTTGATCATTGGATCAGCTGTTTCTAAGCTGACTGCTGATTTTGAATGGTTTCCAGGGGAACAGTTAGCAGCAACCCCTACAATGGCCCACATGAGTTTTTAAAGCTACACCAAGATACGCACTTGGCATTACCATTAAAGACACTGCTTGCAGGCACCCATATCCTGTATCAGAATGCCTGAGTTGACTTCTGTCTCCACTCCAGATCCCAGCACTCTGCTTAGGAGTTTCCTGGGAGGCAGCAGGCAATGTCTCAAATACCTGGATCCCTGCCAAATTTCCAAGCTGCCAGCTCTGACCTGGGCCCATATGCAGCTGTTGCAGGCATTTGGAGAATTAACCAGCAGAGGGGAGATCTCTGTCTGTTTCTCTCCTTCTATGTCTCTCTTTCTTTCTCTCTCTTTTTTTTTAATTGAAAGGATTTATTGGGGAAAACCAGCAGACCAGAAGGAAGGGGCAAAGAAGGGAAAAAAGGGAGGAGAGTATAAGAGAGAGGGGGAGAGAGAGAGAGAGGAGAGGAGCTAGCGAGGAGGAAGAAAGAGAGCAGAGAGAAGAGGAGAGCAGATGAGAGGAGCCAAGAGTCTATGACTCTCTTTCAAGTGAAAAAAAAATAAATAAGTAAAACTCAAAGTCACACCGGAGTTGAACAGTGTGGTCTGTAAACTGGCAACATCATCACACCCCTGGGGCCCTGCTGGAAATCAGATTCTCGGGCCCAAACTGGCTCTCCCAGAATCTCTGAGGCAGGTTGAACATGTCTAAAAGTGAGCTCTCTGGGTAGTTCTCAAGCAGATTGGGGCTTGGAAAGTGCTGACTTTGCTGATGTGATTTAAACTAATGCCCATCAAGTCCCGTGGCATGGGGTCATATGTGGTGTGGGGTCTGTGATCTTTTTGTGCCATGGAGAGAACCACCCCAAGCTGAGAGTCTTGAACTAAGGAGCAGTGAGAGCTCTTGAACCTCTGGGTCAGTGATATTGACCAGGCTGGCCGGGGCAGTTCTGGTGTCAGGGGGTGATTTGCACAGGTAAGGATCAGCTGACCTTCAGATGATTGCCCTGGGCTGATGCCTCTGGGCCCCCTGCCTCATCCTCCACCAGGTGGACTTCAGGCTCTCTTGGGGGAAGGCGGCAAGTCTCCTCCTCCTCCAACAGCTGAGCCATGGGTTCTCATGGGAAAGGTGGAGAAACACCAGAACCTACGCAATTGCACCAAAGCTAGAAAGTCCCATGACTGAGCACAATGATCTACCCCCAGATATTACAGTAGTTCACATGTACACATGGGAAAGTGGAGGGTCAAAGCCACTGAGCAGTTTGTGCATGACTGCATGGCCAGGGAATAGCACAGGCCAGGCCATCACCTGAGTTTCCTGACCTTATTAAAACCCCATTATGAGTTGAAGACGGCTGTCAATGTGAGAAACCTTTCCCAGGGCCTACTTCCTTCCTTTCTCCCTCCAAGAAGTGGAAATCAGGGGTGTAGCTCAGTGGGACCATGCTCTAGGCTCTTGAGGATGTTAAAGCAAAGATCTTACTGGGGCATGGGAAGTTCCAAGTGTCCACATCCTTTTTCCCTTGGGTTTCCTTCTTTATGGACTTTCCCCAGGAATTCTCTGGTGATCGCCTTAGGTAGAGATGTTTGCCCCAGAAGGTTTGGCTATCTGGTGGGGGTCCAGGCTTGAGATGGTGCCTTGATATTGCATCCTTTTAGGGGAGGAGCACTGAGTTTTAAGGTGGCAGGACAAGCCAATCAAGTGGTTCATGAAGCTTCTCTGATAAGATTCTTACTCCCATCCACAAGGGTGGAATTCTCATGGCCTCGTCTAAAGGCCTCACCTCCTGACACTGTCACATAGGCAACACCTAAGTTTTGGAGGAGACACATTCAAACTGCTGTAGAACCACCCCAAAGATAGTTGGAAGAGTTGCTATAGAACCCCCAAAAAGGCAGTGGATCTTACTGTGCAGAGTTGAGAATGAGCCAGGCACGATGAGTTAACATGTGGGCTTCCGGCTGGTCCACAGTGTGTGGGGCCTTCCTCTGATGGGTCGGTGGTAGGGTGCCAGCATGTTTGCTTCCTTTGCAATGGCCAAAGGTAGATTCCAGTCTGTCTGGGTCGAGGGTGTTGTCTGCAAGTTCTTGCAAGAACTCTGGGAATAGAGGGCATTGCTGAGACTGTGACTGTCAATCACAGGGACCCCTGTGCTGCTCCTTCTTAAAGACTTGAGCTTTGCAGGGGAAATCCAAGCTAAAAGCTACAAGCTGAGGAAGAACTATGTGGACCCTGATACATCTACATCAAAGGCTGCTGGGGCTGGGGGCGTGGCCACAGAACTATAGCAAGTAGGGACACCCTAGTGACTGAGCCCCCTATTTCTCACATGTGTCTATGCTGAGACCCAGCCATTTTTTAATGCCAGTTCAGCTTTTCTCATCCCAATGCTAGTCTAGTGCCTGGAGGGCTGCTGCTCTTGGCTGTTTTGCTCTGGTAAGTTATGAGCCTGTGTATTTGTCTTTTTCCAGTTTCCCTTCTGTAACTGAATCTTAGTGTCAGTCTTGTCTTGCTTTGTGACCCAACATATGGTCTCTTCTAGAAAAGATTTCCTGTTCATTTGAGACGAATGTGCATCTGCCTCTCTTGGGTGGGCTGTTCTGAATGTATCTGTTAGGTCTGACGTGGCTGTGACACAGCTCAAGTCTCCTAGCTGCTGTTTATCTTCTGTCTAGTTCTGATATGGAGAACGAGGCAGGAGGCTTTGGCAGAGACGGATGAGCTGGAACTTCTGCCTCTGGGTCTTCACTGCAGCTTCATCTCCTTACTGGTCAGTTTAATAAGCCCATTTTCCCATGAGACCCCTGTGTCTCACCTGGGGCCAGAAAGGAACAGACTCCATGATGACCATTTGGCCAGTACAGAGGCATCATGAAGTTCCCAGAAGGCCTCATACATAAAAACCCCACCTGGACCCCAGCCCATTCATATATTCAGTTAAAATACTGTCCCATAAAAGAGGCTGATAACATGGGAGGGGCTTCTTTTGCCGTTGACCATGTGTGGGATTCCTTCTTTGGGCTCCCCATGCTCACCCTCCTCCCTGGCCCATGCGTGATAAAGGTGTCCCTCCATGTGGGGTGGCCTGCACTCACACATCAACGAGTGTTCACTGTCTATTCCTTTTAAGTAAACCCTGCTCTCAACTATACCACTGCATTATGTCTCTGCTTTGAACTCTTATCTCTGGAGAGGCAAGAACCTGCAATCAAGATTAAGGCACAGAGGCCTATAACAGTTCTACCCACCACTGCAAAGGATATTGAAGTCTCCTGCTGTTATGGAAATACAGATCTCAATTTTGATTCTGAGTTCTGTCCCCCACAGAGATAAGAATTCAGAGCAGTGCCCAGGTGAGAGTAAGACTTCCTTGAAGGTGAGAGAGGACATACATCCACATGGAGAGGGGCCCTTCATGAGTGGGCCAGGGGGTGGCCCATGGGGAGAGAACATGGCGGGAGGCCAGAGAAGAACCAACAATGACCAGAAGTGAGAGACAAGGGGAAGCTCCCACAGGCAACAGCCCCCTTTCTGGGGTGGTGAATATAAAAGCAGTGTGCAGTATGGGTGGGGTTCGATGTGTGTGAGGCTTTCTGGGGGCTTTGCAGAGCCTCCATGTGGAGCTTAACTTCTGTGTGGTCATAACAGTGCCTTCTCCTTACTGGTGCAGAAGAAGCAGGTGCATCATGGGAAAGTGGGCATACCTGGTTCATGGATACAGGGTGGGCTTACAGTGCAGGGCTATGTGGCAATTATGAGAAAGTCTTCCATCTGAACCACTCCTACCCGATCTTCTTGCCTATTTCCCCACATCACTACTATCATCATGGGGCTGGCTTTTCCTCCTCAGTTTTGCCAACGCTGGCTTTGTTAGGAGCTCTGATGTTGGGTGTGCAGGTGTTTATAATGGTTATTGCTCCTCAGTGAATTACCCTTCTTTCTACAGACAATGCCCTTCTTTGTCTCTTATAATGTTTTTTTTACTAAATGTATATTTTGTTTGGTGCTAAGTAACCACGCTTGCTCTCTTTTGGTTACCATTTGCCTCTGTCTTCCAGGACAGTTTCTAGTACTTTCTTTTCTTACTTGAAAAAGTCATGTTTTCTTGTTTTTTTAATATGCCTTGTGTTTCTTTGTTGTTATATTGTTATATCTGGAAATTTCAAAATGAGTTACTTCTCCAGGTATTTGCAGGCTGCAGGCTGACTCTGTGATGGGAAAGATCTTCACTCCCTAGCAGGCCATGTCCTGAGCGTTGGAGTCAACCCAAGGAGCAGCTTCAGGTCTTTTCTGAGCACAGATTTTGCCTGAGCCTACTGTGGTTTTCACCCTTTCTGACTACCCATTGCTCTTTTCAGTGTCTTAATTCCTGGAAGAGTCTCAGTCTGGCTCCTTCTTGCCTTAGATGATCTTTGTGCTGCTTCCACTTGGAATCTCTTGCCTCAGGTACTTGCAGTCTCTACAGCGTCCCTGCAGCTTTTAAGTTCTTGCTGATTTCCATGTTTTTTTTTCCAGTCTGCAATCAGAATTCAGCTGCTTCCCCCATTCTGTGCTCTGAATGGAGTGAAACAGAGACTAATCTTTCAATGGGTCGTAGTTTAGACCACTGCAAATAAGGTCTGCTCTGCTCTACAGATTTAGAAGGGAGGGTTGGGACCTTGGCTGCCACCTCCTCCAGACCAAGGCCACAGAATGCCAAAGGCAGGGGGCAAGATGAATAAAAATGCCACAAAATATTCCCTATGACTTGATCTGTTTTTTTTTTTTAAATGGGGTTTACTTGGTTCCTGTAACCTCTTACTGGTTTCCAGGCTTCTATAAAGCTATTGAATGAATCCATAGTTACTTTATACAATACTTTATACAATATTTCCAAGAGAAATCAGGTCTTGGTTCTTCCTAGTCTGTTATGCATTGGAGGGAAATAGATAACTCCACCCCTTCCTCACCTGTCAATCATTTCCCATGATGCAGCTGTGTCTCATTCAGGACCAGGAAGCAGGAGATGCCGTAAGGGTCACATGGAGGTGCCATGAACCACTCCCCACCCCCAAGAAAGCCTCACACACATTAAACTCCACCCAGGCTCCACCCCATTTGCATATTTAATTAGGGGGCCATCCTCTACCTCTTAAAGGGGACTATTACTGATGAGAGCAGCCTTTTTGCTTTTGGATTCTGGCCCTTGCTTTTGGAGCATCCTCTCGTCTCCTCCCACACTCTCTCCTCATTGGCGCCTCTTGGCCCCACTCATGACAGGGTCTCTCATGCAGGTTGCATATTCATTCTCAGTTTTCACTACATGCTGCTCTCATGATTACACACGGTATCTACGCCTCTGCTTTTTAGTCTCATCTCTGTGGGGACAAGAACTTGGAAGACAATGCGAGATCCTTAGTTCCATAACTGCTCTTTGCCACTGCCACTCTATCTCCACGGTTTCAAAATGTGAAGGGGGCTTCTCAAGACCACACAGCGAGAGAAAAGAACCAAGGCTGGGCTGGGAACACTGGACTTCTGATAGGGCTATGCTCTGGCTGTGGGGTTGTGCGGGAATCATTTCAGTTAATAATTAGGTTTTAGCCTGGGATTCCAGAACTCAGACCATTTTGGCATGGACTAAGGTAGCTAGCTGAGATTCAGGACACAAACCACAAGGGCCCCTCCCCATGTTATTCTATTCTGTCTGTCAGAACACCTCCTTTCCCAAGATGCTCTATTTTCATCCGGGACCTAATTAAGGGTTGCCATGTTAAGCTCCACAGGGAATTTTTATGGAGGTAGCATAAATTTCCCCAGGTGATTGCATCACTTCATTAAGAGAGGTGCTGGCAGGTGCTCGCTTTCTCCTGTCGGAGATAAGATTGAGAGCAGATGCACAGGGTGTCCCCTCTCTCCCTGACCCACACTAACTATGCCCACATTTGTGTGTGTGTGTGTGTGTGCACTTCCTTACCTTCTAAATAGACTTTATCACTTTGTGCACCCTATATGTGCCTGTGATTAGAATGGTTTTGGAGTAAAAGCCAAGGATTTGGATTACAATCAGACCCCACTCCTCCCACATCAGTGTGTCCCGCTCCCATCCTCTGGGTTTGGCCTAGCCAAGTTTTTCAGAGCTTGTGGATTGAATGCGTGGGGGCCCAAATGCAGCTCTGGAAGTGGGATGGTCAGTGGTGGAGACTTCCTGAAGCACTGGGCTGGTTTGTGCTTCTGTCTTCTGATGTGCAAGGACCAAGCTTTCTTATAAGTACCATGCACTAACCAATTGCACCACTGGAGCAATTCATTCCCTCTCCAGATGAAGCAACAGGAAGGCACCCACTGAGAAACAGAGGGACCCTCATCTCCCACCAGACCTCCCACCCTTGATCTTGGATGTCCAAACCTCCAGGACTGTAAGAAAAAAAAAGTTTATGATCCTTATACATTGCCCAGGCTACAGCATTCTTGTTACAGCAGCACAAAGAGGGTTTAGACAAAATGGTTGAGCTTCCATTTCCCAATGGAGAGCAACCTTGCAGCTGTGACAGTGGGGAGAGGAGGGAGGAGCATTCCACACTGGCAGTAGTTCTGCAGAAACATGGCAGATCCCTAATTCTCAGTGCAGTGGGAACTGTGCAGACAGGCCACACAGAAGAACCTGCCTGAGGAAAGCAGAGAAAGGAATTGATCTGTGTCTGATCTCATAAGGCCAAATTTCTACTCCTGGGTGATTCTCACACCCTGATAGTGTCAGCAGCCACTCCCACAACTGGTGAGGAAGCCATCAGCCAGCCCCGTGGAAGAGGGAACTCACATGTGTTCTGGAATGGAAGATAAACACAGAACTCCCAGAGTCTGCTGAGACTGTACAAAGGTACAGTGGTTCACGCCAGCATGGACACCACAGAGGCCAGGCCAGGACCCTGCTCCCATGCTCAGGGCTGCGTGTGTGGTACTGGGAGAGGGAACAGCAACCTGGATTCGTCATTAAGCATGGAGGTGATGGACTGAGTGAGCATAGGCGAGCCTGGGTGTGTACCGCTCTTCCCTGGCTGGGCTGCCTCCCTACGCTTCTCTGCCTGTTCCTAGGAATACTGTGACATTCGTTAACCTGCAATGTGTCTCAATCACCCACTTAGGTCATGAGCTTTCTGGGGTGTCTTAGCTTACGCGCAGGCTCCCAGTCAACCCTGAAACTCTGAGGTCCACTCTTTAACCCTTCCCTTCAACCTGTCCATTTTGTCCCTTGCTTGGAGGAAGAGACCTAGGGTCTAACATTTATTGAGTGCTTTTTTTTTTCTTTATGCCAGGAATTGCTGTGGGTGTTTCTACAACTTGCTTTTCAATTTTTATTACAACCCATGGCAGAAGATAATTCTAGCTATATGATATGGTGGACCAACGAGGCATCCAGAGTTAAGTTTCTGATCTGAGAACACTCTGTTGCCTTGTGTTGCCTCAGTGGTTCAGAGGAGGCACTTGGGGAGGAAGGCTCTTGCCCTAGGGACAGCTGGGAGCTGTTTGGGAAGAACTGCTGTGAAGTAAAGAGTCTCATTCCGCCGACAGGTCATCCAGTGCCTTTCCATGACTGGCAGGAGTTGTCAGGAAATCTGCCTGGCTGTGGTCACCTTGCCCTGTCCACAAATAGCAACAGAAGAGAACTGTGTGTTGTTCGGGAGGATGATGGCAGTGACTCATCCCCACAGGGGCTGTTGCTCATGGTGTGAGCTTGGAACATCACTGCTTTGGGTGACCAAAGGCTAGCAGCTTCCCCAGGGAGCTATTGTTTTCTCCTCTTTCCCCAGAGGGTGGAAGGGCTCAGTTGAAGGCAGTTCAAGGGTATGTGGACAGCAGGTGCAACCGCACGAGTCACCAGAATCAGACAGCTCATCTGCCCTCGTGCAGTCATGCAGTTCCTGGGCAGAAAGATAGAGGAAAGTGTTAGTCAAGGGCCACATGGAAGCCCAAGGCAGGAAGCTATTCAAACTAGCTCAACTATCAGGTGCCGTTACTGCCGCAGAAATGGAGCAAATCACTCAGAACTCAGGGGCTCAAAATAGCATAGGCCACCTATCTATGCATGCACCGGTCTGCCATCCATGCTAGTCACCCCGGGGCCATTAGACAAACTGTGCTATTCAGCTATGTGGGACAACCAGACCAACCTGGCTCTGGTCCTGGACATCTTTCACCCTCCAAGCAAGCTGGTCCTTCTTGTCCCTGTGGTGGAGCAGGGCTGATGGGCAGTCATCAGATGGCACAACCTTGCTTCTGAGACATTCTGTTGGCCCAGAAGAATCCCAAGAAAGCCAACATTGGAGGATAGGGAAAGGGGCTCTGCATCTCAACAGGGAGTTGCGTGGATACAGTGAGAGAAAGGTTGAGACTCAGGGTGTTTTCCCATCAATCTACCATGGTGTTACTGGAAGGACTTAGAGAGGAAATATTGGAAATGCTGCTTGGTCTTTCAGCAGCAGCTTTCTCTTCCCCCTTCTGCTATTTCTGAGACCCCGTGGGCTCACCGTCCTGTGTGTTCCCTTGACGTCTGCCATGTTCTCATCACTCTTGCCCATCTTGCTCAACAGGGTCCACCATTTCTACTCCACATCTCTGGGTTGTCCCCAGGGTCATGGGACATGAGCACACTGGCTCCATGAGTCTGGTGCCTCAGTTTCCCTCTAATCCCCAGTTCTTGCTCTCCCTCTCCAGGTGAGTGAATCAGAATTCTCCAGAGAAACAGAACCAATGAGATAGGCATATGGAGGAAAGCAGAGGGAGAGTGGTTTATGTGATTATGGGGATGGAGAACTGTGATCCACAAGACCCTGGGGAAGCATTGGTGTAGGTTCAGGTCTGAGCTTGAAGGCTTAGGACCCAGGAGAAGTGCTGGTCCCCCTTCCAGTGTCAGTCTCAAGTCTTGGGAGTCAGGAATCCACAGCCTGACTCAAGTGGTCAGGCAGGAAGAGGGAATTCTACTTCCCTTTGCCTTTTCACTCTTCTTACTGCTTCCAGGACCCACCTGACTGACGACAGCAATTGCCTTTGCTCTGTCCACTGATCCAGTTGTTAACTCAATCCAGGAACATGCTCATGGGTACACCTAGAATAATTTTCTACCAAATATCTGGGCACCCCATGGCCCAGTCAAGTCAGGTGGACACACAAGAGTCCCCAGCACACCAGGTGTCCTATACAAAAAGGAATCGTATGTCATCAGCCCAGCAGTTCTGCAGGGGCTGGGATGCATGGAGATTCGGAAGATGAGTGGGCATCAGGAGCTCATCCCAGATCTGCAGACACAGCCACATGAGTCCAAGGTTTGTAACTTCCTTCATGCAACCTGGAGCGGGTAGCAGATGGCCCCCATCCATACCCACGTACTCTTCTCAGACCATGGAAGATAACATCCCCAAAGTGTACGGTGGCACTCCACCCTAAATATTCAGTTTGCAGAGAAATTCAGATTGCTCTAAATTTAAAATTAAAATTTTAGCTTTCTAGGTGATAAATGGATGATTTATTTTATTATTTTTGCCTCTAGCATTTATTTGTCAGCAACTGCAAAACCAGGTCAGCCTTGGGGAGAGGAAAAGGCGAGGCTGCTAGACAAATTCCCACATGGGAAAAGCACTGCATGCTTCTCTGTGAATGGGGCAGGTGAACCATGCCCTGGAACTCCTTGTCAGGTGCACAGAATAGGTTTAGGCAAGTGACGCTTTTGATCTGAGCCCCAGGGAGGATGCTCACCTTCCTATCATAAAATACCATTGGGTCCCAGACCCTCCTTTCATACCTGGCCACCCGACAGCTAACACAATCCCATTCACAGATCTGCTCAATGTGCACAAGGAGGTCTGAGATGAGGCCCAGAGGACCTGTAGCCCCAAAGGACTCCAGTGGAAGCCAGAACCAAGTGTTGATGAAGTGCACTCACTCACCTGGGCACTGAGGGGAGAGTGAAGAGCAAGGGTCACCTGGGGAATGCTCAGGGAGAAGGTAACATTCCAGATCTTCTCAGAATGTGGTCTGCAGGCTGCAGCGTTGCAACACATGGGGGCCATAACCACAAGGTAGATTCTCAGCTGCTGCAGCAGATCTGTGGGTCAGAAACTAATTTAGGGGTGGGCCCAGGATTCTGTGTTTCACTGCTTGCCTAATGCTTTTGTAGGATTGAGTTTGCGGAGTACCGGGCATGTAGAAACCTTACAGATGGGGGGAGGGGCTGTGCTGTGGCATAGAGGGTAAAGCTGCTGCCTGCAGTGCCAGCATCCCATATGGGCTCTAGTTCAAGTCCTGGCTGCTCCACTTCCCATCCAGCTCTCTGCTATGGCCTGGGAAAGCAGTAGAAGATGGCCCAAGTCCTTGAGCCCCTGCACCCACATGGTAGACCTGGAAGAAGCTCCTGGCTCCTGGCTTCAGATCCGCACAGCTCCAGCTGTTGCAGCCAATTGAGGAGTGAACCAGCAGATGGAAGACCTCTTTCTCTCTCTCTGCCTCTCCTTCTCTGTGTAATTCTGACTTTCAAATAAAATGAATAATTCTTAAAAAAAAAAAAACTTACAGATGGGGCCAGCACTTTGGCATAGCAGGTAAAGCTGCTGCCTGCAGTGCTAGCACATCCTATATGGCCACTGGTTCGAGTCCCGGCTGCTCAATTTCTGATCCAGCTCTCTGCTATGGCCTGGGAAAGCAATAGAAGATGGCCCAAGTCCTTAGGCCCCTGCACCTGCATGAGAGACCCAGAAGAAGCTCCTGGCTCCTGGTTTTGGATCATCATAGTTCCAGCCATTGTGGCCATCTGGGGAGTGAACCAGCGGATGGAAGACCTCTCTCTCTCTTTCTCTCTCTCTCTCTCTCTCTGCCTCTCCTTCTCTCTGTGTGTTACTCTGACTTTCAAGCAAATAAATCTTTGAAAAAAAAAAAAAGGAAACCTTATAGAAAGTAAACAGGCAGGCCAATGAGCAAATGAGGTCATTTCAGATAGTGATTACATGTGGGCTAAATACTGGGGGGTGATATGAGGAAACAGTGGGAGAAGGTACCATGGTGCATGGGGTGGCCGGGGAAGCAGTTCACTGCGCTGGTGGCACCCCGCAGCCATGGGGACATAGAGCAAGGAGGAACCAGGCCAAAGTCGGGAGTCTATGTTTCAGGCATAAGGCCAGGAGAATGCAAACGTCAGACTCAGAGAGGAGCGTGGCACGGTAGGAATGCACTTGGACATCAGTGGGAATGAGCTGTGTGAGAAGTGAGCTGAGGGTTGGCCTGGGACAAGGTGACCCGGAGCCTCTTAAAGGAGATGAAGTCCATAGGCTGAATTCTGAGGGACAATAGTGCCCCTTGGAGGGTTTTGAATGGGAAGCTGATGTCACCTGATTTACATTTGAAAAGAGGACTCCTCTCCCAAGTTTGTGGATACACGAATTTTTCTCTGCTCTCATTCCTGAAACTATTCAAATGCATCAAATCCACTTTGTGCTGGATCCTCTGGTCCCAGGTTCACAGGCCCGGCCGGGCCACCATCTCTCTGAGCCTATGCATGGATTCTTGGCAGTTGAGCTCAGGCCAGCCCTGAGTGTATGCTCACATACCCCTGAGTGTATGAGCTTTGTCTCCTGAAATGACTGTCTTCCTCCCAACACCCCTCCCCCCCAGCTGGAAACACTTCCGCTTTCTTTGAGGAAGGGGAGGCCCACGCCAGGACCTTGACAGCCTGGCCCATCCTTCCATCTACCCTGCCGGCACCCCAGCCTCCACCACACTGCACCATTTTCTGCTCCCCTTCCTCCAAATTCTGACACAGAATCAGCTCAGGGGGTGAGCACACTCCCATCACCTGCCCCAAATCTCTTGGATGGAAAGAGTTCCAGATCTGGGGACCCACTAACTCTGTCCCAGGGATGCACTTGGTCCCCATGGGGGTGAATGTCACCACATTGCTGGTCACGGAGGCCTTTGGACAAGGGGAGAGAGGACCACAGCCCAGAGCTTCAGAGGAGCAGGTGTTGTAATGTGAGCAAAGGAGAAGGGGCCAGGGAAGCTGCCCCCACCAAGCCCCTCACACTGTGCGTGACCGACAGCCCCTCCTTGCTCTCTTCCATCTGCCACAATTCTGCTCCTGCTTCAAGTCCTGCACTGGAGCTTCCTGGGTGCTGAGTGTGTGTGTGCACCAAGGCCGTGCATCTCCACCCACAGACTCTGAGCTCCCCAGGTCAGTCCCATTGTGGCACCTACCACATGGCCTGGAGCAGCACAGCCCCGACCAGCGCCTGCAGGAGCCCTGGCCGGCTAAGGTTGCAACCATTAAAGCTCTAACAGGAGCATCAATTGCCAAGTGAGCTTTGGCCTGACCCTAAATCTCTCTCTCTCTCTCTCTCTCTCTCTCTCTCTCTCTCTCTTCTCTCTCTCTCTTTCTCTCTCTCTCTCGTTACTCTGCCATGTTTGTCTTTTTTCACTCTGAAACTTCTGGGAAATGGTTTGGATTTCTTTCTTTCCTGTTTTCACTGGAAATTCGATCTCTGGTCATCTAACTCTAATGACGCCCCATCCCCATCAGGAGGTCAAAGGCATCTTCTAACCTTGAACGCTGATGCTGCATCCTAGGCCAGACCAAGCTGGGCTCCCATGGACTCAGAACAGCATTTTCCCTAGAACCTGGAGGCTGATCCCTCCCATCTTAACCAGATTCTTGAGCTCATAGCCATCA
Source organism: Sylvilagus floridanus (assembly GCA_949820135.1). Taxonomy (NCBI): domain Eukaryota; kingdom Metazoa; phylum Chordata; class Mammalia; order Lagomorpha; family Leporidae; genus Sylvilagus; species Sylvilagus floridanus. The sequence goes on from OX463231.1 coordinate 83,259,391, forward strand.
GCAGGTTTCCTAAGTCCTGTAAAATCAACTCTGCTTGGAGCGAGTACCATGGTACCATAGGCTAAGCCTCTGCCTGCAGTTTCAGCATCCCATACGGGCGCCAGTTCAAGTCCTGGGTGCTCCACTTCCAATACAGCTCTGTGTTGATGACCTGGGAAAGCAGAGGAAGATGGCCCAAGTCCTTGAGCCCCTGCATCCATGTGGGAGATCCAGAAGAAGATCCCAGCTCCTGGCTTCAGATCAGCCCAGCTCTGTTGCAGCCATTTGGGAAGTAAACCACCCTTTGCTTTGCTGATAGACTTGTCTTGATTATGATTTATTATCATCAAAGCAGAGCCCAGCAGAAAGTTCAAGGCTGCTGGAGACTGTGAGTCCATACAGACTGACAGGAAAAGACGACAAAGGTTCTGTTTTCACGCCTGCCAAGCCTGGAGGTGCAGGGTGAGTGCGTGACAGCAGGATGGGGCAGGGGTTTCACGTTCCAGCACCGGGGGCAGGGAGCTTAATGGTTACTCGGCAGAGAGCCCAGCGACTGCCCAGCGCCAGGAATATTTATGCTGTTTCTAGATTTCCCATCTTCTTTAGCTACTCCACATCCCTGTGTAGCCCTTGGCCCCAGTCTTTGGTTCCTTCACGACAGGCTCCAGGCTCCATCCTGCATCCTACAGATGATCAACTCAGCCAGCTTCCTGGGAAAAGCAGAGGACAGCAGTGAGCGCAGCCTTTACATCCACGGTGGCTGTGCCCCACATGTGTGTTCTGCTTTCAGAGTGGGCTGCCATTCTCACTAGTGGGCCTGTGGTTTCCTATGTGTCTGCCCTGGGGCATTAATGCTGGACACATTAAAGGATAAGAGAGACCGGCTTGTGTTGACATAATTCAAGACTCACTGGCTCCTTGTTGTCCCTAACTTGAGGTCTAAAATCGGTGTTCAAAGACATTTTTTAAATTAAAATTACTCGCCCGCGCAGTGACTCAATAGGCTAATCCTCCACCTTGCGGCGCCGGCACACCGGGTTCTAGTCCCGGTCAGGGCGCCAGATTCTGTCCCGGTTGCCCCTCTTCCAGGCCAGCTCTCTGCTGTGGCCAGGGAGTGAAGTGGATGATGGCCCAAGTGCTTGGGCCCTGCACCCCATGGGAGACCAGGAAAAGCACCTGGCTCCTGCCATCGGATCAGCGTGGTGCGCCGGCCGCAGCGCGCCAGCCATGGAGGCCATTGGAGGGTGAACCAACGTCAAAGGAAGACCTTTCTCTCTGTCTCTCTCTCTCTCTCACTGTCCACTCTGCCTGTCAAAAAAAATAAAATAAAATTACTCAAATTATGCAGGAACATCCCCTTCCCCACCCCAGGACATCCCCTAACTCCCCCGCCCCCACCCCGGAAATGCACTTGGAACCAACACTAGTTTTCCTCTACTTACGCAGCACTGTGTATCTGCAGTGTCTCACAGCTGGGGCCTCCGTGTGAGAACAACAATGAGCCCCATCAGGCAGAGAGAATAAAGACGGAGCCCGAATACCAATGCCTTGTGCCCCCAGCGTTGTCATCTCTCGGCTGCCGCGGGCTCTATCTTCCAAGACCTGGCGGCTCTCTTTTATGAATGTGCTGGCTGACGGTGGTTTATTATTGATCACCAGAAGGCTTCATCCATCAGGTCTGCTCACGGTTGGGGGATGCCCTTAAATGCTGCTTTGCTTCAATGCTGCGCTATCCAAAGTCACTTTTGGTGAGGGTCGGTGGGAATGCAGCCAGCAGTCTCCTGGCCCTGTGTGTGTGTGTGTGTGTGTGTGTGTATGTGTTGTGTTATCAAAGATCCTGGCCACAATCTACTCTGGGTTCATTCCAGAATATTCCTGTAAGCCTGGCACATTTGCTACAAGGCAGGATGGGGTGGCAGTGGATTTAGGGGTGCTGGGAAATTTAGGGAAAATGCATGGGTCCAGAGCAAGGTAGAACACTGAGGGAGGGCTGAAGATGTCCCTCTCATAGGGACCATAGGTGTGCGTGCTGTCCGTCCAAGGTCAGCCCAGGACCACACCCAGGGAGGCCGTGAGACTTGAGTCCCACCTTGCTTGTCAGCAGTGGTCTCTGTCACAAAGGCCTAAGTTGATGTTAAAGGACTCAGAGAAAGAACAAAGGTTGTAGGCCAGGTGATTCCTGAGAATGGCAGAATCCTTGGCATTACTCTGGCTTCTCATGTGGCCAGCGACAAAAGCAGGAGGTGACTTGAAGGTGGCCTGTGTGTGCAGCTCCAGGAGGGAGAATGGGTGGCTCAGGGCCTCTCCAGCGCCCACAGTTCACCTGCAGCAGGTGCACTGATGTGTGTGGGCAGGAGCAGCCTCCGATGAACAGTGGCCAGGGTAAGTGGAGGCAGGGATTCTTTTGTACAAGGAGCAGGTGCAGAACAGATAGGTTCTGCGAATGCACCTATCCTCATGTGGCTGGCATGACATGGCTATCACTGCCAGTTTCTGCCCTGGGTGACTTGGGCCACCCAGGGAGCCGGGAGCAGAGTCACATGTCCCCAGGGGGTGACATCAGGTGCTTCCTTTCCAAAGACTGCCTGCCTTTCCAATCAACCCACTTTTCTCCAACTGGACCATCCTCTTGAGCAATGTAAGAAGCTGGCAGAAGATTTCTCCTAATGTCTACATCATGAACAGGGCAGGCAGACTCCGGGAAGGGGACTCCACAAGGGCTGGTCCTCTGAACGTCTCAAGGCTCTGGGGCCACCACTTCCTATATCCCTGAGGCTACCTTGTGGTGAAATCTGGCACCCAACTTAGAGAACGAGCAACCAACAACAAGCATTCGTACTCAAATTCCATGTTGTCTAAAACACCACCCAACCAATGGCATGCTTTACCTTTAGAATAAAACATGGGAGGGAGGGCCTCCCTGAGCTGTCACTCATGACAGCAGGTGGCACTGTGAACTCATGGTGTCTCCTGAAATCAGTCACCGTGGTAAACCTCACAAGTGCTTGCATGCATCTCTCACTGGGGCACTGGGACTCTCCTACGTCCCTTGGGACCCTGGGAAAAGTGGGCTGAATCGAGGCTCGCAGCCTGTGTTTTAGAATGAGAATGTTCCAGCTGGGCACCGGGTGACTCAGCTGGTTCCTTGGGACTCATTCTGGACCCTCCATCCTTCCCCACAGAACTGTGCTGGCCTTGCAACGTGATCCAAAGGCCACCATGTTAGCAGGGCCTCCAGTGGGTGGGGACAGACTCTGGAGCTTGCTTCTCCCCAGCCAGGTGACAGGAGAAGGGTACAGAGTGCTGTGGGCCAGGGGTGGGCCCAAGGGAGATAGCCCTGTGGATGGACGAGAATGCATTTCTTTCTGAGATCCAATCAGTTCAAGAGAAAATACAGGGGCCAGCGCTGTGGCTCACTTGGTTAATCTTCCACCTGCAGCACTGGCATCCCATATGGGTACCAGGTTCTAGTCCTGGTTGCTCCTCTTCCAGTCCAGCTCTCTGCTGTGGCCAGGGAGGGCAGTGGAGGATGGGCCTAGTGCTTGGGCCCTGCACCCACATGGGAGACCAGGAGGAAGCACCTGGCTCCTGGCTTCAGATCGGCATAGCTCTGGCCGCAGTGGCCATTTGGGGAGTGAACCAACAGAAGGAAGACCTTTCTCTCTGTATCTCTCTCTGTCTAACTCTATCTGTCAAATAAATAAAAAAAAGAGAGAGAAAATACAAAAGGTGCCTCTTGCTATCCTGCTCCTTGGTGCAAATCCCCCCCTTGCTGCTCAAAACTTCATCTGTGAAGCTGCTGGAGTAAAAGATGACCAACTCTCCAGACACCAGGGTGCAGCCCTTGTCACCCTATGTGGTCACCACTTAGTCCTCTTAGTGACCTTTGACCAGTCCTGGGCTTGGGAGCCCAGGGAGAGCTGGTGACTGACCTTCTTCTCCATGTCTAAGTTCATGGGAAGTGAATTGTTGGCAACCAGATGACCAGCACCTACCGCCTGGGTCAGAGATCTCTTCTGGGTTGGCCCTTGGTGGCTGTCTTATTGCCACTGGGTGAAGAGCGGGCTCTGTCCGCCGGCCCCGAGGAAAGGGAAAATGAAGCCGATGTGATGTTAGCACAAAGTTCATCTCCAAAGGAGAAAGCACAACCCACTAGGTCTTACTGGGGCAAAGTGAGACGTTGGGCAAGCTGAACAAGCCACGACTGCTGGCTTCCCCTGGGAGATTTCCTGCACATCTCCTAGATGCACAACATCCTTATAAAGGCTTTGCTTGTGGATTTCCTGGGCTCCTGGGAACTAACTGTGGACAAGTACAGTGATGCCCTTGGGTGTTTGGGTATCCACAAGAGCAGGATCTGAGATGGGTGCATACCTGCCCATGACACTTAGGGTTTTCTATCTCATCAACAGCTGAGGAGTGGTCTTGGGAGGGAGTGGGATGTACTCCTTCTGAGTGCTTGTTCCAGGCCAGGGGATGTGCCTCCTGCTATGAATGTTTCCCTTATATGCCAAGTAGGGCCTGGTTAAGAGTTCTATGGAGTAGCATTTGCCTACTGCTCTTGTAGAAAGAGAGAGCTGGGCAGTGGGCAACTTGGCCCTAGTATATGGCTGGCATCTTCCACTCATGTCCTTTCCTTCTCGACTGGTCTCCATGGAGGGTGGATTTCCAGACCTCAACTTCCCCCTGAAACAAGATCCAAGACAGAGTTGACCACAAGAACCGTGAAATAATGACAATCCCCAATCCACATGGCCCGCAGCCCACAAACCTCGCCTCTCTTTTCCTTGGTTCCATCTGTTGCCCAGAAGAGGTGACTCATTGCACCAATGCCAGTCTGTGCAAGGTCAAAGGTCATGTTCACAATCAACAGGGAGGAGGAGGTAAAGGCAGAGCTTCTGAAGGACCCTATAGACGATACTCTGTGACCTGCTGCAGGGGGAGAAACGGGAAGGCTGTCCCAGGCCATAACATGGCATAGAAACATGCTAAGTCTCTGGAGTCCCTGAGAGTGGGAAGCACTATGTCTGTCTGGGCAGTTGGGCACTCACGTATTGTGGAATGCACTTGGTCTCAGTCCAGGCTCTGTTACACTGGGACTTCCAGCTCTCGTCTTTGAAGCCAATCCTTATTAACTCAGTCTCAGCCTCCTACTGGGGAGAATGGGACTTCTGCACTCTGTGGGAGGAGCTGCAGTGCATCTGCAGGCCAAAACCTTCAGTGTTTTTTTTTTTCAAAGATTTCATTCATTTGTTTGAGAGGCAGAGTTACAGAGAGAGAGTTCTTCCATCTACTGGTTCACTCCCCAAATGGCTGCAATGGCTGGAGCTGGGCTGATCCAAAGCCAGGAGCCAAGAGACTTCTCTGGGTGCAGGGGCCCAAGCACTTGCGCCACCTTCTACTGCTTCTCCAGGCCATAGCAAAGAGCTGGATTGGAAGAGAAGCAGCCAGGACATGAACTGGTGCCCATATGGGATGCAGGTGGCGCAGGCTGAGGCTCAGCCTACTACACCTCAGCATCGGCCCCAAACCTTCAGTTTCCAAGTGCACTTGCCTATGCTCAGGCCCCAGGGCTGTGGTGTGGCAGGCAGTGTGCCAGGAAAACACACAAGACCTGTCTCAAAGCTAGTTTCTCCAACTCCACCTCACCCGGGACCAAGGCATGCACGTGCCAGCCTGTGTCTTACGCTGTCCGTGGTTATGCCTCCTCGGCCTCTGCCACTCCTCTGCACACCTGTGATGGACCCACTGGACATATCTTTCCCTGACAGACAGCTGATGGCAGAGCCTGAGGTTTGTCACTGTCAGCGAGGCGTACTACAGATTACGGATTATAGCGCCACTGTGGACAGAGATGAGGGAAGATCTGTCATTGGAATGACAGTGTTGTCTCCCAGGTGTTTGCCATCAATGCTGGATTGCAGAGTTTACTTGCGTTTGCATATTTAAAGGGGAAACAGCATAAACGTAGCTGTTTCAGATCCATGCGTAGTGTCAAGTTGGGCAGATTTAAACTCTGTGGAACCTAGAAGACCTGAACAAAGATGCTTTTATAAATTACTGCTGTGTGGGGTTGACAAGTTCTATGAGAACTGGATGAATGCTCACTCATTAGATACAAATCTTATTTATTTATTTATTTTTTATTTGACAGATGGAGTTTGACAGTGACAGAGACAGAGAGAAAGATCTTCCTTCCGTTAGTTCACCCCCGCAATGGCTGCCACTGCTGGAACTACGCTGATCCAAACCCAGGAGCCAGGTGTTTCCTCCTGGTCTCCCATGCGGGTGCAGGGCCCAAGCACTTGGCCCATCTTCCACTGCCCTCCTGGGTCACAGCAGAGAGCTGGATTGGAAGAGGAGCAAGTGGGACTAGAACCCCATGCCCATATGGGATGCCAGTGCCACAGGCGGAGGATTAACCAAGTGAGCCATGGTGCTGGCCACAGATCTTTTTGAAACATATATTTATTTATTCATTTGAATAGGAGAGGTATAGACAGAGACAAAGGTATTCCATCCCCTGGTTCACTTCCCCAGATGGCTGCACCAACTGATGCCAGGTACTCCAATGGGGGCTCCCACATAGGTGGCAGGTGCCCAAGCACTTGGGCCATCATTCATTGATTTCCCACGCACATGAGCATGGAACCGGATTGCAAGTGGAGCAGCCAGAACTCCACCAGGCACTTGTGTGGGATGCCAGCATCACATAACACACTGTGCCACGTCGCTGGCCCCATAAATCTTCTAAAAGTAGTTACCATTGAGGCCATGTACGCACACCAAGTGGCCTTCTGTCGCTGTCCTATTCTCTAGGTCTTCCTATGCTCATGGTAGCACCACGTTCAATCTCTACCACGTGTCAGACATGAGCCTCACCACAAAGGAAAACCCTCCCTGTGTTTGTCCAGTTTCCTTCGCCAGGAATCCGTTCTGTTGTTGATGAAGCCATTCTGCTCAGCTCTCTCCAGATGATAGATGCGAATTCCCTGCCCCTGGCCTCCGAGTAGGTGCAATAATGCTTCACGTTCATCCCTAGGAAATGTCAGGAGGGAAAGGCAAGCCACTCGAGGCTGCACAGAGAGGACTCTAGGCAACCTTGATGTCCCAGAGATTGGCTCCCGACAGCCCGTGCATCATTTTCCCCACCAAAATGAATTGATTCTGTCACTGGCAAACTAACTGTAATCAGGATCCTGACTTGAGCCATAAATTGTGTTTAAATCACAGTTTGTCGGGGCGTTGAGGCTAGACATCAGTATAAAAGAGCTGAAGAGACATGGTGGGGAGTGGCCACCTGTTTTCCCAGGGCTATAAGAGTTTTCTTTGTAAAATGTCCTGATGGCTACTCACCTGCCTCTTAAAACTGCGGGCATGTTGCAGAGAGAAGGAAAGAGGTCAAAATGCCCCTTTGGCAATCAGATGTAGTTAAACTGGAACTTACTGCAGTCCCTGTAAAGGACAGTGGGTACCAGGACTGAAAAAATCTTTCTTCCCTGTGTGTGTTGGAGGGGCAGGGAGCAGGGCGAATTCTCTGCCTGCTGTGAGCTCTGTCCTCACTGCGTAGAGACGCTCTCATCCTGGCTATGTGCTCTGGAATACCACCTGTGAGTGAGGACATGTGCCTTGCTGATCAGGCATTGCATGATGTGCCAATTGCAAGATGTGACACTTCCAAAACAAAAGGGATCCTGGGGCCCGTGTTGTGGGGGCAGCGGGGTGAGCCACTTTTGTAATTCCCGCATCCAATGTTGGAGCACTGGTTCACGTCCCAGCTACGCCACTTCTGGTCCAGCTGCTGCTGATGCACCTGGGAGGACAGCTGAATGTGGTTCAAGTCTCTGGGCCCCTGCCACTTATGTGGGAGACCAGGATGGGGTTCCAGGTGCAGGGTTCTAGTCCAAAGGCCAGCAGATGGAGACCCGAGAGTCGATGGGCAGAAGGAGTCTGACTGCAATCTATGGGAGGTTGCTCAGAGAAGCGTGCTGTTTGTTCGTTTGCTTGTTTTTAGCCCTCAGCGGATTGTCCTAGGCCAGCCTCATTATGGAGTGTGGCCTACTTTACTCATATCCATCATTAAACACTAATCTCATACAAACACATTTTTTACGTTGACACATGCAATGGTTCATCACACCTTCACTCTGTTGATGTGATATACTACACTCAAACATACATTTCTCTATTATTTTAATAAGTATACAATGCGCTTTTATAGTTATGGTATGTAGGTTTTCAACAAGTGTGCCAAGAGGGGAAAGAATCGTCTTTTAAAGAAACAGAGCAGGGACAACTACACACAAGAATGAGGGCCCCTGCCTTATCCCGCATGTGCTGCTGGTTACATGACCTTAGAGTGGTTGATATCCCCCAGGCTGCCCAGATCCCACAGTTAGGAATAATGGGACTGCACTGAGATAGACCCCTACCTCACGCCAGTCACAGACAATAGCTCCAAACGTGTAGACCCCAATGTAAGAATGAAAACTGTGAAATTCATAGAAGAAAATACAGGGGTAAATCTCATGAACTGAGCTTAGAAGAGGGTCTTCCTAGATAGGACAAGAAAAGCATAAGCAATGAAAGAAAAAAAGATAAATTAGACTTTATCTGAACTTCTGTGCACCCAAGAATGCCATGAAGATTGTGAAAAGACAGTCCAGAGGGTGGGAGAAAATATCTGTGAATCATACACAGCCAAGTAGTTATTAGTCTCAGTGTCTCTGTCCCATGAATTCTCCCCAAATACTGGATTCACAAATATTGAACCTTTGACCCCAGAAGAAATTCATGGTTAGCTTCTTACAGGGCTCTGGTCACTCCATTGTTTGTTCACCAATCAGCACAGAACTTTGTTCTAAGTATGCTGCTGTTTAAAGATGCCTTGTTTAACACATGAGAGTAATTCATGAAGTTCATGGAAATGGAGACATTGAAACATTTATTTTGGTGCAAAAATATTAAAATCCATACATAGTTGGTCATAACACATTTCCATGAAGTTTTTGAAGACCTCTTGTATATTGTTGATTCCTTAACACTGAACTCAAAGTTCACAGCACTATAACTCATGACTGAGCAAAATACACACACACACACACACACACACACACACTTCAAAAAGTTCTTGGAAACTGCAAATTGTGAAAAACTCCACATGGATTTCAAATCCTTTTGCCCAGAATAAATTTATCCTCTGATCCCATTTTCAGAAGCTTTATGAAGTACCCTCATATACTCTCTCTAAGGCGCTTCCTAGCCTTCTTGTATCTAGTGACACTTGACAAGTCATTTGTGTGATTGAGAGCCATTTAAAACAGAGAACACACACACACACACGCACACACACACACAAAGGGAACACAATGTAAAAACCCTGGCACTAACAGACATAGAAAGAATGCTCATGTACAGTATGAGAGCTGAAACAGTGGGGCAGAGCATGGTGTAGGCTGCATTTTCAGATTCTCAGCATACCTGAAAACAGCTGTGAAAACCCTTTGAGTATTGATTTTGGAGTCACACTTTTTAGCAGGCAGGTATTATCACAAATAGAAAATCTGGGAAGAGTGAGGATTCATGGTACCAGACATGGCCAAAAGGTCTAAAATGCTTAACTAACTCTCACAACTTAGTAATAACAAGAGCATGTAATCAATTAAAAATGGGAAAAGGATCTAAGCAGGCATTTCTCAAAAGATATTGATAGTGATAAAAGATATTAATGCCCATAAAAAGATACACAACATCATTAGCCCTTGGGGAAATGCAAAACCTAGATGATATCTCCTAAGACATGAGTTTCCAGATTCATACTCCTAGGATAGTTAAAATATGAAAGAGGGACAGTGACAAGCATTGGCAAGAAAGTGAAGAAAGCAGGACCCTATGTATTTCTACAGAATGTGAACTGGGGCAACCCGTATGGAATCCAGCTGGGCCAACTTTTACAATGTGAAATTCAGAACTACTGTACGACCAACAATTCCGCTCCAAGATTTTCACACAAAAAGCTGTGCCAACACCTTCACAGCGCTAGTCAGGGGCTAAAAAGGAAAGGCCAGCTGCATGTTCTGGGATGGAGGGATGCATAGATGTGCTACAGCCACTCAATGGAGTGTACTTGACATGAAGGGGAATGGAGAGCTCACGGATTCTTCAGTCCGGGTGGACTCTGGAAGCACTCTACGTGAACGCCAACCATCCCCAAAGACTACAAAGTCTGGGATCCTTTGTTATGAAATGCCTAGTAGGTGAGTCTAGAGGGAGACAAGGCCACCTGGGCTGGGCTCTGGGCCTTGTCAAGAAATGGGAAAGGCTCTGTGATTTCTTCCTGTGGTGATGAAAATATTTTAAACTTGACAGTGGTGACAGCAGAATAACTCTGAATACATCCAAACTCCTTGTTTGTTTGTTTGGGTGAAATGTATGATGCTGTGAATTACATTTCAGTAAAGCTATTCAAAGTGAAAGTTAAGCAACACTTACCTTATGAGCCATCAGTTCAACACCTAGGTTTCTCCAAGATAAAATATAATGTTCACAACCAAATTTATATAACATTGATAAAAACTTTACTTATAGGAGCCCAAACTGGAAACAACCCAATTACTTATCAAAACTGTAAGTTCATACATTCTACTGACCAATAAATCAGAATTAATGAATAGGATGGATTTCAAAATCATTATGTTGAGTAAAAGAAGCCTGATCCAAGGGACCAGCATGGTGGTACAACAAGTTAAAACACTGCCTGTGATGCTCGCATCCCAATGGGTGCTGGTTCGAGTCTTGGCTGCTCCAATTCCCTGCTAGTGCACCTGGGAAAGCAGTGGCAAGCGGCCCAAGCTTTGGGCTTCTGCTACCCATGTGGGAGATCTGCTGAAGCTCCTGTCTCTTGGATTTGGCCTGGCCCAGTCCTGACAGTTGTGGCCAATTGGGCAGTGAACGAGCAGGTGCAAGATCTTTCTCTGTCTCTCCCGCTCGCTCTATAATCTGCCTTCCAAATAAATAATAAATCTTTTTTTTTTAAATGAAGCCTGGCCCAAAAGAGTTCAGTCCCTATGGATGTATTTGGACATAATTCTGAAATATGGAAGTGAGTCCACAGTGACAGAAGGTGTTTTATTGGGGCCAGGTTTTGGAGACAAACAGAGAATGTACACCAAATTTTATTGATCAATGGAAATGCTTGAAATACTAAAAAAATTAAATTGAAAAGCCAAAACCCATAAAACTATAAAATATGAATATAAAATATATGTGTAGTACTTGGCATTAATACATTGTAAAGATATAATATTTAAACTATTTGTATAAATGGTCATGAATCTGTAGAACAGATAAAGTCTCAGAAATGTAATCTCATAGGACAAATTCAGCGTTTCAAATCACTACATAGAATTTAAAACATCATGTTGTTTAATAGCAATTTCTATGACAACTGGTTAAATTTGGGAAACAAACAACTATTCATGCGACTCACCAAAAGAAACTCCAGTTTATGACATAAATTTCTCTATAAAGACATTGATGGGGATATTATTTATTCTGGAAAGCATAACATGCATAATAAGTGCCCAATATTATAATTGGTATAAGAAACCATGGTAAGGTCACTGGTGGGGCACATTTTGGGTTCTGTGGGACCATAGGAAAGTATTTATATGTAGCAGCCCATAAGTGACTTCTTGCACCTATGAGAACGTCAATTTTGAGAGGAATCCAATATGATTTAATTCAGTGCCCCCATTACACAGAGCAGAACACTGTAGTCCAAAGAGTTTGAGACACTTGCCCTGGCTTAGATTAACTATAAACAGATTTAGATCCAGCATAAAAATTTAAATTCTACTCTCAGTATTTTTAATGATAGTCACATTCAAAAGGAGCTTTTAGTTATATAAAAGGATTGTCATCGTGTTGTTTTAAAAGTGTCCTTCTAGAGCATTTAAAGGGAGGTTCATGGAGTGTGCATTTGGCTTAGTGGCTGGGACTGCACTTGGGACGCCTGTGTCCTGTATTCAAGCTCTTAGGTTTGATTCCCTATGCTGGCTCCTGACTCCAGCTCCCTGCTAATGGAGATCCTAGCAGGCAATAGTGGTGGCTCAGGGCATAGAGTTCCTGCCACCCATGTCGGAGGCCAGGATGGCATTCCTGGCTTTTCGCTTTGCACTTCCTGGTCGCATCCATTGCAGAATTTGGGGAGTAGACAAGCTGATAGAATCTCTCTGCCTTCTCTCTCTACCTTTCAAGTAAATTTTTAGAAATTATTCTTCAAAAGAGGATTTTACTTGTCACCTCATTAAGAAGGAATGTTGCAGGGGATCAGCTGCCCCTGAACACTATTCTTAGAAGATTATGCACACAGGCAATCAGCTGCATGGAATTAGTTTTCCTATTGGACTGCACCATAACCACCAAGAAACCCTCTGAAATGTGTGCTCATGTAGTACCGGCAGCTCTACTGTACAGTGAGACTCTTGTAGAAAGAAGTTAACCTTTCCCAGTTGCTTCCACGTGATTCAGAAACCTGGTTTCTTGCAAACTCTAGAGCCTGCAGTCAGGGCGATTCCTGGCTCCTGCTGAGAGGACTGCCCCCTGTGCCAGGACGATCTCAGTTTCAAGGTAATTGGGAGGGCAGAGGTCACACTTAGGGCAGCTGGCTTCCTAGCCCTGTCTCCTATCAGATGGCAATGCTGCTCACATGGGATGGTCCTCCCCCGATGTGCCTTGGGTGGCATCTGTGTCTCAATTTTCTCTCCTGCAAAGACAATGAGAGCCTCTCCTCTCTCTCTGCATCCCTTACTTAAAAAGTGAAGACCCTGGCTGTAGGCTCCCTCATGGTCACAGTGGCTCCTGAGGCTTCTCCCACTTCTGAGTTGAACAGGTAAAGCACAGGTGAATTGTTAGGGCAGTGAAATGATACAGTACCCGTGGACCTGCGAGAACATTTGTCAAAATCCTTAGACATTAAAAAGTTATAAAAAATAGATGATTGGTGTTCTAGGATGGAACGCCAACTAGGACGCAGTTTTGTAAAAGGCAGAACAAAGGCCAGTGGGAAAGGAGCTGACCGAGGTGGCCTTGGAGTGAGTGTAGGACTAACAGTGGAGGAAGTTTAGGAGGGCACCTACTCAGGCTGAAAAAATGGTTTCTCATGGCAGAAGGAATTAGCAATTCTGATGCTGTAGCACATGCTTCCTAGAGCTGGACAGCTACGTATACCCATGGTGAATGGTGGAAGCCAAGTTTCTCAGTGTGGAGAGAATCTTACACATAGCTAAGGGAAGGAGGCTAGGGTTATCCCCATGCTGATGCATTCAGCTTGAAACACCAGCTTTAACTCATGTGTAGCTTAATGCACATGCCAATAGTTTCATATATGTACACACACATGTACTCACCTACTAGGGTACTTCAAAAAGTTTGAGAAAAAATTGGAATTAAAAGATGTTTATTTTGATGCAAAAAAGTTGAATCATGTATACAAAAGGCAAAAAGTTTATGAAAATTGCATACTATGAAAAAAACTATGCATGAGTTTCAATTTTTGCTTTTTGCACTAAAACAAATGTGTTTGAACTCCATTGTTCACAAGCTCTCTGGAGGGCTGTCATACACTTCTTTGCTCTGCCTGCTGACATGGCTGAGATGACACCATCTCCAGGGAGCAAGGAATATGCATGGAGCTAGAATCTAGGGTGCAAATATTCCAAGAAAAGGAATCAGAGCTCAGTGGCAAAAATAATTGGCCCCAAGGCAGGGGCAAAGACTGCATGGGGCATCTTATGATGCAAGAAAGTAGGGGTGTGTGATGAAATAAGCAAGTACACTCATGAGGGTTTGATAAAACATAACATAACAAATGGCAAAAACACAATCCAATCCCAAAAGCCAAGCCTGGAACAGTCAGATGACAACATAAAGTCGTCCAGGATTGAACTCTAACCTAAAGTATGAAACAGACAAGAATGAGTCCGTGTGAGATATAATTGAATAAATAAATGTGTGGGAGAGAGGAGACAAGGTCCCCAGGTAGAAGAATTGCAAACAGTATACATGGAGAGTCCAGTCCCAGTGAGAGGGAGTCAAATCTTACTTCCTCAAAGATGAGCTGTACCTAATGACTTCCTTCCAAATAGTATAGTGCAGAAAGATGGGGAAGAATTAAGTTCACAGTGGAGACACTTGACAAACACAACCTCAGCCGGGCCTGTGGCAAGAGGGGTGAGGCAGGCTGGTGGTACACAATCTTGATACAATGGGGGTGCAAATGTCATTTTATCTCTGTGGGAAAAATCAGCTACCACTACTCCAATTGAAAGGAAAGCATCAGACAAATCCCAGTAGAAGGAATTTCTACAGAATAATAGTGTTTCTGGTCAGGAGTGAGAAAAAAAGTTTTTCAGGCAAATACTAACCTAGTGAGAGTTGGCACCACTATCATAATGTTAACAAAACTTTTTCACTAGGGGCCGATGCTATGGTGCAATTGGTTAAGCCACCTGTTAAGTGTCTGTTCTACGCACTGCTCAACTTCTGATCCAGCTCCCCACTAACATGCCTGGGAAAGCAGCAAAATATGATCCAAGTGCTTTGGTCCAGCACACACGTTTGAGACCTGGAAGAAGCTCCTGGCTTCTGGCTTCAGTCTGGCCCAGCCCTGGCTGGATATTGGAGCCATTTGGGGAGTAAACCAGCAGATGGAAGATTCTCTCTCTCTCTCTCTCTCTCTCTCTCTCTCTCTCTCTCTCTCTCTGTAACTTTCAAATAAATAAATAAAGCTTTTAAAATATTTTTACCTAAAAAGTTGTAAGATAGAACAGGAGACACCAATAAAGGTAAGAAATATACAATAAATCAAAACAGTCACTTATGTATAAAACAGCTGAATATATAGAAAACATAGTTGATGCATCTCCAGAGTAACAAGAAAAATCACTGATACAGTGAGCTCTGCTGACTGGCAAGAGGACAGAGAATGAGTCAGGTTTCCGAGGCCAGAACCACACAACAGCCACTCCTGCTCTGATAGATAGAGAAGGTGAGCATCTCCACTTCTTTCATGCATGCAAAACTCATATTTTGAAAATGATCACAGGTTAGTTCATAAAGCATGCTGAACAACTGTCAAAGGATTGGCAGTGCAGAGTGATCTTCTCCAACCACAATGCAATTAATTCAGAAATTACAAGAAGAAAAATGAAATGCTGTAATCTAGGTAATTAAGTGGCACCCTTCTAAATAACCCATGAATCAAAGAAGAAATCAAGATGAAACTTTTACATTAATTACAATGAAACATGATAAAAATATCATATTTCAAATTTCAAATCTGTTTGAAAAAAGTAAGGAGGAAATAGCATAATAACAGATAACACTAAAGAGACAGAGATATAATTTGTAACTCTGTTCAATAAAATTTATATCAAATGAACATCTAGAAAAACCAACTTTCTAAAAGAAATTCAGGAATTATTAGAAAACCTGGCAAGTCCTACAACTATTAAAGACAATGAATTAGTAGTTCAAAATCTTCCCACAAAAGAAAACACCATACTCTTTTCCCTAAAAACTAAATCAAACCTTCAAAGAACAGATCATTTACAAAACGCTTTCAGGGAGGAGAAAAATGGAGATCACTGGGGAAAATGGGAAACTTCATATGATGACCATCAAGGAGAATATAATAAGAAAATCTGAGGCCGGCACCAAGGCTCAACAGGCTAATCCTCCACCTTGCGGCGCCGGCACACCGGGTTCTAGTCCCGGTTGGGGCGCCGGATTCTGTCCCGGTTGCCCCTCTTCCAGGCCAACCCTCTGCTGTGGCCCAGGAGTGCAGTGGAGGATGGCCCAAGTGCTTGGGCCCTGCACCCCATGGGAGACCAGGAAAAGCACCTGGCACCTGGCTCCTGCCATCGGATCAGCGCGGTGCGCCGGCCGCAGCGCGCCAGCCATGGAGGCCATTGGAGGGTGAACCAATGGCAAAGGAAGACCTTTATCTCTGTCTCTCTCTCTCACTGTCCACTCTGCCTGCCAAAAAAAAAAAAAAAGAAAATCTGGTTAACATCATCATGAATATAGATGCAAAACTGCTAAAGAACAATTATCAAAAAGTTGAAATATCATTGCCAAGTTGAAACTTACTCTAAAAAAAGGTAACAAGTTAGCATTGTTAAAATTATAAATATAATTTACCACTTTAACATGTCAAAGAAGAAAATGCTAACAATCACCTCAATATATAGTGAGAAACCATTAGACAAAATTGGGTATTCTTCCATGATAAAAGCTATTCCAAGTTAAAGATAGAAAATGACTCCCTTACATGCAAAGGAAGATCAAAGCCTCCCTCAAGCATCAGCTCCAGTGACAGACTTCAGATGCTTTCCTTTTCAAACAAGGAGCACAGTATGGACTCCCGCTCTCCTCATCCAGCATGGCACTTGGCGTGTGCACAGATGTAGGAATGAACACAGAAGCCTTAAGTTGGAAAGGATAAGGAAAAGCAACTCTCCATAAGAAGTACAAATGATTGCCAGACATCTCCAGGAGTTGGTAGCGGTTGTCAAAATGCTTAAGAATTGCATACAGAAGAAATTTATTGCTGGTGTGGTGACCAGTGTTCAACAGTTAAAACTGGAGAAGGTTTATCTCATCATTTATGAAGATCACTCTCAGACAAGACTAAGGCAGACAGGGTCATATCAGGGCACCAACAAACATAAGGCCCAAGGGGACAACAGAGAACCAAGAATGTGTACATGTGTGGAAACGTGATGGAAGACAGACATGGGCAGTGCCCCCCGTCATCAGGGATACTTTTAATAAAGTATGTCAGGAAAATTACCCATAAAGAGGTGGCAACCAGGTGACACAGACATAAACAATAGATAAAATATATGAAAAAAATGAAAGCCTAGAGTACATGTTAAACACTTTTAGAAGAAAAGTAGAAAATATCTTTTAGGCTTGGGCATGCAGGAGGATTTCTTTAAAAAGACATAAAATTGATAAAGATGTCAAATTAAAATTAAGAACTTCTGGGTTTATGTGAAGCAGCCAAAGGGTGAGAGAAGAAAATGCAACAAGGGAGCTGGACTCTAAAGAATGTGATTTTGATTATATTCTGTTTGCAGCTAAAAAAGACCAGGCTTTTTCCTCTAAGATCATTTCTAGGGGGTGTAAACCTACAGCTCGGGTGGTGGTGCCCAATAAAATAAAACAAACAACAGCAAACAAACAAGAAGAACTTCTTTCTCTCAAAAGATTCCATGAAGAAAAAAAGTGTATAAACCATGAATGGCAAAATCCCTGAACCCTATAATAAGCAAAGAATTCATATCTAGAGAAAGTAGCAAAACCAAAACACATGCACTAGCCTGTCAGAAAAATGGGTTCAGAGATGATCAAGCAAGTGAGTAGAGCAGGCCAGGGGAATGCCCTTGACTGCCTGGAGACCCTCCATGGTGCCCACCGGGAGGGCAGAGACTTTGAGGAGGTGGCATGGAGCATGGAGGATGACATTCTTACACAGTGGCCTGTCAGGTAGGAATCAGAACCAGGAGCTTCCCAAAGTGACTTGGCATCTGTTGTCAACTGAATACATGCACGCCCAAGACCCAGCAAATTAAGAGCAAATCCATCATCGGACAAACTCTCCCAGGTGCATTGGGACATACGACTGGAATTTTCATGATGGTGTTCTCCCTAGGACATGACCTAAATGCTCTCAACAACCCACTGTTGAAAGGGAGGATAGTTCTGTAAATGCAAGATGCACTTTTCACCTCTTTGTGATCATGCTATGAATTATCTCTTAATTCAAAAGACTAT
Organism: Sylvilagus floridanus; assembly: GCA_949820135.1. NCBI lineage: Eukaryota > Metazoa > Chordata > Mammalia > Lagomorpha > Leporidae > Sylvilagus > Sylvilagus floridanus. The sequence continues at coordinate 83,277,211 of OX463231.1, forward strand.
TCAAAAGAATTGTTTTAACGACTGGTTGAAATTTCAAGCATAAACTTGAGTGATTTCTGCCCACTTCTTCATCTCAGAGGTTTTCTACATGGTAGACACTACCTTGACTCTCAGAGAATTTTGACAGGAATTTTCCCTAAAACAACAGCGTCTGGTGCTTTTGCTACTTTTCTCTCTTCTCTCTGATGCGAGGATGGAGAATCCTGGCTGGGCTCAGAGAGATCTTCCCACCCCAGTTCGATGTAGTCCAGGTTCTTGTCTTCCTATGTTCAAGAACACAACCAGGAGATGCAGATAGAGGTGAACACAAGAATATGATTTATTGAGGCCGGTTTGTGACACAGCAGGTGAAGCCTCCGCCTGCGGTACCAGCATCCATATAGGGGTACCAGTTCGAGTCCCAGCTGCTCCTCTTCTAATGTAACTCCCTGTTAATGACCTGGGAAAACAATGAAAGATGGCCCAAGTCCTTGGACCCCTGCACCGACATGGGAGACCCAGAAGAAGCTCCTGGCTCCTGGCTTCAAATTAGCCCAGCTCCAGCCATTGCTGTCCTTAGGGAAGTGAACCAGCAGATGGAAGACCTGTCTCTTAGTCTCTATCTTTCTCTGTGATTCTGCCTCTCAAATAAATACACAAAAACTAGTCTGATTTATTGAATGGCAAATGGATAGTGCACACTGAGGTGTAAGTGTGAGCAACCTTTTTATGGGATAAGGGCTGGGGCTGCAGCACACATGGTGGTCTCTAAGAAGGTGTAATGGTGTTTGGCGCCTGATGAAAATGAGGCTTAGCTGCAAGATGAATAGCTGAGCCAAGTCTTCTGTCATGTTGGGTCTGCAGAGCAGATGATGGAAATGGGGTGGTGCGCATGGCTTGGATGTCACAGTCCTTAGCTTCCCACGCCTCACTGACTCCCTCTGGTCCACATCACTTCCGCCTGAGTGTTCTTCTCCAGAGATTTTGTACGTGGGGTGAGTCACATAAGAAACTATAGCTTCCTCTGTGCTTTCTCCAGTGGCTGACTTGGATTATTTTTATTGCACACAAGGAATGTATTAAAGGGCTCCAAGAGGGTACACTGTTAGGGAGGGGCTGAGGAGCGAGAGAGGAAGGGCTCCAGATGACGGGGTCCTCAGTTTCTCCAGCCTAATCAGTAGCCCCATCTTGAAGATCAGAAGCCAAGCCAAATGAAGAGAGAAGGCAGAAGGCAAAAGCCAAGGTTGTGTACCTCTCGGGAAGACAAGTAGGGATCTCGATTATAAGGCTTGGGGAAAACCGTATATTTTCTAATTTTGTCACAATGACTGTTCCGTAAGGAGCAGAAGAGGCCACTGTTGTCCCCTGATGGAGGACCCTGCACCTCCAGGGACGGTGTGTCTATCTGGGACCAGGGCTTTAACTATTCTGAGTCAGCAGTGGCCTGTGGCTGGTTGATGTAGAATTTTATGTCCATTGTGATGCGAATAGCCCTTTCCAGGGCAATACAAATATTTCCCCTCCCCCCTTCTTCTAGAGGTGGAACTGCCAACTGGGAAGAATGAGCCACACACTTCTTTTCCCCAACATTACATTTTAGCACCTAAAATACCACTAAGTTTTGCCATCTTTCAGCAAATCATCTCAGTGCTCTGATGGCCTACTTGGTGCCTGTTGAATTGGCTTCTGTATCTTACATCATCCATTGGATTAAAAAGTCATTATCTCATGTTTATATTTGCATGAAATTCACGACTTGAACTTTTTAAAGATTATCCCCGGAGAGTTTCTTTTCATTGTAAACTAAAGGAAGCCAATGTTTCGAACGTCAAATTTTATCAAGAATGCACACAAATGTTACGCTCAGAAAACGTGGGAAGGATTCATTTATCATGCCCCATTTTTTTGTGCAGAGGTTGTAAATGAGGCTTAGGTGTTTTTTGCTACTAGGATTTCTCCTTGGATCCTGTGAATGGGCAGGTCGTCTCACCTCTACTGAGTGCCATTCTGTCATCTGACAGAATAGCAGATGGTTCTTATCTAGTGTGTGCCAATGGGAACATAAAGACAGGTTTCAGCTGTAAGCAGGAAGGAATTTATTTGTGTTTGCAGTAGCCAGGAGTGAGGTAGTCTTATACAACTAGATTCCAGATTCTCCTTGCTAAAGGAGAGTTACAAGTTTTGTGGAATTCACTTTCAGAGAGGTCATACACATTCAGGAACTTTCTGAGAAGTTCCAGGAAGCATTATGCATATTTAAAAGGGAGCAGGTGCACAAACCCACTGTCTATCATGAATGTTACATGCATTCCATGCCCTGTTAAGGGTGGAGAGTTCACATTACAGTGAAGGGGATTTGCATTTCCTATGCCGGAAAGGTGGAGAGGAGAGTGTCACTCCAGCTTGTGGGCAGGCTCTACAAACTGGCTTCAGCCAAGTCAGGATCCAGGTTTCCTACCAAGGAGAGTTCACCACCATGATGCATCTGCATTGGATGGGTGCTGATTCACATCTGCTTGCAAGGACACCTGGTAGGTTTTTATCCTGCATTAAGACAGTGTTGGGAGGGTTTCTTTGGGAGGTATTGGTAGTTCCCCAGGCCAGCAGTGAATTCTCAGTCCTACAGAATCCTAAATGGGGCCTGTGAGAGCAGCAAGTCCCGACATGGTACTGATGTCAGGACTCAGGTCTGAAAACCACTGCTCTGGTGCTTAACCCGGGTCCCCTACTACAGGTTTGGGTTAAATTGTTCTGGAATGTGGCCTGGACATTGGAATTTTGTCAAAGCTCCCTGGGGGCAGCCAGTGTTGCAAAAACCACTGCCCTTTAGAGCGATAACCCCGAATTACAAACATAGGAGGAATTTTCCACTTGGCATTCTGCAACGTTTGAAAGCTTATGGTTGGGCAGATAGCTAATCAGGATATTTTAAAACCCATCTTACAGAGGTTCAATTCACCTCTGCACCCATCATAAGGAGTCTGGCTGTTAAAGCACAGGTGATGTCCCCACACTCAAGGGATGTCAATCGACGCTCTTTGGGATGAAGAAAAAAATAAACAGTGAAGGATGTCATTTGGCTTGGACTTCTTTGGTTCAGTTGCTCCTCAATATAGCACAAATCCATTTTAATTTAATGGATTTGTTACAAATTTCCTGAAAAGCTTTTTCAGAAGGAGGTTACGAATTAGCAGCTCAGCATCCTACTGGGGAAGTCATTATGCAGCAAGCTACAAGCTGAGATAATCAAATAATCACTGGCAATTTTTTACTTCCAAAGTCATAGTCTTAAATATGGAATTGTGGAAAGGAACAGTTGCCAGCAGCATTGCTCCAGTGAGATGATTTGTTTTTAAAACAACAAACAAAATACCTCTTTCCTTGGTGACTGTACACCTTGCTTTGGTTTTCTAAAAAATCTTGTTTATTTTGTGTAGAAGGCAGAGAGACAGGGAGATCTATCTGCCGCTTCACTCCCCAAATGCCTGCAGCAAGAAAGCATTGCTGGCCCAGGCAGAAGTCGGGAGACTAAAATTCAGTTTGGGGCCCCCATTTGAGTGGCAGGGACCCAAGTATCAACCACCACTTGTTGTTTTCCAGGAAGCTGGACTTGGAAGTGGAGCCACCATTTGAACCCAAGCACTTGAAACTGAACCCCTAGAATGTACAAGCAGGACCCAGCCTCTGACGGGTCTCCCTTAACCAAAGGTGTCCTTGTCTGTCCTTCATCAAAAGGAATTTGCTGACTTGAGGAAGCAATCCAGCTGGCCTTATAAGGTTCCAATCACCAGACTCACTAGTCATTTGCTTCTCCAATAGATAAGAACCTTGATGGCCAGTATTGTCTTGGAGTGGTTTGTGTAGGGGAATTCCAGGTCCAGGCAGAATGTAACTGCCACCTTCATGTAACCCCCTGACCAACTGGAGCCCACCTAGGCATCATACATTCCCCAAAGAGCAGGACATCACAGACCAATCAAAGGAAGGTCATGAACTCCACTGACCACCCAGGAACTTGGATGTGAGCTTATCACACACCTCTCAGCCCCAATTTCAGTCTATAAGAACCTTCATCCCTAACTCCTTGGGGAGCCTAGGGATTAAGCAATAGCTGGCCATCTCCTTTACAATAAACACTTACTTTCTTCCCTCACCCTGAAGTCAGTGATTCGCTGGCTTCCTGTGCATCAGGTGGGTGGAATCAGTTTTGGGGACCTACAGCAAAACCTCCAACTAGTTTAGGGTACTGCTCTACCACACACTCAGGTGTGGGATGAGGGCTACCAAGTGCTGTATTAACTACTGCACCAAATGCTTGCCCCGCCTTTGCTTCTGAGTTTCTTCGATGGGGGTGGGGGTCAAACTTGTCTGCTTCTACTTTCGCAGCTTCCCCTACTGGATCCTGAAGCTTGATTCAGGATTTCAGGATCCTGCAGAAGTATTTGATTCACTCAGTCAGTAACAAAGACTAGAGAAGAGAGGCACTGATTTGCATACTGCTGGACTGGGTGACACATTGAGAATGCCCCATGTTTGGGACAAGAGATTTCCTGTGAGAGTATTTGTTTTGGGTAGAACCAACACAGTAATTCATCCCTTCCTTTATCATAGGGATGTTCCAAGGAGACTCTCAGCCAAAGGATCTTTTAACACTCTTAAAAAAGCAATCTTGAGATTGACTTGAAGAACCAAATTATGGCTTTCGGAATAATATTTTGAGATTTATGTTTTGAAATGAATTTTTTTCTCAACAAAATTGATTGTTGGGTGGGCAAGTGGTTGGTGTAGCTGTTAAGATACTACTTGATATGCCCACATTCCATATTGGAGTGTTTGGGTTTGAGTCTCGGCTCTGCTTTCAATTCCAATATCCTGCTAATACACATCTTGATAGGCAGCAGGAGATGGTTCAGGTCGTTGGGCCCCTGCCACCCATATGAGAAAACTGGATTGAGTTCCAAGCTTCTGCCTTCAGCCATGCCCAACCTTGGATACTCTGGGCACTTGAGGAGTCAATCAATGGATAGAAGACTTTCTCTCTCTCTCTCTCTCTCTCTCTGTCTGTCTCTCTGTCTCTCTCTCTTTCTCTCTCTGTGTGTGTGTGTCTGTGTGTCTGCCTTTCTAATAAAAAATATTTAAAAATGATTTTAGGATAGCTGTAGTTGGGTGTTAAAAGATTTGTTTTTTCTGTAGTGGAACGTTCCTCTTGCCTTCAAGAGCTTTATTTTTTGAACTCGACCTCAGAGTCCCTCTTTCATAACCAAGCAATCCTACCTGCATCCCACCAGCTTCAGATGTTTGTAGGTATCACTAGTGTACACACATCTTTAATTCCTCCTAAGAACATGGGTTGCCAGAGGATAAGGCAGAGGCAGTGGCCCAATAGTTCTGAACTGGCATTGGACCTTAGAGAGACAAGGATACTTCAAAGGACTCATGGAAGATGGAATTAAAAGGAAAGTGGCAAGCAGGGAAAAGCAGCCAGGGATCAGATGGAGGGAAATCATGGCTGCACGGGGCACAGCTGTACAGGTAGAGTAGAAGGCCCCTTGTTGGGTTCCTCCTGGACACAAGTTCAATGTAGGAACAAGTGAATGGAGCCAGCGCCATGGCGTAGCAGATTAAAGCCCCAACCTGCAGTGCCGGCATCCTATATGCACACTGGTTCAAGGCCCAGCTGCTCCTCTTCTGATCCAGCTCTCTGCTATGGCCTGGGAAATCAGAAGAAGATGGCCCAAGTCCTTGGGCCTCTGCACCCGTGTGGGAGACCTGGAGGAAGCTCCTGGCTTGGGATCAGCTCAGCTCTGGCCGTTGTGGTCATTTGGAGAGTGAACCAGCAGAATGGAAGATCTCCCTCTCTCTCTAGTTTCTGGTTCTGCCTTTATCTGTAACTATTCAAAATAAATAAAAAATAATTCTTTAAAAAAAAAGAACAATTGAATGTATCAGTAAACGTATTAATTAATTAGTAATTATGTTCAGGAGGGGAATGTAATTTCAAATGCAAATATAAGAATGCTTCTAAGAGACTGTGGGGAGATGGAATTAAAAGGTAAGTTTATTTTGGCACAAAAAGGTTTTTGGAATCCATGCATACAAGGGGGTCTTCAAAAGGTTCATGAAAGATGCATATTCTGAAAAGAGGCTGCAAGGTGAGCAGGAGATTCAGCATCCTGTGCCTGCCAAGGGCACATTCCTGCCCTTGTTGCTGAACTCCCTTGACACCTGTCTTCCCCACCTGTTTGGAGGTGGTGGCCAGAGGATGGAGTAGGGAGGCCGAGGGAAGGTTCTGGAAGGAGTATTGATAAACTCAAGGAGCAGGAGGATTGAGAGTACTGAGGCCGGCCAGACCCAGGGGTGCTCCCTGGATAGACGCCCACCAGCAAATTGGTCTAGGGGGCACCATTTTCTCAACTGCAGAATAAGGGAAATAACAGCTGCTCATTAAGGTTGGTATAAAAATTAGTTATAGTAAAAAGCAAGCTATTTGCCCCACCGTGAGAGCCATAAAGGAAGTAGCTGCTTCCTTCCTCTTATTCCAATATACTTGGCTCCCCAGGGTGGTATCTCCCAGGCACGACAATTTGTTAGATATTGTTTGAATTTGCTAAACTGTGGAAGTGTCTCCATGCAGGAGACACTCTAAAAGAGATGCTTTCTTGTTTTATTATTACTTACCTCACTTCTGGCTCTGAAATTGGGTAATGCATTATTAAAACTCAAAAGAGCACTAACAATACGGGTCTTCTTCATTTGCCGAAGCAATGCCAGCTAGCGGCTTTGCCAGGAGGTTGGGTTTTGGAGGGGCATTTGGTTGTCTACAGGAAAGAAGGAGCTAAAGGGATTGGACTGGGGAGGATAAGGAAAAACAACAGGATTTAGGAGAACTTTAGAAGTGGACTCCGTGGTGGGGTGAGCCTGATGGTCCTGGAACAGACCTGGGCCTCTTCCATTTGTCCAGCCCTGAGCCACAGGTCCAGCTGTGTGGGAGTCATTAAGCACCTGCTCCCAGGAGGAGCTGCTAATGGAGTGAGTCATGCTAGGCAGAGTGTGCTGTTTCAAGTGGAGACCCAGCCTCAGCTCCAGCCAGTGGGTAAACTACCAATCATACGCCAAAGGTCATCTGGCTCATCTTGGAGCCAGGGGTTATTAGAGGCTTTGTGCTTTTGGCTCCAGGTGTTCCTGGCAGGTCCAAGGCAGCCTTCTGGGAGAAGAGCACAGATTCAAGCCATTTGCCACCACAAGAGTACAAAAAAAAAAAAAAAAAAAGCCAAGTGATGCGTGTGCATGGCCATCCAGGGTTCCACAGGGCTTTGGGGGAGGGAGGTGGGGTACCCAGCAGTGCCTGATGCTTAGTCAACCATATAGAGGACTTCATTAAGCTCACAGAAAGTGGAAGAGGAGTTTACTTGGGTGCAAAACTTTCTGAAACCCACACCTGGGCTTTTGTAGCAAAAGTAATTTCTGGAGAGCCTTAGAGTGAAGGCTTTGTCTCCTGCGAGGTACACGCTGGGAAGCTGAGGCTTGCCCTGTGGAGGAGAAACTGCTTCTGGGGCAGGCAGGAAGCACAGGGGACCCACCCTGAGTCCCCTGAGTGAGCCTGTGCTTTTCACAGGGAGTGGTTCTTAGGGAACCTGCATTATGTCTCCCTAGGGACCTCTCTCAGTGGCAGTGGATGGGAAAAGGACTTTACAGGATATTTCCAAGGGGAAAAACCCAGGCACCAGCTTCTGCCAGGCAAGCTCTGTGTGAGGCCCTTTCCAGGCCTTGTCTCTCACTCCTTCAGGCCAACTTGTGAGATCAGCAGAAGGGAGTGAGCACCTCCAGCAGGCAGGATTCCAATCAGTCCAAGGATTCTGCAGCCTGAAGCCTTTCATCCCAAAGAACATCCTTAAGTTCTTTTTCTTTTAGGACTTATTTATTTATTTGAAAGAGTTACAGAGAGAGATATCTTCCATCAGCTGGCACACTTCCAAAATCAGGAGCCAGGAGCTTTACCCGCGTCTCCCACATGGGTGCAGGGGCCCAAGCACTTGGACCATCTTCCACCGCTTTCCCAGTCTCATTAGCAGAGAGATGGATTGGAAGTGGAGCAGCCAGGGCTCTATTTGCTGCCCAGGCAGTGACGTTACCCACAAAGCCATAGCCCCAGACCCAACTCTGAGTTCTAAAGAGCGTCTGATGGCAAAATCAATCCTTGAAGTGGCACTTGCTTTCTGAAATGAACTTCACACGTTGCTTTACATGTCAATGTGCTGGCAATGTCTGGTTGCAAGCGTCCAACAGGGATCCACGTCAGGCCATGGGCTGAGATTTTTGATGGGTGCTGCTGACTAGGGGGTGATGTGTGCGGTAGAGGGTACAGTCCTTCCTCGGCGGCCAGCTTTTCTCTGGAGCAGCTGGCCTGTGCCCACGGTCTGAGAGCTGGGAATTGTTTCTGCAGCGACCTCACGTTGACTTAGCAAAGCAGAAGTAACCTGTGTGCCCCTGCAGCTGGCGGACAGGAGCCTGTGGCGTGTCCTTTGTGGATTAATGTGATCTCAGCCTGCAGCTGACGTTTTTTCTTTATCTTGGCTTCGTGCTTTCATCTAATGACCATTCATTTTCCAATTGCAACTCTTCCTGAAGTGATTATTCCTTTTAATTATGGACAATTAATGTAATTTAACCAGGATGTTCTAATTCTAACCATGCCAGGGGCAATAAGTGATCCTTCATTTTTAAATCTTTGTCAACAGGGATGCATTTCTTCAAGAGCTTTTGTCATATTAACATAGAATCTTCTTATGGTAGCCTGTATTTTCTCACTGGTGCAACAGTGCTGGGATAGCAGGAACCAGATTTTATTCATATGTAAATCCCTTGCACTACCTTGCAGAACATAAGCCTAAACAGCTGCTGCTGATTTTTTTTTTAAAAGATTGTTTGTTTAATTGAGAGTCAGAGTTATAAACTGAGAGAGAGAGGGAAGAGAGAGAGAAAGAGAGAGAGGTCTTCCATCCCTTGGTTCATTCCCCAAGAGGCTACAATAGTTGAACCTGGACCAATTTGAAGCCAGGAGTCAGGAGCTTCTTCCGGGTCTCCCATGCAAGTGCAGGAGCCCAAGCATTTGTGCCATCTTCCACTGCTTTCCCAGGTGCATTAGCAGGGAGCTGGATGGGAAGTGGAGCAGCCAGGACACAAACCAGCACCTGCTGTTGATTACACAAATGGTCACTGAAGCTTGGCGTGTGTCAGTGGGTCAGTCTAACCAGAACATGGTGATAGTTGCCATCTCAGGAAAATTTATTCTACCTTGAATTATTTTAGTGTACAATAGAGTGCACATTTCATCAATGGAAACAAAAACCACAGCCAAACATTCTGATGCCTGTTTATACATGAGACAACATATACATTTTCCCCCTCCTTAAGAGGGCAGATGGCGGGGCTGGTGCACTAGGTTAATTCTCCATCTGTGGCGCCGGCATCCCATATGGGCGCCGGGCTCTAGTCTTGGTTGCTCCTCTTCCAGTCTGGCTCTCTGCTGTAGCCTGGGATAGCAGTGGAGGATGGCCCGAGTCCTTGGGCCCTGCACCCACTTGGGAGGCCAGGAGGAAGCTCCTTGCTCCTGGCTTCGGATAGGTATAACTCTGGCCATTGTGGCCATTTGGAGAGTGAACCAATGGAAGGAAGATCTTTCTCTCTCTCTCTCTCTCTCTCTCTCTCTCTCTCTCTCTCTCTCACTGTCTGTAAACTCTACCTGTCAAATAAAAAAAAAGGGCAGATGGCATATACAGGAAGAAGCTTAGAAAGATAACAGGAAGAAAAAATCCAAATGTTAATTGTAGTTAGCACTAGGTGCTAGAATGATAGATATCTCTCATTTGTTCCATTACATCATTCAACAGCTCCAGCATTTCTGACAATAAAAGTGCCAGAGATACAATAAAATATACCAAAAAAGATGTGTTGTTAAAAATAAATGGGGAAAGATCCTTTTAAAAAAAAGAAAGGGAGGAAAACTTTTTGCAAGGGCATATTCTCATTTGGAAAGATGTGCGTCTCTATGGCAAACATTGTTGTCTTGGCCATCCAACTTTAATTAAAATGTCGTGCCTCCAGAGGTACAAGCAGTATATTAAATTTTTACAATAGTCATTAATGATTTAGTTTTAGAATCTCACTTTTGACAGAACAATCTTCCAACTATTAGATCTTACATTTCAGTTTCAATTATTCTCTCCTCTCTTCTTTTCCAATTTAAGTCTCTTATTTGTGACAAAACAGTCAGTGGAATGGAACCATTTGAATGAATAAAGCATGAACTCCAGAGAATACAGGCTTCATACTGTGCATGTAATGAAATCTATTTCTCTTTGATGATCTCAATTAAAAGAAGTTAAGAATTGGGAGTGTGACTTTAATTATTTCTTGATGTATCTATGATTTTTTTTTCCAGACAAGAAAAGCAAGCCATAGCTTCTATCTGGGTTTCCCACCGTAGCCCCTGGTGGCAGGCCCATGGGGTGGATGGGTAGGAACAATGTGGGGAAAAGGACCCAAGTAATGATCTTAGCAATGAAAGACTGTTAGCCTTTTATTTTTCCTGTCACCTGTTTTATCACAAACAAGCCCGAACTATCGATACAGAAGAACAACAGTTGGTCTGTTTTGCTGACAGTCAATGGGTCAGGAGTTGGGCTGAGCTCTCCTGGGTGGTCCTTCTTGTCCACTTGGTGGTGACAGGGGCTATTGGATGGTGCTCAGCTGGCAGCTGGGTCTGGTCTGGTCTGAGGGTCAAGGTTGTTTTTCACACATGCCTATCACATTGGGAGACAGAGAGCTGGGCTCCTCCACTCCTTTCTACCAGCTCTGTCTCTGTCCCTATTGCAGAGTTGACTTTTCACATGCAGATTCGGAGCTCTGAGAGAGTTCTTCCCAAAGAGATAGGAAATAAGAGCTGCCAGTTTCTTCAGGTCTGGTCCCAGACACTGGTGCAGTGCCATTGTGGCCTAATCTCATAGCCAAGGAACCCAGCCACGTTCAAAAAGAGGAACAGAGTCTCCACCTGTCAATGGGAGGAATTTCAAGGAGCTGGTAGCTGTCTCTAGTCCAGCACCTCTTCCAATAGCACATGTCCCATGTGGCCATGTCTCATTCTTCCTGGTTGTTAGCTGATCCATCAGAAATCATGTTCCCTCTCAGAGCAGAGCCAAGGTCTAGTTGGCCTTCCCTTACCTGGGACTGGACAATGAGGAAGATAAGAGTCAAGGTTTTCTATTTGCCCCTGTTGGTTCTATGAACACCTTTCAAAAATCATACATTGAAAAAAGAAGAAACATATCAGATAATGTATCTCAATGGCTATGATAAAAATGTATTGTCTGGCTCCATATTTAAATAAAAATGAAAAGCAATGATGGATATCTTGTTGGAGCTAAGTCATTGTGTGTTCTGGAGAAAAGTTCGACCCAGTTTATCTCAAAAAGAAATAATGAAAGGTTCTCTATTTAACACGTGTTAATTGATGCTTTTTATGTGATTCTTTTGTATGTGTCAGATATTGTTTTGATTCTGGAGATCCACTGTCTGATAAGATTTTTAAAGCCCCTGACATCTTAGAGTTACATTCTGATGAGAGAGAGATGATAATAACCCCCGATACACATAGCCTCAGCTCAGTGAAGACTGTGTAATGAGGCCATGAGCCAGAAGTGGCCATGGAGGCAGAAAGGGACAGTTTGTGTAGATGCCAAGGGGGGCATATAACATCTGAACAGACATATTAATGAGGTGAGGGAGTTAACCGTATGTCAACAGGAGAAAATAAGCATGTACTAGGAAAACATAAAATGCCTGAGGCAAAAATAAGCTTTCACTGTCTGAGCAGCACAGAGCATTTGAAGTGGAGTTGGGTAGGCAACAACTTGTTCTGAAACATTGTAATAGGAATTGGCCTAGAAGGCAATTGCTCATAGCAAGAACAATGGTGCATTATCTCTCATGAATTCAGGAACAGTTCAGCTGGACAGTTCTAGTTAGGGTCTCTCTGGAGGCTCTAACCACGAGTCAGTTGGGGATTCCATTCCCTGGAGGCTTGAAGAGGGCTCAACTGGCAACCTTGTGCTGGCTATTGGCTGGGGTTATCAGTCCTTCACAGCTTGTTGGTTGTGTTCAAAAGGAGAGGTGGGGGGGGGGGGTCGGGGGAGAGAGAGATGCCAGAGAAAGCCATGTGTCACAGCCCAGATCAGTAGAGACCAGACCACTCCCCTAGAATCAGTCACACTGAGAAGAAATGTGGGATGGGATAACATGTGGGTTTGCCCATGCCTGGGAAATGCAGTCTGCTCCAGCTGGTAGCTAAGGTGTTGTGGGTCGTATCAAGGAGGCTGGATCTTAGGATGAGCACAATAGGAATCCTTGGAAGCTTTGGGCAGGGAGGTGGCAGGATTGGATTTATATATTTGTGACTTCATTTTAGTTAATGTGTGTAAAATCGACTATAGAGCAGGAAGACAAGAGGTCAGTGATGTTGTCCAAGAAAGAAAGCTGATTCATATGCTGGTGGATGTGCCAAGAAGTTTCAAATCTGGGAAATCTTTGGTGTTTGGGCCAATGTAACTTGCTTTGGCATTGGATGCAATTTGAGAGAGGACCTAAAAAGCTATTTCTAGGGTCTAGGTTAGGGCCAATGGAGAATGGAGACTGAAATGGAGACTGGGTAAGGTGCTGACCTAAGCATGATGTAAGTGTAGTGGTTTCAGGATTCACATTTACATCTCGGTCATGACCAATATGGTACCCATCAGTAGGATTTGTAGGAATGGGCAATGCAGTGGCCAGTGGAGATATGAGTAATCCTATCACCCAATTTGCTATCCCAAAAGTCCTGGTATGTATACACACACATCTGAGAATGATGGTTGCTGGCATTTGACTCTGTAAAAGGTGACTCTGTAAAGGTACATGACTATCACCATACAATCATTTCTAACTACAGGAAGCTGCAGCTGTCCATCATATTCATTATTCTTTGATCTTTATTACAGATACTCAGAAGGACCCCACCCCAGAGTGCTCTACTTCTTAATGTAGCTTGGCCTGTTACTTACTTTGATGCTGCTATTCTAGATCCAAGTTTTCAACCAATATAGACTCTCCCTCCCCATCTGTTGGCATTGACAACTAACATTTTTTGAGCCCTAACTATGTGCCAAGCACTACTAAATATTGGCTGTCATTGCTGACAGCACAGATGTAGATTGTGTGTGGCACAGGGAGCACGATGCACAAAGGCCTCAGGTTTACAGAGAGTGTAGGATTAGTCACAGAAAGTAGAAAGGTCTTGTCTTCCACCTCATGCATTTCCACCCTTCCACTCTATTGTGAGCGACCCAGACACAGGCACAGTGAGTGAGTGGGAGCCTTGGAGCAGCAGCTCTTCTGATTGGTCCAGAAAGGGCCTGAAGATCCAGGAAGTTGCCTGGGAAGAACACCTGGAGGTGAGGCGTGTGTGTGTGCACCCCAGACCTCCAACAGCTGGTGTCTCTTTGCAGGCCAGATTCCTCCCCACTGGAAATTCCTCTAGTGCACTTGACTCTCATAAAACTTGCCAGGCCTGTGTTTGTGGGATACAGCAGGTATGAGGTGCAAACCATGCTGACTCCTAGCTTTTACCCTTAGCAAGAGGGTCCTAGCAGAAACCTTGACACCTTAACTGTTGGTCTTATTTAGTCTCAAGGTCAATTGCCCAAGAGTGAATCTGCCCTTGTCGCTGATTGTCCCCTCTCTCTGTCAGCTTGTCATCACCACTAAAGCCTTTTAGATTCTGTACCACCTCTCAGGCTGCAAGCATCAATAAAGGTTGAGCTGTTGAACAAGAGTTAAGCTGCAGGGAAGACAAATTCTGCTCCATTTACTTTAGAATACCATTGACATTTTAGAAATAGAGAGCTACTAAACCCAAACTTGTTCATCATGATGTTGAATTTTCTGCAGGCTCCATAAAATGTTCACACAGTGAACTGCATAGTTGCTGAGATCTTCTGCTGGATTCTGTGGCTTTAGAGTGTCCAGATGAGAGAATAACATGGGGGCTGTCAATGGCAGAACTTCCTAGTCTTCCCAAATTATGGTAATCTGAAGACAAGCTTAAGGTCTCTAAAATATCAAATGCTGTGAAATGCCACTAGAAGTGGATGATCCTTCCTCAAGTTCTTCACTTCCTTAGCCCTCACCACACAGGAACTAGATGTACCTATGGATCATATGTCCTTAACATCCTCATTCCACAGATAGCCCAGCTGTTCTATGATGGCGGACACACACACACACACACACACACACACACACAGCCTGTCCAGAGTCACAACTCACAATTGAGGCAGGATTAGAGGTTCAGTAGTGCTTCAACTGCTTCAGCACCCATCTTAAGCAGCCATGAGTGCTGCAATGTGGAAATTACTATTGCAAATAATTTCACGCATTCATTTAAACAAAATGCATTGATGGACAGCAGCAGGATGGAGACCATGCTTGGTGCTGAGAGCCTCAACAGGGATGAAACATATAACAAGATGGAGTACTTGCGTGGACTGCATGTTTGTGTCTCCCTCCAAATTCATGCATCGAATCCTTGACCTCCAACGGGATAGTGGCGGGAAGGGTGGCTTTGGGAGGTGATTAGGTTGTGGAGTTGGTGCCCATGTGGGAAGAGGAGTAGACACCAGAGATCTCACACAGTGAGAAGGCAGCCATCAGCAAACCAGGAAGAGAGCCCTCACTGGAAGCAGACCAGGCCAGCACCTCAGACTTCCGAGCCTCCAGAATTGTGAGAAATGTCTACTACAGATAGCCACATGGTTTTTGTTGTGTCAAAGAAGCTCAAGTTGATTAAGTGAGTTCTTGCCTTGAAGCACTTCACAGTTCAATCCACAGAGCAGCCTTTGCATTTTAAAGACCCACTAGAGCAAATGGTCAACACAGCATTCAAACCCAGTAAAGGCATCAGGAACACTTTGACAGGTGATGAAGGTGAACCATGAAGCACTGCGTCTGCCTTTTGGTTTCAGTTCTCACTTCAGGCCATTTTTTTTTTGAGTATCTCTGTTAGGCCTGCTCAAGTCTTTGAAGGTTTCTAGATTTCACAAGAACACGTCCATTTACTTAGTTATATTAGATTATTTACTAATGTTTATCTTTAACGAATTTGGAACTACGAGTTGCTAATGTGGGTGAGAAATGAGAACATGACATTGAATATGACCATGAACTACCTGCCATTGCTCACTGGAAGATGGGGTCTAAGTCCTACAGATATAAGAATTAGGAATTAGAGGCTTGAATATGGACCTGCTTTGGTGGTTTGCTTGGCCACTTGGATGCTTGCATGCTACAGAAGAGACTGGAGTTCTATGGATACATCATGGGAAGCCCCACAACATTCACCTGCATGTGTGCCAGGGAACTTGTTCTTGGATGATTGGGTCTCCATGTAAGAAATAGCCCCTTTGGGAGAGAACTTCCACTTTGACTATGACCCTGTCTGAATAAGATCAAAGTTGGTGAACTCAAAAGGCTTCTATAGCCTTGGCAACTCATGACTAGAGCCTAGGGAGATTACTGACACCATAAACAAGAGTGTGAAATTGTTAAGTCAACAACAGGAGTCACTGTGTAATTACTCCTCATGTGGGATCTGTCCTTAATGTATTGTCCAATGTGAAGTAATGCTATAACCAGTACTGAAACAGTATTTTACACTTTGTGTTTCTGTGTGGGTGCAGACTGATGAAATCTTACTTAATATATACTAAATCAATCTTCTGTATATAAAGAGGATTAAAAATGAATCTTGATGTGAATGGAATGGGAGAGGGAGCGGGAGATGGGAGGGGTGCGAGTGAGAGATAAGTTATGGGGGGGGAGCATTGAATCCATAAACTGTACTTTGGAAATTTATATTTACTAAATAAAAGTTAAAAAAAGAAATAGCCCCTTTTCTGGAGAGCTCAGGAGAAGAGGCTCTGGGGTGTCGTGGAGGAGGACAGAAGCTCGGCTGAGGTTAATCTTTTTGATATGTTCTTCTACATCACCAGGTCTTGCTGTTCAAGACCACGGTGTTTTGAGAGGAAAGATCTGACGGGAGCTTATTAAATTTTGGATCATTTAAGTGACCTCCACTTAAAGTAAGGCTTCTGAGCTCCTTGTAGCTTTTGCCTTACTTTATATAAGATATTTCATGCCTGCCCTGCAGATATAAAAGTTAAGCCACTCTGGATTTTGCATTTTCTTTTTAAATTAATCTTTCCAAGAGAAATGAAGCAAGATAAACTTTTAGAATTTAGTTTTATTTTCATCTTTCCCTTGGAGCCAGACACATGTTCACGTAGCCATTATAATATCTGTTCCCTCGTAGTTCTATCATAACATTCTACCCAGAAAAATGGGCCAATATTTGTATATTTGTGGTTTGTTAATGTCTCAAACTGTTTTACAGAATCCTCAGATGTTATATTTTTCCAGTCTACAGGTTTTTTTTTCTAAGTTCATGTGAATTTTATGGAAAGGAGTCTGCAAATGCAGAATTTATTTTTGTTTACCACCCTTCAAATGGAAGATTTTTCACTTAGAGTTAATTTCACTGGGACCCCAAAAGATCTATGCTATGTCAAAGAACATTCATAATTCAGCCAACTGTTCCATTTCCCATTTCTCATCCTCAGACTTTGTAAGCTGGAAGAGAAATATGAGGCCCTGCCTTTGTTCTACAGGGAAACTGCCTTTTTTTTCTAAAGATAAATAACAAGTCACTTTCCCTGCAGGTTTAAATTTTATGAAGTGTTTAAAAATCAATAAAATTTATGACACTAAGTAACATAGGAACATCTTGAAAGAAATTATCCTCTGGCTGTTCTGAAATCCATAGTCCAATAACATATTTGTGTCAGTGGTTTCAAATCCAGCACCCAGGAAAGACTACAAGATATTCTCCAGACAGTCGGTACTAACAAATAAACCCAAAATTTGTAAATACCAGAAGGAAAGTCCTGTGATTTTAAATCCCTTTAGAAAGAAATTTCATTTCTTCCAATGAAAAACTGCAGAAAAATGACGAATGGAATAGGAAGTAAAATTACATGCACTTGAAATAAAAAATGCAGGAAGTCTTTTCTGACATACAAGAAATTAAGATTTTTTAGGACATTCTTGGAGTATGAGGGCTGGCACCATGGCTCACTTGGTTAATCCTCTGCCTGCCACACCGGCATCTCATATGGGCGCCGGGTTCTAGTTCTGGCTGCTTCTCTTCCAGTCCAGGAAGAAGCACCTGGCTCTTGGCTTCGGATTGGCACAGTGTCGGCCGTAGCGGCCACTGGGGAGTGAAGACCTTTCTTTCTGTCTCTTTCTCTCTCACAGTCTATAACTCTACCTGTCAAATAAATAAATAAAATATTAAAAAATAGTAAGATTGGAGTATCAACATTTTCAAAAAGAGTGGTACACTCATTGTAAAGTATTTTATAAAACAAATGAGCATTTCTACTTTTGAAAGATAGAGTAGATGTATTTGTCTTTATTCTTCCTACTAAGCACAAGTAGACATTAGATACGAAACAAACATAAAATGACTTGAAAAGATGAAAGAAGCAGATGTCTTCTGGGACTTCAGTACCCAAGGAAATACCTGCTAGTGTATATCTGGGTCTTCTTTTTGCTCATATATCCCAGAAGTGGAGCTAAAGAATCCAGCAACCCAGAAGCACTGACAAGTGGAGACAAAACAGAAACCAACGAAAGGTTGCCTTCCCTACAATGATGGATGAATGGATTTAAAAATTAAGATATATAAATACAGTGAAACATTACTTAACCTTTACAAGGGAGCTTAGTCTAGTACATGCTAAATGAATCTTGAAGATATTACACTAAGTAAATAAAAGGCAAATAATATATAATTCCAGTTACATGAAGCAACTAGAGTACAGATAGAGTGGATTGTTGGGAAAAAAGAGTGGAGAATGGAGTTATGGTTTAACAAGAACAGAGTTTCTATATTGCAAAGGCAGCATTCCATATGAGGGTCAATTCAATTTCCAGAAGCTGCACTTCTGATCCAGCTCCCTGCTAATGTACCTGGGAAAGCAGGGGAAGATGACCCAAGTGCTTGGATCTCTTCCACCCATATGGAAGACCCAGATGGGATTCCAAGCTTCTGGTCCAACCTTTACTATTGTGGCCATGTTGGGAGTGAACAAGTGGATGGAAGATCTCTTTCTCTCTGTCTCTCCCCACCTCACTGGAACTCTATCCTTCAAATAAATAAATAATGTGTAGGAATAAAAGAAAACATGAGTCTCTCTCTCTCTCTCTCTCTCTCTCTTTATCTCTCTCTTTCTCTCTCTCTCTGCTCTCGCTCTCTCTGAGAGATTGAGCTCAGGAGTAAAAAAAAAAGAATAACAAATTAGAAAATGGACAAAAGATATTGAAAGGATGTACAGATGGCAAATTAACCCCTAAAATGATGTTCAACATCATCAAACATTAGGGAAGTTATCATTAAAAGCCCCAGTGAGCTAACACTGCAAATCTATCAAAAGGGCTAAAACTAAAACCATGATAACACCAAGTACTGGTGAGAATGCAGAGAAATGGAATAGCTCAACATGGCTTGTAGGGAGCCGGTGTTGTGGTACAGTAGGTCAATGCCGTGGCCTGAAGTGTGGGCATCCCATATGGGCGCCAGTTCGAGACCCAGCTGCTCCACTTCCAATCCAGCTCTCTGCTATGGCCTGGGAAAGCAGTAGAAGATGGCCCAGGTCCTTGGGCACCTGCACCCACGTGGGAGATGAGGAAGAAGCTCCTGGCTTTGGATTGGCACAGCTCTGGCCATTGCAGCCAATTGGGGAGTGAACCAGTGGATGGAAGACCTCACTTTCTCTCTCTCTCTCTCTCTCTCTCTCTCTCTCTCTCTCTCTCTGCTTCTCCTATCTCTATGTAACTCTGACTTGCAAATAAATAAATAAATCTTAAAAAAAACATGGCTGGTGGGAGAGTCAAGTGACATAGCCACAAGGAGAGGTCACTCCCAGCAGAGCGAGAAGCTTGCGGGTACTAGGGTGTGCACTGCCAAGAATGGGATAGAAGCTGAGGCTGAAGCCAGAAGGGTCACTGTGGTCACACCAGAAGAGCTTGCACAGCGTGCTCAGGACGTCAGCCAAAACCTCACGAGCAACACGGCTTAAACAACATAATACCATTTGCTGCAAGTTCTGGAAGCTGCTAGTGCAAGAGCAAGAGCTGGCAGGATCATTTTCTGCTGAGGTCTCCCCCAGCTTGCAGGTGCTTGCTCTTCATTGCATCTTCACATGCCAGAAAGACAGAGACAGAGACAGAGACCGGGAGGGAAAATAGGAGCTCTCTGCTTCTGGTGCCTCCTTTAGGACCCCAACACTGCTCCACCAGAACGTCGCCCTTCTTATCCAACCCAATTATGTCCTTCATGGAGACCCTGTCTCCAAATGCAGCCGCACTGGGAACCAGGGCTTCTGCACACGGCTCTGGAAGAGAGAAGAGTGTTCTGTCCCTACCAGAGGCTGGTCAGATTTGTCCTTTGAGAATGTGGATCAGGAGGTGGGAAGATGACCCCCAGGGCATGCACACTCAGGCTAGAATAATCAGGGCCTGAGCCGGGGTGGAGAGAGGCAGGGCTCAGTGGTCAGGAGGTCCAAGAGTTAAGATTCAGAATCAGCTAAGTGTAGAGAATGATTCTGAGGAAATACTCAAGGCCACTTTGGGGGCCCTGCATCAAGCTCCTTGGACAAATCTTTACAACATCACAGAGAAGGAGCAGCCCCAGATATTGAGAAGAGCAGTAGAAAGAGGAGAGCTCAGGTGTGGGCTCCCTGGGTCCCAGGGCAGTTTGCATTTTCATCTGCAATGCAATGCATGCAACAAAAAGTGAGAACAGAAGTTATAGCCGGGGCGGGGGGGGGGGGGGGCATGGTTGTAGCTCAGCAGGTTAAGCTGCTTCTAATACAAGCCTCTCATATCATAGCATCGGTTAGAGTCCAGTCCACAGTGCTTCTGTTCCAGCACCCTGCTAATGTGCCTGAAAAGCAGTGGAAGACGGCTATGGTGTTCCTGTCACCCATGTGGGAGACCCAGATGGGGTTCTTGGCTCCTGGCTTCAGTTTGGCCCAGTCTTGGCTGTTGTGGCATTCTGGGGGAGTAAACCAGAAGATAAAATCTCTCTCTCTCTCTCTTTCTCTCTCTCTCTCTGTTGCTCCTCTAGGCTGCGTGGTGCATGATTGCAAAGCATGCATAGTGCTGCAGGAGCTGGGGAGAGTGAGGACTGTCTCATGTTCCCTGGCGGCCCAGTGGCAGCAAGGCAGGTCTCCATTAGCACCCTTAGGAGGGGACACCGTCATTCCCATTTCATAGACCGGGACACTGAGGCAGAAAGTTGCTTGTGTAAGTGAGAAATGAGGCCAGGACCTGGCCATGCAACCATGGGGTGGCAGAAGAGAAAGATGGAGAGGAGCTAAACCGAGGATCAACCAAAAACAAAAGGAAGACAAGGGGAAGAGGTGTCGGAAGTATGTGAGTGAATAAACAGGAGAGGGGAGCTGGGAGTTGGGTTTGAGGCCGGGGACCCCAGGGGAGTGAGTGTGTGGCCATGGGGACTGACCCGGCACCTTCCGTCTCTGCTTCCCCAGCCCTCAGGGCTGGAGGAGGCTCACTTTCCTCCCGAGTTATGTGCCATGTGCTTGGACACAAGCCGGTTTCTTTCCCTTTTACTTGAAAGGTGCAGCAAAGGCTGAGCCAGGGACTGCTGCCCAGTGTTCTCACAATGGGAAAGGTCAGAGTGCTTAAGGCAGAGAACAAGACACAGCCATGGCCTGCCTTCCTTCACACGGATCAGTGCTCTGTTCCCCCAGCAAAGGTCAGTGGTGTGAGGCGTGCTTCTGGGATGACGTAGTAGGGATGGGGAGGACTGGCCCCAGATGGGCATGTGGGGACAGTGACAGGGGCAGTGGGATCAGAAAGGGTGGGGAGGGTCTCCAAGACAAACTAACCTGGATTTGCATTTCTGGTAAAACACACCCTCTGCTGTGTGTGAATTGACTCCTTTATAAATGAGGACCCCACACTGCGGCACACTGCATACCTCCTGCTCAAGCACTGCATTAACTATGCATTGCATGGACTATTTAACAGGTTGGGGTTAAAATGTAAACTGATGTCCTATTATGACCAACGTGAGTGCACTGTGCACTGCTGTAGGGACACCCTCCTAAGCCCCAGGGCAGCTGGCTGGGCCTCTAGGCTCTGCCTCGGAGAACATGGGGGTCGTGGGAGGGGGGATCAGGATGCCAGAAACAGGTGGCGCTGCAGGCCTGGTGCAGATCAGATCTCTGGAGTCTGAATGTATTTCCTTCCTCTCTCTTTCTCTGGTTCATTTCTTTTGTCTGTTTTCCATTCGGGAAAGCTCCAGCGTAAAACAGTGCCAGGACAGGGTATCTCCTGGGGAAATGTCAGGAGGAAAATAGCCTCCCCCCAAGCTCTCCTCCTGCAGGCACCAGAAGCTGGTTACATTGAAACATGGCTCCTGCTGTACCCTGCGATGTTTCAGCCCAGCCTGGGAACAAAGTCCAGTGTGTGACGAGTCAACGCCTCCTGTCGAGAGTCATCAACACTCCTTGGCTTTGCTTTGGGCTTAGACCATGTTGAGAGACCAAGTGGTAGGAGTTGAGTTGCACTGTTCCCCTGCTTTCCTAAGAAAGACATTTTGTCTGAGCCCCCGCCTGCCCTGCCCCGCCTGCCTCCGCTTCTAGCAGGTGGGAGATGGGGTGGAAAGACCAAGTGCCGCCTTGTCTAAATAAGGTGGAAGTTTGTGAACTCAAGAGGCTTCCACGGCCTTGGCAGCTCATGACAAGAGCCTAGGGGGATTACTGACGTCATAAATAAGAGTGTCAATTGTTAAATCAGCAACAGGAGTCACTGTGCACTTACTCCCTATGTAGGATACTCTCCCACAAGGATCTCTGTCCTTAATGTGTTGCACTATGAGAATTAATGGTAAAACTAGTCTTCAAACAGTATTTTATACTTTGTGTGTCTATGTGGGTGCAATTTGTTGAAATCTTTACACAGCACAGAGTTGATCTTCTGTATATAAAGATAATTAAAAATGAATCTTAATGAAGAATGGGATGGGAGAGGGAGTAGAGTTGAAATGGTTTGTGGGTGGGATGGTGGCTATTGGGGGAAAGAACCGCTATAACTAAAAGTTGTACTTTTTTTTTTTAGTATTTGTCCTGGATTCTGTACTTACTAATGCCATGTACAGAACTTAAAATGTGATGGTTTGAATATAAAATTTGGTTTGATTCATGATTTAAACTATCCAAAGTTGTATATTTCAATTCAAGAAATGTTTCATTTGTGTGTGTGTGTGTGTGTGTGTGTGAACCATTTCTACTGAGAGTTGGCATTAAATTAAAATAATTTAAAAACTTGACATGAAGCGGTGGTCTGTCAACTGGACGGATCTGAGCTCAGCCATGGGGACTGTTGTGGTGGCGTGGTCTTGCCGCCAAGCTCGGGAAGCTGCGGTGCTAAGTGTGGTGCCTTCAGCTGGGGCAGCCATGGGTGGGCCCTGCTGAGTCCTGGAGACCCCTGGGCCGGGAGGGCAGATTCCGATGTTGAGTCACAGGTGCCGGGATGCTCGGCCTCACATGCACTGGGTGTGAGCTGTACCTTAAACTTGCCTGGCCTGCTTTTGAAATTTATATTTATTAAATAAAAGTTTTCTATTAAAAAAAGGACCAAGTGCTGGTGTCTGATATCCTCCTGGGTCTTTAAATCTGGATATTCGTGTGAAGTCCTGGAGTGCTGGCGTGTGAGGCAAGCTTTGTGTAAGAGCTGCCTCTCTCTGACTTTGCCAGTTTATACCACATTTCTGTCACACGCACTTTCTGCAAAATCAAGTAAAAAAATCTCAAGCATCAAAACCCTCATCGGATTACTGTGTGTGCCATCCTCTACTCGGGGCAGAGAGAACTGGGAGTGCTCCAGCAGGAGGCAGTGTTGGCTGGGTGTCCAGTGTGGTCCTGCAGCTGGTGTCTGAGTGCAGCCACGCCCCAGGTTCTCTCAACACAGGAGAGGAAATATTGTATATATGCTGGTGGCATTCGAAAGTACTGTCCTCCTTTATTCCACATTATATTTATTTGAGAAATACTGAAAACTAAAACCCCAAAAAAGCAAGACAATCATACTTCCAGGCTCTATGCAGTGGGAAGCAGCCTCACAGAGGTGGCTGCTCATCCAGTGTGTGCTGACTACTGTTCTGGAAGATTCCAGGATCTTGGAAAGACAACTGAAAAAACTGCCCTAATGGCATTCCACCACAGCTATGGCCAACCATGTATACTAAGGAGCCAAAGAAGCAACGGCCATAGTTGTGGCCCCATCAGCCCAGGGGGTGTCTAGGAACGGGATTGACCCCCTCTGTCTCTTTTGGCAAAGAATCCACTTTCCTGAAGTGGATTGGACCAAGAGGTCTCCCCCAAGTTGTAGAGTCTATGCTGTCACCTAAATGTGGTGGCACTGAAAGTGGGGCTGACCATCATCCTCTCCCCTCCCCTGGCTGTGGCATCACCCACACAGAGGCTGAGCGGAAGGAAAACTCAGTGCCCTCCAAGATTATCGCAGCAACATTTCTGTTCACATCCAATAGAAACATGTGGGAGTGTGCAAGATCCCTTTTGTTAGGCTCAGTTCTTTTCTTTCCTTGTGGTCGGGCATCCTGACCCAATACAGAACAAGCGGTCCTCTCCCTCCTATAGAATTCACTTGCCTGAGGAGGAAAGTTGAAACTAAGTTAGAGAATTTCAACCTTTCTTTCCGATAGCAGAAATGTTTTCTTCTGAACACCATCCCCTGCCAGGATGTTTCAAATGGAGGCAAGGGGAGCAGCTTTACCTGCAGAGACATGTAGCTCACTGCCGCCCTACACCTCGACTCCGGTAGAGTGGTTTGAACATTGCCCTCTCCTGATCAATGAAGCCACCCCTATTACAGCTCCTCCATCCGGGACATTCCTGGGATTTTGCACAAGGGGCAAAGGGAGTGAGTATGCACACATCTTCATGTACAGGCATCTGTGTGCCCCAGGGCCACCTGCAGGCCATTTTTCTCGCAAGTGGCTGCAGGAGACCACAGCAGCCACAGCCCAGTGGCTTTCTCCAGTTGGGTTTAGTTCTTTCCATCCTGGAGCCATTCTGCACTCCTGGCTTTGGGGAAGAGCCTCTCTGATTAGTGGTCCTGCTGATGTCAATCCCCAGGTGTTGCTGGGCTTCCATAACGCGAGTGTGTTGGCTCTGGAGAACCCAGGGTGATGAATGAAAGGTTTTGCTTAAGGATCAGCTTAACAGGTTTAAATATTAATCATGTATGGTACTCACATGAAAAATTGATGGACAGTGGTAAGAAGTGCAGCACTCCTGCAGAACAGGGCGTCTTCATTCTGGTTCGAAACTAGCTTTGCCCTTTCCAAACCCATTGCTAGTCCTTGGCCCATGCAGAGACACACAGGGTGCAGGCAAACACTCAGAAGCCTTCTGCAGGGCAGTGACTGGGCCGTGGGTGCTTAGTGTGAGGCCCTGGTGTCGGGAGCAGTGTTCTTGCCCAGGCGCTGAGCCTGTGATCCCAAGGAAATCTCTTGGCTGGGGGATTCCTCTGTGAGTCCATCAAAACCAGACCTCGCTCATTGTTGAGGTGCCTAGGAGTTTAGAGAGCTGGTGCTTCTCTGACAGGGTCTGTTTCCTGTGTGGAGGGAGGACAGGGTCATGGATTAGCATGGCTGGAAGGGACTTTGAGACTGTATGCAGATTTGGAAACTGACCACCTGGGGAAGGGACATGAGTGCACTGATGGAGGAGGGTGGTGGATCTTGGCCAAGGGGCTCCACCTTGAGTCTCATATTCAGCTGCCTCACTTGTGAGTCATGAAGAAAGTCCAAGCATCCAAGGCACCTGCCCCTCAGAGCCTGTGCCCACATCCCAGGCACCTAGAACCCCCAAAGCCCATCTCAGTGGTCTGCATCTACTTCTGGGTGCATCCTTAGGCCAAGGTGTGGCCAGGCTATTTGTGGTAGGCTTAAACATTCAGAGTGCTGGTGTGTGTGTGTGTCCAAGTCCCCTCACAGTGTAGGACACTGTGGGCTACAGCCAAGGTGGGAGCAGGGTGGCTGCATGGGGTGGGGGCTAGAATCCAGGAATCCAGTACCAGCTCTCCTCACATCAATGCCTTGTGCTGTGAAACTCTAAGTAGCCCAAGGATTCTAAATTAAAACTGGCTTTCCAGGTCCCTCTAAAGGTGTATTTAGCCAGTGAGAAGATGGAATATATATATAATTTAGCAACATGTTTGGCTTTATTTATAATTTTGAAGTATCTGCACCCATGGTATGTGGGCTTCCATCTGTAGTCTGGATGCTGCACACGTCAGAAGCTGGCCTCATTAGAATCCAGTTTCACTGGACTGAATTCCAGGGCCACTGGCCATCGTGAATGGAGCAGCCCAGTCGTGAATCATGGAAAACATGGCAGAACCCCAAAAACGGAACATACAAGCAAAGATCCAGGACTTGAGTCGTGCTATACCCCTGGATGATGGTAGGCAAACCATTGACCTAAGCCAATGGACTTCTTTCTGGCCAGAAAAAGAATTCTAACTTACCCTGACAGGTGTCCCCACAACAGAGCCTGAAGCTCCCAGGCAGTGAGTCTCTGGGAAGAAACGCTGACACAGGAAGCACACAGGTGAGCGAGAGAAGTGAGATGAGGAAAGGGAAGGAGCTGGATGAGAGTGGTGTCAGCGTCAGGGCGGTTGGGGAGCACGTTCTGGGGCTCCTGCCATACCCCTGAATCCGTCCCTCACACCCCATGTCTGCCAGTCCCACCCAAAGAGGGGTCTCAGTATATGCCTTGGAAAGAATGCACTGGGCAAAAGAATCACTACAGAAACCACTGGTGGAGTGGGTGAGATGGTTCGCAGATACACACGAGTGTCCACCTTCCACTTCACTCCGCATCTGCTGTGTAGACACTGCAGGAAGTGAAGGGCTAAGGCCAGTGCTGGCACAGGCTCTGGCACATAGCTCATCCATCTGCTCTCTCTGCTCCAAGTCCCACCTCCGTTTGCCTCCGTGGTCTTGTCCTAGGATCATGGCTCCTGCTGAGAGAAGCATCATCCCATCAGTTTCCAGTCTTCCTTAGCCCTTCACAATGCTCTCTGAAACAGAATCTCCAGGTGATGACCACCCCATTAGTCTTGAAAGCTCAAAGACTGGAAAAGTATGTGGAATTAGCCCCTGTGAAGGGTAGATCAACTGGCTACTACAGCTCAGTGAGTGAGAGCAGGCATGGACTCTGTCCCACGACAGCAGCCTTCCGCCATTTCCTGGCCAGGAGCCAAGGGAGGCAGTTATTCTAAGAGGCCAGTGGTCTGGATAGGGAGCAGCCAGGCACGGCTGTGAGCAGACAGTGCTGAGACCCGGGAAACACATCTATATCCGGTAACATGGAGCTGATGTACATGGGAGAGCTGTAAGCGAGGAGACCCAGGTGGACATGGCGTCAGAGCAGAAGGAGCCCAGAATTAGTGATGTAATGAAGTTTTTTAAAGAATTGCACTATTGGCTCTGATCCTGCTCCCCCTCCTCTACCCAAGCCCTTTGTCATGTGACACTACATTTCTCCCATTAAAGAGGCAGAGGGTGTTTCTCCCTCCTGAATTTTGTGTTCAGTGGATGATGTACATGGATCAATGGGATGTGGGTGGAGGTGACAGTGAACCCATTTACCATACACTTGGCTTTAGGAATGAAATGCGAGAACTGTTCTGTGGCCAGGTTCATTTATGCACTTACCTTCACACCTCTGCCGTGGGGAAGCACACAGCCCAGCCAGGTGCTGGTCCAGTGAAGATGAAGCACATTTGAGATGGACCACAGTGCAAGGCAGAGCACCCTCAGCTGCTAAGCCTGAAGCCATTGTTTACCTAACCACAGCCCAGAACAGCAAAACCCCAGGTGATCCCAGAAATATGGACAACAACTGAGGATCATTGCTCCAGGCTGCTGATGCTTGCAGGGTTTTGTTACACAGCACGATTATGGAAACAGCTGACTGGTACAATGAACTCTAGGGACAACTGAAAAACTGACAGCTAAATGCACTTCTTTTGCCTGTGGTTTGCCAAGGGTCACGTGGGAGGAGACAATGTGTTAACATAGCGGGCGGGGAGCTGAGACTTCTTGCCAATGCTATGACAGATGTGTTTTTCTAGAGTTCATTGAATTTTGCAAGATGCACCAGAGAGTTAGGAATATTGGTAAATTCCTTCGAGAGATTATTTGCCTAACTGACTGATTGTCTTAAGTCTACATTTCCTTCCCCTTCCTTCCTTCCTTCCTTCCTTCCTTCCTTCCTTCCTTCCTTTCTTCCTTCCCTCTCTATTTACTCCTCTCCCTCTGCCTCTGCCTTTCTTCCCACTGAGAAGCACTGTGTTAATTTTGCAGGCCAACAGTGCAGCCAGGGGTCCCTGAATCTATCACCTTATTTTGAATGCTGAATACTTCTCTCCGAATATTAGAATCATGATTCAGCATGCATGGCTTTGAAAAACTACTAGGAAATGTTTTATCCTAACTTTGCACTTTGGCTTGGATCCAGCCAACTTATGTATGTACCATTAATTTTAGTAATTAAATGTCATTTGAAATCTTCTCTCTGGTCGACCTGATAATCAAGTGCTTTCATTAAGAAACAAGATTGAGGGGGCCAGTGCTGTGGCATAGTGGGTAAAGCCACTGCCTGAGATGCTGGCATCCCATATGGGCGCTGGTTCAAGTCCTGACTGCTCCACTTCTGATCCAGCTCTCTACTATGGCCTGGGAAAGCAGTAGAAGATGGCCCAAGTCCTTGGGCCCCCATATCCACAACATCCACATGGGATACCTGGAAGAAGTTCCTGGCTCCTGGCTTCAGCTCAGTGTACCTCTAGCCATTGCAGCCATCTGGGGGAGTGAGGCAGTGGATGGAAGTCCTCTCTCTCTCTCTCTCTCTTTCTCTCTCTCTCTGCCTCTGCCTCTCTGTAACTCTGCCTTTCAAATAAATTTTAAAGAAAAGAAAAAAAAAAGAATCAGGATTGGGATTGGCATTGTGGCGTAGCAGGTAAGAGTTGCTGCTTGTGGTGCTGGCATCACACGTGGGCTCCAATTTTAGTCTCGCCTGCTGCACTTCCGATCCAGCTCCTGCTGGTGTGCCTGGGAAAGCAGTAGAGGGTGGCCTTGGCCTAAGTGCTTGGGCCCCTTCACCCACTTGAGAGATCCAGAGAAGGCTCTTGGTTCCTGGCTTTGGCCTGGCCCAGCCCTGGCTATTGTGGCTATTTGGGGAGTGAACCAGCAGATGGACGATTTCTCTCTCTCTCTCTCTCTCTCTCTGCCTCTCTAACTCTGTCTTTCAAATAAATAATTTTTTTTAAAAAAGAACCAAGATTATTTAAAGCTCTTTCTACTGAGATGAAAAGGATGACACAAATTTGTTGGAAATGAGTACCAGAGGAAATCAGAGAGAAAGGCAAACTTCAGAGAAGTGGGTGTGTCCCTGCCAAGGCCACACAGCTTGTGAGAGACAGGACCGAGTATGGAGCTTGGCACCAGCACTCCCTGCTAAGAACGGAGAATCTAAGCCTGTATGCATTTAGACCACGTTCCCGTGCTTATCACTGACCGCTCACAGCCCCTTTCCTGCCAGGCTGTTCCAATACTCTACTTCCATGCTTCCATCTTCCCCAAACATGGGGAGACCACATATGGCTGAGATAGGAGTCCCTTTGGCCTAAGTGCCTTCATGTATAAGACGATTTCAGTCTTGAGCCAAGGGAGGCAAAAGGTTCAAGAGCAAGCAAGCATCCAGGCTTCCTTGAAGTCTTGAAGGAAGGACAGATCCATAAACGAGCAGTAGAGTCATCATTTCTGTACCTAATTCCAGCTCTTCTTCCATATGGGTTTTTTTTTAATGTCATAATTGGCTGGGAATAGCTATACGTGGTGCCTTAAAGATCTACTCTGGGTCCTAATGATGGGAGCCCCTCTCTTCTTCCCATCTGCATGAGAACCCAGAAGTGGGGGAACAGTGAAAATCCCATACAGCATAGCCCACCTCCAAACCTGGGCCCCCTGCAGTGATGGCCAACATAGAACAGACCCAAGTCAGAATGGCCACAGGAGCCCCAGCCACAACCCTGCTCACCTGATGCTGTCTGGATCACGGGGGCAGGCGATGGGAAAGTTCCGGAAGCTTCCTGAGAATTCCGTCATTTGCATTTCCCTCCCAGTCTGGATGGACTGCCCTTAACAAGCCACATTCCTGAGCCTAGACAGACCCCTTCTAGGGGGTTAGAATCCACCTGCAAGGAGACCCCAGCCTGCAGGTGGGCTTGGGGGACAACTCAAGGAGCTGAGAGAGGCTGATCCATCAGCAGGTGTTTTCCCTCAGGGTCCTTCAAACTGTCAGCGAGTATGAGACTGCGTACAGTCACAGAGGCCGAGGATGGCTTGACACAGCCTAGAGCAGGGTGGTGGAAGTCTGCAGAGCAAAGCCCTGGTCCACACCCACCTTGTGCCGCTGCAGCCAAGCACTGGGGACCGGCAGCGCACTAAGAACAGAGATTTACTCTCACTGTCCTGCAGGCGGGGAAGTCCAAGTTCGTTCAAGGTGCTGGCACCTGAGGAAGACCTTTCTTCTGCATCCTCACGTGGCAGAAGGGGACAGTGAATGCCACGTGCTCACACGGCGTGACTTCCTCTCTCCAGCCTTTAGCACCAGCACTGATTCATTCATGAGCGTGGGACTCCTGGGACGTGAGCACCTCCCTGACGGCCCAGTCTCTCACTGCCGTTTCATGGGGATCGAGTTTCCCACACATGAACACTGGGAGATGCATCCAGACCACAACACACCTGGGGCATGAGCAACGGCAGATGAAGCTGATCCCACCTACCACTGAGATTGGAGAGGGACGCCAGCTGCCTCCAGGAACTCGTGTGTGGGCAGTGCAAGGGGGCGGGACTGAAGGGCCCAGTGCCCACAGCTTCTGCAGCTGCTCTGAGTCCCCAACCTCATGTCCACTAGTGCATGGACCCCCTTTCCATATCCACAAACTCTCCATCTGTACTGGAACTTCTTCCTGAGTAAATAAGCCTGTTCTAACTTCTCCTTCGAGACACGTGTGCACCCATGTGCATGGTGCCTGCAGAAACAGACACAAAAGCCTCCAATCACCAACAGCCATGCTGTCTCCTTCAGTAGCTCTGCCTTGGCAGGTGGCTACCATCTGCTGTCATGAACACCCTAGGGAACTGTCATTTCCCAATGTCTTCCATTAAGTAAGACTCACGATATGACAGCATTTCTGCAGTCATTGGGTTAAAAATACACTTTGTCGTTTGGGTAAGGGATGCTCCAACTTGGTGCTCCCCGTGAAAGGGCCATGAATCGAAAGCTGGGTGGATGGGGGAATGGATGGATAGAGGGATGGGTAGGTGGATGGATGCATGGATGGATACAAAGAGTTAGACACAGAGGTAGAGGTAGACACAGAGATAGAAATATGAATAGAGGTTGTTCCTTTACACTTTGTGCAACCGAGGATCATGAAGGTATAGGTGAGAGCTCAGCTTATTGATGGAGAAGGAAGAAGGGCCTGGGGGCCACAGGTGGATCAGCTGCCATGAAGGACCTGCACCTGCTGCCCACTCTCTGGGATTGCCCAGGGTTCAAGGGCACGGCCACAGGCACACTGCTTTGCTTCCTCTGTGGGGCAGTGCTCAGACAGACGGCTCAAGGAAAACCTTTACCCCATCTTCACCAGCTCAGTCTGCACTTATACTAGCACAGGAAACACAACCCAGAGGGCTGAATATGTGCATTTTGTACCGTTGCTGCCCCAGGATTATGAAGCTGGACTACAGAGGTCAGGTGACATTATGAGTGGGGATTAGGGCCAGTGCTGTGGCATAGCCGGTAAAAGGGCTGTCTGCAGTGGTGGCATCCCATATGAGCACCGGTTCAAGTCCCGGCTGCCCCTCTTCTGATCCAGCTCTCTGCTATGACCTGGGAAAGCAGCAGAAGATGGCCCAAGTGCTTGGTCCCCTGCATCCACGCGGAGACCCCAAGGAAGCCCCTGGCTCCTGGCTTTGGATTGGTGCATTTCCGGCCATTGTGGCCATCTGGGGAGTGAACCAGCAGATGGAAGACCTTTCTCTCTCTCTCTCTCTCTCTCTGCCTCTGCCTCTCTGTAACTCTGCCTTTCAAACAAATAAATAAATATTTTAAAAGGGCAGGGATTAAAGTGGTTTTATTAATTATTATTTTGTTTCATTTTCGCTGTTGGAGCTTTCAATGTTTTCCCAAGGTGATGGTGCTTACCACTTTTCCAGTTGGGCCGCACGTGTCTTAGGTGTGAAAACACAGCCGTGTCTGGGGCATGGAGTGTTTTTATCAATGTTTCTGAGTGGCTTCCTGCATGCATCACTTCCAAGGGAGAAGAGAGTATGGCATGGAGTTTTGTTGCACGAGATCATTGCAGAAATACAAAGCAAAGCTCTTGTTGAAATCTACAGCAACATTGTTGGGCAACGTTTCCCGGTGGCTCCCAGTAGATGAGCAGTGACATCCTTGGGGACTCAGCTCTTTGCTTGGGTTTCAATTCACAGGCGGGTTCCCTTGGCCCCTTCATGGATCCCAGGGTGGGGCTGAGCAGGCTGAGGCCCAATAGTGAACACTGTGACCCCCTAGGATGGGAGAGCACCAGGACATCCCACACCCGGTGAGCCAAGGTTAGCTCCCAGTGAAGACAGAAAGACTCACATTATGTGTAAGGAGACAGCATCAGGCCCGCTTGGGAGGTGTCCCTGGCCCAGGCTAGAGTCCTGATGATGCCCAGGATGGCCGGCAGGGGACCAGGGAGGCAAAGCTGCTTCCAGAGACAGGCTGCCATGGGGACATTGGGGCTCCTGCTAACCAAGGAGCCATAGAGGCTGTCAGAGGGTGCCTGAGCTCAGGCAGCAGAGAGAGGAGTGAGGCACCCACAGGTAATTTGCAGGAAGGAGGAGACGGCTCCCAAGCAAGGAGTGGGGCCCAGGCTGGCCCAGGACATCCCGGTTCCCTGAAGGCAAGGCCTGCAGGCTGGAGCTGAGGATACTCAGATAAATCCTGGAGTATACTTCCAAGAGTTCTCCTGGGCTGCATGGGTCTGGCCCCCAGCCATCAGCCCACATGGTGGTCGCACACGGCTGCATCATGTTGGTGTCCCATTGGGAGATAAGGGGGGGGGGCTACAGCAGGGGCAAAGCAAAGAAAGGGCGGGGTTCCGAGCAGCCAGCAGGCTTTGGGCTAGCTGGTGAGGAGCCAGGCAGGTGCAGATGACCCAGGAACAGCAGAAAATGTACCTGCCTGGCCTTCTGGTTACCAGGACAGGGACCAAGAACCCCCGCTGCTGCTGAACAGGGAACCTCCTGCCGAGAGATTCCTGAATGAGATGCACTCAAGAGTGAAAAGTACAGCAGCTAAATAGCAGAGCAGCTGCTCCACTCTGGGCTGACCGGGGGAGTGCAGAGAGTTTTCTTGGCATACACGGCCTTGACCTAGACCCCGTGTGTTGACAGGCAGGTGGGGAACCCTGGGGGCCTTGCTCCTGTCTCATGCCTGCATCTGTGAAATGGGTTAGTTTTTGCTGAGGACTCAATTCATTCGAAACCACTAAGCTGTGTTGGAGACCACGCTGTGTCGGTGCTCAAGGAGGGACCTGGGGCATGTTCACGAGCCAGGCTGAGTAGCTTTACGGGGCTTAGCCCCCCCCCCCAGTCTGAAAGAACCCTAGATAACTGCCACAGTGTGTGTTTCGTCTTCCTTTCAGGCTCTGGTTTGTGATCGGGTCTCCATTTCACAGTCTATCTACGCGGCTACTTCCCAAAGTTCATTGGCAAATGAAGTAGAAGTTAAGTTCATTTTATTATGAGAACTCTGCAGGGTTTTCTCACGCTGCACACTCCCCTGAACTTCCTGAAGAGCCTTGCACATCTGTGTCCTTGGATCTACTTCTGACTCTTTGGGCTTCTTGAAAGAAAAATCGATAGTGATGAGTGGGGCGTGGTGGGCTGAGCTGTCACCTGCAGTGCCAGAACCCCATATGGGCAATGATTCAAGTCCCCACTGCTCCACTTTCTGATCCTGCTCCCTGCTAATGCGCCTGGGCAGTGCTTGGGCCCCTGACACCTACGCAGGAGACTTGGATGGAGTTCCTGGCTCCTGGCTTCAGCCTGGCCCAGCCATTGAGGTCACTTGGGGAGTGAACTAGCAGTTGGAAGATCTCTCTCTCTCTGTCCCTCTCCCTCCTTCTCTCCCTCTCTCTCTCTCTCTCCTTCTCCCCCCCCATCTGTAACTATCTTTCAAATAAATAGAAATACCAAATATTTTTTATATTTGAATTGGTAATTAATTAATTGGTATATTAAGAAATACCAATTATTTCTTTCAAATAAAAAGAAATACCAGTGATACATTGGGGCAGGCACCATGGTGTGGGGGGTAAAGCTACTGTCTGCAGCGCTGACATCCCATATGGGCCCTGGTTCGAGTCCCTGCTGCTCCACTTCTGATCCAGATATCTGCTATTGCCTGGGAAAGCAGTAGAAGATGGCCCAAGTGCTCAGGCCCCTGCACCCACGGGGAAAACCCGGAAGAAGCTCCTGGCCCCTGGCTTCAGATTGGCTCAGCTTCAGCCATCGCAGCCATCTGGGGAGTGAACCAGTGGATGGAAGACCTCTCTCTCTCTCTCTCTCTGCCTCTGCCTTTCAAATAAATAAATAAATCTTTAAAAAATAGTCAAAAGAAATAAAAAGAAATACCAATGTGTGAATTTGTCCCAGACTCTCCAGAAGAATTTGTGCCCCACGCCACCATCAGAAGCAGTGGCTCAGACCAGGGCTGGAGGCTCCTGTGTGCGGGGACATAAATCTGGGAAGGGACAGACACGGATTCCCACCTCAGATCCACGAAGAAGCCACCAGCTACTCCCGACAGGAGACACGTGAGAACATTTGTGGAAAAGTGGAATTTTTAAAAGATGTGTTTGTTTTGATGCAAAGCACTTTTGAAATCCAGGCAGTTATTTCACAGCGTGCAGGTCCACCCCTTGTTTTTATTATCCGTGACTGGCTTTGGACACAATGAATAATGATAAAAGGGAAAAGAGAAGGCACGGACGTGTGTGCCTGGGTGTGTTCCAAGCAAGATTGGGGGGGGGGGGCTGGGGCCGCCCCTCTCTCGTCCACACTGCAGCCCAGGTGTCAGGACGCCACCCTGTGTGCCCCAGGTTCCTTGTCCCTCCCCTAGTGCTTTTCTACCTAAGGTATAATAATGGAATACAAGGAGCGATAAGGGGTCGGCACTGTGGCATAGTGGGCTAAGCCTCTGTCTGCAGCGCCAGCATCCCATAGGGGCGCTGGTTCGAATCTCGACTGCTTCTCTTCCCATCCAACTCTCTGCTGATGGCCTGGGAAGCAACAGAAGATGGCCCAAGTTCTTGGGCCCCTGCACCCACATGGGAGCCTGGAAGAAACTCCTGGCTCTCAGGCCATTGCAGCCAATCAGGGAGTTAACCAGTGGTTGGAAGACCTCTCTCTCTCTCTGTAATGCTGCTCTCAAATAAATAAATAAATAAATAAATACTTTTTTAAAAAAATGAACAATAAATGATTACCACTTACTGAGCAGTGAGATGGGGCACTGTCTCAGGGACACTCCACACTTCTGGGCCACTCTAGAAGCCCAGGGAAGAGTGGAGAACACCCTGCCTGAGAAATCCTTTGGTCTGACCCTGCCAAGACAACCACAGATAGGATTCAAAATTCAATAAATGTACAGTGGGATGATTTTTTAAGTTGCTAATTTTTATGGCCCTTGACTAATGTCCCACGTATCCTCGTGGCCCTTGGCAGAGAAAACGTTTTCCACTCCTGGTCCGAGGCAATCAGCAGATCAAACTGCCATGGACCGTGCACCCCAGGTGGGAGCCAGGCTCAGCCTGCTGCCATGTCCTGGGAGGGCTTCCTGGTGCTCCTTGGAGTCCTGAATGTCCACCCAGGCCTCTTTGGGAAGAAACCTGTCAAAGCAAAAAAACTGAGGCACAGTCAAATCTTAAAGTGTGTGAGTAAGAAGCGGTTCAGAGCTGGGGGCAGACAGACTCAGCAAGGTTTCGGGGTTCGATGACAAAGCATCAGAGCTAAGTGTTCACCGGTGACAGAAGTGTCCTTCCTGTTGACCTGGTTGCAAGGTCCCTGGCCCCACAGCCGTCCTGGGTAGGCAGCTGCCGACGGTGGGCCATGGCTGGGCGTCCTCTGCTGCTGTGTCAGCGACGACACGAGCCAACTTCGGTCTACGTTTGTGAGTCAAGCAAAACATAGGCTTCTCCCTCCTTCCGCGCTGCTCTCTAGTTAAATGTTCCTTGGCAGGCCCAACAGCTGGGGCCATTGGGTGCTGATGGCTCACACCTGTGGGCTCCCAGGCCGGACACTCACAAGAGCATTCTACTTCCAGTACCTCTGTGGGATGGGGCCAGGCCCCTTGGCCTCCAGAGACCACCCCCACTCAGCTCTGAGCTCTGCATGGCCTCAGCCACGGCCTCCACCCCAACTGCCCTGCAGGTGGCATCGCCCTGCCCAGTCCTGCTTCCCTCGCCTGGGTGTTGTCGCCCAGGACTGTTTCTGAGAGTGGACCCCACGGAACCTCCTGCCTCCATGTGCGCCTCAGGAGCCCCAACCTGGAACCCCAGGGGACCGCGCTCAGGCTCCAGGCAGAAGAGCATCTGCTGGGGGCAGCGCTGTGGTGTAGTGGGTAAAGCTGCCACCTGCAGTGCCGGCATCCCATACAGGTGCTGGTTCAAGTCCCAGCTGCTCCACTTCCGATTCAGCTCTCTGCTATGGCCTGGGAAAGCAGTAGAAGATGGGCCAAGACCTTTGGCCCCTGCACCCATGTGGGAGACCTGGAGGAAGCTCCTGGCGCCTGCTTTGGATCAGCACAGCTCAGACCATTGCAGTCATCTGGGGAGTTAAACCAGTCAATGGAAGACCTCTCTCTCTCTGCCTCTGCCTTTTTGTAACTCTGCCTTTCAAGTAAATAAACAAATCTTGAAAAAAATAGACAAAGACTGAAGAGTTCCAAGCCAAGAATTCAAAATACACTCCCTTCTCACCCTTTAAAAAAAAATGAAGAAGAGCACCTGCCCGGTATGTGGCCAGGTGCTGGCAGTGTGAGCCAGTCTGGCTGAGTTCCTCTCCCTCTCTGGGTAGACAGCCTTCCTCACCTGCAGCTTCACACACTAATCAGAGCCACACCTCGCTAGGATGCTCGGCCTCACCCTGCACTGCACCTGCAGCCTTGCGTGGGGTGTGCACAGGAGTGTGCACAGATTCCACGCGTCTCTCACTCATCCCGCAGGAGGGCAGAGACAGGGCTTCTGAAACAGAGGGCGCCCTAAGGAGCAATAAAGTCCAAGGAGACCCATGCCCACATTCTTGCTTGCCATGGTGCAGAGAATCCACAGCAGGAGCAG
The DNA here is from genome assembly GCA_949820135.1 of Sylvilagus floridanus. Classification (NCBI taxonomy): domain Eukaryota; kingdom Metazoa; phylum Chordata; class Mammalia; order Lagomorpha; family Leporidae; genus Sylvilagus; species Sylvilagus floridanus. The sequence continues at coordinate 83,313,859 of OX463231.1, forward strand.
GAGTGGGGAGAGCCACATGGCTGGTGGCTGTGCCTCCCAGGCGGCCCCTGCTCTGAAGCAAAACTTCAGAGGCTCAGCTGTCCCCACATGCCCACGTCTGATCGGCCCAAGTAGAGAGCCTGGTCCAGCCCCTCTGTGCAGTACTGTGCAGAGCTGAGGGCTCCAGTGTGGGTTTGAAAGCCCAAAGTGACTGGGACGAGACATTCTGACTCTCCTGCACTTGATACCTCTGTGTGTGAGCCTGGGCTTGTAACAGTGGCTACAACCTTCAGGTGGGCTCGTGGCAGGAGAGCAGACAGTGCCAAGCCATAAAAATGCCCCATAACTCATGCACACCCCATGCAGGTCAGTTAGCGTTGCTGTCCCGTGCCTGTGCTGGCCACCTGATAGGAAAGGGATGTCATATTCTCAGCCAGCTGGAGTATAGGGGTTTCAGTTCCACCTTTCTCACCACTGCATGTCATACTACATGGGGCAGGGGATGGATGCGATGCTCTGCACGCTGCTAGGTGTCCCTGTTTTTCATCCAGGGTCCAGGGGCAGGGCTGCAGTGAGAGGGACCCCTGTAAGTGGAGGTCCAGCCTGGTGTCCACTTGTCCCCCGGTCTCTAGCCTGGGGGGAGCAGCACTATGACATCCCATGACCTCCCAAATGCAAAAGTCCTCCAAACATTCAGGTCACCAATTGCAGGAATGTGTGTCACCCATGCTGTGTCACCTGCAGGTCCTGCCTCAAGGGACCTGTCCTGCTCTTCAGTACCTGGCTCCTGGTTGGTGAATGGCTCTGGGCCATCAATACACTCCTGTCCCCTACCGGGGAACCCCCCTTGCCCTTGAACTTTGGAGTCTCTTTCAGGCCTTGTCCCCTGTTCTGGTGACTTGTTTTCCCCGTGCCTCTCACAGTCACTTCGTCCTCCTCTGGCCCCAGCTGCTTCACAGTCCCTTCCTGCTGTGTCACAGTAGCGCCTGTCCCTGTCCACCCTGGGCTGCCAGCACAGACATCCTCTCCCCCCACCGAGTCCCCATCTGTTCTCTGCCCTGCCCTGCCTTGGGCTCTCCCAGGCCATTCATGGTCTGTGCCAGGATGGTGCCAACAACCTCTCTCCCCTGCATCTGCCTGCATCCTTTAATCTGAGACTGGATGACCTGCCTGGGCAGAGGGCTGGGGCCACTCCAGAACCCATGACCGGACACTCAGGACTGGCCTGGGGAAGGCTTCTGCTCTCGTGAGCCTTCCCTGCCCTGCAGAGCGAGGAGAAGCCCCCCCCCCTGGAGGTCTGGAGGGGTCAGGTGGCAGCCCCAGGCCCTTCACACAGTCTTTATTCCACATTTCAGGAGCCTGCCCTTCCCTATAGGTCCCCTGGCCTTTAACCTGGGGGAACCAGAGGGTTTGTGCCCTGAGGCTGCAGAGGAAGAACCCTCAGGCCAGGAGCTGAGCCTGGGAATCCTGAGCCAGTTTTTTCCCAGCCAACTCCACAGCTGTACGGTCACCGCCACCCCTAACTCTAACCCCATCCCTAACTCTTCTGCACCACGTGTCAATCAGTGTCAGGGGCGCCCCTACTCACTGGCGCCACCTTGTGGCCTTGGATCTGTGGCTGGGTTCTTTGTGAGAGCTGCAGGATTACTTAAAGGGCAGGTGTTGTGGTTGCAGTGGGTTAAGCTGACACTTGCGAGGTCCCAGTGCCATTCTGAGCGCCACTTCTAGTCCCAGCTACTCTGCGCTTTGGCTCCAGCTTCCTGCTAAGGCACCTGAGAAACGGCAAAAGATGGCCCTGTCTCCACGCATGTAGGAGACCCAAACAGAGCTCCAGACGCCTGGCTTTGGCCTGGCCCAGCCCCAGCTACTGCAGCTATTTGGAAATGAACCATGGGATGAACGATTCTCTCTCTCTCTCTCTCTCTCTCTCTCTCTCTCTCTCTCTCTCTCTCCCCCTGCCTTTCAAATAAATACGTCTTTAAAGAACCAGCCTTGAATCCTGAGTAGTTCCACTCCTGATGCTCCCTGCCATAGTCCGTGCTCCCCAGAAAGCCACACTCAGACACAACCTTGTGTCGGGAGACGTAGCTTGCATGCGTGCTCTTGGAATACAAAGCAGGGGCAGAATATCGGGCATGGAGTGGGGACCCCAACGCTGTGATGCCTTGTGCAGGGCTGACAGCTAACGTGGGGTTTGGAGGCTGGGTCTTTACTTCCTTCTCATGGAGGTGAGAGGACCAGAAACCATGTGCCGGCCGAGGAAGGAGGCCCAATGCTCCCCGTCCACTCCTTTGCGTGGCCAGTTTCCTCTTTTCTTTCTAAATATTCATTTAATTCTCTCCTGCAGCCTCCTGCCAGCCAGGCTCAATGAATTCCCAATGGCAGTCAAGACAGCCAGGGGTGACACCCTAGACCCCCAACCCCTCTACCCGAGCTGGGAATATCAGTCGCTGCTTCTGTCCATGGCCTGGGCCTCCAACATGTGGAAAGGCCAGGGACCACCTGCAGAGGGGAACACATCAGCAAGTGGCCAGCACCTGGCCGAGGAGATCTAGAGAGGCTGGGAGAATCCAGGGGGCGACAGGACACCTGATCACCCCCCCGACTCCAAGACTGCATCATGGAGCTGTGTGGAGCCCATCCCTATGTTAACACCTCTGTAGGCAGGGCAGGTGCGCCCGCTGGGGCAACCTCGATTCTGTTCCTGCAGGTCATCTCTACTGCTCTTCCCACGCGCTCCCCCCATCCTGGAAGACAGCGCCTACCCTTACCCCAAACGCACCCTGGGAATGAGCTCTGTGCCAAGTCAGACCATCCTCACCTGCCCCATGGAGAGTTGCTTGTGGAGGGTCCAGTCCTATGCCACCTGCCTGTCAGTCACTCGAATCAGCAGAAAGGGACTGGCCAGGAGGAAGCAAGGACATTGAGTCACGGGGACATCACGAGATGATATAATTAGTGAATTAGTTCTTCTTTGAGATGCATTTATGTATTTGAAAGGCAGTGTTAAGAAGGGAGACAGAGAGAGACAGAGATCTCCCCTCCACTGGTGCACTCTCCAAATGCTTGGGGAAGGGCAAGACCAAACCAGGAGCCTGGAACTCCATCTGGATCTCCCACATGGGTGCAGGGGTCCAGGCACTTGGGGATCTTCTGCTACTTTCCCCAGGAGCTGGATCAGAAGTGGAGCAGCCGGGACTTGAACCTGCATCCACATGGGGTGCTGCAGGAAGCAGCTTAATCTGCTACAGCCCAACTCCTGCCCCAATTATTTAATGTTTAAAATTCTTGACTTTTCCCAAAGAAGTTAATGGACTCTGAGGCCTGTCAGGTAAATGAACTCATTCAGAAAAAAAGTATTTTTAGAGACAGAAAAAAGTGAGTTTCCTCAACATCTAAACTCAGCTCCACTTCCACGCAGAGGAAGCCGTGGGGAGAAGTCTGGGCAGGCGCCAGGCGCTGGGTTAGGAATAACAAAGACCAGCTTCTCTGGAGATAAAAGAAAAAGCGGAACGCGTGGAGGGTGGAAGGGGGCGTCGAGAGAAACGCCCTGGAAATCTACTTAAATAGAGCTGAGCGCAGCTGATCCAGCAGGCCCCGTCAGGTGCCCGGAAAGAGCCCAGCAGGTGTGGGTGGATGGGGATAACAAGACAATGGGCCCTGCAGATGGAGTTGCTGGGCTGCAGAACACCTCTCCAAGCTGGGAATGCACTCTGAACCGGGAGCTGGGCTGGGCACCTGTGTTCTTTTCTTCGCCCTCGTGATCAGTGAAATGCAACAAACTCAGGGGGACGCTGAGACCACTGCTGTATGCTACTTGCCCCTGTGCCCTAAGGACCCAGCAGACATCAAGAAAGGGGTTGGGTGGACAGCGGGAGGTAGAGGGATGACCAGACCCCCGGTGGGGGCCAAGCACTGGAGGAGGAGCTGTCCCCCCAAGAGACAGGCAGGGAGGTGAGAAGCAGACAGAAGGCTGGGGACAGTGTATCCCAACCACCTGTGACCCCCAATGGCCAAGAAGAGAGGAGGTGAGGAACGAAGGGATGGGTCCTTGCCCCAAGCCCCATGCAAGACCTGAACGAATGCGTGGCAGAAGTGTCCCCCAGACACCTGCCTGCACCCACATCCTGGCTCTGTCCTGGAGTGTCCTAGCGAATCCTAGAAAGAGATGACACAGAGAGGGCAGGGTTACCTCGGGGCGGGGTGGGGGAGGGCTGTGAAGCTCACAAGGCATGGAGCTCAGGGCAGGGAGAGGGGAGGGGACACATGGGAAGCCAGGGTGCTCACTGACTGTCATGCTGTCCTCTGAACAGCTGTGCTGGCAAAGCAGTCAGAACCCTGTCTCAGGTCACAGCTTGATGGGGGAGGGGAGGGAGGATTCTGCACCCTGGAGTCTGGGGGCTGTGGAATATGATGGCCATCTAGATTCCTTCATCAAAAGATCCCTGGCTGGGGCTGGCACTGTGGCACAGAAGGTTAATCCTCTGCCTATAGCACCAGCATCCCATATGGCCGCGGGTTCAAGTCCCGGCTGCTCCACTGCTGATCCAGCTCTCTGCTATGGCCTGGGAAAGCAGTAGAAGATGGCCCAAGTGCTTGGGCCCCTGCACCTACGTGGGAGACCTGGAAGAAACTCCTGGCTCCTGCCTTCAGATCGGCACAGCTCTGGCCGTTGCGGCCATTTGGGAAATAAACCAGTGGATGGAAGACCCCTCTCTCTGTCTCTCCTCACCGTATGTAAGTCTATCTCTCAAATAAATAATAACTAAAATCTTAAAAGAAAAATCCCTGGCTAGGGGCTGCCCTCTGGCTCACAGGGAGCACCTATTTGCTCTGTCCTCAGGTGGGGGGGGATGGGCGGGGCTGGCTGTCCGGGGCGTCCTATTTATTTATTTATTTATTTGACAGAGTTAGACAGTGTGGGAGAGAGACAGAGAGAATGGTCTTTCTCCCACTGGTTCACCCCCCAAATGGCCGCTTCGGCCAGCACTGCGCAGATTGGAAACCAGGAGCCAGTTGCCTCCTCCCGGTCTCCCATGCAGGTGCAGGGGCCCAAGCACTTGAGCCATCCTCCACTGCCCTCCCAGGCCACAGCAGAGAGCTGGACTGAAAGAGCAGCAACCGGGACTAGAACCCAGCACCCATATGGGATGCTGGTGCCGCAGGCAGAGGATTAACCAAGTGAGCCACAGTGCCGGCCCCCCTGGGACATCCTTTATAAAGACAGTCATCACACCTGAGAGGAAGGAACCCTCGAATCCCAATCACCTTCTGAAGGCTCCCATCTCTTTGTTTTAAAAAATGCATTTAGGGGCCAGCGCTGTGGCGCAGCGGGTTAAAGCCCTGGCCTTCTTGTGAGCACCTGCACCCAACCAAGCACAGAAGACACTGCCTCCAGTGGGCGGTCCCATCCAAAGCCACGCGAAAGCTACTTTCCTTTCATGTCTAGTATTCTCAACATCAGGTCCTTCCTGCTCCCTGTCCTGGGTGTGCAAATGAGGGTCCAGGGTGGAAGTGTCCACAGGAGGTGGACCAATGCCAGGATAACAGCTACTAAGAGCCTGAGCTGAATTTGAACAAAACCACCATCTGGGAAGAGCCCTATGAGTCCGGTGAAAAGTGCCAGACCTTGCGTCCCTTCCACCTCTAGCAGCTGCACGACAAGTCACATGCTGAAGACGTCTTACCTAATCAGGAGGAGGGGGAGGGGAGGCCTTGTGAGTTCCTTAAACAGTTAAAATGTCAGCCCTGCAAGCTCATTTTCATACCTCTGCTTTTCTGAATAAAGGATGCAGTCGCTTTTTTCTTTCTGTTTTTGATCTTAAAGAATTAGAAGGAGACATTTGCTCCAATTTTTTAAAAGAAAAAAGGAAAACCCAGCCGGTTGCGAACTGCACTGAGAGAGAAGGCTCAGACGCAGCAGAAGGCTGGGTGTGGGGCTTTAGGGACCCCAGGTCCCCACCACCAAATATCCATGCATGGGGGCCCTGGGAGCTGGGATGCGTCTCCTCCATGCCTGCGCCTTCTGCCTGCGTCCCTCACTTTTAACTCTGTGAGCTGCAGCTGGAGCGTGCTGAAGCCACGAGTAAGCTGCAGCAGATACAAAGGGGAAAGACGGATGTAGGTCACTGGGATGATTACAATTCCATGTAGCAGCTAGCATTTCCCCAGCACTTTATGCTTTCCATAAATTTTTCAATCTCCCCTCCTTTGATCAGAGCACAAGCAAGGACAGCACACACACAGGCACGCCCACGGCTCGCTCCACACTCGCCAGTGCACCTGTTCCAGGAACCGGCAGCTGGTCTGCTCAGCACTGCTGCTACCTCAGGGCTGGGCTCCTGCACTGTGAGATGGGAGAAGGCAGCCAGGTGTGCCCAGGAGGTCACCTATGTTAGCTTTCCTTTTTTTTTTTTTTTGACAGGCAGAGTTAGACAGTGAGAGAGACAGAGAGAAAAGTCTTCCTGCCACTGCTTCACCCCCTAAATGGCCGCCACGGCCGGCACACTGTGCCGATCCAAAGCCAGGAACCAGGTGCTTCCTCCTGGTCTCCCATGCAGGTGCAGGGCCCAAGCACTTGGGCCATCCTCCACTGCCTTCCCAGGCCACAGTAAAGAGCTGGATTAGAAGAGGAGCAACTGGGACAGAACTGGCGCCCCAATCGGGACTAGAGCCCGGAATACCAGTGCCGCAGGCAGAGGATTAGCCTAGTGAGCCGCAACACTGGCTTTTTCTTTCTTTCTTTCTTTCTTTTTTTTTTTTTTTTTTGGCAGGCAGAGTTAGACAGTGAGAGAGACAGAGAGAAAGGGATGTTAGCTTTCAATAAGGATTACTGGTCAATAATAAAACAAAATGTCACATAAAATATATTCTGCCCTCCTGCCCTGGAAAATATCCTTGGAATGACCTAGAGTTCTCATTGTCTTGAGAATTGTGGTACTAGAGGATGGCAGTGCAGAGGAGCCACCCCCAGTCTCACACCGGCTCCCTTCTCTTCCCACTTCCTGCTCTGCCTGCACTGACTACCCTGCGCCTGTGTAGAAGGATGCCAGGGCCCCAAGTCCCAGATCTGCCCAGACTGCTGTGCCTAGCAATGGCAGTATTGCATTCTGCTCCCCTAGAGACCTGTTCTGGGGAAGCCACCTGCAGAGGCCCTGGGGAGGCTCGGGAATCTTTGGCAACTCCCTCTCCAGGCCCCACCCCCACCCCCCAAACTGCCCTATCACAGAGTCCCCTCTTCCAGCTCTTAGTTGCTTGCTGTTAGGGGTCGCTGCCCCGCACCTAAACCGGATGATTGCATTGCTTCTTGTCGATTCTCCAAGCATCACCTTGGGCCTCTCCACTGTGGCAGATGAGGGCCAAGCTGCTTCTTTCACCCATCCAACCCCTGGCATACGTACCTTCCCTTGCACCTGCTTCCCAGACGGTTGTAAGGGAAGCTGGGGCAGAGGCGCACTCAGCGGTTACATGACCGTGATTGTGTGAAGATTATTCACCAGTGAGCCATGCCATATGCACAATTATCTTGCTAGCTATTTCTAAAAAATGCATTTAAAAACGTGTGTGCCATGGACTCAGAAAGCATACTGGGTGTTTGCATGCTTTGGTTCCTGTGAAATCAGCATTAACTCAGAGCCTGACCGCATCACCATTTGTTCAAAACAGGACTCAGCACACAATGCGGGGCCGGTGAACTCAGCCCTCCTTCTCCCAGGGTGCACAGCCTCGCTCGTCCGTGTCTGTTGTCTGCAGCTGCTTTTGCACGGAGTGGCAGCAGAGTGGTTGCAGCCAAGACTGTGTAGTGGGAGCAGCCCTGCTCCCTGCATTAGCCCCTCGTTTCAGTGGTGCACATCCTTTAGTAGCTTTCCATGAAGACATGTGGCAGATGATGACTCTGAGTATGTGCCCCCATCTCTTCCCTCCACCTTGTCCTATTTCCCTCAGATTCACCCCACTTTCAGCTGTTCTGCTAGGTGTCCCAGTGGTGCTCCCAGGTGTTGATGTCTCTCTGACTTTGCTTGCACCCACTGCTCTCTGTGTACTGCTTCACCCAGGCAACGTGCCTCATGCCTCTCCGGCCGGTGCTGTGTTGCATATACCCTACAATCTGCCTGGTACCCTCTCGTCCCAGCCTTCCTCTAGCCATTGCTGCACTGAGCAGCTTTGCACAGCAGTGTCCTGATGGGGCTCCCTTCCCTGGAGCCCCGGACTTCTTGCTGTCTGTGTCAGGGCCAGTTCCACCTGTGGAACTCACCCGGCAGGCGCTCACACCTGATACCTCACAGTGCAAGGAAGCTGCACCCTGGCTGCACTCCCTCTTGTATCCCTCGTGTGGGCCATTCTGAGGCATGGTCCTCAGGACGTCCCAGGGGAGCCCAGCATAAATGAGTGACCTATTTGAGCTGTGAGCTTGAATTGGCATTTTTCCACTTCTCCCAGTTTTTGCTCCCGCTCCGTGGAATCACTTTCCTGAATAAACTCTCCCTTCGGTAAATTTGCTTTTGGCATCTGCTTTCCTGTAAGGAGCCCCAGCTAAAGCAATGGCCGTCCCACGATGCTGGGGAATCCCAGGAGCATGTGTGCACAATATTAAGGGTGCTGCCCCGGGTGAAATGAAGGGCAGGGCCACCCCCGACAGGGACAGAGTTAGGAAAGGAGCAGCCGGATCAGCGCCAGTTCTCTCTCTTCCTGAGGAAGATAAAGGGAAGCCCACTGGTGCTAGCTGTTGCCATAGAGATAAACATCTCCTCCCCAGCCTGCATTTGAAAAGGAAAATTTGCAGCCACGGCAACACTAAATTTGAGTCATTTTCAGTTCTGACTTTGGGCCGTAAGAAAATCCATTTGCATAGAGTGAGCGGAGAACAGAATTAAGTGGAGAATGATGAGTCAGTGTCTAAACATCATTAGGGGCCTCAGGGCTTTGAACATGACATCTAGGTTCAGATGCATCTGCAGAAAAGACGATTAGCAATTTTAAGTGGAGGGGTAAAAGTCAGCAAGTGACGAAGGGCTGGTTTCTATTGCATTATGCTAACTTCAAGAATGCCTTCAAGGGAAAATGGCCCTCAAATGAGGCCAGTATTTCAAATGGCCTCTGCAATGCCTTCTTGCCAAGAGACCGCTCTGCAGTGGGGGAACCGTTTGAAGGGCTGAAAAGTAGCTGGCTTGTCCCCGTGTTTAAGCTCGGTTGGTTTATCCACCTTCAGTGACCAGTCTGAAGGGCCATGTTGTGGCACAGCAGGTTAAGCCATGGCCCACCATGCCGGCATCCGATATCGGAGCACCAGTTCGAGTCCCAGCTGCTCCACTTCTGATCCAGCTCCCTGCTCACGCACTGGGAAGGCAGTGGAAGATGGCCCGAGTGCTTGGGCCCCCTCAACCATGTGGGAGATCCAGATGGAAGTCCTGGCTATGGCTTCAACCTAGCCTGGCCCCAACCACCAGTCATTTGGGGAGTGACTAGCAGATGGAAGATTCTCTCTCTCTCTCTGCTTCCCTCCCTCCTTCCCCAGCTCCATCTATCAATGTGCTTTTCAAAGAAATAAAATAAACCTTAAGAAAATAGTTAGAGTTGCACTTGGCTACAAGTGACAGCAAACCTGAGCCAGTGCCTTCAGCCAAAAGAGGCGTTGTTGTTGGTTCAGGGGCAAGATGATGTCAACATCGATGGCTCCTGTATTCCCATGATCCTTCCTTCACATTTACAAAATGGCTGCTGCCTCTCCAACCATCACGACCACATTCCAGGGGATGGGAAGGGAAGTGTCTGCTGTTTCTCTTCCTGCTTGAGAAGGCAAAAACATTTAAGCCACACAGCAGAATCCCTTGCGCTGTCATTGTCCAGAACAGTGTTGCCTGACTCCTAGCTGCAAAGGAAGCCGGGAACTCTAGAAACAGGAGGGTCTGTCTCCTGGGGTCCCGCTGATGAACCTCAGTGCAATTGTGGTTCAGAGGGCATGGACAAGGGATGGACTTCTGGTTCCCAGGGGAGTGAGCAGGGTGGCCCTTTGGGAAGCCACTTTCTAAGGGAGCCCTTTGAGAAGCAATCTGTGAGGCAGTGAGGTCACTGGGATGGGGTGAGCGGCACTGACTCCCCCAGGGCCCGCCCTCCACCTGGCTGCAGGATCAAGCTCTCAGACCCCTCTGCAGGAGGCAGGCGAGGTCTCCAGACGCTGCCTTTGGCTCTGGGTGTGCCTGCGACTCCTGAAAACATCAGGTGGTGGGAAGGACACTCCATTCTTTTCCTAGTTCAGGCCCCTGTGCCAGCAGCTTCCACTCCTTGTTTCTTGGAATGCATCTTCTACAGTCCTGAGCTGTCCTGTAAGAAGCCTGAGGAGCCTGCTGAAAAGATAGCACAGAGCAACTGGGACAGGAGGGAGGGAAGGAGGGAAGGAAGGAGGGAGGGAGGGAGAGAGAACGCCCAGCCGACCACACAAGTGAAACAGGGAGTGACACTCAGGGCTTGTCCAGCTGCCAGCTGCACACTGGAACTTTAGTCACCGAACACCAGGTGGGCAGGAGCCCTGCCAAGTGCTGCAATGCCACAGAGACACCTGGAGTCTACTGGGGCCCCAGCGACATGGAAAAGGTGCTGTCCGAGGCAGGACACCGGGCCCTTGTATGTCCAGAACAGGGAGACCCTGGGGCAGGAAGAGCAAGCAGGGGGCATCTTCAAGAGAGGCATCTGCCATCAGCCAAGGGCGGTTCTTTGCCCACCAAGGGCAGTTCCCTAGGGAGGGCCAGGCTGAGGGCCATGGCCAGGAACAGCCCAGCAGCTGGGGGCTGGGTGCACCTGCTGAGTGAGGACTGCATGGCTGGGAAGCACCTGCAGCATGTTCCAGAGTGGACATCTGTCCACCAGGGGTGGGCACACACACACACACATGGACCCATGAGAACGTGTACATGCATGCAAGCACACACAGGTGAGTATACATGCAAATGCTCACAGGTGCACATGTATCTACATGCCAACACATACACTTGCACACTCACACACAGGCACATATAGGAGGCTTCAAGGAGCTCATGGGAAAATGGAATGAATCTGTGGATGTGGATGTGGCTGTGGGTCTGGACATGGACATGGATGAGGTTGTGGGTCTGGACGTGTCTGTGGATGCTGAATGTGGACATGGAATGGGCTGTAGGCTGTGGACATGGCTGTGGGTGTGGCTGTGGATGCTGAATGTGGACATGGATGTGGACGTGGATGAGGCTGTGGGTGTGGAGTGTAGTTCAGAGCCTGGGGTAGCAAAGTGGCTCAGGGGCTCAATGGGTCCCTGCTCCCTCTGATAAGTGGTACCATTTTGTGCGATGCCAGTGCATTAAAAAAAAAAAAAACATGATTGAAGATCATAGCAGGAATGTTGCTGTCACTCCCATGAGTGGCAAGAAGTCACTTCTTCATAAAACAGAGCGCTCCATATTGTTCCTACCTTCCATACAAGGTGGAAAACGCTGCTTTCCCAGGCCACAGCAGAGAGCTGGATCAGAAGTGGAGCAGCATGGACTCAAACTGGCGCTTATATGGGATGCTGGCGCTGCAGGCAGTGGCTTTAACCGCTATGCCACAGTACTGGCCATTGAGTTTGAATCAAACATAAGAGATTTGATTTTGACACAAGGGAGATGATGAGCCCAGCATGGCGTGGGTGAGTAAGCTCGGCTCTCTGGGCTGAGCAGGATGCCCTGGGGGGAGGGGGAGGGCAGGGCTGGGACCTCTCCTGGGAGTCTTTTCCCAGAGACCCAAGGCGACAAGCCCTGTCTCTCTGCCCAAGCAGGTTCCAGCAGGCAGCAAAGGCCAGAGAGTGAGGCAGGGGTTCCTGGGGACTGATCTTTCTCCCCAGAACTCTGCTCAGCTCCCCTCTTATCTCACAGGGAAGGTCTCAGGTCTCTGTAGAAAGTAGCATGGTGGTCACCATGGTAACACAGGCTTGGTCTGTGCTGCTCCTAATTAAACCAGCCACAGGGACACAGGGAGCCTCCGGGCGCCAGGACACACAGAGCACAGGGCGCGAGGACCAGCCTGGTCTGCTCTGGGGGCTTCTCTCCTCTGATCTCCGCTCCGGATTGTCCCACGGAAGTCGGGAGTGGATGCTGTCCTTACATGGCCAGGTCTATGCGAGCTGGGGGCTACACATCCCTCAGGTGGTCACATATCAGATAATAACAGAGAAGTGGGGCCGTCCTGGCTGCACAAACAACCATACCGGGCCTCCACCAGTGTTTCCCCAAGTCGATCAGGCTTTACATACACCCTCTCAGCTCTCTTCCTCCACCCTGCCCTCTGCTCCCTACCAGGTTGGACACAGAACTTCCCCCATGGTACAGCACCTGTCCCAACATCCCCCGCCCACACACTACCACATCAGGCCTGTCTGCTCACTGAGACGCGTAGGTTACCATTGTTATATATTAATGTTAGCCATCACAAAACACACCAAACACCGGAGTAAGGGACCGGAGGGGTGGGGCGGTGAAGGAAAAAGAGGGAGAAAGAGAGTGTAAGAGAAAGAGAGACAGAGGAGAGGAGTTAGTGAGAAGATAGAGCAGAGAGACGAGCCAAGAGAGAGGCCCCAAGAGAGCAAGAGAAAAGCCAAGAGACAAGAACCAAGAGAGCAGAGAGACCAGAGGAGGCTAGAGAGAGAGCACGTGCTCAGGAACAGGCCCTTTTAAAACTTTGCCCGAGGGCGGGCAGGGAAGCAGGAGCAGCGAATCCCGTTAGGATGGGGGTGGAGCTTGACAACAGAGGTTGGGCCATGTGGCCACCCGGCTTTCAGCAATGGCGATGACGGGGGCTAGAGCTTGGGATGTAAATCAGGGTGTAGATCGCGCCATAGATAACAACCACGGCCTGTCGCTGAGTCTTCTCTAAGGTAAGTGAACTTTTCTAAACAGACAGCCGTGACCCTTGACCCAAGTGAACATGAGTCCATTGTCCCAGAGGAAAACATGCACCTGTTCCCCCTGTCTCTGCCTCTTAGGTTACACACTTGTGCTCCACCTAGAGACTTGGTTAAATGAGCACCACAAGGCACATCCTGCTGACGACCTCCAGCCAACAGTGGACTTGTCTCCCCTTCTACGTTTCCTGGAAATCAGAATAGTGGTTGCAATTGTAGGACCTGCTGGGGTGCCAGCAGGGTAACCTCTGTGGATACCCGCTGCCTGTCCACACCCCTGCAGTGACAATAGGGACAGATGACCTCATCACTTAGGGGTGATGGACTTGATTGTTCGTTGATGGCTACATTGCTTTCCTGATGTTTTGAAAGAGTGTTTATTTATTCAAAGCAATCAGTCCCCTCTTAAGTGGTGAGTTGTTTGGTATGTTTACTTTGGGAAAAATTTAGAAAGGAAAAAGCTCAACCCACATGATTTTTTTTAAGATTTACATATTTATTTGAAAGTCAGAGGTACACAGAGATAGAAGGAGAGGCAGAGAGAGAAGAGGTGTCCATCTGCTGGTTCACTTCCCAGTTGGCCAAGACAGCCTGAGCTGCACTGATATGAAGGCGGGAGCCAGGAACTTCTTTCGGGTCTCCCACATGCGTGCAGGGGCTCAAGGACCTGGGCTATCTTCTGCTGCTTTCCCAGGTCATAGCAGAGAGCTGGGTCAGAAGTGGGGCAGCCAGGACTCAAACCAGCACCCATACGAGATTCCAGCACTGGAGGCGGCAGCTTTACCCACTACGCCACAGCGCCAGCCCCAGCAACCCACACGATTTACCAAGGGAAAGAACAGCCAGCCTCCAAAGCAAGTTGCAATGGCTGATTTGAACTCCAGGATAGAAGAGGAGATTGAAGAGTTCAAAATGATGCCCTCCTCTTAGGCCAAACTGATTAGACAGCCACTTCCACTTAAGGAGTGGACAGGAAAGTGCTTGATGAATCCTGGGCAGGTTCAGCTGGCCGCCTGTCCTCCCCAGTGACAGTGCGCTCCTCTACTGTGTCACAGTCCAGGCCCCCGGCCTGTGTCATACCTTCCTCTCCACCCTGTGCAACCTAAGCAATGCAACAGGGAATGGACTCAGGAAGCCGCTACCGGGCATGACAGAGAGAGGGTGGACTCTTTTCTCCAGTGTCACTGGCAGCTGCTTTGTGTCTTAAGAGGCTCTCTTAAAGGTAATCACAGCTCAAAAAAAAAAAAAAAAGGCGTGTGAATTATTGAATAATGAAACAGAATGTATCGCATAGGTTGATTGGGGCTTCTGTTAAAACCTGGGTTTCTTTCTAACCATGAATTCACTTCACAAGATGAACAAATAGTGCAGATCAATTTTTTCCCCAAAGCTGACAATGTGCCCCTGCAGCCCGTCCTGGGGACAGGAGTTTGGGAGTCGGGGGACAGAGGACAAAATCCTGAAGCTTTGCCTGTTCTCCCAGGAGCCACTCTTCATCCACTTCCGTGTCAGACCTTCTTCAGGTCTAGGGGGTCTCGAAGCAGTCACTGGTCGGCTGCCCTCCGGGCTGCTCTGAGTTCTGTTCTAGCAGCTTCCAGAAATCCTGCAGATTTTTCATGACTGATGCTTCCCCTGGTACTGCTGAGTGGCATTTTTCATTGCTCTTCCTCAAATTAAAAGCTAACAACCAAGAAATACTGGCAAAAGCATTAGTGGATTAGCGGGGATGGAAATGAGGGCTAAGCAGAGAGAATGACCAGACCGAGGCCAGGTCTCCAAGTGGCCCCCAGCTCTTGAGTGAGGATTTTGACACTGCTGTGTGTCCCTGGGAAACCATGTGATTGAGGATATCCGAGAGTGAAGATCTTTCAAAGATGGGATTCGATCCTGTGAACGACCGGCAGACCTCAGGCCCCCGTTCCCATTGTAGAGACAAGAAGCTGAGACTCAGAGGAGGAAGGGTCCTGCACAGGTGCACCCTGTTCACCAGGACCACATGGCCGGGGTCCAAATCTTGTGCCTTCACCCTTCGAGTTGTGTTGGCCTAGGTCCTCCTCTCCGTCACCAAACACTCCACGTGAGCATTCAAGTCCACACTCTACCAACCCACTCCAGGCTCCATTCCCTCCACCCTCAACTTTACCCAGCCTGAAGGAAGAGCTCCACCTGGATACCCACCCCCACATCACCCCAGTCCACAGGTGTCTGAAATAAGAAACATCCCCTTGCTAAAAGAACCACTCAGCCCGGAGCCTCACACCTCTCCCTCTAACCAAAAGAAACCAGAGTCACCAAAACGCCCGACCCAGCATCCCAGACTCCTTTTATTAATTTTTTTATTTGAAGGGCATAAAATCAGAGAAAGGCAGATCCTCCATCTGTTAGTTTATTCACCAAATGCCTGCAATAGCAGGGGCTCAGCCAGGCTAAGAAGGGAGGGGAAAACTCAATCCATGTCCTCCATGTGAGTGGCAGGGACCTGAGTATTTGATCCTTTACCTGTTGCCTCCTGGGATGTGCAATAGCAGGGTGCTGGATCAGAAGCAGAGAAGCCGGGGCTTTAACCAGGCACTCTGTATGGGATGTGATGTCCCAAGTGGAGTTTTAACCACAGCCCCACACCTGCATCCACAGAGCCCGTTCTGTCCTCCTATGCACCTGTCATATCTTGCAGCATCTTTAGGTTTTTCCCTGATCTGTTTCTTCTTTGCCAACCCTCTCTCCACTGCACTAATGCAAGCCAGCCCTGTCTCTAACATGGACAACTTTAGTTACTGTGCATCAGAGGACTTTGGATAGTTCATGGAAAACTGTATTAGAGGAGAAGTTTATTCTAATGCAACTTTTTTTTTCTGAAATTCATGCACAACTTTCTCACACTGTGAATTTTCCATGAACTATTGGATGACCTCTCATATATTTGTCAGCATGGCTTCGATCCTATCCATTTTTTTTTTTAGATTTACATATTTGTCTAAAAGGAAGAGTTAGAGAAAGAGAGAGAGACTGACAAGAGATCTTCTATCCGGTGGCTGTAATGGGCCATCCTCTACTGTTTTCCCAGGCCATTAGCAGGGAGCTGGATTGGAAGAGGAGCAGCCAGGACATGAACCTGTGCCCATATGGGATGCTGGCGCTGCAGGCAGAGGTTTAGCCTACTACACCACAGCTCCGGCTCCTCCAGTGAATTCTTAACGACACCTACAGGCCAGATGTGGAACACCTGAATAGTAGAGACTAAGCTGTGCTTCTTACAAGAACCCCAAGGAAGAGACTGGAACCAAAGGAAGCGATTGGGATGTTTTCTCAGACAAATAAATACGGACTCAATTTATCTGCCCGTAATTACCTTCACCAGTAGTCCATGAAATAAAAGTCTAGGGCTTGTGATCTCTCCTGTTTGCCTGACGTCGAGGCCTGGGTACAGGCACAAACTGTGTGAGGTGCTGAGCAGCGTGTCAGATAAAGCACAAGCCCGCATGGCAACCACCTGGCTTCAGAACCAACTTCAGCTGCCAGTGCTGCACCTGTCAGGGCCGTGAGCTTGTGGGGTTCCCCTGGGGTTCCCCCTCAGCTACCTGCGGGTTAGGGCTCTCTGGAAGTGAGCAGGCAACAGCACCACCTGCTGTGTTGTAACCCAGCCACTCAATTCGCTCTCCCTGTAGATAGGATGGTAGGCAAGGGGCTGGGCATTTGGGATCAGCACAGCTCCAGCCACGGCAATCATTTGGGGAGTGAATCAGTTGATGGAAGACCTTTCTCTCTCTGTCTCTACCACTCTCTGTAGCTCTGCCTCTCAGATAAACAAATAAAATCTCTTTAAAAAAGAAAAGAAAGGACCAAGGACTTGCAATTGTTTCCCTCAAGGGAGAAGACAGATCCCCAGAAGGCTGAAGTGCTGACCCCAAGGCCACCTTGCCTTGGGGTGGACAGCAGAGTGGGACCTGGGTTTCTGAGCTCATCCCTGTGAGACACTAAGCCAGGTCCAAGGATCCGAGAAGCATCATGGCCCCTGCTGTCCCTCGCCACGTCGGGCTCTGCACAGGCTGTCCCTGCCCCCTCCTGACCACACTGCAACAAAGCTGCTGGTTATCCAGAGGCTGGTTGGTATTCCCAAATTTTCCAGGTGAGAACATGAAGGTTCTCATGAGAGCTCCATGCAGAGCAGGCAGCTAGCAATAGGTAGATCCAAGCCTCAGACATGGATACAAGTCCTGTGCACTCACTGTCAGTACATCAGCAATAATGACAGCAATGGAGGAGGAGATGCGTTTTCAGAGGTGGCTTTCTGTCATGCAGGGGCTGTACCCCCATCACTGTGCCCTCAACACAGCACCAGTTCCTTTCTCAGTCTGGCTCCCGGCCCCAGGAACCCACTTTGCCTCCAGAAGCTGCCTGTGAGGGGGCACCAAAGCCAGCCCCCAGGTGGAAAGACCACAGCAGGAAGATGGTGCCTATGTGCCTGGCTCGATGCAGAAATTCTGCTTTATTAGAGATGATTGGATCCAGTCCTCCCCTTTCATCAGAATGCTGCTTCTTGAGGGAGAATATGAACTGAAGAAGGGCAACACACGACTGAAAAAGCCCAAGTAGGATGTGCACACATGCATGTTTTGCAGAAATGTATGCTGTGTGTACATGTATATTGCATGTATTTGTATGTTTATGTATAAACATGTTGTACGTGCATATGTGTTGTGTGTGGCACACGTATCACACTTCTGTGTTGTGTGTGCACATGTATGCTGTGTTCACACATGTATGTTACATGCACACATATGCAATGTGTGTGCACATGTGTGTGCATGTAAGGGGATGGGGAGCAGGAGTGCACTGGGGGACAAGTGCATGTGTGTAGGCCTGGGAGGCAGGGATGTCACTGAGAATCCTGTCCCCTTCCACCCCTGGCTGCCCCAGCTCCCTGAGCTTGTGAAGCAGCTGTGACAGCTCCGTCACCTCCCTGCGTCTGAGCCTCTCCTTGCTCCCAACATCACACCAGTCAACAGCTTCCTCTGCAGCCTCCCCTTGATTGTTCCAGGAAGAGAGAAATCCAATGCCTCCAGAAAATGACTCAACTTAAACTTGGCTGGAGTGAAACAGTGCAGAGGCGTTCCCATACTACCAGCCCCGGTGTCGTCATAAAGCTGCTCTCAGACGCCCCACACAGGCCAGGCACCTAAGGTGGGACAGTGTCCTCTGTCCTTTGCAGTAGCCTCACAGGTAGGACACAAAGGCTGGAAGAGGCCACCATGACCTATGAACCCAAAACCGAGGTGGAAAAACGACTGAGTGGCATGGTAGAACAGCTGGACAGACCCGAGATCGAATCCTGACTCTGCAAAGCCAATCCCTTCCTTGGCAACAAGCTCTGCAGAAAGTGGCAGAAACTTCTCTGAGCTCCACAGCTCACACCTGTGAAAACGGCCTGGAAGATCCAGCTCTGGGCTCCCGCACTTCCGGTGCGAATTGGAGTAACTGGCGCAGGTTCACACCCAAGGATTCCAGACGTCCCCAGTGGGAGGAGCCCGAGCACGTGCATTTGGGATGACGGCACAGGGAGCTGGCTGGGGGCGGCGACACATGGCAATGCTGTTTGTGATGCTCTGTGGCCAGCAGGTATGAGGAGCACCTGCAGAGTTGTCACACTTGGTGTCTCTGAACCAGCAGGTCTGGGAATGCGCATCTGTCATCAACTCCCGGGGTCCACCGCTGTGCTGAAATGGAGCAAGGCGAGTGAAACACCAGCCCAGGGTCTGGAGCAGGCGGGTGCTTGATGGTTGCTTGGGACCTGGCTGCAGCCCAGGCTGGGCAGGCATGCTCCCCCCCCCCAACCGTGTTGACTACGCCAGGATGAACAAGATCCAGTCTCTAACCTCAGGTTGGGGCTCCGTATGCATAGAAAATTCTCACCCACTGATACCCATGGGTATTTGTACCCAGAAGCACAGGTTTGGGTTTGTGTGGTCTTTGAGGTGTTGCCCTGTGCTATGACTAAGTCAGGGAGACTCAGAGAAATAAAGAGACTTAAAAAGCAGATGGCTGGCTAGCTACGGCAGAGCCCTGGTCAGGTCCCAGCCCTCTCGGTTTCCAGTTCTCTGACTACTCGGTGATTGTGACGCTGGGACCTGAGACTTTCCTGGCAGAGCCCCAGCACAACAGCAGGAGAGGCAGGCACCAGAGCGGTGCTGGTGCAGGGTGCCTGTCCCGCCACAGTGGCCAGAACCGAGATGCTGGGAGTCCCGGGGATGCTGACATCCTGGCCCACGGCTGAGGGAGCAGGAGATGCGGATGCCAAGTGCGACCGTGGATTTGTCTTTTCAGCTTCATGCCCTGGCTGCCCTGGGCTGCTCCAGGCTCTGGCTGGGCAGGGCGGGATCTGGAGTCAGGTGTCTGTGACTCTGCCCTCTCTCCCTTCTGCTTCCTTCACTCCCCAGCATCACCCGTGATGGTCTCTCCTCTTTCCCCCTAATCCGTCTTCATCCAACCTTTCAATTAGGCTGGCCTAAGACGTCTTGTCTGAGCCTGTCTGGCCAATTTGCTGGTGATTACTCGCACTACCTAATCCGCGGACCACATGAACGTGGAGCCTGTCCATCTGATTAGGAAGTGAGAGACAAACCTCGGTAAAGAGGCCTCGGGCACGCACAGAGCACCCCGAGAAGGTGACGGAGCCCAGGAAAGGGGCAGTCAACTACAAGGGGAGGGAATGGAGCCCACAGGAAGGGAAATGGCCACGTTCTTCCAGGGGGTGTGCACTGTGCCCCTGCCATGTGCACTGGAGTCAGATGAAGGCACAGGCTGGGTGACGTCAACCATTGGCTCTTCTGGGCCACTCACCCTTCCACACACACATCAGCCTGCCAGGTTCTGTTGAGACCCCAGTGACACGCCTGTTGGAAGCTTATCTTGCTGAGTGATCGATCTGGGGACATTGGGTACCTCTAGAATATTGAGAACTTCTGCACACAGATATGGCATAGCTCCCCACTTACTTAACACCTGAGCGATGACTTTCAATAAAATGTTATATGTTATCTTGTTAGGGTCTTACCATGTAAAAAACTAATTACCAGGGGTTGGCATTGTGGCACAAAGTTAAGTGGCTGTTTGCAACACCAGCAGCCCATATAAGAGCATGGGTTCGAGTCCCCGTTGTTCCACTTCCAACCCAGTTCCCTGCTAATGCACCTGGGAAACCAGCAGACGATGGTCCAAGTGTTTGTGTCCCTGACACCTCTGTGGGAGACTTGGATGGAGTTCCAAGTTCCTAACTTCAGCCTGGCCCAGTTCTAGCTGTTGGGACCATTTTGAACCTCTCTCTCTCTCTCTCTCTCTCTCTCTGTCTCTCTCTACCTCTTTCTAGCTCTCCCTGTCTGTCATTCTGCCTTTCAGATGAATAAAATAATTTTTTATAAAAGCACACTAATTTATTTCTAAATTCCTTATACTCATAGATCATAGAAGACATATTTTAATTGTATTTCCTGTTTTTTGAATACAGAATCTGAAATGTTTTAATACACAGAACCCCTATTGAACAACAACAGTAGGTTCTATAGTTATTTCTTTTTTAAAGATTTA
The DNA here is from genome assembly GCA_949820135.1 of Sylvilagus floridanus. Lineage (NCBI taxonomy): Eukaryota > Metazoa > Chordata > Mammalia > Lagomorpha > Leporidae > Sylvilagus > Sylvilagus floridanus. The sequence continues at coordinate 83,334,326 of OX463231.1, forward strand.
TTTATTTATTTGAGTTTACAGAGAGAAAAAGAAAGAGGGAGAGAGATATCTCCTATCCTCTGGTTCACTCCCCAAATGGCTACAATGGCTGGAGCTGGGCTGGTTCGAAATCAGAAGCCAGAAGCTTTATCTAGGTCTCTCATATGGGTGCAGGGGCCCAAGGACTTGGGCCATCTAATGCTGCTTTCCCAGGCACATTAGTAGGGAGCTAGACAGAAAGTGGAGCAACCAGTTCTTGAACCAGCACCCCTGTGGGATGCTGGCATTGCAGGTGAAGGCTTTACCTGCTGCACCACAATGCCAGTCCCTCTGTTGTGATTTTTGTCATGTGCCTGTACAGTATTTGGATTTTCTATATGAACAGTCATGGTGTCTTCAAGCAATGGCAGTTTAGTCCTTTCCAGGCCTTGGGGCCTTTTTTTGGTTTGTCTCATCAATGACCAGAATATGCTGTACATTTACATGAACAGAATCAGTGTGTGGTGTGCATCCTCATCTTTTTGCTATTTTGGAAGGTGATGAGGTGTAGGCATTTGGTGTTGTGGTGAAGACGTCACTGGGAGCTCCCACAACCCATACTGGAGTGCCTGGGTTTGAGTCAATTAGAGGTTCCTGCTAGTGTGCACCCTGGGAGGCAACAGGTGATGGCTCAGGGATTTAAGTCCCTACCACCCATGTAGGAGATCTGGATGGAGTTCCTGGCTCCAGCTTCAGCCTTGCCTGGTCAATGCTGTTGCACACATTTGGAGACTGAGCCAGGGGACAGGATCTCTCTCTCTCTCTCTCTCTCTCTCTCTCTCTCTCTCTCTGTGTGTGTGTGTGTGTGTGTGTGTGTGTGTGTGTGTGTGTCTTTCTCTCCCCCTCCTCCTCTTTCCCTCTCCCTCGTTTCTCTTCCGCTATTAGCAAGATAATGTATACAGGATTTCATATGAGGGACTTGTGTACTCTCAGACTTTGGTATTGGCAAGAGCCCTGGGGTCAATCCCCATAATTACTTCTGGCACTGTTGCAGGCTGTTAGCCAGGCTGATTTTATTGATCTATAACTGATTTCCACTGTGATCGAGATTGAAATCTGCCCTAGACAGAAACACTCAGGTGCACTCCAGCTGTTGGGAGATTCATTTCAAGAGACCACAAGAAACTAGGGCATTAGTCTTTGTAGTTCTCATGAAAGGTCCTCACAATTTCTCAGCCCCATAGTCCCCTGAACTCCACTTCCATCTCCTCTGTCCTCTGCCCTGCACTCATCCTCTCTGGTTGGGTCACCATGCCACCACAGAATGCCAGTGATTAGAAAGACTTCTGTATGGGGCCATTAATTGTCTGCTGGCCTCTCTCTCTCTCCTGGACAAGGCTCAACCCTGACCCACCTGCAGGGCCCAGGACTGCTGGCTCACAGAGGTAGCACCTGATCTCTTAGCCTGGCTGAGACTTCTGGATGCCCCAGCCATGGCAATGACTCAGATCTCCAGGTCAGCCAGGCCAGCGGCCATCTAGCTGGCTTGGGGACTGTTGTCTTGGACAACACAGAGCTCTGTGATGTCTGAAGACAGATGCCTGCCTGTACCTCCCTGGTGTCTGCTCCAAGAAGCTAATCCATCAGGCCATCGGGCCTAGGCAGTGCTTGGGGAGACTTCCTACCATTGCCTGAAGAATGAGAAGTGTCAGCAGCTCCAATCGCCGTTCTTGCATCTGAGAAGAACATGTCAGAGGTGCTTCACCCTCGTAGCATAGGAAGGAGGACTCCTCGGACCATACCATTTCTTCTTTGTGGAGGGAGAGCATGATGGAGCTTTCTGGACTCCTGTTAATAGACACCAGGGAGTCTCCCCACTCCTTCTCCTACTCCCCTTCCTCCATGACTGCCCTGAGGTCCTGAGGCAAAGTCATCAACCCCACCTTCCAACCTGCTATTGATTGGGGTTTTCACAGTAATCCCTACAGAGGCAACTCACTTCCTGTCCCTGGGAATCCATGTCACAGTGCCACTTGTCAGAACCCAACTGGGGAAAAGGGTACCCACCGTCTGCTTGGAGAGAGTCCCCACTGCGATGTCAGCCTGGCCTTTTTGACCCTGGAAACATCGAGGAGCATCTGGTCGCAGAGACAATGTTGACAGGGGAGGCTGAATCTTTTCTCCCAGAACACAGCTTTCTCTGCTGGGTTCAGTGTACGCTGGATGGATCTCAGATTGAATAGGACGCTGAGCCTGCTCTGAGATGACAGCATCACAGGACACACCGCTGGTCTCCAGTCACGGCCACGAGTGTTAAGGTTTTCTTTGAGATGTCATTTTTCTTCCTGGGAGATCTGGATTTTGCAATTTTATCTCATCATGACCCAAAAAGAGCCCGAGCCAGCTTGAAAACCTTTTCTTCTTACCCTTCAAGAGATGATCCATGAAAGAGGAGAGGGTTTTATCTCTTGTAGGTAACCAGTCGATTTGGGAGAATCTCTTATGTAATAATTTACTGAACATTTCCTGAATTCATGGCTGTACCATGTTGTGCCCTATTAGGGTTGCTTCTGATAGTGGATATCTGTGGTTAATCTCTAAAACACACAGTTTAGCTGGCAAGATTTCCATCAACTGTTGGAACACACATCCCTGTCTTTAGGTTGAGAAAGAGAAAAGAAATGTTAGTGGCATTTCCTTGTTGGGAACAGGATCTTCCAGGGACTAAGAAGAAAGAAGTGAACTTGGCCATAATCAATATTTCAACTCAGAATGAGACTGGACTTGATTTAATCACTGGGGAATTGTTTGATTGTTGATGGCATCAAACAGAAAAGGTCTAATCCCATTAGCAAAGTGCTTTCTGCCTGAGAGGCCCAGATCATCCAGTGCAGGCAGCCGGAGCTCAGCTCTTGAGGGTTTTATTTAGAAATACAATTATCAGATGCATTTTAGGGAGTTTTAGCAATCACCCTTATTGAGGCAAGAGAAACATACAACAAAATGCATCAATTTTCAGATTACAGTGGCTATTCATAAACGTGTTTCCTGAGCAGTTGTCCTCATAATGAAGTCACCCGGCATTCCTGTCACCCCCAACATTCCCTTGTGTGCACTGCCATCAGTATGCATGTCTCCAGCTCTGGGCAGCCACTGGTCAGCATTCTGTCTCAGGGGTTTAGATCTGACTCTTGAAATCTCATGCAAACAGAATCATACAATAGATAGACTTGTATGACGGCTGTCTTCGTTCAGCATGTCTTTGAGATTCATTCATATTGTCCCGTCAACTGTCATCTGTTGGTATTTACATGGGGACGCTTAGGTGTTTGTGCAGGTTTGGGAGCAGCTGTAAGTTGCTTCTTCACCCTCAGCTTTTGTGTGGGCGTCCTTCATATGGGCCAGAGCTTCAAGCTTGCTTTTGGCTCCCAGCTCCACTGTTTGGAGACCACTTTGAAGAACCTTGAGCCAGCAGCCTGGAAAATGTGAGGCCCTAGGGAGGCCACCAAGGTGCTGGGGCAGAGAGCCCATGCACCTGCGAGTATGGGAGTGGGGTCACCTTGCACCATCCAGCCCAGCTGAGCCACCAGTGACTGCCACGCTCATGTGAGTCCAGGGGAGACCAACAGAATATTCTAGGTGGCTGCCCCCAGGAATTCTAGAGGATTGTGAGTTTCAGCTATGGAGTACCCTGCAGAGGGCTTCCAGGAAGGCTTGTCTCCCTCCAGTCCAGTTTTCTGCCCCATTTTGAAGGGTATCTAGACTGAGAGTGAAGTCCCACCCTCACGGGGGCATTGGATCCGGGCATTTTGGATGCTTTATTAAGAGCATCAGAGACTCACACTCAGTTGTCCCTGCCCCTTCCTCTATAATAAAATAAATCAGAGACCCAGAGTCTGCGCTCACTGAGTGAAGTGCAGATCATGCAAGGTGGAGAACTCTGGAGATCTGCTGAGAGCAGAAAGGGAAGCTGACCATCTCGTTTCTCTTACCCTCAGCTGGACAATGCACCTGGAAGTCCTACCCACAGTAACACCTTAACCTGGGCACTCCACTGGTCTTCACCAACTCTCTCCGTCTTCCTCCACCACGCTTGCATGGCCACAATGTTGTAGATTTTCCCAAGTCCTAGTGAGGCGGAAAACACCATTCTGGTCTGCCATGGCACGTGCACTAGTGAAATGAAGAAATTGCTTTCAGAGGATCTACCTGTCCGTTGACATTCAGAGGTACATTTCTAGGGCACTTGCTTGCTCCAGGCTGAGGGGTGGTGTCTGGGAGCAGGCGTGAATGCAGCAAGCTCCCTGTCTCAAGAGTCTGCCATCTAGTGGGGAAGCCAGACCATGACAACAATCTGCAGTGTGGGGGTTGGCTGAGTACTTAAGATATCCAAGTCCATGTTGAGTACCCAGAGTCCCAATTGCAGCTCCTCACTCCAGCTTCCAACCATACAGACCTAGGGAGATAATGACCCAAGGAATTGGATTCCTGCCACCCACATGGGAGACCTTGATTAATCTTGACCTTGACCATGGTCCATGGTGGGCATTTGGGAAGTAAACCAGCAGATGAAATCCCTCTCTCTCTCTCTCTCAAATAAATAAATTAATTTTTATTCATTTAATTTATTTTTAAAGATTTTATTTATTTGTGAGGTACAGTTACAGAAAGAGAGGGAGAAATAAAGAGAAATGTCTTCCACCTCTTCTTCCCAAGTAGCACAATGGCCAGAGCCGGGTTGATCCAATGCCGGGAGCCTGGATGGAGATTCCTCCAGGACTTCCTCACCAGTGCAGGGGCCCAAGCACTCGGGTCATCTTCTATTGCTTTCCCAGGCCATTAGCAGGGAGCTGGATCATTAGAGGATCAGCCAGGACTAGCACGAGCACCCAATAATTTTTTTTTTATTTATTTGACAGGTAGAGTTATAGACAGTGAGAGAGAAGGAGAGAGAGAGAAAGGTCAATCCAAAAGCTAGGAGCCAGGTGCCTCTTCCTGATATCCCACGCGGGTGCAGGAGCCCAAGCAGAGAGCTGGACTGGAAAAGGAGCAACCGGGACTAGAACCAGCGCCCATATGGGATACTGGAGGATTAACCAAGTGAGCCAGGGCGCCGGCCCCAGCCAATAAATGAACTTTTAAAAAGGCATTGCAAGAGCAGTTGTGATGGGAGGCTAGCTCCATGATAAAAGGTGTGATGGAAATGCAGAGGAAGCAGAGGCCAGGAGGAATTCGTGAATAAATCGAGCCATCCAGCCATGAAAGATTAATTGGTCGTGCCAAGTAAAGGAATTATCACAAGAAGATCTCAGGGGGAGTGGGGAGAGGGACCTGGAGCTGCTCTCAGCTCAGCATGGCAGGGATTGAGGGCACTCGTGCAGAACGGCAGAGTCACGAGGTTGGAGAGGTTAGAAAGTACCTTTCTTGTCCTCATAGCAAAGTTAAAATGTAAGCGGACAGCTATAACTAGTACTGAAACAGTATTTTTACACCTTGTGTTTCTGTGTGGGTGCAAACTGATGAAATCTTTACTTAGTATATACTGAATCGATCTTCTGTATATAAAGATAATCGTAAATGAATAAAAAAAAATTGGTGTTAAATTGGAAATTACATAAAAAATTAATCAAATTAAAAAATATCATGTAGGATCTCTGTCCTTAATGGGCTGTACATTGTGATTCAATGCTATAACGAGTACTCAAATAGTATATTTCACTTCGTGGTGCTATGTGAGGGCAAATGGTTGAAATCTTTACTTACCACATACTAAACTGATCTCCTGTATACAAAGAGAATTGAAAATGAATCTGGATGCGAATGAAAGGGGAGAGGGAGCAGGTAAGGGGGGAGGGTTGTGTGTGGGGGGAAGGTGTGTGGGGGGAAGCCATTGTAATCCATAAGTTGTACCTTGGAAATTTATATTCTAAATAAAAGTTAAAAAATAAAAAAAAATGTAAGCGGACAGCCAGAGCCACTGAATGACAAGTCTCACACAGTGGCATCATCCAGTGCACCTGTTAGAGGCTCCTGTTGAACGCAGTGTGTGTGGCACAGGCTCTGGGCTCTGGTGGGAAAGGCGGCTTTTGTGGAGATCCACTAGGAGACAGGGGCTTGTGCCTGAGCCAATAAAGAGCAAGGCTGCTGGGATCTTGGTGATCAGAAGGAGGGGCCGTGGCCTTCCCCTAGCCATGCCCACCTTGGCTGTGGTCAAAAATATATTCATGAGAGCCGGGCGGCCCAACAGGAGTCCAAAGGTGGCCCTGCAGGGAGCATTGTTCTCACTGGAGGACAGTGACATCCATGATGACATATCATGGTTTACAAATCTGCACCCACAGGCAACTGCACACAGTAGGAGGCACCTATATACACACGACCCACAAAAGCCAGGCGCCCTGGGTGTGAGTGCTGATTGCTGCACCCAGAGAGGCACAGATGGTTCTATTTTTGTTAATCCAGACATCTCCCCCAGTGCCTGAGTTGTCACAGCAGGAATGGGCCCTAATGAGATTCACGAATTAGATAAGAGGATCTGCTAAGACTTGACCACGGTGGGCCCTAACGTGATGGGGACCAGGAACCAGAACTGACAATAGGAAGAAAAGGGACTTGTTCTTTCGTGTCTGGCCCTGAGATGCTGGAGCAATCCTTCGCGGTTGACCTTCCAGGTTGCTCCATCCCTGCTCACCAGCCGCCAGCCACCATGACGCCAGATAGAAGAACTATTGAGCTGGGTGAACAGATGAACGAGGGGGCTTTTCCACTGTCTGCTTGTTTAAGCTGCTGATCAAATAGCCACTCAATTTTATTTTATGATCACAGGACACTGAAGCGACAAAGCTTTTTATTGCAATTCCTACAGAGGAGGTACTGTGTTGTTTTCTTCTTGCAGCCCGGACTCGAACCGGCACCCATATGGGATGCCGGCACTGTAGGTGGTGGCTTTACCCGCTGCGCCACAACGCTGGCCCCTGTGTTGTCTTCTTCAGGACTAATCCCAGCCCTGTCTCCCTTGGAAGCCTTGGCTTGTGATAAATGTTCATCTGCTAACCCAGCGACACTTAGCAGTGTGATAACCCCTGTGCCCCAGCTCCTCTGGCTGGAGACATCCTCCCTGGGGACTTAGTTGCTCTGAAACTGGACTGAAAACCATCTTCTTTTAGAGTCTGTCCAAAAATCCCCATGGCCTCCCTGTCTCAGCTCTCTGCAGTCCAGTGCAGAATCAGCCCCCTGGTAGGTGGGAGCAGAATTTAAACACATAGACATTTCTAGGCCTTAGTCCCTCCCCCTCTTTTCCCAGGTGTTCACACCAATCAGACTGGATCTAGAACTAAGTCTCAGTGACTGAACCTGAGCCTTGCGGGGACCCCGAGCCCCAAGTCTCCTTCACAGGTGGCCCATTGTGAGATAGGCTCCTCACAGCTGGTCCTGATGTCTTGGTTGTCCCTGGGGCTTCCATTACCTGAGATGGCACAGGCCAGAGAAGTTGATCGCAGCTACATTCACCCAACGTGGTGCTGGAAAACCACTCCCACTGGCTTACCAGCCTTGTCATCCTCTTGAATGACCAGAACCTTGTAGCAAAATCAAGTCCGTTTCGGTGCCTCTGACCCCAGCCTCATTCCTTCACCACGTGGGCATTTTATAGTGTCCAGCACGCACACCCAACCGCAGCAGCTCTGTTAACATGTGCCCATCCACTTTCCAAAGCAGACGCTGACTTGTGCCCCAGTTTCACAGAGTGAGCCGGGCTCAGTGCTCGACTGATTGGTCCTGACCTGGGTTGCTAGTTAGTTGCTCTAATAGCGTGATGAGAACTCAGATGCTCACAATGCCTGGAAATAAAGCAGAGTCACGGTGTCTGGAGCCTCCGCTGCCTTGCCTGACTCACCTGCATGGCCTGGGACAGGTTGCCAGCCTGGCACACCCATGTCACAAAACTTCTGAAACTCAGCTGACTCACTGATCCAAGTGCCACCGGGCGCCTCCTCCGTGCTGGCCCCCAGTTACGTAGTGGGGAACATGGGCTGAGCACCATGTGAGCCACACAGGTCTCCTTGCCCCTTTCTGCATTTTATGACTTGTTAAAGTGTCAGCTCCCATCGGATGCATTAGTGGAGTAGGCATTAGGGCATAGCAGGCAAAATCGCCACCTGTTATGCTGGCATCCCATATGGTCACCAGCTGGAGTCCTGACTGCTCCACTTCCCATCCAGCTCCCAGCTAATAAACTGGGTAAAGCAGCAGAAGATGGCCCAAGTGCTTGGGCCCCCGCCACCAACATGAGAGACCTGGATGAAGCTCTCTTCAGCCTTGCCCAGTCCCAGCCATTGTGGCCATCTGGGGAATGAATCAGCAGATAAAAGCTCTCTCTCTCTCTCTCTCTTTCTCTCTCTCTCCTCTCAATGCTGACTTTCAAATAAATATGTTTAAAATCTTTTTTAAAAAAGTGCACCAGCAACTACACAGAAATTTGCTGAAATCTTGCCTTGACGAGCAAGCCTAGAGTTACAAAATCATTGGGCCACATGACGGAAAACTTCCTCACCTGAAAAGGAGTAAAGGAGTGGACGTTTGATATCTGCAAAGTTTTGGTGAACCTCAAAGAAATTCTGGTGCAACAAAAAGGAATAATTGAGAAGAGCACCTGCTACATGATTTCATTTATGTAAGATTCACATAAGTAAAATTGTACTACATCTATGTATTCCTATATGAGAGAGAGAGAGAGAGAGAGAGAGAGAGAGAGAGAGAGAGAGAGAGAGTGAGGTCTTCCATCAGCTGGTTCACTCCCCAAATGGGCACAATGGCCAGAGCTGAGCCAGAGCCAATCCAAAGTCAGGAGCCAGGAGCTTCTTCCAGTCTCCCATGTGGGTGCAGGGGCCCAAGCACTTGAGCCATCCTCCACTGCTTTCCCAGGCCATTAACAAGGAGCTGGACCAGAAGTGGAATAGCCTGGACTAGAACCAGCACCCCTATGGGGTGCCAGTGCCACAGATGGAGGCATAACCTGCTACACCACAGTGCCAGCCCTTTTGCTGACATTTTTAAAGGAGATGCACTCAACAAATGACAGACCAACACATTGTTACAAGAGCATATCTGGGGGGTTACTGTGATGTGTGTTTTAACATCTATGGTTCTCCCATCCCTTCATCTTGCAAAATGAGACTAAGTCAGCGGAGAAGGAGGACCAAGAAAGAGTGAGTTAGAGTCAGGGTCTAGAGGAGGCCAACCAGACTGTCCAGAATGACGGAAAGTGCTTTTCTGGGAAAGAGGCTAAATGAGGAAGAGAAGACAGTGTGGGAAGTGCCGCTTGCTAAGTGAGCAAAGCTCTTCCGTTGCTTTTTATGGCTCAGGCACTGGTGCAGAGGAGCTCATCTTGAGTGAACATGTCAGGTCAGCCTGTGATGAGGACAGCAACCTGGTAGCTCTGACGCCTGCCCCCTCATCTCTTTACACTCCACCTCCTAAACCATCTCCACCTTGCAAGTCCCCTGCTGTTTTATGTCCTGTATATTATGCAATGCTCTCTCTCCCATTGGAGATAAATAATATGTATACATACATGTGAATGAGCTCACACTGAAGGCTGACGGTGGGGCAGCACACATGTGAGCATCCTACATCCACAGATGGACCACCAGGCTTGGGTGATTCACTCTACCTCATCCAGTTCGGCCATTGACTGATAGACGAGGACCCAACCCATTTATTCTCTGGTCCCCTGTGCAACTCTCAAATCCTCAACACTCCTCACGTAAATTATTGTGAAGCCCTCCTCCCTTTCCTCACCATCTGTATGCAAGTCGCCTCACTCTCTCAAACTTTTGATTTCTATTAGTCTTATTTAGGCCATCACTTTCCAAGTTTCCTCATTCTTTGACCTCAAGTCCTGTAGCCACACAGCTGTCCTCAGTGGAATTCCGTTCACTTGGCTGCTGTTACTATTCTACAAGCACCTCAGTCATAGGTCATCTCTGGGCAGTGCTGGGTGGCTGCTCACTGCCATTAGGGCACCACCCACCCTGTCAGCATAGAAAATAACTGTTTCTCATCATTATGATCAGCATCCATTATTCCAATGCATTTGGATTTACAGCAGTGACTCAGATTTCACTTTAGACACCTTTAATTATTCATCTTTCTTTTAATATCCCATGCACTTCTAGGAATCTTAATTGGATGACAGGATGGAAGAATGGATCAACAGATGAGTATATGAATGTTAATGTGTGAAATGGGTGACAAGATGAATGGATGGGCTGATGGATGGATGAACTGATGGAAAAGTTGAAGGATGGATGGATGGACACATGGATGTGAGGTGGAAAGTGTAGAGTGGGTTGGATGATTTATAGATAACAACAATAACTGAACTTTAGAGTGGGAACTGGAGCAGAATTGATTGGCATCCGAAACTAAGAGCTACTAAGAATTTACTCCAACCAGTCACTATAATCATACTCTCATTGAATTCTCATGAAATAGTTTAAGGTGGGCATTTATTATTTCCTTGTATGAGTGAGCAACTGTGGACCAACAACTTGTGAAATATATGTGAGGTCAGAATGTAATCGAAAACCCAAGTGAGGTATACAAGGACTTCATGCTCTTTTGATTGTATCACATGAAATGATTTCCGTGTGGGACATGATGATTCATAGCTGTCTCAGTAACTTCTGAGTGGTATCTAGAAAATAGATGAATAATCACATTTAGTGCAAAGGAAATAAAAAGGTCCTAGGATAAGGATTTGAGAGTCACAGCATGTCGATTATAGCTGAATCCATACAACAGCCAATACTCGACAGCCGCAGGTAAGCCACACACTGTCAAGCACACTTTGAAACGCTGACTAAGACGGAAAAGCAGGGAAGATCACTGAAAACAAGGACTAAGAGTAAGGGCAAGACAAGTGGGAGAGTGGGCACTAAATCTTGGCTGTAGACAGTGCCTGGCTTATGTGGTGGCAAAGGAGTAGAGGGAGACAGAGCCTTCCATGTTTGTATACCCACTGGAGAGTTGAGAAGAGAGTGAGTGAGCGAGCGAGAGAGAGGGAGGATGCTGGGATGTAAAGGGGAAGGTGGCAGTCCTGCTAGGTGAAACTTGGCGGAGCACAGAGCATACCAGGTTGACCCTGATGCAGGATTTCAATTTTTCTTGTAGGACTTTGCACATACCCCAAGGGCTTCATGGAGAGATGCAGTGATCACACCTCTGCCAAGGAGTGGCCCCAGGGAACAATGGCAGTGCCCATGACAGAAAGTGGCCCCGGGGGAACCAGAGCCAGGAGCAATGTTCTGTGGCTCTTCCGCTCCCTGTCTGCTCCTTGTAACGTCCCTTTGCATCGTGAGTGTGTAACGATGGTCTTCTCAGCCAGCAAGCTTTGTAGTTCTGTCCTGGCAGGAAAGGATTGTCCCTACCTAGGGGCCTATGTGGGGAGCATCATGGCTCTGGATACAGAATCAACCCCTCACTCTCCTAGGAGGTGTCCATCTGAGGCAGCAAGGTGTGCCCGAGCTCAGGCTCATAGGGCCCAGGTCTGTGGCACCTGTTGGCAAGTGTCCCACAGGTAGAGACTGAGAGCAGGACAGCTGGTGGCTGCCCGCAGTCCCTAATCAGTGCATTCTGACAGCCTCAGTCTCATCCAGAAACTGCCCAGCCAGCAGCATCTCAACATCTTCATTAAAGCTCCAACCAACCCACTTCTGTTTGAACTAATTTGGGTTCCCTCCATCTGACAAAGACTACGTACAGTCTGAAGGCAGTCACCATCAGTGACCAGCATCCTGCCCGGCAAGGCAGCTTCCTGCAGCCCCAAATTCTCTAAAGCCGGACCCCACTGCCCCACTTCTTTCTGAGCGCCCCACTTTCTATCTGAGCTGTGGGTTTCTTTTCAGTGACAGCACATTTAAAAGCCTGATCTTAGTCAATACGGGATGCAAAGAACGGAGGCAGCAAAGCAGGAAGGAACAGCTGGATCAGGCAGCTAACCACAGACTTCTCAGGGGTGTGTAGTAGGCTGTGTCCCCGCAGCACCTGCCAGGAACCCTGGATGGCTGCCTCCTTCGGCAGGAACATGAAGCAAGTGCGTTCTAGAAGCTGTTCCAACACACTCGGCCAGTAGTGGCCACATCTACTTTGAAGACACCACTACTTTTAAAAACGATGTAATTATGTATTTGAGAGGTACAGCTGTAGAGAGAGAGAAGAGAGAGAAAGAGAGAGAGGTTTTTCATCCGCTGGTTCACTCCCCAAATGGCTGCAACAGCCAGAGCTGGGCCGATCCAAAGCCAGGGGTCATGGGCTTCTTCTGTGTCTCCCATGAGGGTGCAGGGGCCTGAGGACTTGGGCCATCCTCCACTGCTTTCCCAGGTCATCAGCAGGGAGCTGGATTGGAAGTGGAGTAGCTGAGACTTGAACAGGTGCCCATATGGGATGCCAGTGCCACAGGTGGAGGCTTAACCCACTATGCCACAGCACCAGGTCCTAAAGGCAGCACTATGGTCAGCAGGACCTGTGAAAATGAGAGGTGGGCAGTGTTTGAGTCCCAGTTGACAAGCGTATTGCCTGGTGGAATTTCTGGCGTAGCAGGAGATAGGGTCACCCTTTCCCTCCAGTGTTGATTCCCCTCTTTAATATCCTTATAGAGCATTTAAATGATTGATGCCCTCCCCAAGGTTACAAGGTTGGGAAACACCTTGTCACAAGAACTCCATGATACAAGTAAGGGCTTTTACAACACAGGCAAAGCACACTAGAGAGGATCCGGAGGGTGGGCTTATGGAGAGGGCAGGGTTGAGGGCTGGCATCCAAGGCCCAGCGAGGAGTAGTGGGGGTGGGGTGCACATCACAGCTCCCCCCTCCCCGCAGAAGGCCAGGGTGCCCTGCTCCCTGCACGGCCTCAGGAGCAGCTGCCCTCGGCAGCGTTTCCACATCAGATGCCAAACAAACCCTTGACTGGATGCTCTTAATTAGACCCAAGGCAGAGTCTGGAACACAGCTGTGCAAAGGAAACACATCAAGAGCAGAAGCCACAGCCTGACCCCCGCCCCTCCCCCAGCCCCACTTCCCATCAGACCACAGTAATGGGGGATCTTTTTTCTGCCAAGGCCACGTGGATATTTATGACACCATCTGTGGGCCATACACAACGATCAACTTAAACGTTGGCCTGCTATAGATTCATTGGATTTCGAGTCCTACCTGTGGTTGCCTTGGCAGGGCCAGACCAAATGATGCCTTGAGCCTTATAAGGACCTGCAGCCTGGATGTTCCCCTGGGGGTAGACAGATGAATGGCATAGTTTTTAAAGGGTCCTCCCCAAATGCCTTTTCAACCAGGTTTTGCATATGCACTGTTGAGCAATCAACAGATGCTCATGCCCCTGGAAAGCATGGGGCTTGCCAAGGCGAGGGAATCCAATTCCAGCATGTTAGGAACCAGGAGATGGGCTGGGGAGCTGGAGCTGGAGTTTGCATACAAGAGGGTAGGAGCCTATGCAGCCTTCTCAGGAAGGGGGGGTCATTGCAGAAACTTGAGTGTTCTTCCAAGACTTGTCTCTGTCTGCTCCCACGGCTGAGCGGAATCTTCAGTGGATGCTGTTTGTACAACTTCAGAGAGCGTGGCTGTGATTATTCCAGCCTGGACCATTCTCAGAGCTGGTGTTTTCTGGGCCAGACCCCCAGGGGGACCACAACGGGGCTTCTCTTGTGAGTCTAATTGAGGCTTCCTGCTGGGGTGGCCTCCTGGCCAGGTGTGTACATCTTCAGGTAACCAACCAAATCTGCGTCTCAGAGCAGGCAGTTGGTGTGGACATTTGGCTTCTGGAGGACAGACTTGCAGATGCTGCCTGTGACTGGGAATTTCTGGTTTGTTTGTTTGTTTTTGACAGGCAGAGTTAGACAGTGAGAGAGCGAGACAGAGAGAAAGGTCTTCCTTCAGTTGGTTCAACCCTCAAATGGCCGCTACGGCCGGTGCACTGCACTGATCTGATGGCAGGAGCCAGGTGCTTCTCCTGGTCTCCCATGCAGGTGCAGGACCCAAGCACTTGGGCCATCCTCCACTGCACTCCTGGGCCACAGCAGAGAGCTGGATTGGAAGAAGAGCAACTGGGACAGAATCTGGCGCCCCAACCGGGACTAGAACCCAGGGTGCCGGCACTGCAGGCGGAGGATTAACCAAGTGAGCTGCGGCGCCGGCCAAGGGAATTTCTGGTTTTGATCTTTCTGGATCCTGCTAAATGGCAAGCTTTTCCACGTACCAGCGGGCAATGAGGATGTACTTCCAACGTGCAAACTCTGCACTCTGTGTGGGAGTGATGTCCACTCGTGTTCTAGGCAGTTTGAGTGCCAAACCACACACCACAATGCCTTTGGTCAACTTTCTTAGACTTTTTTCCAAATATATATAAGTTGTTCATGCTCCATGGCATCCCACAAATAAGGATGTCTTTGCCTTATCTCACATTTCAGTCCCTTGTGAGTTCCATGGAAGCATGTATGAATCATCACTAGGACAAAGAAAATTCCCCAGTGATGGCACTTGCCACCCCAGATATCCCCAGGGAGACACCTGATGCAGTTGCTGAGGTGGCTCTGTGCACAGGTAGGTCAAAGCTGACCATCAAAGAGAAGAGGAGAACAACTTTTTTAAAAGATGTATTTATTTATTTGAGAGTCAGAGTTAGATAGAGGAGACACACACACTCACACACACACACACACCCAACCCCCCAGAGAGAGAGAGAGAGAGAGAGAAAGAGAGAGGATCTTCCATCTACTATTTCACTCCCCCAAATGGTTGCAGTGGCCAGGGTTGGGCCAGGCCTAAGCCAGGAGCCAGGAGCCAGGTCTCCCACTGGGGAAAGGGATTCCCCCCCCCCACCTTGGGCCATCCTCTGCTTCTTTCCCAGGCACATTAGGAGCTGGATTGGAAGTGCAGCAGCTGAGACTCGAACTGGTGCCCATATGGGATGCCAGCACTGCAGGCTGGGCTCAACCTACTGTGCCCCCATGCCAGCCCTGAGAATAATTTCATAATCTTATCTGGTCACATCTGTGGGAGATGTGCTTCTCTAAAGGGTTTTCAAGTAGGAAAATTATTCTAGTAAGAAGCTCCCTTCCCATAGTCATGATTCACTATCTCTTCCTCGTGGCACTCAGAAGACAGTCAGACATGTGTACGTATGGCTGGGATGGCACATTTTGCCCCCAGTGAAACCAGGATTCACATTATAGCCGAATCATTAATAATGTGAAGCCATTAAATAATGTGAAACCATTCCTTGCTTGCACCCTCTTTTGAGAGCTAACACTTGGTCATGTAATGTATTTGCTGGACAAACACTAACGCAGAATATTCTCCCTGCCAAGTGCTGCATTAATCACTTTACAAATATTAATTTAATTCATTGTTCCAATAACTCTGAGGCCTAGAGAAGCCTAAGAACTCATCAGAATTCCCATGGCTGGGGGAAGCCGAGCATCCTGGCCTGGGAGTCTGTACCTTGCAGCCCCACATTCTGTGTCCCTGAAACTCTGCTAGCAGTGGAGCAGCCAGGGAGTCTTTGATCCCCAGGGGACAGCCACTGAAAGGAGGTGGGCAATGATAAAAAGAGAAAGAGAGCCCAAGCTGTGCCAAGGGTAGATGCACCTGCCTCAACAGGTGGCCAGGAAGGAATGAAACATGCAACTGACCATGTACTGCGACTGGAGACCAGTTCTTTGTTTTCAGTGGCAAACCATGCTGTCTCTTTCCCCTATGAAAAAATGACATGGGAGTAATTTTTTTTTAGTCCCTTCTCCAATTCTAAACCTCCACAACTAATAACTAACATGATCTGATTCCTAAGAATCTCTTCCATTAATCCTCATTCTCTCCTTTGTGCTGCTCTCCAAAAATGAACTGCAAGAACACTGCAGGAATATTAATCTCTCTCTGATGGTTCAGAAGGCACTTCAGAACTCCACAGTCCTCTGGTTATCATTTTAGCATCAATTATCCTTGCTTGGTTGCTAAGCTGAGGACTCCATTAACAGAAAGCTCTGCGTAATAGATGCCAAATGCAGAGAATTTTCTATAATGGGACGGGCCACAAGTTAGCAACTTTTGAATCCTGCTGTGGCTCAGGCATACGGCAAATCAAGGCTTAGAAGGCCAAGTGGCAGCCCCACAGAGGTGGGCATTGGTCCTTCTGGCCACATGGGGGCAGTCTTTCCCCAAAGATGTAGAAGGCAGGTATTTGTGACTAGGTATGCTAGGTCTGCACTGGCAGATGGAATCCATGCGGGCTTCCACAGCCTCATTCTCCATAGGCGCGCAGCTCAGGGAGGGAGAAATAGTTGAGAAAAATAGCTTTTTCCACCCACTCCTGCCCCCAGCAAACAGAGGAGACCTAGGGAAACAGACACGAGTCCTGTTCCTGAAAAATAAATAAATAAATAGATATTAAAGTGCTAAAAATAATAATAAATAAATAAAAAGAAGCAGGAAGCTGCTACAGGCACACAGAGAACTACCCAGTTTGGTTTGGAGCATGGAGGGGCCTGAATACTGGATGGACACCAGGGGTCCGTGCCACCAGATGTCCTCAACAAAGACTTTTGTCCAGTGCTGGGATCAGCCTCACCAAGGCAGGCCTGGCCTACTCCCAGGGCCAAGGACTCCCTGATGCTCTGGCTTGAAACCTTGCCCCCACAGACCCAACCCAGTGCCACTCTGAAGTCCATTTTGGCCCTGGAGCCCCCTGGAGTCGGCCTGCATCAGGGTTCTCTTCTCCCTCTTGCCAGTGCCAGTCTTGCGTAGGGGGCCCCAATCTGCACGTTCACCTCCAGCCCGGAGTCTGCTCTGCAGTGAAGGCAGAGCCAGGCTGAGGCTCCTGGGCAGGGGCAGACGCAGGGCAGACAGCACACTTCACCTGTCCTGTCAAACCTGTCACCCTCGTCTCCTGGGGAGCATCAAGCACAGCCTTGGTGACTCCTGTGGCAGCCCGTGGCCTTAGATGTTTCTTTGCCTTGAGCCTAACTGACTGGCTGCTGGTCCCCTGTCATTTGGGGATTGATGGCCCTCTCCCATGGGCAGCCCCCACTGCCAGCCCTCTCTTGAGCTACTTTCTCCCTGAGGCGTTGAAAGAGCCAGCTCAGTGCTCCAAAGTGTCAGTTATGCAAGTCCCGAAACACTTCATACAGCAAGCTCTGGTTTATTGTCAGACTATTCATAAAAACACAGCTACAGCTGCAAAGGAAGTGGCCTGGGAGCAAATCTAATTGAAATCAGGGCTTCTAACAGGGTCCCCTCTGTTTGAGTCCGATCGTGCGGTGCACTTCTGCAGCCTTCTTTGCCTGGCTCATTTCAAGCTTTCCTGGGAAGGTTAATCACCTGTTCTTCTGGTTGGTTTAACCACATCTGCCAAGAGGCTCAAAAGAGATCTCTGCACAACTGTAGGTCTTATATTAAAAAAAAAAAAACCCTATAGAAGGATTTTTTATTCCTCTTGACCTAGTTTACAATTGCCACTTAGGTAAATTAGCATGGCCTCTGGCTTTCTGAATCTTGGATTGAGAATTGTTGGGGAAGACTCATTGCTCTGAGGATATGGGACACCTGCTCAGTCTCAGCCTCCTCCCCTCCTAGACCAGACTCCAGTGAGACTCCTCTGAGCCAGGCTTAGTCTTGACCTTGGCTTCCAAGTCTGAATTTAGCCAACAGTCTCTCCAGTCAGTTCACAGAGAATCCACCCACCCCGGATGTCTGATAGAATCCTTCATCCCTCACCCTTGCTATCAAAGCCTTTGGCCTGTGTTTATTTTTTTTTAAAGATTCATTTTGTTTATCTGAAAGAGTTACAGAGACGGACAGAGAGAGAGAGAGAGAGGTCATCCACCTGCTGGTTCATTCCCCAAATGGCCACAATAGCCAAAGCTGAGCTGATCTGAGACCAAGAGCCAGGAGCTTCTTCCAGGTCTCCCACACTCCCACGTGGGTGCAGGGAATAAGGACTTGGTCCATCTTCCACTGCTTTCCTAGCTGCATTAGCAGGGAGCTGGATTGGAAGTGGAGCAGCCTGGACTCAAACCCACACGCATATGGGGTGCTAGTGATGCAGTCCAAGGCTTTAAACCTACTGCGCCACAGCACCGGCCGCTGGCCTGTGTTTAGTAAAAATTTTGTTAGGTCATTTTAGCTACCTGCCCTTGACATTGAACCAAATTCTTCTCAGCAATTCTCTGTGCACAGGACCACCACCTTCGCCCATCATTGGTGTGAATCCTCAGCTGCTTTCGCTGCACTTGGCATTGAGTTCAAGCTCTTCCCCTACTGCACAAGACTTGAATGAAGTCATCCTTGCCATTTCTAAGACACAGCCCTGGGATAATTTCTCTTCCACTCCTGTTTGACTTCAGCCGGGGTTGGGTTTCCCCAGCTCTGGGAGAGGCAGACGGCCCAGAGACGCACAAGATTCCCTTCATGCTGGTCATGGGGTTGGGGATAGGTGATAATGCACTTGCCCAGGTGCCCCTGAAGGTGGCCTCCCCACACTGCAATGGCTTCATTTGCATGTTAGAGGGGTACAAGGCCAAGAGGAATGGCTTGTGTTTGCTTGGACAGGAGCAGGAGTGCCTTGGGGTGGAATCTGGCCCAGGTAAACCTCCGAGTAGGTGAGCAGCGCCCCCTTGCACACTCAGCAGCGGCCCTGACACCAGCTCAGGTCATTTGGTGATTTCCTTCTCTCTCTCTTGCCAGCACCTGCTGAGCTGCCACACTGTGCACCCAGAGGCTGTGACTGACCCTTGGCTGAGTCACAGGCTCTGCCTGACCAAGGGACAACACGTCAATAGGAGACATCCGTGCACTCAGAGCATTTAGCCAAGCACACATTCAGTCCCAGTGCACATATAGGTTGGGGAGGAGGCCCTTCTGGGGGCATCTGAGTTAAGGTGCACAGCGTGCAGTGCAGCCATGGCCCAAGGGTGGTGCCTGGCCCTGCAGGCTCACAACACCTGGAACTTGAGAAAAATGCACATACTGGGCTCCTGCACAGACCCACCAAATGGGAAACCTTGACAGGAGAGGCAGCAGTCTTTGTTCTAAGCAGCCCCCTTCCCAGGGGGGTTCTGATCTTGCCAACATTAGGGAGGGGCCCTGGAGAGGGGTCCAGGTGATGTCTTCTCAGATGCTGATGGCGAGAGGAGGCAAGGGGCTCCCCGACTTTTTTGCCTGGAGGCTCTCACTGAAATGCTCTTGACTGTTCCTGTGCCCTGATATCTCTTGCCACAAGGGCAAGACACCAGGTGACTACGGCAGGGGGATGGCTTCTCAGGGAAACACTGGCTAGACGCACCGTATCCTCAGGAGAAGGCCTAATGGCTGGTCGCAAATGACCACTTGGACCCCAAGATCGTCATCAGTGGCTGAGCTGCTCCCTGGATGGGAAGAGCCTGTCCCTGTGTGGGGCTCTGCAGGGCCCCAAGCCCCTCCTCATGCCACCTACTGAGGCACTTCTAAATCATCCCTTTCTTTGCACTGATCCTTCAGGTAAAGATGCAAACAAACCCTGATCCTAGGACGCCTGAGTGGTTTCAGAGCTCTTTCAAAGAACCAGAGAGAAAGGAGAGCAACTCACAAAATAATGCACAAAGATGGCTCTGCTGCCTGTGACGCCCCTCCTCCTCCTCCTCCTCACGACTCCTCGGGGCCTGGAATTGTGCCCAGCTCATGAAAATGGTTCCATCAGACTCGTTTCAATTGATGGGTAAGGGTCCTTAGAGAACCACACTGACCACACTTCACTGTTAAAAAATATTCTCTTTTCCACACTATTGATAAGTCTGTGAGAACACTCCCTTTGGTTCTCAAAGATCAGAATGATGTCAGTACTGACCTGAACACATTGAGGCTTTGAGCAAAATTCCCGCATGGGCAATGCAAGTGACCTGAGCAGATCTCAGTCCAACTATCTCCTGCTCCCATCACCATTTTTTTTTTGACAGGCAGAGTGGACAATGAGAGAGAGAGACAGAGAGAAAGGTCTTCCTTTTTCCATTGGCTCACCCCCAAAATGGCTGCTGCGGCCGGCACGCTGTGGCCGGTGCACTGCGCTGATCCGATGCCAGGAGCCAGGTGCTTCCTCCTGGTCTCCCATGCGGGTGCAGGGCCCAAGGAGCTGGGCCATCCTCCACTGCCTTCCCGGGCCACAGCAGAGAGCTGGACGGGAAGAGGAGCAACCGGGACAGAATCCGGCACCCCAACTGGGACTAGAAGCCGGAGTGCCGGTGCCGCAGGCAGAGGATTAGCCTATTGAGCCACGGCACCTGCCCCACCACCATTTAATTGGCACCATGGAAGAGTGGACATTCATGGTGGCTCTAAGCCACTGCTGGGGATGCTCGCATCATTTAACAGCGTCTGTGTTAAAGCCCCAGCTCTGCTCCCGAGTCCGGCTTCCTGCTCATGCAGGCTTCAGGGGCAGCAGGCAGTGGCTCAGGTGAGTGGAGTCCCAGGTCCCAGTATCAGCCTGGCCCAGCCTCACTGCTGCAGGCATCTGGACAGTGAACCAGTGGGTGGGTGATCTCTCTCCTCTCTCTCAGTCTCTCCCTGAATTTCAAATAAATACATTCAAAACAAACAAACAAACTAGAATAAAGTTGTGTTCCTTGATTTATTAAATAAATAAATAGGACACCATCGAGTTCTCTCTACCCAGAACCACAGCCAGGAAACGGAAACCAGAGCCCACCACAAATCCACTGAGATCAGCAGGAAAACTAACAGTGGAGTGTGTATCTTGCTGGGCGCCACAGCAGCCTTAATTTGCACACGTCCATTTATAATACTTTTTCTTGTTTCACCATTAGGCATCAGATGAAACACAAAGAAACTTTGAGAGGAAACAGCCAATTCCATCTCCTTGACTGCCAGGGTCATTGCATGATGCTATGTAAAGCATATTTTTCTTTTCCCAAAAGAGAAAAAGGCAAAGAACAAGAAAGTGTGGCCCTCACATGAGGAAACTCGCCCCACTGAAATGGATCCTGAGCAGCTCAGCTCTTGGGCTTGCTGTGGAAAGACCGTCTGTCACTTACAGTAAATATGTTCAGAGGACTTGCGGAAGCTTGTCTAAAGAGCTGCAGGCAAGCATAAGAGCTCTGGGGCTGCCGCTGTGGCACAGTAGGTTAATCCCCCGCCTGCAGTGCCAGCATCCCATACGGGCACTGGTTCTAGTCCTGGCTGCTCCTCTTCCAATCCAGCTCTCTGCTATGGCCTGGGAAAGCAGCAGAAGATGGCCCAAGTCCTTGGGCCCTTAAACCCAAGTGGGAGACCCAGTGGAAGCTCCTGGCTTCGGATCAGCTCAGCTCTAGCTGTTGTAGTCATTTGGGAAGTGAATCAGCAGAATGGAAAACCTCTCTCTCTGGCCCTACCACTCTTTGTAAATCTGTCAAGTAAATAAAATAAATCTTTAAAAAAAAAAAAGGATAAGAGCTCTGTCACACCAGATTGACAGCACCAGCAAAGAAAGAAAATCACAGTAACTGAAATGAGAAATTTACTGCAGGTTCTCAAAATTATTTTAAGTGCCAAAAAAAAAAAAAGAAAAAAATCATGATTAAAAATGGACAAAGCCTCAGAGATCTGCGGGCCATGAGCAAGCAGATACAGGGAGCAGAAGAATAGAATGAGGGAAAAGGGGTAGGAGGATGACTTGAAGAATGAAAGGGTAAAATTATCCCAAATTTCATGAAAAAAAAAAAATAGATGAACTACAGGTCCAAGAAAGATAAGCTCAAAGAGATTCATAATCAAGTTACGAAGCCTAAGACAGAATTTTTTTTCAACATATATTTGTTTAAATGAAAGAGTTACAGAGATAAAAGGAGAGGGAGAGAGGGAGAGAGGGAGAGAGGGAGAGAAGGAGGAGGGAGGGGGAGGGGGAGGGGAAGGGGAAGGGGAAGGGGAAGGAGAGGTCTTCCATTGTTGGTTCACTCTCCAAATGGCCACAATGGCTAGGGCTAGGCCAAGCCAAAGCCAGGAGCTTCCTCTAGGTCTCCCAGGTGGGTGGTAGGGTCCCAAGCACTTGGGCCGTCTTCTGCTGTTTTCCAGGTGCATTAGCTGGGGGCTAGATTGGAAGTGGAGCACCTGGGACTTGAGCCTACGCTCACATGGATGCCAGTGTCACAGGCAGTGGCTCAACCTGGTGCACTGCAATGCTGGGCCCACAAAGTCAGGATCTTAAAAGCAGAAAAAGAAGTGATTTCTCATGCAGAGAGCCCTGAGTGGACTTAGAGTGGACTTCACAGTGGACGCCTCGGAGGCCAGAGGCACTAAAGTCACATTTCCAAAGTACTCACCGGAAAACAAAACTATCGACCGAGGATGCTGTACACAGGAAGACTATCCTTCAAAAACTGCCGAGACACTTAGACGTATTCTGATTTTTTTAAATTAAAGAATTGAGCCCAGTGTTGTGACATAGCAGGCTAGGACTCTACCTGAGGCACTGGCATCCTATACGGGGGCTGGTTAGTGTCCCAGCTGCTCCACTTGTGATCCAGCTCTCTGCTATGGACTGGGGAAGCAGTGGAGGATGGCCCAAGTGCTTGGGCCCCTGCACCCATATGGGAGACCTGGAGGAAGCTCCTGGCTCCTGGCTTTGGATCAGCCCACTTCCCTCTTTTGCAGCCATTAGGGGAGTGAACCAGTAGATAGAAGACCTCACTCTCTCTCACTCTCTTCTCTTTGTCTCTTCCTCTCTCTCTCTCTCTCTCTCTCTCTCTCTCTCTCTCTCTGTAATTCTGCCTCCCAAATAGATAATTAATTTAAAACAAAAAAAGGAAAACAAATAACAAAATGGCAAATATAAATCCTACATGTAATAATCACATCAAATACAAATAAGCATAATGATTAAAAGGCAGATTAGAATAAAAAATAATAATCACAATTCAATTATATGCCACGTACAAGAGAGACATTTTAAATTCAAATTAACAAAAAATTTGAAAATGAAAGAGTGGAAAAGGATTCCTGAAGCAAGAGATGAAGAACAAGAGCCTTCATTAGTGCTGCTCCAGGTAGATTTTAGAGACAAAAAGAGAGACAAAGAAGGACATTTTATGTCTGTAAAAGTGCCAACCCACAAGAAAAACATAGCAATTATAAAAATATATAAGAAACCCAGACTCAGAAACTGACTTAATTAGAGGAAGAAGTGGTTAATTCCACCACAGGAGCTAGACTTCAAGAAGCCACTTTTAATAATGGAGCACTTGTTCTCTTCTTCTTCTTCTTCTTTTTTTTTTTTTTTTTTGAAAGTCAGAGTTACACAGAGAGAGGAGAGGCAGAGAGAGAGAGTCTTCCATCTGCTGGTTCACTCCCCAGGTGGCCGCAATGGCCAGGAGCCAGGTGCTTCCTCTGGGTCTCCCACGTGGGTGCAAGTGCCCAAGCACCTGGGCCATCTTCTGCTTTCCCAGGCCATAGCTGAGAGAAGTAGAGCAGCCGGGCTTCGAACTGGTGCTCATATGGGATGCTGGCACTGTAGTCAGCAGCTTTTCCCATTCCGCCACAGTGCCAGCCCCATGGAACTTTCAATAGCTGTAACAACATAATACTCAGGGTACATGACTCACAGTTCTCAAATTCAAAACCTGCCGCAAAGACACAGTGGTCACCGTAGGGAGATACTGCTCTAAGGATAAACATGAGGGGATTCCCAACAGTTGTTGGAATATGGATTTAAAAGATAAAAAAGAAAAAGCATAAGCCTTATTTCTCAACATAAGCTGCACAAATTTCAAGATACCTTTGTGGGGGTTGGCACTGTGGCATAGTAAGCTAAGCCTTCACCTGTGGCACCAGCATCCCACATGGACACTGGATCCAGGCCCGGCTGCTCCATCTCCAATTCATCTCCCTGTTAATTCACCTAGGAAAGCAGTTGAAGATGGCCCAAGTGATTGGGCCCTTGCACCCAGGTGAGAGACCTGGAGGAAGCTCCTGGCTCCTGGCTTCGGATAGGTACAGCTCCGGTTGTTGGGATCATTTGCGGAGTCTTGAAGAGCAGATGGAAGATCTCTCTCTCTCTCTCTCTCTCTCTGTGCGTAACTCTGCCTCTGAAATAAATAAATATATTTAAATATATATATATAATATATATAATTGGAATGCATGAGGTCAAATCAGTCATTTAGCTTATCCTTAAAGAACTGAGTATCCTGGGAATTTAACTGTGTCAATATAGTCCTCTATCTATTATCAACTGAAGGAAACTAGGCCCCATTTAGAGACTTTTTTAAAATTAGGGGACAAAAGAAAGTCAAAAGATCCATATCATTCTGTAATGTGGATACCAAATAAAACCTTAATGAAACTGTCATAAATTGCCATTGCTTCATGAGAGCAATGAGCAGAAACTTTGTTGTAGTGAAGGAGTCTACAGTGATTTTTGTATATTTTTCTGCTAAATTGCTGGTGAATTCCCTAAAATACATTCCTAATAAGCTGGCACCATCGTTTTTGTGGCCCTCTGGGAAGCCAGCAAGCCGAATGTCTCAAGCATCCCAAGGCCCTGGGTTTGTATCGACTGGACCACCTCCACCTCTTGGTAGCCATTACTCTGATTGTGCTTTGTCATCGTGAGCAGACTGGTAAAGCTGCATGTCTTCTCTCATTATGATTATTCAAAGTGCTTCAAGGTCTTGATCCCTTTTTTTTTTTTTTTTACAGGCAGAGTTAGACAGTGAGAGAGACAGAGAGAAAGGTCTTCCTTTTTCCGTTGGTTCACCCCCCAAGTGGCCACTACGGCTGGTGTGTTGTGGTTGGCGCACTGTGCTGATCCGAAGCCAGGAGCCATGTGCTTCCTCCTGGTCTCCCATGCGGGTGCAGGGCCCAAGGACCTGGGCCATCCTCCACTGCACTCCTGGGCCACAGCAGAGAGCTGGACTGGAAGAGGAGCAACCGGGACAGAATCCGGTGCCCCAACCGGGACTAGAACCCAGGGTGCCAGCATCGCAGGCGGAGGATTAGCCTAGTGAGCCGTGGCACCAGCCCAAGGTCTTGATCCCTCTTGCTTGAAATTCTCTGTGAGATCTTTTGCCTTGTCTGCAGCTGATCCATAAACTTCTGGGAGCTCCCTCCTGTGGGACACCTGTAGCAGTCATTGAACTTGCTCTCTTTTCATCGTTCTGTCTTCACTGTAGAAGCTGAGCCAGCTGAGATGCCTAGTGTATGAGCTGTGGTTTCTATCAGTCATGTCTTCTTCAATGAGGCAATGAACAAGATTAATGCTTTCCTTGAAAATTGAAGTGGATGGAACATCCACTTCAACATCATCTCATCCCTTCTTAAACAAGGGATCTATTTGTAAGCTGCTTACTTCTTTGGGTGCATTGTCCCCACAGATTTTTGTAAAGAATCTTTGGGTTCATCCAACTTCCACCCAAACTTTACCATAAATTGGATATCTGTTCCTGCTTTAGTTTTAGTAGCATTCATGTTACTGTAATAGGAGCTCTTTCTTTTTTTAGATTTATTTATTTGATTTGAAAATGTTAAAAAGAGAGGAGAGAGAGAGAGAGAGAGAGAGAGAGAGAGAGAGAGAGAGAGAGAGGAGATTCTATGCACTGGTTCACTTCCCAGATGGCTGCATTGGCCGGGGTTGAGCAAGGAGCCAGGAGCTTCATTGAGGCCTCCCTCATTAGTGCAGGGGCCCAAGCACTTGGGCCATCTCCCGCCTGGGTGCAGGGGCCCAAAGAGTTGGGCCGTCTTCTGCTGCTTTCTCAGTTGTATTAGCAGGGAGCTGGATTGCAAATGGAGCAGCCAGAACTAGAACCGGTGCCCATAAGGGATGCCAGCACTGTAGGCTGGGGCTTTAAACCACTGCACCACAACACCAGCCCCAATAGGGGCTCTTTTCAAACCCACAACTCTGTCTTCCTTTGTGCCTCAAATTAGATCCTGTTCAGACATGCTATCATGAATTTGTTTTGGTGAAAATTTTTTCAAACCATGCAGATTTTTTCCATAATATATACCTTCCATGAAGGTCTTAAATATCCCTCAAACAGATCAATAAAATGAAATTGAGAGTCCAGAAACAAATCCTGACATTTATGATCAGTTCATTTTCTACAAGGGCACCACAACTGTTCTACAGGGAAGAGAGCAACGTCTTTCCACAGATGATTCTGAGACAACTTGCTATCTACATTCAGTATATGCTATCTCACTGCACAGAAAAATAACTCAAGATAGACACAAAAGTTAAAAATAAGCATTAAAACTATAAAAAGATACAAGAGGAAACAGAAGTACATCACCATGAACTTGGATTAGGCAAGATTTTCTGAGATATGACACTCAGAGCACAGACAACAAAAGAACAAACAGATAAATTGGACTTTGAAAAAGTCTGTGTACTTCAAATTATATCATCAAGAAAGTGCAAATATTGCTCACAGAATGGTAGAAAGTCACAAGCTAAATATCTTAAGGGGCTTGTATCCAGACTAATCAAAAAACACAACACAATCATAAAAAGACAAGTATCCCAGTTTAAAAATAAGCAAAGGATCTGAATAGACATTTCCCCAAAGAACATGTACATATAAATATATATGAAAACTAAATATGGGTTGTTAACAGCCACATTCTTCAATAAGAAACATCACAGCGGTGCCTTGTGAGGCTAGGAAGATGTGAATGGCGATGCACACACAGAGCGCTTCTTCTTTGTTGCATCTGGGTTCCCAATGGACAGTTCACGGAGCCAGCGAATCCAGCACATACCAGGCGGTTGCTGAGTTGTCAGACCTTCTAAGAAGACTCGTCCATGCGATCCATGCTAGTGACCCTGGATCTGTGAATCCACAAGAGTGCCCAGAGATCTGTCTGCAGATCCCAAAGGAGTCTGCACTGCTCTCTCCAGCAAAGAACAAAAGCTCTTCATGAATCCATGGATCTGACCTGTGAAACAAATTGTGAGCCATTAAAGAGAGGAGAGAACAGAAGCAGGCAGGATGTCATCATGTCATGTCTATACACAGCTCAAGATCTGGTTTATAAAAAGTATTACTTTAGCAGACATCAGCACACTTATGATGTGCCCAGCACCATGCTACATATTTTAGAGCTATAATATTTCCAGAGTCAGGATTGATCATTTCCATCAGAAAAATTGTGGAAACTCTAGCACAAATGGTTGAGTGACTTTTCCAAGTTCACAAAGCTGGTAACAATGCCAGAGTCTGACTCTCATGAGTTTAGCATCAGTGCCTTCCTCTTTAATATTGTGTGCTGCCTTTCCATGCTGACATGAAAATGTCCCATATACTTATGTGCATATATACAGACAGATATAGACAGCTAACAGTAAGGCTCTATAGATACAAACATATGGATGGATGGATGGAGAAAGGGAGAGGAGTAAAAGGAATGGGTGGGTGTATGGGTGAATAGATGTGTGGATGGAGGACTGGAGGGGAGAATGGAGAGAACAGGATGGTTGGGTCTAGAGGGTTGGATGGATTAGTGTACTTACACGCATGAGTGAAGAAAGGGAAGGAAAGAGGGAAAAGATGTGGAGGGAGGGAGAGAGCTTAGGAAGGAGGGAAGGGGATGAAAGAACAGAGTGGTGGATGGAAGGGAGGAGGAATAAAGGCAAGCATAGGTGGATGCAGGCACATAAAGACAAATACATAGGCTAAGTATGTGTTTCTCGGCTTTTTTTTTTACTGAAGAAAGTGAAAACACAATAGTACATTTAATCAAAACCACAAAACTCCAGATTCACAGCAACCAATACAAAGTGTTTAAGAAAAAAAAAAAAAAGAATTAGTCATTATTATTCTTCACCCAATCTCAGTGATTTTTGAAGCTATGCAATT